>OZ057412.1:141011569-142382641 GCA_964056705.1 Troilus luridus
AGTAAATAACCTAGTAGAATTATTTTTATTTAATCAAATCGGGGATTTGAATAATTGATAAGTATTGTGTATTTTAAATACTCACTATATATATTATATTTAGAAATAGGGCTGATGGTTAATAAATTTTCCAGGGAAGACAAAAAGATAATGTATTTTAGGGTTCGTTGGGGGCTAGGTTTGTTCAGTATAATTCCGCGAATGA
This sequence comes from Troilus luridus, assembly GCA_964056705.1. Lineage (NCBI taxonomy): Eukaryota > Metazoa > Arthropoda > Insecta > Hemiptera > Pentatomidae > Troilus > Troilus luridus. The sequence goes on from OZ057412.1 coordinate 141,011,775, forward strand.
TAATCTCCAGAATCCACGTCAATATTTGTCTTGCGGGGAGCATCGGTTGAAGCTCTCCTGGGGATAATTTCAATTTATAAATTGCCTATAATCTGTGGGAACAATCTGGTTAAGATCTAATATACTAATGGTATCAATTTCCCATTTACCTCCTGTAGCCCAAAACAAACAGAAATATTTGACCTTGAAATATATATTATATAATATCGAAATGTAAATTTACTTTATAAATGGTTATAGACCTATCTGCAATATAATAATAGATTATGTATTTGTTATATGATTATTCCAACAGAGATCGTTCTTACACAATTGAAGAAAAGTAATTCAATTAATAAACATGAAGAATGTTTTATGGCTCATAGATTTAAATATTTATTGATTATTAGTTGGAAGTTAAAAATTAATGTGAGCTCAAAAGACAAACCTGATATGTACAACCAAAACCTAGATTTGCATTTCGACTTCATTTAGCATCCTAATGCATATGTACTTTTAAAAATCTGTACCATTACAACCCATGAAGGGTCTTGGCTCAATGCAGAGATAGTGTTGTAACTAAGACAATTGTGGAAGGGGATGAGGTCCGATATCATACTCAACCGTCAAGTTTTCCCGCAATTTAGGGTATACATTTTAGAGAGGATAGGTGAGCCCCAGGTGTGTCTGCAGACCCCACAGAGTCCATATATGTCCATTAACAGATTACATAATTTATCTGTCTTATTTGAATACGGTTTCCTCAGCACAGCAACTCAGTGCTCTACCACTGATTTATCCTCAGAGTCCTTGGAAGTTATTTTTTAATTATTGCACGGGGGCGAAAGTCGTTGAAAGAGTTGACAGTCTGAAGAAGGGAGGAAGTATAGCTGTCGTACTCATGCTATAGGTCTATAGGATTTATGGAAAAGTTTTAAGGTTATAATAGCCATGTTTGAAAGTTTGTATTGAATTATGTATATTTAAATATTTTATTTGAAAAGGAACCCGGGTTTTCCACGTATGGATATGTCTGACCCAGAAGCGAACCAGGATGGCTTAGGTGGGTAGGCCCCACGACGGTTATGTGGAAAACCCGGGTCCCCAGTCGTGGTCATACCTTATCTAATAAAATATTAAACAAATTATAACATCTAACAATAAAATAAAATAAATATTACAAATATAGATTTTAATAACTGAATAATAACATTCTAAATGACCCAGCTTGATATTTTCTAAGTAAAACGAGTAATAATAATGCGTACACTATACAATTATCTAGCTTCAATAGGCCTGGCGTGAAGCCACATCGGTTGGCTGCTTTGATGCTATTAGAACCAGAGCACTTGCAGCAAAATTGTCTTTGTATAACGAAAGCTTTGACAGCTATTTTTTAAATATTAATTATTCTCTATTATAGACTTAAAAATAAGACTACTTATTTGGCGACAAAAAAAGTTGGAAATGTCTATTTTTCTATCCGTTACTATAATAGGTTAACATTTTCAATACAACAATGTATATTGTATATTTAATTTTAAAGGATTATGTGGCTAGTGAATATCCCAATAATTTTGTCAAGCCGTGCGGTCAAAAACCTACGAAAAATAAGAACGTTGTGTAAGTAACAAAGACAGATATTCGAGTCTACAGCATGAAAACGAATTTATGATATTCATTTTTTATCACAGGTTCTGCTTCCATTGAGTACTAACTTTTCAGTACTGATACTAAGTAACTATACATTGTATACAAATCATGAAATGGGAACATCTGGAGATGAGTAAAATAAATACTATTAAACATTAAATATTACAATGTTGAGTACATATATACAACATTGTTTAAAAAATATCTGAACCGTATAGTATATGAATGAGAACTTAAGTCCAACTATAAAATTAAATTACAATATTAATATTAAAATTAATTTATGACTGGAATCAGGGCCTTCTTGAGAAATCGTTGAAGAAACTTAATAACGTTGCTACTTATTATTGCTATTCATAATAGGCCAGCGGCCAGATGTTTCAAGGTCGCAATGAATTTTGGAGAGCTGCACTTTGGGGAACTTTGTAAGAGCTTGTTTGACTAGTGGAAATCCAAATTCGCTCTCGAAAAAACGGATGGGAAAACATTCGGTGGCCGAAAAACCTCGTAATTTCCGGAGTTATTTCAGCTTTTCGCCTATATCTCCTAATCGGTGCGTTTTTGATCAAAAATATTTGTAATAATTTTTATTGGAGATTAAATTTGCTATAATTTGAGCCCAACTGCATATCTGTAGCTTCAATAGATTTTGAGTTACGTTCCTTTGAAAATTGGTCTTTTTTCCAAAAAGTTCCATTTTAAGTTTTGGCCAACTTTCGTGAGGATAACCGGCCAAAGGGATGATTCTACGATAAAAGTGAACGTAGTAAATTTTATTAACATTAATTTAAGCACAAACCAAGGACTGAAGGTGCGACAGATTCTTAGTTACGCCTCTTTGAAAATTGGAATTTTTTCCAAACAATTCAAATTTTAACTTTTGGCCACCTTTCGTGAGAAACACCGGTCGAAGGAGTGATCCTACAATGAAAGTTATTAGTAACGAAGCTGTAGTAAATGTAATTAGCTTTAATTTAAGCACAAACCGAGGCCTGTAGGTCTAATAGATCCTGAGTTACGCCCCTTAGTCATTTTTTCCAAATAGTCCGACTATAGGTGTTTCAAGGTCGCAAAAAATTAAAGAGAGTTGCATTTTTGATATGTTGTAAGGGCATGTCTGAGTAGTGTAAATCCAAGTTTTCAACCGAAAAAAACGGATGGGAAAACTTTTTTTGGTGGCCGAAAAACCTCGAAATCGCCAAAAACCCAATCGCAGCTCTGTAGCTCTAATATATTTTGTGTTACGCTTCTTTGAAAATTGGACATTTTTTTTCAAAAAGTCACAATTTTCAGTTTTGGCTGACTTTCGTGAGGAAAACCGGCCAAAGGAGTGATTCTCCGATAAAAGTGAAAGTAGTACATTTAATTAGGTTTAATTTAGGCAGATAACGAGGGCTGTAGGTTGTTATACGTCTCTTGTTAATTAAAAAAAAAGTAAAATCGGGTAAAGTGGGTGTTTTAAGAAAATGAGCTCGTACGCCACAAATCGATCTTAAACAGCTTGTTTATTGTAAAGTATAAATATTTACTTGTAAATTACCTATACAAAAAATAATGGGAGTACTAGTAGGGGGGGGGGCGAGCCACCCAGTCTCCCCGAGGTTTTTCGGCCACCAAAAGTTTTCCTATCCGTTTTTTCGGTTGGAAACTACTCAGACGTGCCCCAACAACATATCAAAAATGAAACTCTCTTCGATTTTTTGCGACCCTCAAACACCTGACCACTGGCCTATATTTGTACTATTGGGAAAATATGACCAAGGGGTGTTACTCAGAATCTATTAGAGAGCTGCGGTTGGGCTCAAATCATAGCTAATTTAATCTATATTAAAAATGTTCACCCATGTTTTTTATTAAAAATGTACCAATTAGGAGATATAGACAAACAACTGAAATAACCCCGAAGATTTTGAGGTTTTTCGGACACCCGTTCCCATCCGTTTTTTCGGTAGCAAACTTGGATTTCCACTAGTCAGAAATGCCCTTAAAACATATCAAAAATGCGGCTTTCTTCATTTTATTGGGAACTAAAGCCCTTTTTTGGTACCTGGCCGCTGGCCTTTAAAGGATATAGGGATTGTATAAAGTAAAAAATTAATAAATAAAACAAACGTAATGTAAAATGAAAAACATATATAAAAAATTATTTCTAATCCGAGTTTTGGTTATGAAATTTAAGTTTTATGTGTATATATTTATTTTATTACAGGATTTATTATAACAATGATATACATGTATTATGAAGAACAATTTCATTATTCTCTAATCTAGATTCTTTTTTTTTTTTGTATTTTGTAAAAATTAAAATGTTAGCGGTTATTCAATAATTACATTTTTTTTACGATTCAAATAATCATATCGATATTTTATTTTCCATTGATTTTCACGTTTATTCTCATAACTATAATTGCGGTTTAATTTTAAAATACTCGTTGAAAAAAACAATCTTCATTCTGGTGATTAAATGTGGATAAAAAGACTGTGTGGTTCATCATATAAGCAATCTATTGGTTATACAATCGTCGTAAACAAACCCAGTTGAATAAACTCCTTATGACGTTTGATTAAATTTTTTAAAAAAGTGAACTAGCTTTTATTTAAATTAGTATTTTATTCATCTAGGTAAATAAGAATTTATAGTGCCTCTAAAAAATAGAAAATAATTTTTGTATGTTTGTGCCAACCCAAAAAGAGGATTTCTTGAAAGCCAATACAATCAAGTTTAATTAATAAAACTAAATTAAATATAAAATTTAATTGGGTTATTGAGACAGTTTGAAATGTTCAGATTTATTGCAGGTATTATTATTATTTTTTTTGTATTTAACTATAAGCTATAAATGTCCTTCTTCTTTTAACACAAGTGTTTATCGATTACCCAAAATGACTTACATTAAGTTTACTTACAAAGAAAATAATTTAAATTATTATTTGGAGTTAGTCGCCAAATGAAATTTAGCAACAAATGCTTTAAAAGAAAGATTTATCCTCTGTCAAACATCTTTTGGTGTCTATTTAATAAATTGGAAGTCAAGAAAAGAAAATTATGAACAAGAAATTTCTAAAAACAACAGGAAGGATTTTAGATTTCCTAAACACTTTAGATCAAATTTAAGACTATTCATTTGACAAGAATAAAAGCAATTTGTAGTCAATAAAACCGTTTGCATGTTTATAATATAATACTTCTTTTGTCTTTACTTTTTCAGTATTACCGATTTTTCAAACACATCGTGGATGATTTAGTACTAAGCTGTGAGAACTTCATAAACTTATTGTAATGACTGAGTTATAATGTCAAACGCGGTCGATTTTTCCAATCGTTTTTTGCCTCCAGCTCATTAGAGGTAGTTGCGGATATGCAAGAGTTCCGGAACGAAAGAGGCAGAATAAAACCTGTTAACTTGAGAAAATGCAAAAAGAAAAAGGTAGAAAAATTGAAACCGGTTGGGCCGTGGCGGACAGAACACAGTCTCCTCTCCGAGGAAGCAAACGCTTCTTCCACAAAACTTATATATATCCCTGTACTTACAATTTAAATTCATTCCATTTTTTAATTAACTTTTTGTCGAAAAAGTGATTCAACTTACCGTTTCATGCTTTCTGATTCTATTTTGAGTTTGTTTAAAACTCGGTAGCACAACTGTCAGTTATTATTGAACTGGAACGTTTCCGTATTTGCATTTTTCTTATTTCTTATCGGTCATATCAAAGAATTTATTTAGTGTTTTATTTGAACAATAAAAAATTAAGTAATAGTAATTATAAAAAAATTAATAATTAAATTTTGGATAGAATCATTAATGTATGTACTTACACATACGTATCACATATCCAATATTATATAATATAATATAATATTGGATTCCCATTAAATATAATAAGTCAGTCCAGCTGAAAGGAAGGTACGAAAAATATAATAATGTTATTTTTTACAGTTTGTTTATAAAAAAAAATCTAAAGAAAAATGTTATAATTATCAATCAGGAAAATCGATTGAGAATAAACGCTTCAACTAACATTTAATCGGAGACAATTAATTTACGTATCATACAAAATCAGCTGGTGAACGTAAATATGTATTTATAGGTAGAAGAAAATACATTTAATTATGACAGAATTATTTTTATTAAATTTTGTACGTTTTTGTTATTCTTAAGGGATCTGGCATTTTTTGGATAAATCTATTAAGGTAGATTTTATTTATAATTTTTCTACTCAGTCCAATTCCCTGGTTGATAATTATAAATTTTTCCTCAATTAAAACTAATAAATATCGTGATCCGGTAATCATAATATGTATTTTCCTATCCAGGATAATTACACCTGCCGTAATTTATTTCTGGTATCTCTGATCAAGAGCGGATAACTCCGAATTTTCAAAAAATTACTTCTCCACATTTTCGCTAGTTTATTCAAGCAATTTGGTCTCACACGGCAATTTTAGATGTTCTATTAATGTTAAACAACTTATTTCTCGTTCTGTGGCGGATTCTTCTATATATTCGTTATCTCTAGTGTGTCGATTGTTTTTAATGCTCAATGCAAGGTTCATCCAATCAGTTATGTAATTTTGAGCTTCTTTGTCATCACCATTTGTTGTCGATTAATCTTTGCTAGTATCAATTACCACGCTTGGCAGCAGCCTTTTCCAATATTTTAAGAAGTAAGTTAAATTGCAACCGTTAATCGACTTTAAGAGGAAGTAACAGTTGCAATTTCTTACTATCTAACACCATCCGAGATCGTTAAAACGATTCCTAAAAGCACTTATCTCTTTTCCCTCGGCAAATCTTAATCTATAGCTGTAAATCTTAATTAGCATCATGTAATATCATAATCCCGACAACATCTCAAGATTTTTTTTATTCCAAAGTGTTCGAGCGTTTTTTAATAAATAGGAGTAACCTACATGGCGGTCAATCGTGGATTGAACGAACCTATTGCAATTTATGCTTATCCCTGAAACGAGAACTAAAAGACCTATGACGAGTAGGTTAGGCGGAGGACAAGGGAAAAGGCAATTAATGAGAAGTGAGCTACAAGCCTCCACTGGGATTACAGGCCTCAATCAGTTAGGATTAGAGGAGCTAAGTCTTAGTGATTTTATAATCAGGATATCAGGGGCTGTCTCCTTCTCGGAGGGTTAGTGTCAGCGTCTTGTCTCTGGCTCTCCAATCTAAACTCCTAGGTTCTACTTCCGTTTATAGCCGCCATGTCGCACTTCAAAATTAGGAGAACTTACTACCAAAGTTTCTTTGAATACCAAAAGTAATTCGGCTTAGTACAACTTGGCATACAAGATGCATTCTTCTGGTTTCAGAGATATTAACTCAGCAGGAATATCATTATGAATTGCAGAAATTATAGTATGTGGTGTGTTCTTTAAGGACAGTAATAAAACACCGATTTTCACATTTATCAAAAACTGAGATAGAATACTGTAAATGGGTCAGATGCTTGGTAAACCTTAAAATTCGACCATCCACACATCTCAAAATTGGCCATTTACCAATATCCGGGATTGGAATGTTACTACGATAGAAATATCATTTTGAAGTGCAATATTGAAATAGTATTGGTTGTTAGTTATGTTGTATATTGAAAAAAATCAAATTATAACCGTTTGTCTTCTTGTTCGTTTTCCACCATCTTGAAAATATGCAAAGATAGAGGACTTTTTATTAGTATTCTTCAGCTATTCGCTGCCAGTGCATGTAAATGTTTTATAACAATTTTTGGAAAAATTAATGTTCCCGTTAGATTTACGCACTCTATATTTTAATATATATATTTAAGGATTACTCGGCAATATAAAAGAGAAGTTATACTTGATTCCGCCTTAATAATTACTTTTCACTGTTGTTTAATGAAAAGTAAATAATAACCAATCTTGGATATCAAATTTTCTATATAGACTGCATGCAAGATATTTCTCCTCAATGAACCTCAAGATACAAAAAAAAAAAAAAAAAATTCAGGGATTACAAATTACTTTTCCGAATTTCAAAATATACTAATAATTAACAGTTATAGGCAAACTTATAAAGTATTCAACACTCTTTAACCATTAATGAACTGGGAAAAATTTAGGAAAATGAATAACTTGGAAAAGTGTGAATTTTCAAAATATAGGAAATCCCTCAACATCCAGATCTTGAAATTATTTTGGTTTTTCACTTGTGGATCAATAAATACAACATACCTGAAAACCAAAATTATTCCAATTTCCATAATCCAAAATGAGGCAATTACCAAAAAAGTTTTAAAAAATTAATAAAACATCTATATTCTAATAGACAGGGTCATAACATGGTAGAGCCTTGTTTTGATCCTCTATGGATTGGCCTGTACCGATTATTGGGTTCGGATAGAATATATGGGTTGCAGCTACTATTGGGTGTGCGTATATGAAACAAATCCAAAAAGTCACCTTTATTTAATGAAAAAACTTTGAGGGTTACCCCTGTTTTGTGGAAATGGATGGAAATAAAATCAGTATTTTTATTTAGATAATTACTATAATTCACATAAAATTCATATAGAGTCGTCCATAATGCACAAAAATAAATGTAAGATGACAAAGTTAAAATGCGTTTGATGATACGCACCGATTCGAATAAACCTTGAAATATTTTCATTTTTAATAATCACCATCAAAAGAACAACTAATTAAAAAAACATTGAAATAGTGTTTTCACTCTCCAAAAAATGGTATTTTCAATTTAAATAATTCGCGTTTATATCGGTGATACAAGCTATAATATTGCTTTAATCTGTTAGGAGGCGAAGATAGATTCTATGGGGTATAGGACCGTTTTGGGGCTTACTCAGCCTCTATAAAGTGGGTACCCAAAATAAGGGGGAAAATCTGGGAGTTGAGCAGGATCTAGGACAAATCACCTTCCTGCACATTCGTTCTCCAAGAAATAGTACAGTTTCTACCATGTACTGTACCTCAGACTATTGTAGTGGTACATGTTTTTTATAATATTAATAATCGAGTTTATAATTCGAACTCGAACACGTTCCTCGAGCTGCGGAAATCCCACATTTAGTCATTTATACAACGGAGCTCCTTCTGTTGGAAATTCGATTGGAACAAAAGACGGTTCTTTCGCTGGGGGTTGTTGGGCGCTGGTGAGGGCCGTTAGTCAAAACAGAATCAGTGTTATGGTGAGGGGGACGCTTTTATTGTGCCCCCATGCAAATTAAAGCCAATAAATTATATTAAATGCGAGGCGCTCTGCTATCGCTCCCGTTTCGTAGCATTAGGTGTATTTCTCCCGGCGCCATCTTGTCTCGTGGCTTTGGAACGCTATCAAACGTGCCAGATCCTCTGCCTCGTGCCAATACCAACCGGCTTGTCATGTGCCAAATCTCTTAAGCGAATGCCCGATCGTCATCATCGTTTCTATATACGTAATGACAGGAATCTTAGAAGCCATTAGCTACACTTCATCTAACGGAAACACTAAAGATACACTCTTTTTTCTTTACCTATTAATGGAATTAAGTAAATTGATATTAAAGAGCAAAACTTCGAGAGAGAAATGAAATAAACGTAAAGACATTAGTGGAAAAACTCCAACCAAAAAACCTTAAGCCTCAAAACTAAAACCAGGAAACAATCTTGTAAGGTATTTTTCCGATTTCATATCTGGAATTAAATTTTTATTTTAGGTATATAATTGTCTTGCCCCATTGATTTTGCTGTTATATATTTTCTCCACGTTTTCATTATTTCCATTGAGCCTATCTCCTCCTCCATCAAACTTTGTCTTAGAAGCAGTTCAATCTCTACTGGGTTGTAGTGGATCAGGGTTTTTTTCAATCTCTTTAGAATAGAAATGCAATTAATTAGAAATGAGATTAACAATATGAACGAAAATCATTCGAAATTTTATCAGCATTTGAATAACAAAATTTAAAAAATGGAGATATCTATTTTTTTTTCTTTTTAAAACGGGTTAGACATCATTTTTGTCTGGTGGCTTAATATCTTTCGTTCATTAAAGGACTACCTACATTTGAAAAATGCACTTGAATTTGAACTTCTTTACATGAAAAGACATGCTCTATAAGCGCAAAGTTTCAAAAACGACAAAATATAGTAGATCCACCAATTGCAAGACAGTATTTGGACTATTTGACTACCAGCAACTTTATCACAGGAAATAAAGTTGCTTTCGCCCATTCAGGCATCCTCAGGGTAGAAAGAGAATAACTGTAAAGAAAAACATGAATAATGAAGAACGATGAAGGACAGATATTTTCATTTTCTGTTTTGGTTTAGAGACTTAAGGGCTTTTTGTTGGAATTTTTCCAGTAGCTTAACATTTATTTAAGGTCTCTTTTTCCCTTTTCATATTAAAATATTTTGTGGAATCGCCATAGGTCCACCTTTTTTCATATCTTTTGTCTTATGTTTCTGTGTTGTTTATTACTATTATTTATTTTATTTTCCTGGTGTGAGTGTATATTAATGTTTCAAATTTCTGGAGTATTTATCAGCTGTTTTTATCTAACCTTATCCAGCTGGGGTCTAGCAACCTTCCTTATGATTTAGTAGTTGCATTTGAGCCTTGGAGGTGGTGGGATGTTTCTTGGATGCATTATTCATGTTTTTCTTTACTGTTATTCTCGTTCTACTTTGAGGATGCCTAAATGGGCGAAATATTGGACAGATATTTTCATTTTCTGTTTGTGTTTAGAGACTTAAGGGCTTTTTTTTGGTCTTACTTTTCTGGTTATGATATTTATTTGATGATTTAGTTCCTTTTCAACACTTGGTGAAAATATCATAAATATAAATAGCATATTGTATTAGTTTATTATTATGTCACCATCGTTGATGTGGATAAAAAGTAACTCATATTGATACATAGCAGATTTTGTTCAACATTACACTCCTTTTTTTCTTTCTAGTGTCAGATGATTCCAATGGAGCCAAATAGCTTCTCGAAAGTGATCAATTAGAGAGTTTGTGAACAATTTGGGAATTGGAAAAGATTTTTTCTTTTTTTCTTTATTTGAATTCTACATTGATCAAACATTTTCTGGGCTTATAGTTAGCCATCCCAAAGCAAACTGAAATGTACACAACTTTTAATACACAACATTTAATGTTAAATGATACATCTAATAATTCAAGTCCCCAAAGTTTCTAAAGGTTGTTAGAATATTGAAAGGTGGCAATGATTTGTATTAGACGTATGAATGGTTTATGATGATGGAGCTGAATTGGGTTGTCTACGCTGTACTTTTTTACATGATTAATGATGATTGGCTGAAGGTGTGATCGAATCTGTTAAGCATGTTGTGACGTAGAATGCATGTATAAGTGATTATACGACTTTATCTATTTTCTACACATAGATGTGTTTTTATAGGTAATAATTTGTTAATAAAATCTACAATAAACTTCAGATATTTCGATTTTAGAAACAATATAACTCATTAGGTATATTCAATAGACCATTGGTTTATTGGATAAAATCATTCCTTTTTTTAGAGATATTTTAAGTTTGTTTGAAATGCCGTAAATATTAATATTGTGAAGTTAAAAGAACTCAATCAACAAATTCACAGACGTGAAGGTAAATTTATGGTTTCGAAAATATCTTCTTGTATTATTATTCTCTTTTTCACGATCTGGTGTTGTAAATAGTTGGTGTTCAATTTAGATTGGAAATTTTTCAACTCTTGGCGACCAAATGGATTTTTAGTTCTATGACGTTGACCATTGAGATTTGTATCCATTTTATATCTAAATTGCTATTTCGTTCTCAGCATTTTTTTTTTGTTACTTTTAAAAATATACTATATTATGATTATCAAATTGTTAAAAATGTTGCTAAGAAACTTAAGATGATGAAATGTGAATTCACTTTTTGTTTTTTCATACAAAAATATTTTATAATAATTAATATTTGTATTGATTAAATTTAATAATAATTTCCTCAGATAAATAAGAAATTTCTCTCTATTACACAAACGACTACTCGGAAACTATCTTTTCTATAAAAGAAAGGTTATATGGAATTTCGGTATCACATTAAAATTAAATATAAATATTATCGAATATGTAAATATTATTTTGAGAGAATAATTAAAATGTGCGAGTGATCTTTCAGTTTTCTTCTAAATCTCTGTGGATACAAGACCCCTTTCATTATAAAACTGTATAAAATATGTACAAATAAATGTATACAATAATTTCAAATATTTTATTTTGGTGAGTACAACCAATAGTTTTTCCCTGTCATGCTTGCAATATGTTACAAAACATTTTAAATGTTATTTAAATATTAATATCGCCCCCCCCCCTGATATCATGATAACCTGGTTCCGTTGACACCCATCCTTAGGTATATCACTTGAAATAATCCAATATTCAGTAGGTTTTAGGAGCTATGTCCAACATGAACTATTTACTGTTGACATATTTCACTGGTTCGATTTAGATTGTTGCTCGGCGGAGACTTGAGTGACGCGTACGCACTAGGGACGCCATAGTGCTATAGTAAATGCTAATGGAGAAAGCTAATAATTTAGCAGGCTCAGTCAATGAGAATGGCAGTTGCCTATGAAGGAAATTCATTAATACAAATTGACATTCAGATTTTTTCTTTATTTTCTCCCCTCCCCCCTCACTCCCACATACGATTCAAGTTAAATTAATTATTTGTTTTCTAATGGGTGTCGTTAATTCCGGATTGATAGAAGTAAAGTTTAATTGATTGAAATCAATTAATTTATCGAATCAGTTGCTATTTTTCCCCTAGATCTAGAGTTCGATCTAGACCAGAAAACAAATTTTCGTAGGATTTTTATATTAATTAATTTATTGAAATTTACAACTGTTTTTTAACAATATAAGTAAATATGAAGAATGACGTAGACAAAGACTTAATGGCTTATATAAAGACAACTAGGGAAACTATCCAGTGGCATTTCTCAAATAACGAATTCAACTTAAGTCACAAGACCATCTTCTTGGCATTTTTAAAAAAAATAAAATTATTAGGCCTATTTAAAAATAATAAAAATGTTACACAAAAAAAAAAATTCAGTGAAGGTCAGTGAAGAAAAAAAGTACTGGATACCGGTTACCAGTACAGCTTTTGTACTTGTTTTTAATTTTAATTTTTCTATTTTATTTTAATGAATAATAGAAAATTTTTTAAGATGTAATAAACTGAGAGTCGATTTTGGGAAGTTCTGTTAAATTATTAATAGTTTCTATTATTATTATCCAATAATAAAAAAATAAAAGAATTATCTTTATATGTAATTAAAATATGATAAAACCCAAGCCTTAAGTTTTTTTTTAAACCAAATATTTTAAGTACATGTTAAGCATTTCGGATTTATCGAGTTCAGAACAGGTTAACTGTTCAGTAAAATAAACTAAAATAAATATTATTACTTATTTAACAAATGTTTTTAGTTGCAGCAACGTTATAACAAATGTGTATTTTATTAAATTTACTTTATGCAAATCAAAAAATTATAAATTAATGTTGGCTTCACTAATTTATTATTAGCAGCATTAAACAGGCTGGCTATATCCCTGCCCTCTGAAGCTGTTTACAAACCCTTTAATCCTCACGAAAAGATTAGGATCCGCAGAGCTAAATTAAACACATAACTGTTTATTTATACCGATTAATGACCTCTTTCAGTTAATATTTTATGACCTATCATGGAAGCTGTATAATTTCAGTTGCCACAGTTGGTTTCGAACAGACGCTTCGTTTTTTATGATGATTGTTTATTCAAACTGTCTCGTAAAATGATATGTGTGATGAATCGTTTACAATTATATGAGAAAGTAAACATAAAAAGCTGAATCAAATCCCGAAATAAAGCGGTGAAAGCGATCACCAAAGCTTTAATTGTGTGTATGTGCAGATATTAATAAAATGTTAAGGAATATTTAGTAAATGAAGTGCAGGAAGTAACGAATGTATAGTGGGAAAACTGGGGAAAAAGCCTGGTAGTTGAGCATGATCACAGACAAATCACCTTCCTGGACACTCTTTGTCCTATAAATAAAATATAGTCACTGTACAGTCTCTACCTTGTACTGAACCCACGACCCTTCATGAGTTGTTGTAGTACAGTTTTTTTAAATGCATAAAAATGATATAGAAACGGGGAAAAGTCGACGAAGCGATTTTGACTCACGAATTGGGAGAAAACTCGCTTATAATAACAGCAATACTCACTTTTTAGTTGTCATTTTATTAAATATTTTGCCAATTGAATATATAAATGTACATTTAGCCTTAATAATAATAAATGTATATATAACTTGAGCCACCACCAACTTTCATTCTGGATTCATATTTTTTTAAATAATACGGATATAAAATTTGATGGAGGGAATTAAAATATACATTCCTTATTGATAAATTTCGCTGAATTTGAATGTTTAACTCTCAGAGTATTTATTTTAGTCCTACTGCTAAGTTTCTTATTTATTTTGTTATAATTAATATATATATATATATATTGTTTCTGTTTTTCTCTTCCAATGTCAAGATGAACAGGAGAACTGATCGCGTGTAAATGAGCTGGGTAGCCCAGGTTCGGAGCTAATCAATGAAAACTAAACTGGTTTCGGACTCAACTGATAAAACATAAATTAGTTACTGGTTAGTGATTAGTAAACTCACAGCTACCTTTTAGCTTTTTCACAAATCGTATATCAACTTCGATAAGGTTAGTCGAACAGTCCAAGTATTGGGTTGTCTAGGACTAGGAAGCTTGGTTTTGTAAAATAAGAAGAACACAGTTATTTTCGTTATTGTGTCGTAAATAATGCGTAATAATAACCGATCCAAATGTATATATATTTATTTTTAATTTATATATTGGGGGCGGCATTAAAAAAATAATAATAGAGTAAAGCATTTAAATATTTACTTTCCTTTTAAATTTCAAGAACAGTGAATTTTTTACTACAAAATATAAATACATATATAAATTATGTAATGTTCTAATATTCTTAGGTACTTAACCAGAGCTTATCACTAATAATTCACGACCTTATTGCAACTAACTCGCCGTCACTAAGATACTACTAAGTAAGATAGTTAAATATTTAACTAACTATTAGTGGATCAAGTTTTAGCAATATTTTATAACCTATTTAAAACTATTTTTTATGGTAGACAAAATGATCAAACAATTCTACAAATATTAATTTGTTAAAAGCTGTTTTTCAACTAAATAGATACTTTGACAAATTTTTAAATTCAAACATTGATGTTTGTAATTCAGAAATAACTCACAATCAAACATGTATCAATCTTTTACTGATACCCTGATTTTATGACGTTGCGTTGTACTTTAATATGCCTCCTCTCTGATAAGGTTATGTGATATCATTGGGATTACTAAGTGATCTTCTTTGACATAAACAAGGTCTGAAGAGTTCAGAGCTTTTAAATTGGGAGCATCGAGTATTACAAATCAAGTATTGGTGTTCTCAAATTGAAGAATATAGCGAATTATAATGGTATCAGTTTCATGATTGTGTTCTACTTTAGCTGCTCGTATGTTTCGGTGTTTATCTTTTTTATACTGTTTTTGTTTTTTATCGTAACTTACAGAAATACTCTAAATTAATTTGCGATTTCTACAATACATTTTTACTAAACAATATTATATTTCTTTGCTAGAGCCAGTAGTATCTTAGAGAACCGATTATAGGAGGTTGGTTCTCTGTTTTAGGTCTATAACAATACCTAATGTTATTTTTTTTCCCTTATTCCAGCATTTCATTTTATATACTTTTAGAATGATACGTCCATGTACATAATATACAAACTGCACAATCCAAAACTCTAAGGAAAATTGTAAAATTGCCCCATGTTTTATTTCGAATCACACACTACGCAACGATACGCACTTCCCCTGTGTAAAAATCATGTATTTTCAGAAAATACGCATTTATCTGCACGCACATCGCCAAAATCCTATTTTCCTGTTTTTCTTACTTGGACTGCCTACAGAAAGTTAGTGGTCTACAGTCCTGCTCAGAAACCATTTGTCAGATTATTAACTAAAATTTTATATTCCTGCAAATCGAGGAGAAAAAATCATTGAGGTAAAATTTGCTTCGCACGTACAGATATAATATAAAAGAATAATAACATACTTTCTGAGTTGTATGCACTAATTCGTTAGTCTATTGACCAAAACATGCACACCAACATCTCTTTCCTTTAATTGCATTTCTTTAGATTAGTAGTTTTGATGATATGAAAAATGCATTGATTTCTATTCTTCAGTGATAGGACCAGTACGACATACAAGAGCTGTGGCTGCTATCATTTGTTACAAGGCCTCATAACTCTGAAGGATGGTGATGAGGTTTGGATCTGTGGGATGGGAGGCTTTTAAGTCGGGAATGCAGTAGCGGTGTAGGGCGAGGATGGCCACGAGCTGCTAAATCACAATAGTGTTCTAAATGCACTCCTCTCCCCAGGACTGTTCGGCTAATGCAATAGCTCTTTCCGCTCGGAGGATCTCCAGCTTTGTTATTAATCAAGGCTGTATACATTTATATTAATAAAGAACTCTATCTCTTTATTTCCAACTGACAGTTAACGTATTGTCCTTATTCGTGTAAGTATTTTTTTTAAACCCTTTTCCCTTTCCTGTCAATTGCCACAGCAGATGAAAACAACACTGAACCCTTCTTCTGAACCCATTTTCCAAGTCCTCAACGGTTTACACTACATGTCAGTGGTCGGAGCAACCTCTGGTGTAGTGTACAGAGATTACCACAACAACCTGCTATGCCCAAGATCGCGGGTTCGCAGCCTTACAGGTGGATTTTTTAAAGGTAGTAAAAATCCTTCGTTATAATACTTACCACGTTACGTCCTTCGGAGGGAACTTAAGTTGGTGGTCTATCCTAATATACCTGGACAGACAAACTTTAGGTCTCTCACTGTAGGATCGTCCGATTAGTCATAGTAACTTAAATTGAGGTTAAATAAAACAAAAATAAAATGTTGGTATTCTTCACGGAGTGTCCAACTGGAGTTCCCCACCCAATAAGTACTTCTCTCATTTTTCTTTCACTTATAATTAATATAATAGTGATTTATTTTTCAAGCAGGTTTCTTTACTAATTGTTCGCATGAATATTTTAGAAAAAACTAAAATAACTGTTGTTAAAGAATTAAACTGATTTTGAATAATTATTAGTTGACCTTATTCCTCATATATATATATATATATATATATGTGTGTGGGGAAGACTGTCAGGGTAGAGGAAAATAATTAACAGGCAAGATACTAAACTATTTAAAACTTAAGTAATTAGAATAGAGAAAAAATATTATTAAAAAAAATATATATAAAACTGAAACTATTGAAGCAAGCAAGATACAAAAGAAGAAACAAATTAAATTATAAAATAATGTAAAAGTATTATATTATACTCGAATTAAAACAATTTGATATAGGTAAGTAAAAATAAATATAAAAAACTATATTTCAGTAAAAGCAAGCCTTATTCTTTTAATTACGTCGTTACGTTTTATTGTTATTATTTTAGTAAATACTAAGTTTACTTACTTATTAATCTTTTATTTTAACTATCATGTTAAATTGTCACTCCCAATATTTGTATTACGCATTTATTCCGGTTTCGACCTTGTAGTCAAGATCTTTGCCAACGTTTCGCTGGCCATACAGCTTCCACATGGCTCTTGATATTTTCTTTTATTCCGAAGAAATAAATAATTTGTTATTTATTATTAGAAGAAAAGGAGAGTTTTATTTAGTAGGATAGATATACGAGTGTACTCCTCATGCAAGAAAGTTTAAACGAAATTATTTGTAGATAGATAGATAGATAGATAGATATAAAATGCTCTTTATTAAATTATTTACAACTGTTCTTTTTTAATTTTATTTTTCACATTAGCAGCCACAGCATGGTACTTATACCGTCTGCCGGGAGTTTGATTAAACTACTAAACAACAAGAAAACTAAAAAATAAATCAAATTTCTTTTTGACATTAATAATTAAATTCTGAAATTAAAAAATGTCTATAACGACCTGCATTACTTACAAAATTATATAAACCTATAAAATTCTCTCCATTCAGAATATCTATTAATTTTTGTTTTGATATCAGCTCATATTTTAAGAATTTTTTTCTATACAATTTTAAGACGGGACACACTGCCAGGAAGTGAAAACTGTTTTCAATTTCTTTCAGATTACACAGTGAGCATAGCTGTATATTTTGCGAATCAATTTCAAATGGTTTGTAATTTAGATTCAGAAGTTCCCCTCTACACTTCATAACTACGCTCATTTTTTTTGTTGCTTTAAAATGCCTATTATAATCTATTGTTTTATTTAATGAGCTATAGAGGCCGTGGTGTGTGCCCTCTGCTGCTTTTGCATGGCAAACTTGGATAAAATAATCTTTGTACCGCTCCAACATTTTGAACATTTCTCCCTCCCAAGTATCCACGGAGTTTAAAGTTAAATCCAGTCTATAATTTATTTTTTTTGCAATTTCCCCCCACTCTTTAAACCATGATATGTTTTGTTTTATTATTTCTCTTGCTATAACTGTACATAGCCTATTTTCTTTATAATCTAGTATTTTTAAAATATAATTGGATTGCATTTTTAGTGTGTACATGTGTATTAATTTTCTATTCATTTCTAAGTACACAAAGTAATTTGGGGTATTAACCGGTAATTTAAAAATTTTTTTAATGAAATACCTTTCAACTTTTTCTATTTCCTCAAAATATTTGTGGCCCCAAACTTGACATCCATAGGTTATGACATTTTTAATTGTTGACTCAAATACTTTAAATTTTGACTCTAATGGCACTTCTGGATTTTTGAACAGGTCTCTCCACATCATATTAATCCCAACTTTTGCCTTACTTACTTTTTCTTTAATGTCATATTTCATTTTTAAGTTATTGCACATCACCACCCCTAGATATTTGTATGATTTCACACATTCAATTTGCTCATTATTTAGGAACCATTTCTCTTTTTTTGTACACATTTTGCCTCTATTATTCTTCTTAAATACTATAATTTTTGATTTGTCCAGATTTACAAACAAATTCCATGTTTTACAATAGATTTCTAAATTGCCTATCATGTACTGCAAACCAACCGGATTATCTGATATTAGGACAATATCGTCAGCATAAGCCAAAATATTCACTTTCTTATGCCCCACTATGACTCCTCCCCCGAGATTCTCCGCTAAATCATTTATGAAAAGAGTAAACAGGTATGGACTCAGTACACATCCCTGCTTGACCCCCATCCCCGTCTTGAATGACTCCGTAACTCCATCTTTTGTCCAGACCACTGCCTCCGTGTTTTCGTAAAGACTTTTTATAGCGTTAGTGAACTTAGTTGACAAACCCATTTCGTACATTTTGAAATTATTTGTAATTAATCATATAAATGTGATATTAATGTTGTTAAACGCGTTATTCTGTTCCTCGGCCAAAAGGGATCATTTCCCCTTCAAGTGGCCTTAATCCAGAGAACGTTGGAATTACTAGGAGCTTTCAAAGCCACATTACGTAGGATTTGATCCCGGCATTTATTGGCTGGGGTCTGCCTCAACCACTCTTCTGGGTTGTAATGTTTTCTATATCCACAATGATCCCTCTGCTTATCTACAGTTTATTTTCTGCCGTAAAATTTATAAAACTATTAATATTAATAGAATTAAGTGGAAAAATGATTTACAAATAAAACGTATTTGTATTTGTCCAAGATCACGTTCAACCGCTGTTTTCCACCAATTAAGAGATGGTCAACTACTCTACTCTGGCTGGGTAAGCCTCAGGACGGTCTCCAGATCTGATCTATGGCCCTCAGCAGGTTAAATTAATTATATAATTTAACACAGCCATATCTGAATCCACGATCTTTAGCGCAGCTAATCAGCGCCCTACAAGCAGAGGTATGCCAATATTCATACACTAACAATTAGTTAAAATTTCACTAATTCAATAATGACTCCCTTTTTTCTGCTTACTTTTAAAGGTATGGACTGCTCCTGAAGTATTTATATATTTTTTTCTATATATAAATAATTAAAACATATTTTTTAGAGTTGAAAATGTTATTACTTTCATTCCAATACCAGAATTTAATAAAAACAATTTAAAAAAAAAATTAACATTTTTACTAGACAAATTAAAACTGGATAATAACAAAAACGAAGCCATTATTGCCTCAAATATTATTGTATTTAACCTTTTGGAAGTTAAAGTTTTAACTGAAAATATTGTCCTAATAAAATTAAGAGAAAAAAATATACGATTTTTTTTTGTAAGGTGATAGAAAGTTCAATCCACCAGCGGTTTTTTAGTATTTTTTTTTATTTGAAAAACAATTATTTTGCCTTCAATTGTTGTCTCAATATTTTCTCACTGCCTGTTTTATTTATTTTTCTTGAATAATAGAATCTTATTTTTAGCTGAACTAATTAGAACAGCAAAATTATAAATGTAAGATTTTTTAATAGTATTAATGGGCAAAGGTAATGGTATTCTTTTCAGGAAAAACAATGTATTAGTTTTTAAACTAACTATAATAAATGCCTGTAAAAAAGTATATTTATTTTAAATACGTTACTTAAAATATGTTTGTTTTTTTTTGAAGCATGTTTACTTTTTTTTTTTAAACTTGCAGTTTCACAGCTTAAGAAAATAATTATAGTCTCCAAAAAATAATATAAAAATACCTCTACAACTCATGTTTTTCCACCGATTAAGGGATGATCAGCCACTTAATTGAGGCTGGGTGAGCCTTTGGTGAGGAGGGTCTGCAGATCTCACAGTCCATGTCCTGAGATTTATCTGTTGGATTCTAGTCCGGAATCTCCAGCAGAGCAACTAAGCTCTCTACCCACTGAGTTAATCCACCCCTTCTAGTCCCTGAACCTTAAATTAATAATAAAATTGATCTATCTAATAAATAAATAATAGTAAAAAAAATTAAAATTGGGGAATAGAACATGCATATATTGAGTAGGAGGAGTAGCAGGAAGGCATGGAGGACTAGGAGCTAAACGGTGGGGGTGGTTACCCTCGCCCTGTCTCTTTATGCAAATTCCAATCCACTCTCTATTGTTCCTCTTCTATTCATTACGCTCCTATTCACTCTTTTTCATCATTTCTTTTTTATTTCACAGCCATAAAAAAAAAAGTTCAGTTATTATAACGAAAACACAAAATAAATCAATAACCGCGAGCCGCCATAATCTGTTCAGTTTAATCATAATTCGTCGAGGGTTGAAACAATTGGTCGCGGTTTTAGTTTCTTTTTCATGGAAATTCATCATTATCCTTTTATAATTTTCTTTCAATTACAGGTTTATCGTTAAAAATATTTATTATCGGTATATATTTTTGTTTTGTTTTTGATTAAACTTTCCCTGACTATTAAATTTCAAGAACTGTTTAAGATAGTGATAGTGATAGTGATAAGATAAGATAATGTAAGTGGTTCCTGATATGTTTTCAGATAAACAATCTAGAGGATTTTTACGGTTCTTATGATTAATTTATAAACAAAATAAAAGTATCACAAGACTTAGCCATATTGTTTAAAAACAATTTTTTTAATTTGTTGTATTTCGTACTTTTTTAAATGAATTATTTAAAATTAATAGTTATGGCATTAATGAATAATTAGTTATTCTGGCGTCGCAATGATCCGAATAATTAAATATACGTGATCGCTTCAGGGTTTTCTTTTGTAATATTTTATTATAAAAATATTCTAAGATTAATAAATAATTGTATATATTAAAATTAGTTACTACTAAATTCAATTGCTCATAGGATTTAAAAATGTCGAAATGTATACTATTAGTTATTATTAACACGCATGATTATTTGGGGAGCGGAGTGGCTCAGTGGTAGAGCATTGAGTTGATATGCCGGAAATCCTGGTTCAAATCCCGCTGCAGGCCAAGACTTTTATTTAGTGTGTTTACAGTTGGAGATGGATAATATGGGATCTAGGACCCTCCTGGTGCTCACCCAGCCTCTATAAAATATTATAAAAATTGGGTACCCAAATTAAGGGGGGAAATTTCGCGGTTGAGCGTGATTTTAGGACAACTTCCTTGCAGAACCGTTGTCCATGAATCAGTACAGTCTCTACCTTGTACTGAACCCCAGACCCGTTCATTGGTTGTAGTGGTATAGGTAAAAAAAAAATGATTATATATGATTCAGCTGTTAATAAATGTTAAAAGTGTTAATATCTTTATTTCCTTAATAAATGTTGAAAGTGTTAACATCTTTATTTCCTAACTGTACAATAACTCCCTAGTATTAAAATTTTATTGCGACAATTTTGAAATTGATTGAAAATAACTTACAGTGTTTTATAAATCATTGATTAAAAACCAACCTAGTGATAAATAACTATATTCTAGACTAATCTGCTTTCTATCATTTTTAATTTAGAGCCTTTATTGTTTAAATTGAACATTTTTTTATTAAAATATCAAGAAAACAGCCACAAATATAGAATGAAAACCGTTGTGTGGAAACAAAGGACGGACGTAATGTGTCTTATCAGTGGGCGAGAATCTTCCCTCAGTAGATTCATTTCAATGATAATTAACTCAGATAAAAAGTTACGTAGGTTAGTTAAAAGCCAATCTATCAACCGGGGAATTAGCCTCAGAACGTTACCATTCTCTAACGGCTTTACGGAAATTAAGGATAAAATAATTTTCCCCATCTTCACATCAAAGCAAAAACCAGATTTCAGGGAAGAGTTGATTTCAATTAGTAGTTAAAACAATTTTATCTGTTACCGACTAATTTTGATTTGATTATAAAAGAGGTGAAAATCTATTCTTAAGAACAATATCGCTTTGAAAGAAAATTTATTAAAATTGAATTTATTTATAAAATGGAGGGGTGGCCTAAT
Organism: Troilus luridus; assembly: GCA_964056705.1. Classification (NCBI taxonomy): domain Eukaryota; kingdom Metazoa; phylum Arthropoda; class Insecta; order Hemiptera; family Pentatomidae; genus Troilus; species Troilus luridus. The sequence goes on from OZ057412.1 coordinate 141,034,388, forward strand.
TATGACAGAATAATAATAATATTATGCACTTAATAAATTATTGTAAATTAATAAATAGATAGCTGTCGATTATATATAAAAAAGTACCGTTACTACTTCAACTTTTGAAGAATTCTTAGTTCAATAGAGGGTAGCGACTGTTCTGCTTCTAAAACAACGGTTGTGGAGGGATGTGCATTGTCCTTTATCACGTTAAAATCCCCTGGTATCCCCCCTAATAATCTCACTTTATAATGGCTGGGTGAGCCCCAAAAGAGTCTGCAGATCCAAAAAAGGCCTTATATAGCTGTTAACAGATTAAATATTTTACCTGTCATAGCCGGATCTGAATTCGGAATCTTCAGCCTAGCTACACTCAGTGCTCTACTAACGAGCTACTCCTCTCCCATCGAGTTTATATAGAATTTAATACAAATTTAAATAAAAGAAAAGCTGATTAATATCAAGTCTACTTGTCAATTGCTACAATAAAATCTGGCTGAGAAGCATCTAATATCGAAAAAACGTATTTTTTTTTACATAAGTCAACTGTGATCCATATAATGTATAAGCTACATACACAAATGATTACAAATACATATTTTCTATTTTTATCATACATATTTCGATTACTTTGTTCTTTAGAGCGTATTGACTGTTAATTAAACATTAGTTTATTTTATACATATTGAGTAAATATATAATAATTAGTTTATACTTTATAGTATATGCTTTTAATGTCACTTTAGTGATCTCCTCAAAGAACTTACGGATAGGGTTCATAAACGTAATTTAAAATTGTAGTTACTTCATTTCCACTCAAACCCTCTAGTTTCAAAACTAGCTTCCTCTTCAATTCCCGATAATCCTTCGAGGCGTCTGAAAAGAAGATGGCCCCGTGACTTCTTAGTTGAACTTGTGATTTGAGTACTACCAGTGGGTAGTTTCTCTACTTGTCATTTTCACATGTCATTATGTATCGCTTAGCCCATTTACTTGTTGTATTTTTTTTTATACAGTTGTAAATATCAATAAATAAATTTAAAAAAAAAAAATGTAGTTTTGTATCCTCTTTCTTGCAGCTTTATTTAATTACTATTGGTCACTATAATGGGTTTATACCTGCCCACTCAATTCTTAGGCTTGGATTTCCTTTAATTTTCTGGTTTATCTGAGTAAGCAGTTTGGCCTTTTACTGTAAATTTAATTGTAATTGTTTTGGTCCGGATTTTTGGCTTAGGAATGAATATTATTTGAGAGTAATTTCTCATGCCTGAGTAACCAGATTAAAATATTGTAAAATAGTTCTTATAAAACGAAATCGCATCACCAGAATTTTCATACGAGGAATCAAGTAATGTATAAATAAGTGAATTCCGTACATACACGTCTTTATGCACACATACATGTGTACATACAGACAGTAGCCTGAGAACCACAGATAGGAAGAACCATTAGCGGGCAGGTCGTTGTGTATGCAGCATAGATTTCTTCAGAGCGCTAGCTGCTAATCGCGGCTGAATGAGTCGCGTGCCGACGTGCTTAGCAGTCTCCCCCGTGCCCGGGCCTCGCTCGGAATCCTAATCCTCGAGGTAGCATTGTGCCCTCCTCAATGGCGCCAATTTAGTGGGGGGCTGATTCCCGCCTTTCACTCAACCCCCGCTCCGACATAAACTACCCTCATTATCGCCTAATTTACCCTACATTACTAATTCACGTTTATCAAACTTTGCCGACGAAATAAAATAAAAAACTGCTGTGAAGGGAGAATTTCTCCCTTAATGTTCCCTTCTTAAACGAGTTTGTGATTTCTATGTATACTTTTGTAAAAACCAGCAATCATCAGGAACTGATTTTATCCTGATTTCCTGTATCTTGTCATAAGGTATGCTGGGTTGTATGTCCCGAATTCGAATTAGGTTGTGGTAGATGAAATATTTAAACTGTTCGCAACGCTAGATCGACACTGTGGGTGGGGTCCGTAGACCATCATAGGGCTCATCCAGTCTGTATAATGTTGGAACCTTTAACTGAGGGAAAGCTGACGGTTGAGCTTGATCTCGGCCAAATCTCTTGCATGTACTAAACGCAAGACCCTTCATGGTAGAGGTTTTTTATAATTTATTCATTAAGTATAAGGTGGAATAATTAAACAGGATTAGTGAATATTTCGTCCATCTAATGAGACATGACAGATGCCGATGAGTTTATCATTAATCCCGACTACTAAAACTAATAGTCCAAGGAAAGCACACAGGGACCCGGAAAAAGAAGACATTCGTGGCTCCACAACTTGCGCCAGTGGTGTGGGTTGACATAAGTACCATTAGTCATAAATGTGACAAACAGAATTAAAATCGTTCGTAACTGACAGAGCACATGAAGAAAAATTGTTAAGGACTTGCGAGCGACGGATTCCATTTTGCGGAATTGAAAGAAACTGGTCTTATATTTCTAAATATCGAATATTTCACAATTAGTTAATTTGTTTGAAATTTTTATAATTATACTAATCCCTTGCCATCTTTATATTATAGTACTCATTATTTTCTATAGATTATGTTTTATGACTTTTATTGCCGCAGTATAAGAGCTTTATGCAATAAGTATATGCAAGAATTTTATCCCATCATCCAAATTCCCTGTCTAATTCCTCAGTTTATCATTTATTCTTAAGTCTTGTCTTTTATTCTCGATCTCTGTTTTAATTTTTTGGGCTGTTATCCTAAAATAAAAAATAATATATTAAAACTTTGGAGTTGTTGATGAAAGAAATGCGGAAATACGAAATAGAAATACAGCGTTTCTTAACTATTCTCGTATAATACCTCAATTCTTCCAGTACTAATTGTTATAAATAAATAAATATTTCCTCAAATCCTAAATCGCGTTATTCTCAATCTCACAAGTGATCTCTGTTGACATTAAATATCCTTCACACTGGCATAACAAATATCTGTAAGATATGATTTGGGAGTTGGGTATCACAGTGCGTGGAGCCTTGCTGAAGGGACCTATTGAAGATATGGTGATTTTAAAATGTGACCATTTTTCTTTTCTTTTTACATATGGTTTAATTTCTATTTCTATGTTAATTGTTATTCGAAGGTACGAATAATAATGGATGGTCTATTGCACATTATAGTTTCTTCCTTTGGTTCAATTAGTTAATTTCCGTATTCATCTGAATTCATTACAAAAAAATTATTTTATTAAAAAAAAAATAAAAATCAGTACTATCTTGATTAAAATATAAGAATACCTTTTTGGGAATATTTCTGCTATACGTATTAGTTGATCATTGCTGAGCAAATATTAAATAATGTTATTTGATACTTCTGCCTTGTACTATAAAAAAAAAAAAAATTGGTGTTACAGTCAGTCACCTGATGTTTTCCTTTTGATTTCTAAGTCCTTCAGAATCTATTTGAGTTATATTAGGTGGAATCAATAGAAGGTAAAGATTCCTTTAATAATATTTTGTTTGATCATTTTTTTTTATCGTCTAAGCCAGGGTTTTATTTTTATATTAAACGTCTAAAGCATGTAGGGCTATGTGTTATATTATTTCAAGTGCTATATCTATTCTTCTGAACACTCATAGTAATGCCTCGGGTTCTACCATCGACTGCTGAATCGGGCCCAGAAGTACTCCAGGAAAGCGTTTAAAGAAAAACCCTGGGAGCGGTTTAAGTGAAAGAAGTGCCTATTAACTGGTCATTGATCTCGTGGCTATAGTTTACTATGACATTTTTTTTTATTTCTCGGACGATGTAGCCGAGACGGTCGACTCGCAGTTCCAGTTGGAGCGACGTGCTCGGACTCCAGGTCCCATTGTTAGCCCCAGGTCCTCTAGTTTCCATCAGCGTAAAAATTCATTGGAGTTCCCTTTACGAGGGAGCTGGCAGTAAAAGCGTTCGGTTTAGCTCGCTACAAACCCTGTCCATCTTTAAACAGTCTCTCTTACATTCTGTTTATAAACGCTGGGCTTTTACTGGCTCGGTCAGTTCCTGTCAGATCAATTAAATACAAAAATTACGACTATTACATTTTTTTTAATGGCTCAAGCCAGCATGTGAACCGATAGCATTTGGAATATTTTTCTTAGCAACGTTCTAAACATGTAAATATTAATATATCTTTATCAAAGGATTTAAAAAAACAAAGCAATTACAACTCATATTTAAAAAATAGTAATGAAATATTTTGTTTTTAATTACCCCTACGCAAAATAATTTAAAGGGTGCAATTTTCCAGTATACGAAAATAATAAAGGAAATAATGTTTATAGTACCTGCATGATATAAAAAGAAATAAATAAAATGAAAAATATTTCGTTAAAGTGAAACAGATAAGTACAAACAATTACGTAATAAATAAAAAATCAATTAATTCTGTCAGTTAGAAAATATAAATGCTAAGTATAAGTATGATTTCTAAGAATAAAGTTCTGGTTGATTAATTTTTAAGTTTAATGCTTGATATGCAGATCCTCATCTTGTTCTTAGATATACTGTTTTCTCTTTGTGTCAGCTTTTTACCACATCATAACTTTGGTTTTGCAAAATTAACAGTTTCAATTTGTTATTGTATCTGCAAACTTTCTTAGTAAAAAAAAAAAAAAAAGCTTTTTCAAGAGACTTAGAATTAGAAGTAGAAGGGGATAAATATATACTTCAAGAATTGACTTTTTCAAATTTTCGCTTGTTTATTCATGTAATGCTTTATGCTCCCGAAACGTCATGTTCAGAAATGGAGTAAAACTGTGTAAGAAGGGCGCCAAAGTATCGTGTTAGACGAAATTGCTAGGCTAAACTAACAAAAAATAAAAAAATTTCAATTTTTGAAATTTCGTAGTTATATGCTTTTGATCGTGAACGGCTCATATCGTCGCTGTCAAAACAATACCGCTTATCTACAACTTTTTATGAAAATGAGTTAATAGCGGTAACGCATTCTGCAGGGTGAATTACACACTTAGGCTACACCTACATTGGATCCGATTCGGTGCGACGTGATTCTATCACATTCGATGCTGTGGTGTATACATTATACATATTTTACTATACATTATAGTAAAATATAAATGTATTAAAAATAATTAATAAATAATCTTAATTTTATAAATTTAAAGAACCAAATGTTATAACTCTCGATATATTTCAGTCATTTGGTTTGCTAGCGACGTCTCATCGTATCACACCGGATCCAATGTAGGTGTAGCCTAAGGCTCGTTTCACACTTATTCGGTTCGGTGCGTATTCGATTAGTTTTTGGTAGCTGCCGAAAACGAATGAAAACTCTTCACACACTCTCGGTTTGATTTCGCAACCGAATCATTGAATACGCAGTCACCCACTAAGTCCACAATAACCGAACCGAATCTAAACCGTATATGTGTGAACGGCCAATTGTTTTTGTGAACCTTTGACCCGAATAGACACCGAATAGAAACCGAACGAAACCGATTCGTGTCGAGGAGGCTTTCGGTTCTATCAGGTTTCCATTAGGTACCGAATAAATACCGTATCACCGTTTCACACTTGTGCAGCGGCTACCAAAAACGAATCGAATACGCACCGAACCGAACCAAACCGTATAAGTGTGAAATGAGCCTAAGAAAGGCACGTATTAAGGTCAGCAACTTGGCAGATTATGATTTTTTGATACTTCTCTTCAATAGTTCTAAAAAAAATTGCCATGTCGGCACGGTTTTTTTTGCTCTCCTGTAAAATCGCCCAAAGTGTACATAGGCGGTATTGTTTTGACAGCAACGATATGATCCTTATCCAATATCTTGTGGGACCTGCATATTTTTTAATACCTTTTGAATTAGGATCAAGATGATACTTGTTCTGCGAGGAATTATGTCTTTTGTTTAATATGACATGAGATCAGTTTTTCTTCATAGAATATTAGTTCTTTTGGTAATACTCAATGTCAGTTAGGATATTCAATTTTTTTTTCTTTCCTAGACCAAGTGGTTTCATTGAGCCACAATAAATATTAGTTTTTTTAAATATTATTTTATTTCTATTACAAAAAGCGATTTAAATTAATTTATGGTTTTGTGATTGTTTAAAAAAATAATAAAACAATCTAGAGAATATTTTTGTTTTTATATGAGAAGATATAGGTAGAAACAAGATATTATCATTAACGCAAGTTACCATCTGCTTCTTAATTGTTGATATTATAAAACGAATTACTCAAGCATTTTAGCTCTTTTTTTATTCACGCAGTTATTAAGATAATATCTGTTTAAGAGAATAAAGTTATATGTGCTTATTTTTTTCTCTTTTTTAAAAATTATAAATATTGTTTACGTCTGAATTTTAATTAAAAAAATTAATTTTAGGAGCAATAAACATGCCAATTCTTAAGATTTTTTTTATATGCTGTCATATCTGAATATTCATTTAGAGTTGATTATATACAATAGTTTTAATATGTTATATAATATTAAAATACTTGGTTGAGAAGACATGGGCTCGTTGTAGCGCCGACCTTCCCGCTTGCTTATCTGATGTTACGCATCATGAACAGCATTGTTAGTCATCACAAATAAGTGAATTCCCACTCGAGTCTTTTATAGGCAACGCCGCAAATTGTTGCCTTGTGACAACAAATTAAGCATCATTTCCGAATGTACGGACCACCGAAATCTTCTTTGAAGAACCGTTTTAGTCTCTCTGAGGATGAATATCTGCCAAATTAATATATTATTGATTCATGTTGAATTATATGAGTTGACCTTATATATATGAGGATGAAAATGGTCCGGGTAGTCGGTGGTTGAGACTAGACTCAAGTTCAACTTCAGTCTAGTGTCGACCACCGATCTTATCTTAGCCTTGAAGAAGACATGCAATGTGGGTTGAAACGTCGGATTACCAATAAACTGTTCTCCCAATATAAGAGAATTTGCTTGACCATCACTTGGATCATTTTCTTCAAGCGCCGAATATCCTTGTTCAAATCCGACTGGGGCAGATAATTTATTTAATCTCTTAACAGCCGGAGATGGACCCTGTGGAATCTGGAACCCTCCGGGGGGTCATCCAATCTATAAAGTGGATATCCCATATCCGAGAAATACCTGGAGGTTGAGCGTGGTCTCAGACAAATGACCTCCCTGCATAACCGTTGTCCTAGAAACAGTACAGGCTCTACCATGTACTGAACACAATACTACTACAATGGGTCGTAGTAGTATAAGTCAACTCTAAACGCTTTGAAGTATAAATATATAATATTAAGTTAACAACTCTTTTTAGATTTGGTGTGCTAAACACGCTTATTAAAATTTTAAAGAATTAGAAATCACGTTTAATTATTTAATCTCTAAACTTTAAAACATACTAAAATCGGTGTAAGTTTTTCGAAAACCATTTTTTCAAGCTAGTTTTCCTGATTAATAATGGGTCTTAGTTTAATTAAGCGTAATTTTAAATATCTAAATTTTGAATAAGCGCATTTAGCACTAAAAATCTCAGACTTAATATCATATATTCATATTTCAAAGCGTTCAAACTTGAGATAAAAAAACAAAACATGTACCAGTACATGGAGGGTCTAGGGTTCTGTACATAGTAGAGCCTGTAATGTTTCTAAGCCAATGGTAGTGCAGGAAAGTGATTGCGGTAGTTATCACACTCAACCCCCAAGTAAGGGTACATTATAGAGACTGAGTGAGCCCCTGTAGAGTATCGATCAATTAGGATCTATTCTTCTTTATTTAACAGTAATTTTCTCACTAATAAATTTGTATGCACTCTATAGCCTTGCTACTGTTTCTTCGTTTAAAATATTTAGGTTTGGTTTCAATTTTGCAGTCCTAATTTCGTAAACACCTATCCTCCTATTCATATCTCCTTACCAGCCGGGAGATGTGGAACTGCTGGTCCATATGACTGACGACAGTGCCCCTTACGACAGCGATGTAACCAGAGACGACATTATCTGTGCTCAGAGTTACCGCCCATTGTTGCCAACCCACCGCCCGAAGCCCCGGCCCATTGTTACCAACCCCAGTCCGCAAAATTAATTAGACAACTTTTACAACCCTCCAACCTCCCCCGACTAGCTCTGTTCCATTGCCGCCGCTGAAATAGGATTCCGGCGGAGTTATTGGCCCGTTTAGTCGAGTCGATGTGACAATGGCTGGCGAAGTTAACGTAGGAGCTTCAATTACGTTATTAACGGTGGATTATCATTAAGGCAACCTCCCTCCCCCTCTTCCCCCACTCCGGATCCTAAATTTCAAATTATAACAGGCAATTAGTCACTTGTCCTCTTCCTCTCATCTTCCGCTACAGTTGCTCCTCTTGTTTCGCTTACAGCTCCCTCTTGTGTCCTTTGTGGCCCCCGGCCGAGCAGTTTCCCGACAAATTTCAAACCGCTCATTCTGCACACAGTTCATTACAAGTGTTCACAGTTCGCTTTGCCTTTCTTCTATGCAACATTAACCTGCAACTGATTCTCTTGCTGAAGTCAGAAATATCCATTTATGGACATCATGCTCATTTTCTTTACGATACAGTTGTTATCAAGCATTAAATGACTCCTCTAATTTTGCTTAATTGGCATTAAAGTCATTTCATTCTCATCTCTACTTAGTTATGTTGATTTATTAAGTTAATTTGAATATTTACTAAATAAAAACCTGTACAATTATAACCCATGAAAGGTCTTAGATTCAGTACATGGTATAGCCTCTTCTCTTTCTGGGTGACAATGCTTGTGCATTGAAGTAATTAGTCTGATATCAGCAATTAAGAGTAACCACTTTTTAGGGGCTGGGTTTGAACCTGTGACAACTGGATTTGAATCTGTGACCTTCGGCTCACCAGCTCATAAGTGTAATATTGGCTTCTCAGTTTGGTATATTTCTCGGATTAACATTTAGTATTTTTATATAAATAGAAATAGGGGGGTATCTGAGTCCGTGAGTGCTGAGCTGCTATGCTGAAGGTTCCGGGTTCGAATAACGCTCTGGAAGATAAATTAATCACCACAGATTGACTCTGCCTCGGATTAACAGGTCCTCCTTGCGCTCTCCCTGTCTCTATAAAAAGGGTACCCTTAATGAGAGAAAACCTTGAGGTTTCGTGATCTAGAGTAATCACCTCACTGTATAATCGTTGATCTAAAAACAGTACATGTAAATGTATAATACTATGTTGTAAACCCTAGACCCATAGCTTATAGTAATACAGGAAAACTTTTTTTATTAAATCATAATAATGAGTATTTTAAGTCGCTAATACTTTGTTCAAGTAATAACTAAATAACTTTAACACTATGGCGCTTGGATGTTTTCCTCTCTTTAACTATCCAATCGTTTCAGGTTCCCTGTCGTAGAAGCTGACGACACAGAGGAAGCGCTTAACTAATTAAATTTTTCCGTCGAGCGTTTTCCTAGAAGTTTCTAAGCAATTAACTGATATTAAAACGGTCCTCCTAAGTACGACTCAGCAAAGTCCTCTCGAGGATACTTAATTAACATTTACAGGAGAGTTAGCGTTTCCCTAGAGCCGACAATGGACCGAACCCGAGCTAGGAGGCCAACAATAAAAGGAGAATGCTCGTATCCAGTTGCTGATGGTCCTGACCGCTCATCAACCGAAATCAGAAACCTGCTTTTCAAGATTCAGTCGATTTCACATTCTGTCTCCACCTCACACTCTGTCTACTTTGCAAGACCTTCATCCGCATCCTGTGCCCATCTTAATTAAGTAGTTTATTTATAAAAAATAACTAATTCTTTTTCTACATATGAAACTAGTTCACTATGCTTGTTCCATTTAAGTCAATACATGAAAAAATATTTTGTAAGTATTTTGACAGACAACTCTTCAGTATGTTCTCACGTAATCTATTGTACCTGAAGGGAATTGCATGTCGAGATGACAGTAGAATTCGTGGGCAGTTGTCAAATATGTTAATTAAAAAAATAAAATCTGAAAAACTGTACTTTTTTCCGGAGTATTCTAAGAAAATCCTCAATAGCAAGCAATATCAATAGAGTGATATAATATTTTAAACAGTTTATTTATAATCAACCATTTTAGAATAAATTATTTAGATAATAAGACCATGTATTGTATGCATTTAAATGATTATTCAGCAATATTAAATACATTTTCATTTATTTTTCAGAAGGGGACAATAACCCATAATTTGCATCAGGAACCGTGATTGAAATAAAAAGGTAAGTTTATATAAAGTATATAATAGTATTTTTTAAACGTGATGCGAGACGATTAATTTAGAAATAATTCATTATTGTGTTCAAAGTTTTTAATGAATTCAACAACTTCTTAAAATTCGAAGGGTTCTATACTTGGCTTAAAGGTGTTAAAGCCTTTTTAATATTTTTCTATATGTATGAAAGCTAATCGATTGCTAAAACCAAAGCTTAATTAGGTTTGATAATAGATACTATTAAACAATAAACATAAAGTATATCATAGTAAACCATGTGTAAAATGAAAACAATTGGTTAACAGCCCTTGTATACACTGATATTTTATGCTGCCGCGTACGATTAATAATAAAACACAATCAAAAGACCATATGAGTGATATAGTAATACACACACGTGGTAGTATATTACTCAGATATAATAATAACTTTATACTTCAAATATTCTTTCACTAAAACTCTTGTCATCTGATCTTCATTCATCGTAAATGCTAATATAATCAATTTTATAGTAAAAAATAAGTTTATAATTAATATATAGAGTGTTGGTAGAAAATCTTAACCTTTTCTATTTATGCTTTCTGTATTAAATTTTAAATCTGATAGTAAAATACATTATCCTTTTTAAGATTGAAAATTGCTCTGTCCTTGAGTGGGATGGAAGACAATTTGCTTAGGAATTAAACATAAATTTTTTTGTCTCTTTATAGTTTAATCCACACCTGCCAAATACAAATAATTGGCAATCAGCTGATTGGCTGATGGTAAAAAAAATCAATAACAAAATCAACAATTTCTTGTTTTTATTTGTCCTTAAATTATTAGTTAGTTAGTTTACAATGTTGAATAAATTTTGATTTATTTTTTTAGAATAAATAAATTTACCTTTCTATTTAATATGTAATGAATTATTGATTATTTAATAAATGACTGATATTGTCTATTACTAGCATCATTAGCAATGATCCAAATGGATTACGATAAAATTAATAAAATCAATTAGTGAAACGGTTTTTATTTTTTATATTTTCATTATAATTTATCTAAAAATAAGTCAGATTAATATAAATATTGTTGCAACCAGTTGCTACGAAATAAAATCGTAATCGATACAGCCTCAACAGGCCATCATGAAATATTACTTTAATTGAAACATTCAAGAGATTAAATAATTTGAGCAAGCCTCATTAAGAGAATACTTCATCTACGAGCTCACTTATTCGATATTATAAAACGTTCCAATTAAAATATAATAAATATTACAATTTATGGCTTGTAATTAAATCAATATTTTTAAAAAGTATATATTAAATAATAAAATAAAAACAGTTTTATTTATCTGAAGATATTATAGGATTATATATGACTGGTATAAGATGGAACTGAAAGCGAATCCCAGACACAGATATAGGTCAGTAAGGGGCCGACTTTCTACTAAATACCGCCTACTTGCGAAACTATTCCAACTGGACATTTAATCAATCAATAATTATTTGTTATTTATTGAAATATTTTTATTTACTTTATAATTTTTTTGGTGGTGATTTTTCATCAAAACAAATCGGTGTTACGAAGTTCCTTCTCCAACTTAACTCTGTAAAACCGATTTTATCACATCTTATTATTATCACATTTTATTAACTAAATATCGCTCCGCCAGGTTTATCCCCCGTTTAGGGTACCCAATTAATAGAGGCTGGATGAACCCCAGTAGGTTTTGTAGATCCCAATGGGTGCATAAGGGTCCTGCAAAAGAATGATATAACTCAATATTGACATTTTTAAGTTAAGCTTTCAGTAGCAATTGTATACGTTGAAGGTGTTTAATTCAAGGACGACATATCTGATATTCCATTTTTACCTTTTTTTTTTATTTAGTCCTATTTTAAGTTGATAATATTTGAACTTGAAGTTTTATGGGAATAATGAGCTAGGTTAAAACAAAAAAAGATTCAACCTTTAGAAATTTCCTTTTTTTTTTAATTTATTTAGAGTTCCCCCCAAGTTGAGGTTTTCTCCTACCAAATTTTAGAGGAACATTTTTTTCCGGATTTTCCTGTCAAATGCGTCCTCTCCATTTAGGCCATATCCTGCCATGTCTTTAATTTTCTTATAGTTAATAAATAAATAAATAATAATTAATAATAACAAATAATAAATTATAATAACAAATAATTTTCTAATGGTTAATAAAATTATTTCAATAGGATTGCTTTGCTTTACCTGTACCCATTTTAAAAAAAAACTGAGATGGAACTTTCAAATACCACTATTGAAAAAATAGATTTTTGAGTTATGACGTTGCTCTTTTGAAGGAACATTATGTGCAAAACTATATCTGTTCAAATAAATTTAATGGGTAAATTTAATATGTAATTGAAGGAATGCCTTAAGGCTAATTCCCATTACCAAAGAATTTTCCGGAACATCTTTCCAAAAATTAAACTAATTATTCCGTAATATTTTAAACTAAATTTAAGCAGGAGAAGAATAATGAGGAAGAATAATTTTACATAGTTCAGGGCGTGGAAAAATAAATATTTTTATTTATTTATTTCTAATATAATTTGTTACAATTTACAGAAGTAATACGCTGTACCAAACAGACCAGTCTCAAACTCAAAAACTGAATAGACAAATTTAAATGTATCTATAAAGAATCACTCTTCACTAAGCAGTTAAGAAAGGGATAATTCAATCTATCCATATTATGTTTCAATGATATTCCGAATAACAGTAATATTATACGAAAACAAAATATGGAAAGCTATCCCTTCAGTTACGATTCATAACGGTAAAGTCTTGATGGATGGAGGCATTTATTTTTCTGGCGACTAAGGAATCTTGGGAAGCCTCGCGTGGGTGTAAGTGATGGACTGTCTCACTACCTTTTAGGGCATGTAACCAAATAAACTTTTGAAAAGAGTTAACCAGCGGATAATAATAATGACTGTATAAGAGTTAACAAACTATTTTAATTATTTAAGGAGCAATTACAAAGAGTATAAAATAAAATATGTTGACTAATATTAGTTGCCCTTATATATATATATATGTGTGTGTGAGGAAGAAGATGGCCCGGGTTGAGGTCAGAAACAAATACGTAAGAAGAGCTATTTATTTTTAAAGCAAACGTTTCGACCCCCATTGCAGGTCTTCTTCAGGGTTAAGTATATGCATTTAGTAGTATTATATATAATTATACGTATCTTGTATATGTAGGCCTGAACAAGACCTGCAATGTGGATCGAAACAATGGCTTTAAAAATAAACAGTTCTTATCACTAAGAGTACTTTTTCTGACTTCCACGTTTATATACATTAATAATCATACCAAATTGATTATAACATATTATTAACTTATTCATTGATTATTAATACTCTTGCTGTCAATTTTAAAAATAGTTTCCTATTACTAGCCTCCATCAAACTTGAAAACTTGACCACCAAGGATCGAACTAAGACAACAATTTTTTATACTTCTCTCTATACATAAGTTCGTTGATCAGGCTTAAGGCTTATTTCAATTTTTTTTATTGTTCATCTTTCTTCATTCCGTCTGATCAAGGTTGGTATTCTGAAGGTGCCTTATTGGAGTATGTGAGGAAAATGATTAACAAAAAGAATTTTTAGCCATTAACATTGCAGCCCTTTTATTAATTATAAATAAATATTATGTTAGTAACGATAGTAATTTGATATAATAATCTAATAATCGTAATAATAATAAATTATTATAAATATAATAATAATAATATTAAGAATCTGAGAGAAAAGTAAATTGAAAATAATAATGTAATAAATAGTGTTTTTGTAAAAAGACAGATTTGTTTAGAAGATTTTGATACGCCTAGTATATCAAATTTAAAGAAAAATATAAATTTTAAGAAATAAGTTTTTATTTGGTAACTTTTTTAGCTTTTATTGTAAAAATCTAACGATCCTCAACAAAACATGTATTTTGAATTAAATCATTTCAACAATTGGAATATATTATTTCAAATTCCAGTCATTAAAGGTTTTGATTGTTAACCTCATTTGTAGAATAAATGTAATAATAATTAAATTACAAATTTATTAATACTGAAATAAATTATATTAATTGATGTTTTGGCAACAGTTGATGGATCTTCATCATTTACAAATTAAACCTATGTAATAAATGCTATAATTGTACTCTATCCGGTTTTGAATCAATTACATAAGGATCGATTAATTTAATCAATTATCCATAAGCACTGTGGACATTCCAACTTGTGACCTGTAAATGGAATCAGAACTGTTTATAACATACTTTTAAACGCCGGCAAAAATTGCACTCTCCTCAGAGATTTGGGATTGTAAATAGTCGTGAAGATATTCTTGAGTTGTATGTTCTGATAGAGTTTTTGAAATAAAACAAATACTACAACGTAGGTAATTAATTCTTCCTAATGCTATCCATCACTCAACTAAAACTGGTGTGGAAATTCCCACTTTCCTCCACTTGTGAGGGAAAGTAACAGCCACCTAGAGCGAATTTGACAATCAGCACTTTGTTATTTTAAATGTTAAATGGCGGTATATGGATATTATTCATTTTATATTCCTAAAAGGTTAAATAAATAATTTTAGAACTATTTTATATTTAATTCAAGATAGATTTTATTTATTTTGAAGCGATTTTATAGAAATGTTTAATATAACCATAAATGTATTAAAACCTTCACACATCAGAAATTTGGAGATCTAGCAATTAGCATTACCCACTAGCGCTAGTGTAGTTTTGACAAATCTAAAGTTTCACCTTTAATTTCTTAATTTTTAAATGGTTGCAGGAAAAATGTAATATTAAACCTGGTTTAATTACCACACTCGCCTTCAGCTCGTGTGGTAAAATTCACTCGGGTGTAATAAAGTGGCACTTTCCTCACTTGTCAAATAAATGACTATTTTTCACTAACCATTGGAGTATGATTTTCTGCAGTACCTAAATGAATATATTGTATAACTAATATTAACCAATCCAAAATTATACTATAGTGATTAATTTATATTTTAATTTATAGAACAAAAGTTTCGTTTAACCTCCGCTTTAAGTTCCTTCGTTTATTTTTGAATAAAGTTATGACTCGCTTATAAACGTTCGTGTTTAACATTGTAGCTATTTAAGAGTTTACATCTTTCCTACGATTTTAATAGGTGTATGTGTCTTTACTTTGTATGTATATGTGTATGTGTATGTGTCTTTAATTATGTCTTACATATTTATAAAAAATGATTTAAACAAAAACAATATTATTATGGTCCTATTACTTTAAATGTTTGTCTATTCTTCGTTATCTTTCTGTAACATCTTCAACAAGGGTTTTGCTAATGAATATTTTATCATGTTTTTTTTTTATGTGGAATTAAATCATCCTTAGGTTGTAGGGGCTTACCTTATTTAAAAAATAACTTGTAATTTTTTTTTTAATTTCCATCTGGTTCAATTAAAAGAGTGTCTCATTGTCTTAGTATATCCAAAGGGATGATTACAAAGTTTTCTTATTTCTCGTCAGTTCAATCCGCATGTATAATACGGCTTAAGAATGATTCTGTTTCCGGAGGTGTAGTTATTAAGGTGTTGTGGGATATCAGGGCACACGTCGTGGGGGTTCTTTATACAGTCCAGGGAATCCTCATAGCTCTGCAACCCTTAGTCCTAGCGATGGCTTAAATATTAATATAAAGATATTAAAAATGTATAGTTCTATCACTTCAAGAGGGAGCTGAGTGGCTCAATGGTAGAGTACTGAGTTGCCATGCCGGAAATCCTGGTTTAATTCCCGTTGCAGACCATGATTTTAGTTAGTCTGTTTGCAGCGGGAGATGGATCATATAGGATCTAGGACCCTCCTGGGGCCCACCCAGCCTCTATAAAATATTATAAAAATAGGGTACCCAAAATAAGGGGGAAAATCTGGCGGTTGAGCGTGACCTAGGACAAGTCACCTCCTTGCAGAACAGTTGTCCATGAAACAGTACAGTCTCTAACATGTACTGAACACCAGACCCTTCATGGGTTGTAGTGGTACAGGTTTCTCTCACTTCAGGTCTACTTTAATAAAACATTCACATCATACAGATAGTTTTAGCTACCAACTACGTAACATGGTTTGTAATTTTGATAGCTGTATTTGAATCATATGTATGTGAACACTTTTGAATCACAGTAAAATTAAAAAAAAAATTAAATACAGTTAATTATTTATAAAATAAATCAGTGAGAAGTATAATTGAGTAAAAGTTGAAGATATAAAAAAATAAAAAACTTCAGTACTAATTATAAAAAAAATAAACAGATATTGTCGAGTTCCAATTATTTTCGTTTTGAATCTTATCTCTGGGATAGAATTCCTTTTTTTTACCTGTAGAAAACTATTATACGTTCATGGTTGCTTTGGGAAGATAAACGATATAAGCAAAAGTAAGATATTAAAATGAAAAGAAATGGATATAATATATAAATGAAATATCTAAAATATGAATATATAAAATATGAAATGAAATACAACAAAAAATCTCTTTCCCGGGGGTCCAAAATTACACACTACAAGACAGTGATTAAGCCAGGAGCACTATATGCAGCAGAAACACTATACATGAACGTCAAAGGTCAAATGGAGAAACTTGAGCTAAAGGAAAGGAAAATTTTAAGGAAAATCATAGGATCAAAATTTCAAGATAATAAGATAGTATACATCAAATGAATGAAACTTTGTACAAGAAAATTGAAAAACTTTCAGAAACTATGCGAAAAAAGAGAATACATTTTTATGGTCATCTTATCAGAATGAACCCTAACAGATTAACCAAACAAATTTTTGACTTTTTCCGTAACCGCAAAACAAAACCCAACTGGTTTAAAGAAACCAAGAAAGACCTAGCAGAATTAAAGATTTCAGAAAATTCACTGATTAATCGAACAGCTAAATTAATTACTAAATATGAAAACATAAGGTTCCAAGACAAATCTACACAAAAATCCAAACCCATCATTTCGGACGAAGAGAGGAAAAGAAGATCAGGAAGAATGAAGAAATACTGGGTACTAAGAAAAGAACAACACTCAAAGAAATGATTGACCCATGTATCCATATATGTCAGAAGAGTCTTCCCATCATTACGTAGAACCCGATTTTTTTAATATTTGTCTTAATTAGCCCCTTGTCATGGAGGTTCCTCGAGTTGAAGCGATTGCGATTCCTATCCCGTTCTAGAGAATTAAAACCCGTGCTCTACCGTCCGAATTAACAAGCGATCTTATCTCTTATACTTAAATTGGTAAGGTATTGCATATCTCATCTTAACAGCCATAGGTTGAATAAAAAAAAAAAGACCTATACCACTGCAACCAGGAATTGTCTTGGGATCAATACGTGGTTGAGACTGTACTCTTTCTTGGACACTGGTAATGCAGGGAGGTAATTTGATCAAGCTCAACTGTCGGACCCTCCCCCCCAATTAAGAGTATCTACTTCATTGAGGCTGGCAAACTCCAGGAAGCCCGCCGGATCCCTATGGTCAATCCCCGGTTGTTAACAGGTTAAATAAATTACCTTGCACAGCCGCATTTGAACCTTGGACACCCCACCCGCCGAGTATATGAGACCATCAAACGCGAATAAACAACTCGAGATTATAATTAGCGTCGGGCTTAATTGATTATTTAATGAAACATTTAATTAATCCGATTTTTCCGTAAGTGTCGCTATTTGGTAAATGCTCGGAAAGACGCGACCGGAAAACACAGCCCTTCGATAAGGGACGATTTTTCCCTGCGAGAGCGCCACCTCCGATCCGAACCCTGCGGCCCTTCACAACTACAGCCATCACTTAGCCACCGCTTTAATTAAAAGGCTACTTTTTCACGGCCCCGGATGAGGAAGGCGAGCGCGGAGAAGTGGGGGTAAATTGAGGCTATTAAATATTGATTCCGGCGGTGGTGGGGGGCAAGGGGGAGGTCGAGATATTTGTTTAATTACCGAGATCCCAGTAATTGGCCTATAAACCCACCCCGCATCGACCCGCTCCATTACACCCGTGGCGCTCCAACCTCCAGCGCTACCCGGCCCCCCTTCCCAAACTTGTTTAATATTTCAAGGAAGGGGCATCACGCTATTACCTTGGCCCACTCTCAGATGAGCGCTGGCCATTTATATATAAATAATTTAAATCCACTACCCTCCCTCTCCTCGTTTTAAAGAAAAAAAAAGTAAATAAATTACTCCCTATTTCACTGCTTTTATTTGGAGTATATTATTTATTTAAAAAAACCCATCCCGAGGGCCATGATTAGCGCTCTTTTTTTTACAATTAAAATGTTCCGACCCTTTCTCGGGAATACTTAAGTGCAGCCATTATCCCGTTAAGTTCTACCCCTTCGGCGGAGGGTTTGTTTGGAATCCAATCAAGTAGATGATTATTCAAATGACATTCGATCTTTTGTATACTCTGATAATACGTCAAACCCTCAGACAGAAAAGGTGAATTGCCTTCTAACGTTTGATAGGTCAGTGTCTGTGTCCCGAATGCCTGTATACAACAGTTTAGTCTTTAAAATTTTAATTGCTGTTCTTGCAACTAAACAGACACAAGTCTAAAGTAGAGTCACCTGTGGTATGGTGGTTAACTTAAAAACATACTATGCCCAAGATCACGGTCCGGCAACCTGGGGGAGGGGGGTTAGGATTATTTAAAGAAACGGTCGTTGAAGGTTCATATCCTAATTATACCTGGATATCCAAAATTATGGATTCCCACCGTAGATTTTCCCATTAACACAACAGTATAAAGTGACGTTAAATGAACAAAGAAACATATAACAAGCTTATGATTTCAATCCAACTATCTGAATAGATAGTTGCCATTTTGTTTGTAACGCAACTCACTGACTACAATGGAGCTACAAGATTTAGTAAACCTAAGAAAGAAACTGCAAAGTACTCGGGTGAAAGACCAATCTCATAAGTAATTTAAGTCAGTCATTAGAGGACACCACCAGGCATGACATGTTTAAAGTTCTTTTTTTTTGTGAATGGTATTTATGTTCTATTATTGCATACTCTCATATAAACTCATTTGAAGCAAATTGTGGACGGACCAGTGATAATACTAATTAAAGGGGTCCAATTTTATCTTCTTCTTCCTCTAAGTCTTGTGCGCCGTTCAGCGTGGCGTTGCTGCCCTATTCCACTCACCACACTGGTCTCTGTCCCTTCCAAGTCTTCGCATCCCCAGGATGGTGCATTCTCTTGTTACTCCCAGGTTTCCAATGTAGTCCGTATACTCCTGGGTCTGACCACCGTTTATTAAATTTACCTCTTTTAGCTCGGTCAGTGTGAGTTGCCTCCAGCAGTCTTTCTGAGTTCACATAGCTATTGATGGTATAGTGCCAATCGTTTAACTGGTCTTAAGAGAATCGATGTTAAATTTCAGACGCATTCATCTACGGCCACGATCTCCCTTGAATCTCAAGTTCCTAACGGAAGTAGAAGTTGGAAATTTCTAAGACGTTTGAGTCCTATTTGAGAATTCATGAAATGGACAGAAGGTTCTTCTAGGGTATATTTGTCGGCACCCTGTATTAAGGAGGAATGCATAAATTAAAATGAGATTCCATAGCAATGGATGGTCATTAAATCATCGTAGCCACTTGAATTTATAATTTGATCCAATATTTCTTCTACCGTTCCAGGATCAAAAAATATCTGTATTTTATCTTCATACGTAATTTGTATCCATTATTCGGCCATAAAACATAGGAACTGACGGAACGAATTCGTCTATAATTTTGGAGTTTAATTATAAAGGTTTGTAAATGGGATAATCTCTTCTTACTTTGAATTATGTAAAACATCATAGAATGTGGACAGTGAGACTAGCGATGTTTAATTTATAAACTATTTTGAGTGGAAAATAGATGACTGGATAATTCTAATGATGGATTGAATTGGTCAGGGGGTGCAGTCAATGATAATACAAAAATAAGAAGAACTTATTTTCTATGTATGCCAACGTTTCAATATACGGTGTAGGTCATCCTCAGGGCAAATGCCTCGGCTGTGGTTACTTCTCAAACTAACATTCGTCAACTTAACCCATCATATAAACTATTTTGTATAACCGAGGCAAGGTTAATTGTTTGAGTAAGGGTAAGCCGTAATTTTAAAAATTGACTTGGGTTGCAAGAAACAAATTAATGTATTTTTAAACATTTAAAGAACGAACTATATTTTTTAATATAGCATAGAATTGTTTAATACCTTTTTAAAAATTATATATTCCAAACTTATCCCGTAGACTACAAAGAAAACCTGTTGGAGAATGCATTCCCCAAAATTTCATCAATTTTCGATTCGATTGGTGGCGTCGGTTTATTACCTGGTCATCCAAGCCTTCAAATCACTTTATGAGATCGATGTTTGAAGACTTCCTAGAAATAACTCGTACAAATCCAAGTCACACTTAAAGCGATCTTAGGAAATTTCCCTCAAAACCTCTAGCGAATGTCGAAATATATGAGCTTTGATACTTGGATCGATACATTCTATTCATCCGTTTTACCCAGCATAGTCTCCAAAGTCACCAAGATGGACACATAATTTTTGGAATTATAGTTTACACAACGAAATCATAAACTCTCGCACACTGTTCTTTCCCGATAAGGGACACTAAAAATGAATCTTAATTGATAAAAGATTTACAAACAGGAACATTATTAGGTAATCAATAACAGTCGTTATTTTGAAGATACAATTTTTAAAACTTGTTGATATTAAAGTACTTTAAATCTAATAGTTTTTCCTAAATTTTAAAAATTGGCCATCGAATGCACCAGGAAAGGCTACCAAGCAAGATAATGGAGGGACGCCCGGATGGTAGAAGTGGAAGAGGTAGATACGGTGGCTTGAAGGTGTCGATGATGACCTACAGCTTCTGGGAGTGAGAGGACAAATATGAGCTGCGGGAGCCAGGATCCTTTAAGTTCCGTCAGCGATAGATCGATAAATATTACTAATAACGTTAGCTTTGATATAAATTAATTATAAATATTATAATTATAATTAAGATTACCATGCTGGCAATATTTATCCATATACGTATAAAAAAATATTTCTCTTTCCCATCAATACCCTGTGTAGTGTCTTTCCTGCCTTGGGAAGAGTTTAGCCATGACTACCATTGTATCCTGGTTCTATCACCACAAGTACTCAGTTAGAAATTTTGTATTTTAATATAAATATAAAATTAACGAATTATAACGGATATGCGCACTTAAATGCCCATAAACACGAAAGTAACTCGACAAGACAGGTCTAAAAGCAGCAAATTATCCCTTTCTTCCAGATTGTCCAACCCTCCCCAATGAGACATTCCTCCTGCATTGACGTGCATCCTCTCCTACTTCTTGCGACCCGGATGGGCTGGGCCCCTGGACCGCTAGCTAGCCACCATTAACAGCTAATGAATATTTCATTATTATATCATGAATATTTGATTAGGCTAACCGTTCCCTCCCGCGATGGGAAAAAATTAAAATATATATTTTACATCCACATGTCACCTTTTACGAGGAACATTTCTCCGCGGGTCCTTTCTGCCATGCATTATTTCTTTAATTCAACTTTTTTATTATTTTAAAAAATTAACGGTAAGTATGAGTACATTCTTTTCTGAAATATTCTTCCATGGATGATGATGTGTTGTATTTTTAACAAACACTGAAATGTTTTTTTTTTTGTATTGCCTTCTATTGTTATTTTTGTATTTGCTAAAAAAATAGAGAGAAGGCACCGAGTGTTTGAATCTCATTTTCGGGACGAATTGTTTTAATATATATTTTTTTAAATCAATCCTGCATCTGTATTTTTTTTAAGAAATTTTAATTGTTAAAATTGTTGAAATAAATTGATTTTGAATAAAATTGTTTGAACTTATTCAGACCATGCTGATGCATCTCCAAAGTTTTGATTTTTATAATATTTTTACCTGCTGTTTGGTGAGTCCAAAACATGTGTTTAAGCGTTCCTGAGACCAAATTTTTTTCGTTGAAAATAAATTTTCGAAAAAAAAAAATGGGATTATGGCAGTGACTGCTCAATATTTTTAGTTCTCACCCAATTAGTGAGAAAAGGTGTTTAAAAACGCAAAATTTGGCATACAAGAGACTTTCAGCAATTTGTTTGTTTATTTAATTTCAATTTATGCTATTGACCTTGTCGGACGATGCTACAGTGAGAGTCCTAAGTTGTGCCTATCCAGTTATACAAATAATAAGGATGTAGATCATTAACGAGAACCTAACAGCGCAGTAAAGGCTCAGAACTGTCATTTTACGTCCCCTCCGTTGGACGATAAAAACAATTTTAAAATCCTAAGGTGGCAGATGACGGAGATGAGGCTGGGAATCCGCGGACTTGGATGTAGTAGGTTTTGTGGTAACCACTACACCAAAAGTGACACTAACTTTCAACAGTAAAATATATTATAGAGGAAAAAATAATACCTCTTGATTTTTTTCTCTACTTTCTTCCAAACTACCCTTTAGAAATTTTGGGGCCTTGCAAAAATTAGCCTCCTCATATACTCCTCCCTCTCAGTCGGGCAATAACCGATCTCACGAATTTGAATCTTATAATGAACATCTCACAAATACCGAAGCATTCTTATATGAAGCTCAGAATGTCCTAAATTTGGTAAATCAATCGTGGAATGTGAACGTTTTTTCATCTTCGTAAAGATTTAATGTTAACTGATGACATACTGTTAGAATACATTGTCACTATTAGATATAATATTGACAATGTATTCATTTGGGGATCTTCAATCATTATAATTAAATATTAATTACGGAATTTTAAATTTTGTAATATTTTGGGATCGAATAAGAGTTGTGTAAAATATGTATCGAATGGTTTTGTAACTCATAAATCAAAACTATTTCAAGCAAATTTAAAAATAAAAAAATACTAAATTGTCACCTGTATCACAATACAACTTTTTTTTCAAATGAGATACAATAATTATTTTTAAACGAATTTATTATTGAGAACAGGGTCTTGTTAGAAATAAAATTTAAATAATATCAGTTAATATAAAAATAATATTACTGCGCTTTGAAATAAATCCTCTGTAATGTATGGGTATCAATTATTAGTGAAGTGGGATTTCAAAAGGAAAACTGACTAATTAATAATTAATTAATTGGTGAAGGGCAATTATATATTTTTTAAATTATCACTGTCATTTATTAGCCGCTCAATTAACCCCTTTACACTGAACAGCTTTTAAGAGGAGTCTTCAATTAATTCATTCCTTCATCTGGATAACTATTTCTTTTTGTTACGGCCCATATATTTCACCGGCTATTTATTCAGCTCTAGATTTCTTCAGCTTACTATTGGACAATTATTTTATATATATATATATACATGTATTATATTCTAATTTATGATAACATCATACAATTTTATATTCTGGGTAGTGATCCCTTTTTAGGGGTTTACAAATGTTTTTAAAATCCTACCATAACTAATAATATATATAAATAAAGTATTCTCTTGAACAATGGGGAATGATAAACTTTACTTGTCATTGTACAGATAAAAAATTGATTTTGTTGGATTAAAACCATTTTCTAAAATTTTATTATTTATAGGAATATTAAAATGAAAGGATGAATTAATAGAACAAAAAGCTATGGCTACTTTAATCAAATCGATTAATTCTTCCTTGTTCTTTAAAATATAGAAAATTAAATTATAAAGCTTAATAATAATGTCATAATATTTATAATAAAGTCTATTGATTTATAATCATTTGAGTAACCAATTTTAACCAATGACCAAAGCAATTTAGTAGAGTTGTAACTGTATATAGTAACTAAGTAGAGAGATTATTGTTGCTGTAAATAGCTAAGCTTACAACTTTTTTTTATCTTTTATGAAAAACTTTGTTATGAAAACATTTTAGTTATAATAAATTTTTTTATTTATTTATCTGGATAAACATAGTTAGTTTTTATTTATTTCAAAATGAGTTTATTTTGAGACTTATGTCCCAAATGGCATTTGTATGATTTCTTAAATATATATTTTTATTTTGAGACCTACATATTGGTTTATTTTAGCACTAGAATTAAGCAAATCTTAATTAATCTTTACTTGCACCTGTACAACTACAGCAGATTGAGGGTCTTGGGTTTAATACACGGTAGGGACCGTACTGTTCTAAGACAACTGTTATAGAGGGAGATGACTTGTCCGAGAACACATTCAACCGCCAGGTTTTTCACAAATCATAGAGGCTAGGTAGGCTCCGAAAAGTCTGCAGAGCCTACAGGGTCAATCAGTAGCTGTTAATGGATTAAATAATTATCTTCCAAGTCTGGATTTGAATCCGGAACGTTCACTACGTCAACTCACTAAGTTATCCCGCTCAGCGATTTTGAGACTTGGTTCATTTTTAGCCACAAATCTATCCCCTAATATCCTTACCAAGTAAATACTTTCCAGAACTCAATCCTGTTTAAGTTCTATTTATGTGGTTATTGTGTACATATCTATTACATACATTTTTTGTATGTGGTGGCCGAGTTTCATTAGTTAGTACTTTAATTTTATTGTTAAATACAGCTAAACTAAAATAAATCTCCCAGGCAATATGACGCTCAACCGCCAGTTTTTTCTCCAATTGAGGGCGTTTTTACTCACTTTACAGATCCCCAGGGGAGTCTGTATATGGCCGTTAAAATGCTAAATAAATAATTTATCTGTAACACCCCAATATGGGCCCGTGATCATCACCATCGCAACTCTGCCCTCTTCCACTGAGCCATCTTACTCCATTTCATATGAAAATAGAAATATAAGCTGATGCAAAATAAATTTGTTTCATTTCTGCAGAGTATTAAATCTCTTCTTCAGTACAGCTGTATGCATGTTTATTAATAAGTACCATTTGATACTTATGGAATTTGATATTAGCATTATCCTCAGGGATGAGGAAGAAGAAGATGAAAGAGATATGAGAATGGTAAAGGTAAAGGTAAAGGAGATAAGGGAACTAAGAGTCCGTGCCTTTATGCTAAGCCTGAGGCGAACCGTGTCCAAAGGAGGCCTTAAAAAACGGCTGGAGTCAATGCTCTGGGTCTGCTAACATGTCCTCTAGTCTCAATTAGCATGCTCTTCCACCTCCTCTATATTGTGGCTAGGATTCGACGCGTGTTTTGACCATTCGTACTTGTTTCTAAGTATTAACCAACTTCATCCTGGATCTCTGGGTTCCCTACGCCTTTAGTTGAACTTATCAACAGTATCGGATCCCTGGATGACAACGGAATTCCGAGGAACCCTCATATAGGAAATGTTTCCGTTTAATTCAAGACCCAATCAAGCGCTTATGCATGAACCATAGCATGTGTTCAATGATCAGCGTCATACTCGTCTTGCTTCCTTCTCTCCTCTATCCTTTTGCCATAGAGATAGAACGATTTATAATCTACCTGCACTTCCTACCTGAAGAAAATAACCATTTGAAAAATTGTTATTACTGGCACATATTAGCTACTGATTTTCTAATTTAAATTCTCATAGCTAACATGGAATAAAAAAATCGGCAGATAGCTAGAAAGAGTATGGAGTAGACGATCAGCAAACCAACAACAGAAGATCTGTCAAGTATGTACTTCCATTCCAACAAAAATTGACCATTGCACGAGAGCAATGAGTTATTATGACATCAGTATGCAACATTATATTCTGGAAAATATTCCAAAAGGTTTTATTTTTCCAGTATTTATCAAATTATTACCACCTTTCACCACCTCATCAAATATTTCATACCGTCCACAATGTACCATGTCACATAATCATGGGATGGTACATTTCCACTTAAAACAGCTCTAATTAACTAAAAGCTATTCGGGTACGAGAACCAATAGAATCCGGTAAAATCCAGAGATACTTATCACAGAAACTTATATTTATGAAACAGTATTACACAACAGTAGTACAGTATAACCGTACAATAACTTTATAATATATAAGAAATGTTTTGCAGTTTCACAATAATACAGCAATAATAGAAATTGGCAAGAATTTTTAGATAAGCAGGAAACCTGCCAAATTTGTTATAAAACCCTAAGCGTTTGTTGCTACTTTCATAACCACATATATTTATTTATTCTTCTGAGTTCATCTTTTCAGTTGTATTTAACATAATCTTCATTCTAGAATTGTTACATGTCCTAAACGCATAATTAGGGTGGGTCCATTAAGGCCCAGTTTGATGGTTCCGTCCATTACCAGATCTAGCAACCTTGGTCAAGAGAAAAATTCGTTTTTTTTTTAAATTTATTTTAAGTTACTCGTTTACTTAGGTTAACTAGTGAGACTTGCAAAGAAAGTAGGACCATCGAAAAACTTCATGTTGGTCGTTTTGTACATATTCGCCTTTGGAGTGAATATGTTGGTTATCTTATAGCCCCCTTAGTGACTCAAAAACGTATATACAAAATTGCCCTTTCACATAAACGAATGAAAAGTGATTTATGGATGAAAAGGATACACTAATCCAAGACAACGATGACCCCACGTATCTCAAAAACGTAAATTTTGTAGATATGTTTTTGTGTGACTAAGGTGATATTATGTATGTAGTGCATGTCTCCAGTGAATGTGTGGTTAGGTCGAACTATGGTTGCAGAGAGTTAATTGTATTGAGGATAGCGGAATCGTGTCATTTCTTTAGTTTTTGGCTTGAAATGTACTTTTAATGTAAGCAATAACTTTATTTCAAGCTAATGCCTTACTTAGACACTTATGTACTACGAGAATAATACAAATCCGCTTCCCTCAGTGCAATAAACTCACTTTGAACAAAATTCTAACTAGTTATTCATCGGGGCTGCTGAATTAACCCGTGTATTTAATTTTGAGTTTATCATAAACCATAAAGATTGCTATTGTATTTTGTTGCGACGTTCATACAAATAGTTCAACAAATTGTAATTATTGCCATTCTAAAAATAATTACAGATTCTTCCCGAACCTTTTAATTACGATCCTTAAGATTTGTGAGTAATTTTACCTTAGACGGGAATTAAACACTTCCAAAGATACCTGCCTCTTACCTCCCGAAAAGGCGCTATTATAATCCGTACTCCCCAATCTGTTAATTATCTATCCGACTAATTCCATCTCCACGGCTGATGTTATACCTGTTTTAATTCTTGGTTTATGACATACTATAATTTATATCAGCTGCACCCTGGGTGACAGGATAGAGCTTAAGTACAATAATATCGATGTTATTTTTTAATATACTTCGACTGTAATAAATTAATATAAACACAAAAAGCGTCTTGAAGCAAGGGTGGTGTCTCTACTTGATGAGTCTGTTTGGGCTGTTGCTGTGAGATCTGCCGCACTTTGCAAGTGGTTCTCTTTCGGTGTGTGTCCTGGCGATGCCTAAATTGGCGAAACGTTGACTGGTTATTTTCCCCAGTATTTCCGAGGCTTAGGCTTTCGTGATTTTTCCTATTGTATTGTAAATTGTGAATTTACTAGATGAAACATCGAAATTTGGCATAATTATTCAATTAAGTCATCGAAAGTGTAAAAAATCGAATGAAAAACAAAATAATTTTTAAAAATGCATCTTAAGGAACTGACATTTTTATATTTTAGTTAAAAAGAAATATTTATGTGTTACACCTGCACATTATAGGATCAAACAAATATGAATTATTTTTTCTTAAAATAATTGAAATGATTAATACATTTTTGAACTGATGATTTCTGGTCAGGTTCCTAGACTGTTATTTTTGTCTTCTCATAGGAAGTCCAGGTAACAGATAGTAGGAAAGAGAAATAACATAATGATTTTGGTGTTAACAAGTGAAATGTGCATAAATGATTTTTCAGTTGGAATTGTCTTGTTGTTTATAATGTAGAAGTAAACTAGGGAGCATTTACAACTTTTCTCAGAATTTTGGATAGATTTTGTTTTTAAATTATCATACCTCATATATCATAAGTAAGCTACAACAGTAATTCAATCTTACATGTGAACAATTTATACTTTTATAATATTTACGGTTATTCTTATAAAACTTTAAATAAAGGAATTAATAAATAAATAAAGGAACTATATATAAATTAATAGAATTAAAACAGTCTTTAGATGATATTGTAATGCCTGAATATGTTTTTCTGTTTTTTAAATGATGATTGTAGCTGCTAAAATGCACATGGGGAGAGACGGAAGGAACCAAGTATAGAGGAACTGGCTTGACAAATGAGCCAGACTGTTCAGACAGCCCATTAGTCAAATCTGCTCATTACCTGCGAGTAAACACACAGAATTAATTAACTATTTTACCTACCTTTCGCCCGCTTTCTTGCGCTTTTCTCAAACCTCTGCACATCTCCTGTGAGTAAATAATCTAATGTCCTCTCTTTATTTATCAAGTACTCGTCTAATTATGAATGCATGGATAATTTTAATTTTGGTGTTCGAAACTAATGTGAGAATTTGCTAGCTGGATTCGAACACTAAGCCTGTAAGGATTAACGTAATGATTTAATTATTTCTGAAGGTCAGGTTTCTACCTGAATGACTAGGAATAAGGTAGTACTTCCAAACTAATCAAATACATCATTATTTAACAATTGTAAGTGAATAGATAATTATAAAATGACACACAACTAAAGAAAAGCATTTTATATACTAATATAAAACATATTTGAGACGTTTTGGAACAAAAGCGGTTGACTTCCAACTCTCAAAAATTGATTTTTCCACATATTTCGCTAGTTTAGTCAAGCAATTTCGTCTAATACGACACTTAGCCATATTTTTTCTCGTTGTTTTATTCCGATCCTCTACCTGAAGTGTTGATATTTAGAGTTATTCGCTTTTCAAATCTTGAACGCTTCATACTTCGTATTTTAGTATTGCTTCCTTCGTCATTAATGTATTTTTTTTTAGAAGTTAAAAAAAACTCTCTGTTTGTCAATCGTTTCCTTGGAGAGCACTTCTTCCTATCAGACACATAACGAAATATTAGTGACGGAACGTAGGTAAATATGTATCTGTACTTTTTAAAGAACAGATATTCTCAGCTTACTTTGATAATAGAATAGTTTTATATTTTGCTTATTTCTCACGTTGAGATCCCTTCTAGGTGTTATCTATGGACTAGCGACTGTCTTCGACACCTCTCACATATGGCGTGATCTCTTCCTAATTCTTTGGCATTACTAAAATACTATTCATTATTAAAGTCAGTTTGTATATATTTTATGTTATAATATTTGGTCATACTAACATAAAACATACTATTAAGTCAAAAAATTCCCCCCGCTTCCAAAACTTTCAATCTAAATTCGTTTTAAAAATACATATTTTTGCTTCTGCCACTTCTTTTTTAACATACAATTTTTTCATGACCACATTAAATTACCATTTTGTCCCATTCCACACAATAGATTCTTATCAGATCGCTATCATCAGTATTGGGCAGCTTACTGTATTTTAATATATTTTTCAACACAATCACTATACTTAATAAATAGATAGTTAATAGATAGATCTCACTTAAGTGTTCGTGTATATTTAACTCTCATTTTGTAGTTGTTGTTTTATTTAAACGGGATTTTAAATTTTCAATACTTATGCATTAGTCCATTTTTATGGCAGGACTGTACTGAAAAATCGTCTAGCTAATAAATAGTTCGAACTGACATGCGGAAAACCCGCATAACATTCTTAATGATTTTAATTGCACCAAACAGGCTATATTTGCTGGAATATATTTTTTTCAGAACAAAATAAATCAAGGCCCTAAAAATATCTCGTATATGTTTTATTAATTATAATTATCTACAATATCGGGGCTTTGAAGTTGTGTCCTCTATATATAATATTTTATTAAAACTTTATTTTAGTTGTTTAAAACAAAATAATTTTGATCTTATTCCTTTATTAGTTTCAAAGACAATTATGGTTTGAGATTTTAATTGGTGTTGATGATTCTTCTTCTAGATTTTATCTATTCTCAGAATAATGATCCGTAGCATACAGAACAATTTTATGAACTATATTATGTATGTAGATGAAAAAAGATTTTTTTTTGTGGGAAACATTTCATTTTGGATAAAATAGAGCCACAGACAAGTTTAAGGAAACCATATATCGTGTTGCTTCTTTAGCATAATCTTTGACCCATGACTGAGTCTTGAGGATGGAATGGTGCGCCTTGCGCGAGTGAGTCGCGAGATTCCTTGTACGAATCAGGATCTAATAAAATTCTAAGCAGCTTTTATCTCCTGACAATCTTGTGGCGCGAAGACATCCATCTAGTCACCAGCTGTCACCCGATCTCTTGTCCCGTCTGTATCGCTCGAATACATCACTGATTCCTCGACTACAAGAAGAACGCTTGGAGACATTGGGTGGAGGTTTGGAGGATGTTAATTTTGTGTGTAGAGGTTGTGAATAAATTTAATGTTTTAATAGGTTTGATACATATTAATGAACCCATGATTAATTGATATCAGAGTTTTATTAGTCACTTTATTTTGATCTTGTTTGTCTGTTTATTTAACGTCACTTTATGCTGCTATGGCGGACGATGCCATAGAGGGAGCTCTGAATTTTGCATATCCAGGTTTAATTAGGATAGGGATTTTTTACGATTGCCTGACATCGCACAGGCTCGGGACCTCCGTTTGACGTCCATTCCGAAGGACGCCATTACTAAGGATTTAGTACTCCCTTTAAAAAATCCTAGGGCCAACTGCCGGGCTACGAAACCGCGATCTTGGGCTTAGTAGGTTGTTATGCTAACCATTAGACCACAGGTCTGTTTATTTAACGGCCTATTTCTATCTTTCTCAACTTGATTTTAATTATTTAACATTATTCCAAATTTAATACTGATAATTAAAGCAAAATGGTCATTTTTTTAATAACTTTGCAAATAGTAATGTAGTTTACTAATAACTATGTTGATTTCATGGGGTGTCTTTTTCCCAAATTTACTTATTTCTATATATTAGCTATGGGGCTCAATACATGGTCGAGTTTGTATAATTTCCAAGCCAACGGATTTGTTGGGAGCTGATTTGATCGAAATTATGCTTAACCGCCAGGTTTTCTGCTCAATTAAGGGTACTAACTTTACAGAAGTTAGGTGAACTCTAGGAGTGAAGTTCTAGATGATCTTATGGTTGTTAAAAAATTAAATAATTTATCTGCCATAGCTGGGTTCGAACCCTAGACCTTCAGGTTGGCAACTAGGCGCTTCACACTCTGAGTCATCCCGCTTCCGGCCGATACTTAAAAAACAATAAATTATTATTCTTTTAATTAATGAAATCAGATTGATTAGCGACAATCAAGTCTTAAAATTAACCATAGCAAAAATCCTAATGAAGCACTAAGTAGCCGTAGAATTACAATGTAACGGCTATAGACTGGAAGGCCCTGTTGCACGCTCAAGCGGAGCATTTTTCCGGTTTAGATTTAGACATATGTCAGGAGATGCCATATGCTGGCCCACATGTCAACCCGACATATGTTATGTTCCCTTGGCCACCGGGTGCTCGTAGTAAATTGTACAGGTTGTATAGCATGATACCTCCCAGCCTTTTCGCTCCCACAGTAAGTCGTCTATGCTCAGATATCATTTCAGATACTCATTGTCAACTGTGCGGCAAGATGTATTGATTGCGATTGCTATTCCGAATGCAAAATTATTCAGCATATCATCGCCGAAGTGCTCGTATTTCTTCAAGAGTTCGATCGACTTAATTGGGCCAATACAAATGTTTCGCTCTCAATAACCGAGATTAATTGTAATACTTACATATAAAACATACATTGTTCCTAAGTATCCAAAATATCTATTTCGTATGTACAATTTTTATAAGACGTTAAATGTCAAACCAGTGTTTTTCCGTAGTACATTAAGGAATATGGTGAAAGAATAATAAGTTCAGGGTATAGGAGCATATTTATTTTTCTGGGTTTTTTGGGTTTTTTTTTTTTACAATTTTCCATCTTTTTTTTGCCTTGCCATATAAAAGCTTAATTAAGTTCCGATATTTTGAGTCTAAAAAGATTAAATCACTGAAGTTTCCTCTCAAACTGTTTTGTTTTTAGTATTAGGTTTACAAGGTTATCCATATTGGTTTTTGAAAAAAAAAAGTATTTAGAATAAATGTATACATTTATTTTTTGGTGTAAACATTTTTTAAACATATTTATATGATATAAAATACTCATATATCTGTACACCCTTCAAAAGTCAGGAAAAATTCTTGGTTTTGAGGAATTTTTATGAAAACATCACATAATATAATCGAATATTATTAAGATTCGAATCAGTAATGTTTTTAGTACATTACATTTAATAATAATATTTTTTAATATTTTATTGAATTGTACAACTGTAATATATACATCTAGTACAAGGGCTATATGACTAACTAGATACATGAAAGGACATGTAGAGGCACTACCCACTGGCAGCACTCTAATAACATTACTATAATATAAGGTCCCGAGGCCATCTTCTCTTCAGACGCCTAGGAGGATTGTTCGGGATGGAATTGGATGCAAGGATGGAAACTAGTGGGCTTGGATGAGGGTGGAGTTTATTATGGAATGATAGGTATCTGGAATGGGCTAAATTGGTTACATATGGAACGTTAAGATCTTTATGGATGGTTTTATTTGTGACAAAATAAGGAGCGTTTAGGATTTTGCGAAGGATTGAATACGAGAGGAATTTGATGGTTTGGTGGAGCCCCATAGTTCAATTCCGTAAGCCCATATAGGTCTTATAACAGTCACATAAATAAGTCTTTTGTAATTGATCTGAAGCTTTGAGCGTTTGTCGAGTATGTGTTGAAGTAGTCGGAAGCGTCTAACTGTTTCTTGTCTTTTCAGTCTTGTGTGAGGGTTCCAAATAAGACGTTTGTCTATGTTGAGTCCTTGGTAGCGAATCTGTTCAACAAGGATAAGTGGAGTACTATTAAAGGATACAGTAGGACAGGAAGTCATGGGTTTTCGGCGAAGGGTAAAGATAATTTGATGGGGCTTGTTGGAATTGATTTTAATTTTCCAATTCCGAGACCATTCTTCGAGGCTTGATAAATGTGATTGAAGGGATTGGGATGCAATATATGGGTCGTTATTAACTGATAACACACATGTGTCATCAGCATACGTGGAGATGAAGGTGTTAGGATGGGTTGGAATGTCAGCTGTATATACTGTGTAGAGGATAGGACCGAGGATGCTACCTTGAGGAACACCAGCAGACTGGGAATAGAGAGAAGAGTAGGAACCATTATGATTTACTTTAAATGTTCTGCCAGTTAGAAAGGAGCGAATGATTAAAAAGTATGTTGGAGGAAGGAATTGTCGGATTTTGTAAAGGAGACCTGGGTGCCAGACTCGATCAAAAGCCTGTTCTACATCGAGAAAGGCTCCCGTGCAGTACAATCTACGCTCCAATGCAGAGGAGACAACATTCACTACACGATGACATTGCTGGATAGTGGAGTGGGATGTTCGGAAACCAAACTGGTGGTCTGGAATTATGTGGTTACTATCTAGGATAGGATACAGACGTTTTAGTATGAGTTTTTCGAGGATCTTGCCCATTATGGGTAACAGTAATATTAAATATTATTTTTGGGTATAAATAATATTATAACAATAAAGATGAATTAAAAGGTATATATTTATTTTTAAATGAAGAAAATGAGTATATATGTTGGTATATACTTTCCTTGACTGTTAATAAATAGTTTTTACTTTCCTGTCTTGATATTCGTTAAGCTTTCTTTTGATAACTTTTAGAAATTTTACTGTTTTCATAATCATACCCAATTGATGATGAATATAAATATCATATCAATCCACTGAATATCCGTTCAATTTAACCTTGTATTACACAACATTGTACAAGATTTGTTATTAATAAAATGTGTGAAAATGTTATTGTTATGTAATTAAAATTTTAAAATAAATATTAGGCAATATTACAGAAACTACAGCTTTCTTAAATAGTTTTTTTTTTAAATTAATTAGATGTTCATTTAGGAATAGAACACATATTTTAGAAGAATAAATATTTTTTTATCTAAATAACAGAAAATTTATTGTATTGCAAGTGCCACCCTTTATTTGGAATAATTTGACAGATAATTTAAATTTCCAAAAATATTGGGAAAAATGGAAACAATATTATAATCATAAAAATTGATGCCTGCAATTTATCAAATTTTGTCGTAAAAATGTTTGTCAGTGATTTGTGTAGCGAAGTTGAGAGTAGATCAGAGTAGTCATCACTTTATTTTTATGATAGACAAATTTATTTTAAAGATTTAACATTGTTACAAATTTATTTCTAATTATTAGTGAAAAAATGGTTCTCTTTTAATAGCTATGTAAATAGTTTTTTTTTTTTTCGAAACCTCCTTTATTATATGAATATTATATATAGTATAATTTACCTTTAATTATATAATTATCTATGCTAATATAACCGGGAATATAGCTTTTTTTAGTGAATTTCATAATTTTTTCAACCAATTTCATAATTATACCAAGCAAATTCATAATTTTTTCAACCGATTTCATAATTTGTAAGATGTTGCGGCGCGGTTGTCAGGAAATCATGTAACACATGTTTGAATATAACACATATATTTATTTGGAAACAGATTTTGATGTATTAATTATTATATATTCTAACGATATACTTATAAGGAGGTAAATATATATATATATTTCCAAAATGTACTATTCTAAGGTCGTATTTATAGATTATTTTCAAATGAATATTCTATACTTCATGTATTCTTAATTAACATGGTTCCATTTAAGCCATGAACCTACAGCTTTTTTCAAGTCCTTATCTATTTATTATTAGTCCTATCTTTTAATTTCTCGTAAATAAATTTCTCCCCAAGATGAGACGAAGGGCGATGAAGCAAGCCAAAATATAACATTGATATAAAGAAAGAGTTGAAATAAAGAAGGGAAGGGAAGTGTGGAAGATACGCTATAGAGGAACAGGTGAACTTGACCGCACGCACCTGCCCGCCAAGATCCAACAAACCGCTCCTAGTAAATTAATATTTTCTCTCACGTTTCATTTTTTTTATTTAGTCATTCAGAAGATTTTTTATTTATTTGAAGGATTCTAATGCTCCTTACGTAACCTGTGTACGATCATTAGTTAATAACACTACAATTAACCTTGTAGTGCTTGTAAAAGATAATTATCTCTATTCAGAACTGCTTTTTTTCTTATTTATTAAAATAAATGATTCTATTATTAAAACCTCTACGGTTTATACTAAATTCGAAGTTATGCAAACTTTATTAGCTAAATATTTCCACATTCAACTCAAAAATCGTCCGTAATTAGATTTGTGTTTAAATGTGTTAATACGTTGTTCTCGTAAATAAACTTTAAGTTCTTCTATATTTAAGTATTCATATTCTGCGTAGCTGTATTTCCATCCATATACGTAATAATTGCGGTCTCTCACTGCTTTGTTTATGTAAAATCAGCGGCCTTGTGCCGGTTTAGAGAACCCGCCTTCAGCGGACTCATGTATTGAAAACACTTAAAATAACTACGGGTAGAAAATGATTGTAGTTAATTGCTGTATATATTTATTATATTATTATTGTAATGTAAATATTATTTTTGGATAAACGGAGATTTAAAAAAAAAAAAGTAGCTGTATTTTTTTAAAAAATAAAATAGTAAGGATAGAAAGCATCTCTTTTGCTGCACCAGGTGAATTTAAAGAGAGGAAATGTGAAAATGTGAATAGAATTTTCTTGTTTAATTAGATGGTAAGAGTTGGGGGATCTAGTGATGGGGCTCTCTAGTTCTTTCTGATTGGAGAATACAGCTACTGTTGTTTTGTTGTATTTTTCTTACCTTCCTAATTTATTTATTTACAATACAAAAAAATACAACATAACGCTCGCCTCAGTTACATAATTGTATTGTTAATAAATAAATTAGGGGGTAAGAAAAAAAAAAAAAAAGCTATATTCTCCAATCAGAAAGAACTAGTGAGCCCCATCACTAGACGCCCCCCCCCCCCCCGCTCATTCCTACCATCTAATTAATCAAGAAAATCCTATTCACATTTTCACATTTGCTCTCTTAAAATGCACCTGGTGCAGCAAAAGAGATGCTTTCTATCCTTACTATCTTATTTTAAACACAATTATAAAAGCCCAAGGGCTAGACAAAAAAATGGGAGCTGTATTACCAGTCCATTTATTAAGTGTAAAAAAAAGCTGTTTTATTTCTACAGATTGATTGTTAAAATGTGTACTCACAATCAAAATGGTACACCTGAATATTGATAGGAATATTACATTGAAAACAATAATTTATTGCAACCATTAAACATCCTACTGGGCATAATTTATTTTAAGGCATCTTCAACTAGGCATCTTTGTGTATAAAAATATACAAGTAAAAAAGAATTTAATAATAAATATTCTCAATTATTATCTCAATTTTTTTAGCTTAAACTATTTTGCTGTAGTTAATGTTGTAGTATGTAGCATTTGAGGCAATGTATGACATGTGACTTTGTGAGCAGGGTTGTGTATCTAAAAGTGGTTGTATGAAATTAGTGATTGTTCAGTGTATTTAAAAGGTTTTTTTTGTTCAAGTTTAGTTGTGTTTTGAATAAT
The DNA here is from genome assembly GCA_964056705.1 of Troilus luridus. Taxonomy (NCBI): domain Eukaryota; kingdom Metazoa; phylum Arthropoda; class Insecta; order Hemiptera; family Pentatomidae; genus Troilus; species Troilus luridus. Next base: position 141,071,345 of record OZ057412.1, read on the forward strand.
GGGTGACTTGAATTATTTAGTTCAGATGTTTATTACAGTTAAACTCCTGTGTTGAAAGTGTTAAATTTTTTTCAAAAGTCATTTCCACAAAATTTACCGCTTGATTTTTCAATAATAACAGTACACACAACGTCTAAAAAACGCGAGTCGGCCATTTAACATTTTAATGATAACTATTCCCTAAATCAAAATTAAATAGCCAAAATTATTAAAAATAACAAAAATCTACTTTCAACTTTCCGCCATATGGTGGGGAGATTGAAAAAAAAACAACAGTGATGAGACTCAGAGATTCTGAGAGAATTAAAACGTTAACGTTTGAGTGCGCCCGACAAAGTTCAACAGACAGCCTACAAAGTATTGAACTAAGTCAATAGTTAACTAAATAAAACATTTATAAATTTATACTATTTTATACCATTACCATATTTGTAGTTTGTTTGTTTATTTAACGTTATTTTTTGCTGCTATGGCTAATCGGACGATGCTAAATCCTACGATAAAGCCCTAAATTTTGCCAATCCAGGTTTAATTAGGATAGGGATTTTTAACGAGTACCTGACATCTTACAGACTCGGGGCTCAGGACTCTGTGCCGAAGGACGGCATTACCAAGGATTTTTACTCCCTTTTTAAAAATCCTAATGCCACCAACCGTGCTATGAACCCGCGACAGTAGGTTGTTATGCTAATCACTACACCACGGTTCGCCCCCATATTAATAGTAACTTAAGGGTATTTTAAGAATTGTGTTTTTTGCAGTGATTGCAATAATCCTATAAATTAGTTTCTACTTTCTCATAACAGCTCCTCTCCTTCATAGTCGCCTTTTTTTTTTTTTTTTTTTAAACGTGCCTCAACACCTCACGAAGGGTCTCAGGTTTCATAGACAAGGTGCAAGGAGGTGATTTAGCTTTAATATTTGAACACATCAACCAAATATTGAATCATTGAATTTTTCAATATTAAATTCCCTTATTAATAGAATCATTTCCTAGGTAGTAGAAAACAATTATTATAAATGGGTACCATAAAGCTTGTTAAAAATGCGTCCTTAAAACCAATTACAATTGCATATATCCCGTGTATATTTGGAATATTTCTGTTAAGACTCCTTTACATAAACAACATATCAAAATGACACCCTCACTTAGTTTAAAATGGATATTAGGGGGACGAACCCCGGCCGAGTAGTTAGGTGTAGTATGTTTTAGCAAATTGGACCCGGGCGATGTAGCTAACATCAAAAGGGCCTAGATTTGTTAGTGAGCCATTGAAGGGAATATACTCACTCCAGCGGTGCATCCTCATTTCACGACACGTCGGGAGCTACGTTTGATGTGTGCCCACCAATATCAATATCCCTTCATTTACTAATAGGCATTACCCACATACAATTTAGTGATTAAAATGTTGTGGTTACTTGTATACCGTACATATTTTTAAAAATGGCTCCATTGTATACACAGAATAATATCAAAGGCACTTCATGATGGATATGCAATTTAATTAATTACAAATCATAAAATTCATCTATATATTTTTCTGAACTAATGGAAGAGCATAGCAATCGAATTCTTCTTTTTTTTCCTGTACCACTACAACTCATGAATAGTGCTATGTTGATTTACTGTCCAAAGAATGATCTCAGGGAAAATTAAGATTCTTTGATCTGAATAATATTTAAATAATAATAAATATTGTACTGTTTCTAGAGCAACGGTTGTGCTGGAAGTTGATTTGCCCGAGATCACGCTCAACTGCCAGGTTTTCCCCTAACTATTGAGGCTGGGTGAGCCCCAGTAAGGTCTCTAGCTCCTGCAGTGGCCGTCCATGGCTTTTAACAGATTAAATAAATAATCTTCCACAGCTGGGTTTGACTAGAGGTCTTCATACAACAATTCTACATACTGAACCAATCTGCTCACCATCAATCGTATTACAAAACATTTAAAAATTATAATGCATTCATGAACTCTTGAACGTTTCAATTATTTCGTATGTTGAATCACATGGATGTTGTCTGCGAATAATAATGACATAAAAAGCGTGTTCATTTTATCACAATTGTTTTCAAATAACTTGTTTTCTGATAAAAATGATGAAAACTGTGTTTCTGACAAAAATGTTCCTCCATTCAATATAGAGCAAATCCATTTTTTTATTTGTTACCATAGGCCAAGACTCCACCCATTCAACTAAAAACATCAATCAAATTGAACAACTTCATCCACCTCAATACAATTTATAAAGCAAAACAAAGTAAATATTTAATTAACCATAAACAAAAATGGCAGAAGAGGTTTTACAAAGAGACCAATTTCACAATATGTTTATGTATAATATGATAAAATTTAAAGCATTTTGGCTTTGATTGTGGTTCCAATAATCTGATTCAGCAGCTAAATCTAAATAAGTTAAATTAAATACTTAATTACAGTAATAATATCGATGATGGATATCTTCTTAATAAGTGAGCCAAAATTAATGAGTGATAATTTATCGGTTATTTACGAATAATGTTGTATGAATATAAAAAATCTTTATTCTGAAACGATGTCCCTTAAGAATAACAAACGTGCTTAGTATTGGAAAACCGATTCAGGCTATTATGATATTAAAAAATTAAACAAAGTGAAATAATTCTTGTGAAACAATATAATATATACTATGAAGTATTTTTTAAATTAGTCGTATTTTTTTCAATGGTTATTTTTTATTGCAAATTCCCTCTCAATGCGCAATATATCAATCAGTATCGACATCAGAAAACACCTTACGTAACCATCATTGGATAATATTGCTTGATTGAGCATTTGTCAACCCTGTCATCCGGATTTGTCACGATAAATTTACACGTACACGTAATAACAATCTCCAGAAAGCCTTAATTTTGTTTATAATAAAAACATATTCATACTCAATATCCAATCCACATATTGACCATTCAAGCATTTCAGATGTCAGCCTTCACTATAGCGATTAAAGATTTTTTTGAGGTTGCCAGACCCCATCCATCGCCAGGATTACTTACAGTTGAAGTGGTAGAGTTACAGTGAACCCCTAAAATTCAACGTAAAAACTTATTAACATCTAACAATAAAATAAAATAAATAAATTATAATAATATATAATGACGTAAGTCAACAAGATCCGAAAATAAAAGTAATGTTTAACGAGCATTCTCCCCGTGTATACATCGCAAATTGAAAGAAAACGGAGATATAGGATCAGTGAAAAGAAAGGATGTGAAACTTATCATTGCCCGAGCTTTGGGTGGTACTTATATCATCTTCGAAGAAAAAATAGACTAAAAGAGAATAAAGATTTAAGTTTATAATATCGTTTTGAACAAAATAATCTTGAATAATTATTATTTGGCCTAGAATAATTATTCTGTCACGGGACGGATTATAATAATATTACCGGTAACGAAATATGACCTTTAGTAAAATTTAAATAATAGTAAATTTAAATATACTATTTTTAATGTAATTTAATAATTTATATTTTATTAATCATATGCTTAAATGGATGAGGGGTTCAGAATCAAAACCGGATTACTCGATAATTTAAAATTAATTTTTTCACATCTTTCGCTAATTTATTCTAGTAATTTTGTCAAATACTTCTTCACCTCATTTCTCATGGTCATAGTACTGAACTTGTAGCATTGGGAGCCTAAGGTATAGTTTGATTAAATTAGATACAATTTTGAAAAAGTCAAATTTTTAAGTTTGTAGTTTGTAGTATCCTGAACGCCACATATAATAATTTGATTTTTTAAAACTCGTGCTTGCATTTTGTTCGTTCATTGTTTCAAAAAAAATTGATATGGAATAATATGTATATAAGAGGAAAAAAATGGTCTGTGTATAGGACAAAGAATTCCATATAATGTGATAAACTCACCCGTCACCCGTCATAAAACAATAAGCTAAAAAATCGTCAATGGTTTCATATATATATATATCCTAGAATAAAGTAGGCTCTTATGTATAAAATACAAAGTCAATCATACAAACGGTGATAAGGTCAGATAATTACGAACATAAATTCGCTAATTCATCAGATGTATGAAGGGCACACTCATGCCAGTTCTGAATTAAAAATGGGTCTTGTAAAAAAACACATGAAAACAAGCTCCGAGCCAAATCCTACGGCAGAGTTCCGACATTAACAAATCCGGTGTTTTACCGTGTCCGGCAACCTGATCATACCTTAACAAGGGAAATGCATTTTCATGATATTTCAGAATATCAGGAGAGGTAGATGATGTGTTAACCTGCAACAACATCGCCTCGGCCGATTTATATCCAGCTCGTACGTCAACGTCACTCTAGGTAATTTTAATAATCTATTAGTCTTCGGGATAACATATTTCGTCCTCCTCCCGTTGCATCATTAAAATCGTTCCAAAATTAGTTTTTCGCCGACGAGCTGGTCATTAATAAAGTGTTCGATAGGCCGTGCAGTATTCACGTACGCCGGGCTGGTGACGAAGAAAACTTCCGGAGAGCAATATCAATATTTAATTTGAGTGGGATATTTAATTCAGGTAGAGAAGTAATACAGCTACACTGCACTGACAGTAATACAATAAATACGGGGAGTAGAAGTCGTATAAAGGTTTATGGCGAATGAAATGCGATTACCCCCTCCCATCTACTCATATTCATATTTTATAGCTAGAGCAGTTTACTAAATTGCCGAGTGAATAAAAAGGGGATGAGTTCGGAATCGATTCTCTCTGAGCTCAGTATATACATATAAATTTATTTTTATATATATATATATATATATATATATATATATATATATATATATATATAAGACAAATTATACGGTTAGTTGCAGAAATAGGGAATATTCTGGCGATTTTGAGTTAGGAGGTTTTAGTACTTGAAGTCTATGGGAACTAGAAAAAACGAAATTCAACAAGAAAAAAGCGCTAATGGTTGTTATTGTTCGGTTCCTAATTACTGACCTCTCATTTTTTGACCCGAAATCTAAAAATCAGAATTTATAAAACTGGCATCCATCCAACTCTCCTTTACGGATGTGAAACGTGGCCGCTAACTCAGAAGTGTGAACAACGTCTAAAGGTATTCGAAAATGAGATGGTGCGTTGAATATTCGGACCGAAAAAGGATGAGACCACTGGAGAATTTAAGAGATTGCCCAACGAGGAATTACGGAGCAAGTAAACGATTATTGTGCATTTCTGTATAAATGTAGCCCACACTATTGCGACCTAACTAAACTCGATGAAATTTCATGCAATGCATTTATAAATATCAATAATTTTCTGTTCTTTCTTTCGAACCAGGCGGATACTGACCGGAAGCAGAAGGTTCAACAGCAGATATGATATAATTACTGGGTTTCGATCTAATCGGTGGAATCGCTTCCGGCGGACGTCACCTCCCGTCACCTGAGCCCTCTTCCGTTTATCAAATATTAACTCCCGCCACTGCTCTCTGCATAATTAAATTATACCTAATCTTATAATTGCGAATATAAGAATCTTAGCAATTCGATTAAGCGATTTTTGAGCATCAGAAACCTTCAAACCCAAAGGGGCTTAGAAAGAAAAAAATATATATATATAAGATCTTCAGGATTAGCGCTTTTTTCATATTCGAAGATACGGTGGTGTCTTGTGCCAAGTACTCGGTACTTAGTGTGTACTAAGGCATACCTTGAGGCAATCAAACGACTACCGGCCGGATCAACTCAGAATCAGGAGTTTGGTATATTTTGTAACAAAAAGAATAATAGTTTAAAAAACATGATGCGTTCTTAGCTATCTGAAATAAAAAGTAGAATCTGAATATTATTATTCACAAAAAGGTCAAAGCGAATTAATAAGTAGAGAAAGAATAAAGTTTTAAAAAACTAAAAGACACGATTAAATAGGAAATGAAGATAAAAATGTTCAATGTGTTTAAAATAAAAATAGAGAAATGAACAAAAAAATTCATTTTATCGAGAAAAATCGTGGTGGGCTTTGCAAATGCAAATTGTCAAAAAATGTATTGACTAATATTTCTAAAAGTAGGGCCTACAAAAACTTAAAAAAAACTTACGTAGTTTTATTACAAATCGAATTTATTTGTTCATCATCCTATTCTTATGTTCTACTTTTTAGTTTGTTTCATATTACTTACTTTTTACTTTATAGGCGGTCCGACAAGGGTTGCCTCAACTGGTCAGAGCAGAGTTCCATGTCTCCCGATCCACCCAATCATCCTCCTGGAGTCCTCGACCAGGCATCTCCTCCTGGACTACCTCCATCCACCTGCCTCTGGGCCGTCTCCGTCGTCTCCTCCCAGGTGGAACCCAATCCAGAACTCGGTTTGGCCAGAATTCAAACGTCATTCTCTTCACATGACGCCATCTTAGGCGGCGTGCAGCGATCCTTTCATTTTGTCTTACTTGTTCCTTGTAAGAAATACCAAGACTAAACCAACTTTTATGATTCAGACCGACAATAACCATGTTACCCTGCATATTTTAATGACAATAATTACTAAGCTAGAGATTCAATAAAAATAATATGAGTTAAAATAACAAATAAGAAGCTTTGTCACTTGACAAAGATAAGTTATTTAAAAACTACTTGCGCCAATACAAACATTAAAAGGTCTAGGGTTCAATTAAGATTAGAGACCGCATTGTTTCTAAAATGGTTGTGTAGGGATATGATTTATCCGAGATCAGGCTCAATCTTCAGATTTTCCCTTGAATGAAGTCTTCCCACTTAATAGTGAATGGTGAGCCACAGGAGGGTCTGCAGATCACACAGAGCCCATTCGTGACTGCTAACAGATTAAATAATTTATCTGTGACTCCCGGATTCAAACCCAGCACATTGAGCTGCCCCGCTCCCTTGTAAGCCAAGAACAAAAATCAATTAAATAAATGTCCATGATAAAAAATAACAATTAACAAAATTCTATATACTGTATTCTTCTTCTTCGATCCTCCTTTAAATGACTAGGTTTGTCACCAGAGACAAAAACTTTATTGAGTCACGTGAAAAGAAAAAGTTAGTAAATTTGTATGATTCGCAATTTCACTTTTTATCTTCTTGTTAGGTATCAATAGCTATTTTTAATTTATTTTAATTTTTCTTCTTCCAAACGATAATTTATTACATTAAAAACCAGATATAATTTTTGTTTTATATAATTCATACAATAGTAAAATTAACTAAAAGGAAAATAAAAGAATTCAGATAGTAATTTAATTTTCACATTGTAATTAAAACATATGTTACAATACTAAGTAGTGTGATGTTCGAAAAAACAAAACAAGATCAGTCTCAAGACAGTTGTCGTGTGAGAAGGTTGTGACTCTACTTGCTACTCGACACTTTGATTTGTCGCCAATCTCTCCACCTTCTTCATCCTCTCAAATCTCACCAGTAAAACTGTTTGTTTATTTTCACCTCACCTTGGACTTACCGGTAAGAGACATCTGCTTGTTTCTACTCCACATCATATCGAATTATCATCTCATCATCTTCAAGAACTCACCTCTAACTTTCCAAGAGCTCAGTTATTTTTATTTATTCACTGACTATCAATACTTTCTGTTGTAAAACTCAGTATATAAACTGTAAATAGTTAATTTCAAGTTTGTTTTTGTAAAACTAATTAATTGTAAGTGCTTATTGCATTCTGTTTTTCATAATTTTTATTTACTTTTTAAATCACTTTTTTTTGTATTTCCTTAAGTTTAGATGTGCACATTCATACTTTTGTAATTGTTCTCTCTTTTATTTTTACATTATATAGCTGTTATTTACTCATTTTGTATTTACTTTCATTTGTATTTATTTGATAAATTCTTTTATAGCCTTCATTTATATAGTGTAGGGAATAAATTTATCAGTTTTTTTTTACTGAATTCACAACCGGCAAATTCGCTCGGATAGAAGGTTAGCAAATTATTATTAGGAGCCCCTTCTTCCACACTTCTAATATAGTTTAATCAAATCCATCAAAGCTCATATCGGTCCATTCGATAATAAAAGTTATTATTGAGCGAAAGTTTGGTGATAAAACTGTTAAAGACCAAAACATGCAGAAATATGGTAAATAGATTCTCTTGTTATCTCATATCATTGATTATAAATGCCATTGAATTCGAACTACGTAGAAATGAAAACATAAATATTTAAGCACTTGGATATCTCAGTCAGTAATCTCCTATTGAGAGTAGTAGTGTGTTGAGGGCCCACTATCATATTGGTGTCACTAAGCTCTGATGTCGGACATACTAGTGTCTTAAATTATGTGAGGTATTTATAAAACTTAACAAACTTCTTAGGCTGATGTAAGAAATTATCTTCACATAACCCATAACAGTTAATGTATTTTCGCCGTTTTGTTCTTATGATAACTTAAAACTCGCGCGCTAAAATAATCACACGATAAATAAGTTTCTTATTTTTGAGTTTTAACATCGACTGCACCCTAAAAAAAAAAATTCTTCAATCATAATTTTGTGTACGTTTTTTTTTCTTAATACTAGATGGTAAGGGAATTATTTGATAAACATTACCCAGTACTTGCTACAAAATGTCATCTCTTTACCTTCTCTTGTTTAGTCTTATTTATGTTATGCTTCTCACAATTTTTAATATAAATTAAATTAAATTAATACATAAAAGCTAAACTATTAATTAATAACTTAAATAATATATTCGGGACCCAAGCCTGTGCGTTATCAGGTACTCGTTACAGAGCTCTATCCTAATTATTCATGGATAGGGAATATTTTAGAATCATATTATAGCATTTTCCGGTTAGCTATATTATCATAGAGTGGCATTAAATTAATAAACAAACAAACTTAAAAACATATGAAACACGCAATGTGTATATTATTTATTTGTTTATACTAATGAAAAGAATAATTGTTAGTTAAATATCGTTACGCTAATAGGAATATGAATCTTTTTAGTTGAAACTAATTCATTGAATATTCTTGGGTTGTTAAATTAGCATTTTTCTGAATATTTAAGAAAAATACTTTGCGTTAATTTTCTGCTTTTAATACTTGTTATAAAATCGTTTTGTTTTTTAAATGATGATAACATTAAATTTTCTAACAATTAAAGGTTTACATTTATTTTAGTTTAAATAATCTAAAATAATTATTTAAGATAAAAGACTAACAAAAAACAAAACAAAAAGGTAAGGTCAGAAAGTAATTATTTAAATTTTGAAATCAACATTTCTAAAAACATAATTTTTTTAAATAAATAAAAATCATTTATATAAAATATGGAATTTCGAATTCAGTTTTTGGAACTCCTAATCTTGGCCACAACCATGTAAGTTCGTAGGGTCATCTCAAAAGCTAGTGGAGCTGAGTGAGCCGCGGATGGTCTGGTTTCCAGTTTTGATAATAAATAGCACTATATATTTTTTCAATTTAATTTTCTCCTTAATCATTTACAAATTAACTAAATAAATTCAATTAAAACAATAATGCTATTCTTCTTCTTCGTTCTTCTCTTAGAAGCTATTTAGTTTTGTTAAATTTGACCTTGTATTTGACCATCTTACAACTAACCAATGCTGTAACAGTTTTCCTTATCAACAAACCCCTGGGTAATAAGTCAGCACTTGAGAGGTATTGAGCAACGGACTTGGCAAGTTACGAGCACTTGTTGGGAATCTCTTGCCCTCTGCCCCCCAGCCGGTAAATTGGTTATTGAACTATTTTCCTGGCTCATAAATCCGATCTTTACAACATTAAGTGTCAATCTTTACTCTGGCAACTTGTTCTCAAAAGCTTATTAGTGAAGGCGATATATGGGCATCGTTTGGAGAAAGTGTTGGTGTTTCGTTAAAGTTGTGCAACAGTCCATTTTCTTTAGCTGTGTAATTTTTTTGTTTATGTTTTTAGATAAAAAAGATTTATTCGATTTTTCAGGTAATAATTATGTTTATGTGTAATTATTCATCCTATACACCTATTCGGACTTTCGGTTGATGTTTCCCTTATTTTACATAATACAATAGGAAATTTACCTTGTCTTATAAGTGCCGATGAGAATGTGTGGTGAATTCATGGAGGCTGATAGATCAGGAAACCCTCCAATAATATATATATATATATATATATATATATATATATATATATATATATATATATGAAAAATAGATGGTTTAATTAATCACTATTAAGAGATATGTATTTTATTGCGTCGTTTCAAGTGAAATGTGGGTTTTTAAAGGAAAGATTATTCAGAATAACATCTTTATGAAATCAAAATATTTACCCTCTTTTTCTATACATCTTTCGTAACGTGTTATCAAAATTTCAATCCCAGAAATGAACAAGTTTTTGTGATGAAATGAAGTCAGAAATTGCGTTTTTGACTTGAGCATCATTTTCAGGTTTCTATCCAGTGTATTATTATGTCTTAGAGTATAATGGGATTAGATTTTATTAATTACTATCATTAAATTAACAAATGAGAAAAAAATTGTTAATTACCGCCGGTGATAACATTAAAAAAATAAAAAATAAATAAACACAGAGTAGAATAAATAAAAAATAACATAAATAAGATTACAATAATTATATATAGAGAAACAATAGATAATTACATATGTATGCAAATTACAATGTCAAGTAGAAACAAACAAAGCAGAAAATAAAACCAAAATATGAACAATATCAATTAAGTGAAACGTCAATAATGAAAATATATATAAATAATGATATAAATACACTTAAATATACATAAAAACACATCATTCATTTATCATTAATAATTTTACACTCTTGTAAGAGTGTAATTTTTTTCTGGTTCTTTGTTCGCTATAATTATTTATCATCTACAGCTCAAATTCGCTCCTATCCTCAGAGAATGAAATTTTTATTGATATTTTACTGAATTATTTATATAGCCAATAACGATGTATTTTATTATCGTTGTAGACAATGTTATTATATTATTATATTTATGTTATTATCGTTACAGACAAAATTTAGTCTGCACACTTGCAGATCTCTTACTCCTAGCAGGGACGTTGTCCTAACTTCGATCAGATATGTTTTTCACAAGATTCAAATACAGAAATATTTCATCCGAGAAACAAAAGTTATTATCGAGTATGAAATCTCATTTCTGGGCAAGTTATTTTGAAGAGAGTCTGGAGCGATTCCAGTTACATAGCAATTTATCGCTTCCGTTTCATTATGTTTTCTCCGCGGGGGGCCTGCAATCTCGCGAATTAAATTTTTCAGCGGACCCTCTCGAATCCTTGTTGAGTTATCTAGCCTAATAAAATATTGAACTTCTCAAAGAGATGAAGTTGTATTTTATGGTTACGTCCGAAGGGAATGAGATGTTCCTTTTTTCCAACGATGCATATGTATACAGTTCAGCAAGAAAGGCTTTTATAACTTCAGTTTTTATTACTTATATTTAATGCTTCATGGGAAGTATTATTTATTATTTTGTAAAGCGTAATATAAGTAATATTTAATACATTTGCCACATCGCTCCTTCAAAAGAACAACGCCATGACTCAAAAAGCATTTTAAAGTTAAACCTTTAGTAGCAATTGTATGGGTTGAAGCTCTTTAATTCAGGAACGATATATCTGATATTCCATTCCCACATTTTTTTTAATAAAGTCATATTAAGAGTATCATGTTAAGACTTAAAATTTTATGAGAATAATGACATGAGTTTTTAAAAATTTTCTATTGGTTAATAAAAGAATTACAATACCATCATTACAATAGGAATGCTTTCCTTTGCCAATACAGATTTTCTTTTTCTTTCTCACTCACATGGAACTTTCAAATACCTCTATTGAAATATTAGGTTTATTGAGTTGTGACATTGTTCTTTTGAATGAAGGAGCGAATTAAAACAAAATAAAAATTATAATAATATTAGTAAAACCGGTTAATATGTTATTACAGTAGGATGTAATCGTCGTGCGAGGATTAATTAACCATGTTTATATTTCATATTAAACCCTTTAAGACAATAATAATTGTAATCTACAACTTATGTCACTGCCTAAAATAAATTTATTCCAGCACGGTTGAATATTTCATTGGATGAAAAATCGATCCTATCAATTAAACAGTTAATTGTTCAATTCAATTAACACTTAAGTAAATAGGAGAGTTACATATAAATTTATCAAACGTTCTATTTGGGACAAAAGTCCATGAATAAAGGATAATATTTAAGATGTTTCATTGTTATATATTCATTATATATCCATATTCCTTTCTATTCAATTTTGTCATCAATTATAAGGCACTAAAAATATTTTGAAAAAATTCCTTTTTTTTTAAATGCGTCTTACTGCGGTTTAGAATTGTCTATACTATTTGTTTACATTGTACAAATAGGTACTAATATTTAAATATTAGAACCTATAACAATAAATTAAATTATAATTTAACCTAAAAATAATAAAAAAACTACCTGTTTTGAAGAACAGTATATTATATATTATACATAGTTATATAAGAATCATTATTCCTTAATTTATGTTTTTATTAATAATTAAATAAATATATATTATTTTAATTAGAAGAAGATTTGAAGATCAACGTCATTTGATCTTCAACAACGTCATTTCTGACCTTTAAAAGGTAAAGTGGGTTTGATGTGAATATAAAAGTCAAAAGTCAAGTTGAAGAAATAAAACTTAATGCTGCAGTCGTTAATAATAACAAAACTTTTTCTGAAAATTATAATAGGCGTAAAATATAAAATTCATCCCAGAATAACAGCTTGCATGATTTGTTAAGATGGCTTACTTGAACATTATTGATATTAAAAGAATATTACTATTGATAGTATAGTAGATTTATAGTATCAAGAGAATATTATTTTGGCTCCCGATTTTTTCAATGAAAAAATCTCGCCTTTTTTCTTATTACTCGTTATTCTAATTTTAATATCCAAACTACTAAGTATAGGTATGAAGAAACTGGAATAGTTCATTAAATATCAATGTATGTATGTATTAATATTGGAGGTTGAGAAAAAGTTTTGTTTCATTCATTCAACGTCATTTAATTTTGCTGTGGCGAATCGGACGAACCTATAGTTGGAGTCCTCAATTTTGCCTACCAAGATAATAATGTTAATACAGGATAATGTTAATAATTGTATCTAATAATTATATTAATTTATAGATTATATTCATCTGGACTTTGAAAGGATATCAGAATTGTAAATAATAAAATACAATATATATCCATTGAGTTTATTATTATAATATTATTTATTATATTATCTTCCGGGAACCCTTGAAGTCTTGAAAGTGCGTTAAATATAAATTTCAGGCCGATCGGAGGAAAGCTGATTAGCTGCTAGGGCAGCGTATGCTTGTGTTTTATCGCCCAACTTTCTCACGAAGCTCATGCTTCACGGGTTAAAACTTGTTAATTATTATGGGAATTATAATGCTATCTACTTACCTTCGGATATTGGAAATTATTTTATTATTACAGAAATTTCATAAGTGTCTTGGAAGAAGTAATCTTTGCGCAGAACCTAATCTACCGTTAAATGAGAATGGGTTATTAGGGTATATACATTCGAATAATTTGTGTATTATTTTTGTTATCGTTCTACATAAAATGAACTCATAATGTACATTCTTATATGATAATAGACATCAAGTGCCGATTTAACACGAACGAATCATTAAAAGTTCAATCAATGCTAAACTGGCTTTCTGACGTTCTGGGATTCAACCAAATCATGTATGTTCGTTGGTTGTTAATTTGGCCATTTCAGATGTTGGCAAAGATTGTTGTTATTCTTCGGTATCAATAGGGTTTATCATTACTCCTGAAACGTATAGCTAAGAATGATATTCTTGATAATTATCGTAACTTATTCCCTCAGGCTTTCGTTAAGTAACTGTACCCCTACTATTCATGAAGAGTCTTGGGTTCAATCTGTAACGTTTCTAGTACAACGATTATGCAGGTTTCCTTCCAACTAAGCGTAGCCACTTCCCAGAAGCTGGGTGAGCACCTCTTCTATTCCCTGCCAAATCCTGATTTTCTTAATCCGAAATCTTCGTCCTAGCAACTCAGCTACTCACTGAGCTCAGCTACACCGCTCCAAGTTTTTGGTAGTTGAATTTACTATTTGGGAATTCTTGGTTTCCCACTTTCAATTTTTTCTACGTAACTACATATCGCTACATGATACTTTTCGGGTTTTCCTTCACTTATCTCCATCAAATGGTTTGCTTATACATACAGGTTTTTTGAACATCGAAAACGAGTAAACGAAAAATAAACTCAGACGACATTTTTTGGCACATGTTGTTTTAGTAGCAAGTTCCAGTTTAACCTAAGGTCCAAGTTGAAGTACTATTTCTTATAAGTTTTCGTCTCATTAAAATATCCCTATTATGTATATTCAGGAATTAGCATATTTAGATTTTTATTTTATTTTAATTGCTTCGTTCTTGATTGTGGCGGATTTTATAAGAAGAGCGTAAAAACACTAAGGATTTAATGAATACCCAGAGATAACAAGTCTCCATAAACACCATTATGTGTATTGATGTTATATATGTATAATTGATATAAACGATTTTTTTTTTCTTTTGGTGAGCTTTTATTTCATATCGTGAATATTATTCAAAATACAAACCTCAGTGGTAGACACATGTTCATGAAAATCATGTTTTTTCTATATTTTTGAATGGAAGGAGAGGTACGTGTATTCCTAAATTCCCATCAAGCTTGCGTACCCCAGTATATTCAAATACGTACCAATTTTACCTTGAAATCCTATTTAGCTATTCAGTTCTTAATATTCCTCGAAGATATCTATGTTCAGTTAGTTCCTCCTACTATTTAGTTTTGTTGTATCATTATTTAACGTGTAAGATAATTATTGCATTTTATCAATAATATGCAACTAGAAGTTTATCCTAATAACGTATACGAGATGAAATAAATCATGGCCACGTTTCTTCATGGTCGTTTAGTTCTTGTTTATCATTTCGAAATCATAATAAACGCGGAATTTCCCGTTTAGTAATAAGAAAGATGACTATGATTTCCTATGTGTCGGCTGGTTGAACGATACAGCGCTAAGTGATTTCCTAAAGATGTCGCTAGATGTTTGCCCGCCAATAATTAGTCTAGCATAGGGAATGGCGGGAGTGAAGGTCAGGGGAGATGTGGCAACGCCGGGCCACGTCACCGCTCCGCCGTGTCCATGGAAACGGGACGCCTACAGCGGGGGCGTTGTATCGATGCACAGCTCCTATCGATAGTCTTAGCTTTCCCGCCTTCTATTTTTCATAATGGCATTTTATTTTTATCTTCGTAAAAAAAAAAAAAGAAAAAAGGAAATTCTAGTACCACATTTAATTCATTTAGTTAATCTAAATCTCTTGAGTTCAAAGAAAATAATTCTCTTTCGATTTGTGTTTATGTTGTTCACTGTATTTGTGGATTCCTTTGCTGTTTTGAACTAGTAACCTTTTTAAACTGAAATGTTTAGTTCATATTTAAAACGCAAAAAGTCTATATAAGATATCGTACAGTGAGATAAATACCTTCAAAGTACAATTCATAAGGAAATAAATCGAATATTATTGTTTTCAACTATCTCATTTGTTTTATAGATAAATTTATGCATAATTATTTTTGAATAATTAACTCTTCACATAAACAAATATAGTTACACAAGTTTGTGATTTACACTATTAACCACTATCAAATATTGGTCAACCATTATCAAAAAAATAGGTTTCGGTTCAATTATAGGAGATTAAGAAAAAAGTTCTGTTAATAATGTTTCAGTATCTATATATAATAATGTTACATTGAAATAATTTTTTTTAAATAAATTTATTGTTTCAGGTAATTAAAGGATTTCAACTTTTTGAAGAAGATTATACGTTGTAAGAAGAAGGTATATTAAGTTTAAGGAAATATTATAACATTGAATTTATGATGCATAACGTGTATCCCACATGTGATATGCATTAGAATTTATTTTATTTATTTTTTGACAATTTCATATTGACTTTTTGTATAAGTATTTATTCATCATTTAATATGGAAGTTTAATGTGAAAAAAATGGTGGCCGAAACGTGACAAAAATATAAAAGATAATTTTATTTTAAAATTAAGTATGAATTTTTATAAATATAAGTTTTGGGATCGTCATAGAAAATTTTTTAATCCATAATTTATTATTTATTTTAATTATAAAAGATAATTTAAAGAAAAAAACACACTTCTGTATTTCTGTACACATTTTAAATATGAAAATGTACATATGTTTACAGGAATGTGTTGTTCTTATAGGTAATTGTTGAAAACAGGCAATAAGATAAAATCGCCATTGTTTTAGGCTTGAAATTATTGAGAAAAAAATCATTCACCTCCCCATGCTGTTGGGAATGTTGATTCAGTTTTTAGTTTTCCTACTACATTCTTTCTTTTTATTTATTTACATAAAAATAAATCAAAATATTAATTTACTTTTTTAGTTTTTGATACTTATGTAAATAGTTGCTTCATTGTGGGGTACATACAATAGGGCTTGAAGAAGGGGGATGGGGGCTGTATCTACTAAACTCAAGTATGAGCTAAAATATACTCGTACACATATGTTATTTAACAATGCCTCATTAATTGCCCCTTCCTTCATGATAAAAGAACTAATTGAAAAATAATATTATATATATAAAAAATCTAGCTCAACATTAAATTTCTTAGCTAGTTTTTACAAGGCTGTAATATTTGGTTCAAAATTCAAAAAAAAGCCTGTACAACTGGACCTCATGAAGGGTCTTAGGTTCAGTACGTGGTTGAGACTACTGTTTCTTATACAACGGCTATTCAGGGAAGTGATATGTCTCTGATCTCGCCAGGTTTTTCCATCTGGTACTTTGTAGAGGTTGGTTGAGCCCCAGGAGTGCCTCCAGATCCCATAGGATTCAACTTTTGCTGTTATAAGGCTAATTAATGATATCTGCCTTCGCTGGAAAAATAATGACACAAACCGAGATTAAAGGCTTTTAAGAATTAAATATTTCTTTTAATTATTAATATATCTATTAATGATAAGTTTAGCTTATTGTTCTATTAATTGTTGGGTTGCTTCTAAATGCATTAATTTATTTGGTTTGATTCCTCTGAGGTTTATTAGTACACCCCGCGGACCGAAACTCAGCGACCCTCGCAAGTAGGCCATTGTCTTTTCCTCCAGAGCCCCCGTACCTCACTCCACTCTTCTCGCTCTGCTAAAAAGCTCTTAACGGCTACTGATGTGACACTACTCCCAGGCAAAGACCAGTACAATCAGCCCCTACTCTAAGACAGGCAGCCCCCACTGGTGATTGTTTTTCTTCCGAGGTCAATAACGAATATACCTTCTTCGGGGACAAAATAACCAGTGAAATAAAAATTAAGTATAGATCAAAGCGTATTTAAGCGGGAAGTGATGTCAGAATAGACCCACAGTCTAAAGACCAAAGAGGACCGTAGTGTTTGTGATCCTTCGACCATCTTATGATTAAGGTTTTATTTTTTAAGACATAAATGAAAAAAATCTAAACTAAATGCCTTAAGTCTCTAAACTAAAGACAGGTAACAAAAACAAACTTTCAATATTTTGCCTTTTCAGACATCTTCAGGACAGAAAGAGAATAATAACAAAGAAAATTTATGAATATAGTGCATCCTGACCTCAAAATTTGTAAAGCTAAAAATAGTTGATATTTGGGGATTGGAGGTGGTTGGATGTTTCCTCTGGTTCACACCTTGCTGCATTTTGAAGTTAGGATATGCTTTGTATATTTATTTCCTTCCTGTTCTGATGATGTTTGAATTGGAAAAATATTGACATTTTTGTTTCCTGTTTTTAGTTTAAAGACTTGAGGCTTTTTGGTTATAATTTTTGCATATTTGTCTTAACAAGAATTGTATGTCTCTTTGGAGCGTTTCCTCTTCTATACTGATTTATTTTCAATGTCAAATGTATAATTTTAGCAAGTTTTCACCTTCTTTTTCTATTCTTTGATATCTTGTTAATAATCGAACGCATTTGTATACTGCTATAATTAACTCCCCCTGCGCGTTCCGTTCGTCTGCTTCGGTCCAACATTGAAAAAGAAATATAGAATGAGACGCGTTTCATTGACAGATAGAAAAAGAAAACTAAAATAAAAAGCTCACTAGCTGTATTTAACTTTTAATGGTCATTGATGTACGTGTGTCTTCTGAAGTGGAATGCGTGTAAGAAGTTCGAAGCCGTCATTCTGGTTCATTAGAGACATATCGGGCTACAATGGAAAGAAAAATAAAATATAAAAAAAATTGACAATTTATTGGAGTTTTGGTTTTTACCATCGGAGCCCGTGCGAAGTTGCACAGGGTGTACTCGCGAGACCCCGGTTGTTTACTCTGTACGAACCGGTTTAAGGAGCGTACGAGGTGGCCTCAGCAATAAACCATTTGTTTTTATTGCTCCTAACCAACGGCGGGGGCAACTGAATTAACTGCCTTATTACAGTTTATAGCCCGTGACACACTCTGCTCAATTATATCTCCTCCGACCTCAGTTCACTAATCCCCTTCGCTTCTCAACGCAAATATTAATCTTGGCATCTTTGGTCGGTTAGGTTTGTTCCCACCGCTCTCTTTATTACTCCTGATTTCGAGTAGAGCAGGGTCCTGGTTTTATTTTCAATACCAATTAACTCAATTAATTCTGAAACATTATTGAAAATGAAATAAAAAACCTCTAAAATTGCATCTATTAAGTTTATGCATATAGAATCATTGAGCCTTAAAACTGGAAAAAGCTTTATTTATTATTTAATATTATTCTTCAAATTATTTTGCTTCTCATCCCCGTCATATATTGAATTAAAAATACTACTTTTTATACTAGATTATTACAGCTAGTATACAGATATTAATGTCAAGTATCGAAAATGACAATTGCTATAAAATTCATATAGAATCTTCTTTAGGCACAAAACCACGTGGATAATATACGATTTACTGTACGCCCCGATTTTGAATAAACCTTGAAATAGTTTTTTCACTCTCTTGAAAAGTGGTGTTTTTCATTTTTGGTACTCAGCATTTGTATCGACGATATTAACAGGAGAGTATTGATTATTTCAGGCTTTATTAACAAATTAAATATAATTAAATTATATTTATACCATTGGGAAAATAAAAACTGTGCCACCAAAACCCATGGAGGTTCTTGGGTGCTATGTGCATACTTATACGTTCTAGAGACTATACTGTCTTTCAAAACGGTTGTGCAGGGAGGTGATATGTCCAAGATCGCGCTTAACCGGTAGGGATTTACTCCAATTAAGGTTACCCGCTTTTATAAGCTGGGTGAGCACCTGGAGGGTTCTATATCCCATGGGATTCTTCCCAGGCTGTTAACAGATTAAATAAAATCTGCCAGCAGCGGGATTTGAATCCGGGACATTCGGCACGGCAACCTAGCGCTCTACCACAGAGCCACTCCCCTCCCTATCAATAGCATTGAGGGAATATAAAACTAGTTAAACATTATTTTTTCAAATTCAGGTAGAGAATCGTTTTTTAGTGAAAACCACTTATGAAAAATACAATAGTATAAATCAAATATTTACTGTCTTTGTAAATATATTTATAAATTATAATAATATATATACCGTAAGTCAAGAAGATCCAAATCAAAATAATGTTCAAAGAACATTCTTCCCCTCGTATACATCGCAAATTGCGAAAACGAGGGGAAATGGGATCAGTGAAAAGAAAGGATATGTCTATGGCCGGGGGGCGACGCAGGATAGCTCAATTGGCAGAGCTCGAGGCTAGTGACCTGGACGATCCGGGTTCGAGTCCCGGTCCTGTACATATCTCTTCTTTTCAAATAAAAATATTTAAAAATTAATACAATCAGTAATAAATCAAATATAGTTTTGATGTCCTTAGTTTTTCCTTAGGCTACACCTACATTGGATCCGATTCGGTGCGACGTGATTCTATCACATACGATGCTGGGGTGTATACATTATACATATTTTACTATACATTATAGGAAAATATTAATGTATAAAAAATAATTAATAAATAATCTTAATTTTATAAATTTAAAGAACCAAATGTTATAAATCTCGATATATTTCAGTCATATGGTTTGCTAGCGACGTCTCATCGTATCACACCGGATCCAATGTAGGTGTAGCCTTAGATTACTGAGGATCTTTACTTCTCCAAAAATTAAATTATTAGTCTAATCCGATACTAGTGTTAATTAAAACTAACATCATAACTCGCCCAATCACTTTGGTCACTAAATAAACCGCATTGACGTTTCTTTCTGACAGTCCTGCCAGAAAGGAATGGGCACTTATTCGCCCACACATCTGATAGGTATCGGATATTTTCACATCTGTGCCGCATTCATCAAAGGTTAGATTTAAGATGAGAATGATAACCCGAGTGATGTAAGGGAATAATAGGTAATGGAGTTTATTATTATTTATTTATTCTTTTTTTTGTCGGCGGTCAATTTTATGACGGGTCTCTAAAAGCTTTGCTATGTCGCTGTTCTCAACTCTGGCAGCGGAACTGTATTTCTTAGTTCGACAAACATTCTGTCAATGTTTACAATAACTAGAATGATAAATTAAGTAAGAATGATATTTTTATTAAGGTAATACACCTCTCTTGTATAATTATATTAATGTGATTGAGATTTTTCTTACAACAAAAATTATCCCGGTTTGCCACAACTGTGTGCGAGGCTTGCTCAATTATTTACTTATCTTTGTATCATATAATTAATAAATATAAAGTTTGTGTGATAAATTTATAAATATAAAATATAGAATAGATAATAATACAGCATTTGAATAAAATGGATGATGCGTAATATGAGATAAAGGCAAGCCGAGAAACTACCCATTACTCATCGGATGAAATAAATAAAAAAATTGTTGACTGAAAAAAACGCCAAGAACGCTTTTTGAAAAAGAAAGAGCGAAACGAATGGGGGTACCCGCCTAGTTTTTAATTAATAATTTATTTGCATTCTCGTAATTTTTAGTTATTTACTCCTTAGCCTTTGTTGGAAATTATTTAAATACTTTTAATCTAAATGGTGTTATGCTGCATTATTGATATGTCAGATATTGAGAGCAGTTTTTGAAATTCAGGAAACTATCATGTTTCACTTAAATGGTTTAAAGAAGTGAAACAATTGTCTAGCATTTGGTAGTATAATAGATGCTGAGGTGACCTAACAAAATAGATAAACTATTCGCTTCAATAGAAATCATACTACTTTCACATCTGATGTAATAATATTTGTGAGAATTAGAATATGGCATAGGGAGCCGAGTGGCTCAGTGGTAGAACGCTGAGTTGCCGTGCTGAAAGTCCCGTGTTCAAATCCGGCTATGGCAGATAATTTATTTAATCTGTTATAAGGTATGGATCTGGAAATCCTCCTAGGCCTAACCCAGAATCTATAAAGTTGGTACCTTTAACTGGGGAAAGAACTCAATGTGTAGAGTGTTGAGTTGCTTTGCTAAGATTTCAGTTTCAAATTGATTGAAATAAAAAATGAATAATTTTATTGTGATTCAATTTATTTACGAGGAGTGGAGTGGCTTAGTGTTTAGTACAGTGCTCAGTTGCTATGCAGAAGGTTATAAATTCAAATCCGGCAGTGCCGGATAACTCATTTAATCTGTTAACAGATATATGGAAGGGTCTGGAAACCCTCATAGGCCTCACCCAGAATCTATAAAGTTGGTACCTTAAACTGGGGGAAGAACCTGGCGGTTGAGCGTGATCTAGGACACAACACTTCCCTGCACAACCGTTGTCCTTGAAACAGTACAGTCTATACCACACACTGAACTCAAAACCGTTCATGGGTTGAGTAGTACTGGCTTTTAATATATCATAACATATTAAAAATTTGTGACTCAAGTTTGGATTTCTAACGGTATAAATATCTATCTATTTTGCTGTTGATAGTTTCCATTTCTTCAGTGTTAACCATACGAAGAAATAATCACAGTTCCGTTATTCTTCATCCTCTCAGGGACACAAGACACCCGAGGAGAAGATGGGGAGATAGTGTAATATATGAGTATGATATGGGACTAGGAGGGCGAGCGATTAGCGGTCATTACGAGAGGCCGTAGGAACCGGTCTCGGCTTGCTAAATGCAGCCCATGCTAAATATCCAGTCCCCGCTATCCCACCATTCCTCTCTTCCAGAGTGTCTTCTGAGGTTATCGTTTCCTTCTTCCTCTCCTATATTCCAGTATAATCCAATACCATAATGAATGATATCCACCCGCACCATTTTCTTTCTCATTAGTTATATTAACATTTTTCAATTTCTTTTTTCGAATGAAGCTCTAATCATTGAAGAATGTATTAATAAAATTAAAGGAGTCTGAACTCAGAATCATAGGTCGAGTCAATTACTTTTCCAGTAATTTTTTATAGACACCAACCATTTAATTTTACTAATTTCAATTAATAGTTCAAGAGGGCTTTCATTTTCTCCGAGTTTCAAAACGAGGTAGTAGCCGTTCCAAACTTTCTTTTTCGGATCCATTTCCTCGCCCTTGACTATCAGTGAGAAACAATCTTGTGAGTTATTAATATAATCATTATTGCTTTTCAGTATCGAGTTCACTCAAGGACAGTGAGTGAAAAACCAACGTAATAACGAGCTTAAAAAATAGAGTGATCATTTTTAGATGTAAATTAATTTAAAAAAATACGAATTAATTAAAAATAACAAATATGAAAAAAATATGTCTCTAACAAACTAAAAAAAACACAACTTAATTGATGTCCTTATTATCCCTTAAAAATAATGATCCATGTTTTAAATAAATAAATCAACGAACATGCACGAAATTTAAATGTGCTCCTAGCTTCTTCCCGAACTGTATAATAAGGTGATATAAATTAAAATGTATATTTTAGATCAAGTAATATAATCAAATAATATAAATAGGTTTTTTTTAAATAGTGTATTTTCAATTTCATTTTTTTTGAAGTTGTGTATTTTCAAAAAATGAATATGAATTTTAAGTATGCACACGTAACCGTATCTAGGTATACATATTATAAAACAAAATCCTCGGCCGCGTTTGTTCGCCGTAAACTCAATAACTACTCCACGGACTTTCATGCGGTTTTCACCGATAGCTAGTGTGATTCACCAGGAAGGTTTAGGTATATAATTCGTCGAGGTTTTGTGTAAATGGGTTGGAATGTCGATGGGTTTCACCGAAGACGCTGCTTGCCTAATCCCGTGCAATTATTTGTTTTAATTTTAATTTTATAATTTCAATATAATAAAGTACATTAGATGAGATGGGAAGAAATAAAATCAAGACTCCCAAAGAAGCCTAACCAATGATATCCCACGTGGTCCTTAGTGGCCGGTACGAGATAAAAAAAAAATACATTACGCGGACAAATTATGTAGGCACAATATGCCTTATTACCCGAGCAAAGCTGAGGTGGGCCAGGAGTATTTTATAATTTAGAATTTCTTCTAAGTTGAGCTCTATTACTGGGATATAAAGAATCATTTTATAAGAACCATGGTGAATATTACTATCACATTTCTTTAATTCTCTAACAAAATAAAACACCCTGATTCTCCTTTACTCAAATGTGATGGAGTTAAAATGAAATACACTAAGTAATAAACATGATTTTGAGAAAACGCTGCTAAAAAGAATAGAGTACTTTGTGTGAGATGTTTCTACTTATGAAACCCACCAAGTCATATCTTTAATTATCTATTTATTTTCAATGTTTCGTAATGACAGTGAGAAATATTGATATATTACGAATAATGTAATAATGAGTATAGTGGGTAATGATTAATGATTAATATATAAGATTTAGTGTATTTCACTTGTAACCCCACTATGCATTCAATCAGTAAATTTTAACTTATTGCAGAAATGAATAATTATTAAAAAAGATTTATGAGCATATGAAAATTAATTCGGTATGCTTTGCTTCACTGTTATATATTTTCTTCAATAGATGGAGATCATTAGAATGATATTTAGTTTTTTTCTTTCTTTATAAAGTGGTGTTGGCTCAGAAGTAGTGATCCTATTTAGTTAAGCGATAAAATCCAATTTAGAAGTTGATCGAATCCTATGAAGAAGTTTTCCCTTGTGCCGCTGCGGCAACGTTTCAACTCTCAAAGAGATTAATTCATATTCAGCGAGGTACTGCTTCCAAATTTCAGCTTTCATCTTTACGGTGGATTGAATAGCGTCGATTCGGTAACTGTTTCAAAATGTGTTGCGTCTTCTTCCATTATATTTGTTAAATATTCCCTATCATTGGCCGAATGGATGTCTCTAACTGTTTTGTGTCACTCCAGTTCTGCCATGTAAATTCGGTAATACAGCTAACATACTCAAAACATTAAAAAAAACTGTACCATTACAACCAATGAAGGATCTTGGGGTTCAGTACATGGTAGATACTGTACTTTTTCCCGGATAACGGTTGTGCTAGGTGATTTTTACTACATACTAAATAGATGCAGGGGAGTCCTAGTAAGTACTGCAGATCCCACAGGGTCCAAACCTGGCTGTTGACAAATTAAATAATTTATCTTCCACAGCTGGTTTTGAACCCAGGACCTGCAGCGCAGCACTCCAGCGCTCTACATGCTCAGCTATCCAACTTCTCACTCTAATCGTTAACAAGTCTTTATTTTCCATCACCATATTATGAAGGGGAAAATGTATCATCTTTGAACTAAATATAATGGTAGATGTTACAAATTTAAAATTATTCCTTCAGTGATTTTCTTACAACTAAATTCGTTTTTAAAAGTACATAGTTAACTTTAAAATAAAATACTTATTTATATTTGTGAAATATGTATTTTTATTTTACAATCGGCATTATATAATACTTAGCTAAAGAAATTATATATTGGTGTGGAATGAATATAGATATTAAAATAAATAAATCTGTCGTAAAAGAAAATATACATTTAAAAAAATACATAGTGTTAACATTTATTTTCTGTATTATACATATATATATATATATATATATATATATATATATATATATATATATATATATATATATATATATATATATATGCCAATGCCTGCAAAAAAGAATACTTCAAGTTTCTAACTTCATTCATATTAGGATATAAATTTCATCTGGGAAATCTGCTATTCAGAATTATTTACTTTAAAAAATCCACTGTTTGTTGAAAAAATTTTAATGATAAAATAAACAGCTATAAAAATATTTATAATTGTTTACCTAATTATCCATTCTGCTCGATTTTCTGTGTTTTTGAGATTTTTTTTTAGGGCTATTATTGATATTTCTTGATTTTTAATTTTCATTTAACATCTAATTGAATTTCGACTCCTTTATTTTATTGTATAAATAACTGTATGTAATTTTTGGATTTATTTTTAGGAATGAACACGGGAAACATCTTTGATACTTTCTTATATCTTAGTGGATAATTTTATTTAATTTGTTTGAAAATTAAATAAGCCTATATTAGTTATTTAGTTAATTATATCTACCCTGTGTAAATGGTACATAATTCCCTTATTAGTCTCTTTGTCTTTTCTATGGACGTATAAATATCATTTTCTTGCACATCTTCCCATGAACTGTTAGTTTACCATATCCAAACTGCCATAATCGTATCCCAACTGATACCAAATCGTTTGTCAAATAAGGCTCGCCTCCGGTGTGGATCGGTGTATTTGTGAATGTTTGTTTATCGGTGAAAGTAGCCGACGAACATGGCGCTCGTGGTTAGCCTGTTTTTAAATCGAGGACAGGATTTGTCATTTAATACTTCACAAACATTTGTCATGGTGTTTGAACAACCGATGGCTTCTGGTGTGATTGCATGACGTCATTGTTGTTGTGATGTGATTCTGTGTACAGAGCTACGAATTTTTTTAGCACGAAAGAAAGATTCAAATGAATATTTTCACTAGTTTTCAATTTATTTGTGTTAATTCATTTAACTTTATAAATAAAGTAGCAGTTACTGCTCGGTTATATGACCAAAACTAAAATTTTGGTTATATATTTTGTTCATATTTAAGTCTAAAATAGTTGACTGGATAATTCTAAGAGTGAGGTGATGCAGCCAATGACACAAAATAAGAATGATTTATTGTATTCTGCCTACATTTCTTCAGCTTCACCACAATCAATTAATTTTATCATACAACCCTGTTTATATTTTATCTTAATTTTGCCAAGACCCTTCAATAGGTTGTAGTGGTACCAGTTTATATATTTTTTTTTTCGGTTGGCTCTACAGACCTTGTAGATCTTTCGCCGCCTTTACCAGCCTTCTCCACCTCTGTCTATCCTGGGCCGCTGATTTCCAGTCTGCTACATGTAGTTCCGCAGCATCTTTGTTGACCCTGTCCATCCATCTGGTCTTTGGCCTCCCACGTGGTCGGTCTCTTGCCAACTATTGTGGCATTCATAGTTGTGTAGAGGCGTCCTGACGGATTACTTCGAGCTACATGCCCCGCCCATCTCAGCCTTCTTGCTTTCATATCCTGAGATATTGCCTGACCAGTTTCATGCCGCTCCTGTTATCGTGCGAAGTATTTTTCTTTCCCATCTCTCGATTCTGCTTTTCAGGGTGCTGGTGAGAGCCCAAGTTTCACAGCCGTATATCACTGTCGGCTTTATTACAGCATTATACACCCTTAAATTTCTTGAGATGCTTCGGGATTTCAATACTCTTGAAAGAGCAAAGAATGCTCTATTTGCACTTGTTATACGCTGGTCTATCTCAGTTAATAGGTCATTAGTTGAGGTTATTGTAGAGCCGAGGTATTTGAAGGTATCTACTTTCGGGACCGATTTGCGATCCACGCAGAGGCTGTTTCTGGGGTTACTATCATGTATTTTGTTTTGTCCTCATTTACCTGTAAGCCGATTTGGTTTGCCTCTTTCATAAGCGCCTTAGCGAGTCTCTCGATATCCCTTTCGTTACTTCCGAGGACTGCTATATCATCGGCGTATGCAAGAATTTTATGTATCTTTCCGACGTGCACCCCGCCATTCTCTCTTGATGTTGCTCTTATCACCTTTTCGAGGGCTAGATCAAACAGTAAAGGTGAGAGTCCGTCTCCCTTGCTCAAACCAGTTCCAACTTCAAAGGCCTCAGACACATCTCCCTGTATTAGGACTCTGCATCGGGGGTCGTCTGCACACGGCTTCGTCAATCTCACCAACTTGCCAGGAATACCCAGCTCAGTCATGATCTTCCATAGACAGCTTCTGTCACAAGGAATCAATATATATATACCATCTAGAATATTTCCTTATTTAAGATTTTCTTATGCACATAAAAAAAATTAATAAAAAAAAAAATGGTGTTTCATTGGTGCTTGAGAAATCTAATTACTTATCACAATTAATTTTATCTTAAAATTATATAGAGGATTACATACGTACAACTTTAGGAAAGATTGACTACATGCTACTATTATTTACTACTTTAATATATATTTTTTTTATTGTTACTCTAGCATTAGCAGCTTTATCCATTCTCAGTAGTATTGAAAAATATAATCAACTAGGAAATAAATTACAACTTATCCTGTTGATGTATTAGGCAGCATTATTTTTATTTATAGTCAGTCCTGAAACGTGTTACAGAGATCATTCCCTAATCGAAGGATATAATGACGAAGGCATTAAGAGGAATAGGGAGAAAGTAATCAACCTATGCCATTTCATTAATGAGAGAAATCCTTTTAAAGAGCACTGGTGAAAAGGTATTTTTAATACGTGGACTCCGGCGGATGTATCATCGTCCATATGCAAAGCACGTAATCAAAATGTATACTGTAAAAACTTACTTACTTCACAATACACACATTCATAATTAACTATACCTCATACAAGAAATTCATTATATCCACGGGGAAGTCTGTAGAAAGTGTGCCTACGTTCGTTTATCAAGTAAGGTAAGAGATGAACTTTACGCTTTAAATAAATTAATTGTTATTACGTACTTAAATCATCGGCTCTTCTCTAAAATATTTTGTCCATTTATGTCTCAGAATGGTTATAGAAAATAAATGCACAATAATAATAGGAAGTAATACTTTTATGTACGTACTTAATGCACATCTGTTTAATAATTAATTGTAAATTTCTGCGTAAAGCTATTAGTTTAAATTAAAAACCTCTTAAACTATATTTAAAAAAAATACGGTTATTTTATGTAACTATAACCAAAAGTACTTATTTTTTTTTATTAAAGAAATTAAGTTAAGACATAAAACAATATTACTATTGAGTGCCAGGCTATTCAGCCTTGTTTGTTTAATGAATCTTTTTCTTTTTATTGAAGATTATTAATTCAAATTTATTTATTTATTATTAATTTTTTTCTAAAAAATATATAAAATACATAAACATATCTGTCCGTATTAATAAATCCAAAAGCTCCATGCTAGCTCATACGAGAGGGTTGGTTTTAATATTAATTCAGCAGAACTAGGTATAAAATCGATTTACAAAAACTTATATTCAAAATTAAGTGCATAAGAAGCAAAATAAAACACAATAAAAGTAACTATAAACTATACACAAACAATTAAAAATATTACTTTTGAATATAATAAATATGTTACTTGCTAATATTTTTCCTGAATATATAAATACAAATATAAATAATGTATATATATTTTTTTAATTTGATTTTCTTGAACGTCGATGAGGCCATTAGCGACGACTGCTCTTATATTTCTTGGATTAACTCATATATTGAAAGCATTACAAAAGAAAAAAGAAAATAATTGAAAGGAATATAAACTTTCAATTATTTTATTTTTTCTTTTGTAATGCTTTTAGGGGGCGGAGTGACTCAGTGGTTGAGCACTGAATTACCATATTGGTTCAAATCCCGCTGCAGACAGTACTTTTACTTAGTCTGTTTGCAGCGGGAGATGCATTATATTGGATCTAGGACCCCCCTGGAGCTCATCCAGCCTCTATCATATATTATAAAAATAGAGTACCCTAAATAAGGGGAAAAGCTGGCGGTTGAACATGACCAACACAAGTCACTACCTTGCAGAACCGTTGTCCATGAAACAGCACAGTCTATACCATTTGCTGAACCCCAGACCCGTTTTCGGGTTGTAGTGGTACAGGTTTTTTTTTTTTTTGTTATGCTTTTAACATATGACAAAAGAAAAAAGTAATATAAACGCTTTTTTAAGATACCGTGTCAGTTAAGGTAAGGTAAGAATGAATTTATCCCTGGTTTCCATGTTTTTTCTCTTCAGTGTTCCCACCTTAGTTGCAATATATTGCAATTTGAAAAGGGAATGGCTATCAGTGAAAGATTAAATTTTAATCAGGTAAAAAAATGGCTGAAGAAGAAGAAAAGTTATTGTAACGATAAACTTTATTGTGACATTAGCATTTTTTTTTTTTTTTTAATTATTTCATTGAATTGTACAACTGTAATATATACATCTAGTACAAGGGCTATATGAATAAATAAATACATGAAAGGGCATGTAGAGGCACTACCCATTGGCAGCACTCTAATTACATTTCTATTATAGAAGGTCCCGAGGCCATCTTCTCTTCAGACGCCTAGGAGGATTGTCCGGGATGGAATTGGATGCAAGGATGGAAACTAGTGGGTTTGGATGGGCCTGGAGTTTATTATGGAATTATAGGTATCTGGAATTGGCTAAAGCGGTAACATATGGAACGTTAAGGTCACTATGGATGGTTTTATTTGTGACAAAATAAGGAGCGTTTAGGATTTTGCGAAGGATTTTGGATTGCAAGGATTGAATACGAGAGGAATTTGATGGTTTGGTGGAACCCCATAGTTTAATTCCGTAAGCCCATATAGGTCTTATAACAGTCACATAAATAAGTCTTTTGTAATTGATCTGAAGCTTTGAGCGTTTGTCTAGTATGTGTTGAAGTAGTCGGAAGCGTCTAGCTGTTTCTTGTCTTTTCAGTCTTGTGTGACATTAGCATTTTTTAAAAAAATGGATGGGAGTTGGAGGATAATATTAAATTAGATATTAATTATTAAAAATTTTTAATCGTAAAATAAATTAATTTTGATTACTCGAATCTTTCATTATTATTTTTAATTTGAAAAGTGTTCTCAGAATGTTCAAAGTGCGAAGAAAACATCTGGTACGGTCTTCACACAGCTTTCATTTACTTCCTTAATTGAAATAAATTCTAAAAGTTTAAAATTAGTTTCCATGGTAATTCCAACTAATTTCCGTGAATTAGTTCAATTTGATTACATGTCATTTATTAAAAAGAAGTAGCTTCTATTTTATATTAAATCTAGATTTCTTTAAGAATTCAAAAAATTCTATAATTTTTACAAAATATATAGCTTTCCGAAGGCTAAATATTTTATGAATATATCCGGAAATTAATTTTCAACTTAAAAAACAATTTTTTCGTTTAATTAACCACCAGTTTCATTTAAATATTATATTTATCGATCTTTAATTACTATTAACAAGAAGAAATCGTTAATTATTTCAAATAAAACTAATATAATGAACTTTATAGGCAGGTCAATTGTGATAATTCGAGATTAAAGTCAATCCAAGCAATTAGGTTATAAGAGGAAAAGCGGATGGAAAATTGGAAAAAACACACTTTTATTCATTTTCTTTTTTTATGCCACCCTTTAAATTGTCGGAATATTATTTGAACCACGGATATCATACATTTAGTTGGAAAATAGTATAGCCAACCGATAAAACAGAAAATTTTATAAGATATACATTAATGTGTGTTTTAATTGATATACATACGTACAATAAAATGTAAAATATTATGTGTAAGAATCCTACGTTACTGCTTATCTTCAATAAGGTTTTAACTGGTAGATACCAAAGTATTCCCTGCTCCTGTTGAATATTTTGATTTCGATTAACTGAGGTAGGAAACCAATGACTTTTTGTCCTACAGTAATAATATCCCACTCTCCTGTAGAACAAATCAGATATCTAGGATTCTTGACATCTTGACAAACGTTTTAGTTGGAATCCTCTTACTAGACAGAAAAAACAAGAAACTGCTCGCCGTTCCAGGCTACTGCAACACTTACTAGACAAAAGCTCTAAGGACCCAATTAATTACAAAGGCTCATATACATGACTATTATAAGACCCATCTGGACTTATAGAGTAGAACTAAGCAATCGATTTCCTGTGGTATTCAATCCTTTAAATCCAAAATCCGTCGTAAAATCCTTAATCCTCCTTACTTTGTTACGACTATAGTCATCCATAATGACCTCAATGTACTATTTGTTGGTGATTTGGCCCGAATCCGATACCAGTATTTTCATGAAAAACTCCATTCCAACTCAAACCCATTTGTTTCAAACCTAACTACTTCTTCAACCCCTGATAATCCTCTGAGGTGTCTGAAAAGAAGATGGCCTCATGGCCTTCTAAGTTGAAATTGTTATTTGATTGCTATCACTGGGCAGTTTCTCTACTTGTCATTTTCCATATCTACATGTATCATTCCTGCCAGTTGCATACATTTGTAAATTTCAATGAATAAATAAAAAATAAAAAAAAGATTAACTGAGAAGATTCTCATTTAGATTTTGACTGAAGGAGGCTCACAAAAACGGGTGAATGGTTAAAATAACGATCATATGATTAACTGAGACATTTAATGAACTGTTTTGTAACTTTAAGAATTCCAGAAAACAAGGGACCATGTCTGCTTGGATGATCTAGGGCCTTATGTACTCGAGCATCCAGTCTAAATATAGATCATTTACATATTACAAATAAAATTTTCAAGTT
Organism: Troilus luridus; assembly: GCA_964056705.1. Lineage (NCBI taxonomy): Eukaryota > Metazoa > Arthropoda > Insecta > Hemiptera > Pentatomidae > Troilus > Troilus luridus. The sequence continues at coordinate 141,103,267 of OZ057412.1, forward strand.
TTTCTCATATTTGTAGATAAAAAACAGTCAACACTTCACCCGATTAACTATATTTCCTTGATTTGGAAACATAGAATGATGTTCTATCTCAGCTATCTTCTTCTAGACAATAGGGGATTAGATGGATTATCTCTCTTAGTGTATATATATATCCGTGATCCTGACGAGGTTCTTTGAATGAAAAATAAATCCCAATACTTATTCGAATATTTGTTAATTAAACATTTAAATATCTACAACCCCAGTGAATATGTTAGTTAAGTCAAACTTTTTCCAAAATGAGTTTCTTCCACTTATGAATAGTATTATTTTCTTAGTGGGTCTTAGTCAGGTTAATTGATTTGAAAAGGAGTTTTTGCATACATTATAACTCCATTTCAAGTCAAAAACTAAAAGTCACCATTCCGCTCCCTCAATACAGTCTGGACGAAATTTGACTTAACCATTTATTCGCCGGATCGGCAAATATAGTGCTGATCTATGTGCTAGCGACTGCATAAATAGATTAAAAAAAATGTATTACTATAATCCAGGAATGTTATTGGGTTCAGTAGACGGTAGAGGTTATACTGTTTTGTGCAGAATTCTTCTCCAGTTTAAGGTATCCACTTGAAAGGAGCTGGATGAGTAGAAGAGTCTGTATATGGCAAAGGATAATCCTAGACTCTCAATAAAATTATCTTGTAGTCTAGGATTATATATAATCCTAGATAACACCTCAGTCATTGAGCGCTCCACACTCTCAGCTACCTTCCTTCCTCTAAAAAACATTTAGCACTACACCACATAAAGGGTCTTGGGTTCAATATGTGTTTTAGACTTTTCTGCTTCTAAAACAACGGTTTTGCAAGGAGGTGATTCTTAAGAGATCACGCTCAATCGGTAGCTCCTCCAGTCAAGGGTACCGACTTAATTGCGGGTTTGTAAGCAACAGTAGGGACTGAATATCCTATCATCTTTTTGATTGTAAAAATATTAAATAATCTTCCAACCACAGGTGGATTTGAACCCACATCTTCTGTACAGCATTTAGCGTTCTACCATTGAGACAACTCGCTCCAACCAACCACGCTTCCAGTTTTGTTTCTATACCTTTTACAGAAGATGCCCTCGAGACCATCTAGTATAGAACTTTATTGTAGTGCTACCGATGGGTAGTTTTTCCACAAGTGTTTTCGTGTCATATTGTACATATTAGCAGATTTACTTGTTGTGATATTATTATAGTTGTAAATATCAATAAATTAAATTTAAAAAAAATACCTTTTACATAAAGTACTTATGTATTATCTGGTACCTAGAAATTTGCCTGCTTTTGTCCTGAGACCTCATCTTATCACTCGTCTCCTTTGAGTCATTAATGTGTGTGTTACTATATTGTTTTTAATGCTTTTCTCTTATTAATTTTGTCTAATTAAATGAACAGAATAACACTTTAGGAATTGCTGTCTTTAAAAGAAGAAGCTGTGAAATACTTCCAGATGTTCGGAATAATTCCAAAGACGAAACTGTGTGAGAATGGTCATCAAATAGATTTCGGCAAGGATCGAAATGGAAATAATTTCATCGAAAGCGTTGGGAAAACACTTTAATTTCCATTTATATGAATAAGAAGGTGTTATATGTATCAGAATAATCGGTGTTTAGTTTAGAAACAATGGATAACAGTCCCTGGGTACCGGCTAATGCAGTGGTACCTATATAATGTCAAAACCTTAGGTTTTTCTGTTTTCTAAGTGTTAGGGAATATACATTTAGTATATTTAATTGTTTCGATGTGCTTGAACTATCGATAGTCGGCTATCGATACATTGGCTGATCCTTTCGTAGCGTGCAGATCCTCGCCCGAGAGTGCCGTGAAGCGGACTGCTGGGGCCAGGGCGGAGGAGACATGCGCCCGATAAAAGGCCTCACTAATTAATACTCAACTCCGGCTCGGCTCTCTCTCCTTTCAATCTTTGTTAATTGCTCCCCCCCTCCTACACCCCCTCGCCTTCCCTCTCCATCCCCTCTCCAATCCCGTGTGTGCTCGGTGTGCTCAAGGGTAATTGGAATTATCCATGCCGTTGCCGTGTTCTCGCCCTTCTGGGACCTCTTTCCTCCGCCTAACTTTTTTTTTTCACAAATTAAATCCCAGAGAAAGCTAATTGAATCAAATCGTTACCTGACTCGGTTTTTTCCCCTGCCCCCACCCCCACCCCATCCCACGAACAGAAAAAGCATTACAAAAAAAGGGAAAAAAAGAGGAAGAAAAAAAAGAGAAAAATCATTCACTTCGACGTTCATTGTGGTTTATTTTTTAATTAAATTCGTGTTTAACTGTAGATTAATTGCTTTTGTGATGATCAGAAAATTGGTAGGGGGTTTTCCTGTTTTGTAGAAGTAAATTGTACGCACCGGTTTGAGGCTTGTGTTCGATGATTTACTTCAGATAATAACTTTACAATTTACAACACTCTTAGTGGAGTGTGAAATGGTTTGAGGGAGCCGTCAATAAAGTTTACAGAAAATAAGTTCAACTTATTGTATTATATATTGTTTACGTTTCGGGCTAAGTTTAGAGCCATCATCAGGGTTAGGAATAAAATAGTAGAATGAGTTTATTTTCAGCCCTGGTGATGGCCTAAAACTTATGCCGAAACGTTGGCACAGATATCATCATAGTCGTTCCTCTCTACCGCTCTGCAGTGTGAGGTTTCTTTCTGTATAGCCCGGACGACACCGTACGATCTTCTACCGTTATGGCACAGACATAATAATTTAAACTTATATCGTGTAACATTTATTGACCCCCATCCCTCGACTATTTCACACTCTTCCTAGTTTTAGGCCAGTGGCCAGGTACCAAAAAAGGGCTTTAGGTCGCAATAAATTGAAGAGAGCTGCATTTTTGATATGATGTAAGGGCATGCTTGGCTAGTGGAAATCCAAGTTTTCTCCCAAAAAACGAATGGGAAAACTTTTGGTTTCCTCGACATTTTCGGAGTTATTTCAGTTGTTGGCCTTTATCTTCTAATTGGTGCGTTTTTGATAAAACCTTAAGTGGCCATTTTAATGTAGTTTGAATTGGCTAAGATTTGAGCCCAATTGAACCTCTGTAGCTCTAATAGATTCTGATTTATGTCTCTTTGAAAATTGGTAATTTTTTCCAAAATATCCAAATTTTATGTTTTGGCCGACTTTCGTGAGGAACACCGGCCAAAGGAGTGATCCTACGATGAATGTCTTTAGAAATGACACTATAGTAAATTTAATTAGCTTTAATTTAAGCACAGACCGAGGCCTGTAGGTCTAATAGATTCTGAGTTACCCTTGGTAATTTTTTCAAATAGTCCAAATATACACCAGCGGCCAGGTGTTTGAGGGTTGAAAAAAATCGAAGTGTGCATTTTTTATCTAATGTAATAGCACGTCTGAGTAGTGTAAATCCAAGTTTCCAACCGAAAAAACGGATAGGAAAACTTTTGGTGGCCGAAAAACCTCGGAGAGACTGGGTGGCTCCCCCCTGCATAGTAGTGCCTACTAGTACTACCATTATTTTTTTATAGGAAATTTACAAGCAATTTTTTTCTAATAATAATAACAACACACTTAAAAAATATATGCCTAATATAGTTTTATTTTTCAAGATTAAGGAGCTTCAAATAAACATAACACTTTATATTAGTTCATGGGGCTTCCTTCTATTTAGCCTTCTCACCAGTGTATTGAAGTCGAGAAGATGGGCGCCCTCGGCGTTCGTGGTCTTGGAGGCGACCCTGATGTGTCTGGGCAAATTTTTGGATTACCTCCTCCTCGGTCGGCACCCGAAGATCTCTGTGGAGATCATCATTCCTGAAGTAGCAAGGTGCATTTACGATGCCCCTTAACAATTTATTTTGGAATCTTTGAATTATTTTTCTGTTGGAGTCCCTCGTGCATCCCCGCAGCTGGATTCCATATGTCCAGATTGGCTTCAGGACTTGGTTATAAATTAATATTTTATTTTTTATAGACAGTGTGGATTGTCTGCCTATGACCCAATATAACTTTTGATAACTCAAATTGAGTTGTATTAGTTTTTTTTAACGTGTTCTTTCCATCGGAGTTTTCATCCAGAGTCATCCCAAGATATTTAGCCTGATTTGAATACGGGATCACTTTGTTGTTTATGGATATTGGTTGATAGTTGATTTTTTTTTGTTAGTAAAATCAACATGCACTGATTTTGATTCGTTTAATTTAATTTTCCATTTTGAGTTCCATCTTTGCATACTGGCTATTGTTTTGTTTAATTTTCTTATGGTTTCCTGATTGTCATTTCCGATGGAAACAACAGCGGTATCATCGGCGAAGGTGGCCATGACGCATTCAACTTTTGGGATATCGGCGGTATAGAGCAGAAAGAGTATGGGGCCTAGTATACTATCCTGCGGAACACCGGCACTTATTTCATAGAGCCCAGAATATGCATCTGCTTGTCTTATTCTGAAGTACCTATCAGACAAGTAGGGCTTTAATATAAGAACATATTGTCCGGGGAGAATTTTATTAAGCTTTTCGAGTAGCCCTTGATGGCAAACTTTGACATATCCCTGCGTTACGTCTAGAAATACAGCTGAACAGACTTTTCCTTCTTCTAGTGCTTTGTCAATTCGATAAGTAATTCTATGAACTTGATCAATGGTTAAATGTTTCTGCCGAAATCCGAACTGATGATCAGGTATCAATTTTCTTTCTTCGATGAGGGGCATTAATCTCTTGAGGAGCAACTTCTCGAAGAGTTTTGACAATGGTGGTAATAACGATTTGGGTCGGTACGAGGTTACCTCTTGAGGTGGCTTACCTTGTTTTGGAATCATTATTACTTCTGCAACCTTCCACATCTGCGGAACGTAGCTAAGTCGGAAAGCCGCATCATTATTGCTGTTATCTTAATTATAGCCTTGGAAGAGCTGTTAATATTTCTCCTGTGATGAAATCATATCCGGGCGCTTTCTTGGTTGTGATTTCATGTTTAATAGTATTTTGCAGTTCTTTGATGGTGACTGGTGGAATGTTGATATTCATTTCTGTTAGTGGTGCTTCATCGGAAAATTCTACTTCCCTATCATATGGGGAGAAGATTTTCGCAAGGTAGCGAGCGAAGATTTGAGCTTTGCTTTGATTAACTTAAATTCATTTGTTATCAGTATCCTTCAATGGTGCAGCCTGTAATATTGGAAAAAATCGCCAATTTTCAGAGGGACGTAACTCAGAATCTATCGTAGCTAGAGAGCTTCGGTTGGGCTCAAATCATAGCAAATTTAATTTAGAATAAATATATGTATCAAAAATGCAGCTCTCTTCAATTTATTGATACCTTCAAACACCTGGCCGCTGGCATTTATTTTGTTTGGATTTGCGAAGGAACCGAGTCAATTATACACCCTTAAAATATTTTTCTTCATTCACAAAAAACACCAAAGCCTAACTTCCGTAGTGAAGTGAAAGAATATATTCTTTTATTTTCATATTTTAAGAATTAAATATCATTTTATTTTTAATTTGCTTTGTTAAAATATTATATGTAGGTATATTGAAATCTATAAAAGAACTTTCATGATTTCAAGCATGCTTCATTGCAAAGAAGTGAAACAGTTAATGCAATGTAAGATTTTAACGTAACGAACTGTTAAGTGTTATTAAGTTTGCCATTACTATTTTAACTTGTCATAGAAAAAAAAAGGTCTAGTTTCTAGAATCAAATGATTTACCAAAGCTAAGAGTACTATCCCTAAGTTTGGTTTAAAAAAAATACCGTGGAAAAATGAAAGAGATATGGAAAAGAAAAGAACAGTTGAAACGCGGCTATGTTAGTTATCCCTAGTGGCTCGATCATTAAAAAAAGTAATAAAAAAATAATAAGAATTAAACAAAAAACATTAAACGCACATAAAATATATAAAAAATAATACAGCTATATGTGAAGATTATAAAAATTAATAAATAAAAATATATTTAAAAACTACCATGTTAATCCTAATGCTTCAAAAAACATACTCCCCTTCCTTGAACGCTGTCAAAAGCTCTATAATAAACAACAAAACAAAAGACATCCTCATAAATTAAATGACTAAGTAGGTTATAATTTAGAACTATTTTATGTTTCCGAGGCGTCAGTTTCTTTAATATCACGGGGTACCCTTTTTTTTTGTTGCCATGATTAACGACTGTTTTGATCCGGCTCAAGTGTTCCTGGCCCCAGAACGTTGGTACATCCCTAGCACGTGTTGGGTGCAAGGTGACACTCCACAGGCGTTGTACATGTATACACTATTATATGTACGATTTATGTATGTTTGTATAGTATACTGTTTTTTATATGCTGACGTTTTCTCTATTGCATTATCACCTTATTAAATTATATATCTCTCCCTCCCTCTATTTATTTATACCTGTACCTAGAGATAAAAATCTATGCTCGCACGTATAAACATCTAGGTATCCATATTATAGAGCACTATGCTAAAAGAAAGCTCTCCCCCCCCTCCTGTGTATGTGTTAGGCAGAGATTATAAATCTGAGGGGTAGTCCCGGCGTGCCAGAGACACACAACACTTGGGTGTTTGTTTTCGTTGCTCGGGTCTCCCTGTATGTGTGTTCCTGTTTTAGTATGTGTGAGGGGGGGGGGGGTCATATATTTTTTTAAAGCGGAGAAGGGCAGGATGATTTAACTATACACAGGAGGCGTTGCTGTCTTCCGCAGCTAGTTGAGTAAATCACACTCCACGTATCGCGACCCCATTGAGTTCCCCAATTTTTTTTTTTTAAACAAATGTTGGTTAATACAATTTTAGAATACATATTTATCGCTCCTTCAAAAGTGAACTGCGAGTAGTTCAATTAAATGAACAGTTGTAAAAGACAGAATTCATGACAGAGCTCAGAAATTGGCATTTTTAAGATAAGTCTTTAATTTTTAAATAGCAATTGGTTGAAGCATTATAATTCAGGAACGACATATCTGATATTCCATTTCCAACATGTTTTTATCTTTATTTTTTAATAAAGTCATATTTTGAGTTGAATCATATTTGAACTTGACGTTTTATGGGAATAATGACATAACTTTAAATCAAATAAGTTTCGAGCTTTTAAATATTTTCTGAAGGTTAATAAAATAATTTCAATACTATCATTACAATAGGAATGCTTTGTTTACCAATACCCCATTTTTTAAAAACTTACATGGAACTTTCAAATACCTTTATTAATTTTTTTTTTAATTTAATTTATTAGAGTGCTGCCAATGGTTAGTGCCTCTACATGTCCTTTCATGTATTTATTTATTCATACAGCCCTTGTACTAGATGTATATATTACAGTCGTACAATTCAATAAAATAATTTTAAAAAAATAAATTTATTTGTTGATATTTACAACTATAATATTATTATAACAAGTAAATCTGCTAATATGTACAATATGACATGAAAAACACTTGTGGAGAAACTACCCATCGGTAGCACTCCAGTAAAGTTCTATAGTAGATCATCGTTTATTAATTAAATATGTTTTTTGAGTTATAAAATTGTCCTTTTGATGGAGCGATATGTTAAAAAAAAATGTCTTTTTTATCTAATTATATTTATGTTTGTGTTTAGTTCCTTGGAAGAGCCTTGTAGAGTTCTATAGCAATCTATTTGACTTAACTTGTAAACGGTTTTCTTAAACGATACAGTCCATATTGATGTACATTAATGACGATTTTACTTAATTAATTTGTTATTAGCAGCGGGGTAGTTCAGTTTGAAGAGTACTGATTTGCTTTGCTTGATTTGCTCGAGTTGAAATCCATCTTTGGCAGATAATTTATTTAATCTGTTAACAGAATAGGATTGACGGTATGGGGCCTTTAGAGTACTACTGCTCACTCAATGAAGTGAGTATCTTTGGCAGATAAATAATGTAGTGTATTAAACATCTAGAATTGCCTCTATGGGATCTGTAGATGTTACTTTGGGTCCGTCCAGCCTCTACAAAATGGGTTCTTTTAATTAAAGGGAATACCCAACGATTGAGCCTGATGTCCAAATTACCTTCCTTCACAATCGTTTTCTTAGAAACCTTACAAACCCTACCATTTACTGAGACCATTACCCTTCGTGAGTGGTAGAAGTATAGGTGTTTTAAATATCATGCTAGTAGAATGAAAATAAAATGAAACATTTCTGTTTTAATCGATTAATATTATTAGATTTTATTTACATTTAGACGTTTACGTTAAAAGGTATACACAGTTTTTGATTGTTATTTATTTTTGTTTCTCTTCTTCTTCTTTCTTCCCTTACCCGTATACCTTTCAGTGTGGTACCCAACAGCATCATCTGCTCCAGACTTTTACCTCTTTCCTCTCCTAACTTGCGAACATATTCCCTACACGTTGTTCGCGGTCATCCTCGTGGTCTTGTGGCTGCAGCGAATCTAGCTTCGAACAGAGAAGAAAAAACAACTGTTCCACTAAACCCCTTGAACGGTTTCGGCTTAAGTTCATAGTAGGCTGTACTGTTTTTTGGACTCCGGTTGTACAGGGAGGTGATTTGTCGGAGATCACGCGCATCATCCAGATTTTCCCTTATTAAGGCACCCCTTTTATTTAGGCTGAGCGAGTAATTTGGGTATTGTGCAGATCCCACAAGGTCCATCCGTGGCTGACAATAGATTAAATAATTTTTCTAACTCAGGTTGATTTGAACTCTCTGCAGAGTAATTCCGCAAACTGAGCTATACCACTCCCCTTCTCAAGAGATAATAAATTATAAATATCTTATAGGGTCCTTACTTTTCGGTTCAGAATTTTTGTCTTTTTTCTTTCTCATCTGATCCTTAAGGCTGAAAACGAATACTGAAATTTAAAAAAAATATAAAAAGTAGAAGAAGCTAAACTACTTAAAGAACTTTTCAGCAGAATTCGGAATTTGAGTAGAAGTATATCTAATATTCAATAAACTCTAGCCTGCCCTCTTTGAAGAGCTTAAATAGGCATAAATAAGTTAAGTAAGGCAATAAATAAATTAATTACCATTAATACGCACTCTTCCATTTTTCGTGATGATTTAAATCCCGTGACCGTTTCCCGCAGGTGTTGATATACGACTAAACAAGTGCCCTCGAAGCGGGCTATAAACGAATGAAATTAAGCGAGTGTTACAGCGAACTGTTGTCGGAGTCACCTGTTGATTTTAATAATCGTCCGGGGTTTAAAATAAAGGAAAAAAGGCGGGGGTGTGTTGGAGGACGTGGTCGGTTTGTCAATTCGTTAGCGATCAGCCGGATCCACCGATCAGTTTCCTTTTTCCTCTTAATTACCTGCACTCCGATCAAAATCGCCAATGGCCACCGAGCCTATTTATAGGAATCATTACTCTCCAGCAGTCATTTTTTCCTCGTTTCTGTGCTTATTATTAGAAACATTCATGTTGCACCTAGCATTTAATTCTTTAAAATCAGTCTTTTATATATTAGTTTAGCTTTCAAAGTACAAATGACCGTATGACTTTTGGACTATATCTCGATTCGTTAAAAAAAAATATGTTGGTATTATCATCGCATTGTTTTATTTTCCAAATTTACAACCAGGTATCGTATTTGATGGAAAATATGTCGTGGATTATTTTCTGCAACAGCCTGTTGCAGAAAATAATACCTGTTATTAAGACTCTATAATGAAATTAAACAGTAAACGTAAAGATTGTTAAGGAAGAAAATGGTCCGTGTGGAAGTCAGAAAAAATTCTCCTTAGCAAAGAGAACTGTTTATATTAAAGCCAACGTTTCGACACACATACCAGGTCTTCTTCATGGCTAAATATACAAGATATATCATATCATTATAGATATATAATCATCTAGGGATATGGGTGATAAAAATATATAATACAAATTAGGAGCCTTTGATGTATTTTGCCCTGAAAAATACCTGCAATGAGGGACGAAAAATTGGCTTTTAAATAATCAGTTCTTCTTACTAAAGAGAATTTTTCCTGACTTCTATCCTCATTCTCGAGGATCGATTCTCTTCTTCATGTATGCAAGGTCGCCTAATATTATTTTAGGATAAAGATTGGCAGCAATCTTACCAGCAGATAATATTTCTTCTATGTAATAATTTATATTTCTTCTTTTTCCTCTTCCTCCTTTTAGTGTGGATGATCCTCCAGCACTTCGTCCACACATCTCAGTATCTCGCCAGTCCTTCCATCTGAACAAGGGTTTTCTATATTATCCTTGTCCTTGGATGAGATCATGTATGTTCCTCTAGGCCTTCCTCGTCATCTCCTTCTATTTGTTCTTGCTTATATACACTTTTTGGTACTCTGTATTCTTCTATTCTCCATATGTGTCCATTTTATAGAAGTTGTCGGCACTCTATGTTGGTTTTCTGTGTAAGTATCTTATTGTTCTCTTATACTCTCAATTCTTATTATGTCCTGGTTTCGTCCAATATTCTTCCTTGTATCCATTTCAATTATCTTGTTTAAATGGTGATATTGGATGATATCTTTCGTAACCATATAGTAATGTAGCTAGAAATACTGCTTTGTAGATGTGAAGTTTAGTATTCTTCCGTTCCTTTCATAAAGACAATGGAAATATCTATACGATGAAAATGAAGACAAGGTTATATTCTTTCCCGGACATTATTCAATATTTATTCAAAGCATTTTTTAAACACGTACAATATCAACCATATGTGATAAAAATAAATGGAAAAATGTTCTAAAATATGAAGAAGCTCTTCAGACCATGCTGGGTAATTTGATGGTAGATGCTATGATTTGGGTAGTAACTTTATTTCATAATATTACGTATTATTTAATCTATTTACTTGTATTATTATATAAAGTTTAAAATGTCAATAAATACATTTTAAATAGTAAAATCTGTAAATCCTTTCATGTAGTATTCACTATTCCCTCTTTTAGTGTATTCTGCCCTGTTTGGGCATGATCTAGATTGAATAGCCTCCTTGTACAATCGTTGGTCTGGAACCAAGTACTGTTGCCTGGACTCTTCATGGGTTGAAGTCAATAGGGTATTGTTATTTTTTAACATTGGTTTTAATTTTTTTAATCCAACTTATTGAGCATTATTTTTTTATATATCTGAGTGTTTTTTTTATCGCAAAATTCTAGAAAACACAGATACGTAGAAAGCAGTAAAACAACGTATAGTCGTAAAAAAGTGGTTGCTTATGTCCAAAAGCGTAAATTCATAAATTTTACTGGCTTGGCTAAGACCCAGTTCTGCAGGAGGGACAAGAAGTGGAAGAATCCCTGAGAACCGCGGCACAAGATATTTCTCACATTCCCTCCCAACAGGCCGGCCAACCCTCTGCTAATTAAACTCTCCTAGGCCAATTCCCTTCTTTTTTACTCAATATAGTTGTTTTTTTTATGTTGAAGTGTTTAATTACATTTCATTGCTGTTCGCAGATTATTTATCACCTGAAATAATAAGGTAAATGTACCGGTTGTTGGCACGGTTAAAGGAATTTTTTGTTTTTTTCTATATTTGTATTTTCTCAACCGAGGGTTTGTTTGTTTGTTCATTTAACGTTACTTTTTGCTGCAATGGCTAATCGGACAATGCTACATTGGGAGCTCTAAATTTTGCCTATCCAGGTTTAATTAGGATAGGGATTTTTAACGAGTACCTGACATCGTACAGGCTCGGGACCCCCGTTTTACGTCCCTTCCGAAGAACGGCGTAACTAAGGATTTTTTACATCCCTTTAAAAAATCATAGGGCAACCTGGCGGGCTACGAACCCGCGATCTTGGGCTTAGTAGTTTGTAACGCTAACCACTAGACCACAGGTCGCCCCAACCATGAGTTTCTATGAGTACTTTTGAGATTTAAAAAGTATCCAATGAAGAGACAAACTATCTCTTCCTCTCATCTCTTGTAAACTCTCCCTTGATGTCTATATATTTTCCTGAATTATAAGAAGTGCATCAAACATTAGTGTACTATAGAAATCACGTAAATTTTGAGGGTAGACACAAATTTTACAACAATCTCTATGATAAGAGTATTATTTCTTATTTCTACAAAAATATTGATCTTGTATTTTCTTACTTTATATTTTACAATCTCAAAAATTGATGAAAATTGGTAAAACAACGAAGGTATCGACAAATTTAAATCGTAACTTCAGTTATAAAGACTTATGATTAATAAAAGCTGAATATCTCCCTTACTTACTCTATAAGTACATTAATATCCCTTATTTAGCGTAAATGTCTTTGCAGAATATGATGAATGTTCTATTTCTGTTAATATGCAAGATGATTGTATAAAAATAATACCTAAGTAATATTGGTATCCTTAGTAAACATTTTTAAGAAACGATTGCTCTCTTATATTAATTATACTTATATCAATATACCGTATTTTTCTAGATAGGGAACGAGGTTGCTCAGTAGAATCCTGAGTCGCTACCGTGAAATTATTCTCTTATTTTAATCTAATTAATACTAATCTATTATATTTTATTTATATTTTCGATTTTCCCTTTCCAATCTTCAGTGCCTATTTTTCAGCGTCCTAGCGTTTTTTGGGTTATTTTGGTTACGCCGATAATTCCTCTAGGATTATGAAAATGATACGTAGGATATTTTTACAACAGCATTAACTTGAATTTATGTGATTGTGAACTTAGCTATACGAGTAGTGCTGCATTAGGTGTGGAATAGGATATAGGATCGTCAATCCATCCTATTAGACATCTATTTATGACATTTATATCTATTAGGCAACAATTTTTCTTTTTTTTTTTTTTTTTACTTTCCACTTTAGTAAGATTCCACTTTTAGTGAGATTTTAAAGAATAATGAGAATTAAATAAAATAAACTTAATCTAGGTAATTTAAATCTAGAATTTAAACTTTTTTTTACTTGTAATAATATATAGTTATAATTAATATATATTCAGTCCATCTCATTTCATCTTTATTTATATTTAAAAACACTCTTCCTTATAATATTTGATGTATTTTTTAGTCTGTTGAGTATTTACATTTGTCAAAAATAAGAAAAAATCGAGTTAATGAGGTATTTATTTGGTCAATTTCAATCTTTGTTTTCCCACGGCATATTATATAATTGTCTGTTGCCTGTGCAGTTCTTCTTATTTCCTTTAAGGCAGTGGTATCTATAAGAGTCATTTAAATGACTGCTATAATTTTTTTAATTTCCAACTTATTTATCGGATTAATAATTGATATCTATACTAATTGTCACTCAGCTGCATAATGTAACCACAAATGTGATCACAAACAAATCGCAATTCATTTTCATTTTCTCGTGTTACCAAATATTTTCTCTTTTCTTCCTAATTAGTACTCTTATTTTTCTATCAACGAAAAGCATTAGAACCATTAATCATTGAGAGACTTGAGGAAAACACTTTCAGAAAGGATAATTTTTTTTTTTGGAGAAAAATGGTCTATTAAAGTTATCAGTTTTGCGGTGTGAAACTATTTATTAGGTTTCTAAATAATAGTTTCACAATATTTATGAGTTACTTTTTTCCCCCTTCCAGCCCATTTTTTATTGACATTGGTTTCTTACAAATTTATATCCTAGTTGAAATATTGATGTTATTTTTGGTTTATTGAGATTAGCTATCTCCTCATTTTCATTTTCTCAGTTTTGCTGTATTTTTTTAGTTTATTAATGAAATTTAAACTAAGAAAACTTTGATGTTTAAATCGCAGAGATTAATATGTATCATTGATTTCGCTTTACAGAAAATCAGACAGATCTATCATGTAATTTACTATCTATTTGTACTTTCTACCTTTTTTAATTCTAGCATGGCACAGTGCTTGAAATATCGATTTAGATTTTACAATATTTATTGAGACTAATTTGAATATAAAACGTTATAATAATAGCAAGGCATGGAAGAATAAGCTTCTAGAGTTCATACGTTTGACGTTTGCATGTTACTATTCCACAAACCTTTTTAGGGATTCTTTTTTAGTAATTGTATAATTCCGCAGAGAGGCCCGACGTTTTTCATTGAATTCCTAAGTTCTCTCGGTTAAAATATAATGATTAAACCTTGAAGGAAATAACACTTAAATCATGCCAATGATTGACTGTTCCTAGTCGTCCTAACCTCTCATGATTCCATGTGAGTGACTCATCGAGATTCAAGATAACAATCCCGTTCTAATTATTACATGTTGTAAATGTTGTTCGACTTTAATCTTAATCCCCCAGTTCTGACATGCTTTAAGTGTTGTAGTAGATGAAACAAAAGTGACGTTAAAATCTTCAATCCGATGTAACCAGTATGATTACAATTTTTGTATTAAATTTGTAGTAAGTAGACCTATCAAAAAAGCAGCGAAGTATGTACATGGAGTGCTAGGTTTCTAAGCCCTGCGAACCGCATTCGAAACCGGCTGTGACCGGCAGATTATTTCTTCTGCTGATAGTCCAAAATCGACTATGAAATAATTTAATTGGGAACTCTTATTCTGGAGAAAACACCTTCAGTAAAGCCTCTGCCATGTACTGAACCCAATACTCTTTTTCGGTACAGGATTTTTTAGATTACTTATTATTATGATTTAATTTTATATTTGCCCTTGCGCAATTTGGCATCCAGAAGATTTGATTCCAGTTTTTGTTTTTTCTTCTTGATTTGCACACATAGCTCTTGAAATGATCGATAGTTCGTGAGCAGGTCTCTGGGCCGTTGTTCTTTTAATTTTCTTCTAGCAAGTCCGGATAACAAGGAATAGAATAAAGAAAGAGCAAGTGGATTTTGGTGATTTTTTGTTGATGAGTGGTATGTTGTATATTTGCTCTGAATATATGATTTTACGGTGGAAATCCTCTCAACCCCACTCAAGTGAATCAATCTGTAGTCCAGAAGATGTGATAGTTGTTTGTAGCGTCTTGTCTTCTTAATTTTGTATGTTTCATGTAAGTCATTTGGCCAAGTAGAGTTCGAGATAACGTACATAGCTTTTAAAAGCTACATAGTCGTTATCAATTTTGATTACTATGCACGAATCTTTCCGTAAGGAGAAGTTAACGTAAGTGGATTTTGTGATGTTCATTTTGATTACTATTTGTGGAACCATCTTAGAATACTTAATTAGGAATCATTAATCTAATTCCGGGGTAAAAGTATTAATAGTAACACATCATTCCTCTCATCTGGAATCGATTCGCTTTCCGTGATAACTGGGAAAATAGTTTGCATCTGATTCTGCGAACTCGTCTTGTAACGTAGCCAACGACTTAGTGGTAATTCGTAGCGGATTCACTAACGATTGCGGAAATTTTATAGCGCACAAGGCCCGTGCAATGCCGCGCAATGAGGCAGGAGCAAGGAAGGATGTATTTTATATTTACAGCTTTCCCTGAGGCATTGGCTCTCCCTAGGCCGCTGGTAATTGAAGAGGGACTGAAGGTAACCTGTAATCTACATACCAACACCACGCTCTTTGCCAGCATTATCCTATAACCTCATAGCACCGGCAATTTCGGCCTTTTTTCCCTTAATACACCTCCAGGCCTCTCAAACAATCAGTCATTATACCGTCACTTTTTGTTTTTTTCCTTCTCCGAAAGGTCAAATGGACAGCAAGTTCTAGGGTTTATGGACACTGCAAGGAACGCGAGGGTATTTTAGAATGCACCGTCACTGAAATAGCCGTTTCTCACAGAGATAGCTAATAAATTTTCCGACGTCTCAACCCGTATGATTTTAATCCTATTAAATCCTTGAGGGTTGCAAATAACACGGTGCACGGAATGCAAAGCGTTATAGTCATTTTTTTCCAATCCTTAAGTCTTTTAAATGTTTCAATTATAATCATTATTTTTCGATCATGAGAACAGCAACGACAACTTTGATAAGTCGAAAGGGACAGGGCTAATCGTAGTCAACATTTTATTTACAATTTACCATTTTGAAGATTAAGTATTGTAACCTGAGTTCTCCAATTATTCTATTTTATCTATGATTTGGGTATTCAGAAAAATGTTAGCTTGGTGAAGCCCATTCTGGTAAGCCAAGATAAGGACAATAAACTGGCGGTCGGACTAAGCACCTTCTTGCAAAATCTTTATCCTCGTAGAGTCTCTAACACGTGCAGAACATACTCTAATACAATCATATAAGTGGTACAATTTTGTTTTTACATTTTTTTTAATGTATCAGCACATATTTCGTTATATTTAAGAATTTATTTCGATCTTTTTCAAGATATTCAGTGATAATAAAAAAATGTTTTTATTGTTGGATGTTTAAATCTAACTCGAAGGTAGGATGATTCATGTATGAATTTACAGTTTTGCACAATAAAATATGTGATGACGTTTCTAGTTATGTCTTTTTGCGATATGAGAGGAATAAACGAAGGGTGTTTTCGGCCCCCCGTCCAATCTAGTTATTGTATGATGTCAAGAATATTTGATAGTTATCTATTCTATCCAAATGGAAAACTGAACATTATTTACTTTATGATGTTTATTATAATCTTATAACATTTTGACGTCATATTCCACGTTTGCTCTGTTACCTTCTACAACACTCTATTACAGCACTTTAAGAATGTCAGGATTGGAGGATTAAGATTAAAGTCGTGTAACCTTTACAACATGTAATAATTAGAACGGGTCTCTTATCTCGGATCTGGAAGAGTGACTCACGTGGAATCCTGAGAGGTTAGGACGACTAGGAACAGTCAATCATCGGCATGATTTAAGTGTTATTTTATTTAAGATTTGAGAACCGTCTCACTTCTCTGCTAGGGTATGCAACAACTATACTATTTAATGGGAATTCATTTAAATGCTATATCAGTCGTTTTATTCTACTCACGATACTTCATTTATAAATGAATGATTTTTGTTTATATAATTTTCCAAATCCCTTGGGTTTGGTTTGTTGACTGCACGAAAGGGGTCTGCGTTCCCCTTCTAGCGCTTTCCCCCTTATCAGAACCCTCTTTAAATGTCCTCCTCAATTGGTCGATCTATGCCTAAAACACCATATACGCTGCTATTAATTATTTTTGTATTTTGGAACTGACGTGATTTTGCGAAGTGTGAACTCTCTCTCTCTCTCTCTCTCTCTCTCTCTCTCTCTCTCTCTCTCTCTCTCTCTCTCTCTCTCTCTCTCTCTCTCTCTCTCACTCACTCACTCTCTCTCTCTCTCTCTCTCACTCACTCACTCACTCTCTCTCTCTCTCTCTCACTCTCTCTCTATCTATCGCTCGGTCTCTCTCTCTATCCCCGAGCAACCATAATCCATGGATCTAGAACAATATTCCACTATCCTATAAACCGATTGTATATCGTATAGGATGCTGGCGAATTGGCCACAAAGGGATGGGTTATTAGGGACAGCCTGACGCTTGCTTGGTTCGTGGCAACGTGATGTTATGTGGCCATCCCTAGACTATCTCTTCTCTCGTAGGTAATTAATGTCTGTAGGAAAATCACGCGGTCAAAGATCTTAAGGTCTCTATCGCCAACCGAAAACAAAATCATAAAGGCATATACTTAGGTATATTGAAGCAAGAAAGATACATTTCTAAGTCATCCAATATGTGTACGTATATTTTTTTCATTATTGTATTGTTGTTGTTTGTTTATCCATTTAACATCACTTTATGCTGATGTGGCTACTCGATGTTGATACAGTGGAAGTCCTAAATTTTGTCTATCCAGGTTCAATTTGGATATCGTACAGGCTTGGGACCCCCCGTTTTACGTCCCTTCCGAAGACGGCATAACCAAGGATTTTTTACTCCCTTTTAAAATATCCTAGGGCCTGCCATGCTATGAACCCGCAATCTTGGGCATAGTTTGTTATGCTAACCGCTACACCACAGGTCGCCCCATTATTGTATTATTATTTGTCAGTGTCGTTTCTTACATTTTTTTGTTTATGTTATATATACATATATATATATATATATATATATATATATATATATATATATATATATATATATATATATATATATATATATATATATATATATTGGTTTCTACTTATCTTGACTCGAGAACCATAAACAATATATATATATATACATATATATATATATATAAAGATATATATATTTTTTTTAAATATTTTTTCATCTGTACTGTACTCCTGAAGATACCCCAATTCATATAGAAAACCATTTTTATTTTTTTCAAATAATTCTATGCTTTGCACTATCATAATTTAAATTCTTTTAAAAAACATTTTCATATATTTTGCTTATTATTGTTTGAGGTGAAGGCAGTTCAAGTTATCGATGCAAGCTTAAGCAACACTTAGGTTTCAAACAAAAAATGGAAAACAGTGTATGTAGACATACTCCCTCAGCAACGATCAAACAGAAATTGATGAATGTGCTTCATTTAATACGAATATAATTTCAAATAAAACTAATGAAATAATATTACTATTTGATAATATTGTGAAGATTTTTTTTTACTTTTTTTTTTTTTAAAAAGAGACGGTTGTAAGGAAAGAAAACCTATGAAAGGAGAAATAGTGAAAAAGCGGTTGACAATGTGTGAAGAATCTTGAGGGGCCTAATATTGTGTGGAAACTAATTAGAGCATGGGACACCTAGCGGCAGCCACTGTAATTAATTCTCCCCCCCCCCTCTTCAGGGCGACTAATTAATTTTAAAACTTTTATTAAAATGAAATATAGTGGCCGTGAGGGGGTGTTTGTTCTCGGCGAAATTAGAAAAGGGGTGTCATTTACAGAGTCCTAGCAGCCCCTATGAAATATGTTATTACTTTGCTTGACTGCTTATTAAGCTCATATTAAACTTGTACCAAACTCTGTCTTGTATAATTAATATTTACTTATTTCTTAGCTACCATCAGCCCTCGTCTTTCCGCTCTTTGTCAGTCCTGTCTTCCGTTACACGCCCCCCCCCCTCTACCGAACCTTCCTCATGCAACAATCATCTCTTTCTTTAAAAGAAAAATAATAATGTTTGTTAATGGGAGTACTTGTATTTTAATTGAAGTAGTTAATCATTAAAGTGATTTTTTTTATTGAATGTCTTGGAGTGATGAGTTTGTCTTTGTAAATGAGGTGAGCTACATTTGCTTGAATGGGCGAAACTATGGCAAGTTAGTAATTTTATAGCTTTTTGAAAACTTAAGACTTTTTTGGAATTTTCTAATTGAATTCTGATTCATTACTGATTAAATGGACTCGGCAGTAATATTATAATAATTAAACATACATTTAAAAAAGTATATATCTATATTTCAATGCTCTGGAGGGGGGGGGGGGGCTATCTCCAACTGTTAAAACCCAGACAATCTCCCATTTTACATATAATTCCTTCAAAAGAACAACGGCATAACTCAACAT
Source organism: Troilus luridus (assembly GCA_964056705.1). Taxonomy (NCBI): domain Eukaryota; kingdom Metazoa; phylum Arthropoda; class Insecta; order Hemiptera; family Pentatomidae; genus Troilus; species Troilus luridus. The sequence continues at coordinate 141,122,655 of OZ057412.1, forward strand.
TATTTTTCAATAGAGGTATTTAAAAGTTCCATGTGAATTTAAAAAAATATAAATTTGAGTATCGGTAAATAAAAGCAAAGCATTCCTATTGTAATGATAGTATTGAAATTATTTTATTTTAAATTTTTTTAGGAAACTTTTTTTGATTTTAAGTTATGTCATTATTCCCATAAAACTTCAAGTTTAGACATGAAACAACTCAAAATATTATTTTAATAAAAAAAAAGAAATGTTGGAAATAGAATATGAGGTATGTCGTTTCATTTGTTCTATTTTTTCTATATAGTGTATTGAGAAAAAAAAATCAAATCTATATCCCTTTACTACGTTAATACCTATTATTATTATTTCACATATGTAAAATAAAATATTACCAGGAGAGAAAAAGATGTTTATATAATAGAGAGAATATTATTATAATCAGATAGAGAGATTATTAATTTATTCTTGTTAATTAAAGATACATATTTTGATATATATGTTTTTCTTACGAAAATCGGTGAAACTGCATTTGTATAATCTCAATTGTACATAACAACAATATATTTTCTGAGCATCAAAAAGGAACAGAGTTTATAATTTTAAAACTGTACAAGGTATATTTCTCGTCTTACTGATGACGTTGATGTAGTTACGAAGCATTAACTACGGTAGGGAAGAAGTATTTGTGAAAACGAAGATACCCAAGGAGTTGGATGAGAGATTATGTTTTTCTGATGATTACTTACAATAATCTCGGTAGGAAGTATCAAGGGGTTCATAAGGGATTTGATATAATTTTAGTTTACTAGTTAGCGCAGAGCTCCAAGCCTCTCGATCTAACCAATCCTCTTCCTGGAGACCTCGACCAGCCATCTCCTTACGTACTCCGTTCTTTACACTTCTTCTGGTTTGCATCCTCTCCAGGCTTCGGTTCAGCCAGCATTGGTCCTTAATTCTTTCCACATGTCCGTATCATCTTAGGCGGTGTGGTTCGATCCTTCCATTTACCTATCTACCCATATTCATCATCCATCCTCAGGACACAGACCATTCTGGCTGTGATATTCCGTTTGTTGGAAGTCTACATATCCCCTAGGACTGGATATAGCATTCTAGTTATGTTACGTTATGCTCAGACGGCCTGGTAGCATTAAATTGATATTTAAAATATCTATTGAAATTCTAACATAAATATCCTTAATACCTGATGTCGGGAGAAATTGATAGTTTACACAACGGCTGTACTCTATTTGCTAACAATAACATCCTAAGATCTTACATTCTACTCCAAAAAGGCTTAAACCTTATTTTAGGTAATGAATTATTTTAATACTGTATTTTCATCAAATAGGCTCCTGTTACATAGTTTATATACATTAAGAATTAACGCCCAAAAGTAGACGAAAGTATTTAGTTTAACCTACAAATAGAATTTGCAACGATCCAAGTACTATCTCCCGGGTAAACTGATCCTCCCACTACAACATCCGTCCTGCTTTTGTATTATTAATTAATGAAATATTTCACCAAACAATTCAATTCATTTGTGAATCATATTTGTTCTCTCATTTTTAGTTTAATAGATTAGTATTTTAAAAAGTTAATATCTAGAGTATAGAAGTTTAACTTACTAATTAAATGTCTTCGCGAGAACTAATATCGTCATACTAAAAGGTTTAACCTTTTCTATAATTAAAGACGGCGTTATTTAAAATTAAGATATTAAGAGAAGGTCCTCCCACTTTGTGTAATGAAATTTAATTTAGGCACAACGCCTAATCTGCCTTGTAATTATACAAAGTCCGTACTAAATACTTTGATCAATTTAGTGAATTCATGGCGTAGGCATTCTGGTACTAAGATATTCAAGGAACGGGCTTATAGAGAAAGAACACATTATCACAAAATTGTTTTCACGATTTTTCAATTAAGATGGAGGTGTTACAGATATGATTAATCCGCTAGAAAGTAAATTAGTTTTTGGCTCACCAATTATTTTCAGGAGATAATTAAAAAAGTTGCGATTGAAATACGATTTCAAACACATGCTCCTAATTATCAACATTTCATTGTTTTTTCATTCCTATTTTATCCTGATAAAGGATTATTATTTAATTTTTCATTTAAATTCATAAAACATGTAATTAATGCGTAAAATAATAACGGTTGTGACGTAACTGCTATGATTTGGTCACGATACGCTCAAATGCCTGGTTTTCCCCGCTTCAATAGGCTGGATAAGCCCCAGGGAGTCTCTGTAGATCCCGTAAGGTCTGTCTGTACCGAATAATAATAAGACTTAGGGAACCTGAAGGCTCGAAGCCGATACTGACCGATCCTTGCTTACAAACTTCTCAAAGCCAAATCCGTTAGATTACTCTTAACGCGACCCTCACACCTACGCCTCAGTCTACTCCTGGAACGTTTACCAGTAGGCATAGCCCTTAATAACATTTTAGGAATTCGTTCGATACTCAGACCAACAACATTACTAGTTCATCTTAATCTTCGCCATGCTATCACTACAATTATATATATTATGATATTATTACTATACATTGTATTATTGTTTAATTTATTACTCTGAAAATTTTTTATATGTTATTGCATTATATCAAGGCCATGTTATTTCTATGGCCAGAATAAATAATGTAATAAAAATCTCGAAACCATTGTCGGTCTCGAAACCTTATGTACACTAGTAGATAGTGTCGTTAAACACTTCACTCTCAATTTTTAAAATCGTAGCTTATAACTACAATTAATATAATAACAAAAACATAATTATTACAATATTTTGTATGAAATAGCAATGCAGTAAATAATAATTTGGGTTGTAAATAATAAAATACAAAATATTATGTATATTTTTGTAATTTAAATATTATATATATATTTTTTAAATATTTATATATATTTTTAATCAAACATTATATAGATGTTTAAGAGATTTTAACTTAAAGTTGCGTTTACTGCGATAAATTTATTTAATTTCTCTTGTATATTAAACGGAAACATTATATTATCTATAATCCTTATATATGGAGTTAACCCAATAAATAAATTAATATTCTTTTTAAAAAATCTAATTTATTTTGTTTTAGAACTATAAAATTCTAAACTTCTATTAATAGTTTTTGTTTAGCTCTATTCAAATATCAATAAGAATGAATAATAAAAATAATATAATAATGCGTTTAACTAACTTTTACGTGGATAAATAGTCATTTAGCTCTCCTCATCTGTAATAATTACCTTGAAAATCGTTCCTAAATCATTGCGTGAACGTCATTAAATTATTATAATGTATAGTAAGCATAAATTATTTCAATTTTAGATTTAATGAGCCTATTCGCTGTTAATTAATCAAATTATACTCCTGTTCAAAACTAAGGCAATATTTATCCCCAAATTTACTGCTGTATAAATTATTTGTATCATCTCTAAATTAAGGATTAATACGACAGGTTTCTAGCTGCGATTTGGTAACAGTTATAGCTACAGCTCAGGAATTAGGTAACTACTCAGTTTATTTAATTTACTCGGTTAACTCCAGTTAATTAAATTGTTTTAAATCAATCCCGTTACAAGTGTATGATGATGTGAATCGCCGCTGCGGAGCTGGTAGGGGAAGGAAGGCGCTTGCAATGGTTCCATGGTGCTAATGTTATTAGTAAGGAACACCCTTAATGGTGTATAAACCCGCTGCTTATTGGATTAGTAAATAATTAATATTAGTGCAATTAACAGATTATTGTATTCGATACAAACTATAACAGTAATGGCTTCCCACTCCCGGTTTCTGGCAATCGGTCCTAGCTGGCTTAATCTCAAATTGTTCCTGATCCGTTAATATTTTGGTAATTCGCAGTTTGCCCATATTTTTTTCCTAAAATAGGAATTTGTATTTACCTCTTATTTATTTATTAATTATTTTTAATATATAATTAATGTTTTTAAAATAAGAATAAAATCTGGATTGTTATTGATATTTATAATAGTTACCTTTTTTATAAATATTGTTATATATTTATGTATAGTAATTTTCGCCCATTTCTCTTCCAATAACTCAATTTTTGTTTACCTATTTATATTCTATGTAGTAGACTATGCCATTTATAATGTTTTTTCTTTGACTTCTGATTTTATTTTTGTATTTATGTTACTCTTGGGTATCTTAAGGGTAAGTCCAGAAAGAAGTGAAATAGTGAATATAATTTTTGTTGCTTAGTGTTTTTGTGTAATTATTTGGAATAATAATTACAATAGAACATAGAACGGTATTACTTTAATTTCTTTATTTAGATTTGTAACTCGTTAAGAAATCGTATAAGAAAACTTGATAAAAAGAATTAACAAAACATATTAGTGATATTTAGCTCCAATTATTCCTTGAGTGATAATATTTTTATTTGCGATGTATTATTAATATGTTAGTACACTAATATAGTATTGAGATTAATCTTTTGTTTTTCTTTTCAGGTATGAATCAGAACTTATAATTATGGAGATATGTGGTATGTACATTGCCAACTATTCGATATTGTATTAGACATCGTATGAGCTGTTTCTAACATTAAACACTATCTGAGCCCCGCGTGAAATCGTCCATTTTAAAACCAAATTCACCCTTAAAATACTAGATAAACCCATAAATAAAAACATTAAATATACTCATCAGTCTTATTCATTGCAGACATATTCAAACAACGGGTCCCAAAATGGCAATAATATTATTTAAAAAATCACTACAGTTACACTTAAGTAAATATAACATTATTAACAAAAAGGATGTAATAAATTTTACTTAATATTGGCTAAACTAATTTGGTACTCTAAGCTGTAGTCAGGATATAAAACATTTCGTAAAAAACTGATTCTTCTGACTTTGATATTTCTGTTAAAAAAATTGATCTATTAAATTTGAGCTTTAACCAAAAAATCAAAAGCGGTACATTACTTGAAGCCTCAAACACATCATGGATCAATGGTATTTTAAGACATAAATTATTTATTTTTAATTTGATAATTAATACTATTATATCAATGGAAGTAGCAAGTTAAGTTTAAGATATAGTTTATAAACTAGAAGGGAATCGTGTTATAATCATTTTTGTCTTTTTCCCTTCGCCGATTCAGGCTACTCCAACACATACTAGACAAAAGCTCTAAGCTCCCAAATAATTACAAAAGACCCATATACATTAAAAAAATTAAAAACAGAGTTTCTTCCTTAGTAATGACCCCTTTATTTTTTTTAATATGTTATTCAGTATTCAGTGCTGTCTTGTGTTCATTCAAGATTGCTTCTGTAACCATTTGTCTAAAGTTAAATTGGTTTTTGCAGGATGTAATATTGTATTCACATTAATATATATATATTTTATTATTCCTATTCTTAATTGTTATTTTTTTTAAGGCTAATAATTCAGGCTTGGTTCTATTGATAGTTGAGGTTGAACATATCAAAAGCAAACACAATTAAATAACATTAGGCTAGGCTATAGTCAATTGAGAGAGTATTAATAGTTGTTGTGAGACGGGGATGTACTGGTACCTGCCTGCCTTGGGGTTAGGTCGTGATGGGAACACTTTTCAAACCTGCAATTATCAAGTTAGGCCGGCACACGCGCAACCCAACGGCGCATATCCTCCGTTTTCTCTTCTTCTCTTCAGACTGTCTATACCACACACGCTGCCCAAAGAATACAATATTCTATTGTATATTGTATTTATTAAAAAAAAAAATAGGAAAAAATCTCGTTACTCAGGACAGATGAGAAAAGTTTCTATTATTTTTATTATAATGCCAAAAAGCTCCTGAGAAGTAAGCTCCTTAGCCTAAAGTCCAAGCTGATATATATAAAACCATATGATATATAAAACCATCATAGGCCAGTAGCAACATTCACAACGCTGGTGAAACCCTCACACTGAATAAATCCAGCTTGGAAAAGCTGAATAGATTCGAAAGGAGAGTTCTATGCCAAATATTCGGACCAATTCGAGAAAACGACCAACTCAGGATTAGAAGGAACAAGGAGCTGAGTGAGTTATTTGGAGACTTAACGATATCGAACTTCATCAGGATTCAACGCATGAAGTCCCTGGGCCACGTATATTGGATGGACAAAGGATATATAGGATTGGTTTATGCTTTTTGAACAATCATTTAAAAGTACGATTGGTCAGTTGGGATGTGTAACTGGTTATCTCCACCTATGATATACTGGTACCAAGCGCCCGACCACAAAGGGTAAAGAAAGCCGTTTTTATTTGTGTGTGCTTTTCTTAGCAATTTATATTTAAGTTTGCGACTGTAATTTTCGATTTTTATGATAATCAAGGGTTATTGTCTAATTTAAATAAATAGACATGTGACGTATATCAAAATCTAATGTTACCTTATGCTACTGTGACTAATCGGGCAGTTGGAGTGCTAAATTTTGCCTATCCAGGATACTGGATATTCAACGAGTACAGGCTCGGGACTCCCATTTTACGTGCCTTCCGGCATAACCAAGGATTTTTTGCTCCATACATATGTGATAGATATGTAACATGATATATGTAACAGAACTTCTTTTAGCTCTTACATCGAGTCCCTTGGAGTCAGATACAGTGGAGCAATCGGGTTTGGAAAGCTGAGTGCGTTGAGAGCCCTAGGCTACGGCGACGGCCCCTGTAATTAGAATATCTGTCGAGGAACAGAATAATAGCAGCCTCTCCTCAGCGATCTCTATCTACCCTCTTCTTCTTTTTCTTAGCGAATAATTCCCCATGATTTGTTTCGTCGCACTTAGCACTTATTTCTAGGCATCTGTTTTGTCCAGAGTACTTTTTTTTCGAGCGATAAGGATTAATCTTTTAAGCTAGTTCCTTTGACATCTTTATGATGTTTTTTTTAAAACTAAACCGATTTTTACAAGCGAAGAACCAAGAAGAAGAGGAAGAAGAAAGATATCTACAGTCCAAGTGAATAAGTGGTTAAGTCGAATTTATCCTAAATTACTATCTTGTACTTTAGGAAACTAAATTGGGTTATTTTCGTAATAAATGAAGGGGTAAGTCATTGGCTTAAAAAGGAGTTATTGCTTATATTAAAACTCCATTTCAAGCAAAAAACTGGGAGAATGACACGATTCTGCTTCCTTCAATTCAGTTAACTCTCTCTAGAAAAAAATCGAATTACTTATTCGCCGGGGCTGCAGATCATCGTATAATTAATCTAAAAAAATAGTTTCAATTTTGTAATTAATAAACATTTAAAAACCAAAAAAATAATATTAGTTATTCATGAGAAATTTTCTTTTTATAGTATATTGAAGTAATTGGCAGGCTAATTTTAGTTTTAAATATTTCGATGGCGTATTTCCCATGTATGTACATATTTTGTTATGTACTAGATAACATAGATATAATCTATGTATTCAAAACATAGAAGCCAAAATGTCTAAAAAGTTAATTAAAAAATGGAAAATTTCCCAATGTTTATAATTGGGACATATTTTATAGTTGAACCGCAATGCTGCCCTTTTTCATCAGTCAATGCTTCACTATATACGAATTTAGTGATTGGGTTTTACTGAAAGTTATACATTTAAATTTGGGGAAATTATGGCCTACCTATCCAAAGTTGCTGAAGAAAAAAAAACAAAGCTTCGTCAGAAATGTTAGCTTTTCACCTATTATGACCAGCATTTCACATAAAATATGACTATATTTATTTAAGGAAGAAAATTGGTGATATAACCACCATTGTCACTTAGGGCTCAAATAAAATGTTATATTAGACTGTTGAATCTCTTGCCTTTAAATGGTGTTTTTAAATAAATAAGGCATTTTACGACGTGTTTGTGGGATTCTTTTGATGTGGCTGAGCCGTTGCAGATTGCTGTAGGTCAATTTTAAAGAGTTAAAAAAAAGAAAAACTTGTAAAGTAGAGGGGATCTAGAAAGTGGGGATAATGCTGGTTTTAGGGGTTGAGAGAGGAGGAGGGATGGGGGTAGATAGGGACAGAGCGATCTGACGTAATTAGAGGCTCAGAGGGGGAGGGGGGGGGGGGTTGGCAATTACCAGCGCGGGCTCTGAAGGAAAACTTAGAAGGATCAATTATCCCCCTTCGTTAATGATCTAATTAAATGTGTACAACGTCCTATACGCTCCTTCTCAATGCCCTTTCTCTTGTCTATCATCCCTTCTTCTCGCTCCACTCCCTTCCAGTTCCATTTATACTTTTTTGGAGGGATTTAATTATTATCGCCAAAATTTATATATATTTTAATTTCTAAAGGGAGAGTGCTGAGTTGCCGTGTCGAAGATGCTGAGTTTAAACCTGGCTATGGCAGATCATTTATTTAATCTGTTAACAGTCGCATATAAGCGTCCATAGTCCTGTTGCTGGGTTTCATCTGACGCATATATATTATATGGTAATAGTTGCAACCGATTGCTTTTGCCAGACACATAAATTTGTCTATAGCACTTAAAGCGTTAATGGGTTGTAGAGGTGCCTTTTTTGAATTTTAAATTCAAGAATTATAATTGAATTCAAGAATATTTTCAGTTGGAGGTTCTGAATTTTATCGGGTTATAAACAGTTAGACCACTTATTTCAGATAATAAATCTCCTCAAACAACGCCTCAACCATTCCATCGAAATTTGTCATTTCTATTTGTGACTCGATCGGAGTGAGACATCCGCTGCCTCGTTATCCTTTACATATACATAAAAATATCAGGCTAATTTAATTGAATAGAACTGATTTATGAATTGGCCTGGAAGATATACGGGGCAGCGTGGGCGTGGCTGCCTGGACCATCCATCTTGTCCGGTTCGGCCGCTCCAGGAAGCGCTAATGAACCGGCTGTTTATAGAAGCACCGTTATCAGTCAGTTGTCAATGACTGTTGGGACTCCTGGTGTCATCAAAAAATCATCAGGATTACCTTCGTAGGGAATCCTCCTGCGGTAATGAGCTTTATTAAGGGTGTTTGCCTCCAGTGCGGCGCCTTGTGTTTGACTGCCGAGTAAATATCAACTCTCTGCGGCTTTCTTTTATCTTAATCTCCGTATGACGCTTTGTGTTGCTGTTGTCTTCCTTTCCTTTCTTTAAACCATTTTTATTCCCTCCACCCCTATCATATTCTTATCTCTGTGTTGGTTGAGTCTACTTACCTGATTAGTGTTACCGGCGATCCCGCTAGATAGCACCAGTGACCAGGGAGCTGATAAGGCGACTGCATTCAAGCGTTGTGTTTAAATTTTTTTATGGGAGTACTTCGTAATTTTCGACATCATGGAATTGTATATTCGTCCTGGAATAGATGGGTTAACTTCTGTATTATTTTTTTGAAGTGAAAACTTCTTTAGCACCGTCTAGCGACTTTTGATTGTTGGATAAACATCAGGGTTCGCGCCAAAATGCTCAAGGCCGGCGATACATTGCGACCATTGCATGAATTATACAATTTCTTTTAATCAACTTTAGTTCAAAGGCTACAATTCCACTTTTTTCCTGTACTTGGTGATTTGTCCTAGATCACGCTCAATCGTCAGATTTCCCCCTTATTATAGGCGTCCACTTTATAGAGGTGGGGTCCTAGATCCATCTCCGGTCACTAGGAGATTAAATAAAAGTAAGTCAGCGAGCAAGATTTGAACCCAAGACCTTCGGCAGGGCAACTTAGCGGTTTTCTACTGAGGCACTCCGCTCCTCTAGAATTATAAGAATTAATATAAGAATAATTATATATACATAAAAAGTCGTTTGTTAGTTGTGCAATTAAGACTAATAATAACTTTAAACATCAATAACTGGTTGAACCTTATTGTAATGATTGAAAATACTTATGATCTATGTATTGCAGAACTTAACGATGATACTATTGCTAAAATGAAAATAAACTATATGTAAATACAAATACAAGGTATAAATAATATAACTATATATTATTTGTAATTTCAATTAAATTATTGATATTATTTTTGAGCTTGTGCCGCCCATCAGATGTTTTGTTTAATAAGTAAGCTACTTCAAAATGTATATAATCCTTGTTCGGAATGTATATGCGAAAACCAGACTAATATTAATAACTTAAATTTACGAATTGTAAATTTAAATAATTCGGACTATAACTGATTTAAAATTGAAACAAGAATTACTCACAATAATCCGAGTTATTCCAAAATATTGAGTTTTTGCTTCTATCATCCTTCCTCACGACAGCCTATTTATTTATTTTATTTTTTATTCCAACTAAAAACCGTACTGAATTTGTAATGTAATTGATGATTTCATTGAGTTTAAGCTTGAGACGAAATATATTTTATGCTAAGTACTTTAGACACAAAAGCTGTTAGGTATTTCTTTTTATTCCATGACAATAGCTGAAGACTCACCTGATTTTTCCCCAGGGCCCACCCCAGTTACAAGAAATGCTAGAGGCTAGCTGGCAAGCTTCCCAGTATTTACTAGCCGTGTATATATAACCTGGAAGGATAATTTTATGTCTTCTCTCCACTTTTTTTCCAGCTCATCTATATTTAAATCTTCACGCTTCGTTAAACAGAACCCACAATTTTACATCGCTTTTGTTTTGTTTTCTTCCAGACAGTTTCTAGGCGTTAAATGGATATATGAGGTAAACCATGAAAATTTGTTGTTTTGTTTGTTCCATGATTTCTCCAGGGTTATAAATGGAATATACTAAGCGATAGGATAATGTTTTATTTATTATAATTTTAGTTGTCGTAATCTTTATGGTCGTTGGTTACATATTTTAATTAATTTGTATTGTATTATTTTTTATTTTATCTTATTTATTTATTCATTTTTAGTTTCCATTTGACAGAAGCATATCTAGACCTACCTGAATTTTATTAATGATTGAAAATATTTATCTAGTATCTATTAGATCTTGGTTCTTAAATCGCACAAAATTACTTTATAATTTATAGTGTATTTTTGAAATCGTTATAAAGATATGTTGAGATTATTATATGATGTGACAAGAGTGGAGGTAGGTCTCTGCTGCCCCCTACAGTACTTACAGTTCTCATATTGTAAAAATATTGAACTTAAAAATTTAATTTTTTAAAAAGAATTATTTTATTGAAATGTACAACTGTAATATATACATCTAGTTCAATGGCTAAATGAATAAATGAACACATGAAAGGACGTGTAGAGGCACTACCCACTGGCAGCACTCTAATTACATTTCTATAATAGAAGATCCCGAGGCCATCTTCTCTTCAGACGGCTAGGAGGATTGTCCGGGATGGAATTGGATGCAAGGATGGAAACTAGTGGGTTTGGATGGGCCAGGAGTTTATTACGGAATAATGGCCTAAATCGGTAACCTATGGAACTTTAAGGCCATTATGGATGGTTTTATTTGTGACAAAATAAGAAGCGTTTAGGATTTTGCGAAGGATTTTGGATTGCAAGGATTGAATACGAGTGGAATTCGATCGTTTAGTGGAGCCCCAAAAAATTTAATTTAGTCCGAATATTCAGTATTTTACTCTTGTTTTGGATTATTTTCCCAATTAAGCTCAGTCACTACAGTATTTTTTTTTATTAAACAGCTTGAGAAGCTAAAAGTTTGAAGCTCACTCCTTTTTAATTTCAATTTTAATACGATTATCTTTATTCTAATTAAAATAAATTCGTATAATAATTTATATCCCATTGTTTTCATTTGTGAGTGTTTTTAACTACTTATTGTATGAATATTTTATGTTTCAATTCTTATTTCTTCCTATTATATTTATTGGAAGAATTTATTTATTTTATTTTTATAAAATGAGAGGTTTTTAATACGTAATATGTGCTTTTTAAGAAATCCTTTATCTTTAATTATTATTTATCAAGTTATGTATTTCTCAGTATCCGTAATTAAATCTGTATTTTATATACCTACCACATAAAAAACAGATTTTGAACTTTTCATTAATATTCCTTTGGAAAATTTTGCTTTAGGAAAAAGATTTAAAATATTTTTGCTATAAATAAAGGCCTGAAATTATTACAAAATATTTCGCTTCTGATTATTTTTATAATTAAATTTTACTTTTATCAATACTAATTATTGTATTGAAAGCCTCAATTTTTGATCTCATAAACATTTATTGCTGTCAATATATTTGAATGTTTTTTATTTAATTACTTGACAAAAAAATATTAATGCCAGATAGTAGTATTCTATTTAACATCTATATATATAAACCTTGTGGGATCTGGTGACACTCCTCGGGCACTTCCATTCTCTATAAATTGGATAGCCTTAATTAGATGAAGAAACTAGCGTGTTGAGGATGGTCTCGGACGTCATTTCCCTGCACGACCGTTGATTTAGAAACAGTACAGTTTCCACTCTGTACTTCAACCCCATCATGGGTTGTAGTGTTACAGTTTTTTTTATATTGTTTTTTTATTCATAATATATTCATGGTCATAGATTGAAGTTAAAAGTTCATCATCATCGTCGTAAAATTACTTTATTTGTGAATTTTTTAATCTGTTTTGTATATATCAATGCCTTAGTTCACAAATGTGTTAAGTGCAAATTTTTCAAAAATGGGTTTTGTTATATAAATAATATTCTAAAGTTGTGATCAGGAAGTCATAGATGATACGTTGATATAAAATTAATAGAGACGCTGTGAAGGTTACAAAAATATATTGTGTGGTTAAACTTGAACTGTATTTCTTTTGTCAAATTATTATCAAATTTGAGTTTGTAAAATCTTGTTTTCGGCACATATGTGAACTAAGGCATTGATATTCAAAAGCTAGTTGTTTTTTTCATTTAACGATTTACAGAATCTTCTGTTATAGATATTAGAACTGTTCCAAAAAGATCCACATAGTGCCTGATAAAGATTGTAAACACCTACTACGATAATTAACTGAGGACAATTAACCAGGCCATTATGGTCCCCTGTTACTTATATCCAATCCCTTAGAGCCACTAATGCTGGCGAGGTGGTATTAGGATTGCCTCGAGAATTAAAGACCCGATGATGGTGGAGATCCGCCTTCGAAGTCGAGTCACGTAGGGAGGTTGGTGTCGGCTCATCTTGTACCCAACACTTTTTGCCATTCCTTATTTATTATTCCATTCATTTACTTTATTCTGTCTAGTTCGTATACTTCTCTACCCTGATACCAGTTGTGGTTGCGATGGATTTTAACCGACCAGAATACTATATAAAATGTAATTCATTGTTTTTGTCACACAATTCTAATTTACTTATATTTAAAAAAAAAGTAGATACAAATTCAGAACCGTGTAGCTTTTAATTTCGACTCATTAAGAGCTCAAGGAATCCAGAGAAAAAATTATTATGATTTGAGAAATAGACATTCGAAGTACCAAACAAAGCAGTGCGACAAAGATTTTTTTTTTCAAAATTTAACGATCTGTATCGGTTCATCGAGATATATATTTTTGTTGCTCTAGTCGTAAAATAAATTTTTTTCTTGTACAAATCTTTCAAATTAAGCAAAAACTAATAATAGTTATTTTGCTATAGTTAGAAGACTCAAAGAAAGAAAACTTCTAAATTATTTTAACATAAAATAATTTGCATGTCTCTGATGTCATGTAATATCTGTTTTTTTTTGTCTGTGTTTAATTTATCAAAACAAGCATTTTCCATATGATACATAGAAAGACTACTAAGAAAGCACAATTTCAATTAATATAATAAAATTGAAATAAACATGGAGCTTTTTTCTTTCTAGCCGTATATTCTCCACGGACAAAAAATTATTTTCCGATTTTGTAAGCCTTTGGTGAAAATGGTATAAAAAAATTAAAGGTTTCGTTAGACGAATTTTGAACCGAAGTTGTTTATTATTAACAAAAAATATTAGGAAAATTAAAATGATAGTTGATTATCAACGTGAAATACCTGCGTAATGTGACTAATACCTATCACATTTTTAATTTAGAAGGAACGTTAGTTAATTTTGTAGAATCATTGTAAATATTTTTCCTCTGGCTGGGCTCCATGGGAAGAGCTCATCCGAGCAACATCGACCTTTGATCCTTTTGTTAATTGGTTTTGAGAAGACCATTTGTTTTTCTAGGCTCTCCGTTAGCTGGCCTATTCCCGTGTCAATCATTTATAATAAAGTCTGAATATTTGAATAGCTCTTATATCCCCTAATACATTTTCTCTAATCATCTCTATATATTATCTTAATTGATTAGCGGAAGATATTTAATTTGATAGTGTTGATTACTAGTTAATGTACAGGGCCACTTGTGGTGTAGTTTTTGGCATAACAACCTACGATGTCCGAGTTCACGGGTTTGCAGCCCGGCAGATTGCCTTAGATTTTTTCGAAGGGAATGAAAATCCTTGGTTATACCGCACTTCGGATTGGTAAAAAAAAACAAAAACGGATGGCCCGAGCCTGTGTGGTTCCGGAGTCTGTTAAAGAAAAATATGTAGCAATACAATGCATTGATAGTATGAAGTAACGTTTTAATTGTTGCTGTTTCCTATATTTGAGAATGTAATGCCTAAGTTAATAATCGTGATTAGTGCTCACAATTCCAGGAAAAAGATTTCGCATGCCTTTTGAGAAAATAAAAACAATGTTCATAGTTTTCTTTGACAGTTTTTATTTTTTTAAACAGTTTTATTTCCTTCCACAAGTAGACTAACTATATGCATTTTTTAAATTTAATCATTCCCATTTCTTTTCCCATCATAATTTTTTATTTTTTAATTTGATATTTGTTTTTGGTAGAAGAAGAATTGAAATGAGCTATCAGATGTATGAAGAAATATATAGTGTAAATATTTTTTTAATTCTATTTATTTTTATTTTTTATACGTATTTATCTTTCGTTATAATCTGAATTATAATAACTGATAAGGGTAGACTTTCTATAGCTTAGCTTACTGAAATTTATTTATATGCAAGAGTTCAAAGATGAATATTTCTGTCCAGTATTTTTGAAAAAAAATAATCGCCAATTTTTAGTGCTACATATTGGTACATATGAGGTTTAAAAAAAACGATTAACTCATGGATAATATTATATAGTATTGAACTTTCGATATATATTATTTTCGACTTGTATTCACCGTTAAGGATTTAGAAGTAAGGCTAGGGAAAAAGTTAAAAAATTTCGTGATTCTTCATGTTACAGAAGATATGACCGTAAGGTTTGTGGAAATTACTAAGGTTTTCCTTTCATGTTATTCTTAACAATTTAAAATCATCTGCACCACCTTCAGCATGATAGAGGTGTATGTCAACAGTTGGCTGCATTATTCTTCTGTATAATATATTTAATATTAAACATTATAGTTATATTATTGTCTTGATATTTTCATTATAGGATGAGTAATGGATATATTTAATAATTTTATTCTTATACATTAATATAATTTAGATTCGTTTAATAAAATTAAAAGTTCATAGAAAGATGGTGGTTAGACACAAGGCCTGAATTGCTCTTCCTACTTCTCCAGCGTCGAAATCCCCAGGCCTTATCTCCAGCCTCCAGCTAGCGAGTTGTCTACCGGAAAAATCGGATCGTTTAAAACAGCCTCTGTCTTATGTTTATTTTTATAACTTAATTTAAATGTTAATAATTTTGGTTTATTCATAACTAAAAGATACCATAAACATCAAATCAATTATTAATATGCCAATTATTATTTTAATTCAATTTTTCAATATATTGTCCGTTGTACTGAAAGGTATATTTTAATATTGGACCGAACTATGAATTAATTTTCGATGTTATTCCGTTGCGGTCAGTAGTAATTTATTCATATTGTTCCTACATAGAAACAATTTATTCCCGGGAACAGATTTGTTTGTAAGTTAACTCCATATTTCAGAGAGACCTTCCTAATTTGAGGTTGTGCCATGGCCGGCGGAGCGTGTTTCACTAACGTGACTTGCAGTTAATTGTATCCCTACTACTAATGCGGTAATTACTGTTATCAGTTATCATCTTCTTTCCTTTTAATTGAAGATTAGCCGGCTTGTAGTCAGTTAGGGTTAGTTATGAAATTAACGCCCGTAGCATTAAAGCATCATTCCTCTTCATTCTGGTCATGCGAAACCTTGAAAAATCTTTAGCTGTCAGTATGGAGATTTTTATATTTTATCGTGTCTATTTTCACACTAAATTTAAATATTTATGTTTATTTTAGATTTATATTATAAAGGGGAAAACTTACCACAACCACCACGAAGGGTCTCTAGTCCAGTACGTGAAAGAGACTGTACTGTTTCTTGGACATCGTTTATGCAGTGTGGTCCATTTGTCCTACTCCACCCTCAAGCCCTGGATTTTACCCCTATTTTGGGTCCCCACTTAATAAAGGCTGAATGAGCATCAGAAGGGTCTCCAGATCCCCAAAAGCCCTCCATAAAATATAAAAATACAAGGTGGTGGTAGGTTTCAAAAAATGGGTCTGCTGACCTTAGGTATCGGGATGATTTGTTTCCTAAATTCATTACATCACATATTTTCATATAGTTGTTGGGATCTTAAAATTCTTCTTTTCCTTGATACAGAATCATCCTTGAAAACATAAACTGTGAACCAGATCGTTGAAAGATTTTATTTAAAAGTTAAACATAATTTTTTCTCGTATATGTATATAATTTTTTTTTCTTGAATAATATTACTTATATATATTGAACTTATATATATGAGGAAGAAAATGGTCCGGCTGAAAGTAAAAAAAATCTCTTAGACAGGGAGAACTGTTTTTTTGAACAATTATATGTTAATATAAAATGTAATATATAATAGTTTTATTTCTTCATATAAGGTGTATTAGTTGTTACATGTACACGAATTTCACTTAGAAAATAGTGAAAAAAAAATGTGTGTATATATATATAAAATTTCATTACAAAATTAAAAATTGGATAAATGGAAAATTTTACATGTTTTACAATTTCGGACTTTTTAGCTAAAAAAAAAATGTATCTATGTATTTCGTTAATAATTTAATGTCATTAAAAATATGATTTTGTTACCTGATTTTTATATATTTAAAAAAAAAAATTGTTTATTTTTTCTGAAAGAGTATATTTATCTTCGGATATCCCAATGTATTTAATTGCTAAATTAGCTAGTACTAATTTCGGGGATTTAGTGAAGATTATGGATCTCAATTATGCTCTGATTCGCCAGACTCCTCCTGGAGCCATTACTCAGATTGTCAGCAATTATGTAATGGACTTAATGATTAGATTAGCCGTTAATTTGCTAGATCCTTGTGCCTGTTATAGGCACGATCTACGTAATAATATTTTGCTTCGTTTGAGTCAGATGTATTTATTATTAATGTAATTGTAATGATTTAAATAAGGAAGGAAATAATTGGGGGGGCAGTCAAATTAAACACTAAATAACTGGGTACTTATTTTATTTTATTTTAATACCCACTTATTTGGTCTTAGATATGACTGCACCCCCAACTATTTCCTTCCTTATTCAGATCTTCCAGTCAACTATCTCCTCGCATATACTAGATTTATATATTTTAATGTATTTGAAATAAAACCGATTAAACCTTAGGGTATTAAAAAAACGTATAAAAGCAATAATTTACTCGTATTTCATTATACAGTAAATAATTTTGTTCCGGAATGTAGTGGTTTTTATTAAACATATAAAAAGACAAAAGTACGCATTTTTTTAATAAACAATTAGTGGAATAAAATGTTACCTCCCGTTGCCTAAGTATTAGAGTGATTTTTATGTCGGTTACAGACTATAACTACTAGCCAATTTATAATTTACAGCACATCTAGAAAGTATGCTAAAATTTGACAGATATTAATGATATACAGACCTAAAAATTTATATGATAAAGTTTTGCAGATCACTATTATCCATAAATAATAAATTTATTATGAATAAATCTTCGAGTCGTTTGCCATTTTTTTATTATTACTGGAGGAATAAATTTAGATCTTTTTATAAAAACCGTAATCATTTTTATATTTGTATATGATCCCTCATCTTTGTCTTGTTTCGTTCAACGCCCTTTGTACCAAGTTAGGTAAGGAGAGTAGCTTGGGGTCCCACCTGTTTGAGCGTGATATGAGTGTTCAAAAGCGGATAGAAAATTTCAAAAATTGACTTTATCACATTTTGTCTAGTACTACACTTTGATCCATTATTCCTCATAGCTTTAATGTCGTTCTAAACTTGAAGTTTCGGGAGCATAGAGCATTACTTGACTAAACCATCGAAAATGTGTAAAATTCATTTTCTGAAACTTCGAACTTATCATCTTTTGGTCCTGAACTCCTCATATGTTTAATTATTGGATTACGGATTGATATGAATGTATACTGTAAGACACATCTTTCCGATAAGGCTGAGTATGATGATGATATGATCTGCCTGCCTGCTGAAACTTCATGTTACTTGCTTTCTTCCCTGCTCTAGCTAACCATATACTTCACTATGAATACTCCAGCCGCTCGTGGTGTACCGTGGCGTACCGGGTCGAGGTATTTTGCATAGCTAAGAGGGCCATGCGTA
Organism: Troilus luridus; assembly: GCA_964056705.1. Taxonomy (NCBI): domain Eukaryota; kingdom Metazoa; phylum Arthropoda; class Insecta; order Hemiptera; family Pentatomidae; genus Troilus; species Troilus luridus. The sequence continues at coordinate 141,141,188 of OZ057412.1, forward strand.
GTGACGGGTTAATAAGACAGGGCGGGGGCGTGGGACCGTTAGGAAGCGCTCCATGTTTTCGGCTCGGCTACTAGCGCTCTCTCGGGTTCTCTGTGTTCTTATAAATATCTCTACCATTCCTTCTTTAAGGACTTATACCTCTTTTCCTCCATAAGGTTGTCATGTCCGAAGGGAAACCATAATGTTGTATTTTTATTTTTATTTTGAAGAGAAAAGATTTGCCCCGGGCGGGATTCTAACCCGGGTCGTCCGCCTCTCCGTGGAAGCGCTCTTACCAATTGAACTACCAGGGGTCGCCTCACAGTCAGGACAAATCCGTCCTCTTCACCGATCCCATATCCCCGTGTTCTCGTAATTTTGCTATGTATACTCGCATACTCGTAGATGCATACTCGTTATACATTATGAATAAGTACAAATTCGGTCGTTTATGCCTTAAGTTTAAATCTTAAACCAGTTATCTTGGCTACTTATCAAATACAATTACTATCATATAACCTACACATTCACCAAAAATTTAACTCAAAATATTGTCTTAAAGCTGTTAATTATCAAAAGCGGATAGCTCTTGATTTTTTTTACATTGTTTTCGTTTTTTCAATATCATAATTTAGGCAAGTTAAGAGAGAAAAAGAGGTTTACATTGGTATTTTCAATTATTCTGAACAAATGGTATGTCTATGACAAATGAGGAGCAGTGGGGGAGATTGAAAACTATCAATTAAGGATTATTAGTTACAATTTAAAAAAACAAGCTTACAGAATTATTTATATTTTTTGCGTTTCTATTAATGAAGACTCATCTTGGCTGGTAGGCATAATATTGTATGGTGCGTTCAAGATCAAAAACGGATGATTCCGAAGTTTAAAAAATGGACTTTCGTCCATTTTTCGCTAGAATAGTCAAACAATGCTTTATGGTCGCCTAACTTCAGGTTCAGGGACTAAAACCGTGAAAAATACCACGGAAAAGTGACGTGTAATACAATATTGCTTGAATAAACGAGTGAAAAAGTCGATTTTTTTATTTCAGTAAGTATTTAGTATAAAAAGGTCTGAAGAATATTATATTAAATCCCTAGAAAGATTTTTATAAAAATATTATGCTCATCGGATTATCGTAGTTTTCTTTGATCGATCAACAGGCTAACCATGATTCATAAATATCGATTTTTTAAGGAATCGAAACTATGGGTTCGGTAGAGGAAATAAGAAACCTCTTTCGGTCTTAAGACCTGATTTAGACTTTTCAAAAAATTTATTCTGTAACGTGTATGAACTATGAACAATAGTCCTTTATTTATTCCTTCTTACAAAATTTATATGATATGCATAAAATGATAGATAATATAAAATAAACCATAACGTCATAAATATTATCATACTTATTCGAATATTTACAGTAATCCTTGGAATATACGAAACAAGTTTCCCCCTCCTAGTTTTTTGAACAATCACTATTTTTGTGTTTAAACCAAGTACATGATATGAAAGGCACAACTTATTTATTTCAAAGATGTGCAAATCTAGTGCTATTCCTGTAATACATATGACGTAAGGAATTTAAATATCATGGAAGCTTTAACTGCTCAAATCTGCGATTCGTATACAGGCTTTTTGATAATCATGATTGATTATTGTAACTTATCTCCATTTCACTGTGAAAATAAATTGGCAAACAAATATAGCCTTGTTGTTTTTAATAAAGCGATGTTTACAAACATTTGATGTTTTTTTTTCTCGTAATTTATAACTCAAAAACCAAATTATAATTTTTATTTTATTTTACCCATATTTATGTTCAGTTTTGTTCTGTTCTGCACTAATATTGAATAACTTCACGTTTAAAATTATTTTTTTATAAATTGACTCGATGTGTTAACCTTTTGAAAATAATATGTCCCTGTATTTCTCACTGTGATATTAAAACAATACAATTCGATTGTAGTGAGTAGATGTACTCCAGAAATAACCTAAATTTATTATTTAATGCAGGATTTGTTTCCTAGTAGATAATTTACATTTCCTATTAGTGGTACCTTTACAACAGTCGGTTTTTTTAATAAGGTCGTAAAATAAAATAAATATTCCATCACTATTTTAATGATACCTCTCGACGAATATTTCTGAAAATATATCGCCCTATAAAATGGGCTCCACACTATTACCAACTATCAAGGGCAGTCCATTTCGCTCATTAAGTTAAAATGCACTTAATGTAGCTCTTAGCTGGCCGTTGTTCAGGAATATATTTGTTTGAAATATTCAGCTATCTCGGAAGGCACCTATCACCTGCTCTATGCTAATTACGTGCCCCGGTAATTTAGTTCCTACGGTTATTTAACTATATCTAACATTATTCATGATGGATATTTATCGATTCACTAAAATATTTATGACCAATAAAACCGTTGTAATTTTATCGAAGCACTTAGAGCCAAGATGATGACATAGGAACGATAATGAGCTTACAGGTGTTCTTTCTCTATGCAGGAGGCATAATATTTTTTTTTTTTTTTATTTTATATTTGTCATTATTATTCTGTGAAGTAATTTTCTGGAAATAGTTCAGGAAACCGTATTAAACGGGAAGGATATTAGAGAAACGAAAATTACTCTTAAAAGATGAGTGAAAACCGTAAAAATAGGCAATGGAGAAGAGGGCTGGAATAAAAAAAATATAAGAAAAAAAACCTAGAGAGCGTTACTAATCCCAAGCGGGCCAAGAAGCAAGGACTGAGAGGAAAGTAGAATTATTATATTCCATGTCTTTCCAATCATTGTAAAAAAAATTGTTGTATAAGCAGCAACAATTAGGTACAAAATTCGTTGAAAATTCATTGTTAGTATTCGATTATTCATGAAAAATTTGTTGTTATCTGTGTTTTTTGCTCCTGAAAACTCCGATAAGTGCAAAGCTTTCCCTTATCGGACATTTAGATTTCCTAGATCGACATTCGGAGTTCCTCGCTTAGTATAATTTATTCTTGATATATCTCGACTATTTACAAAATAAATACGTGATATATATAAATAAACATTTTTTTAATGTTTATTCCGATATACTAACGACCTAACTGAAACCTGTAGAGCTTCTGTAGTATAACTCCAGTTAGTAATTTTTTTTGGAAATAAATCTTCGAATTTTTTTTTGTAGAATATGGTATTATTCATAAATGCTACAATGTGCACATTACTTTTATTGTTGTTATCCAAATATACTATAATCACAACCTACAGAAAAATAATTAATTAATACTTTGACCAAGGTTCTTGTTTAGCGTATCATACAAGAACAGATTAAACCCTAAAAAATCACTAATGATTTCATTTTTCATCTTAAATAAGCCAAGCTTGAGGAATGATAAGATTATGTTTTGTGACTAAAATATTGATATTGTATAAAGGGCATTTCAATGTTATTGGTTATTTTAAGATTACTATTTGAAGAAAGATTTCAAAATTTATTTTTGGTTTTGTGATTTTATTTTAAAGTAGAACTTACTTAATTGATTAAAAGAAGGCTTGTAGGGAATGAGAAAGAGTAAAGTTGTCCTTATCGATTCCATTTCTAAATATTTTCCGATTAAAAAGAAACTTAAGTTTTCCGTCAGGAGAGAAGAGGTTTTTGGAGATAGATTTAACAAAACCTAGTGTGTGAAAAACTGAATGACTAAGATACAATCATTCAGATATATGCTAATATACAACACAAAAATTCGAGCTTTCCTTTCTCAACCGTTCTTTCACTATCTGGAACTCAATCCCTCTTAATATCCGCCATGCTTCTTCCTTACCCTCATTTGAATCTTTGTTTTTCCAATATCTCTTCACTTCCCAAACAGATACAGGTTAGTAGTTTACGTAATTAAATCAATCAGGATTTAATAGTGGTTTTTGTTGTTTAGTCCTTCATTTTGAAAAGAAGATGTATATTATTTAAATAAGTTATAACATCCTAGCTCATATTGTTATTTGATAATATCATATTATCTTTATTTTGTCACGAGTAGTACTTTTTTGGTAATTTTATAAATACTTGATTCGTAATATGTAGCCTTCTGGCAAGATGTATATTATGTTTCTTTTTCTCTTCATGTTTGTAATTCTAACTATTTCTATTTCTTTTTATCTTCATGTTTGTAATTCTAACTATTTCTATTTCTATTTCTCTCATGATTTCATTTTCAGTTTCATATGTGTATATGAATATAAGCAATTTACATTAGTTAGGATTGAGATTCAATGTGATTAACCATTTTTTATTATGAACCGGATCGCATGGCTCCATATAGGGGGCTATTGTTTTATTTCTTACTTCAAACTGGAACTTTTTATAACTAGTTATATGACACAAAATACCTTTTATGTTTAATACCCCATACTCCTCCCTGACATGGAGGACCTTGAGCCCCGACAGCTGTGGGCGACTAGTCCTCGCGTTGCCCTCAATCGGTACTTTCCCTAACTCTCTTCCCACATATGTCTGCTGCAAAGGATATTTCCACTTATGATATTATTTCACTTAATCACCGGCTACTTTCTACTTATCCTAACTTAACTAAGTTGCCGGTTTGGAACAGGTGGCTTGACATTTAAATCCATCCGTCCCAGATATCGTGGGACTTTCAAGTTGGGTAGGGGCTTTTTCTAAATGCTATCTACCGTTATAATTGAGAAACTGGTAGGACATTATAATGCCGGGACATCGGTCGAAGCAGGATCCCCATGCAGCAGATGAGGTATATTAATTTTATATATTATTCTCAATATAATATAGTCATCTATTTTATTATATACTTCAGAAGTTAAGTCGGAATCATATTTTCTACGACCTTAGATTTTATGTAAAATACAATTAATTAGTTGTTAAATGAGGCGTTCAGGATTAAAAGCGGATGACTCCATATTTCAATAATTTACTTTTTAGTCAAGTAATGTTTTTTACTCCTGAAATTTCAGGTTCTCAAACGGACTTAAAACATAAGAAACGAGGTGACAAAGTGTCAATTGTAGACAAAATTGCTTGACTTGACTAGTGAAGAATGGGGAAAAGTGGAGTTTTGAAATTACGGAGCTATCCGCTTGTGACCCTGAACGCCTCAAATATAGTGTGTTGTAGAAAGAAAAATTAGGAATAATTTATTTATGTTTATTAACGGAAATTAAACATTTATGACCGAATTTTAAGTTTTGAAAGTAATAAAAAAACATTATTTTTTATACGGAAATTGTATATTTTAGTGGCAGCCTCTGCTATAATGGAATAATTAAATTTCTGAACTATTTGTAATTAATACACCATTCTCAACAGATTGCAGTATTATTTTTAAATTGTAAAAAGATGGTATCAGATTTGTTTTTTGTACTTAAAAAAACACAACAAGACTACAATCATATGTCGGGATAGAATAGAAGACTTATTATTCTGTATCCCCTCCTCGATTTCATCATTTATTTTACTGGTTAAACGAAGTTTAAGAACTCAATGACGGATTCAAACCGAATTTAGGGTGTCGTTAAAGTTCCTAGCACAAAATGTAAGACTTTTTATTTTTTTAACTTGTTTGTTCTTAACGGCTTTAAAACAACACTGTCCACTGACATATTTAAATACGTAATCATATTTTACTTATATATGAATATAAGTAATATATATGAAATGAACTACCTTTCTTATGGAGTCCAAGAAGTTCGAATAGACTAAAGATTAGACACAGGCACAAACGCGATTTTGTGCCTTTACAAGATTTTTTTAATCTAATTTTTAATTTTAAGGTGATTCAAAATCTGATCTTACTTTTGGGCTGTATTCCGAGTAAACGTTTTCGTGGAAAAAACAGATCAATGTCATTTTTCAAACTCGGTGAAATAAATAAAGTATTTACAGCACATTTCTTCCTTGGCTTTCGGATCCATCCGAAAAACGTATCCCTTTTTTGTGATGTTCAATGATAATATTTCGTTGAAATTGGTTGTCTTATCGATGCTTCTTCCAGTTTCTTGTCTCAATGACGGAGTAGTAATCAAGATTTTTTTTTTATTCATTTCCTCTTCAGAGTTAAACTAGATCTGGACCCAGAGGCGGACAAACAACGTAGTGGAGAACGGACTAGTTTTGCGGAGGTTTGTAGGCACTGGAGGCCAGCTAACAGGTTTTCCTTTTCAATATTCACCAGAGCCGCCTATTTCATTGTTTACTTGTTGTTCCGGTGAGGGAGTCAACTCCCCTTCCCTGCTTCGGTCAACTGCGAGAAAATTGGAAATCCAAAATTTAGCGTCCTTGTGAGTGAGGTCCAAACATCGCTCTACTATAAACAGAACTTAGTATAATTGATGTTATTCAACTTAATTGGCTGGCGCTGGTAGCTTTTGTTATATTGTTTACTGGCCCCCCTTTGTGCTCTCGGCTACCTATACATTTCAGAGGAGCTTTTGCGTTCGACTTATTTCATACCGAATCACCGCAATGGCGGTCCCGAAACAGTGCGGTGTTGGAAGTCCTCAACAATAGCATTCACTCCAGAAATAGGCATTCTCCTCTTGCTGCCGATTAGTATTAAATGGTTTTTTTTTTGTAGATTATATACAGGTAGCTCACTCTGATTTGTTATCTTCACGGGTTGTAGTGGTACAGGTATTTTTTAAAACTTTAAACAGTCGGAAATGGTATTATAGAGACGCTCTTGGACCTCACCCAACCTCTATGAAGTGGGTATCCTTAATTGAGAGAAAAACCCAGCCGATGAGCGTGATTTCGGACAAATCACCTCCATACAGAACCATTGTCCTTGATACAGTAAAGTCTCTACTATGTACTGAACCCAATACCCTTTATGGGTTGTAGTGTACAGGTTTATGTTATGATTTCTATTCGATTGGACTCAGACAAATCCAAAACGAAGTTGCTTCTCCCATCTACTAAAATTTGTATTGTTTTCATAATTAAAACTGAGAGATAATAATTTATATATTTTTCATTCTTTGAAGGATCTGAAGTAAATTTTAATCAAATAAATAAGTTCAGCCAAATTTTGCTGATTTCCATACTTACCCATCATAGATCAAAGTCCATTTTACTAGGTTAGTAATTTTTTTCATAAGAAAACCCGAATTCAGAATTTCTTATAACCTCTTAGCTTGCACATTTTTCGTACATGATATAGAAATTAAAAATAAATATAAATTATTTTTCATCTCATTATTTCGGAGACATTATCTTTTAAAATTAAGTGCATTTTGTAATATCACCACAAAACTCTTTGAAAATAAAATGTTTTGTTTTTCAATAGATAATTACATTTTTACCAATCCTTTCTGACTAGAATATCCTTGAAACTAATAGGAAAGTTCACTAATACAGCGTTAAAAATTCTAACTTAAAGGGTGATGGTACAGAGAATATTTCAGGAATGTAAGAATGAGAAAAAAAAAAGGAAAAAAGATAAACAGAGAAAACAATTCACAACAGTGCGCTAACTAGATGCTTAAACAGGACCTGTCATGTAACTCCGGGTTTGCTGGGACCCATCAACACAACTCCGGTCTTTCATATACCATCTACCTTCAGCAACTTTGTTTAAATAGATTTCACTTGTTACTTTGGGGAAGCAAAAAATTAAAAAAACAAGTTGTTTTGTAATTGCTTAACTTTCCTAATAATGGTCTATGTAGGTTTTGTTAATTTACAGAAGATAAAACTACAGTAACACTTATTTTTCAAATGAAGGTTGCACAGACATTGATAGTTGATACTGTAGTCGGAGCAGATTATTTTAGATCACGGTACAAGTGTTTCACTCAATCAATGGTTGAATGTTGGACATACAGGCTAATCCCAAATATTATAATTACTTTTTCTGATGGCTCAAGAGATACTGACAGGACATCAAAACTGGTAGAAGGACAAGATCCAGACACGGAAAATGATATTAATTGTTAATGATTGATAATAACTCTGTAGGAAATAATTATAAACTTAATACAACGTTGTAAATATGAGAAATTTGTATCATCAGGCCATTGACCAAATTATAAAACGGTCAATTTTACCGTGATTTTGCAAATTTCCGTGAAACGTACCTCCTTATCTCGTGTAACCTCTTCTTAACACTCGTGTTATTTGACTTTTATTTGAATTTAATTACATACACACAATTTACTGTTTTCCGTATTGTTTTTGTCTTGTTAATTTTGGTATTGTCTATTTAAAATGAACAGAGTAACTCTTTTGTAATAGCCGTCTCCGAAAGATTAAGTTCTGAAATATATTCTAAAATTCATACAAATTCAACGATCAAATTATGTGAAAAAAGACATCAAATTTTTTTTGACAAGATGATGAGATGGAGATTTTTTCGTCAAATGTGTAGGAAAGCCATTTATATAAGAAATTAAATGCGGATTGAGGGGTCTAGATTTAGCATTTTACTAATACATTTTGTATATGTATTTTTCAATTTCCATTGATATGAATAAAAAGGTAGGCGTTATCAGAATCGGAATTATCAATGGTCAGGTTATAAACAATGACGGTTAACTGTCCATGGCGACTTGCTAAGTCACTATGTAGCTCAGAAATTCCAATATAAAGTAGAATGGAACCATAATATATGGAGTAGAAGAAATACAGATTTGTCTGATTTCGAAAAAAAAATGTAAACAGGAAGAAATTTTGGGTAACCATTCAACAGCAGAATTCTTTAGCTGAAGAATTCGGCCGAATAACGGTCTATGTAGATCTTGATAATTTATAAGAGATATTGATGACTCCGTGATCAAATATTCAGATCTTCAACAAAAAGTCACCAACGATCTGTCACACTTAAGTCATTGTATGTATTTATTTTGAAAACATACGTTTCAAAATAGATTTCTTAGCTTATAATATAAATTACGAAATATACAATAGCTTTTGAGTTGATAACACGATGTAAACATTCAGAATGATTAAAAGTCTTGAATGCAATACCAATGGAAAACTTAAATATAATATTTTATATTAAATTCAATATTTCTATTTATTTTAAATAAAGTATTGAGCATCTTTTGGGACACATTGAAGGAATAGTGAGCATACAATTAATCCAACAATACACAATTTCTGCTTTTATCGTTGCTTTCTTTTGTCTAAAAATAAATATAAATTCCTTTGTAGCTTTTAATGAATAACTTTAATTATCCATGTTTTTAAACGTTATTTTTATTTTTAAAACATGTAATGGTATTAAGTCATCGTCATAGCATTTCTTTTTTTTTATTCAATAAATATCAGATACAGTATCTATAAAATTTATTTTCAAATATAAATAATGTTTATTAATTATTCGTCTTTTAATACTCAGGTAAATAAAATATTATATAAAAGAAAAATTATTTTTTCCTCATTTATTAATTTAATTTTAATAATTAACAAAATTTATTATATAATACTCTAAGACATAATAGCTTATTTATTATTCCCGTATTGTTATTCTAAACAAACTTTCCCCAGAATTAATAGTATATCATATTAATAAGTACATGTTTATTCATTAAGCTTTAGATACTATTGTTCAAAATTATTAAACATACTATTTTTCCAGATTTTATTTAAAAAAATAATTATTATCAGTTTTTAAATTGAAATCGAAATTGAATTTTATAAATTCATAACCATATCTTATATTCTAAATTATAAGTCATGAATAGCTAAAAATCAGTATTGAAGTTTCTATTTCAAGGTGCGTGAATTATCAATTATGTATACGAATGTTTCTGATAAAATTCTGTGGTTTCAAAAAATTATAAGGTATTATTAAATGCCATTCATCTACTTTAGAGTAATAACATAAGTATTTTAAAATTACCATCATTATATTGAAGGCATTCTTTTATTATTTTTTTAAAATTTCATTAAGCCACATTTGATGAACACAATTCTTGGCTTAACTTTCGAAATCTATCGCTTTTTCTCGAATGTGATTCATCTATTGTTAGGTCCCATCTGACGAGGCGGTGGCCCATTGTCAAATTCTCCAGCCATTGTTAACACGAGGGCGTAAACTTTCTCCAGCAAAAAGTAAGAAAAGATATTAAAAAAAAATGATGGAAAAGATCTTTCTAGTGTAGCTTTAGGTGTAAACCCTGCGGTTTTTGCACAAAGTTATTTATATCTTATTTTAATTTACATTTATCTAGTTTTTTAGTCAGGGTAAGGACAATGTAGGTTTATTGTCCTGTAAGATGACGTTTCGACCGAAACATGTGGCACCTCAAGTGTGGAATCAAATCAAAGATACAAGTATAAATTCGGTATACTTTTAGTTAGAGTTGGATTGAGTTTGAGAAATATTTAAAAAAAAAAAGGTTATGCATGTATATACATATATTTCTTTTCTTACAATTTTTGTCCCTCATAAGTTTGTGTCTTAATAATAATCCTGTCGTAGGTTTAAAGTAATATTGCAACTCCGTAAGATTCTGTTTTTGGTAGGTGGTAAACCAAATGATAAAAGTATATTCAAGAATAGAATTTTTGGATGACTAATGCATACAAATTTTTATTAAATGCTTTTAGTATTCTATATTTCAAAGAACGAACATTTTTGGTTTCGAGAAAATATCTAATCTTTAAAATGAGTTTATACAGCAGTATTAAATTGTTTCCTGTATCTCTATGGTTATCACCCTTTCATTTTTTCTCATAGATAATTTTATCGTTTCTGTATCAATATATTTATTGAATTATTCGGTTGAATCTCACTCGTCTTACAGTTGAAATTAAAGACTGAGGTATTTAAAAAAAAATCTGGAGGTGTAAAATTATTGAATAAAATGTTTACCAAACGTTCGAAGTTTGACAAATATTTTTCATCTCTGAGTTAAGAAGAGAGTTTTATTTAGTCTTGTTATTTATATTCGAAGCGTATTTCTTCTCACGATTTTCCTTACTCTTTATTTTCTCCTTATTTTCTGGATATTTTTAAAAATATTTTTTTTAATCTGTTTTTTTTTTCATAAATAAACAGCCTACTTTTTACAGATTTCGTTAGCCATTTGGTTTTCTGGATCTTCTGGATCTCAGACTTTTGGTCAGAGTTTGCATTCAAAGATCAGTCGAAACAATCTCCAGTATGGAATATAATTAAATAAACATTTTATATAAAAATGATTAATTATCATAAGCAATTGTAGTTTCTTTTTTATTCAGTGATTTTATATCAGAATATATATATTTTTCGGCAAATATCGAGACTTTCCAAATTATAAAATACGAAATGAGAACATCAGAATGAGATAATCATATTTTTTACAATTTTCACCGAATTTTGTCGGATATTGCTTTAATTTTTTACTAATGTCATATTCTCGGTTTGGAGGTAAAAGTGGCGAACTAGCGAAAATGAATTTTATTTCTTTCAACCTTTGCCTGAAATATTCCAGAACTTCAGTATTGAGCTCTCAATAGATATTATTTAATATTTTATAATTCCACAATTTTGTCAATTATGGAGCGTAAATTTGGTTCAGCTACAAATAGTTGATTGTCTGTTTGTTTCATTAAAAGTCACTTTATGCTATTATGGCTAATCGGACGATGCTACTGGGGAAATCCTAAATGTTTTCTATCCAAATATAACGAGGATACAAGTATAACATTGTACAGCCTTGGAAACGCTATTTAAGGTTCTTTATTTTTTTACTTCTTTTTAAAAAATCCTAGGACCACCTTCGGTGTTGTAGAAATATTTCATGCTTTAAAATCGTAGTTATCGATACTATCGACTTAACGATACCTTCAATGCTAACGCTTTGATCTAAATTGCGCAAAAATAAATAGGGATACAACTAATTTGTGTTGTATTTACATATTATTTTTATTGTAAAAAGTATCAATATTTGTTAGAAATTATACTACATTAAATATTAATTTTCTTGAAAATTGAAGTAGACTACGTTTATATCCAAACCTACGATACGATGTAATAATAAAATAAATCAATATCGGATTAGGTACAGTGTTCAAATTGCATGATTTACGCGGCAATGTATATAGATATGTAAATGATATAAAGAGGTAATAAATAACACAACGCCTTCTATTAAAACATAGCAGCCATAATATTGTGAACAATAATTTCTTGTGGGGCAGTCAATTTGAATAATTAAATTCATAATCACATAGGAAACAAAACCAGACCCCCTACCGCGTTCCATACCCAGCTGAATGAGTAATACTTCAATCGATGCCAATCCAGCTCGCACCGTCGACTCTTTTTCACTCGGCCATTTCTATTGTTCCTGGATATCCGGGGCCGGGTACAAGAAGACGTTTCATCCATTCAACACAAGTCCTGTCGCAGGTTTTTCTCCCTCTGATTCCTGTTTCTGCCACGGATGATTCGTTCCGCCCAATGAAAGAAGTCGTTCCATTGAGGCCGCCCACATCGGGGCCAGTTACCTTCAGATTTCATACTTCTGAAAAGAAGCAATTTTATCATATCCTCTTGGGGTGTTGAATTATCTTCGGCTATGACCTTGGTTCTGCCAATGGCTGTTATGACAGCTCCGGTGAACTAGCGATTAAGTCGTTTTTTCTCCAAAACTAGTTTCTTGTACTTAAGAAAGAGGAATTTTCTTATTTTTGTAGTGAATAAGGGACTAAATCAGATCCCTGGATGGAGTTATTGCTTATGTTACTACATTTCAAGCAAAAACAACGAGAATGGTAAGATTCCGCTTCCTTCAATGCAATTAACTCTCTCTAAACGAAATTCGACTTAACCACTTATTTACCTTAAGCCTACCTTTAGGTATAATGCATTAGAAATACTATATCTTGAATAGCGAGAGAAACAGGCGATCCCTATCATGTGTCTCCTTCTCATGAGTGCTGAGCCGTTTATAAAAGCAAGGAGGAACTCGTAATAATAACTACTTCAAAATAAAAGTCGTTTAAAGACGAGGTTATAAATAAGATTTCTATTGAATTAAGTATATGTGCGAAGAAACCTGTACCACTACAACCTGTGAACGAGTCTGGGGTTCACTACCTGGTAGAGGCTGTTTCATGGACAACGGACGTGCAGTGAGCTGATTTGTCCTAAAAAAAAAAAATAAAAGCCCATGAAAGGCTTGGGTTCAGCGCATAATAGAGACAGTACTCTTTCTAAGCAAACGGAGGTGACCACCAGGTTTTTCCCAAATTAAATGGTAACCACTTTAAAGAGGCTGAGTGAGCCCCAGGGGAGTCCTGGACCCCATATGATCCATCTCCGGCTGATGACAGACTAAATAAAAGTCTTGCCGGAAGCGGGATTAGAAGCCAGTATTTTCGGCATGACTACTCAGCGCGTTCCCACTGAGCTACTCGGCTCCCTTGCGAAACAACGGGAGTTTCATTTGATTGAAAATATCGCACCATTTCTATAGTTAGACAACTCAAAAATCTTTTTTTTTTTCATATTGGCAAAGTTAAATATTCTAGATTATTGTTTTTTTACTCATGCTTTTTTACTTATTTATTATGAAAAAAATGGGGGGGCACCGCCGATAAAGATAAGATTGTGACGTAGTTATGATGTAATGCCACTAGGCGGGACTGTAACTACCAACCACCTAGCTGACACCTGCGGAATAAGTACCATTTTTCTCATTATGTATTCCTTTATTGGCATAGAAGTATAAATATATATATATAGCAATGAAGCAATGTAGATTTTTTTTAATGTCCGTACGTTTCTTTTAATGTATAATATTGTCGTAAAATAATAATAAAACATCTGTATGTAGTTATCCTAAATGGGGTCGCAACCCCTTCTTCAGCCCCCTCAGTTATGCTGATGGCACATGTGCCTGGGGTAAGGAATTATTTCCAAGCCACTGATATTAATTAATGAGTGTCTGTAATAAATTTATTAATTAATAAATAGAATAAATAAATCAATAAAATTATAAACATTCAATCTGATATTTATTCAATATTACAATTATTATCAATTTTAAAGACATAAGCATAAATATGTACATACACATACATGTGTGTGTGTGTGTGTGCATGTATAATTATTTATTATATTTTTTATACATATCTAAATATATTCGTTAATTTTAAATTTTATTAATAATTTATTCTTTTTTTTGTTACAGGTATATTGCTGTTTTTTTTTTCAATTCGTAAGTGAGTTAGTACTTTTTATTTTACATTGATAAATATTATAAATTTAAAAAAAATATATATATAATATAATTATTTTCTTCCTCTGATATTTTGTTTTTAATTATCCAAGTGATGATTTATTGACCAACTTAGTAGATATATCTTGTTCTTATTATTTTATTTCTGTGAATAAATTTATATTCAAATTCAAACTGAATTATAAAATAAAAATAAAATAAGTTTCTAGCAGGTGTGCCTTACGACTGTAATTATATATCGGGAAGCAGGTGTTGATGCATTAAGTGAAAAAAAACACTAAATTTTCTTGTCTAATCAGTCGTAAACATATTTTATTATTTTTCATTCTAATTATGTTAAACAATTATAAATGGTTAAATGTCAAACAATGATTAATTATTTTATTTTTTCAAGGCCCTAATCAATTCATAATCCATTTATTTAGTTCCTCATTGAATTTAGATAGAATATTTTTTGGTTTATTTTTTAATATTTTTATGAATTACTTTTTTAGTCTTTACTTAAAAAATTATTGATAAAAATTGTTACTATGTGACAATTTTGCCTGTTATATCTCTGATAATAACCCTTTTTCGAGAGTTCGGCCCTGTTAGTAATAAATTTATAAATTCCATTGTTGTCTTTCGTAATTTCTTGTTTACTATTCACTGGAAAGAGTATAGAATAACGCCAATAAGAAGTGTACATTTATTAATATGTTTCAATTTTATGCATATGATTATAAACATTTATATACGAATATAAAGGTATATGAACAATTTTACTGTCTCTGATGTTTCTCAACTCATTGGTTTAACAAGTTTTAATATTTGGGGTACAATTGTTAAAATTGGGAATGAAAAAATCTGTATTGTAATAAATCTGTTTTCTATTAATTCGTATACTGTATAGTTTTTCATTACATAGAGTTACATTTACTCTACTTAGCATTCTACAATTTAGTGTTCGCCTTGCTTCTATAAAGTGGGTACCCTTAATTGGGGGAAAACATTCTAGGGCTCCTTGAGGTTGATCTCCGTTATCTTAGAAACAATACAGCCTCTGCAGTACTGAACCAAAGACCCTTCATAGGTTGTAGTGCTACTTTTTTTTTTGTTTTATCGCAGATTATTGAGTATGTAATTAGTGTTGTAACCAGTTGATGGTTAAAGCACCCACTTCTTCCTGCGATTCCCTGCTCTCTTGTTTCCATCATCCGCTTGATTCAACAATTCAATCATAACACTAGATTTTGTGTCTATTATTTTTTTCCTTTGTGCTTTTTAAAGTTTGGTGAGTGTATGAAAAAAACTACTTATGTTTTCATCAGTTGTCTTTATCTTACCTTTTCCAGCTGCCGTTTGGTGGCCTTCCTTATTAGTTATTAGCAGCACTTGGAGAGGTGGTGGGATGTTTCCTCTGGTTAGTATATCTCAGCGTTTTGTGGTTAGGATGTGCTTTATTCGTTGTTCCTTTTGTTATTTGGTTGTACGGGAACCTTGAAGACAAAGACCGTGGAAGAAGTTCTGCTTTTGATGACGATGTTCTCCGAGATTTGGTGTAAGAAAATCCCAGAAAAACTGTTCGAAAACTGGGCTGATAAACTCAAAGTGAAGGCTCAGGTCTTTCCTCTCCTAATCTCCGGAACCACCATTGAACAGTGCACTCGCTATCGCTAACAGCCTTCACCCCAGACTTAGTTGATGTTCCTGGTCGTTAGGGCCAAGTTCCGGACGAGTTTGAACTCGTAAAACAAAATTATACGAAAATTGCGCTTTACTTTCAAGTACCAACATGATGCAGAAGTAAACAGCCGCTTTTGTTTGAAAAAGGATTAAAGGAAAGTCAAAAGTTCAATCAATAATTTACAATTCGAGGGGGTATTTTAAAGATTACATAAAATCCTGTTGTGCCCGGAATAGGCGCTGAAGTTTAGCTACTTATGGATTATCAACCTATTAATTCAAATACTCGAGCCTTTTCGACCAACCTGATAAAACCATTCATGGACAAAAGGAAAATGGATACATGGAAGGACAAAAAAGGAAACAAAAACAAATTGTGGAGATGTATGTAGAAGGAATTGCTAGAGGACACTATTGAAATGAAAGTCAAACAAGGCTTGAAGAAGAGGTGTCCTCTCACCAAACTGGCGTTATTATTTTTTCATCAGAGCGGACGGGAGTATAATATTCGCCGGGAGAGGAATATATTGCGCCGGGCCGGCCGATATTGGAAAAGCTGTTTATGGAGGGCCGCTGCCCTGGTCAGGGAGTGAGGGCTAAGAAATTGCAAATTCGTTATATTACAAAACAAGGGCCTAGCCTCCCCTCTAGGGCTAATATCTTTTCCAATTCCACTTTTATGACGCGGAGGGTGAGGTTTTATTCATCGGTAGCTTCCAGTCGGGGAACACTGCTAAGGTATTCCATTAGTCTCAGGAGGAACTGCTCTCTTTGATATATCACGATACTTCCCGTCTCTTAGCTTTTCAACTCTTCCTTCTTTTTTATACTACGCCTCAAGATGCATAATGATTTGATAATTTTTTTTATACATTATTGTTCATTCATTTACCGTCAATTTTAGCTCCTGTGGCTAATCGGGTGAACGTGTACCGGCACATACAGGCTCGGGATCAACATTTTACTTACCTTCCCAATCAGGGCATAACCAAGGATTTTTAGATCCCTTTTAAAAAATCCTAGTGACACCTGCCAGGCCAGAAACGTGTGATCTTGGGCATAGTAGCCTGTTAAGCTATCCACTAAATCACAGGTTGCCCAAACATTTTTTTTGTGATATAAATTCAACAAACATGACTGAAAGGACAAGAAAATCCTCGCAGTTTCCACTTTAACTCTACTAAAAAAATTAATTACAAAAGACCCATATACATGACTATTATAAGAGCTACGGAGTAGAACTTTGGGGCTTCACTTCCGCCATCGAATTCCCAACCCTTACAATCCAAAATCCTCAATGCAAGGATTGGATTCGAAAAGAATGCTAGTGGCCTAGTGGATCCCCAAAGCTCTACTCCGTATGTCCAAATAGGTCTTAAAATAGTCATGTATATGGATCTTTTGTAATTAATTTGGAGCATTATTCTTAGGAAGTATTGAAGTAGGATGAAACGGCGTGTCAGATACACAAAACAATGAAAAATTACTTGATGAATACTAAAAACAATTCTTGTTTACAAGAACAGCACTAAAAACATGAACTTCTTTAGAAATATCGGTCTGTATTATGAGATCTGAATGAAGAGAAACCAATATAGTTTTATACTGGAAGGAGACGTTTAACAATATTAATTTATATTTCTTTATGAAATACATACTAGAAATACTAGAAACTTGTTACTTAAAATCAATCATCAAGAATAGTTGTTGAATTTCGTCAGCCGTGTGTTGAAAATACGCCTTGAAGATGTGTTGCAATCCTTCTAAGAATTCTGGGTTGGTCTCCTCACGATTCTCAGTATGTTTAATGGCTAGGTAATTACATGTTTTACTGATGATGTGAGTTGTGCCTATGTACTCAGTACATATTTAATGAAACATATATATGTTTTTTAGATAGTGATGCATCTTTTATTCCAATAAAACATTCCAAAAACCTCGAAGACTATCTGAATTAATATTTTAATGTTTATGTGCCGGTTTTAATTGCCTTGACACCCAATGACTAATTAACTTTCGGTTCTATTCGTTTAATTTAAAAATTAATTGTATCATTATGAAATATACAACCTTGGTGATAATTGAACTTACCTTTCTTTGTATTCAGTTAATTAAAACTTCATTCCCTTTATCATCTGTATAATTGAGGACGCGGATTTATATGTTAATTACTAATTTATACTTTAATTACGAATTCATGATAGGAAATGCAACATTAGATTCCATAATACCCTGAAAACTCGGGATGTTGGAATGCACGTCTAAGAACTAACTTTGAACCCATTCAAATTATTCTGTTGGATGTTAAAAGAAACTTGTTCTTCACACGACAATATATTACATGGAAGACCTTTGCCTCCACGTCAATTTTACTCCACTCAGACTGATCTTTCGCGGTTCTTCTCCACCCACAGAATCCTAAGGCCTGCCTCCACCTCGTCCAGCCATCGCTGGCCTGCCTCTTGATCTTTCTCCATCTGGACGTCCCTCTAAGGTCGTGGCCCAGCCAACTTACTCTTCCTTTGATTACAACATACTATGCCAGGTTCCCCATACAGATCCTTAAGTTTTAATTAATTTGTTTTAATAAAAATAAATAAAATTGTTGAGGTATAATTAAATATATGGAAATAAAACTCGTTTGCTTGCATGGTATCATGTGGTACTATTCTAGATCTATATAAAAAGGTTAAAGATATTTGTTTTATAATAGAGTCAAATACAAACATCTTAAATTTGTAGATTGGATATAACTTAGTTGATACAAAACCTTACCAAGTATTCTTATGTTTGTTCTTAGTTAGATTGTTTATTCAGGGCTTATTATTTCTACGAATATTACCTGGAATGATACAGACGAAAAAAAACCCAAAAAAACGTTCTTTCTGCTTAAATTATTTTGTCTAAAGTTTTATAGATTGGTTAAACAAAAATTACCAATTGAAGAATTAATTCCGGATTGTGAAACTTTGAGAAAATATTTTATTTAATTACTTCCATAAAGTTATACATAGGAGACCTTTGAAAAACTCCGAATCATGTTTTTTGGGAAATCAAAAAAATAAGTCATTCTTTAGGCATGATCACTCTTCTGAATTTGTTAATGATGTCATATGAATTTCACTTTATACTACAAAAATATTATTTATTTTAGTCTTTGTATTTGAAGTAATTGAACACAAAGTGTTAGTATGTATAGTTGATTTTTTGTTGTTGTTGGAAATATTTAATTTTGGCCTACACATTACATGTAGTACCATTCTGTAATATTTACCATTATCTAACTTTTCCTTTGTCTTCAAAGAATGATTAACATTAGTCTCAGATTAAGCCCTTAGGAAGCTTACAGTATGGCCAGCGAATCATCGCCAAAGTATTTGACACGGTCGAAACCAGAAGAAATACCTTATGAATGGATTAAAAATGATAAACAGTTTACTGGTCTCTTCTTCCTTGGCCTTCATTGTCTTCCGGCCGAAATCTCCGGAACCAGACTTTCCCAGATATTTCTGGCCGTTTGGGCACGTTGGTTTCGAGTTTGAACTCGTAAAACAAAATTATGCGAAAATCATGCTTTGACATCTTAGTAATGACTGAATTATTTCCAAGTACCTAAATGTTACAGATGCAAACTGACATTTTTGTTTGATAGAAGATTTTTTAAAGAAGACTGTTTAAATTTATAAAAGTCAAAAGTCCGACAACATAAATACTTTATTATATGAAGGGATATTTTAAAGAAGACGTAAAATACTGCATTATTTTCCGGACAGGCCAATAGATAATTCAGATTTTGTTTTTGGGATTTTTCCTATTGCATCCAATAAAATAGGAAATCTGCTGTGTGACTCTTCAAGGAATAACTTACTCTCATGCTCACATTAACTAAAAAGCATACCTTCTTATAAATACTGTTACAAAATTTCGATTTGAACGGTAATAGAACTTAAAGAATGTCTCCCACCTACCTGCGATCGCTATTATCCTACCTGTTTAAGGACCGGTAATTAAATTGAGCCGGAATTTATCAGTTGAGTCATCATCCTTTTGCGGTTGTCAGTTCGGAAGTAATTCCGTTAGGAAAGTTGGCGGTTTGTAATTGTCAAAGGTAGGAAGGAGGAGCGGGTAGGATTGCGCGGGCCGACCCTTCCCGCCAAATAAAGGGTTCTCTTAATTGAGGGAAGGGTTGATTTAAATTAAACGTGTCAAATTGTGTGGAGGGGCAGTGACGTCAGAGCCCCACGTGCCTCGGCTAGCCCCTCTTGTATTTACATGCCGTCCCTATTCGATGGGGGGTGGGGGAATTTTTAAGCATCCTTTTGACTTTATCTTAGGTCTCTCGAATGTCTGTCTAAAAGGGCGAAAATTAGGAACGAAGGTGTCTTCTAAGAAAGTACGGATCCAACAGAGGTGTTTAGGACCATAAGCGAATAACTCCATATTTCAGAACTTGAATATTTCACATTTTTCGCTAGTTTAGTCAAGTATTTTACTCCCGAAACTTTAGGTTTAAAAATTGTGAGATATAAGGCGGCGAAGTGTAGTGTTAGACAAAATTGCACGACTAAACTGAAAACGTCAATTTTTGAAATTTCGGAGTTATCCGCTTTTGGTCTTGAACACATGATCTAATAATTCAATTAAAACTCTTTTTAAAATTAAAATATTTTGATAAAACCTAAAACGCTCATGTTTCTATAATATTATGGCTCTATAGTACACATCTTCAAAAAGCTATTGATTTCATAACATATTGTACGCATTACTTAACTAATAATGACTGTGTAAATTTAAGAAAAGATATACCTCTACAACCAGTGGTGGCTCTTTGGTTCAGTACATGGTAGAGACTTTACTGTTTTTAGTACAACGTTGTTTTTTTTTGTCCAGGGAGATGATATGTCATAGATCATGCTCAACCGTTTTATGGAGTCTGGAAGAGCGCAAGGATTGTTTTAGATCACACAGGATCCATTGCATACAATGGCATCCAATCGTTAGTAGCCCGTATGATATCCCTTTCTTTTCTTCCAACTACCTTACAAAACAAGATATAAACAAGAGTTATCAAAAAACGGTATTTATAAAAAAAATCAAATCTAAACCTATTCCGTTTTAAAAAGCGTTACGAACTAATCAAAGATTTGTAACTTCAAACCTTCAGACCAAAACGTATGTTTATAAGCTTTATAATAATTCATATCACAACTGTAGGCGTTAGAAATTCAGAACCGGACTGAACCATGAGAAATAAGATGGCAAAGTGTCATGTAAGATCAAATTGCTAGACTAAAATAGTGAAAAAGCACAGTTTTTAAATTATGGACTTAACCACTTTTGACCCTGAACACCTCATATAATCATACCTGTAATATATCCAATGCTGAACAGAGCTCTCCAAGAAGTTGTAACTTCATATGTCCGTGAAGGGAGCATGATAATACTTCTATGGTTAAGTCGGACTAATATTTCATAAATGACACAACTCCAAAAACGGTAGTGAGTTAGACCATTAAAGTAATGAGGAAATATTTCTTTATCACTCATCTAAACTTTATTAACCTAGCTTCAGAGCTTCTCTACTAGAAGGTACTTGTATCACTCTTAGTGTCCTAATGCTATTCCAAGCTGACTAACAGTTTTCCCCGTTTTTCTAAAATGTAGGTTTTTGATTGATGTCACTTTCGAAATGGTAGGGCGAAATACTAACTGATGTTTTTCTGTTAGCCATTGCCATTGTTTGAAATATAGACACAATAGGCCCTTTCTCAAAATTTTAAGGATTTAGGTTTCAGTACTTTAATGAAGATTGAATATCACTTAAGTTATTTTATGTGTAGAACCTAATGTCATGTGCATTGTTATTAGTTATATAGCATACATAAGAGTAAACTTATGAGAACCTGTTTATTTATTCTTTTATGTTACATTCGCACATGCGCAGTATTGCATCCAGTAAATTTGATATCAATGGTTTATTTCGCCTCGAATTGCAGGAATGTGAATAGTTGGTAATAGCGTTAATCGGTTAATAGTGAATAACTCAATAACAGATTGTGAGCAGGTCTCTCGGAAATTGTCTTTTTGATCTTCTCATAGGAAGTCCAGGTACCCGAGAGTAAGAAAGAGAAAGAACAAGAGGATTTTGGGGATGTGTTGAAATCTGGAATATTGTTTATTTTCTGTGAGTATTTAATTTTATAGTGGGAATGTTCATGTCGTGTATAGAATGATTCAAACTAACCCAAAGAACACTATTTTCCTTAAATTTTTGGTTCAGTTGTTTCTATCTTATGTATATGAAGGTGCTTTGCTGAACCCCAAAGTTCTGCCTGATATGTCCAAATAGGGCTTAGTATAGTGTTGTAGATAAGTCGTTGGTTTTTTAAGTTAAGAGAAGGTATGTAGTCCAGAAGATGTGATAGTTGTTTGTAGCGTATTGTCAGTTCTCGTCTTTTTAATGTTGTTTGTATCTTCCATGTAATGCTTCTGTCCCCGTATAGTCCGAGATAACTCACATGATTTAAAAAAAGTAAAACGTTTGTTGCTGGACGGGAAGCTTTCTGTAGGGATAAGCTAACGTGACTCGATATTGTTGATTTTTCATTTTTGGAACACTCTTCTAAACCAAATAGGTGATTTTGGAAAGCTATAGAGTCTTTGTTGGACGAAAGAATGGCTGTATCGCTTTAAGTATTAAAAACTAATTTATCATGCAATCATAAAGCCGGCCACAATTATACGATTAGTTACAAACATAAACAGAAAATCAAAGAAGTAACTATTAATTAAAAGACGTAGTAAAAATACGAACAAGATATTATTGGCATGACTGTAAATGAATTATGATAACACTCAATAATGAAAATACTAATGATAATATTATAATAATTTCATAACCAACAAATAGATATTTTAATTAGATATGCGGTAATCAAATATTGATATTATATAACGACATGAATTAAACAAACACAATTTATTGTATTTTAGTAATCCTGGGAATTCGACACCAATCTTAATATAATTACTGTAAATTATTAGCACGTGCATTTAATAGATATTAAAATCATAATGTATGTATAATCTGTATATTGGAGGACTAGCATATTTAATGCTATTTGAGGAAAGGGATTATACCAGAAATTATATGAATTCGTTTATTTTTATTTTTTTTGTTTTTAAATGTATAGTTTTTTTTATCCTTCTATAAATCATTGCTGTATATTTTTCTATGTATAAGTTTATTATAATGTATATTGTCTTCTGGCATATTTCTTATAAATGTAGACTTTATGTTACACTCCGTTTTTTCTTTTTTGTTATATTGAAGTACTACAGATTTAAACATTAATAAATACTATACATTATCGCTGTAAAGAATTAAAAACTAATGCTAAACTCCAGTTAAATGTAATATAGTTATTTCTATACATACATCTTTGATATACTTACTAATAAATACTTTTGTGACAAAATTTTGTTGTCCCTAATGGGATTATATATCATAATACCATAAGTAACATCATGCATGATGTAACCAATAGTTGGGATTCAATGAAGTACACTGTAATTCTAAATTAAATGAGCAACAATATCGGTTTTACCCAAACGAATTCACTTTTGTATTTCTCCATCATAAAATTTTAGTTGGCATTTTATGCTTCTTGTTGCACAAAATTTGCATTGTATCTATTAGCTTCAACGGCTGTTCACAGCAGGCTGGTCGATAATGTTAAGGCCGTAATTGAGAGAATATTATATTCAATATTTTGCTTCGTGATTTTAATTATTAAACATAACAATTAATTATATGATGTATGTTGCCCATTAATTAAATTAAGAAAAAATAAATTAAAAAAAAATTATTATAGAAGTGATAACATGACTTTATTATCTCCATTTCAATTAATTTTCGATAAAAAAATAATAAAAAATAAAATAATTATAAATTTTACTATATATCCTAATCGCTTCGTTATTTAAAGTTAATATACCAAAGAATCTTACGTTAATTAACATCTTTAAAGACTGATATCAACTCTGTGTTACACCCAGTGCGTAAATGCAATGATGACTGCAGTGAAACCTTGTACATTTAGGCCTTTCTTTTTTTTAAAGGGTTAAAATGAAATATAACTAAATATATATTATGTGTATATATATATACACACACACATATAGAGGACATAGTATTTTAATTTATTTTCATATTAACAGTGTGTATATAGTTATAATTAAAAGGTGTTTAAATGTATTCTTCTAAGCACCTAAATAACACTGGACAACAAAATTTAACTGTTAAATGAATTAAAATGGCTGTTTCTTTTAGAATTTGTTGCTCTGATTGCAAATTTGAAAAGCATTTTTGTCTCAGGGGCATGGATTTTGTGTAATTTCAAAATAAAAAATACTTTAGTGTTAATACAACCTATTTTATTTAATCAGCTTTCATACCGTAATTTACATCAAAATGTAGCCTTTGATGATTTCCTGCTCTATTTTGCGGCTGGTACGTCTCTTTTGAAAGACCAACAATAGTCTGCCAACATATTTGGATTCCACTTTCCCTGGTATCGTTTCTCCAGAGTGGATATTTCTTGATGGAATCGCTCAAGAACCGTGTTCATCACTCAGAGCCCCAAGATTTTCAGGAAAGAAATCCAAATGCGAGTCAAGAAAATGTATTTTTAAAGACATATTACACCTTAAAGCCTTATAATTTTGTAGAAGATCAGAAACTAGCTCTCTGTAGTTTTCTGCTTTTTTATTTCCGAAAAATTCTTTCACAACATTTTTAAAAGAAATCCAAGCTGATTTTTCGGCTCTATTCAAACATTCCTCAAAGTCTTGATGCTTCATAAGCTCCCTTATTTGTGGACCAACAAATACACCTTCTTTTATTTTTGCATCACTGATCCGAGGAAATGTGGCTTTTAAATATAGAAATCCAGGGCCACTTTTATCCAGTGCCTTAACAAAAGTTTTCATCAAACCGAGTTTGATGTGGAATAGTGGACGATAAACGTTTTTTGGGTTTACTAGTGGTTCGAAAAGTACATTTTTTCTCCAGGTACAAGATTTCTTTTGGGCCATTCCTTCTTTATATAGTGATTTTTGCGATCTCTGCTGTCCCACTCACACAGAAAACAAAAAAATTTTGTATAACCTAATTGAAGAGCTATCAAAAGTCCTAACACTTTGAAGTCTCCACACACATTCCAAGAATGCTTCTGGTATTGTATTTCGGACAGTAAAATCTTCATATTGTCATATGTCTCTTTCATATGGGCTTCATAGGCAATGGGGATTGAGGGCTTGTCATTGCCTATATGAAGGAGAACGGCTTTTAAACTAAGTTTAGAGGAATCTATGAACAGCCTCCATTCTTTAGGGTTATGATTATATCCTAATTCAGCCATTAATGCATCAATATCTGTGCAAAATATTAAATGATCTTTTGCAGAGAAAAAGCGATGGAGTTCTTGTTCCCGTTGGCGATATGTAGATATTTTTGTTCCCTTCTCAAGTAGGTTCCAACCTTTTAATCTAGATGCCAACAACTCTGACTGATTTTTTGATAAGTTAAGATCTCGAACTAGATCATTGAGTTCATACTGATTGATTCTGTGAAGTTCTGAAGACTCCACAGGATAATCTGGGTCATCAGTATCGTCTGTTTCTGATCTTAAAAGTGTACCTTCCTCACTAATGTTTTCTGAATGTATACTCCAATCTTTAGGTAGCTTGCAGATCTTCGTTGTGAGGAATAGGCCTAATTGCTTAGGGGAGGTTGGGATATTTAACATTCTTTTTTGATTTACTTGTTATTCCAGTGATTTTTGTGGTGCAGAAATAACAGTCAGTACAATCGTCCCGAGGTTCCCTCCACACCATAGGAACAGCAAAGGGCTTATGTCGTGACTGCCCATTATTATTCCAACCACAAAGCAATGTAAAACAGGAGGCACAGCATATATGAGGCGCCCAAGATTTGTCCTGGTCACCAACTTGGCACCCAAAATAAAGACTATATACCTTTTTTACTAAGGGAGTAATGCTTCTTCTTTGACTCTTTAAAGTTAGTTCACCACACACATAACAAAAATTGTTTGGGTGGTTTTCACAATTTCGCGGCATATTGAAGATCCTAATAGGTTCTGTTCGGACTAAATTAATAGAAGCACCTAACTAGGCCGGATAACAGATGTAGACTGGTGAGAGAAGTCCAGTCCGGTCTGTGGTGCCAACGAAAATCTAATCACAGACCGCACCTCACAACTGGTGGGATTTTGGATTGCACCACACATTTCAAATTTAAATATAAAAAAGGGATAGCGCGGAGACCCCGCGTTGTCACAATCCCCGTTGTCTCACCTGGACGCTGACTGAGGTGACGAGAACGAGCACACCAACGTATACGCTATTGGCGCGCGCTTGGCGGCATCAGGTGAAAACGTTCCTTACTTTCTGAATATCCCTCGTATAATACGCTCTCTCTAACATTACTGTAGGAGTAGTTGGTATTTACTCCTGGAGCAGCTTCTAAATATGCAACTGTCTATATATTTTTATCTAATTTAAAAATTCTTCTCACTATATGAAATTAAAATTGAAGATCTCTTAGTACGTATACATATTTCGTAACCAAGATGGAAACACTGAAGCAAAGCAACGGTGAAAAGCTGGTAAAATTCTTGGATAACCTCACTTTTACCGTGACTTTTAATTCTATTTTGTCAAGCGTGAATGTTATATTATATTTATTATATAATTTTTGCTATACTTTTCATGCAAGAAAATTTATTGTTGTAGTGTAATTTTTATCATTTTTTTATTTGTAATACAAATTATCATGAGCTTTAGGCTGAAAAAGAGATTGTAATTGTGGGAAATGTCAATATTTCGGTAATCATTCCATGTAGAAATGAGCTTTTCGACTAAAATATATCATCTATACTTCGAAATGCTAGTTAAAACTTTTATTTCTTGATGAAATGATTATCGGAATCTACTCATAACCCATAATTACATTCTCTTTTCCAAACTGAAGCTCACCATAACTAGTATTTTTGAAAAATGTTAAAAATGAAACGAATAAACAGTTAAAACTTGTAACTCAACTCGAAGCGACAACCTGCGGAACAGATACCCAAATTTCTTCTAACAATCTTCTATATAAAAATGAAAAGATTCAATACCTTAATAATGAAAAAAAAAAGTAATTTTGGTTAGTAACATATATGAATGTATTTCTGTTTTCATACGCTATGATATCTTCGATTTAATTCAATATCGAACTGATAAGAGACGCGTTGATTAGAGAAGGTGACATTAGGTAAGAAAGCGTCGGATTGAGGGGTGGAGGAGGGGGGGGGGTAAACGGCGCCATGATAAGATAACAAGGAGGGATGTGATTAAATTAATTAGGCAGCTCTTTGAGCCTGCAACGGGAGCGAGGCTAAAACCCTTGTATTCATCAGAGTTGTTTAGCCTCGGCCCTCATTAGTGGTAATTGGCCCTCCCCCCGGTCCTGCTATATTAATTAACAGCGCCCCAATCAACCCCTCCCCGCCCCCCGCCAACTTTTTACTACACTCTTTAACTTCTTAGCGGATCCTTGTCCGGTGTCTCTGACGTACCCCCGGGTAGGAGGTACTCCATCCGTTTATGGAGGAGAAAACAAAACAATAACACAAACGATAAAAATTATTCCAACTTCCACGAAATCGATAATTGAGGCGGCTTAAGAAAAAGAATTCTGAGAAATTCAAATTTTACCTTTCAATAATTTTTAAGCCTTATCATTTATTGATTTCGATATTTTTTCTGTCATACTTTTTCTCATTATATACACCTTTTTCTAAAATTATGATGGACCAGTTTCGACTCAGTTGAGGCAGAGATATACTGGAAAAGACAAAGCATAGGAGGAAACCCCTTCAATACCTCAGCGTAGTCTAAACCTACATTACTTTCGAAACCAGGATCTTTAAAATATTTAAAACAAAACAAAAATTATTTAATCTGAATCGGTAAAAATTATTGGCTTCAGGATTCGATTTTTTCCAGTTATACTGTAAATTTTATTTTTTTTAATTACCACACCCCAGTCTGTAGAGCGCTGAGCTGATGTGCTGAAGGTCCCGGATTACAAATTCCGTTATCGTCGTTTCAAATAAAAATGTATTTTTATTTATTAAAATTCACAACTTTATTATACTAATAATAGCTAGTAAATATAACGCCGTGTATGATTGCATGGATACAGGCAAGTAGAGAAACTAAAGTGGTGGTGCTCAAATAACAAGTTCAACTTAAAAATTCTCGGGCCCATCTTCCTTTCTGACGTCTTCGTTTGTGGATTATCGGAAATTGAAGAAGTAGCTGGGTTTGAAACTATTGGGTTTGAGTGGGAAACATAGTCTTTCATAAAGAGAGTGGTATCAGGTTGGGGAAAAGGCGGCAATCAAGTCTTCCATAATCAGGCCATTATGGACGACTTTAACCTCACAATTTAAGGAGCATTGAGGATTTTAAGAAGGATTTTGAATTATAAGCAGTGGATAAGAAAGGAATTAGATGGCTTAGTGATTCGATGCTCTACTCTGTAAGTCTAAATAGGTGTTATAATGGTCATGCATATGAGTTTTTTGTAATTAAACTGGTCAACATTGTTTATGTTCAATGGGTAAATGTGGCTGTCTCATATGTATTTTGCTATGGTAATTCCGTATATGACCATCAAAATTGTCCATGGGGCTCAGATATTTTATAACTTTAAATTTTGATAAAAAAAAAAGGTGATATTTCATAGCTATCAACGTGTCTTGATTGATATATTCTATTTATTTGCTCTAAATAAGGCTCCCCACCAATGCACGATAATATTGGATGCAATAGAGATAACAAATAAGTCGTCTGAACTCTCAAAGCATGTTTAGCCAACAAGTTTCAACGGGCTCAGTCAAAACACTGGCCCCCGGACACGGGTGCAAGATGTGTGCCAAAAAGCTTACAGATAAAGAACAACGAAGGGGGCAGCTTTGACGTTTTTGGAGGCCTACCATAGTCATCGAATCGTAACAGGAGACGAAACCTGGGTGAAACATGTGAACTGTGAGACAAAATTACAGTGGGGCACACAATTTCCCCGGTGGAAGAATTCTATGATACAGGAATGCTATGATAAGTGCCTGAAACACAATAGTGGTTATGTTGAAAAGTAGTATTTTAGTCCCTCTTTCACATGTATATAATAAAATGTTTTTCTTGTACTTGTTTTTTTTTTTAATTCCAAAGCGTTCTTTACTTTCTGAATTGCCCTCGTAAGTAATAATAATAAACTCTCCTAAGACTCAAGTTGGTCCGAAAAGAGGATGATACATAGCGTGTAGATGGAAGAGTACTAAAGGAAGAAGAAGAAGGAACAACAAAAGAATTATAAACTAATTACAATCATTACGATTATAGAACTAATAAGCATTGCTATAATGTAAGTTTATTGGAGGTTTTATTCTTATTAAA
This sequence comes from Troilus luridus, assembly GCA_964056705.1. Lineage (NCBI taxonomy): Eukaryota > Metazoa > Arthropoda > Insecta > Hemiptera > Pentatomidae > Troilus > Troilus luridus. Next base: position 141,170,558 of record OZ057412.1, read on the forward strand.
TGATACTATAGTTTATAGTAGTGAAAATGTTAAAAATAGTTTCCGAAAATAATATATTGCGTCTCATTCATGTATTATCATGTACTAAACATTATTGTACTGGATTAAACAGTAAAGTATTTGTCAGCAATTTTTTTTAATATTGTATTTGCTTGAGAATTAGAATAGGAAGTCTTGAATAATTATAGTAACAAAAGGCTTTAAAAAATCCTAAAGCCAGGGAATTGCTGTTTAAAAACATCCACCCACGAATCGCCAAACATGTTGTACTTACCAATCGGTTTAGAGAGAATTATTTTTTGTAGGAATTTGTTCGTTTCTAAGCCCAACAACTTTAATAATCCCATCTTAGCTTTCACTTCAAGCATATAACCTGGATGCAGCATCTGCAATTTTACTTGGTATAATCTCTTCTGTTTTTTCTGTAGACTCCTTGTTAGATCCAATGTTTAAATCAATTCCTTACTTTCGAATACTTTAAGCCACTGTTCAATGTTATTCGCTTCACGCCTATACAGAAAGTAGAAATAGAAGGATTATAGTTTTTAAAATTATTATTATGTTCCCGCTACAACCCGCAAGCGATTCCTGAACTCCTCTAATTCCCGAACTCTAATGCTCTTCTGTCGCTGGCTGCTGTCATCCATCTTTCTTGGTCTCATTCGCTACGCAATTAGCCCATCTTAATCTTGGCTTACTGACCGCTCGACATCCCTGCAATTGTTATGTCATCACCATGTTTGGAGTGGCATTTATTTGTATCCTTGCGACATGACCTGTCCACCGAAAACGAATTAATTTTATCACTTTAGTGATATCTATATCGTTGATCAGGTCATAAATTTCTTCATTTGATCCTCTCTAATATTAACGGGACCGAAGATTCTTCGGAATACTTTCGAAAATTTGTAGATTTTTAACTTCCGACTTTGTAGTAGTCCAAATTTCGGAACAGAAGTTATTAAACTACTAATTATTATTAAGATTCAGGATCAAAGGCGTGAGCTATGTGAGCGTAAGCATTCCCTTAATTTCCTCTTGAATAAAGTCTAAATTATAGTTGTTTTTAATAGTTTCCCGATGGTTTATTATCCTTGTTGCTTTGCTTATCGTAGAAGCTAGCTAGTTAACCTCTGAGTTTTCTTGTCTGACCGCTGTTGAAGGCGAACCTGATACCTGCTGGTTTGTTATTGGCCGAACTCAGACCATTAGGGTTAGGAAGTGATTCCGGTAAGAGCGGAGGCTACCCTTCAACTCCCCCCCCCCCAGGCAGGTAAATCGATCGAGGAGAGGAACGCAGCTAATGAAAGAGCTTGGTTTGAGTTGTGTTGCGGAGTCGTTTGTAAAGCTCTCCCTCCGGCCACGGCATTTGTGTGATGTTTGTGAAATGGGAGGTAATGCGCGCGGGCTAGGCATTCCTTCGGCCGCATAGCGGGAATGACTGCTCGTCAGTGTGTTAGTGCTTTGTATAAATATCGGTATTTAGTATATTAGTAGCTACCATAGCAGGGGGTGAAGGTATGGAGGGCCTACATATTATAACGATCTGTACGGTTCGATTATTCCTGTGATAGGAGGTTGGATTTCAACTTGGTTGGTTTCGAATAGGACGTTGGATTTCAAAATTGTGTTTCCCTTTGAGTTTGTTTGTACAACAAATAAGGAAATTACATATACACGTATCGCACTAGTATTTTTAAAGTAACATTAGGACACTAAAAGTGACGTAAGTGCAATCTAGCAGACAAGCACTGAAGGTAGGTGGATAAACTTTTGATACGTGAGAAATACATATATACACATTTCTTTCATGGTCATACCTCACCACCAAAAGAACAATTTTTGAGTTGGGACTTTTGAAATACTAGTGCGAAAGCGTCAGTCGAAAGTATTCGTAAAATGATTTTAAAATAGAATAAAAATACAGCAGGGAAAGGTTTGACCCAAAACACACTGCGTTAAATAAATTATAAAAAAAAAAAATTATCATCAACATAATGCGTGAAAAGAATGCATTCCTTAATTATTTTTATAATTTAATTACCATATTAATTTGTGGGACTACCGCTGCTTTCATTACTCATTAAAACTCGTAACATTTTTGTAATGTTTACCCTTTAAGAAGTGTAGATAGTTAATTGATCTGTATTTTAAATGATTTTGTAAGGCGTAAAGTGTAATTTTTTTTTACGAATGCCACCGAAAAATACAATTAAGTTTTTACTGTAGTTTTAACTAAATTAATATTTTTATTATCTCATAAATAATCTCACACCGTGACATCATTTGTATTGCCACACTAAATACTAAAACCTATGATTATTGATATAATTATCGTTTTCAAAAAGTTCATGCTCTGTGAATTTAAAAAGGGTGATAAAAAGCTTAATAGTTCTTGGTAACAATAGTCAGTCAATAGTTAATAGTCAATAGAAAGTTCCTACTATAGATAATTTTAATATAAATCAAATATATCAAATTTGAGAACCATTATTATGCATTTTTGAAGTATAGTAGTTTTCATCGCAATTTACGTTCTTGATATTTGGCATAATTAATTGGGTGGCATAATTTATTTTATTATTTTTATTAAATTCATGAAAAAGTGATAAAATTCGACATTTCGCTATATAACCCTCGGTTGAAAATCGTTTTTAGAAGGATCGCATTAAATTTGAAGCGGGATGAGCAACAAAGGGGGTACAGGCTCCCTGGAATTAATTAAAAAACTAATAAGGGGCCCAACAATTTTTTAGCATCTGCCGTCTTTAATTACAAACATATAGAGTTTCATCCAGTGTCGCCAACTCCCGTTTTTAACAAATAAAATTAATAGGTTAATTAAAAAACTTTTCCTTCGGCCCCGCCTGTGTAGATAGCAGCAGGGTGAGTTGGCGGGGGTAAGTTGAAAAAGTTTAAATTTGCTAATTAGTTAAGGGTTGCTCCGGTAGAGCGCAGGTCTCACAGCTTGTTACCGCTGTAATTGGTCGGGAGTGTGTTATACGCCGGCCGATAGTAATTGGGGATTTTTAACAAGCCGGGCTAAGTCGGCAAATCACTCCAAAGTCCGGCAACTTCTTCGTCCTTGTTGACCCCCCTCCCCTATAGCTAAGGTCTTTAAATAGAAATTTTAATCCTAACTGACCTTATTAACTTGTTTATCTCTTTAATAATTTCAAGCGTTTAATAGCGGGTTTTTATTCAATTATATAAGCTAATTATTTTCCTATATTCATTTCAAAAACTCTAGATTAATATTACAATAAACTGTTATAACTGTAATATTAATATTATAGTTGGGTATTTTATAAATTTTATTTAATTTAAAATAACATCTTAGTGAGCGAGGTAGAGCCCTGATTTTCTAGGCTAATAGTAGATAAATTATTTAATCTGTTAACAGCCGTAGATGGACCCTGTAGGGATCTGCAGACTCTCCGGGTGCACATTCAGCCTGTACTTGGATACCCTTAATTGGAGTAAAGGATGACAAATCACCTCCCTGCCAAACCGTTTTCTAAGAAATAATAAAGACTATATCAAAGAACCTCAAGAAACCTCATGGGTTGTTATGGAACAGAATCTATTTTCTTCATTTTTTTTATTTTTATTATTTGCATATAAATGATTAACAGATATTAAAATTAAATAATAGAAAAATATTTGGGGTATATTTATAAATTTTATTTTAAATAGCATGGAGCAGGGTAGCTGAGAGTGTAGAACACTGATTAAGGAGGTTGAAGGTCCCTGGTTTGATTTCAGCTGTGGCAGATAAATTATCTAATCTGTTAACAGCCACGGTTGAAACCTGTGGAATCTGCAGACAATCCTAGTGGTCACCCAGTGTCTATAAAATGGGTACACTTTAATTTGGGAAAAACCTGGTGGTCACCTCCCTGCACATCCGTTTGCTTAGAGACAGTACTGTCTCTATTATGTAGTGAACCCAAACAAATATATCTGTACCACTACAGCCCATTCCATTAGTGGTACAGATTTATATATATATATATATATATATATATATATATATATATATATATATATATATATATATATATATATATATTGCTGGGAATTTTAGCATTTCTGTATTTTGATTCAGTTCCTTAATTTAGGAATAGATGATTCTCATCCAGTTCGTTTTTAGTTTTATTTTAATGATCATGTCATACATAATTCCAAAATCAAACCGTTGGAATAAACACATCAGAAGTATGTAGATGTTAATGATAGTAACAAAAATAACACTGATAATGGTAACAACGATTGTTCACGCCTACATTACGATCCTATAAGCATTAAAATTATAAATTATTTATAATACCTATGATTGACAAAACTAAGACCGTGTAGAAAATAAAAGACTGGCCGTTGTGTTGGTCAGATCGAATTTTTTACACCTTTCGTGTAGGAAGGAAATTAGAAGTGGGTAAAAATGGTAGGAACAAGTTGGCAATCAACACTTCTTAGGCCACTTTAGTATTCTGGATGTTTAATTACGTTTTTTAATTTATATATTTTTTTACTTTTTAATAATCCTTCGCCATCATCCGACTATGGATAAAGGGATTAATCTATTTATTGTCATTGCGAATGCTGGGTATGATTTCGTTTTTTTACAGTTCGCTCTCTTCTTCGCGTCTGCTACTTTTAAATTTGTGATTTGCTTGATTTTGTTGAGGTTGTCGATTATTAAAGATTCACCACATCAACAAAGATCAAATGTAGCAAATCTCATATCAACTGTACCACAAAGATTGTCTATCAGAAAATATATTAGTCATTCACGAACAGTAGAGGAGGTAGCTGATTGGCATTAAAAAATAATACGATTAACCGACCAATCGATAACCTACTAAAATAAAAAATAAAATAGCATTTATTAAAATCTAATGAGATCTATTATAATTATTTCAATGTTTCTACTCTATGTTTTATTGGTTATATATTAGCCATTAATGGTTCGGAAATTGTTAACTAGATATATCTTTAGAAATAGTGAACTTGATAGGAAAGCAAAATTGTTGTACAATTTTTTAATTAGTGCTTTGAAACTAAGTATTAAAGAAAAATAAAAATATACCTTACATATTCCTCATATTATTAGATTATGTAGTTAATATTGTTTTATTGTTTAATGTCATTATGCATTATAAATCAGTTACCAAACTGTTTTAATTGTTAACTGTTTTGAACATTACAGTAGATAAATGTTTATTAGGAAACATAATATAAACAAGCTGATATTTAATTTGAATAATTATCTAAAAATATTTAAAGACTTGTTTGGAATATAAATGTATTTATAGACCTGTTTATATTTTTATCGTGTTTAGACTCAAGAGTTAAAACGATCTAGAAATGTAAACCCGTTAAAACGAAGCCTAGGGAGGGATGGGTAAATATTTTTGACATTTTCGCTAAATAGATCAGTTGGATGCCTTCCCAAAATCTTCGTAAAATCTTGAAAATGTTCGGTTTATCCCAAGAAGTATCCTTGCAAATTGGTTTATTTATTCATTTAAAGTCACTTTATACTGCTGTGGCTAATGAGACGATGCTTACTGTGGGGTTATAAATTTCGCTTATCAAGGTATAATTAGTATAAGTAATCTTTAACAAGTCCCTGAGATTGCAAAGGCTCGGGATCCCCATTTTACGTCCCTATCGAAGGACACATTTGCTAAGGATTTTATACTCATTGAAAAAATGTTAAGGCCATCTGCCAGGCTGCGAACCCGCGCACTTGGGCATAGTAGTAGGATGTTACGCTAACCACTAGACCACAGGTGACCATAAATTTGTGCAACATAAAAGAGATCCCTTGATTGGTAGAGATAGCCCAAGTAGTTTGAGTTGGTCGTGTACTTGGCCACAAAGAAGGGATGATGACGTCATTATGGGCCAGAACGTTGCCAGACCAGGTGTAAATATTAGCTCTAAACCCACCCCCTCTTAAACCCTCTAATCCCTAACTGTAATCTCTTCGCTAATACACCGACAGTCTCCATCTTGCCAACGTACTTAATTTGATATAAGATTTGTTTCTGATCACTTTAAATCAAAAGAAGATAAAAACAAGGGCACCTTCATGTTTTATTTAGTAGATAAAAATTGTTTTAAATTTTTATTTTATTTTTACTTATCTTCAACATTTTTTCCTCTTAGTTGTTTTCTTATTTTTCAATTATTTAACTTATTAACTCGTTCACTTTTATTTTTTATTCGTATATTTTTATATAAAAAAACAACAGTTCCTCTACATCCCTCTTTGGTTCATGACATGGTATAGACTGTAATTTTTTTAAGACAACTGTTCTGCAGGGAAGTTATTAGAGCCTAAGTGATCCCCAGAATGGTCTGGTGATTCCACATTGTCTATCTCTGGCTGTCAACGGATGAAATAATTTTTCTGCTACAATTGGGATTAAAGCCAGGGACCTTCAATTTAACAACTCAGCGCTCTTCGCGCTGCCCCGCTACTTAATTCGTTATTAACTAAATTTAAATAATAAATTGGAGTGCTATCGATGGGTAGTTTCTCCACAAGTGTTTTCATGTCATATTCTACATTTTTGCACATTTACTTGATATAATACCATTATAGTTGTAAATATCATTGAATTAAATAAAAAAATAAATAAAAAAATAATAAATTATAAATAATTTAGTAATATATTATAATTTACTATGAATATTAATATGTTACCGTTATTTATATTCATTTATGACTTACGTTTCATTGTAGAGATATTTCGCGTATTTGATCATTTTTTGCAGCACATTCATAGCTTTCCGATATAAAACCGAGTTGGATTAGTCGTTTTTAACACTTCCATTTCGTTTTAACCATCTTTAAGTTATTGGTATGGCTATAAAAATTGTAATATTTCGGGTTGGTAGACAAATAATTCTGAATAATGCTGCGAGAAATTATTCTGGGAATAAGAAGTGTCTTCGTTACGATCTGCCCCCCCCCCCCTTTACTATTTGTAAAATAAAATATCGCATGCTCACTAAAAGCTTTTTTGTATAACAGAGAGATAACTTTTCATGTATCATCATTCTTTCATATAAATACACTTTTAGTAAATTTTCATGTTGTGCATATCGTAGTTTTTATAATTTCACGTAATAAGAATTGCACTAAAGTATTTACGGATCACATTTACATATCATCCGGGTTTATTTAATGATGTTTGAATAGAATGAAGTGCTTTATTTTTAAATTGAATTATTTTGTTTATTTGTATAAAGGGCTGGAAGAATATGGTCCGGGTGGAGGTTCCGTTCCTGAAAGAGTGTTCAAGAAATTCAAGAAACACTGTTTAACTCAACGGAAGGGACGTTGAATATGGGTTCCGATCTTCTGTGGCGTTAATGATTCCTCTCCGAATTATTTCTGAATATGCAAAATTTATTTCACTCAAAGTAGCATCGTTCGATTAGGCATAGCAGCAGTATGAGACGTTAAATGTGTCTCATAAACAAACATAAGTCCATTTTTTTAAATCCTCGCCGATTTTTTTTCTTTGATATCCTGCAAAGCGAAGCCTGTCTCCACCTGTAATTCTCTACAGAGATGGAGGCGTGGAGAGGGAGGAGGAAGGGAGTGGAATTGATTGTTGATCTGAAATAAAAGAGCGGTCGACAGCGGTGGCTAAAAACTGATGCTGACTGATTTATCGCCGAGGGCCTGTGTTTAATGTCAGCCCTCTCTCGAGTGCATTGTGTTCTCGCCATTCAATGTTCGATTCTCGTCCGTAGTTGTTTCCATTGTTGGCACATTAGGAGCATCGGTTTTTGACCGAATGCCTAGCATGCTTCGAAATTCGGCCTGAAATCATTTGTGTTCGAATTATCCAGTCGTTTAGTATTCAATATTCTCTTACGCGCCAACATGGATTTTCCGTCACACATTTCTCATATTTTTTATTAGTATTTCATTTTTGAAATTTTTATTATGAATACTCTGTGTAAACATTCACGATGATTATTCTGCAGCGTCGGTTGATAAGTGGTTTAGTCGAATTCTGTCCAAAATGAGTTATTAGTACTGTCATTCTCGTAGTGTATAAGGGGCTAAGTCCAGTTCTTGCCATGATATCGACTTACTGGTTATGTTATGCAAAAAATACGAGAATTACACCATTCCGCTTCCCTCTTGATAATTTACTCATTTATACAGAAGTCGGCTTAAAATATCTATTATATTTTTTATCTTCCATAATTGGTCTTGCAGAAGTATGAAGCCTTGCGTGGTTCATTAACAATACCATGCTTATAAACCATTATTTTCATTATTAAGAAATGAGCTATCCATAAATCATTCTCTTTCCTACCGATAATGAATCGTAGAATTATGGAAAATGAATATATAATGGAGAAGTAGACCAAAACTCTACTCTGTTCACTGATTCTCCGGATACGGAAAACTATAGCCCTGAAGGTCATAATTCCTACTATTGGCGCAGAATGCCTCCAGTTGATTTAATCATCACTATTTAATAATGACCTTTCGCCTAGCACATGAATCCGTTCACATCCATCATTTCCTCGAGGTTTTCAGATGAAGTTCTGGTCTACTTTAATAGCGTCCGAATAGGAAATATCTGAAGATAAGTTCTAGAAAATTACGTTTTAACTGTCACTAAAAAAATCATCGATTGGTGCATAGGACGGTAACTGATATTGCATAGGATTTAGACTCCTCCATGCCGATAATGAAAGGAACCAGGAAGGAGGGAAAGAGATTCATTCAGCACCATTAAAACTTTAATTACAGAGAAACCATTAAATCTGTTTTCTTATACAAACTTTGCCCTCAATAAATAAATAGGAAACCATGGAAACAGTGGTTTTTTAATTATCTTTCATCTGGCATTTGAATGGATTCACATGTATCATTTTCGGGAGATTTTCAAAGTTCTGGTTTACTTTTATCACTATTCGGATGGAAAATATCTGAAGACGTGATCTAGAATTTAAGTTTTAATTTTTTTTCCTCATAAATGACTCTGATTTTTGAATCGTTCGTCAGTAGAGTGCTATATACTATTACTGAATGTTTTTACATTTTGTACATTTATCGAGATTGAGAATATCAACATGAAGTTTATGCAAGAGTAATACCGGGAATAATTAATATTATGATAAAAATAATTGTTTATGAGCCCTAACTTTATGTAATATTCAGGTTGTAATTAATCTCTTGAATAGCTCAACACAATAGCGGCACGTGTAGAGGCCAATTACTCCTGACCCTGGCATAATAAAATAGAAATAATTTTGTATCTTAATTACAAAAATAACTTATTAACATTATGAACTGTATATTAACCGTGTATTTCCCTTCAGTTAAATAGACACGTTGAAATGGAATGGATCTATTAATTGGTTACGCTCCATCTAAATTTTTTTATTCTGCATTTAGAGTTAAATTTGATATTGATATATTAATGAAATAAAAAAAATCACCCTAGAAGTAATGGATGATTTTTATTTCTTGGCAGTTGCTGGGTAATACAGTTAAAAAATTGTTTCATAATTTCGGACTACTTAAGATCACGGAGCTCGTATTCAATTTTTCTTCAGTTCGTTTTCTCTTTCGTCCTCCGACTGTGAGCCTGTTTTCTCTCCTCTATTCTCTTAGTACCGGTAGTTTTCTTACTGGTGAGAGAAACAAGGAAAACTCCCTGTCGGAGTGATTTTCGAAACTGGAGTCGGTAATAAACCTTCAACAGTGGGATGTCTATTTCTGTATAATCCAGTTATCATTTTTTTAAGCCTTACATATAACCGTCACAGTGAAAACCCTATTAGTGTTTTGGACTCTAGATGGGCCAGATTCAAAAATATGATCTTTGTACAGTTCATAAAATATTAACAACAAATATTTTATTATTTTAATATCTTATGGTAAATTTACATTCTTTTTTTTTTTTTTGAAACTTTTAATTCTTAATGGTACTTAATAATTTTTGTCTAACAGCCTAGTCGTTCTGTTCTGTGTTGGGAACAAGCGCAATGGTGAAATAAGGGATATTTTTACAACTTTCTTATAACTGACACAGAACTAATTTTGTATGAGAGTCTTTGCTTTACCAATACCCAAATCTTTCTTTATTAACTCGCAAAATACCTCTTTTGAAAAATCTGTTTTTTGAGCTTTGACAATTTGGTTTGACAGAGCGATGTGTTAATAAACACGTGTTTACAAACTAAAAAAATATGTATTCTATTGTGTTACATTGTAATTTGAAATAATAAACGTTTTTAGAGGTTAATTCTTGTAAGAATATTTAATCTCACACTGTGTTTTCTTTCTTATCTCTTATAAACATAAACATAAACATTTTATTTTCGCCCATAAGAATCCAAAACAATGATCTGATGAGCGGAGTGAGCTATGTCGGAAGTAGAGGTAGCTTGAGGAAGTTGTCGCCAGTTGTGCCAACTGTAGTTGCTAATGGACTAAGGCTGCCACTACAACTTCACTGGTCCTCACCAATTACTGTCCCTTGTTCACTTCTATTTAATTACCTGTACTTTCCTCAACTGGTCCTCTATTAGTAGTAATGGTTGTATCATTTCAATAGGATGTTTTGTTCATATTTTTATCAGTCTTCAATAATAATAATCAAAAATTAATTAGACTTAGTGAAAAACTTAAAGCACCGATCAATGAAGGTTATTATAATTATTATTTATTTTTTAAGAGAAAAAATATGTTGTATTAGCTGTATGCTTATTAAACAAAACAAATTGAAACAAGTGGTTTTACAGTTTTTCAGGTATGATTTTTTCCAGATTTTTAAAAGTTTAGAAATTATTTATTGTTAAAACTTTCAAGCAAACATAATTTGAACTCTGAAAAAAGGGATCTTTAACGAGTACCTGACACCGCACAGGCTAGGAACCACCCTTTTACGTCCCCTTGAAGGACGGCACTAATAAGGATTGTTTACTCCCTTTAAATTATTCTGATGCCATTTACAGGGCTGTGAACCCGCGAAGTTGGGTCAGATATTGATTCGAGATATTGAAGAGATATTAAGGGAATTCGTTTTTTAAATTTTATTTTTGCTAGTTTTGGACATTTTCTTAGAGAATCAATGAATTCCACTTGGAAAAACGTCACAAAAAACATAACTGTTGCAATTAACATGTATTAACTACTAAAGGTTTAAATTTATTAGATCAATATTTTTAAAACCGTGTGTTAATTCCTAAAAATAGTAGGAAGGGATCACTAATGAATACGATTTTTTAAAATTAATTTATCATTTTTTCTATGTTTTTTACCTTAAGTAATTGAGGACAGGTGGATACATAGTAACCTATACACTTAATTTCTTCCTAATGAACCTTGTAAAATAGCCTTATTAGTTTTCAACTCTCAAGTAAAATACAGCGTTATGCACCATTACACACGACCGGTGCCCATAAATTACTGTCATTATTTATCTTTGCAATTGTTGCACGAATCAACTGACTTACTCACCTTGGAATGGTGATCTCACTCCCCTTCACGTTAAGTAATTTTATTTTAATGTATCTACCATTTATTTAACCGCAGGGAATTATCAGTTTAAAAATTAATTTGAATTGGAAATTAAGATCTGCAATTTTTTTTTTTTTTAGTCCATTACTGACCATTAAAGAAAATTCTTTTATTTTTTTGGTCTTTAATTTTACTGAATTTATTTTATATGTTAATAGTGGGATTAATAATATTAATTGCTGAGTGATATTGGACAAATGGACTTCTCTCTGTCTTTAGATTTACGAGACTCGTGACAGGAGACGGACCGAGGTTGTTAGAGAAGATACGAGGAAGGGTATTTGCCAAAGAAGACTGAACTGGCATTGTCAAGCCGGACTGGAATGACTGGCTAATTACCGCCATTGTGCCAGAGGGCATGTACATCAACCTCAGGAAGATCTCTGGCAAACCGTCCGATTGCCAATCTGTCTGCTCTGTCAATGGCCAGCCCTCAATCCACTACCCTGTTGATACTGCGTCTGTTGGCATTGCCCCATCTCCGGTGTCAGGAACCGACGGGAAGATATCAAACAATGGGATAGAAAATTATCCGAGCTTCTGTGTAATTGACAGGTTTCAATACCGTTTGTCTTAAGACCTGATTAACTAATTAGTATAAAGTCATAAACTTTAAAATTAGTTGGTTTGCGGCGTCCCTATTGTTGATCCCTGTGAGGAAATACCATAAATAGAGGAACCAACTGGAGATGAAGACAAAGTTTGTATTTGTATTATATATAATCTCTCGTCTCCTCCAAAACATTCCTGACCATTTATTATTTTACACCGATGTGTCCGAGAAAGCGAACTCGACGACTTTATTCACGGTAGTGACATTAAAAGGTATAAAATTGTATTTAATTATTTGAAAGATTATAATCCTATTCACATTCCTTTCTTAAAATGAACGTGGTGCAGTAAAAGAGATCCCATGTATCCTTACAATGTTATTTTCAACAAAATGATAAAGGGCAAGGTGCTAGGGGAAAACAATTAAAGATTATTGGTTTCCTGTTTAAAAACATATCCAGTGATTTATTGTAAGATTGCATTTAAGGGGAAGAAAGTGAGCCAGGTTGAAGTCAAATAATTAATTTTTTAAATAGTGATTAACTATTTATTAGAAACCGACGTTTCTGCCGACATGGTAGGTATGCTTCAGGGCTGGAAACACAGGATATAAACATATTTAAAAATGGAATAATTGGAATAGATAAATAATAAAATAAGTTAAATAATACAAATTGATGCTTTAATTATATGCTATATTGGCCTATATAATATCCTCATATACCAATTCAGGGATTATCAGAATAGAAAGAGACTAACGTTTTTTTCCTTCTTTAAATATGCTTGTTAGATTTATTTATATTTATCTTCCATTTTATTTTATTTATTTTTTTTGGGGGGGGGGGTTAGCATTTGTCAATTGTTCTAATTTGTATTTGCTATTTTACTTAACTTTTCCCATATTAGCATTAACCTTCATTTTTCTTTAGTAATCGCATTGAGGTCCTAATGGTTGGATACTGTCTCCAGATTAGCTTCTTTTGGAATTTGCTTCATTTCGTTTTGGATATTTATCTTTACTTTTCTAATTCTTTTCAGAAGTCCATGGTTTTGAATGATCTACTAGCTTAACTGATTTCGGTTTTTTTAGACTTAAGGATACTTATCTGGGAATTTTTTTAAATATATTTCCTTATGCTCTTCATTGGTGTGCGTGATCTGTAGTTTTTATTCTTTATTGCATCCCCTATAAAAGGAATCCTTCTTCGGAATGTAAGTTAAATAATAAATGAAATGGACTCAGCCAGCAAATCGGTGCAAATAACGATTCGCTCTCTTAGGCATGTTAATCCTTCCTTTCCTGAGCCAACCGTGACATTTATAGCCGCCGTATAAGATACGGCAATAAAATCGTGTTAGACAATGCCCATATGTCACCTGTCGTCCTCTAACGTAATAGTAAAGTGGACGTTTCATTACCATGGCGATTGTCGTGGATCTTTTTGTTTAGTTATAATTAGTTTTATTACGAACTCCAATATACTAGTAGCTGAACTATCCGAAAAATGCAAAAGTCATTCTTCACGTCTATCTAAATGCCTTCTTATGCTTGTTCTCATTTCAATTACGTCTGCTCGGTTTACAATCATGTTTCTTGTGAACTAGAAATTAAACTCAGAAGCTTAGCCTGTTGTTTTATCTGATTAATTTGCGGGAATTCCAAACATCTTCAGATCTTATAAAACGATACAAAATTCAAATGGCATTCTTTCTGACCAGTGCCACCAGCATATTCTTGCTTCCTTCGTAAATGCATTTCATTATCAGATCCTATTTATTTCTTAGATCATAATCTTTCAGTTCGAATCCGGTAATCTCCCCCATTCCGTTTCCTACCGACCTTCCACTATATGCGCTGTATGCTTAATGATGTTCAATTTCTTTTATTATTTTTGTTTCTTTTTCTTAAAAAGTTCATTAAAAAAAACTATACCACCATTACCCATGAGGGTCTTGGATTCAGTATAAGGTAGAGGCTGTACTGTTTCTGTCTCATGCAGGGAGGTGGTTTGCTCGACTCCTCAACTCCCCGGTTATCCCCCCTCCCCCAATTAACAGTATCCACTTTATAGAGGCTGCGTAAGCCCGAGGAGGGTCGTCAGATCCCACAGAGTCCAACCACGGCTGTTAGCTGAGTAAATAACTTATCTGACACAGCCGCATTCGAACTCGGCATAGCAATTCAGCGCTATACCCGCTAAGCTACCCCGCTCCCCCCAAAAAGTTTCATAACCTATAATAAACCCTAATGCGACCTAAGTCGCATTGAGCATCTCCAAAAGCATCTCATTCAAATAGTATTCATCCCAATGTTCGCCTAGTTTTTAGTGTATTAATGTTGATATCCCTTTAGAATATATTCACCAAGGCAGTGGATTCATGTAACTTTTACCATGTATTGACTAATGCATACCTTTGATCTTTGCGAGAGAAGGTCTGTGCAGAAAATACATGAACTTAATGAGGATTGGAGTCCCTTCGTTTGCATCTGCTCAGAGCGGAGTCGAACCTGGCCCTGAATGGCTGATGACCAGTTAATAACGGTCACTAAGAAGCGACGAATATCGGAATTGCAGATGGACTTGGACTGGACTCGGACTCAATAATTCAGCCGAGTCCGGCTAAGTCCCAAGTTGCAACCGCACCATTAGCGGACGAATGCAGAGCGATGAAGCACTGATGGAGGCTAAGTGTAATTATCTGCTCTCCTGCTAAGTTGGGGACCACTTACCCGGCTACTGAATAATAAAATAAAGAGCAGGCTCGTACATATTTAATAAGGGTTAATAAGTAGTATGGGGTGGTCTCCCCCCCCCCTCACTCTCTCTCTCTCTCTATCTCTCTCCCTCACTCTCTCTTGCTCTCTCTCCTAACCGAGTTAGTCGCCACCAACCCGAATCACAGGCCATTAATATTCAATTCTAATTTTCGACTCGCTATTCCAGATAAGAGAGAGGGAATTGATAAATGATATTTCCTAAGGTCTGTACTATTTTCGTGTTTTCTGTCTATTTTATGTGTATGTATATATAAACTCGCGTGAATTCATTGACAAGTCTTATATTAGTAGTAATAGATTAGTTATCCTCAAGACATAAAAAATATGAGCTGTTATTATTTTGTGGATATAAAAAAAATTTGTTTAAAATAATTTCTCTTCTACTTCTTCACACTACCCTATATTACACGAGAAGCTTGGCCACCTCGATAATTCTCCTCCACTTAGACGGACCTTCCGGGACTCTCCTCCATGTTCTCACTCCCAGGAGCCTAAGGTCTGCTTCCACTCCGGCCAGTCATTGCAGTACAGGCATGATTTTATTTATTGTTATTCATCATAATATTTCCCTGTTCTACCGCTGTGCCGTGTGAGGATATTGATTATTATTTGATAATAAAACTTAAAAGTTTTAAGCATAGTGTTAAATACATTTCTCTTTGCTTAATGCGAATAATGTTTGCCGATATTTTTAAATGAATTCAAACATTGTATTTTTAAAACCCTTAAATATCTCGTTACATGAAAATATGATGAGGTATTCAACTCTTACTCAAAACAACTGCTCATACAATAATAGAAAAAATTGTGGTTCTTAATCGAAATAAACAAATATTACAGATACTCGAGTATGTACTTTCCTCAATCGAGATCATCTTTATAGCAGATTTTATGACCTAAAAGAAACGCTTTTAAAAAATTTAATGATACAATGTTTATATTTCTGGACAAGCAATGATACATGTTATTATTTAGTGCGAATGGAGCCAGGCTTGCAAAGCATTCTTACGTCGTTTTTCCCACACTTCCTGTGGGGAAATCGTATTTTCTTGTATTCCTTTGAACTCTTCTATCCATTTTTGTTTGTTTTGGTTGTTCAATTCTTCCTTCTGTGACATTACTGTTCACTTTTCTACATCGGTTCCCAAAGATTTTTTTCGATAGCATCCATCACCCGGTTCTATTTTCGCTTTATATATCCTCGTTTTGTCTTAGAACAGTCCTAACGATTAGCTATTTCAATATTGAAAATAAGCTTGCATTGGAGTATTCCACTTTTCCCAATCGGGATCATCTGGACTTGGGATTTTCAGTCATAAATCCCTAAAACGTCAAAGGTATTGCCTCGTCCCCCTGAGTGGGGATAATTAGAAGATTTGAAGATGGATGGAAGATGGATGACCACAATACAAGACAGGCGGAGGAGGACTGTAAAGGTTCTGCAATGGTTGGGAAGTGGGAGTAATTAGTTAAGTTGGAGCGCGCGGAGCTGTCAATAGGGCCTCTCAGATAAGGCAGGTTATTTATCTTGAACAAAATAGGCCATTAGGATATTGTTTAGGCCGAGGGGTTATTACAATATAATAATTAATCGCTCTCTTCAAACTAATTAACTTTTCCAATTACCCAGCTCTCCCTTTACGACAATATTAACATCTGATAGCGGTGCTGGGGCCCAACCTCCCACACTCAGTTCCGTATCGTTTTATACTCGTTATTCTTTATCTAAATGGGATTCGTATTTCCCCCACCCAATTTATCCTAAGCGCAATCTTCTATCTATATATATTACTTATTCTATTAATAAAGCACTCCATTATGTATGGAAGCAACATACCTTTTTCTCCAGTCTTCTCTATCTCGGCTTTAATTACTTAATTTTTTACCATATTAGGAATAATTTCCTTCCTATTGAGAAATGTAATGGAAATAATTTATTCAATAGTAAATTACAGTAAGTGTTATGCTTTATTGTAACGTTCTAAGTTGGCCAGTTGATTTATTTAATTTATTTTTACAACTTTTAGTTTAAAATTAGCATAAATTGCGAATAAAAAAAAAAGGTAACTTATTGCATTTAAAGTATTTTTTTAAGTAATTGAAGTTCTATAAAATTAGTTTAAAACCGTAGATTCAATCTCTGTTGGCTGTTGAGAAAAATGAGTGTTGCTCTGTAATTCCCCTTGACATTAGGAAAGCATTTGATAGTGTCTGGCACAAGGGTGTGGTACAAGGGTCTACTCAATAAAATAAAACCTTACTTATCTTCTACTTACATTTTAATTCTTCAATGATTTTTCCATGACACGTTCTTCTGTACCCCCTTGATTCTTCAATTTCCTCCTTCTTTTCTCATTGCAAGGGTGTTCCACAAGTCAGTGTTTTAAGCCCTATTCTCTATTCCCTTTACAATGCTGACATCCCAGAGCACCCTTGAACCACCATCTATACCTTTCGCCGACGATACAGCCATAATTTCGTCCAAAAAAGTTTCTAATATAGCTTCTATAATTCTCCAAAATCAACTATTTTATTTTAAAAATAGGTTCCACAGGTCTATAATCAAAATAAACGCCACAAATAAATTTCCTACGGAAAGCTTCGTGTCTAGTGATAAAAAATTGACGAAATTCTAGAAACTATTTATATTATCTAAGACTATGGACAATAGGCTGAATGTGGAACCTACATACGAAACTGAAGAAAAGACAAGAACTAACAAGACACTACAATAAAGTATCACATCTTTTGGACAAAAAGATTCTTTCTTGGTTTACGAAACAAACCACTAATCCACAACACTATATTATGAAACATTTTTTCACATGGAGCAATACTTTGGGATTCAGCAAAGTACGTCCATATACAAAAGATACAAACAACGCAATCCAAAATTCTATGAAAAATTCTTATTGCACCTAGGCTTATTTCGAATCACAGGATACACAACGACATGAACATTCCCATATTAAAATTCACGCCAAATACACAACATTCCGCTCGTCATCTCAACATAACCAAAATCCATAAGCTTTTTCTCTTTTCTACTCTCTGTTACCTGGACTTTCTATGTAAATGTTAAAAAGAAAATGGTCTAGAGACCTGCTGACATAAAGTATTAATCAATTAAAAACATTCATATTCCTACAAATTGAAAAAAAAATAGATGACACTGCGCAGGAACAAATGTAATATCAATTAGGGATGTATATATATAGTTATATATATATAAATATATATATATATATATATATATATATATATATATATATATATATATATATATATATATATATATACACCGGGTTTGACCTCTTATATTTGTTTATTAATAAAGTTATTTTTAATAAATTCTCTGATATTATTGGGTTGAACTTTAGGGCTTCTAAGGCCAATTTGTTGTGTAGCTAAGTCAAGAACTTGCAACCTGTTACATAAATAATAATCTTAGTTGTTGTGATCAGGTATTCAGAGATCATATGTTGATATTAGATAAATAGAGAGGTTGCAGGAGGTTACAATTAAAGAGTGTGCTTAAATTTAATTGTGATCATAGTGTTAAATTATTATTCCTAAAACACAACCTAAGCGTTTTGTACCACTTTTAACTCCCTAACAAAAGAATGTGGGACTTGAAAGATGATGCGTCTCACCGGAGAAATGTGGACACGTTCAGCTTAACCTGTATTACTCCAAGAAAAAAAAAGAGAAAAAAAAGGATATAAGAAAGAAGAGGAATGAAGGACATTATAAGGAATGGAAGTAAAAAATTAAAATTAGTGGAATCGGAATGACGCATGGCAGTTAATCAAGAGAGATAGGATCTATGGACGGTACATCTATATGTATATATGTGGGTATCTATGTATATATATATATATATATATATATATATATATATATATATATATATATATATGCTAAAATAGCGGTGCTGGAAGCTGGACGCTGTGACAGGTAACAGTGATTACCCCTGCCCCTCCTAGCTCTAATGGGCCGTGGACGGAACGCGTAAAAGCTCGCGTCCCGTTGGCGACGAGGGTATCCACTTAGCGGCTCTTCGGCATCTTCTTGTCTTCTCTTCGCCCCGGGTCCTTCCTTCGTGTCCTTTTAATGTCCTATCAGTTTGGGATATCGGCCATCTGGCTCGGCTTATGGTTCTAGCCACGCTCCGGTGTAGTGGACGTTCGGATTTCGGATTCAGAGGGATGATAGGCGGATACATAAGAGAGGACACTGTACTATTATATGAGCTGTAATTTTTGAAAGTGGTATAAGCCCATTATTTCATATTAACCAAGCAAAGAGTGATGTTTTAAACCCTTTTATGCAAATTTTATTATGAAATCGTAATCGTTTAAAAGAATAAACGACTTTTTAGATTCTAATGGGCATATACCATTTTCAAATATAACAGCTCATATATTTGTTCGTTTTTAAATGAAATGTCCGTTTTTACAGGAAATATTGTTTAGTAAAACAATTCCATTCAAGCTATTTACATTTTTCTCAACGTGTTATTAAATTTTCTATAACAGAACTTAAAAATTCAGGCTTTTGTGATGAAATAAAGACTGAAAGTACGTTTTTGACTTGAGAATCATTTTCTAAAAATTTCCCCTTAAAGAAAGATGATGAAGAAAATCTGTTGGAGATTAGTCTGGCGAATAAGGTGGGTTCGTAACTCAGTCCGTTTAGTATCTTCACTGCTGTGAAACAAAAGGAGTTGTCGTGTTAGAGTACAGTTCCTTTCCGATAATTACATACGATTATTAATTCTAAAGAATGAAAAAAAATCGTAATATTTGAATGCGTTTGGCGGTACATAATATTATTTAAAAAAAGAGATCCCACTTTAACTAATTAAGGTGACATTTGGCTCATCACCAAGTACTGTTCCTAGGTCAACTGTTGGGCATGGAAACGATTTTGGAAAAGATCACGCCCCTGGCTTCCCCCTGATTATTCCCTAATTATAGAGGCCAAGTCTAAGCTGAATCAGCTGATCTAACAGTGCTCATCTAGTACTATGAACAGATTAAATAGAAATGCCACAGCCGGATTCGAACCTAGGTCAACAACTATCGCACTCCCTTAAATAAAATAAACATTTCCAGTTTCCGCTTGGGTATCGTTTATCAGATTAAAAATGGTTTTAAATAGATTTTTGCCAACAACAGTTATATTAATCAGTTTAACCTTAAAACGTATTTCAAGTCTGGAGCGCCTCAATTCTTTAAAAAAAAATCGTGGATTCGTCTTAAATAGGAATTAATATTCTAGATTGCTCGTCTCATTTCAGAAATGAGTTGATACGCCCAGTTTAAATGATTGATGGGTTTTCGAAATTACCAATTTGATTTAATGACTCCCCGTTTTTAGATTTCCTCATTAAATCATTGAAGATTAGCCGGGAGTAGATGAATGAAATATAGTTAATCCAATTAACTGGATCCATTATCCCTCTTAATAAGCTTTACAAAAACCGTTTAATTAACATTCATCGATTGTTTCAATCTTTGTTCATTTTTTCATTGATGTTAAAATTGGCTTCGAAAAGGAAGGAAAAACAAAGATTGGATTTGATAATGAAATTTCCCATATTTCAGTAATTAAACTTTATTTAATAAATAAATGTATTTTTGTATAATAAAATTATAAATAATATACCCAGCTATTACGTTTTTAACCAAACTAGATAGCCAATGATAAGGGTTTCTTATTTTAAAAATAGCATATCCAAAAACCTATCGAAGATAGAGAAAAATTTATAAAATCACATTACACAATATTTTATTGCATTTTTTTTTCTAAACTTCGCCATGTGATAATTAATATTCCTCCAACATACAGTTTAATATGTAAGAAAATGGTCTGGGCGGAGCTTAAAAAAAAAATCTCTTAAAATTGTTGAACTAATCATTTGAAAGCCAACGTTTCGACCCACATTGCTGTTTTTCTTCAGGGCTACATTCAGCTTACATACAACTTATATTGTAAAGAATAAAAGATTGAAAATGAAATATAGACATCATTATATACAATATCAATTTACCATATTTAATTTTTTTTGTATCTTGTATTTTTAGCCCTGAAGAAGACCTGACTCAGATTGTAAAGAACCTATTGAAATCATCTCTACTTTTTTATTGTTTTGCCAGGTTTTTTTTTTCTCCCTTAGGCTTTCAATTAAATATAGTCAACCCTATTTACGAGAATTTTGTCTGACCTCTACCTGTATTATTTTCTTCCATCTATCTATATAAGGTCAACTTAAGATTACAGTTTTATGTTTATCGATTTTTATAGATTTTTAAAGACTAAATGGGAATTTAATTATTAGTTCAACCTCATACCTAATTAAATTTTCGAGACAAAGTAATTATTATAAAAACACAATACCATTATTAAAATAAAGTATATATCTATATAATACGTAAACTCATTGGGTCTAATGCTAGTCAATTAACTAAGCAATGCACGACTCATTGATGGTAGATCTTTTTTTATACCAAGTTTTTACATCACTAAAGTATAAAAAGCTTTTTAAGCTATGCTATAAGCGAGTGTATATTCTTAATAAAGGTAATATAATAATCTAAATAAAATAAACTAAAGGTACTATTTGATCAGGTTTTATTTTTTGATCAAATATTTCTATTTAATCGATTACATATATACACCAGTG
This sequence comes from Troilus luridus, assembly GCA_964056705.1. NCBI lineage: Eukaryota > Metazoa > Arthropoda > Insecta > Hemiptera > Pentatomidae > Troilus > Troilus luridus. The sequence continues at coordinate 141,192,146 of OZ057412.1, forward strand.
AAGCAATAATGCATACCCCACGCCCTCGACTGGGCATAAATATTTTAGAATCTACATATTATAGGAAAGAAACAATAAGTGAAAATATATGTGTTTATAATATATAATATATACACTCACACATTACATATTGTAGATATCTCACATTGTTTGACCTTCCAATACGTTTTTGAAATTCATGAAGGTTATCTTATTTGAGTGAGTCGTTCCACTTTTTCATATTTTTCAGATTTCCCATGTTCATAGATAAAAAAATTGATACCTATCATACCTTATAATAGTTTTCGCTAGTTTACTGTACTTACTACTATAGTCCTCTGGCAAATCAATACGTTTCAATAAAGTTGTGCTATTTAATATAAAACCTATTCTAGAATCCATAAATGGTGACGAAAGTTTAGAAATGTGTTTAGTCACTGCAGCAAACTTCAGAACTTATGTTGGAAATTGTGTTAAAAGGCTCTGATTCTAAACGTTATGTACTTATAAAATAATTCAATATAAACAAAAAATATATAAATGTATTAGATGTAGGTACATAATAAAATTAAATTAAATGCATAAAAATTATCCAGAAGGGTTTCATCAGGAAATGTTAGTTTTGGTGAAACATTAACATTACAGAATAAACTGAAGGTACTATGATGTTCTTGGATTACATCATAGAAATAATAAACATAAGAATATTAAGTGGCTAATAAAAAAATCTAAAATAACGTTTATCACAATATAAAATAAATAATATACTAAATACATTGATAATTATAATAGGTAATTGAAAATTATATAACGTGTCCTACAACTGGATAATTTTTCTACCTGCCTTTATCCAAGCAATTTTGTATTAATGGCTATATTTACTTGTTTTATTTTTATAATACAGTCGCAAATGTCAATAAACAAATTTTTTTTAAATAATGTGTAATTTTATTATAATCTTGTTAATTAATTTTTTGTTTGTTTCAGGTAATTATTTAAATGTCACACTGCGATAGTTCTTCAAGGTAAGCACTTCATCTGTTATCGGGTAATGGTTATTTCGCAACGGTTGATAGTTTCAACATCCTGCTTTAATACCTGCCAGCCCAGATATCGTTGCCATAATTTCATGTGGCCGTATCAGAAAGAATAACCGAAGCGGTAGGAAATATATGCACGGGGAGATAAGTGGGAAGATAGGAGCAAATAGTTCGCTTATTGTTTTGAGGCCAGATATCTTAAGCCAGCGATAAGCCTTATCTCTTAGCAACAAATGGAGCAATTCAGTCTGGATAGGGCATGCGACCCTTCGCTGGATGTCTTCTTATTTAATCAATGATAATATATCGCTATGAGTTAAAGCTAAACTAAAAATTATTCGTTATTAGGTAATTTTATTAATATTAACTAATATAATTGTAAAGAGGATGTTTGAGGAGTTGATGTGACGTGTGCCCCCCCCTCCTGGTTTGATGATTTTATCCAGAAAACAAAGGAGAAACAAAAGTTTCAGGTTACAAACAAAGGATTTTTTTTTGACAGTTATTTCGAAATCCGTCGTAACAGTTTGTTGTTCTTGAAAAAATATCAAAAATAATTCTCCTAAAAACTGAGTATTGTAAACTCTGAAATGATAGTAGAAAATGTGTAGAAAATATCATACAAACAAAAAGTGAATTTTTACATTTTTTTTTTAGTTTAATCGAGCTGTTAATAGGTATTACAGAAAAAAAAAATATGCCTGGAGAAAGATATAAGATTATTCTAAAATACAAAAGCTAAGAAGTATATTTATATTTAGTATTTGTCAGCTGTTTTTATCTAACCTTTTCCAATTATAGATTGGCAAAATTTCTTAAGATTCAGTAATTGCATTTGGAGGTGGTGGGATGTTTCATATGGTCATTACCTTGGTGCATTTCGAGATTAGGGTAACTTTATTTGTTGTTTTTCCTTTGCTAATATTCTCATTCTGTCCTGAAGGTGCCTGGTTGGGTGAAATATTGACAAGTATTTTTGTTTCCTGTTTTAGTTTAGAGAGTTAGAGGATTATTGTTTGGAAGTTTTCCAGTAGTGTCTTATTTCGTTAAATTAGTTAAGTTGTAACAGGCATTTAAATAGTAACGCTAATCGCTGGATATCTTATTTCTGTTATTGTCAATAATCGCAAGACAAATTTTGTGCTTGGAACAACTAGCTGGCTATTGTAACAATCTAGACGACTCAATTAGATTAAGGGAATAGAGCAATAAAAAAAGTAAATATTGTAAATTAATGTCATAGAGACATATGTAAATATAAATATATTTGATAAAATAGAGCGGGAATGAGAGGCAGGAAGAGGCGGCGGTAACGAGCTAGGACAATGCGGAGCAAACGACCTCCCCCCCGCTGCAAATGAAGAATTGTGAGGAGAGTGGGGGGGGGGGGTGTAGGTGTGAGCTCGGTAACGAACCTTTGTCCCACTCAAATCGTCCCAGCTTAACTCTCTCTGTCGGTTAGCAGAGCCTGTCTGTTTGCGGTAGTTTGTCACTTTTAATATATTTAGCAAGTATAATAATGAAGACATTTCTTTAAATGTCTCAATGATCTCAATGTCAATCCTTTGATTGGTCGCGATTTTGATCACAGTTCATCCTAAATCCTGTAAAATCATCCGATATTGGTTATTATGACAGTCCAACGTTATGTTAATATCTATAGTGATTGTCACAGAAAAAAAAAATACCATTCTTCAGAGAGTACAGTTGCAGTTTGGGTGGATCAGTGGTAGAGCGCTGAGTTGCCGTGCCGAAGGTCCCGGATTCCAATCTGGATCAGGAGACCCTCCTGGAGCTCACCCAGCTTCTATATAGGAGGGCACCCTCAATTGAAAACTTGGCGGTTGAGCATGATCTAGGACTAATCACCTTTCTGCACGACCATTGTTCTAGGAACAGTACAGTCCCCACTACGTACTGATCCCAAGGTCCTACATTGTTTGTAGGGTTATGGATTTTACCAAAAAATAAACTTCAGTCAGAATTAAATGGTCAATTTCCTTGAATTGAGTGTCATTATGAACTTCATTGCATGGTCTAGTTATAAAACCTTTAAATGTATATTTAATAACCACTAAGCATTTAATTTATTTAAAACCTGTAAAAAAAATATTGGTTTCGTTTTCCATTACCATGTTCCTCATAAGGTGGTTATCCAAAAAGTAACTTTCGTCAAACAGTTAAGATTTTTTTAAATATTCCTCGCGCTTTGAGAGGCTCTAAATTATATTTAGAGACTGTTCTGTTTCAAAAACAACGGTTGTGCAGGGAGGTCATTGGTTCTATTCCACTGTCAATCGCCAGGTTAATCCCGAATCAAGGGTATCCACTTAATAGAAACTGGGTAAGCCCCAGGAGGGTCTCCAGATCCCACATAAGGTTCACCCCTGGCTGTTAACAGATTAAATAAGTTATCTTTCACAGCCGGATTTGAAACGGGGACCTTCGGCACGTCAACTCTGCGCTCTATAACTGAGCTACCTCGCTCCTATTTCTTCCCAACTTTAGATACGTAATCAAAATACGGCTATACGCTTTACTTGTAATTAAAAGTAAAATTATTAATGGGTTTTGGCCATTGGCCGCTCCTCAGAGGCCGGCCTATAATGAGGCACACGAGTGCAGGATGGAGCTACAAGAAAACTGCATTATGTTCCGGTATTACACACCTTCCTCTGGCCAAGCTTTTAATGTCGTCCCGATATTTCACTCCGACAGACCCTCTGCCCGTTGCTCCCATCAGTTCTTCTCCAACCTTGCAATTACTAATGGGGTATAGAATCCTAATCGGGGTCTTAGGGTATGGACCAAACGCATTATTTTTCATCTAATACTCTTTGAAGTAGGGTTGGCATCAAATAAATATTTTTCTACAATTATTTAAACAGTCTAAATATCCGACTGCTTATTAACAATCTTTTATTCTTATACGTATCTTTGAACTGGATTTCTGGTCACTTCATAACATCGAATTAAATTCAAACTTTGCACACTTTTCAAGGACCGATGACAATTTAATAAATCTGTCTCATTATCCTTACCAGGATCTTCAGGATTAGCGATTTTTCATATCCGAAGACAAAGTAGTACTAAGACATATAAGGCTTAATATTTGAGACTAGCATATGACTACTGACAGGATCTACTTGAAGAGTTACGAATATTTTTCAACAATTCAAAATTATAGTTAGAAAAACTAAAAAGCACGTTCTTCCTACTCGAACTTATTGACTATTAGTTTTTAATATTTAATTTTGTTTTCGATTATTATTCTTTCATCTATTATTTATTGTTCGGAATAATTGTATAACTAATAATTTAATTTTGTATTTAATCACGGAGTCATCTTGTTTCTTACAATTTATTACAGGATTGTCCACTAAATATTTTTTGTCTTCGATTCACATTTTTCTCTTAAATTTCTATTTTCCGATTATTTACTCTTTAATTTGTTATTTAATACCATTCAATGATATTCATTTATTATATTAAAATAATTAATTATGAAAATAATAGTTTATAATACAATTTTAAGAGGACTTGGTGATAGTTCTATAAAATATAGAAAAACTTACTGTCTATTTGGAACTCTCCATTTCCTAGCCATTTAAATTCCTTAGTAATTACCCTAAAGACAAAAAATAGCTATGTAAAAATATACTAGATAAACGAAATTATTTTTACATTAGCAGAAATCGTCATTTGCTTTCAGATTTCTCGTTTAGAGTTTTTTAAGCTCTAAACGCCTCAATCTACTTTTTCCAGCAGTTTGTCCCTCAGTTTAAAAGTCCATTTAGCTCGTCATCTGTAATGGAACAGGTCGTTCCTACAGAAATGGATTCTCAAGAAATGATGCCTATCATTTTTAGCAATTAAAGTTAAAAGAACAAACAAAACCTTTTAGACAAACAACCGATTTTTGAACGTTTAACGATACACCTTTTTTTTTTTTTATGATTTCGATTTTTTTGATATTTCAAAACAATATAATGCCCTATATCTATATCATTAAAACTATTGAGCAGTAAATTTTTTGATTATTTTTCTGGCTTTACCAAGAAAAAAAACCCAGGTACTTATTCATAATTTAGAGTTCGTTGTACGAGTATATATATATATATATATATATATATATATATATATATATATATATATATATATATGTATGAGATTTGGAGAGCATTCAGTTATGGCACTGTGTTGCAGCTATGTACCGAATATGTACCATGCCCGAAGTGAGAGATAATTATCTATACTTTTATGATCTGTGGATCTACCTGTGAGATCTGGAGACTCCGTGGAGCACACCAAGCCTCTATAAATTTGTTAACCTTAATTAGGGAAAGATAAGGCCTGATGATTAAGGGTGATTTCGGCCAAATTCTTGTGCACAACTGTTATCTTGGTAACATAATATAAACTGTTCCTGTCATGTAATAATGAACCAAATTCCTTTCCGAGGTTGAAGTATTTTTTTAATAGGTTATATATTTGCAAAATTTGGTCTAGAAACAGTTGAGTCCTCACCAAATAGTGAAGACAAGACTCTTCGTTGAGATCTTGTAATTGATCTCACGACTTGTAATAGACGTTCTCTTTTTTTTTGTTTTTTATTTATTCATTTGTGCAAACGAAAGACAGCATACCTCGAATCAAGAATCCAAACATAAAGGTTGTGAATTTCTTATTTTCCATTTGCTGATAAACTCCTCGGTCATAACTTTTTTATTAAATGTTTTTTTCTTCTTCAGCATGTGTTAAGATGTTGCGGTTTTATTTTTACTAATCTAGATTATAGGTCTTTTTCAGAATGCTAGTATTGAATCTGATATTTTTTTTATGTGATCATGTGTTATTTCCGGTTGGTTAATTCCTGTTACTTGGTAGACTTAAGTATTTTTTTTTTTTTGGTAATGCCGATTATATGGTAACTGTATTTCTTGCCTTTAATTGGCACTTAGCCAGTGACGCGGCTGGGAAAGGGCGCAGGGGCCTCCCGGACTCTTGCTTTGACCTCATTCCTGGGGAAGAAGCTTATTTCAGGGACGCCAGGCAAATTGTAAATATTGTAATTATGGTATGAATGTGAGAAATTATTTTATTTATATTATCATTTTCGCAAGTATATATTTTGTTATTATTATCCGCATGTATATATATTTTTTTTAATTTTGGATTTCTCGGCTTGTGCCGGATAAATACACCAAGGTCAATGGTATGTTTCATTTTATAGTTAATTTAGAATATTTAAAAATGTTCTAACGATGCTTGCAGTTCCCAGCATAACTGCATTTTGTACTTCTTCCAGTCCCCTAATTATTTCCAGCGCCTTCATTGATGTAATCGTTTCCTGAGGAATTAAACTATTGCTGGATACAATGATTGGGAGTACATTTACATCAAGTTTAAAAATATTAACATAAAACAGATGATTAAATTGGCTGCTATTAATTACAATATGTTCAACTTGTTTAATAATGGTAGTAAAAATAATAATAATAATATATTTTTTTTATTGAATGATTGTATAGCTATTTAGCGCTATTAATTATTGCCTAAAAGTTGGAAATTGTAATATTTCAATAGAATGCATGTATAAAAAAAATCTTTTTTATATTAGTTATAAATAAAGATTAGTGGATATCAGTGCAGTGTTATTACATAAATTCATACTTTGCTGCCAATCTAGTCTATGTGCATTTATATAAATATTTGAATAGATTAGTTGGGGAGGATAATGGGTTGGCTAGGTTCTATTGCGAACTTCACTCTTCTCGGGCGGGAATGTCAATCAAAATAGCACTAAGTGGAACCGTGCTAATGTTTAGCTAAAAATCATTACTTTATATTAATAATGTAATATTGATCCAGCTCTCGGAAGCGAAGGATTTCAATGACACACAATTGTTACAAAAGATAGAGAATTCTATAAAGAAGTGAAGATTCCAATCACTTCAATGAGGTGATCGAAAAACTAGGAGATTTCATAATACCGATAATGGTAAATCCGTTGATCGAGAATTCAATTTAAAAAAAAAATAGTTTTATGCTGAATCCTTGTACATTACAATGGGGAATACAATGATCATTACGTTATAAAGTCTTAAGATCTACCATTTGAGTTAATGATTACTATAGGGTCACAGGGTGTGGCTACATTTGTACGGGCCACTTGCATGGCAACTTCTGCTTATACAAAAAATATTTGTTTGTTTATTCATTTAACTTCACTTTATGCTGATATGGCTGATCGGATGATGCTACAGTGGGAGTCTTAAATGTTTTCTCTCCAGGTATAATTATGATAGGAATATTTAATGAGTACGTGACCGTACAGGCTCGGAACACTCATTTAACGTTTAAAAATATAAATTAAATTGGCTGCTATTAATTATCATATGTTCAACTTGTATAATAATGGTAGTAAAAATAATAATAATAACTCCATCCAAAATGGTTATAATTTAAGAGAATATATATATATATATATATATATATATATATATATATATATATATATATATATATATATATATATATATATATTTATTTATATATATAAGTCCTCTTGCCGCCATTGCTTCTGGGATCCCTTCCATCCACCTCTTTTCTGGGCGACCTCTCTTTCCCTTTTTCGATGGTACACGTTTCAGTACCCTTTTAGGCTATCGGTCGTCCGCCATCCTCGTGATGTTATACCAAACCAACTTATTTTTTTCGTTTCAACGTAGTGCGGGATGTTAAGTGGTTTGTTTACTGCTTCCCTAATTTTTTATTCGGAAGGTGTTTAGTATTGAAATCCTACAACTACGCCTCCAAAAATCTATCTCCATTGATAGCAGTTTTCTTGCCAAGCCAGCTGAAACGGATCAGGTTTCTAAGGCATATAGGGCAGTACTTATAAGAAACGAATTGTAGAGCCTCTTTTTGGTTGTCATCATGACGTCCTTACTCCACAGAACAGAATTTAGCGTCCTAATTACTTTTCTGCCTCTTATTACCTTTTCGTCTATATCTTTTTTGCTGCTGCCCCCTTCGAAAACCACCTGCCTAAATATTTAAATTGATCAGTTCGGGTCAAATCCCATTCCCCAACATTTAGTGAGGAATTTCCACTGTTATTTAATGTCATGTACTCGCTTTTTGTTTTACTGATTTCCAGGCTACCTGCCTGGTTTAGGCTTCCAGCAGTTTCCTCATCATAAAGGAAGCATCTTCTTCTTCATTTGCAATAATGACCTGGTCATCGGCAAATTGTAAATTGTACAGGAATTCATTATCTATGATTATCTCCATACCATTACACTTTCTTTTCCATAGCCTCAGGATACTTTCAACATATATATTAAACAGTTGAGGGGAGAGTGAGCAGCCCTATTTGAGGCCTTTGGTGATTGGGAATTTTTTGGTTAGGCCATTTTTGAGTTTAACCCTAGCTGTCGCGTGTGAATACAATCCCTTTATCGCTCGAATCATAGGCTGGCTTACCCCTGTGATTTCTAATGCATTCCAGAATTTACTAAGAGGCACCGTATCATATGCTTTTTGTAGATCAATAAATACTAAATTGATCTCTTTATTGCGAGCTTTAAATTTTTAAGAGAATATAATTAATTGGTGAAATACCATTTTTTTAAAGACGTATTTGAGATTAGTAAATAAACGTATACTAGGGTGTGCCAATGTCGAATCGTCATTATGTCCTGAAATTAAAAAAAAATTAAAAACGCTCTAGGTCATGCAATTCAATTCTAACATTTAGATGCCAATTTTAGAAAAAATATTTATTAATAGACGAAAAATCTTTTAAAGAAATTGCGGCACTGTTTCAAATATGAAATAAAAATAAGTTCTCCGTACCTATTACCAGAAAAAGTATATACAACGGGGGCGACCTGTGGTCTAGTGGTTAGCGTAACAAACTACTAAGCCCAAGATCGCGGGTTCTTAGCCCGGCAGGTGGCCCTAGGATTTTTTAAAGGAAGTAAAAAATCCATAGTTACGCCGTCCTTCGGAAGGGTCGTTAAACGGGGATCTGTGCGATGTCAGGTACTCGTTAAAAATCCCTATCCAAGTTAAACCTGGATAGGAAAAATTTAGAGCTCCCAATGTAGCATCGTCCGATTAGTCATAGCAGCAAAAAGTGACGTTAAATGAATAAACATGTAAATAGTATATAAATAAATATTTAAAAAAATTAGATGAAATCTATCTCATCCTACATCTAAGTTCACTAGTTTTTTTTTTTTTTTTTGTTAATAAAATTTAATATGAACCACCTATACTGGGGAATAAACTCTGACCTTTATTTACTGGCTAATAAAAGAAAAAATCTCGGTTGTTTCGCAATAACTCCGTGTATCTAATAACGTTTCTGAACCATGTTCTTTGTAAGAGTTGTCTGTTTTATTCTAAAGGGTTTGGAATTTAAAATCGCTAAAATAAAATTTCAAGTCTTACAATATCTTTTGGGAAATGTCAAAATACTTAATTTGTTTAATACTATTTTATATTCCAAAGAGAGCAGGAAAGGCTAGTTATTATTGGCCATATTTCATAATGCAATTTATGCCGTAAAATCTGCCTTGAAACAAAAGTCAACTCGTAAAACCGGAATCGAATCTGGGTTCTGTGCTAGCCATACCCGGCCCCCACTACCTTGAAGAGTCTAAGTTTATTATTACTTCTGATTTATTATTATTAACTTTAGTTTTAATTTGTTTAAGTCCATTTTATAATCAACAATTAGGGAGCTATTATAAACTACTCTTCGGCTAAATTTATGATTCAATTTGCCAGCTTTATGCCTCGTCATATTAATAAACTTTTAAGCGCCATGATCGATAGAACACTTTAGGTATATAAAATGATTATTCATGACTCATGTTCTAATCGGAAATATGTTTTCTAAAAGTGTTAAAATGATTTGCAGGCTTCAAAAAAATATTGCGTAAGGGATCATGTTTGATTAGTCATCGACTATTAATATTTAATTATGATAAGTTACTATTATATTATAAAATATATATATCAAGGACCTGGAAATATTAATATATATTCGTATGTGTTTATTTATTTATAATAGTTTATATTTATATTTATTATTTCTTTTCCTGCTTAGAAGAAGCTTTTAATAAACTTGGCATCATTCCTACATCCACATGGCTACTTCTACGATACTTCATATGTATTCATACATATGTTTGCTATTTAACTTTTCTTTTGGTTATTAATTTATTTTATAGTTATTACAATTGATAATAAATAAAAATTGTTAGCATTCCGTTATATCTTATTACGCTAATCACCTGTATTCATATATCCCTTCATCTTATTATCAAACTGTAGTTTGAGGATCTTAATCAAACCACAAGTTATTTTTACTTTTTCTCTTCCTCATAAATTGTATTGATAAACAATTTTGTAAATATATCAGTACATCGGGAATGCTCTTATTTTGTTTTTAATCATATTTCTCTGATAAGTAAATATTTAATTATTTTTCTCTAAGGGTTTCCTTCATCCAAAAATTTCCTTTAATCCATGGTTCAATTTTTTTCTATCTTATATCTTCCTCCCTCAGGTATATTCAATCTTAATCTAAATGCCTAGGTTATGTAGATTATATATTAATAATATAATCTTTCTTAATCTAAGATTTCATTTATATATTTTTTAACTTATTATATTCATTATTATGTAGTTAGTAATGTTGCTGGGCTTAGTAACGAACGAATTCTTAAAAAGTTAATAAGCGTTTGAGGGGTAGACTGAGACGTAGGTGGGACGATTTCGTTGAGAGTGATCTGGAGGATTTGGGTTTTGGTAGTGGTCCGAGGACAGAGATCTGTAAGCAGAGATTGGGGGTATCGGCATCGAGCCTTCGGGTTTGCTAAGCCTTTTTGTTATTATCTAGTTAAAAATATGAATACTTACTTTCTTTTGTTTTTTATTATTTATTTTCTGCCCCCCCAACACTCAATTATAAAAAGTACCTAAATTCACAATTACCATATGTATATAATTCTAAATCATTAGTAATTATTTATTAAAAATAATTATTGTCATAATAATATTTTAATAAATATCGAAACAACATTTTTGTACCTCATTTTAAATATACGTGAAAAATTTAAAGATTTTTTTTTGTTTCACAAAAGTCATGTAACGGAAAAAAAGTAATTAATTTGATTATTTATTACATACTTTGATATCATAAATCCTGATTTAATTGTTAATTGTTTTTAATTAGCGTTTACCGGATTGTGAATATATTATGCAACAGTTATCCGGATCGGCACGGGAGCCCGGTAATTAAGGAAAACCCTTCGGAAGATGGGGCGATGGATTTCAGAAAAGTTCATTAAATTGATTAACGCTCGGTGGATACAGGTTCCTGTGGTCACTATACATTTCCCTCATAGCATTTAAGTTACCTCCTCATTTACCTGAATATATTGCCAGCATTGGACTCTCATTTAGTTATCGAATCTAATATAGTCATATGAAACCGACTCAGTCGCTATATTACGATCGGCAGAACAGTAAATATAGTAATAATAACATAAGGAAGATGGTCCGGGAGGTCAGAAAAATTCTCATTGGAAGATAAAGAATAAGAAATAATACCTGAAAGATTCAAGTAAAGATCGTTGTTTATAAAGGATTTTAATACAATTATTAAAGATTTAAAGAAAAATATAAAATCACGTTTAATAAGTAATTAGAAGTATTGAATAAATAAATATGCAATGCTAATCTAAATGTCTTAGGAAATTGATATCCTGTAGATTATCTATCTAACCTTTCTTAATCCAAGATTTAATTTATATTTTTTAACTGATTATATTTTTTTTAATTTAAACTGCACAAAAATGAACGGATACCAATTTTGTTGTATTTACTTTGCCTAACATTTTAATATTATTTTTATTATAAAAAGCATTAGTAGTTGTACTGCATTAAATATTAATATACTTATTAAATATGCAATAATATAATATATACTGTGTATGTATAATAAAATATATACTACACAATTACCTATGTCCCTTATCATTTTTGGGCAGTATTGTTAAAAATAGGTATATTTCTTTTCTTTGGTTTTTTATTATTTATTTTTTATTACCCCAACACTCAAGTAGAAGAAATGCTTAAATTGAAAATTACCATTTGTACATCATGAAAAATCATTAGTAATGATGTATCAAACATAATGGATCCTTTATTGATAAAAAGAATAATATAAAATCATTTTTAATAAGTAATTGGAAGTATTGAGTGATTAAATATCCAATGCTAATTTAAATGTCTAAAGTAATTGTAAGTATTGATCTCAGTATTTATTTATGACAATTTACCTAAAATATTAGCTACTTTGTGGTAGTAGTAGTTTGAAATAATCCATATACACACACACAGAATATATATATTTTATTTTTATTTTTTTCTCGAATAGTAATAGTTGACTATGAGAAAGAAAATGGTCCGGATGGAGGTACAAATATTGCTCGTAAGTAGGGAGACCTGCAATATGGGTCGAAACGTTGGCTTTCAAATAAACAGTTCTCCCTACTTAAGAACAATTTTTTTTACCCCCACTAGGATCATTTTCTTCCTAATATATATTTTTAAATGATATATCATTATGTAAAATATATTACACATCATACAAGCTACAAAATCTGTAAAGGTGAGGTATAGCTAACTAATGAACTGGCTGGTATTAATGTTTAACTTGTTCAACTCTGATGAAACACAATTAGCAGATGGAAGTTGGGGCTGGAGATTGGGAACGGAGCTCGGATCGCTTGATCAATATTAGCTATTCTTTCTAGAAAATGTAGGGAAATGACCAGCAGGGCTTCTGCTTCTGTACAGCTTAGAATAACAGAGGCAAATACTGTCTCTGTCCTCAGGTATCTATACATCCCTATTTAGGTTACATTTCTCCCTATATCAACATCCAGTAATTACTGACAACCCATTCTATGTCTTTTAACATATCTATGTAATTAATTTATGCATACAATAGCTGCGTATGTTCTTGCCGAAATAATACTAATATTAATAACCGCCTGGTTTCTGCATTCAATCCTTCTGATAATTATTGGGCCTAGGCAACTTCGGATACAATGCCGATTTGTCTGCGGACTTAAGTTGTTGGAAGCTCTCTGACATGTTTGTCCCCCACCGATACTTCAGTTAGCTAATGCAACATAAAATCATAGATACGTTTAGAAAATGTACTTGTATGAGTAATATTGTAATATTGTAAATGAGTAATATTTTAAATTAGATTTATATTTCTCCTTAACCAAAATGAAAGACCGGGTACAGAATTTTTATTTTCAACCAGATATTAAATATGTTAAACATAAATATGTCTCCCTTCATTAACTTTTATCCCCCTCATTACAACTTTGTCATTCTCCTCAGTTCTAGTTCTTTCCCCAGGTCAACTAGGTATTACGATTTTAATTCCAAAGTATTCTGTTGTTTTTGCATTTGTATAATTGTCATTATTTTGTGCTAATAGCCAACATAACTTTTTTTCTCCTGTTAATCTTTTTATTTTGTATCTGTTTTAATTTAAATCAGAAACATCGGCGATCAGGCTAGTTACCTTGATTGTTTTATTCCTTCAGGATCCATCACCATTTTTTGTTCAATGCTAAAATTTCGAAATGTTTAAGTAAACTAATTGATTAGCATTTTTTAAAAGGTAGTTTTTAAAAAGATTTCTCATTATTATGACACCATTTTTCTGAGTATATAAATTTATTCTGAAGAATATAAATTTAAAAAAGAAATATTCTGGCATTTTGTTTGTTATTTTTATTAGACAAATTGACTAGTGTTGTGACTAAATATCATAATGTATGTATGATTGAGTCTAGTAAGCGTGTTTGATGTAAGACGTTTGTCAAGATGTAGTAGGTTATGTATCCCCTCTAGGAGACATTACTCCACAGTGTTTAATAGGATGTACAATCTAGGATATGAGTTACCACTTATGCATTGTTATCCGAATTACAACAATTAAGATGTGTTTTTTTTTTTTTAACAATTAACATATTAAGTTGTGTTTTTACATTTCGATAGAGTGGAACATCATCCTACAATTTAATAAAGCTTTTTATTTTATATGGAAAAGAATTGGAAATTAAATTTTTTGTATACCTAAAATTACAATAGTTAAAAACTTCATTAAATTACATTTTTATATCTACCTCATTTCTAAATTAAAAACCTACAGCTTTTATGAAAACAATTGTCTAATTATGAATTAAAAAATAAATGAGGAAAGTTAGTTGGAGGGAGTAATAGTTGAAAATAAATAATTAAAAAATTAACTAATTTCTCCCTTAAGTGAAAATGCAGATCATCGTCCTAAGCCAAGAATATTGCAATAAATGAAATATTGCATTAAAGCAGACAAATGCTTAAAAAAATAGACACCTTGTGCTATCTGCTAAGTTTATAATTAATAATTAATATTTAAATAGGAAAACTTCTACATTGTTTCTTAATTCCAGCATTTCTTAGCGCCATTGGGCATTTAAAAAAAAATTAATACAATAGAGTTTTGAAAAAAAGGGTTAAGTTGGGTTTACGTATTTGGGCGCAACGACAAGTTTTAATGTTTTAAAAAGATGCAATTTAAACCATTAAATAAAAACATCCAGTTTAAACATGAGAGTTAAAATAAAACTATCCTCAACCATGGTAAAGAATAAAAATTAATAGATAACTATAAAACGAATATTATTTCAACTATTTCTATTCTTTAAGAAATGCTTGGAGTCTAGTTCGAACTGAATATTAGAGTTAGGAAATATGCAAGTTTTATCTGAATGTATTACACAGAGTTTAGAAAAAATAATAATTATGTTATCAAATTTTAGTGGTTTGGTCATGTTCCAAAACATAGCTGGACGACTAAGAAAAGTGGGAGGGAAAAAGATGTTTGATAAGATTCCAATAGAATGAGAAAAGTACTCAAGAAACATAGTGGAATGTTTTTACTGAAGGGGGGCTCCACAAATGACAAAAAAATATATAAATAAAATAACCATGATTTTTTTATAGAGGGGGAAACCCTAATACATCTTGTTTTAATGCTTCCGCTGATGGACAGTATACGTATTATCTGCCTCTATTGTACATTGTACTTGGCAATGGCCTAGATCATATAAAGACCATTCTTATTATGATGATGATTCGGTCTGTGGGACAGTAATGCTTGCTCGAGATTTACGTGTTTACAAGGATACTCTTCTCACCCTCATGTTTATCGGTCGGGAGGGGATGCTCTGTCGTTCGATAGCGGAAAGAAGTTGGTAATATATCTCTTTGCCCCGTTCCGATGAGCTCCCTTCTACTGTTGTATTATCATAAGCGGCAAAGAATGGCCGAAAACCTCTGCTGCTCTGGAATTAGTTAGCTATCGGAAATGAGGAATGTACATATTTATTGATTGAATCTTATGTAGAGTTTATTTATTCTTAAATAGAAACATAATATTTAAATAAAATCTATATAGACATAAATTCTCTTTAAAAGATTTCTTATCATTAAATATTTGGTAAAATCTGTACTGTTTCTTGGACAACGGTTGTTCAGGGAGGTGATTTTTCCTAGACCACGCTCAACCGCCGGATATCCCCCTTTATCTTGGGTTCCCACTTTATAGAGGCTGGGTGAGCCCCCTAAGTCTGTCAGTGACCAGGATTTGAACCCAGGACCTTCGGCACGGCAACTCAGTGCTATACCAATGAGCCACTTCGCTCCCTTTAGTGAGTTATGAAAAAAACCTCATAATCGGTTTCTATCAAAACGAATACGGGATTCTTAGTTACTTATTCTGACTACTGTCCTGGACTTTAGTTTTAGTTGATTGTATAAACACTAATGTGAGGTTAAACACATACTTTATATGGTTTATTCTTAAATATAAAATAACAAATGAAAGGTTTGAAAGGTACCTAGCCTGTTTGACGCCTATACTATCGAATGCTGAATTCTTATTTACTTATTCTGATTACTGTCCTATAACTAACTCTTGGAATGTGTCAATATATTATACAGAACCGAATAGTAATTTTTTTACGGGGACTATGTCAGTAAATAGATAATTGGCACACTATTGTGTGCAACCAATCAGCAGCCAGGATTTGGCCATGCTACCTGCGATGGGGGAAATTTGAATTTAAACTTCAGCCTAAACATATCCATCTGGCTTCCCAACCTTTTAATTACGTGATACACTAGCGTGTTCATTGCGCCATCTTTGAAGTTGAATTACTGGTTCAATCTCTCTCTACAGTATCTAGCACTAAGAACAAAGACACATAAAACAAAAAAAGAATGTTCTATACAGAAACAAACATATTAATATAAACAATCAAAATCACAGATATTTTAAATATTTTTTATAAACATTAGTAATAAAACATTTTTTGTTACCATTATACATAAGTGGAGCATTTTTTTTTCATGATAGACAACGTTTTCGATTAGGTTAGCACTATTTCAGCTATAACAGGATAGAACTAAGAATATAAGACAAATGGAACAGAACTTTTTTATAATCTAAGCGCATGCCTAGAGTATGTTTTATATTATTTCGAAGATCAAACCAGGACGTATCCCATTCTCCATACAATGAATAAACCGATTTCTGGCGTATGCCACGACTCTTGTCAGCATAACAGGCGTTATGTTGGTTATTTCTTCCTGAATGTTGGTCTTCGTATCTATTAGGGTCCTTGGATGATTCACATAAACACGGGATTATGTAGATTAAAAAACAACAACATAGAAATAAATCACAAGGGGACAAATCGGGAGAGCAGGCCGGCCACTCCAAATCACCCCTAATTGAGATCAAGAAACTGGGAAGTATTCCCTCAAAACAGTCATCGATGATGGCGACTGAACTGCATCAGGACAAAACATTTTAGTCCTGCCTCTCGAAGAAGACCACTAGCGCAGCGCTACGACTGAATGGCGGGCTTTTTAAAAAAGGAAGTCATGCTGCCTGTTTTTAAGAGATTTACAAATAAATATGTTAACCGAATCCCTGTTCACTCAAAAAGTATAGATAGATATTATTGAAGACTTCATATGAATACGGTTCGAATTTTGCATAGATCGTATAATTTGCGATACCTCACATTACTGGATATTAGCCTTGAAAAGGCCTAAATGCCTCCTCATTCCGAATTCTCGAGAACCCCAACAGCATATTTTAAAGTTCCCCCGCTCATCCTCGATTACGCGGGCCATCTGCTAAATTGGTAGAACAAATTGGAGCGGGAGAAAATATTATACATACACCGGAGGCCACATTAGGAGGAGGCTATCAAAACTCAGTTATCATAATAAAAAGTGTAACGACCCAGAGGCCGCTGTTATCCTTGGGGCCCTCATCTATATTAATGTCCGGTAGGAGGGCCCCCCCCCCTTGCGAAAAATATTCCCAAACGGACATTTGCAATCCTCCAGCTGCACCGCTCCTTCGTCCGCCCGAATACATTTCCCGAATGATGAATATTCCTTTTATAAACAAATAAAAATGAGTGGACCCGAGGCTAATATGAATATTTCGGGGGCTTCCTATTGTATATTTAAATTTAAGAAGAGACATTTGTTTATATATTTTTTCTCTTTTCGGAAATGTTATTGTGGATCCAGTACTTTAACTATCATTTTTTTCTATTGATCGTATTTATTATAACAGTAGCTGTGAATCGACTCTAGGAGACCTTTGTAATCCAGCCTCTATAAAATGGGTACCCTTAACTGGGGGAAACCTGGTAGTTGAGTGAGATCTCGGACAAGTTCCTCTCTACAACCATAGCAACTAGGAACCAAAGACCCTTTATAGGTTGTAGTGTTAACGATTTTTTTTTTGTGTTTTAAATAGATAATATATTTGAAAAGAGGGAGTAGGGTAGCTTAGTGGGTAGAGCGCTGAATTGCTAGGCCGAAAATTCCGGGTTCAAATCCGGCTATGACAGATAAATTATTTATTTTGTTAACATAATTGGATCCTATGAGGTCTTCATACTCTCCTGGGGTTCACTCAACCTCTTGAAAGTTGATAACCTTGACAGGGCGAAATCCAGTGGGTTGAGTTACACCCCCTGCACAACTGCTGTCTTAAATCTAGTATACATTAGGTATATCGCTCGTTATGTCTGTAGACCGTGTAGTAGACGGACTGTAAAACTCTTCTTTGTCTCGTCTAGTGTCCACTCTACTATACGAATTTCATGTCTGGTCTTCTTGTGTCAATTGTGGAGGGCATTGTCTTGTGTGGAATGAGTTCCTGCTTTGTGCTAATTACAAATGGAAGAACGCAAAAACGTAAACATGGTATATGGAACTTCTCGCAGAAGGACCCACCTTAGGTAATAATTTAAGAGTGGAAGAAGCCATGGGTTTTGAAGATTTACTTATTTTGGTTGGAGGACTAATAATGAAGGAATATTCGTTTACAGAAACTATCCCAGTTTCTCTTCGACTGGCAGTGTTACCTAGCAAGTGAAGGCTTACTTGAGCCTCCCGTACACCATCAGAACATCTAAGCAGGCAATATCGCGAATGGTGCCAGAGGTTTCCGAAGTGATTATCTCATCATTAGAACAATATTTAAAGGTATTTGTAAAAAAACAAATTTATAGAAAACATTCAAAGAAATAGTCTCTACCGTGTACTGAATCGAAACCCTTCGTAGGTTGTAGTGGTACAGGTGTACAGGTATTTTTTAATATATTTGAAAAAAAAATTAATTACAAATATTATAACTTTAAAAAGAAACAAGCATTCAATTGAAAGCAAACCTTTAAAAAAATAACATATGTATATTATTGATTTAGAATTATAAAATTTTATTATCTTATATCGTAGTAGGCAAGAGAGCTTAATCTCTTATTACGCACTAAAAGCGAGCCTTTTATAAAGAATGTTTATTCAACAAATTCACTAATTGTTTAATATAGTAAATTTCTTAGGAGAGGCAATATATCCAAGAAGGATCCAATATTTCAGCGGGCCGATATTAAAGGGTGGTAAATAATTAAAAAGGACCGTATAATAAAATGTTATGGGGCCAGGTAATACGCTCCCCGCCCCCGCCCCCCCCCCCCCCAAGTAATTTGACTTAGCTATTTTAATTATTCGCCGGTGTGTATATTAAATACCAGCGGTCTCCCCCTCCCTCCTGGCTGCCATCTATATATGTAAATATTGACTATGCCAGGTCGCCATTTTTATATCGGAGTCGTTAGGGGCTAGAGTAGCTGCGTGGTTTCCAGGCATTCTCATTATTAAATGCTAAAGGAAACTGATAACCACACCGGCACTTTTAATAATAATGAAATATTTAATTTGGCCCTCCGAGGCTCAACATATTAAAATTGTAAGGAAGGGGTTGGGAAGGGGAGGCGGTTTCAGATTTAATTTTCAGCTTTTAAGACTGAGAGGAATTCGTCTCTATCTGACCCCATATTGCCGGATATAAATATTTCCAGCTTCCTCTGAACCGATCCCCTGGTTCGCTATTAATTGCTCAGATATCCACGCCCCGGATTCGAAATACTCAGTTTTGGAGTTAGTAGTTCCTCTAGTTGTCATCGGAACCTATACTGGTATGTGTCTATAGAACATATAGTCAACAAACGGTAGACTTGACTTGTAAGAAGGAATTATATTTGGTATCAAATGGAACGATATAACATAGATATACAATGGCATTATGAAATTGAAAACAGTTTTCACTTCCTGGCAGTGTGTCCCGTCTTAAAATTGTATAGAAAAAAATTCTTAAAATATGAGCTGATATCAAAACAAAAATTAATAGATATTCTGAATGGAGAGAATTTTATAGGCTTATATAATTTTGTATGTAATGCAGGTCGTTATAGAAAATTTTTAATTTCAGAATTTAATTATTAATGCCAAAAAGAAATTTGATTTATTTTTTAGTTTTGTTGTTGTTTAGTAGTTTAATCAAACTCCCGGCAGACGGTATAAAGTACCATGATGTGGTTGCTAATGTGGAAAATAAAATTAAAAAGAACAGCTGTAAATAATTTAGTAATAAAGAGCATTTTATATCTATATCTATATCTATCTATACAATGGCATTTAATGGACTACTATTATATCTTATCAACTAAGATAGTGACTACTCTACTATAGTGATTACTTATAAAACCTTTGCGCAGTATATCTCAATTTTGAAGTCAATAAAAGCAAAATACCCGATCTAACAATGACAGTGTTAACGATTTGAAATATATTTTTCAGGCTTCATTGAAGATGAAAGTTACCAAAGCAAGTACTATATATATATATATATATATATATATATATATATATATATATATATATATATATATATATATATATTTATACAGTTAAGGCGGTTACAAAATTAAAAAATTTGCTCGTATTTCTGTTACTGGAACAAATGGGTAATATTTCCCATAGAACCAAAACCTTCAAGTGTTCCTTTCTCGCCTATTCCACCACATTTTGGAATTCTTTCTCACCTAATGTCCGCCATGCTTCTTCTCCATCTTCATTTACAACCATGCTTTTCCAACATCTCTATCCAAACAGAGGCTGTTGAGGCCACTCATAAAAAAAATGTTGTTAATTTATTTTTTAATCCATTGTTTTGTCTAAAAAGTGTAAATAAGTAGTTTTAAAAAGGTAAATATCAAACACAACACATCGGCTCACGGCGTATCACCAGCGTAGAGCCCTCAGCCTACCACCAGTGCAGAGCCCTCAGCCTACCACCACTGCAGCAGACATCGGGACCTGGGTTCTTCGAGCTTCCCACTCCATTGACGTTTCCATCTCCATCTCTTCTCGTGAATAAGTCCTTACTCGTACATAAAAAAAATTAATTAAATCTATGTAAACAATTTTAAATATAAGCACAATCTATCATAGTTTATTATAACTCATTTTTTATCTCCAAATTCTGTAAATTAGTCTTTTTTTCATTATATACTACTATTTTTTTTATCTTAAAAAATTCTTATCTTTAATTTCTAAAAAAAAAATTATGATATTGTTTCTGCTATCAAATCTTATTTTTATTATTAAAACACCATTTGCATTACCCGGACATAACATACCTGCGTTGGGCAAATGTAAAGGTTCTGTTGAGCAACTAAGCCAAGCAAAAGAGTCTCTCTAATTAGTTACAATTATTTACTCATATCAGAAGTAACTAATGACTATATTATTTATTATAAAGAGGAAAATAGTTGACTGGAAGATCGTAATGAAGGATATAATTAGTCTGGGGTGCAGTCATAAATGACATAAAATAAGGTAAACTTATTTAATTTAAGTGGCGACGCACAGTGGAACGAATCCCGCATTTGTTGGACATTGGACCAATTCTCTAATAACTAAATTTGTCCTTTATTTTGATCTTAAATTATACTTTATACTTCTTCTCAACAAAATCCATAGATAAATTAATTGTAAAATTAAATCTTACATGAAAAATTCTGAATTGAAATATAAATTTTTCTAAAAACTCATATTTTAAAAGCAATCCACTGTTTGAGGTAATGCATTAAATTAATCATGCACCTACTGGATAAAAACTCATCCATAATAAGTTATTTTAGGCAAATAAAACTTGGGATTATTTCAAACGTCTGGGATTTTTCGGTGAAAATTGGGGGATAAAACTAAAATAATCAATTGCGAAAATCGCCCAAAAAACTACCTTCACAGTAAATAACTAGAATGTTTGAAGTTTTTTTCCATTAGTCGGATTCTGCTACTATGTGCTATTTTCCGAGAAAATGATTTTTTTTCTTCTTTTTTTTCTTTTCCGGGCCTTGAGAATTAATTTAAAATAATTTCTGTTGATATTGGGGTCTACTTTTCCCAAGTTTTCTTTTGTTTACCAATGATTGTTTACATTCATTTATCCGAATCCTTATCTAACATAATAGTATTAACAATGAAACTTAGTTTGTGTGTGGTATTTGAACGATATATGTGTAATGGTGCACATAGGTGCAATAGTCCCTACAAAAAATCGTCAAGCTTTTAAATTTTTATTTTTTAAATTTTTATTTCGTTATTTAAATAAAACAATTTTATATAGGCACCTACATTTAATATAATTTTGATGTATCAATTATACCTAGTGAATTAACTAACAAAAGTAATTATCAATTATTATATTCATTTTGTTTAATAATTAAATTATTTGGTTTGTTACTTTTTCCTTTGTATAACTTTATTTAATACCTATGTATCTGTCTTTCCATAGAATACTGTATTGTACCCATTCTAGTGGTATATAGGTAAAATGTTAGATAATAAATTATCGAACATCGAAATATCAAATCTAGAATTTTTACACGTTTCCCCTAAAATGTTTGATCCTGTTTATCATATAATTAAATAGTCCATTCAAAAAGCTGTAAAACCGTAGCAATAGCCTTATTCTAGGAGAACCAGAAGCGGAGATATTAATGAATGTCCAGGCCTCCCTAACGCTCGTTCCACTGTGCGACGTTTCGGCCCACAATGTAGGTCATCTTAAGGGCTGAGAAGGAAAAACATTTATGACTGCACCCGCAGACTAATTATATTCTTCATTCTTTTATTTAATATTGTTTTGCTTATGTTTTGTTATTTTATATTTTCGGTTCTCGGCCAAATTATATACATAATTATTTAGTTATTTTTTAATAATTAGGTTTAGGATATAAATAAAGAAATAAGTTCAATAAATGTAAATTCATAAATAAAAGCAAAGTTTAATGACAATTGCAAGTGATACTTTTGACCGATTGTCATAGAAATGGAAGTTTAATTCATTTAATTGATTCATCTACAGCGATCGATTGTGCAAAGTGAGCCAAGCGTAGATCCCTTCTCTACCCAATGAATAGTAATTAATCAATGGTACTCACGAATATTAGTATTGCTCGATAAATGTTATCCTTTCATATAAGTTTGATGCCAATGAATTTTCTTAAATCCCAGTATTGTTCAAATCCAGTCTTTCATATCAGTAATTTGTATACAGGATAATTAATAGTCCTTATTAATTTTTTTGGGGCATTTTATATCCTATTATTGCACTCGCTATGGTAACTTTCCTCTTCAATGAAGCCTGAAAAATGTATTTCAAATCGTTAACACTGTCATTGTTAGCTAGGGTATTTTGCTTTTATTGACTTCAAAATTGAGTATATACTGCGCAAAAATGAATAGGGATATTGATAATTTTGTAGTATATACTTTACCTAGTATTTATATTATTATGGAATTTTTTTCACTTTGCAATATTTAATGTAGTATAATTTCTATAATTCTAATATATATTAAGGCTTTTTATAATAAAAATAATATTAAAATCCTATGCAAAGTAAATACAACAAAATTAGTGGTATCCCTATTCATTTTTGCGCGGTTTATATTGATAAGAATAAGTGTTTTGGTATAATTTTGATTGTAATTTTAAAATTGTTTCGCGTATTTCATGAAGTCTATGTTTATTCTTAATAAAAGAATAAAAATAGTGATACAAATGGTTGATGCATATAATAATAATAATGACTTTATTTATTCTAAGTCCCTTTAGAATAACATTACAGGAATAATGTATAACCAAAATGTCTTAGAGTAAAGTATATTACATTTAGTTAAGTAATTACAATTAAATTAATAAATGAGGAATAAATAAAAAAATAATTGAAAAAATTATCAATCACCTCCTAAAACAATATTTAAAGAAAACTATTTCCTATAAAGGAAAAAGAAAATAGAAATAAGATAACAATGATTATGGAGAGAGAAATAATTGATAGTCATATATATATATACAATTTTTTGAAAAACAAGACAACTTAACAAGGAATAAAATAATGAAAGAAAAAATAAAGACTACGGTATAATATACGGTTTAAACTATTATTTAAACTAAAATCTGTATCTTTAATTTCTTTAGAATATTTTGACCACTGTGAAGGGTCTATTTAATAAGCAATGGAGTCTGGACTGTTTCCAAGGATGTTGAGCAGAGGGATTTGTCCGAGTTCACGATCACTTGTCAGGTTGTCTCCCATTTAAGGATTATAGAGGCTGGGTGAGCCGTAGGAGGGTCTAAAGATCTCATTGGATCCATCTACTAACACCCGTAATGATCGGCATGTCAGATCGGCGGGTTTATCTGATACAGTCGGATTCTAACCCGGATCTTCACAGCAACTGAGCGCTCTACCAACTGTGTGTTCATTAGAATAGCTAATATAGCAACGATAAACTGTAATGGTATTAATATGTACTATAATGGTATGAAGAATGATTTAAAATAATTAAAAAAACAAAAATAACGTTCTCATTACTTTTAATTAAAACAAACAATTATTTGATTAAATTTTACTAATCATTATATTTTTTATTAATTTTTAAAGATTAATTTTACTTCTCATAAAAATCAGTACGGCAGACGGTATAAGTACCATGCTGTGGTTGCTAATGTGGAAAATTAAATTAAAAAGAACAGTTGTAAATAATTTAATAAAGAGCATTTTATATCTATCTCTCTATCTATCATAAAAATCAGTATAAAGCACGTTGAATTAACTTGATGGTGACCATCGTACTTAAAAAATCGATGAGAGATATTAATAAGTTTTTTCAGCTGTTCATTTGAATAAAGGGTCGCTTCCCCCCTTATTCTACTATCTCGTTCGAGTTCTATCTTCAGTTCAATTCAAAGTGATATAACCCAAATCATATCGCCTTTATCAGGAAAAACGTCTAAATGAAACGATGTATAGTCCGTAGAACACCAAATAACTTGATCTTGTTCAAATTTCCTCTATTTCCACATCCCCAAATATTATAGTGATAATTTTAAAAATGCCTTTTAGAGTTCAAATATTTTCTTTGATAACTCCAAGATGACTCAAACAGAATCAAGGCATTTCGACTGAAAGAGTAAACGATTCGTTAAAACTAAGTGCACACTTCCATTTTCGTTAAATAAAACGTTTATTTATCTTTCTTTTCTTTTAAATAATCTAATGAGTATTTTTAAATTTCCATATTAAAATGATCCTATCTCTTTTTTTTCCGACGACATTGTATATACAATTTTTATTGTTTAATGGAAATTATAGTTGTAATAATTCTAGAAAAAAAAATTCAAGGAAGGGAGTGAATAGTTGATTGGCTCAAGATTATTTTTATTTAAATACATGCGTTTTAAATTCTTCCTTTAATTTTATGAATTTATTGTTATCAACAATATCTTAGAACAATCACATATTAGTTTCGATTGAACTCCCGGGGAAAAATATCATTGTGGCTATGAACTTTTGTTATATTTTACCTTCTCATAAGCTTCTGGAATATGGTTTAATACATGTATATATTTTTTCTGGAATGATTGAAAGTAAAAACTGTAAAATACTTGTTTGAATAATTAATAATACATGTCATGATAAATTATTAATAATGTATTTATGTAATACCGTATTATACTAGAAAGGAGTGGAGTTGCTCAGTGGTAGAGCACTGAGTTGTCATGCCTAAAATCTCGGTTCAGATCCCGCTGCTGGCAAGACTTATATTAAATCAGTTAGAAGCCGGAGATGGATCATCTGGGATGAATCTAAGACCCTCCTGGGGCTTACCCAGCCAAGGGGGAAAATCTGGCGGTTGAGCGTGATTTAGGACAAATTACCTCCCTGCACAACCGTTGTCGGTGAAACATTACTGTCTCTACCAGGACCCGTTCACGGGTTGTAGTGGTACAGGTTTATTATGATGAATGAAGAAACTTAGTTTAAACCTTCCAACGTCCGAAAATTTATAAAAATAAACTAAAAGTTAATTGCAAGTAACATAAATTAATACTAATATACAAATAAAAAATCCTGGAAAAAATGAATTTTTCCTTACAAAACAGCAAGCAATATAATGATTATATAATTATAATAATGACTATTAAACCTATGTCAATTTTTTGTTACTTAACTAGGTAGGTTGGTATAGGTTATAATATTCTATACTCTTATTAGGTATAATATATCCATTCTCTGTATGTAAATGTGTTCACTTTTTTCGGATTTATATATTTCTCGTTATTGTTTCATAAACTTTTGTTATAACTTCTTTTTGTATATGAAAGACGTAGTATATGAGACTTAGCCAACATTATTGATTATTAGCCAATATTAAAGTATTGATTTGTGTTAAATTAAGTTTTGTAAAAGTTCTTGAATTACCTGAGAGGTCCTCCGATGGTCTCCATAGCTAACCAGGCCCGTTCATTTGTAATTCTAAATAAGTTTCATGCCCAGTGATAAAAAATTGCCTTAACAAGAGGCACTCAATAAGGACGAGAAAAAAGGTTAAATCGGCAATGATTTAATTAAGAAACAATGGAGGGTTGAGACACAGGTAGCGGCTCTCATTAGGGCCAGGCCTGCCAACATGAAGAATCGGAAGCATTTAATTAAATATCCCTACTCTAGGGTCCTTTCTAGTGTCTACGGTTTAATAACGAGGCCCAAGTAATTAAAGGCTTGCGTTTAATTATATATAAATATATATATATATTCCCCCTTTTTATCTAATATCCGCCCTCGCTTCTCTTCTTTTCTCCTATTCCGATTCGAAAATGAATGGAAACTCTGCCATATTTTGAATCTGTTGACGGATATTTCTTTTACAATATTCGCTTTAATTTTTGGTTTCTGAAAAAAAAGTTAATTGGTCACGGAAATAAGAGGAAGTCGGTCGTAACCCTACAAAATCAACAATACCACAATATACTATTACTAACACTACCCTAATAAATTACTAACAATACTATTTCCAACACTACTACTATATACTCCTAATACTACTCCAATATATTACTACTGATACTAATATTAACACTGCTATAATATACTAATATTAATATAAATACTTCTACAATATATTACCAATGGCTTTAATACTAACACTGTTACAATATACTACTAATGATACTAATACTAACACCTCTACATTATACTACTAATAATACTAATTACTACACTACTAAAATATGCCAACAACAATATTAAAACTACCATACTACAATGTACTATTGATGATACTAATACTAAATCAACTGCAATATCCAACTAATAATACTAAAACTAACAAAACTACTAAAATATACTAGTAATAATACTAAAACTAACTCTACTACAATGTACTACTAATAATACTAAAACTAGCACTACTACAGTATATACATGTAATTATACTGATACTAACACTGTTACATCCGTGTACATGTGTAACATTGTTACACTGTTACATACATTAATAATAATACAAATACTAACACTACTACAATATTCCATTAGTAATACTAAAAATAACTCTACTACAATATAATACTAACAATGCTAAAACTAACTCTACAATATACTAATATTACTAATAAATATTCCAATAATAATACTAAAACAAACATTATCACAATATTCTACTAATAATACTAAAACTAACACTACTTTTCTTAAATATTATTATATATAGCACTGCTTGAGATGTGCTAACAATTAATTTTAAGGCAAATTTAGACATTATGAGAATGACATTATGCAAAATCAGCCTTTGTAATCTTTATGTCCGGTTTCATTTTCGACTTTACAGGTAAATTTATAATATATACTTTCCGAAATTAATTCCATCATATTGTCTCAATATAACTCTTCTCTAACCGTTGTGAAAGATAGTTATAAAAATAAAGAAGAAACAATAATCTTATTCTGTTTATCAAAAAATAAACAGAAATCTCTGTTATTTCTGAAATCTAGTCAGCGGGAATCATTGAGTAGTTAACATCATGTTAATAGTACACCTTTCCGATGATGGACGCACTCTCTGAAATGAAGATTATGTAAAGAGCGAGGATAGGCAGTGGAAGAGAGAAAGAGATAGCAATTAGGAAGCGCGATTAAGAGAATTAACTGCGCGCAATAAAATATATCCTTATTAGTGTCGGGCCAGATTAGCGCGCGCAGCGACGTTTTAGGCGGGAATCCGGCCACTCCACCTTTTTACGGGTTTTATATAGAGGAGCAATAAAAGACAATTAAAGCAAGGCCCCTTCATACCTTAATTAAACAGGACTCTTCCTGTTCTCTCCTTACTTTGTACATCTCTCTCTCTCTCTCTCTCTCTCTCTCTCTCTCTCTCTCTCTCTCTCTCTCTCTCTCTCTCTCTCTCTCTCTCTCTCTATCTCTCTCTATCTCTCTCTCTCTCTCTCTCTCTCTCTCTCTCTCTCTCTCTCTCTCTCTCTCACTCTCTCACTCTCACTCTCACTCTCACTCACTCACTCACTCACTACCCCCCTCTCTCTCTCTTTCATCCATTTAACCTTTAGCCTGTTTCCTTTCTGTCTCCTTATATAGTCAATTTACTTATCCCTGCCTATTTCATTTAATTACCGTTTTACTGATACGTTACCCTTATAGGAAATTAAGTATTTACAAAGGAGAGGATTAGAAGGAGATTGTGCTCACCATTTGCAGTTTATGGTTGATAGATTACGATTATTAGAATTGAAGTTCATTTAATTACTTATTTGAAGAAGTAAATAACTTCAACTAGTCTATGAAAATTGAAGTGCAATGCCCTCTAATTTAAGGTACCCACTTTAAAGAACCCCAGGAGGATTTTCAGAAGCCTCATGGTTCATCCGTGGCTGTTGGAAGATTGCTAGGAAGATTGAATAATTGAAGGAATAAGGAAGATTGATTCTTTTATCTGTCACACCCGGATTTGAACCAAAGCAACTCAGCACTCTGCACTAACACTCACGAGCTACCCTGCTACTATAAGTTCGACTGATAACTACATATATATATATATATATATATATATCAGGAAAAAATAACAACTTATAAAGTCGAGAATCTATCCCTGAGGGAATTCCCATCGACTCAACCCAACGAGTTCTTAAGGATCTGGGAATTCTATCCTATCACGCGCCCTCGATTTGCTGTGTATGACGTTTTATTAGAGACAGATTCTGGACGAAGTAGTCTTCTAGACGAAGTAAATCTGGTATAGTCTATATTAGGAATTAAATTAAGGTCATTAATCTATTGGTACTAAGAAACAAAAGAAAAAATATATTACGACTAAGTATATTAGGATATGTGAGACAATCCCCGTGGGCTCACCCAGTCTCTACAATGTATCCTTAATTGCGAGAAAAACCTGGATGTTGAGCTTGGTTTCGAAAAAGTCGAAAAACCCTCCCTGCACAACCGTTTTCTTAGGAACACTACATTTTCTACCAATTACTGACCTCAGGAGCCTTCATGAGTTGTGGCAGTTCATGTAAAAAAAAAATTTCGAAAAATTCAATATTATCAGGCAATAACTGCAAGACTTATAACAGAATCTCTATGTTGAAAAGTAAACAAAAAAACCTTTCCTAATCAAATTAAAAAATCATTTAAAAATAGGTCAAAACATCTGTAATGTATATCTTCATTTAATTTATTAATTTTAACATATTAATTTAGACACTAGAAAGTGGAATAAATGAAAAAAATTATCTCGTTTATATTTATTTTTTGAAGAAACCACAGCATTCATTACTTTAAATTGTTTATTCCTATTGTAAAATTCCATCCACTCTAATCTCATCGTGATTAACCGGCCTATTGGAATATAATGGGCCCACTTACATGATAACAGCGGGGATAATATTGTGATGACAATATCTCTAATCTTATCATCCTAGAGATGGAATTAATTAATAGTGTCAGTTAATTGCTAAATGCAGCTCGTATCATTCAAGTAATGTCAATCAGCCATCTCTCATTGCCTAGCTCTAAATCATCATTCGATCTCTTAGCCAATTATATCAGTTCATCATAGATACCTGAGCTGATTAGTTAATTATCGTTATGGGCTTTAAGTAATATATTTCTACTTATTTTACAACATAAATACATATAAATGTGTATCTGTGTGCACGCATAGGATTTTATTTCGAATGATCTGTAATTAAATTATTTTATTTTAATATTTATTTGTCTATTTACTAATGGAATGGAATAAGAAAGAAATTTATTAAATATACTTCTCCAACTTAAAAAAAACAGTAGTCGGTTGTAAATGATTTTTGCAAAAATTGTTAATTTCGGTCTTTTAAAAGTCGAGATTTTTTATTTTAAATGCGATTTTTTTGTTATAGGAATTGGATATTGGCCTCTACTTCTGGGATGGGTGATTTCAGCCCATATCAAGCCAAATCCATAGAGGTATTTCTAGTTTATTTTAAATATCTGCGAAATTAATTCTTTTTTAAATTTATTTATTGAAATGTACAAACATTGAGAGGAAAATGGAGCCACTACAATTCATGATGCATGTAGGGTTCAGTACATGGTAGAGACTGTACTGTTTCCAGAACGATAGTTGTGAAGAAAAGCGATTTGTCTAATATCACAATCAACACCCTAATATAACTCCAATTAAGGATGTCCACTATATAGAGACTCGGTCAGCACCGAGAGAGTCCCCAGAGCCCACAGGTCCATCCCAGGTTGTTACGGATTAAACAAATTAACCGCCATAGCCAGATTTGAACCTGTGGCCTTCTGTACGGCAACTTAACGCTTTACCACTTAGCTACCCCGCCCTATATGAAATAATACGACATGTAAATATTATAAATGGTTGCACAAAGGCAACTAAGTAAACTTAAGTAGGGAAATTATTCACTGTTAGTACTCAAATAACAGGCATTTAAAAGATCTCCAGACCATCTTTTTTTTTCAAATCCTCCTCGGAGGATTATCGGAAATGAAAGGGGCTAGAGTTTTGAGAAACTAGTTATCAGGGAATAGAGTTTCTCATGATTATATTGGGTTCAGTCCAAACCAGCTACTAATCGAACAAGAAGGTCATTATGGATGGTTTAATTCATCATATAGTAAAGAATATTTTGCGAGGTCTATGTAGATAAAATTTAATTAAAATTTAAAATTTTATTTTATTTTGTTTGAAAAGATTGAGAAGGTATTCGAACCCGGGTCTTCCGCATCTCTAGCGCGGTACTCTACCATATAAGCTACCAGGCTCGTAACCAGGCTAGAAAAATCCATTCTCTTCACCGATCGTATATCCCCAAGTACTCGCAATTTTTGGGATGTATATATGGGGAAGAATGTTCATTGAACATTACTTTAATTAGGATCTGGTTGAAGTACGTCATATATATATATTTAGAATAACTCAGTGGACAAAGCTGATATTGAACTGAGCCGGGCTATGGGAACCTCTCCATTTTAATCTACAAAAGTAACAATTTATAATTATACAGAAAAACGTAATTTTACTGATGGGTGTAAAGGAATTTTAAACCTTTCACTTTTAAGTACTTTTGTTTTTCTATATCTGTATATTTATATATTTTTAAATTATGTTAATGAATTGTACAACTGTAATATATACATCTAGTACAAGGGCTGTATGACTAACTAGATACAAGAAAGGACATGTAGAGGCACTACCCACTGGCAGCAGCACTCTAAATATCTATATAACTATGCATTTTAATAAGGATTTTCATTAGAGCATTCCATAAAAATGGCATGTCAATGTATATATATATATATATATATATATATATATATATATATATATATATATATACTGAAGTAAAAGTTTTAAGTAACATTATTTGATTTATCCATTAATAATGCAAATAAAATAAAATTTCATATAAAGCTCTTAATTTTAATTATTTCTAATTTTTAGACTGGGGAAAGATACAGCGTGGAAAGCAATTTTAACTATATTTATTTTGGACTTCTCGGGCTACGAAACACCTTTTGCGATTTATTTTTTTATAATGTTCTTAAAACTAAATCGCTAATTAAGCAATGAAGAAGATGGTGGTTAACGACTTTGACTTCAAGTTAATAATTATTTTTAAAATATAATAGATATGCATACAAATTAATCTCTGTTTTGCATGTTTTTCTATGAAATTAATCTATTGACCCACGGATTTCATGAATAGGGAACCCTTTCGATTTTACGTTTTCTAGATAAAACTCAGACAACTATAACCACTTCAACTCCATCTATATTTTATAAATAATATTATTCCTTCCTTTACAAGCTGGAATAAAACTGCATATTGTTAATTAACTCCTAGATAAACAAATGACTTTAATGAGAAATTGCAGAATATTATCTTAATGCGACTTTTTCTATGACTTACGCATCTTAAATACCAGGCTTCTCCGTGTGAACCGGACCTTATAAAGGAATTCAAGACGGCTATAAACGTTTTAATACGATACAAAAAAAAAAAAAAAAAAAAATTGGATGGCGGAATCAGACTGGTGTTATTGCGGAATAGTATAACAGATGCGCCTGCTGCAGTCTATTGTGCAAGATTGTTATAGATTTTTTTAAAAATCAATTATTCAGTTTTGTCTATCAATATGAACCGATGTAACATTTCATTTGTATTCAAATCTCTTCATTACAACTATTTAGCGGTTTAGGTTTGTTACTAGATAACATATTTCTCTTAATAAATTCACTATGGGTGAGCTCCAGGAATCTCTTCAAATGTAATATTCTCGATCGACGTTTAATAATAGAATAAATAAATATCATCCACATCCGGTTTCGGACTTACAGAATTTACATGGTTCTAGAAACTCTCATACTGGATCATCCCGTTTCCAATTATAGAAACATTCTTTCAAGTATTATTTTGTATTTAAATTAACTAGCCTGATCGTTGTGACTACTTTTGCCTGATCATATCTACCTCTTCAACTCTGGATAATCCTCCGAGGCGTCTGAAAAGAATATGGCCTCATGTCCTAACTTGAAACTGTTATTTGAATACCACCAGCGGTTAGTCGCTCTACTTCCCTTTACTTTCTTGCCGTTATATATCATTCATAATATTACTTGTTGCATTATTTAATAAAGTTAAAAATTTCAGTAGAAAAGTTTTTAAAAAATGTTTACTTTTTCATTCCCAATTGTCTCTATGTATTTGTTTTATTGTACTGTAGACGTTATTTTGTTTTTAGTCAATGGCTGACTTAGCAACTTGTTCCCTAAATGTAGATTGAATAGTATCTCGTGGACAACTATTTATTTAATGCATTGTGTAATATTATAAATTAGGGTATGAATTTATTCAACAAAGTATAAAAAAACAGTCACTATGATATACATGCAGTCCCGGTGAATAAGTGGCTAAGTCGATTTTTGTCCAGAGAGAGTTAGTCGTTGACTTTGGCTTTATATTATATAGTCGTGGTCATAGAAATTGCATCACCCATGATTGGTACCTTTTTGATCCTAAATGTGTAAACAAATAGTATGATTGTATTTGTTTACCTACCAGTATTAGAGTGAGATGGAATCAGTGACTCATAGTTTAGTTGTGCCCAGAGTATCCAATATTAAGCACGTCTTTTTTTTCCATTATGTCCAATAGACTGAGTTTCAAACAAATGTCGAAATATGAAAAATATTAAATTAGTGACTTCGCTGCAGCTGGACTTTCTTCGTGTGAGATAACAAGGAGGGTGAAGTGGAACCAATCCACTGTAGTAAGAATAATATACAAAAATCTTTCCCAGGGATCTACCGAGCGAAAGAAAGGGGCTGGAAGGAAAAGGAAGACAGGTGAGCATTTAGATCCCATGATGGTGCGATTGCCCTTAGAAAATCGCTTCAAAACTGCTAAAGAAATATCTAGAGATCTAGCAGCTAGCAATTTAGCATAAGTAAGTCGAGAAACAGTTGGCAGAAGATTAAAAGAAAAAGGTTTACGGGCAAGAAAACCAGCCAAAAAGTCATTTCTTGACAAACAAATGAAACAATCTCGCCTTAATTAGGCGCAGAATTTTAAAAATTGGACATCTGACGACTGGAGGAAAGTGATGTTTTCAGATCATAGTAAATTCAATATCTTCAGTTCTGACGATGATACAATTTCTTTCCTAAATTCCTCGTTAACTCTTAAAATTTTATTTATCATTTTATGAATATTGTTACGGGCTACTGGGTGTAAAATGGGCTAAACTATTACTTAATTCAAGATGCTAATATTTATTAACAAATTAAAAAGAATACAATGAGATTGTTTAAAACAATTAAATTATTAAACTAATATAAATTAAAAATAACAATATTCAACAGATTATTACCTAAGCCTAACTGTTATCTAATTACTAAAATCATATACAAATACTATAAGGTATTACTATAACTAAATAACTTAACTATTTACCGAAATTTGTACAAATACAATAAAATTACACTCTAGTGTATAACTACAAATTAACACTTACAGTTCGCTAATTAAAGTCCACCGACCGTAAGACTCTCCAAATATGACAAACTGACACACAGTTTATTACACGGCCACTAATTGTCACTGTCACTGTTCCTCACACGGACTATCACAAGACTACTGTCACAGCACTACTCACTTACTACAGACTGATACTCACCTCGGCCGAAACAGCTGGCCTTTTTATATAGGCAAGGTAGGCCGGGGTGGGGCATTTCTCGGAGGAAGGTCGAGAGCCGTCCAGGCCGATCCAGAAAGTTCTACACGTTCTTTGACCCCTTCCGCTTAATCCCACAGCTCGTCTAATCCTCTCAGCCGGTCGATGGAGACGCATTTCCTTTCCAGGGGTTGAACGTGCACACCAATATGGCGACTCCAGAATTGGCGAATGTCTGTTCAAGCATGTTCCTGACAACCTTCCACTCCAGGCCGTCATATCCACAGCCCAACTTAGGGATCGCGAGCTTGGTGACACGCAGTTTCAGAAGCTTACTCCGCAGGTCGTCGAGGCTTCGCCGCAATGCGCCATATGTGGGCTTCTGATCAGTAGCACACTTGGTAACTAAGTAGAACAGGTGTCGTCCTTCGTGCGTATGATGGAGTGCTTTCCCGACGCTTGGTCCTTGGCGTTCTAGTTCCTTAGTTCCACCAAACCTCTTCCTGAAGACCGTTGCAATCCCTTGGGAAGTCCTCAGATCTTCGGCGACACAATGGGCCAGAGAATAGTCCACTGGTAACGAGAAGATATCTCTATAGACTGCCTGAGTTACTCTACGGGAACCTGGTACCTGTCGGGCCATGGTCTCCTTTGGCTGCTTCCTGATCCTATAAATGACGTCGTTTATCCTATTGATGATCTCAAAAGGGCCATCCCAGGAGTGCTGAAGTTTAGGTGAGTAGCCTCGCCTCCTTCCATGGTCATGTAGCCAGACCAAATCTCCAGGTTGGAATCCACCTTTCTCCGCCCTGATGTCGTAACGCTCCTTCATTATGTCACTGGCTCCCTGGATGTTTGCACGAACCTTCTCGTGGATATTATCCATCCGCTTCCGTAGATTCGTGACGTACTCCTCTCCGGCAACTTCCTCATTGGGCTTGAACCCGAATTTCAGATCACAAGGCAAACGAAGTTCTCGGCCGAACACCACATCTGCGGGTGTCTGCCCCGTTGTTTAATGGACTGAACTTCGTTAGGCTAACAGGAATAGGTGAAAATACTGATCCCAATCTCGCTGATGGTCGGAGACGACTTTAGACAAATATCGACCCATTGTCCTGTTCATGCGCTCCACCATGCCATCCGATTGAGGGTGAAGAGGTGTCGTCCTGGTCTTGGGTATTCCCAGTGCTTCGCACATCCCGGAGAAGACTGCAGATTCAAAGTTTCTTCCCTGGTCAGCGTGAAGTTCCATGGGTACTCCACACCAGCTGACGAGCTGCTTCACAAGTACGTCTGCAACGGTGACTGCCTCTTGATTCGGAAGGGCATAAGCTTCCACCCACTTAGAAAAATAGTCCATGGCCACGAGAATATATCGGTTACCTTCGTCCGTCGCAGGGAAAGGGCCAGCGATGTCGATCGCTCTCCTCTCGAACGGTGATCCCACGTTGTACTTCTTCATAGGGCCCCTCTTTCTTCTTGTTGGTCCGTTAGAGGCCGCACAAGTCGCACAAAGCCTGCACCAGACCAACATATCGTCCTTAACGTTTGCCCAGTAAAAGCGTTCACGAACTTTTTCCAATGTACGATGAACTCCAAGATGGCCGCCAGTTACACCGTCATGTAGTTTCCTAAGCACTTCGGACACTTTATTCCTTGGAACGATGAGCTGTAGCCTTCTTTGATCCCTTCCGCTTAATCCCACAGCTCGTCTAATCCTCTCAGCCCGGTCCTTCTTCCCTCTCTGACCGTAACAATATTATTTATTTTTTGTATGGGTTTTAACCATTTTTCACGCCTAATAACATACTATTTTCCTTTGTAAAACATTTTAAAATAATCAAAAGGTAAGAACGACATTGGTTTAAGGAGATCCTTCATTATTTTTAAGTCATGCAATTTCTATGTTCACGACTGAATATATAATATGAGCAATAACTCCATTTTAAGCCAATATCTGTGATAGCCATTAATGCACTAGGAGAATAACACGTTTCCGCTCATTCGGCTTTCTTTTATGTGTCATCATTGTCTGTATTACTTATGGATTTAATCAATTTACCTAGAAAAAGTACTGAATTTTTAAAGGGTAGTATGCCCCTTAGGGAGGGAGGAAAGTAGGACGGGCTGGAGGCTGACCCAGGTAAGGACGAAATTCTGCCAATAAGGAAGGGAATCCCCAATTATGAGCCAATTATATATAATGGGGCGACCACCTTTGACATCAAACCGTTGCTGCCTACGGAATAAAACACTTCATTACACCCTTCTTATCAGTTTAAATAGGGCGTCATTTGTGTTTCCGCTAGGGGCTTCTCAAATAAACCGCTTTTGTATAAGATGAAAAAGGGAAAGGTCCTTATTTATATTAAATCGCCAATTTTTTCCTCCCCATTTTCTCATTACTTTTAGCTTTTTATAATTTTTTTTTTCCAACTCCTCTTCATTCGTCTCGCTAATAAAACGACAAAGAATCGGGTAATGACGCTAACAAACTGACCCCTGACAACGATAATGGGAAAATAAACGTCTCGATCATAAAATTCAAGTTTAAATGCTAGTTCGATTTATACCTAATTCGTAGATACCATTAAAAGGACATTATTTCCGCTTCCAATGGTTGGGAGTTATTCTATAAAATTAGTGACTGCTTTCTTTAGTAGTAAAGTTCTCTTCAATTTGGCATTATTATGTTTTATTGCTACTTTATTTAAGTATTTAAATACTATAAACATATGTTCAGATTATATTCGGTGTCTGTTGCCCGAACCAGAATATGAAGGAGAGGATATGAGGCGTTTGAGATCAATTGCGGATAAATTGGCTTTGTCACAGTTTTGAAATTTCAGTTATCCGCTTATAGACACCAGATATTGAGAAATCATTTTTTATCAAGATGCTAATAGGAACTAACCTCAGGACAAATGTTTTTGTTTGTTGAAAAAGTTATATTTTGAGGTATTCGATAATTGAAAAGATGGTAAGCGCTGCTCCAGGAAAAAAGCTACTTGCTAATGAGGTGGACTATTGGAGGAGAGCTGCCAGGGTATCCAGACTAGAAAGAAGGTCTAATGCCGAAATTAGAATACGCATGCAAAATGAACAAATCGTCCTCCAAAATATAGAGAAAAATTATTGGAATGGCATGGTCATCTCAGAAGAATGAAGGAAGAAAGATTACCCAATTTACTTTTCAATTGGAGTGCTGAAGGGAGCAAACGGCTAGAAAGACCACGGAAAAGATGGACGGAGGAAGTTGAGGATAGTAGGCACGGTCATGGTCTGAGAGAAGAAGATATACAAGATAGAACAAAATGCAAAAATGAATTAAAGGAAATTTTTGGTTGGAGGAAACCTCTAACTGAGGGGAAAAACAGTTACGGGATAAAAATTCAACATGTGGCAAAACAGTTTTGTCTTCAATAGACAATTATTTTATTGTATCCCAAATTTCCTCGAAGATGAGAATTTTACTTGACGATTCTCGTTACTCAATAATAACTAATTCTAATAAGACAACTATTTCTCTATAGGCAAAATTCGACTTAACTACTGCTACTGATTAATCCTGGCTGGAGATATAATATGATACAATTATATATCAATACATAAATGGCTCTGATTTTCTTTCTAAATTCACATGTATATATTATAATCCCATGACATGGATAAATATCATTACCCACTTGTAGCATAATGGGGGGGATTCCATAGATAGGAAAACCTGAATTCTAGATTTATTCTCCTTCGTCTTGGACGTGGTGAATCAGCGACAACGATACAGAGCTGGGGGACACGGTGGGAAAGCGAGGTCCGCTGTTAAAAAGGAGGTAATCTGGAGTATTAGGAGTTTTTTATCCGTGCCGGGGAGGACCGTGACGGATCCGTAATGGCCGAGGAATCCCAGAAGCTTAAGAGAGAGAGAGAGAAGGAATGAAGAGAGAGAGATAGAGTGAGAGGGGGGGGGGAGAGGCGAAAGAAAACTTAATGACTTCTATTGATAACAACAACTCCCCCATTCACGGCCTGGCCCGGTTCATTCATCCCGGCCCGCCAGACTGCCCGACGCCCTCAGTGCGCCCATCTCCTACAGGTGTGTTCTCTAGAGTCTGCTATATAGGCTACTATATATGTATTATATATATCTATATAAAATATCTGAGAGGCACTTAGGTATTTTAATATTTTATTACGCAAATAAATTAGTCGTGTTATTACTCGTCATTAGTTTTTTAAAAATCTTGTTTTAGGAAAAAATTATATGTTCACTTCAGATTTAAAAAAAAACAAAAATCTCATAATTACTACAAAATTAATAGGGTTTTTGTTCAAAATTGTCTTATAAGTAGGCAAGTGTAATGATTTTATTGTAATGATTTACTAACTCAAAGAGATGGTAGGCTGAGTTTCTTTAACTACTGGAAAATAACAAAGCAGTCCGTTTCGTATATTACCTTCATTTCCTTAGTCCAATGAACGTCTAGGAGTGAGGTTGGTGTCTCTGAGCAATGAATCCGCACCTATAGGCAGAACTATAAACATTTTTATATATTATGGTATTTTTCTTTTTATAATATATAAAGTAATATAGGCCTATTAGGATTTAAAACAATCCTTGCTTAGCTCGGATGAAAAAAATAAAAGTATAATATATTAGTAATTAGTAGCATAGTATTATTTATTTTAAATAGTGCATATTCATTTATGCTTTTGAAATAAAAAAGGTGGTTTATTAAAAAGTAACATGACCAAAAGTATATTGAATAAAGCAATCAATTCCCAAATATACATGTGTAGTCCCATGATCGGTTTACAATTTAATATTAATCTATCTTATGAATGGTGTCATTTTGGTTTCATGGTGGTATTTGAAATATTGGCCCTCGTGAGTCACAGAAAATATTTTAAATAAATGAACAAAAGTTCATGTGAACAGAAACAAGAAAGCTCATAACCAATTACTATAATTTAATACATTTTATGAATTCAAGAAGTGTTCTAAACGAGACGCTAGGATTGATGTCAAAATTAAATCCCCTCATCTACCCCAAAACATATATGTATATATAGCTTTTTATACTTTCGTCATGTCTCCTCAGATTTTTAATTTCTTGTGTTAAATGTACTACAGGCTAGGAGAATGACTTTCTGAACGCCTTGTTGAGTTACTTTTTACTCTAACCTTCTAGGTCTATCATCCTTTCATACATCAATTTATCATTCAATAGTCAGACCTCCACCATTTTGATGGCTTTCTCGCCCAGGTGGACTCCCGAAGGTGCGTGACACCGCCGGCCCCGGGGAAGGGAATCGCCGAACTAGATGAGTAGCGGATAACGGAGATGGCCCAAGATTGCTTCTCTTTCCATTGAAAAAATAACACTTAATTGAGATTCCTATTTAACGGCCTCAGCGATTATCTTAGCATATTTGATCTTCTACAGCAAAAAGCTTTCAGATGTTCTCTCACGATAAAACAAATGAATGGATACATTAGTCTTCCGTCTTATTTTATTTTTTCTTTCTTTTGCTTTCCTCCGACACCTCGCGCCCTATTTAATATAGAAATTATTATTAATATTCTAGTTTTGTTTATTTATTTCAATATTTATATATAAATCTTTCATTTTTAAATTTTGTCTTATAAGATAAATGGCCTATTATTGTCACTACTATTGCTCTAATTGGTTCTTTGCTCATTTGGCCTATCGTTGATTATATCGTTAGGGATTAATGGTGTTTGTTTTTCTAAACGGAATGGATTGAAGGACGAGATAAATGTCAAGGCAGCCTCCGAGTTTCCGTAAGGCCCCCTTCTTCCTCATTTTTAAATATAATATTGTTTTTAATATAATTATTATTTATATGTTCATTAGACGAAACAATTGATCCTATATTCGTATTGAGGATATGCGAGTAGTACATAGATATAGCGATGAGGTGAAGAATATTGAGTAAAGCAAATTGATACGTTGCTATGTTTTAATATTGAAGAAATATTTTTATTGGAAAATCCAATAAAATGAAATATTTTGTTGGTGTGGAATAAGTTGTTAATGAAAAATTTTAAATAAAGATTTTAAATATATTCATTTTTTAATATTTTTGTTTTTTAAGAGAAAAGATTTGCCCTGGCCGGGATTCGAACCCGGGTCGTCTGCGTCTCTGCTGTAGTGCTCTAAACTACTGAGCTACCAGAGAGCTAGCAGTCGTATCCAAGTCAGACAAATCCGATATCTTCACCGATCAACAGAGACGTGGACAACCCAGGTTCGAATCCCGGCCAGGTCAAATCTTTTCTCTTCAAAAACAAACATATTTAAAAATAATTACCATACAAATAACAATTAATAAAAATATATACATATTTTTTCAAAACAATAGAATATCTTATTAACAGATATAGCATAGTGTTGATTTTATAGCAAAAATAACTTTTTTGCTTTTAATTGAAATGGTTTTAAAGTTTAGTTTCTTAAAAGTGTGAATTAAAAAAAAAAAAAAGAAAGGAAATTCCTATAAGGATTCTATATAGTTTATGAAAATAGCTTAAAATGTTGATTGCAATACCTGCGGCCTGCGGGTTGAAACGTTGGTATTAAATATTTACATGTTATATTATCTCTTTATTAATCACTCATAAAAACCTTTTTCTGGTTATAATTGCTGTAATTACTTTATTACATTTTTTGGACAAAAATTCTTTGACTCAATAATTCAGTAGGGAAAATACTGTTTAAGCAATAATATGATTTGGATCGGAATTGGCCGAGTCTGTATTTAATAATAATATTTTTAAATATAAATATTAGGTTATTCATAATTGATGAAAGCCAATATTAGTTATTTATAGTAAATTAATACAAATTAAAATATCAGCAAGTCATAAAAATAAAGATATTCAGTATTAAATCTGTACCCAGGAGATAAAGGACACCATGTTACATTTTTGTATTTGTTCAGGAAAACCAATTTTCCGTAACTATTAACTGTCCACATTATTATTGATATTGAAAAGTATTGATCGTAGAAAAGTATTGATATTGAAAAGTATTTATGACAATATACCTAAAATATAACCTATTTTGTGGACTTGGTGTCCTATACCGAGGGCCACAGAAATGTTTTGATTTATGGAGGCTGATATTGTATTGTGGATAAGTTACCGTTTCTTAGTTTACTCTTACAATATACAAAGGAATATTTTTGTTGTCAAAACAACAATGCTCCCCAGCACCTCCATTACACCGAATCTGCTAGAGGCTTAATTTAACATTTTTTTAAATTAAAAGAAGAAAAGTAATAATAAAGCAAAAATTAAATTAAAATTTTCCGACTTCATTGCTGCCCCCCCTTCCCCCCCTCTGTTGATAAAAGGAAAAGGTTGCCTGGGGGGCGGGTTATAAGAGAAATAACCAGTAGAAGTTAGTAAATAAAAGAAAAAAAAAGCAATCACAACTTTAATACGATTTGCATAAATAGGTAGCCCGTGTTTAATAAAGGAGCGGGCAGTTCCATTCTGCTCCGGGACATAGTAAATAGTGTGTGCGCGTATATTACTGGGACTTACTACGGCCTCCGTAATTGAAGTAAGGCAGGGCTTTAATAAAAGTTGAAGCCTTTTTTCCTCTTGGCCACTAGTTCATTATTTCTCGTCCCTTGTTCCCTCCGGTCCCTGTTATTGCTCCCTTCGTCAGGGATCCAGTCTATCGGGACCATCTCGTTCTCGGGTCATGCGAAAAACTATCCGTATCAGTTCCTATTGGCATACCATTTCAACGTGTTGGAATGACACAATTAATACAATAATGCGGGACTATCTCACAGTGTAGAGCGCAGAGTTGATCCATTATTGATACATTATTTCCGAAGCCGCAGTGAATAAGTGGTTAAGTCGAATTTCGCCCAGTGAACTGGGTCAACCGAGTCAGTAGTTTCTAGCCGATGCCTGACTTAACCACATATTCACGAAGAAAAGAACACAATTACGCTCCACTAAATACAAACATTCATTTTGGAGAAAATTCAACTTAACCACTTATTCACAAAGGTTGTAGATTTAATTAGTCAACTCCTCTGTCGGGTCTGTTGACCTTCCTGGGACAAAAACAGCTTCTGTTTAGTATCCTTATTTGAGGAAAAACCTCATGTTGAAGTCTGATATCAATGGCCAAATCCCTTCCGCTGCAACATTTTTAACTTAGAAACAGTGCTTGTACCAGTCCCACAAGATCCTTCACGGGTTGTAATGGTGCCTAATTCTTAATTTTATTTTTTAATTATTATTTAAATGGTTCATTGAGCTGCAAAATCGTGTCATTCCTCAGAGTCCAATTGTACAGAATCAAGTCATTAGATTTGCATTTGTAGCGGGAATTTCTCTGCATGGATATCCGGCTTCTTCCCACGAATCATTTTCTCTCAACTTATACTTTTTTTTAAATTTTATTATATCGTATTGTTTTGTTTTTTAATGATCTATTATATATAATATAATAATAATATTTTCTTCTTTTTTCGCAGAGCAAGCTGGCAGCGACAACGATGAACCCCCATTACCACCCCTACTCGGAGCTGCCTTCGCCACACTCTCCACCTCCGGACGCCGGGGGGTACGCCAATGGCCATCACGTGGAGCACCACTTCCCCCACCACCACCATCACCACCACGGCAACAACGGTGGTGTCAAAGTATGCGCAGGATGTGGCGGTAAGTTAGAATAATTAAAGTGTTCGAAAATAATTATTAAAGAAAAAGTTTATTCAACGGTCTCTAAAAGGTAAATAGCACAAGGAACCTACGACACCTTCAGTTCTCCAGGTGGTCGCTTCGAGTTTTAACTTTTCATTCGTTTCCTTTTTAATATTCTCCAAAATAAAAATTATCGTGTGCTTAGTATAAAAAAAGGGTAATCACGGGAAATGTTAATATTTCGGTGAACACTTCATCAAGAAATGAACGTTTAAACAAACATTTCCAAGTATAGAAGATGAAATAACCTAAACAGTATGTGTAAGTCGTTTCTTTAATCTATATAGGGTCAGCAATAATTACTTATTTATTTTTATTTTAAAGACTATTAAAAAAGGAAACGAATGCGACAACCTGCGGAACTGATTTTTTAATTTTTGTAATGCGAATGGGCCCAGGAGGATCACGTAAATCATTCTGACGCCGTTTCTTCTATACTTCCTTCATCTTTTCTCCAGATACTCCTAGTATATTTTGTTCCTTGTTTCTTCTCTGACATTACTATTTACTTTCCTAATACGTTTCCAAAAAAATATTTTCTATTATATCTGTTGGTTCTATTTTAGTATTTTCTAAATGTACTGTAACTTGGCTAACTGACGGTGTGGTTGACTTGGCTTTTTGTATTTTGTAAAGCAAAAATTCTATTGAGAGAACGAATCGTGATATTATGGTCCAGCAATCATCAGTCTATTTCATATATATAGACTAATATGAGTTGTTATTCCTGTAGATGTTACTTCAATGGTCCATCCTGGAAAATATGCAGTTTGCTTTTGTTGAAACGGATTAGCAGCCGGTTAAGACATTGTATATTTCCAAAACTGGAGTATGTAAGGGCTGGGAACTGAATACACTGCATTTAACATAATGATCATAACTTTGATTTAGTTCTAAAACCGTTAATAATTGACAATAAATAAATAAAA
Source organism: Troilus luridus (assembly GCA_964056705.1). NCBI lineage: Eukaryota > Metazoa > Arthropoda > Insecta > Hemiptera > Pentatomidae > Troilus > Troilus luridus. Next base: position 141,236,412 of record OZ057412.1, read on the forward strand.
TAAGTGTTGAGCCGTAAGTCTATAGTATCACGTATTATTCACAATTTCTATTTATATATATGCAATAGAAATTCAATTTAATAATAAAAATTGTTTTATGAATAGTAAATTAAAACAAGAGATGCAATTCCAGTTTTATTAATTTTTATTAACATATGATCTGTGACTCCCTGATACAAATATACAATATTATTTATATAACAAAATTTTTTTTTTAATTTTATAGATGGTAGTATATTTAAGTAATAAAAAAAAAATAACCTTTTTTTCGGTATTAATTTTATAGAATGTAGTTTGAACAACAACATTGTTTTGAGGGAACAAGAACGTAAAAAATGAGTAACACAATAAAACTACAAAAGTATTCAATTATTAAGTATATTAGTAGTAATATTGAGGAAGGGATAGACGGTCAGGCCCTTGACTTAAAATATTGAAAGGGGCAACTACAATATATTCTAGTTTTTAAAACAACTGACCTTTCAATCAATTGATTCGAATGACTCCATAATTACCCGAGGTAAGTTTGTGAAAATTTAAAACAAGCAGAACTGGTAAAAGCTCGTTGAAATTTACTTAAGGGAAGAAAGTTATGTAATCAGTAATGGCGAAATTGACGTTAATACCTGAGAGGTTTTTCACCATGCCCTGATGTACGATATATTATTTTCAAATATTTGGTTTCAGGTTTCTCAGTCCGAAATAAATTTGTACAAAAAGCTGCAATTGTTCAACCACAAAAATATTGATGGATTTAAGGCTAAACAAAGAATATTTTTACTAAATAAACTTATGAAAAATATCAATATTTATTTCAATACATAGGAGAAATAGATTAATCAATGTGAGAAAATAATGATTAAGTAAATTAAATAAAAAGCAAGGAGAAAAATCAATACTAAGCGAATTTCTAAAACTCTTTCTAATTACACATTATTAACAATATTTATTTCTGAGAACTAGAGAAGACTGTAATTATGTGACCTAACCTCAATCACTTTAAATATATAAAGAAGAAAATTACGTTTATTTGATGATGACTCAGTGTTGGGTTTTTTTAATTTAGTTTTTTATAACATTTTTTTTTCGAAATAACACTGTTTCTCAATTCTAAATTTTAGAGAGATTCCACTGTATAGAGATTTAAAACAGTGGTACCAAAATATTGCGGGGCGACATGTGGTCTTGTAGTTAACATAACAACCTTCTAAGCCCAAGATCGTGGGTTCGTAGACCGGGAGGGTGGCCCTAGGATTTTTTAATCGGAGCAAAAAATCCTTAGTTATGCCGTCTTTTGGAAGGGACGTTAGATGGGCCTGTACAATGTCAGATACTCGCTAAAAATCCCCATTCTAATTAAACCTGGATAGGTATAATTTAGAGCTTCCACGGTAGCATCGTCCGATAACAGTATTAAGTGACGTAAAATAAACAAGCAAACTGAAATATTAATATATCTTGTTTAAAATACTGAAATATTTTCTCACATTCCTAAAATATTTATTTAAAAAAAGTGAACGAGTTCATGTTTATTTTGTAAATTTTACTAAGCTTGGTATATTGTACTGATATTGCTTTCGATATATAACATTTACTTTAATATTAGCTGTGTATCGACTCTGTGGAATCTTGAGATCTCTCCGTGCTTAAGTACATAGATACCCTAGATTTGGGTGAAAAATTGGCGGTTGAGGACTTATGCAGCCAAAACCGCTCCTTGCACACCCGTTGGCTTGTAAACTGTACAGCCCAATTCAGTACAAACCCAATCCTTCTCACTTTTTTTTTTTTTAGCTCGAACAACTGTTCGAAAAGTTTCAATGCGTTATATTTCTACAATATTCTAATATTAACATACCTGTACTGCATTATGTTTGGCTTAGTACTATTCGTAATTTGGTAGTGATGCATGTCAAAGTGCGGGTAAAAAAAAAAAATGTTACACCTGGACTCAAATATAGGGATTACAGCCGTTATGGACCGGTTTGGGTTGCACATCTGTCATCTGCATGTTACATCTCGCATCTGGATTGATGATCATCACTGGTTTTCTGATTCAATAATATCTAATAGGGCCGGTATATGATTCATGCTCATTACTTTAAATTTTCATGAGGTTTTATACTTAAGTTCTATAAAAATAACACACTGATATCATTCATGAGTGAGTAAGGTTTTTTTTCCATACAGGGAAAAATTGTAACGATTAAGGATAGAGCATATACATGTATAAAATAAAATAATAAGTATTCTTTATTAAAGGAGATAAAAAGTCGTAAACAGATAATGATACGAATGGAAATAGTTGATCTGAATAGGTTTTTTTTTTTTTTCAAAACGGAGATCATGTAATAAAAATATTCATATTCTTTAATAGAATAACATGGCACACTAAAGAAAAAAGTAAATGAGGCGTCTGGGATCAAAAACAGATAACTTTGATATTTTAAAAATCGACTTTTTCTCATTTGAGAAAAAAAAATGAAATTTTATAATCCCGATTCTTCAGGTTCAGATCCTGACTAAAATCATGAAAAATTATCGCTAAGTATCTGTATCTATATTTGAACTGTTCATACCCTGTATTTCCCCCAATTTGCCTCTTAAGGTCAATGTAGTTGAATATAGTTATCAAAAATTGAGTTACTCCAATATTGGAAACATGTAAAAGTTCACAAAAATATTTTGTTCTTTGCGTATATCCTTTCATGTTAATATAATATAAGTAAAAACATCGGATTAGCGGATTAGGTTATGCTAATTAAAGACCATTGACGGTGAAATCGACCTTACCTCAACCTCCCAAAGACACCGACATTTAATATTTGTTATGATTAAACTAGAAATGGATTCTTATTTATAAGTACTTTTTAAAAGTTGCTGTTAGTTATGTTATTGTCGTATTTCAGGTAAAATTATGGAACGGTACCTGCTCCACGCGCTGGACCGTTACTGGCACAACTCCTGCCTCAAGTGCACATGTTGCGGAGCGATGCTGGCCGACATAGGATCTTCATGCTTCACCAAATCTAACATGATTCTCTGCAAAAACGACTATATAAGGTGAGTTGTAAATGTGTTTATTTTGATACTATAATGTTAATTACTGTATTTCTTATTACACATGTACAAAAGGGTTAGCTTTTGCGTAATAGTTTGCAATAACAATCTTCTGTACCCAAGATAGCGGGTCCGGAGTTGGACGCTGTGGCATCTCACTCACAGCTTCCATAAACTGAGAACCCTTAATTGGGGGGGAGGTGGGGGGGGGGGGGGGGTAAAGCCTGGTAGTCGTCCGTGATCACGAACAATTAATCTCCCTCCACCATCGTTGTTCTAGAAAGAGTACAGACTCTACCGTGTACTGAACCAAAGGACTTTCATGACGTGTGGTGGTATAGGTTTTTTTTTCTTGAATTGTATTAGTTGATGGGGAAGAAAATGGACCGGGTTAAGGTTAGAAAAATAATTTATTAAGGCTAACGTTTCGGTCCACATTCCAGGTATTCTTCACGGCTTGTAATTACAATATATTATTTTAAAACGTTAAATCACAGATTTAATAAACTGAAATGATACTAAATTCATGTTCTTTTCTTGAACTGATTGTTTCCTCACATCATGGCCGGAAATAGGTCAAAGACTCGCTATAAGGCGGGCTTAGCATTAAGAACGAGCTGGGGGGGGGGAGAAAAAAATAGATGAATTCTGATAAAAGATGTGTCTGAAGAAGACGGAGGACTGTTCCAATTAACTCAGACCGACCGAATGACGAGGGGGAGGTTATAACCTTGGATTTAGTGTTATCTTGTTTTGTTTTATTAATTCCATCAAACTCCGCCAGAGCGTGCTCATCCTTCCCGGTTATCTTTTTTAATCTTCGTAAGTAAGTTGCTCTCAAAGATAGATAGATAGGAGGGGCGGTAGGGCGCGGAGGGAGGAGATGAAGATGAAGAAATGTAATCCCATATCTGAACAAAACAGTTCAACTCCCTCGCCCTAGGGCCCGGGTTTATTGTATTGGATCAATGTTGCCACTTAGGGCTAATGAGCCGAGGCGCCTTCCTGTCTTAGCATCGTCCAGGGCTGAAGGATAAATCTTTAATGTGTCCTCTCCCGGCCCGCTCCCAATGTGGGCGGGATATGTTATCTTGTAATTAGAGGTACTTGTGATTTAGCAAGTCGCCGTGGACTGTTATCCGCCATTGTTTTTAACCTGAACACTGATAATTCTGATACTGATAATACCTACTTAATTATATATATATTGAAACTTGAATTTTACAAAATGTAATCGTAGAATGCTGATTCTGAACCCCTCTAGCCCCGTTCCTGTTTTTAGAAATGTTTTTCCTACCCGAAAATATTTCACCATTTCATTTTATTTCCATCATCCTGTCATGCTGTGGCAGATAAATAAGCCCTCTTGGGGCTCACCCATCCTCTGTAAAGAGAGCACTCTTAATTGGGTAAAACCTAGCGGTTCAGATTGGTCTTTGGATTATTCACCTGTATGCACTACTGTTGACTTGAGACAGTACAATCCCTACCATGTACTGGAACCAGTTCCTTTCTTGGGTTGTACTGGTGCAGTTTATTTTTTTAAATTAATGTTTTGGAATCCCATGCTACCAGTAAAGAGGATTTCTGATGGAACACAGTGTAGTACCAATCTTAAAGACTTATATGTTCTTTCCTAACTACTGTACTGCTTGAACTACTTAGCGAGCCAATGAGTTAGCTGTGCTGGAGTTAGTTCGAAGTCGTGAACGTAGGAGAAAGGCAGTCTGGATGTAAACCATTTGTCTAACTATCCGAAGGTCAACAAATCTGAAGCTATCTCTAATTTGTATTTCTTTCTGACAAGCTACATTTTTTGTGTCCGAAGTTTTAGTACCTATCAGTTTCGAAGTGGTTTAAAAAGACAATTTTCACAAGATCGTGAAATCCTAACTTATCTTATAGCAAACCACAACCTTCATCACTACATCCAATGAAGTTTACTGGGTTCAAATGTTTTGTAGATTGTTATGTTTTTAAGACATTAGTATACAATGTTATGTTTTTAAGACATTAGTATACAATGTTATGTTTTTAAGACATTAGTATACAATGAGCTGATTTTTCTCTTGGTGAATCTGAGATAAAAATATAAATACATTGGCAGTTATGATTCATTTCATTTTCTCTTGAACGTTATCTTGAATTCAATAAAGATGGTTTTTAAATTCTGTTATTTTCCTCATTTCTTTACTCGAGTCTCAAACATAGACAGTTTCTGTGCTAAAACAATCTAATATTAATTGCAGTTCGTATTGATTTTAAATGTTTACGCGTTGATAATTTATTTATTATTTAACGCACAATTAGTGCAATTAAAACTAAACACGACATTTCCATCGACCATTGATTGATCGGCGAGCCACGGCTACTGACAGACTTTGGTCACGTGAGCCACCTTCGACCATTCGATAAGGGATCGGGTTGAAAAATGGAAATTCTCCGACTACCTTTCGGGTGATAAGGTAATGTCCTGGGCGCTCCTGTGGTTAGTAAACATTACTAATGCCCTCACCACCCGATGGAAAATTAAATGGATTATGATTGCACCCGAAGGTTTTATTGCTGTGGGTACAATAGTGAGCATCCTTGTATTCACTTGCCTCTTGTTTAATCAACCTTGTTATTGTACTGTCAATATTCCAAAACGATTTCTATAGAAATCAAAATACTTCATCGTTGTTAAGGACCCAGTTCGTTTAACACCTCGTTTGGTTATTAATTGTTATAGTAGATCTTCATGCTCTGAAAAAAAAATATCTGTATACATATACCTCGTAGACATGTGACTCATTGATGATTCATTGGATAAATTATATATTCATATTTAAAACGGCATGATTACTGTGCTATATAGTTCGTTTTTGTTGCTTTACTTAAAGTTCTTGAAAGTACCGTTTTTAACTAGTGTAGGAAATGGATCTGATTCGAGGAAATATTACTGATGGTAATACTTATTATTATTAGTTCGCAGAGAATCATGCTATGCATACTTTAATATAATGGACCCATTAAGGAAGACATTTTAAAAAATACATGTATAATTAGTGTTATCATGGTAATATTTAATTTATAAAATACACCGTTCACAGCCAACCATCTGAACAATAGTCCACAAAGTATAATTTTAATGATTTGCTCTTCTACTGGAATAAATCCCTACAAATAATACGCAGAGTTGAACCTAAACACAAATGACTGTCCAAGCGGTTGAGGTTCAATGTTGCATTATTAACAAAAAATGTCGGTGCAAATGGAATATCCAGTTGTTTTTTTTTTCAATCGACCGGAACATTTTATTGTTAGATCAAACTGCATTTACTGAATTTATGACTATATTTATTCGTATATACTAAAGGTTTCAATTTAGTTGTTAGGTAAATTCCATTTCATTTTCATATAAATTTTTAGATCCTCATTGTATAATATTATAATATAAAGTATCATGAAGAATTATCGCTTCAGCACGTTGTTTGCTTAAGACAGTATATAAAATAATGAAAAAAAATAAAAAGTTACTAAAATTACACAAATGCTATCGGCAATTATAAAATAGTGACTGCTATCGGCTTGAAATCACTAAAACCAAATTGCTAAAAGCTCTGGAAATGAGTTTTTATGAGGATATGGTCATTCATTTCGTTCAAACAGAGGCTTGAATTTAAAGGAATGAGTGAAACTGGATTAGGATTCATTCTTAGGATTTGGATGAGTAAAAAAACTTCACACCCGACAAGGGTATTAGATTTAGTACATGATAGGTACCGTTCCCCAAGTTGTGTTAGGAGATGATTTACCCGAGATCACGCTCTACCACTTGTAGGGTCATGAAAGTGTCATTTAATTCAAATTGTATGAGCTATAATACAAGCAATTGATATTGTGTTGAGAATTCACTCGTTATTCAGTTTTTCTATTCTTGATTAAAATTAATTAAATATTGTACAGATTTTCTCTATCGATCTATTCATGTTCCTGAGTAATCAATTTTCTAATTTTAAATGTTTTATAAATAATAACATACCAAGTTCAACTTATTTTGAAACTTTCTTGAAGGATTTTGGTTTCATTCCATGGTAGTGATTACAGTCACTATGCGATTTTAAGACAACTATTGGCATGAAGGGTTAACTGGCAGGCTTTCTTCCCACTTTATACAGGCTGGGTGAGCTCTAGGAGGATCTGAAGGTCCCGCAGAGTCCAGCCATGACTTTTAACAGATTATATAATTTATCTATCACAGCCGGATTAGAACTCGTAACCTCTGCGCCTACATCACACCTTGCTACTCCGCTCCACAGTGGCGAGCTATAGTTGACGACTTGTCAGGACGTGACGAACCCGTATACTGAATGACGTTTCTTAGATAAGACTATGAAGTACTCTCCATGCCTATTCTTCATAGACATGCACCATCCTGACTATTTCCAGTAACGTTCCTCATTGGCATACTCGATGAACCAACACCGTAACCTCCCTAAGGTGGAATATATGGAGTTATCGCCGGCCAATAAGAGACGCGGGGGAGAGGGGTCGTTACTGTCTTCAAACATCATCAGGACCACCTCGTTCTCTTCACATTTGTCAGCAATTTAGCCTCACCTCAGCCTGATTGAAGGTACATTTTTTCCCCGCCAGGGTGCAGTCCTTGTTAGCTCCTAAAGGGGATTACTCCCCCACCCCCCGCTAACGAAATAGCCAACAGTTCGTTAAGTTCGCATTCGTTTTCAAAACGAACCCGCGCCCCCTCCCTCCTTCTGTATTAGAATTCTTTACCTTCGCAATTTATGGTTATGCCCTCTCGTCAAAATTTACGCCTTCATTTGTCCTCAACCTCACTCCGCCGATGGTGTGCATACAATGAATATATTCCGCTTCCTCGGTCTGTTCCCTGGTTCAAGCCAACAGTACACAGTTGCCAATATTTCTTTATTATATTTTAACTTTAAAAAAAGAAAAACTGTACTACTACTACCCATGAAGGGGTTTGAATTCACTACGTGATAGAGACTGTACTGTTTCTAGGAAAACGTGTGTGAGATCATGCCTAAGATATCCGAGATCACGCTCAACCCCTAGGTTTTCCTACGAAATCAAACTTTAATAATTAAAACTGAATTAAAGAGGTTACAGTACACCAAAAATATGGTCAGTGCCACCAATCACATTTTCTTATCTCAATCATTTTTTGAGATATAATCTTTAAATTATTTTTCAAGAAATCGCATTGGTTCCAATTTTCTATTATATATCCTGAACATTTTTCAGTATTTATTACCTGTTTGAGATTTATCCTAAACTCTATTTATAAAAGTGTACACGTTTTTAAAAGATATTACCATGATCTGGAAGGATATGCAATTGGCCAACCTATATGTATGAGGCGTTCGGTATAAGATGCGAATAACTCCAAATTAACTTTTTCACATTTTTCGCTAGTCTAGTCAAACGATGCTTTATGCTCCCGAAACTTCCGGTTCAAAACCGGACTAATGCCATCATAATCTAATATAATAAGCATTGAAAATGGTAAAAGTTTTGGAGAAATTTGGTTTTGGTTTATATCGCCCCCTTTAAAGTTTAATAATTATCTATCCCCCTAGCTTAATGAACTAAGTTTCTTTATGACTAACTTAGGCGATTATATTAATCAATGGAATTTGAAAAAGTAAAAAAGAACAGTTATAAGAAATACCTGAGTATTGGCTAAACTTGCTTTATTTAATCAGCTTCCCAATCACACCCCACTTTTTATATAAGAAGAATTCATATCGCATTCCATCATATTTATAAAAAATCGTCTACAAATAAAAATATATTATATATATATACACAAAACTGTATATCCTCTAACAACATAATATTAAAAGTAATTGGAACCTTCTCTTCTGGGGCCATGATTAAAAAACGTTTTTGTTTTGTTTTCTAACTAAAACATAAACATTCTCTCTATAGTTGAAAAAAATGTATATATAAATCTCTCGAAGGAATAATTTTCTCATGGGTAGCATTCCCTATGTGGTAAGTTATTACTTTTAGCAATTACGATTAATACTTTTAATGAACATACAATCAATGTAACAAAAAGCAATTTAAAAAAAAATCGAGAATTGTTAGTGAATATACTTGAATATTATGGCATATTCAATAATAATTTAATATTTTAATTGATTAGCTGTATTTTTTTTTAATATTAATTGAAACTTCCTAAAAATATAATTCTCCTTCAATTGTATTGTTGAATTTAAAGAGAATTTAATAAAATTCTTTTCTTTTTGTATGAGCCTTATTTTTCATAGCTTAGTTTCTAGTAGCTCATGGAAAATACAAGGATGGAAGTATAGCAAACATTGAAAAACAATAGATGATTTCTTTTAACGTTTTGATTTTGATTTTGTTTTACTTTTATGCAAACTTTATGACACAATTTTTTTTTTAAATTTCGATCCAAGATATTAGTGAATATTTTTTTTTCCTTTTGGTTTATTTATAATTTCTTAAAATAAACTACAGCCTAACAATAGAATTATTATTGTAATAATTAAATTATTGAAATAATAATATAAAGTACTATGTTCAATCATCTATCAAAAATTGAATCCGTTATAGTTATTGCTTAGACATGTTAAGTAGTTTTAATGAACTAGCGTGTTACAAATTTTTTAATATATATATATATGAATGAGAGAGAAACGTTCAACGTTTTATATTTGTTTAAAAACCACTCATTCCCTTACTTTGCCTATATATATTTTTTCATTATTTAAAAAGTACTTCAGAGTCGAGTAGTACAAGGAAATGCTTTAGATGAAATGCATACCCGCCCTATTGTAAAATACATGCAAAGGCGTTTAACAGTATTAAAAAACCCCTTAAAAGCTGTTTAAAAATGTATTAAAATCAATATGTCTAAAACGATGGGGGGAATTCGGAATGGTCCATCTAGTTTTTAACTTATGGCAGGTTTTTACCGCCTCTTATTTAATATATATATATATATATATATATATATATATATATATATATATATATATATATATATATATTTAAATATTATATGAAAATAGTATATATTTTTTTTATACTAATTTAAATATACATATATTTATATATATTTAAATTAGTATAAGACCAATTAGCCATAAAAAAGAGGAATTATAATACTTATATTTATTGAAGGGAAGAAGATAATTTAATATATTTTTAGAATATAATTGCTTGATTCCGTTGGGTTATCAGTGGAATTACGGAATAATTAGTTAATTTTCCATTCGAAGAATCAAAGTTCCGTGGGCTAATTATTTGCCGAGTGATCATTACTGCTTTCATAAGAATATGAGGCCTTAATTAATTTCCCTACTAACAATAGAATTATTAATGTAATAATTAAATTATTGAAATAATAATTTAAAGTACTATGTTTAAAACATATTTTATCAATATATTTATTTCTCCACAGTTCTTGTATTTAAAATTTTCGAGAAATAATACTATGCAATTTTCTAGTAATTTCTATTTTATGTGGAAAGTTTAACATTCATGTAAATTAAACTTAACTTTTTAAGAGCGATTTAAGTAATTTATTCGATCATATTATTACGTAGTTTACACATTTATTCTCAGGATGAGGATATAATTTTCAACATTCCCTAAAATTATTTTAAGAAAATTCTAATTACAGAATACTTGAAATTACTTTGAGATAATTACTTGAAATAAAATTTCTTTTTATTGTACATTTATTTATTACATCTTTGCCCACATATAATAAGAACATATAAATATAAACTTTTATTAGTTAGTTTGTCCAAATTTAAAAAACCATAAATTATACAGCAGCCCGGGAGGTGGCATTAGGATTTTTTAAAGGAAGTAAAAACTTCTAAGGGTATGGTGCCTTTCGAAAGGGACATAAAATGAGGGTACTGAGTCTGTATGATGTCAGGTACTCGTTCTAGGTCCCTTCCTGATTTTACTTGGATAGGCATATCAGCGTAAAACGGTGATAAATGAGTAGACAACATGGGATTGGAGATCATTATGCAATAGTCTTGTTTTTAACATAGTATGAAGGAATATCATTTTTTTTTCAAGAGAATTCTTACCTGAAATAATTTAATACGTCATATGCTCAAAACATAACTCCCACCCCACAGCTTAAGTTCGTTTACCAAGAAAGGTTTCACTATGATCAAGTAAATTATTAGTTTGTTGTAGAATGAAACAACAGATGATCTGTCGAGTAGTCTACATTTGACCAAAATTTCAGTGTATCTATACTCTTAAAGAGGCATTCCATTTTCAGAATTATCGGAAAATATTTCAAGAAAAGTACTGAGATTAATAGAAGGTCAGTAGTATAGATGTGGAGAGAGAAGGACCTCAGATTTTTCAAAAATTTCGGCTTGTCTGGCCAACAATGGGAAAAACAGTTTTGGAAGCGGGTAAATGGACCTTTAAGAAAGAATAAATGTTCATTGGATTGATCTCTGCGTAGGAAGCATTAAACAATTGAGTAACATTCAAAGATTTTATTGATTCATTTCGAGGGAGAACCATGACCGCTAACAGATTACTTTATACAGCTGAATTTGAACCCGGGTTAATTTTTTATTTCTTGGGTGGTTGTTGTTTGTATGTTCATTAAACGCCACTTTGTGCTGTTATGACTAATCGGACGTTGTACAGTGGGAGTCCTAAATTTTGCCTATCCAGGTTTAATTAGGAAAGGGATCTTTAACGAGTAACTGACATCATACAGGGTCTGGCCCCCATTTAACGTCCTTTCCGAAGCACGGCATAACCAAGGATACTTGACTCCCTTTAATTTATCCGACTAATAGCTTATAAAATCCAAGTTATAGTATATTGAACTTTAGTGGATGGTCGATTTATCATATATTGATTTTTATCAATAGCGAAAACAAGCTGTGAAATTAGTCGTGTTTTCTTTTATTTTCGCAAAACCAATTTCTGGTTACTTTAAGACATGTGGACGTGAGATTCTTCCTCTGTAATTGCCTATTTCCTTGTGAATCGGCCGAACTAGTGAAGACCACCCCCCCCCCCCGGTAGATCTCCAGAGCTCCAGGTGGGAGGCGTCCTGGGGCGAAAGAAAAAGATGAGGAGCTAGGTCAAGGGCGGGAGTAGTTAGGTGAGGTCAGGAGCGTTGCCATGGTCACCGGGAAGCCTCCTAGCCACGGAGTAGTCCTTCTTAGCTTCCTGAACCAACTCCCCCAAGGAATCATTAGCGAGAGATTTTCAATTTATTATAGCAATAAGAGTATTTTTATATGATAATAATGTTTTTAACTATTAGAAAATTAAATCCAGCTCCCTAAACTAAACTGTCATAAATATGAATGATTACATTCCCTACTGTAAAATCATATATTCACAACAAATACTCAACATTCCATTCATCAAAAGTAAATTACAAAAATCTACTAATTCTTTCACTTTTCTACTCCGTTTTAGCCGGGTTTGATAGGAGGAGATTAAAAAGAGACCTGTTCAAGAATTATTGATGATTCTGCAAATCTAAGATAAAAAACTAGATACGAAATTGCGCAGGTGCAAATGAAAAATAAAATAAGAATGAGTATGATCGTGTTGGTATTGAGTGACAGCAATTTCTTTTATAAACCATCAATTTATTCTTATTTTGCTGAGAAAAGATCTGTCCTGGGCGGGATTCGAACCCGGGTCGACTGCAGTGGTCAAACCTCTAAGCTACCAGGGGTCGTATCCAAATTAGAAATGTCCATTCTCTTCACCGATCCTATATCCCCGTGTACTCGCAATTTTTGGGATGTATACACGGGATAGAATGTTCATTGAACATCAGTTTAATTAGGATCTTGTCGACTTTAGTAAACTTTATATTTATAATTTATTGTTCTTTTGATGGTGATTATTTTTAAATATGTTTATTTTGAAGAGAAAAAATTTGTCCTGGCCGGGATTCAAACCCGGGTCTCTGCATCTCTAGTGCAGTGATCTAACAACTGAGCTACCAGGGGTCGTATCCAAGTAGGACAAATCCATTCTTCTCACCGATCCTATGATCGGTCTTCTCGCAATTTTTGCGATGTATACACGGGGAAGAATGGTTATTATTGAACATTACTTTAAGGTTAGTACAGTAGACATTTTATTTTATTTATTTTTTACCGGTAACACTGGAACCCGTGAAGGTTCAGTACATGGTGGAGACTGCACTGTTTCTAGGACAAGGGTTATGCTAGATTAATTCGTCCGAAATCGTCAGATTTCCCCCTCAATTAATTCCCATTTTATAGAAGCTGGGTGAGCTGTACGATGAAATAATTCAGCTATCACAGTCCTTTCTGAAAACGGGACCTTCAGGTTAGCTCCTCAATACCTTACGGATTGAGCAACCCCGACCCCGATTCATTTCGTATCTTAGACGAAATTTAATAATCACACGTACACATAAAGAAAAAAAAATTGAATTTCAGTGATGGACTGATAATTTAAGAGTAACTTTTCAGGAAATGTGAATAGGAATAAATTTTTCAATTTGGATTAGGCGGTTGTATAACAACCAGTTTTTTAATAACAATTTATAAACATATTTATTAATTTAGGAAAATCATTATTTCGCAGATTATTTTAGGAATTTTTTGGAAAAGGAAGGTTGAGTTGTGTCAAGTATATTATTAAGCAACAAATTCATATTGTCAATTTGAAACATGGTGTTATATCTTGAGAGCACGGTAGCTCATTGTGTAGAGTGCTCAGTTGCTATGCTTTAGGTTCCGGGCTCCAATACGGCTCTGTTAATAGCCACGGATGGACCCTATTGGATCTACAGACATTCATGGGGTTCACTCAGCCTCTTTAATTTAGGTAACCTTAATTGGGGGAAAGCCTGGTGGACTTTATCTTGGACAAATCACTTCCCTACATTACCGTTTTAGACACAGGACAGTCTCTATCATGTTCTGAGCCCAAGACCTTCATGGGTTGTAATGGTGATGTTTTTTTCATATCATATCATAATTATTCTTGGTTTATTATTAACAAGCACTATGATTTATTTTATTGGTAGTCTTAATGCTTCTTTTAATAATGATTATACCTTTTGATAATAAATTCTAATATTATTAAGTCTCATCTTCTGTATCAACTAAATTACGGGTTTTCGATAGCTTGCGTTTCAATGAAGAAATTAATGGTTTACAAATGAAATTATAGCCACTAAATACTCAATGGCTGTAGGAGAGGGCATGCAATCATACTTATGATAGTTCAGCGGGTTGTCTAGGGCTTCGTGCATTTAATAGTCATCCAAATTACTATGTTCATGCGATCAGTCCATTCTCTGTGTTCTACTGTAGCTTCCATTTTGGACTTACCAAGTTAAATTTCATCATTACTGATTCATTAATGGGTTTCCGATAAAATTTTTGTTGCCTTATTTTTTTTACTTCTAAAATCATTTAATATACATTCGAAATGCAACTTACAATGCTGAATACGTACCTGAGGATAGCAATCACCCATTCAAAGAAGCATATATCCGAAATAAATATTTTTGAAAATAATTGTCTCTGTATAAATAAAAATAAACCTTTTCTCTGACTTAAATACAATTACAAGATTGATTAACAAAATATAAAGTATTGCATAATATTAGGCCAAATTTAAATATATTTTATAAGCCAACCATTTTATAGACCTTTGAATATAAGTAAACATGTTGAATTTACGATAGGTATTTTACCTGGAAACTATAATTAAATTTGATTCCATCAGCAATTTTACATTTTATTCCATTTTCAAAGGCAGGTATAATATGGTGCATTTAAGAGAGTCCGTTTGCATTAGTTTAATCAAGGTTAAAAAACTCTTCTATCATAAATCGCTTTATGGTTCCCATGTCAATAGGCGCCCAAAAGTTTGACCTTAATTGTCTGTTATTCAGCAAGTAATATATGTCTGTAAGAAGACTGCATTTCCTGGGCCAAATATACATAAATTTTGAATCTATAAAATAATTAACAATATTTATTTATATAAATATACATACACATTTCTGTTTCAAGAAAGTTGATATTCTAGTTATCATATAATGTATAACTTTTTCTATTATTTTGCTGTATTATTATTTGTTTTGTTATGTTCATTTATGATAAATATTGATTATGAAAATTTCCTAAAATGAGATAACTATTTGTTTGAACTGAAGATTCGACCCAAATTACATGTCTTCTTCTGGGCTTTTAATTCGGTCATAAGTTATTTGAGGAGCGGAGGGGCTCAGTGATAGACCGCTGAGTTGCCGCACAGTGGAACGAGCGTTAGGAGCGTCTGGACATTCATTAATATCTCCACTTCTGGTTCTCCTAGAATAAGGCTATTGCTACGGTTTTAAAGCTTTTTGAAGGAACTATTTAATTATATGATAAACAGGATCAAACCTTTTAGGATAAACGGGTAAAAATTCTAGATTTGATATTTCGATGTTAGATTATTTAGTATCAAACATTGTATGTACCATTTATTGTACCAACATACTACGAGAATAGGTACAATACAGTATTCTATGGAAAGACAGATACATAGGTATTAAATAAAGTTACACAAAGGAAAAAGTAACAAACCAAATAATTTAATTATTAAGCAAAATTAATAAAATAATTGATAATTACTTTTGTTAGTTAATATACTAGGTATAATTGATACATCAAAATTATAATAAATGTAAGTGCCTATATAAAATTGTTTCATTTAAATAACGAAATAAAAATTAAATAAATCAAAAATTAAAAACTTGACGATTTGTTGTAGGACTATTGCACCTGTGTGCACCATTACACATATGTCGATCAAATACCACACGCAAACTGAGTTTCATTGTTAATACTTTTATGTTAGATGAGGGTTGTTCGGATAAATGAATGTAAACAAAAACTGGTAAAAAAAAGAAAACTTGCGAAAAGTAGACGCCAATATCAACAGAAATTATTTTAAATTAATTCTCAAGGCCCATAAAATAAAAAGAAAAAATCATTTTCTCGGAAAATAGCACCTAGTAGCAAAAACCGACTAATGGAAAAAAAACTTCAGACATTCTAGTTATTTACTGTGAAGGTAGTTTTTTGGGCGATTTTGAGCGATTTTCGCAATTGATTATTTAATTTTATCACCCAATTTTTACCGAAAAATCCCAGGCGTTTGAAATAATCCCAAGTTTTATTTGCCTAAAATATCTTATTATGGATGTGTGTTTTTCCAGTAGGTGCACGATTAATTTAATGCATTACTTCAAACAGTGGATTGCTTTAAAAATATGAGTTTTTAGAAAAATTTATATTTCAATTCAGAATTTTTTATATAAGATTTGATTTCACAATAAATTTATCTATGGATTTTGTTGAGAAGAAGTATAAAGTATAATTTAAAATCAAAATAGAGAACAAATTTAGTTATTAGAGAATTGGTCCAATGTCCAACAAATGCGTTGGTTCGTTCCACTGTGTGCCGTGCCGAAGGTCCTGGGAACAAATCCCGCTCCTTGGCAGACTTTGGTTCAATATGTTAACAATCAGTGGACCTATAGGATCTAGGACCCTCCTATTAATTACGCAGCCTTTATAAAGACGATATCCAAAGTAGAGGGCAAATCTGGCGGTTTGGGGCGATCTAGGACAAATCAACTGCCTGTACAACGTTGTCCAAGAAAGAGTACAGTATCTTGCTCGTACTGTACCCCAGACCCCTGAAAAAGGTCTATAATGTGTATCGAAATGTCGGTTTCAACAAATTCTTAATTTTATTCAGGAAATTATTTCATTTACTTCCACCCTATAAGTATTGATGTAAATCTGATGCTGATGAGTTTTGTTTAAACATTTTCGTGTTTTTCCGATTTTTTAAAGTATTAATTTTTATCCGCGGAGATGGACTTCAGGAGAAGGGTAGACGGAATATCTCGGTGTGATAGGATACCCAATTAGTAGTCCGGGAAATAATGGGTACACACAAGACCATTATCGAATAAATCATCATACAGCGTTTAGAGTGGTTTGGAAACCTACTGAGGATGGAAAATAATATAATCTCAAAAATGACCATGTGCAAAAATGAAGAAGAAGAAGAGGCCTAACAAGAATTTCATGGATGCACCAAGCCCAGGAGTATACGGTAGGATATGGATTGAATGAAGAAATGAACTTGGCTGGAAGATCTGGAAAAAATTGTACTAAAATTTGGTTGGAGGAAACCTCAACTTTGGGGAAACTCTCCATAATAATTTCTATTGACCATGTTTTGGTACCATTTTTGCATTGATCGGACAACGGAGGAGAGATTTATATGGTCTTAAAAAAATTATGGTAACATAGCTTTTAAATATTCAATGATGTGCGTGTATGGCCCGGGGCTTAAATCTCAATTTTCATTCCCTGCATATTTATCTTTTTATATCGCCCCTATCCTCTGTCCGCTTTACATTGTAAATTAACGAAATCGGAGAACGACCATCAGTTTTAGTACAATCTTTAAGCGCGGATTGTATAATTGATGAGGGGCCCTGGCCGACGGCTACGTAGGATAAATTAAATGTATTAGAGATGTAAAACGGAGAAGGATCCCTTGGTAGAGGTGCTCCTTCCGAAATAATATTATCCTTTCCCGGCTCCTGTGACTTTTTCCTCCCCCGCGAGATGATGAATATTTAAGAGATATCGAGTTAGGCAACCTGGCCCGAGGCAGCTTATCATTTGCATATCTCTTACTAGCCCACTTGTGATAAGTCCTAACTCTTTTGTGTAAGTGTGTTAGTGGAGGTAATGCGATAGGCATGGCCTAGGTACCATGGGGAAGCTCGATTCAAACGAAATCTCTCTCTCTCACTCTCTCTCTCTCTCTCTCTCTCTCTCTCTCTATCTATCTCTCTCTCTCTCTCTCTCTCTCTCTCTCTCAACTTGCCTGAACGTAATAACTGTGGTTAGCGCAATTCCACTTAAATGTTTTCCGTAAGTCGAAAGTTATTAATATTTTTTTCTGAAGTAGAATGCAAAGTTCAACTGATTGGAAAAAGTATTACTGTATATAACGATTTTCTTCCCAATATATACATATGAAGGAGAATATCGATTATCCGAAACTACGTTATTTATAGATCGATGCTTTCACAGATCACAGAGGGCCTTGCAGTTCCTAACAAT
This sequence comes from Troilus luridus, assembly GCA_964056705.1. NCBI lineage: Eukaryota > Metazoa > Arthropoda > Insecta > Hemiptera > Pentatomidae > Troilus > Troilus luridus. The sequence goes on from OZ057412.1 coordinate 141,254,669, forward strand.
TTTGATCCACTCTCCTTGGTCAAGCGCTTTCATTTTCCACAATCTTACACCCAATTTCTTGGGTACTCCGATATGTCCTGAATCCGCATTCTACGCGTTCGGCCACTCTCGTTTTAGCAATAATGTATGCACGGAATTTCATTATCATGCATCCTACTGCATGGACTGATCATTCGATGAGAAGATTGGACCACATTGGTATCTTGCAATAGGGAATATCAATCATTACAGCTTATAAGCATACTTCGACTACTTATACATTGATACAAAATACTTCATAGGACGAAGGAACAAAGAGATGGATACTATCGGCAGATAACTTTGATAATATAAATAAAGGTTAAACATAGAAAAATGGATGGATAAATCTGCCATCGGGGTGGAAGAGGCTAGCAGCATTTGTGAGGGTCAAGGGAAAGAATTCATATTAAAAGCGGAGAGGAAAGGTAATATGTAGGGGGGGATAGGTAGGAGGGGGAAAAGAGGGGAAAATGGGGGAAGGTGGACTTATTGAAATATAGCGGCTGGCGGGGAGGCATCTCTTTCTCTCTTTCCCTAATTCTCTCAGTCTCTCTCCCTCACGTCCCGAAATATACCTTCTGGATTATTCGCATTCTTTTATCTTTTTACATTTATATTAATGTATTTCTCTTTCCCTCTTCTCGCTCGAAGGATTGGTCAGTCATTACTCCGCGGTTAGGTTCAAGTATTTCCGTCAGAAACTGGATGGAAGAATTCACGGAGCGTTAGGTCCGATATGAAATACCGGATATATATATATTTTTTGTTGGGAAGTTTTAATATTATCCTGATATATTTCTGTTATGTGTAAAGAATTAAATATACAAGTATCCAGAAACTTTCCTTCGCTGAAAGAATGTGTATTAATAAACGTACATGTATCAATTTACTTCCAGTTGTTATATTCATAATCCTGATTGCAGGACTATGAGTTTCCATACAGGGGAAAAATAAAAAACTGTAACATTGAAACCCATTTCTTGGACAAAGTTGTACAGGGAGATGATTTATACTAGATCAAGCTCAAACGCCTAATTTTTCCCCTATGTATCCTATATAGAGGTACCTCTTTGTAAAGGGTGAACCTCGGGAGGATCCCAGAACCCATATGATCCATCCCCCAGTTGTTAGGGGATTAAAAAAATCTACCAAAACCGGATTTGAACCCTTCGGCACGGCAACTCTGCATTCAACCACTGAGCTACTCCGCTCCGAGGTAAACGATGTAACTCAGTTTTTCTAAATATTCAGAAGAGCAAAAATAACCTCAAAATCTATGATTTTCGTTGATCATTGTGTTTGTTAAAGTCTATACAGACTGCTGTCAATCTGACAATGTAGAGGATGTATCAGGGACTTAAAGAATAACTCGGGGAACCACCTAACTTACTCCGCAGTACAGTTCAGATCAACTAGTGTTTCCTCTACACGGACATAATCCTCAGCGGTTCCAACTTCTTTTTTTTAGTTTTAACCACAACATCGTATTCACCATTGGAAAATCTATCAGAAACCGATGTTGTCAATATTTGGAAGGAAAATCGAGTTACCTCGTTTTCACCATGTAGTCTTCAATTATTCTATGTTTAAAATATTTTTTTATTATCCTCATACAGGTTCAAACTCTTTGGTTCGCATAAAATAGGAGTGGTAATTTGTAACTACAAAAAAATTTATTATGTTTATTAATATACTTTGAACTAATATATATATATATATTAGTTCAATATCAACACTATGGGAAAACGTGTTTATAATACGGTAACGTACCTCTGGACGTAGCCGAGTATAAACAGGACCAACTAATTTATTCGGCCTTGTATGCTCATTTGATTTTAATGTAAACATCTATACAGTCTCATACCAACAGTTTGATGAAATGTTTGATATGTCCATAAAGCCACCAAAAAGAAACTGGACCAGAGATGGTCTCCCACCAATTTCTTTAATTGAATTAATCCGGAAAGGGTTGCTGTTCTTTCTTTTGTCCAAAGTTTCCTAGCCGTGCTAAAATCTTCTGAAACATTAAAATGAAGATTTAAATTTATAGTCATTATTATTATTTATGATAGTTAAAAAACTATTCAAGATGATATTGAGTATTTTTTTTTTTAAATTTATTTATTGATATTTACAACTGTATAATAAAAATACATCTAGTAAATGTGCTAAGCGATACATAATGACATGTGAAAATGACAAGTAGAGAAACTACCCACTGGCAGTACTCAAATCATAAGTTCAACTAAGAAGTCACGGGGCCATCTTCTTTTCAGACGCCTCGGAGGATTATCGGGAATTGAAGAAGAAGCTAGGTTTAAAACCAGAGGGTTTGAGTGGAAATGAAGTTTGTTATGAAAGGATAGATAGCGGGTTCGGGCCAAATCAGCAACAAATGGGACATTAAGGTCGTTATGGATGATTTTATTCTTAACAAAATAAGGAGCATTAAGGATTTTACGAAGGATTTTGGATTGTAGGGATTGGATACGAGAGGAATTCGATGGCTTAGTGGAGCCCCAAAGCTCTACTCCGTAGGTCCAAATAGGTCGTATGATGGTCATGTAGATGAGTCTTTTGTAATAAATTGGGAGCTTAGAGCGTTTGTCTAGTAAGTGTTGAAGTAGCCTGAAACGTCGAGCGGTTTCTTGTCTTTTCAGTCACGTATGAGGATTCCAGGTTAATCGTTTGTCAAGATGCAACCCTAAGTATCGGATCTGTTCTACAGGCACCAGTGGGATATTATTAAAGGATACTGGAGGGCAGGAAGTCATTGGTTTACGACGTATATTGAGTATTTAAAATTGAAGTATTACCAACGGGAATTTCCATTTTTATTTATTATTAGGCCGAAATCCGTTTTTTAATGTTGAAGTCTTAATAACGCGTTCTTAGCCTGTACTTTTCGTAATACTATTTAAACTGTTTCATATCGCTAATGAGATTCTTTATAACCGGTGTGTATTAAGCTTCATAATTGCACGAAATAAATATATTAAGGCGATTTAACTAAGTGATTGTAAAAAATGTAGGAGGGTATTAAAGAGAGAAACTGGGGAACATTTATTAATAATTGCTATAATTAAAGCGAATTGTCCATTCATCGTAATAACATTCGCACCTGATCGCTCGGCTGATGGTATCTTGATCAACCGAGCTGATTTCGCCTTGCCTGTTTTCACGCGAGCTTATGTAATATTATTGACACGCAAAGGGCTCCTGAACGCCTGCTGTTAATGATACTACAAATACATAATACATTATATTCAACATAAAGTTTATTGTATTGTGAATATTAAAACTCAGTATTGTTGTAAAATTAATCATAAATCTATTCTGCCAATATATCCTAAAGACCATCGCGAAATTGGAAAATCAAAAATTTCCTATCACAACTTAATATACCATTTTCCAATATCAGTACAACCCATCAAGTACATGGTAGAGACTGTACTGTTTCTAATCAGATTTTCAGCAGTGTGTACAGTTCTGTGTTGTTATGCTGGATGTCAGGCTAAATATCCTCCTGTGGCGGAAATTATTTAATCAGTCAACAGAAACTGATGGCCATTGCGGAATCTATTGACACTCCTCTACTTTATACATCACCCAGGATCTACAAAGTGGGTTATAAGTTATAAGGCAAAACATGAGTATGATTTCGGACAAATCACCTTCCTGCCCAACTGTTGTCCCATAGACAGTACAATTTCTATCCTGTACTCAATCCAAAACTCATCATGGGTTGTACTGGTACAGTTAAAAAAAAATAATTTATTTATAGGATATGGTGTTTTCGCACTAGTCGCGTACTTTTTCGACACAGAATTATTCATCTTGAAGTTTTCATTTATATGTAAATATTGTGAAATGAGATGTTATACCTGGGGAAGAAATAAACTAAACTACTGCGGCACCGTTTGTGTCTTAAAAACAGGATTAAATAAGTAGAAAGTGCTTATTTATTTTGTTTATTGGTTTCGGATGTTTCCTCGTCGATGACCCATTGAAAGTTATTTAAAGAAGGGAGTGAACTGATTGGACGGATCATAAATAGAGATATAACTGGTAAGAGGACTTAGCCGACCACTTGACCACTTGAACTGATTTGTGGCCCTGCATTTCGTTATCCAGGTTACCGCTCTTAATGAACTCAGCTCTAGGTCTTCCTCAAAACTTTTTTTTTCTTCTTCAAAACTGTCTCCCATATAAGACCTCTCTGCTTCCGTTTATTCTTGTACCGTGGAATCCTGTTCTCCGGTATTAAGTCTTCTGGATTTTTGTTAGCAAACAAAATCCTATTTCATGCTTCACGCCTCCCTAAAAGACTTTATAGGATATACCCTGTAAAACATTTTGAGACCTTATAGCTTGTGATTTTTAGAATTTTCATTCGATTTTATAATAAATGACTATAATCCTAAACCTAAAAATGGTTCAGTCTAACCACTATAGAGTGATTTTATGGTTTGGTAAAGCCAAGCAAAGTTGGTAAATCCTCCAGAGCTAATTGCAATCCCGAGATTCGAACGGTCTCATACTTCATAGAATAAATAATCATTTAATCATTTTTTATATTATTGTAAATGTGAAACCTAAGATGGCATTGCGTAGCAAATGATGCCAAGAAAGCGGGAGTAAACAGCTGGATAACAACAGTCAGAGGTAGAAGAGCATTGAGCTTAGCTGGAGGTGGTCAAGACTCGTTTCCAGGTTACCGCTATAATAAAATTTAAAAAATATATTTTAAAACAGTAATACAAAAATATCCATGAATTATCAAAAATGACATACAAAAAAAGTGAAGTAATAATTTTCTAGAACGGAAGGAATTGAAATTATTGAAGTTAAAGCTATAATATTATAGACAGATGAAGAGAATTATCTATTTGAACATAAGAACTGGTACAAGCGGTATCGCACAAGGAATGGTAAGAGAGAGCCCAATTTCTTTAAGTCCTTTATTATGATAAAATAATTGGAAAAAATAATTCCTTAAATAGGACTAAACTATGTATTAGAAACTCACGTTTCGACCCACTTTGCAGGTTTTCTTCTTAGCTGAAAAGAGAAGATTCAGAAATATTAAAAACTGAAATAATTGGAATAAAAACGATCATATAAGAAAATATTTAAAAAATGGTTGGAAGCCATAGCTGGTTTTTAATTAAGATTTTTTTGGCGTGATTTAATTCAATAAAAATACAATTTCATACAATACGTATATCGTAATTCAAAAAATGACTAGTAAAGCAAGAGATGAACAAAACTGATTCCCAACGGACAATTATTCAAAATTATGATAATATTCCAACTACCATAATTTTTTACTTATCAATATGAATGCTTCACGATTCTCCAATCACCTAAAACTTGAGAAAGGCTCGCGTTAGGATTTTTTTTTTGTTATATTTGTTTACCTAAAAATAAATAACATTTATGTTATAGACACTTATAGACACAGGCCTTTTTCCGTGTATCGTAAGACGAGACTTCGAAATCATAAGTAAAAATAATCCGAATCGTGAAGGCCTAATTTAAAAGCCCCGAATATAACGGACGGAGGATGTGGAGCTTAGGAGGTAAGCTATTTATAAAGCTGTCTATTAGGACCTGATGTATATCTCTTGGTTTATCCTCATCCACTAACTACCTTATATTTTCATTAGCCCATAACAAGTGAAGAGGATGAATGGCCAGGAGAGCTCTCCAATTGTTTTTACAAGACAGATATATGGGCCTCGTATGTTAATCGGCCGTTATGGGGCCGCCACCCCCGGGGAGATGGGTGATTTTAATTAAATATATTATGAGCGGGGGTGGTTTGGAAAAAATACTGAGGCTCTTGGGTGCAGTGAGTGACGTCGCAATAAGAGGAGAGGAACAGAGGCCGCGATGGACTGATTAATACTCGAGCAGGGTTACCAACCTTTATAATTACCATTCTAACTCTCCCCCTCTCAGTTAGTGGACCTCTCCAATTTATTGGTTATCCCCCCATTCTGTTTTCCTCCGCCTTGTTTACTACTATCTACGCTCTGGTTTATGTTTTAGCAAAATAAGAAAACAGTTATCAGATTTTTTGAGATAATAATTTGTTATTGTTCATACACAACAGCTTATTTAGGTTTATTATACAAATCATTATTCTATATTAGATATTTCTTTCCCTTCAAAATAAATATTTATGAATAACTAAATAAATATTTATGAATTATTGCCGCTATGAAAGCTCATTAGACTCAGTACATGACAGAGACTGTTTTCTAGACATCGGTTTTGTGAAGAACTTCGAACGAAAAAACGTTCGAGTTTCAAGGCGAGGGTTATCTTTAACATCGAATGATCTACCCAATTTTTAAAACAATCCTACTGCGATAAGCTCTATAAAATACAAGAAATGGTACGTGATGGGTTCAATAAAAACCCACCCAAGTTATACTTTAATGACTATTTTGTATGTAATAATAATATATTTATTGAAAGAAATTATACAAATGCCATTTGGAGTATAATTTATTATCTTCTTTTTTCATATGGAAACCCCCCTGTACTAGATCTATGTTTAATGACATTAAATAAAACAAAGAATGCTGAATGGCTTAAGTTTCTTAATAACTGTCTATTAAGACAAGGAAATGCAATTCTTAAAAAATGATTACACGAGGAAGAATTAGATCAGAATGCATAAGTGTCCGCCATGTTACTTTCAATTCAAAGAAGGGACATGTACAACATAATGCCCTAATGGTGGTCTTCCATCCAAAAAAGTCAGCAGACTTTACTTCATAGTAAAAGTAATTTGTACATAACAGATATAATTCACTTAGTTATCTGTCTGCCCAGGGCCTTCCCAATGACTCAGCAACTCAGTCTGTTAATGGGTCGTTGGACATTCCTTCTTGGACTAAGAATAAAACATATATCATGGAGTAAGTTTTTTTATTTTTTATTCTATCACTAAAGCTAGAACTGGGATGTGATAACATGGTAAAGAAAAATAAACAAACAAAATAACAGTTATAATTTAATAATTAGGAGGAAATACTAAATATTTGATTTTGATATTTAATTGTTTATCAAATTACTGAAATAACTTTCCACTCTTGATTTATTTTTTATTCTAAATTCAAATTCAAATCTGTTAACTGCTTCATAGATCAGCCTAGATATGAATTCATAGATAACAGTGGTCTGCAGACCCCGCAGGAACTCACAAACACTCAAAAAGCGGATACACTTAACTGGAGTAAAACTGGTTACTGGCATGCATGGTTTTGGCGAAGCCATTTCTGTTCCAACCATTAAAGAAATTAATGGTTATTAATTACTGCTTTAAAATGTATATATAGGAAAAGCGTTGTCTTCAATAAGACCACACGCATCTTCAGTGATTCCACAAAAAATTACAAGAGCTTGGCTGGGAGGTTTTGATGAATCCACCGTATAGCCTGGTGCTTTGCCCCGTCCGACTACCATTTCAATTCGCCTTTAGAACTCTCCTAAAAGTGTAAGTTGGCTTCAAAAGAGATTTGTGAAAATAACTTGGTTCAGCTTTTTTGCCACGTATCTCAAAATTCCTACTATGACAGAATTATGGTTTATGAATTTTAAAAATTGCAAATGTTCATAGTTTAAAAAAGGCACAAAAAGCACTGATTAGTGTTTAATATTTGAACGAATAAATTTGCTCTAGAAACATTAATCCAGTCACTATTACTTCATAGGACTAAATTTACAATTGATACTAAAAAAAAATTATCGTATTGTTAATTTTTTTCCCGATACTACTGTTACGGGCTACTGGGTGTAAAATGGACTAAACTATTACTTAATTCAAGAATCTAATATTTATTAACAAATTAGAAAGAATACAATGAGATTATTTAAAACAGTTAAATTATTAAACTAATATCAATTAACAATAACAATATTCTACGAAATGTTATCTAATTTCTCAAATAATATACAGATAATATAAGATATTGCTAATACTAAATAACTACACTATTTATATAAATTTGTACAAATACAATAATATTACCCTATAGTTTACAATTACAAATTAACACTTACAGTTCGCTAACTAAAGTCCACCGACCGTAAGACTCTCCAAATATGACAAACTGTCCCACAGTTTATTACACTTATTACACGGCCACTAATTATCACTGTTGCTCACTAAGCACTTTTTACGGACTGATACTAACTCACTGTAACTCACGCACTATCACTAGTTAACGACTGCTTATTACTACTGGCTTATTACTCACTGACTTATTACTCACTCGTCTTATTACTGACTGCCGCGGCCGAAAACGCTGTCCTTTTTATATAGGCAAGGTAGGTCGTGGTGGGGCATTACTCGGAAGGACCACCTAGTCCCATCGAGCCCGATCCAGAAGCTTCTACGCCATTCTATAATCCCTTCCGCTTAATCCCATTGTTTGCCTAATCTTCTCAGCCGGTTCTCGTCCCCGCTCTGACCGTAACACTGCCCCCTCCTTAAAAGTGCTCTGCCCCAGAGCATAGTCCGGAGAAATCGGGCGGTTATGAGCTTCCCTCGATGGAGACGTATTTCCTTTCCAGGGGTTGAACGTGCACACCAATATGGCGACTCCAGAGTTGGCGAATGTCTGTTCAAGCATGTTCCTAACAACCTTCCACTCCAGGCCGTCATATCCACAGCCCAACTTAGGGATCGCGAGCTTGGTGACACGCAGTCTCAGAAGCTTACTCCGCAAGTCGTCGAGGCTTCGCCGCAGTGCGTCATATGTGGGCTTCTGATCAGTAGCACACTTGGTAACTAAGTAGAACAGGTGTCGTCCTTCGTGCGTATGGTGGAGTGTTTTCCCGACGCTTGGTCCTTGGCGTTCCAGTTCCTCAGTTCCAGCAAACTTCTTCCTGAAGACCGTTGCAATGCCTCGGGAAGTCCTCAGATCTTCGGCGACACAATGGGCCAGAGAATAGTCCGCGGGTAACGAGAAGATATCTCTGTATACTGTCTGAGTTATTCCACGGGAACCTTGTACCTTAGGTTGTGCAACTGATACCTTACTGGTCTCCACGTTGTTGAGATACCTGACTTGCTGGTCTTTTGTCGGGCCATGGTCTCCTTTGTATGGGGCCAGTCTATTAAAATGGACTACCCTGGGTTTTCCTTTTGGCTGCTTCCTGATCCTATAGATGACGTCGTTTATCCTATTGATGATCTCAAACGGGCCATCCCAGGAGTTCTGAAGTTTAGGTGAGTAGCCTCGCCTTCTTCGAGGATCGTGTAGCCAGACCAAATCTCCAGGTTGGAATCCACCTTTCTCTGCCCTGATGTCGTAACGCTCCTTCATTCTGTCACTGGCTCCCTGGATGTTTACACGAACCTTCTCGTGGATGTTATCCATCCGCTTCCGTAGATTCGTGACGTACTCCTCTCCGGCCACTTCCTCATTAGGCTTGAACCCGAATTTCAGATCACAAGGCAAACGAAGTTCTCGGCCGAACACCACATTTGCGGGGGTCTGCCCCGTTGCTTCATGGACTGAACTGCGGTAGGCTAACAGGAACAAGTGAAGATACTGGTCCCAGTCCCGCTGATGGTCGGAGACCACTTTAGACAAATATCGACCCATTGTCCTGTTCATGCGCTCCACCATGCCATCCGATTGAGGGTGAAGAGGCGTCGTCCTGGTCTTCCGTATCCCCAGTGCTTCGCACATTCCGGAGAAGACTGCAGACTCAAAGTTTCTTCCCTGGTCAGCGTGAAGTTCCATGGGTACTCCAAACCGGCTGACGAGCTGCTTCACAAGTACGTCTGCAACCGTGACTGCCTCTTGATTCGGAAGGGCATACGCTTCCACCCACTTAGAAAAGTAGTCCATGGCCACGAGAATATATCGGTTGCCTTCGTCCGTCACAGGGAAAGGGCCAGGGATGTCAATCGCTATCCTCTCGAACGGTGCTCCCACGTTGTACTTCTTCATAGGGGCCCTCTTTCTTCTTGTTGGCCCGTTAGAAGCCGCACAAGCCGCACAACGCCTGTACCAGTCCAACACATCGTCCTTAAGGTTTGCCCAGTAAAAGCGTTCACGAACTTTTTCCAATGTCCGGTGAACTCCAAGATGGCCGCCAGTTACACCGTCATGTAGTTCCCTAAGCACTTCGGGCACTTTATTCCTTGGAACGATGAGCTGTAGCCTACGCTGATCTCCTTCCGCGTTCTCCAATGCCCGTTTCAGCAGCCCGTTGTCCACTAGAAGACTTCGCAGCTGCCCGTTCACCATCCCATCAACGTAGAAGCTGTTCGTTCTGCTTCCTATCGACGCAACTCTGATGGCTTTCCTGGGGGCTTTGACGTTACGGGTTGGACACTTGCTTCTAGGATGCCCAAGCTGGCCGCAGCCCCAACAGCGTATCTCCTTCTTATGGGTCCTGAGAGCATCCAACACTTTCGTCACAATGTCTTCGATGCTAGGGACCACATTAGGCTCCACTTCTGCTGCTCGAACTCGCGCATGGCCCCGTACAGACTGTCTAACAGCTTCAAACTCCATGGCCTGAGATAATGCGTCTCCCAACGTTTTCGGCCGGGCGAGCTTCACCGCTTGTTGTGTCTCTGGGTCCCGAAGTCCATCCAGGAATTTGTCGACAGCCAAACTCTCGTAGACATAGTCAGTGACCGATGGGTAGGCGTTCCTCACCAGCCGGGCAATATCCGCTTCAAATTCCTGCAGGGTCTCGTTGTCCTTCTGGACCCTGTTTCTTAACTGTGAGCGATATAACTGGTCCATGTGGCGGTGTCCGAAACGCATTTCCCGTCTTCTAATCAGCTTCCCGTAGTTGGACCGCTCCGACATGGGCATCCCCTGCAGCACTCTCAAGGCGTCTCCACGCAAGGCCAGGCACAATGCTGAAGCTTGGGTCTCCTGCGACCACCCGTGGATCGAAGCAGCTGTCTCGAAGAGAGTCATGTAGTCTTCCCACGGCGTCTTCCCGTCGAATACTGGAATGGTATTGTGAGTTGGTGGCGCCCCAGCATAGGCGGGTAGAATGCTATTACGATGGCTGCCCTCGGATGAACGGTCGGTGTCGTTCGTCGGTGGGTTGCTCTTACGTCCCTCGAGAGTTTCCATTCTTAGCCTAATTTCGTTCACTTTTTCTCCTAGCCTAGATTCTATATCAGCTACTTTATTATTTACATCGGCTAACTTATTATCTACATTAGCTAACTTATTATCTACACTTTCCATTAACTTAGTCTCTAATGTGCCTAACTTAGACTCTAATGTATCCATTAAATCGTTTTTTACAGTACCTAGCTCATTTTTAACAGTGCTTAACTCATTACCTAGCTTATTTTCTACATTGCTTAAAGTTGCAGACAACTTGCTTAAATCGGTTTCAAACAGAGCGTCATCTGGATTCTCCCCTAACTCTACAAAAAATTGCCGCAAGCGATGTTGCAGTACACTTTTATTTCCGGAAGAATCCAGATCACGTTCTTCTAATTCCCGTTTTAAATCCGCAACTTTTAAATCCATCAATTTAAGACATTGAGAAGCCATTTTTCATACAGTAGCCCAATAATTACAAAATACAAGACAAAATAATAACAATTACACAAAATCCCACTTCTGACACCAATTTGTTACGGGCTACTGGGTGTAAAATGGACTAAACTATTACTTAATTCAAGAATCTAATATTTATTAACAAATTAGAAAGAATACAATGAGATTATTTAAAACAGTTAAATTATTAAACTAATATCAATTAACAATAACAATATTCTACGAAATGTTATCTAATTTCTCAAATAATATACAGATAATATAAGATATTGCTAATACTAAATAACTACACTATTTATATAAATTTGTACAAATACAATAATATTACCCTATAGTTTACAATTACAAATTAACACTTACAGTTCGCTAACTAAAGTCCACCGACCGTAAGACTCTCCAAATATGACAAACTGTCCCACAGTTTATTACACTTATTACACGGCCACTAATTATCACTGTTGCTCACTAAGCACTTTTTACGGACTGATACTAACTCACTGTAACTCACGCACTATCACTAGTTAACGACTGCTTATTACTACTGGCTTATTACTCACTGACTTATTACTCACTCGTCTTATTACTGACTGCCGCGGCCGAAAACGCTGTCCTTTTTATATAGGCAAGGTAGGTCGTGGTGGGGCATTACTCGGAAGGACCACCTAGTCCCATCGAGCCCGATCCAGAAGCTTCTACGCCATTCTATAATCCCTTCCGCTTAATCCCATTGTTTGCCTAATCTTCTCAGCCGGTTCTCGTCCCCGCTCTGACCGTAACACTACGGTACTTGTGGGAATTGATGATTTCTAAAAGACGTTATGTATCAAATTATTTATTATTTTTTTACCTTTGTTCGAGGTAACAACTCAATAATTGGGTTATTATGCACTATAATTAAAATACGACCATTCAAGTTTGAATTAGGTAACTTCTCTGCTTAAAGCCCCGCTAGGCTAAAGGTGATTTAACAGAACTTGAAGGATATCGATTGTGTAACTGAGGACGGAATGCCATAATTCAGAGGAAGCTGTTAGGTTCAAATAGATTCTAATTAATTAATTAATTATTCGCTTTTAAAAGGGACACCGAATCTCCATTGACACCGGGGAGGGGTAAGGTTTAGTATTCACACCGCAGGCGAGGGTGTTAGCCGTAGACAAACCTCTTTAATAAACCTTTCACATAATTATAATTAAAGTTTACTAATTACCCTGGAAGAACCGAAATTAATTAAAAAGTTTTTTTTTTGACATGACGGCCCTCCCTTGTGTCGAGGTTTTCTTTTTAATATATTTTGCAAGTCCACTGCTCATTAAAATTTTAATAAAAACAAAACGAGGGCGATGTTATTGAGTAATTGTCTCTTAGCTACACAAGTTATGTGGCTAACAAAATAATTAGTTTTTACTGTGTTGCCTAAAGCCGTGCCATTAAGTAAATCTGTAGGATTGAGCATTTCGTTTTATTTCTCCTCATCGCCCGACAAACGTAACTGTACCGTTTTTATTAGCAATCCACGGAATAGACAGAGTATTAGCAGTCATGGAATTGGTGCGGAATAGCTATTTTTAAGATTTTTCTTTATTAAAATAAAAAGAATATTTACATTTTCATAGTAATGGAGTCTGCGGAAATATCTTCCATTAAGATTAAGGTTTGATTTCTTATTTTTATTTGATTTTTTTATGTGAGCAATACGTCTAAAACATTATTGTGGTTATGTTCTAACGTTTTTATTACTAAAATTTATTAAATATTTTATTTTCATTTTATATAACCGTATTTTCTTTGTTCAAACTGCCTTTGAACTTCTCTTTCATTTTGGAATTTTCAACAGCTTCAGAGTTATTTACATCAACCAGGCACGATGTTAATTTGGCTCGTTGTAAATTTATTGTCAAATAAAATAAAAAAATAGTATAGTAAAAATATTTAGCTTTTTTAGAAGCAATTTATTGTATTTTTAAAAGTACCATATTAAAATGCCATTAGAATGTAAATCGAATTTCTTAATCGTTGTTAATAATATTAATCTTCGTAGTAATTTAATATTCCGAAAACACTTTTTTAAATGGAATTTTCAATCTAACCAACATGTGACTTTGCCTATTCATGCAAATGCGCATTCAACCACGTGATGCAGCCCATCCAACAAGTGCAATTGCACTGTCACCTTCTTAATCTGCAGATTCCTGTTTTAATGCTAACCGTTCGACCAGAAATCCTCTATCACTGAAATGAAAACCCTCATTTCAAGGAATAATAACCTTTCATCTTAGGTTTTAGTAAAAAAAAAAAAAAAAAGCAAACAAAAGTAAACTATGGCAAAATTCAGTAGTTTATTTTTTCAATGATGACGAAAGATTGTTTAGAAAAAAATAAGTTTAAGTGATTTATTTGTAAAAAAAAAAAAAAATTATTTCAGCGTAGCTTCGACGTTTATAATTTCTGTCCCTTCATCATACTTATTTACAGCCCAAGTGAGAAGTAACTAGTTGGACCGATTTTGCAGCAAAACGACTTTCTTGTACTTAAGGAAGCGGAATTATCTTATTTTCGTAGTTAATAAGAGCTAAGTCTGGCAATGGCTTGATAGGATTGCAATAACTCCTCCATTTCAAGACAAAAACTACGAGAATGACAGGATTCTGCTTCCCACAAGACAAGTATCTCACTCCGAACCAAATTCGATTTAACTACTCATTCACCGGGGCTGCAGGGAGCGGAGTGGCTAAGTGGTAGAGGGCTGAATTGCCATGCCTGAGTGCAAATCCTGCTCGCTGGCAGATTTTTATTTAATCTGTTAGCGGCCGGATATCGTATGGGATCTAGAACATTCCCGGGGCTCACCTAGCATCTGTAATATGGGTACCTAATTTAAGGAGGGAAAATCTGGCGGTAGAGCGTGATCTAGAAAGAATCACCTTCCAGCACAATATTTGTCTCTACTATGTATTGAAGCCCAGACCCTTCATAAGTTGTAGTGGTATAGGTTTTTTTTTTCACCAGGGCTGCATATATAATGTATTAAATTTGTTATTTGTTTAAGAACTTTTTTACATGTCATAAGAATATTATTTTTATCATGATGATCCCCTCTCCTGTCACATAATGCCCATGAAGGGTACACGTTAAAGCGCAGTAACAGTAAAACACTCTTCTCCTCTATAATCTGCGAAGTGGTCTCTTTCGGTGACTATTGGATTTCGGAATTAAAGCGTCCATCCTCGGTATTTTTTCGGAACAGCTTCCGAGATCCACGACACAACCCCGCTGGGCGACAAATCGATAGACTGTTGGTTGACCCTCGCAACGCGAAGATAAATGGGCTTGGAAGTGGTGAAGAACCCGACGGCCGGACCCGGAGGTGGCGCTGTTCTGTTTCGCGTCACCTCTTCAGATTTATGCCCGTGTCCTCGGCTACCTGAGGTCGCTCCTGGCCCTCGAGATATATTGGTGTCCTCTTCGTTATCTATCACTTCTCTGTCAGTCTCCGCTCTTGTTTTTTCTTGTATTGTTTTTTTCCCTCGCCCCTTTCTATTTATCAACGTTCGGTTTAACTCTGTTTCGTTTATAGTCAGACAATCAACAGTTTCCGGGAGAAAAACTGATTACCTACCTGAGGGATCGCTAGGAATGTGAATCTCGGGTCGAATGAAACAGTAAGTTGTTGAAAGATAGGTTTTGTTTGTTTGACCATGAAGTGACGTATGACATCAAAGGTAATTTTTATCTATAAAGTTCAGAATCAATGGTTGTGTTTCCTTTGTTCAGCGCCTTTTCATGGTTCTTTTATACAATACCAAATTATCCACAAAAGATGACTTTAGCTCAAATAACAGTTATCGTTAAAGGTTTTGAATCAAAGAGAACTCGTGTTAAAATAGAAGGCCCTTTTGGACATTGCTGGTCAGTTAGTTTCCTGCCAAGCATCCAGTGCTTTTGAGCGGGTCAACGTTAATTCATACTGAAATGTTACACATGTTCCAATAATTAATTGAAGAAAAAAAATCTAGGATATTTAACAAGCCAATATATACTTATTTTGGTAATAGAATCTGGCATTGTTTCCTGTTCCTTTACAAGTAATCAAGGTTATATTAGCCTTCTCATATAACATGAAATTATGTCAGTTGAAATGACTCATCTTGAATTACGTATTACCATATATGTTAATCATTCTCAAATAAGTTGTCATTTTGTTTTATTAAGAAATATTTTCAAATGTACAAGATCGTGAGGTAGAAATGACGTTACGCGGAATAAGTATCATCAACCAGAAATGAGCGTGCTCAAGACCTTACTCGATCGGATGGACTTTACGTAAGAGTCCCTTGTACCCAAAGACTAGATAGATCGTGCTAATTGTGAAAGATCCGACAGTTGATTAGAAGATTAGAAGACCCAAGACAGGAGCGAAGGAGACAGACGGGAGATGTTTATAATAAATCGGGCAGCGCTAACCGGGCCTGACAAGAAAACAATTTCCCTAATGGCTGGAATGTTCTCTCCCGAAGCCCACCACCACCGCCACTCTCTCCCTATATTAGAAAACTTTCCGTTTCAGTTTTTTTTATTTATTTATCAAGAAAGATATCCACCCCTGACTCTCTGTCTCAGCCATTTTTTGTCTTTTCAGTGTTATGCCATAATTTTTTTTTTTCTTAATTCGATTGTTCGAAACCTCGTGGGTGTAGTTGGAACTACCACCAATAATTAGCCATCATGTGAAAGCATAAACACCCAAAAATGCTAAATAGAGATCAATCCACGCTCATAACTCAAATTGTTTTTGTGTTTCATTTTACGTAACTTAATGTTGCTACGGATAATCGGAAGATGCCTAAATTGTCCCTATCCAGGCATAATTAGCATAGTGACCTTTAACGAGTACCTGACACCACACAAGCTCCAAACCGCCTTTTTACAGCACCTCTGAAGGATTGAATAACAAAGGATTTCTTAATCCCTTAAAAAAGTCCTAAGAACACTTGCCAGACTGCGAACCAGCTAGCTACAGACATAGTAAGCTGTTATCCTAACCTAAATAATTATACAACAAGCAGTAATTATAACTAATTTTCGTAGTAAGCGTTAACTAATTAATATCTAATGCATGGTTTCAGATGTGTACCGTAGAAGCGTCCAACTGATGTTAAGGTGAAATCACCTTCACAGGTGAAGCACAGTGTGTTTAATATTATGGATAGTCCTGTTGGAATATTTACATTTATCCAAAGAAAACCACTTTTTTTTGCTAGTTTTGTGGCTCCAAAATTGGGAGAAATGAATATGAAAGTAACTTATAGGATTCTTGCAAATGTCATAGAATAAATGGATCATCCGCCTAAATTGGAGGGGAAAAAATCAGCAATAAAGTTACCTTGAAGGCCATCGATTTTTATTCCATTTTAAGAACTGGTTCCCTCGTAAACTTGTGTTTATATGTTTAACCTTATTTATATTGTAAATTAAATCTAAGGTTATTTTTGTTATAAATCACAAATTTCTAATTAAATTGAAGTTAATGTTGCTCTCTGTGAGATATTTTTCCCACCAAAATTAAACTTATCAATACTCTTTACTGAGGGTCAGGCAGTGGAAGATTAATTATTTATTCCATTAACATCCATATATCTCCCCTGTGGGATCTGCAGACCTTCCTGGGGTGAGGCTAGCCTTTAAAAAATTGGATCTCGTAATAGGGAGAAATCTGGCAGATGAGCGTGATCATGGCCAAATCAACTCCTTACACAATCGTTGACTTAGAAGCATACCGTTCCTACAAATACAGAGCCCGTGACCCTTCATAGGTTGTAGTGTTAGTTCTTTTGTTGTTGTTTTTCAAGCAGTAATATATTTATGCGTTAAAAATATACATATTAGTTTATTATTTTTATATTTAAATAGCCCCTGGCGCTGTCTGAAATACCTTATTTATTTTTCACAGACGTTTTTTTGTTCCTTTATCGTGAAAAAGAACTGTCAGTAGATGTTTATTCATTTATTTGTTACATCGCTCAGAAAGAGGTAGTGGTTTGTTTCCTCTGGATCCGAGATCGACGGCTCACCGTGATTTCAAAACTGCCCATTTCTATTTGTGTCCATTTGGCTAAGTCAATGGACGTCAAAGAAACCTGCGGCTTTGTGTTTACCTTCTTGATTGTTTTCCCCGCCCGCTCAATCCCATGTCATTCTTCTCGTCCCCCTTCTCAGTCGAGTTGAGCGAGTGCTTTGCGATTCCCGATTCGATTTCTGTATTTCCACAAATCGGAAAAAATTGTGAAAACCTTGTTTTTTTTTAGTATTTATCTTTTCAGAGTGTTATAAAGTAAATAATAATTTCATTTATTACTTAAATAGGAATTCAATTATCACTATACACCAAAGTAAGATATTGTGCGTATTGGGCTAAAATTTAATAATTCCTTTCAATCGAACAATTTTCTTCTTTTTTTTTATCCAAGGTTGTTAAAAATATATACGTTTATTGAAATGCTATAACCTCCACGCTGATTAATTATTTTATTTTTTTAAACTACTTTTATCAACAGTAATGCCATAGTTTTGTTATCTTCTATTATCATACCTACATGAAGATGAATCTTAAACTTTTATAATTTTTGTAATCAATCTTTGTTTCATATTTCTGAATTTTTAAAGATCTTATTTTATATAATTTATTTTATTTTATTATTTATTGATTTTATTAATTTTTAAATATTTTTATTTGAAAAGAAAAGATATGTCCAGGACTAGGACTCGAACCCGGGTCACCCAGATAGCTAGTCTGGAACTCTACCAATTGAGGTATCCTGGGCTCAATCAAGCTCGCTCTCTGGTCGTGGCCATATCCTTTCTTTTCACTGATCCCATGTCCCCGCGTTCTCGCAATTTGCGATATATACGAGGGGAAGAATGTTCTCTGAACATTTATTTAATTTGGATTTTGTTGACATACGTCATTATATATTATTATAATTTATTTCATTTTATTAGTTATTGATTTTATTAATTTTTAAATATTTTTATTTGAAAATAAATGGTGTTTAATTTAACTTATTTAATAGTGTTTCTGAAGATTGGAATACAAAACTAGAAAAACCGAAATTCAATAAATGCTATAAAAATTAGTATTCCCTGATTCATAACTATCTGGCCTATCTGCTCGGCACAATATCGGGGCGAAAAGCCGCTCTGACTTATCTTAAACGACAGTTGAACACAAGTTTTCGACGTTGCGACGGTTCACTTTGTACGCTTTTTTTCTCGATATAATTAGTTATATAGTTTTTATGGTTTGATTGGCCAGTGATATGTTTTCTTCAGTTGTTTGCGAGGTAAGAAACTAATGTTTTCATGGTTTATTGGATCAACGCACAGCCTTTGTATGACGTGGGCCTCTGATAAGAAAGGATTTTCCGAAATTCTACCTCTAAGGGGGTGAAAAAGGGGGGCAAAGTTAGTAGGATCTACGCACAGCCTAAACTGACTAGTCTCTTTAGCTGTACAACTCTGTTGAGGCTTAAAAATACCATTAAATATATAAACAAGCATAAATAAATAAACTTATTTTACCACTTAAATAACAGGTATCAAAAGATTAATATTTTTGGCCAGGTTTTTATGGATAATACTCCACTGTGGGCCGAGCCATCCCCCTTCTTAAGATATGTATATACATTCACTCATTCTTCGAGATCGCTCATGGCATTGTTCAACTACTCTTGCTCGGAGCCCCATTCATGTTAAACAGAGTTGAATGATTGCCAATCACCTTTGAAGGCGCGGACTGTAAACGCTGCCCTGATTAGGCCCCTTGTGTGCGTCCATAAAGCGGAGTATCTCGACAGTTTATTGTAAGGCCTCAATTAGATATAGCAAGGGCTATTGGGAAGTTGATCAAGCGTTTGATCTAATTGGCTCTATTAAATTCGATTTGCTAAACGGTGAAAGAACAGGTAACGCAAGGGCCGGACGAGAAATGAATAGACAGAGTTGAGGCTGTGAGGGAGGGCTAAGGGAGTTAAGATAATGAAGTAGGATTTGGAGGAAGCTTGACCCGGCCCTTTGACCCTAAGAGGTTCCCTGGTAAACATTCGGCTCTCGGCTTTCAATGATGTGGCCCCTAATTACTGGCTTGTTGAATTATTAATTAGTTATACCGGTGGCCTCTTTGTGGCCTCCGCTGGATGTTGACTGATAGTAATTGCCAATTTCTCCCTTCCTCTGTCCCTCTTCTTCCCTCTCCGTATGAGAGAGTCAATTAGCAGAAGCTGCTTGAAAGAGCTTTGCCCGCTATTAGCTATTCATTTTGTTTAGACTCGGGGTCAAATAGAAGTGACCATATGGCCAAGGAAGGAGAATTATATATGAGCGCTAGGGAGTTGCTTTGTGTCCATGGCGACTCCCTCACAAATTAATTTATTCATAGAATGTCGAACCCAAAATGCCCCCTTTTGAACCCCTTCCTGGAAATCAGTTAGAATTCTTTAATTAAATATTCTTAATTAACTCCCGTCCATTATCTCTTTATGCGAAAATCTGATTATTTCGGTTTTGTGGCCTGCTTTTTTGGAAAATTTAGAAACTCATTTGACCACCGTTTTAATAAATTGATATTATTCAGGTTTAATAAATTAATAAATGCATAATTGCCTCTTTTTTTTTTTTTTTTTTATACCTGTCTATTAATTTATTATTACACTTATACACGATTGGCCAACTAATTTATTTTTTGTAAATCGAATCAATCTGCTAAAATTATAATGATTTTAAAATTGTATGTATACCTACTACTGTATATCTGCAAACCTTGTTAACTCGAATGTCCAGAATGAGTTGTTTGTTCATTTAACGTCACTTTATGGTGCTATGGCTAATCTTACGATGGTACATTGGGAGCTCTAAATTTGGCCTATCCGGGGTTAATTAGGACAGGGATTTTTAACGATTATCTGACATCGTACAGGCTCGGGACCCCCGTTCAACGTCTCTTCCGAAGGACGGAATAAACAAGAATTTTTACTCCCTTTAAAAAATTCTAGGGCCACCTGCCGGGGTACGAACCCGCGATCTTGGGCTTGTGGAGTAGTTTGTTATGCTAACCATTAGACCACAGGTCGCCCTGAGAATGAGTTAATCGTACTGAAGGGAATTGGAATCATATCTCGCAGTGTATAAGTGGTTAAGTAAGGCCTAGGTTTGAAAAAAAACAATTTTCATCCTCTCAGATTTTATTTATGAATAATAGAATATGTATAAATACACACACACACACACACACACATATGTATATATATATATATATATATATATATATATATATATATATATATATATATATATATATATATATATATATATATATATATATAGGGCTGTACAAGAAATCCCATCATTCATCCAGTATCCATTATGATTAAATTATATAAAAATTAAATAAACCATTCGGTGTGGTAGCTCTGTGTATAGAGCGGCGAGTTTCTGTGCCGAAGGTTCTGCCTTCGAACCCGGCTGAGACAGATTAATTACTTAATCTGTTAACAGCCACGGCTGGACCATATGGGATCTTGAAACCCTTCCAGGGCTCACTTAGCCTCTAAAAAGTGGGTGCCCTAATTGGAAGGAAACCAGGCGTTTGAAAACAGGCGA
Source organism: Troilus luridus (assembly GCA_964056705.1). Taxonomy (NCBI): domain Eukaryota; kingdom Metazoa; phylum Arthropoda; class Insecta; order Hemiptera; family Pentatomidae; genus Troilus; species Troilus luridus. Next base: position 141,275,908 of record OZ057412.1, read on the forward strand.
TTTCGGATAAATCAGTTCCCTGCACAACCTTTCTTTTAGAAACAGTACTGGCATTACTGAACTGGAGACCTTCATAGGTTGTAGTTACAGGATAAAAATCATTATTCTAAACTATTCAATCATTATATGATCCCTCTAACGAATTCTAAGATAGCAGAAGTTTTAGACTAAATTTATTAATTATGATTATTTTAATTTCAATAATATCCGACTATTCAACTATTCTTTTTTCCCTTTATTTTATTTTAATTCTATTTTCGACGAGCTGAGATCCTAATCGGTTTCAATTCCGTTAACAGTCGAGAACGGTGAAGATATTTTTCTCCCCAGAGGATACATATAGTTTCAATTAGCTGGCGGACAGGGCTGAAACAGATCCGCGCGAGGGTAGTCGTTGGAAACCCCTCCTATTCCGCTTAATTACCGGGAGCCTGTAAATTAGCCGAGTGTAAAAGCCTGATTTAGAAGGGCCCGAACACTACTAGGGACAAATAGTCCCTCGCTAATGGAGCTTTAATTTGCATAATGTTAAATATAAAGATAGCATTTCCCTAACTATCTGAGATAACTGGGAGCGGGGCCGAGTACACAGGCCTTCGGATGTTAGGGATAATTTACTACCGTCATCTTGTAGTAATTTGTTTGATATCAGTAATTAACTGGCACCTGTATTACGTATACCGAAGTGTACATGTATATATATATTTCGTATATATGGAATGTTATATGCTAGCTAATGAATGTTAATTAATAGTCCTTAACAGTAAAAGTACATATCGGGTGTTACGAAGAAAAGCGAAATTTACTAGCTACTAATGATATCGCTAAGATTGACCAACCGGATTTTTACGTTTTAAAAAAAAACAAAACCAAACCAGGAAACGAGCTTTCTTTAAAGAGGTTGGAAAACACTTACAGAAATGCAGTTTACTGGTGAAGATATTCAAGAATGCAGCCTTCTCAGGATTAAACTAAATGTTAATCAGGGTTCTCAGGAATTACAAAGTTGACGATGGGTGAGGAAAGAAAGGAGAAAGACCGGCGACGTTAGTAACGGTTTGTAAACTCGCAGTTTTTTCGTATGTGATGTAGAGGAAGTGGCTGAATACACAGGAATTTGGGGTGGGAAGAGTGTTAGAGCGACCGTAGAAAAAAAAATCAATTCCATAAGGATAAGAAAAGATTATAACTGCCGATCAGTCGGCATTAATATTTGATGAATCTGAGAGTACAGAAAATGTTTGATGAGAATTAACACATAATTTAGACTGAAGGAGTTCAAAAATATTTGATGATCGGGGAGATTAGGCGGTATATTAAATTTAAACCAAATAGTAAATTCTTGAAATGAAAAAAAAAAATATATATATATATATATATAATTTTATTTATTTAATATAATTGTATATATATATAAAAAAAAAAAATATATATATATATATATATATATATATATATATATATATATATATATATATGTATGTATGTATATGTTTATACGTATATTTATCTAAAAACACGTCTGATGGATAAGGACTAATAACACTGTTCTGCACGAAAATCCTCCTTCAAACCAAAACATGCTTTCTTACTGTTATCAGATGTGGTGAACACGAATTTGAAGTCAGATTTTGTCTATCACGCACAGTTTCTTGAGAAATTCTAGTTTTTTATCCAAAAAGGTGAGTTTTTTGTGGATTTAACGAATTTTTTTTCGGCATTAAAACATAGTGAAAATAATTCAAAAGCCCGATGATTTTGAGCGCAATGAAGTATATTTGAACGAAAAAAATTTGATGGGAATATTACAAGTGGTTAAAGAAATATGGCTAAAAGTGTTTTTTCAGTTTTTCAAGGATCTCACTTTTGAAGCAAAGTTAAATACTACTGAGAAAAAGGCTTGGATTGCTTTTCGAGAGGTATGTGCTAAGTTTTTGGGAAACAACAAATCTAGAGACTACCGAAAAATAGTCCAAGAACTGCTTACTTCATATAAAACATTGGGATGCAAATGTCCTTAAAAATACATTTCCTGCATAGTCACCTAGACTTTTTCGCCCCAAATTTGGGTGCAGTTTTGGACGAACATGGAGAACGATTCCACCAAGACATATCCAGAATGGAAAAAAGATATTCTGACAAATGGAATGAGAAGATGCTGGCGGATTACTCCTGGACACTGCAGCGGGAGACAGAGGAGGAAGAGTACAAAAGAAAAAAAACTACTCATTGACGATGTGTGTATATTTTTTGAGTTGTGTCATATCTAGTATTATACCTGATAGCATGCAGGATTCAATTAATTATATTTTATTGTTGAAAAAGAAAAAAAATCTGTTCTAATAAAGACAATCATTTTCAAATACAATTTTTCATTTTTTCCAAGTTTCACCTCTTTTCTCTCAAAATCAGAGGGTGATAGAATTTTTCTGAGTTCGGATTCGGACTCAGCACACCTGAAAACATGAGAAACAGGCAAAATTGTTCAAGGGAGGGGAGAAAAGTTTTTTTTTGCAGAACAGTGTAATTATAGAACTAGGTAGAGGGCATCTGTTTCAGTATTAAAGAGATGTTGGAAAAACTTGGCTTTAAATGAGGGCAGAGAAGAAGCATGGCGGATATTAGTTGGAAGTAAGTTCCATCCTCCAGTGGAGCGGGCGATAAAGGAATACTCGAATATTTTGGGTCTGTGGGAACGAGAGTAAACTCTTTCCCAATTTAATTTGCACTTGGGGTTATTGAATTCGTTAATCCAAATAATAAACTTATAACTGGGGTTTGTTTTATTATTAATTTTTGTTCTCAAGTTCGTTTTTTTATATCCTTATACCTTAACTCTTTGTTACAGGGTCACACATTTTTCTTTCGTTTCAGGGGCGTTTACTTATTGCGAAGGAATTGTTGCAAAGAACGTGTGGGTTTTCCTGCGCGCCAGGTCGTAAGGAGTTGATTGATGGCTTCCTATTCCTAATATCTCGTAGAGGAAGAAATTACAATTTTCTATTAAGTACATAAGAAGGAATATATGGCATATTAAAGGATAATCTGTATTTATGTATACTACATTATTGTAGTTATTGTTAATATTTATGGTAATAATATATAGGTATCATATATTGAACCGTAGAAACATCAAAACAAAAGTATAACTTAATATCATGTATTATATTGTATTACAGCATTGCACCATGATATGTTATAAGTATTTTTTTCTTTTAAAATAAAGATTGACCTGCCATTAATATTATTGTCTGAGGTAAATCCATCTACGAAGCTCCCACGGGTCCAGTGACACTAGCTAATATGGATATGGTAACGTGTAGACCAAATGCACGAACTTTTCTTTCATTTAGAAGGGCGAGATAATAAAATTAATATAGAATACTGGAATGAATTAGAAGATTAAATAATAGTTTAAAAAATTTAGAAACATTCTTCTATAGGAAACAAAACTAAGTAGAAAATAATTTTCAATAAGTTTATAATAATAATTCATTTTATCGTTTACAAATGTTAATTGTTGTAAATATGTTATTGACTGAAAAGTAAAAATAAATTCATTACGAAAATATCTTAAAAAGCACCCCACGCATTTTTTAACGATAAAATGAATTTTTTTTATCACTTTTTTACTACATAAATGAAAAATGTGTTAATGTCGTTAAAAGATATGATGATTTGCCATGAATAATCTATCTAAATAATATATCTATTTGGATATATTATGCGCTCAGGGTGTGTGAAAATTATGATAAAATATATAATATATATTATATGTAAACATGTATATTATGTTTCTGTGAATTTTGTTATTCTAAAGGGGCTTAGTCCCATAATGAAGTTACTTTTCTATTCTATTCTATACTAAATATCTTTGAGTACTACCTCTGGGTATTTTCTCTACCAGCATTTAACCATGTCATTATGTTTCATTCATTATATTTACTTGTATTAATATACATTTGTAAATTTCAATATATAAATTTAAAAAATAAAAATGTATGTATATTTTATCCTCAATATTTTACTTTATATTTGCTTGTTGTTTTTTTTCTTTTACTTCGACTTATGCCATTTCGAGCGTCGAGGAGCTTCTCTTTCTATAAATTAAATATATTTATTCCATTTTTTTATTTTGATTTTGATTTTTTGCAAGTTGAACGTTCAGCTCTGATGAAAACGTTCAGCTTGCAATATGGGTTGAAAAGTTGGTTTTTAATAACAATTTTCCTACTTCGATAAGTTATTTTGATCTCACTTGAACTATCTAATGATTTTAATTTTTTTTTTAATAAATAAAATTCTACATGAGATTTTGATTGTTATCTGTACACTAGATAATCCTATTGAGATATAGCTATGACCCTGGATACTAACAAGACGTGCCGCTCTGTTGCAGGTTGTTCGGTTCGACGGGAGCTTGTTCAGGGTGCGGGCAGACCATCCCTGCCTCGGAGTTCGTGATGAGGGCAGCCCCACACCACGTATTCCACCTCAAGTGCTTTGCCTGCTCCAAGTGCGGATCCCAGCTTGTACCAGGCGACAGGTAACACACATTTCACTTCACTACTGTTACCAACCGATTTAGTCCCCTCTGCTATCCTCTAGGTTCCTATTGTATCTTGTCCGTACCATTTAAACTCATATTCAATCGATATAAAATTAATATATTTCAACAAAAATGTCTCAATTGAGTTAGTATTTTTCTTTTGAAGCTCTGGAATATATATATTGCTTTCTATTTTCTTGACTGATGTAAACAATTATACTTGTGGTTTCTCAAAGGGTAATGTTGAGTTTGGACTATTAAACATCACTCATTGATCACAAATCTTTACAATTTACAATTTACATTACATGCAAGTATTGAAAAGGTATTTGGCTGATTAAAGTATTAATACCCATTCTTCATCAATTAGGCATGATTATGAGACCAACATAGTCTCCAAACGTCGCCAAAAAGAAGTTGAAAGAACTGACTGAAACTCGAGACCCACAAGTATATTTATATACATGTAATACAAATTTAAACTGAATGCATTTCCAATTTTATTCTTCAATATAAAAGTTTGTGAACATAACCTGAATTATTTGTTCGGTTACATATTTATTTATTTATATTATTGGTTACATCGTCGAAACAAATGCAAAGTATCGAAGTTGAAAAAAAAAGTTTTTCAAGAGGGTGAAAAAACTGTTATCAAGGTTCATAATCTTTGTGTATCGTCAAACGTATTTTACCTGTGTCATTATACGAGGTTTTGTCCCTATAAAATAAGAATTACCTATATCGAATAATGTATTTTAATTTGTTAGACACATTCGTTAATGTCGAACGAACTTCATCGAACTTAACCTTCGAACTTTTGACAGGGTTGTTTCCTTAACCTTTACAATATGCATTCAGGTTGAAGAATTTGCTGTAACATTCAGCAATCGTTATAGATCATTTTTCATATTCGATACTTGCATTTGTATCGACGATATCATGACTTAGATGCCGAATCCGATCCTGCTAAAATACTTCTTAATCCTAGAATATTCTTTGTTTTTTGTTTTGTTTTTTTTGCAGCACGAATGAAGCATTTAACAAATAGTAACACTCCGCAAATATGCTGGTTTAAAAAAATAGACATGATAGGTTTGGCATTAGTAAGCCAATTTAATTTGCTATGGAAATAAGCAGACGGTTACTGAGACAATTAATTAGCTGTCAAAAACGTCTATGGTTATGAAACAAAATTGTTTAACAATTCACCCACAGAGAGCATCACAGTTTGTAATTGTTAATTAAGGAATTTATAAATGTTCGAATATGTTTGGAAATATATATTTACGTTTTTGCAATATTTTTTTCAACAAATTCATGGTCATTTTTTAATTTTTAAAAAATGTAGTTTTACTATTATAATATTAATATATATTAAAAAATTATTGTGCTATAAATCTAACAACGACGATATTTAATACATTATTTTTAATTTTATATTATTCTTCTATAAGTAATAGATAATAATGTACTAAAACTTAATGATGCACCCGCAAACTATAATTTTTTTTAAGGATTATTTTCTATACCACCAATTTATATTTTAATAATCGTACAATTCTATCTATCTACCTATATGTGTGTGTGTGAGTACACACATAAAGCTTTATACACATAAAGCAAATACAATTTATAAAGTAAGACGATTTATTAATCGCCGAGAAATAGAGCACAGGGCTTTAAATTCCATAAAAATGTTGTGCAAGCAAGAAAAATGTGGCTAAAAAAAATATATATGAAATTTAATAGTATTTTTTTACCAATACTTTTAACATAAAAAAAACAATTTTAATCAAACCAAAAATCTGATAAAATGGGAACTTTTAAAATTATATAAAATCCTTAAAACTAAATCTCATCACAGTTCTATTCCATTTCGTTTACTCGGTAGTTACGAACATCAGATCGCGGCAGTGTAAGGTTCCTTTGTGAAGTCTTTGCTCATGTAACCTGGATTATTTTCAAACCAGTTTTATTAAATTAAACTAAGTTTAATATAATAACAAAAAAATAATTAAAATAAAAAGCTTCTCATTTTTCTGGTACCGATTTTTTTTCATTTCATTTCTTAAGGTTTTAAACAGAACAGGTTACCTTACGATTTCAGAAACCGTGTTTTGATCTAGCCATTTTACCTACATATTCATATTATATTGTTATACTGGTTTAGGTACTACATGGCCGGCGGTAGCCTGGTTTGCGAGCAGGACTGGCACAAGCTGGTCAAGTCACCGGCACCCCAAGCCCCGCCTGTCAGGAAGGGAAAGGTTGGGAGGCCTCGGCGGAGCAGGGACTGAGCACACGGTAAGTAATCCAGAATAATAATATTAATAATAACAATATCTTGAATAATAATAGTTGACCTTATATAAATCTGTGGAAGAAAATGGTCCGGGTGGAGGTAAAAAAATATTCTCTAAAGTAGTTTATTAGGAAGCCAACGTTTCAACCCACATTGCAGGGCTTCTTCAAGGCTTGTAATGGAGTCAAATGTTTAGAGCTTTAACTCAGTTTTAGTTTTAGTTAAAGCTTGACATTTGACTCAAACACAAGCCCTGAAGAAGACCTGCAATGTGAATCGAAACGTTGGTTTTCAAATAAACAGTTCTCCATACTTAAGAGAATTTGTTTTAATCTCCACCCGGACCATTTTCTTCCTAATAATAATAATAAATGTTAATCGTGTGTATTACGAATTACGAGTAAGTAAAATAGAATGCTATCGGATCAAAATTACCTCAATCACACAAGCTATCTTTTTTTCTTAATTTTAACCAACTTTAGGGTGCTCCGGATCAATCGTTTGTATTTATTCTGAAACTTTCTCTCCGCCCAGTATCTCTTCATCCTTTCTGATCTCCTATTCCTTTCTTCATCGGAGCTTTTGATCCTCCGCTTCTTCCTCAACTAAAACCTCATCCTCTTGTCTCGAGTTATTCTCTTAGCAGTTCCATCCCTAAGCATAGCCTTCGTAAACCCGAGTTCTCTCATGACCTTTTTCCGCTTCTTTATATTTCAGCGGTTTATTTTTTATTTTTTTTCTACTGTAATCAAACATTATTTTCGTAAGCCTATTTGCATTTATTCGCAGGTTATGCTTATAGAAATAGAACTATCTTTCATGAGAGTATTACTCGATAAAGCATTGTTAAAACAAGGCAGATGTAGTTCTACTCGCATTCCTGATTAACGAGGGACCATTGAAGAGGAACAGAATGGAAGGGCAAGAAAGGGATAGGTGTTAGAGAAGGTTATCAGACCCAGAAGGGAGTGATGGAGAGAGCTCATATTATTAAATCCATTAACCGGGATACTAGTTTATTTTCATCCCCCCACATACCCCCCCCCCCACCCACAGCCGTCATTTATATTAATCATTTACCTGAGTGGCTGATGGGAGAGGCCTGCAAACAGAGCAGCCTTAACTCGCCCTACCGCCTCGTACCCAATTAGCTAAATATTAATTTTCAAATTTACCTATTATCCGATCGATACTTTGGGGGTTCCGCTTCTAATTTTAGTGCGTTTCAGTGGAATAACATCCACTCTCTCTCCGCAAAGTGAATAGATGTGTCCGAATGCCTCTGCTTTGGTTCTCCAGATTTAAAAAAAAAAATATTGAAATTTACAACTGTATTATAACAATACAACAAGTTATTATATAGCGAATAAAACATAATGTCATGGAAAACCGCGAGGAGAAAAACTACCCGGTTGTAATACTCAATTAAAATATTCAACGTATAAGTTCAAGAAACCATCTTCTTTTCAGACGCCTCGAAGGATGATCGGGAAGCGAGGTTTAAACCTCGTGTAGTCCATTCTCGGCTGTTAAGACAATAAATCTAAAAGCCAGTCTCAAACTCTGGTTCCTGAAAGCAGTGATACACTATCTAGAGTGCAATCTACTTCATTTAAATAAGTAAGTTGTTATTCAAAGCCTAATTGTCGGACTATAAGCAATATAATGCAAGGTAAAAATATTTGAAGATATACTAATATTTTCAGTTTTTAACAATTACCTGAAATGCGTACAATAGACCTACTTTGGTCGCGGCGCATCTTATGACATTTAAAGAAAATGTTGGATCTACAAAACTGAACTGATTATTTATTCTTTGGTTATTCGTAAGAAGGGGGTTCCTATCCGCAGTGTCAGATACTCATTAAAGATCCTAATTATGCCTGTATTAGGATTTAGGACTTCGATTGTAACATCATTGATTAGTAATAGCTGCACTAAGTGACATTGAATAAATAAACAATAAACAAACGAACTGATTAAGGACAATATGAGTCTATGGAAGATCTTCAAAGCGTCGTTTGTGTTAAAAGAAAAAGAAGTTGATGAGCAGAGATTTCACGCTAGCTGAAAGTCAATTTGTGATTTTTTTTTAGATTAATTAATTCCCGGAATCATTTAGAAGGCAGTGAAAATATAGAGAGAAGAAAGAGGGTGGGAAAAAACCATCGAAGAAAGAAAAAGAAGATTGGAGACGAAGACTCTTAGTTTAAAGAAGAGAATAAAGAAAGGATCGAACGCGTTAGCGACCACAGAGCGACATCGGCGCTAAGAGGTGGCGGCCATTAAGCAGAAATGCTAATTAATTCATTGAGACATCCCTAAGGGTCTTTAATTAAGATACCGTCCGTCTCGGGGAATAAAAACTGCTCTCTCCTGTTCCTGTTAGCTCCGCTGTTTGCACAGTCCCGCCCGGATTCGGCATCTTGTCTCACTCTCCCGGATTTTTATTTGACTTTTGTCTAACTTGTCCTCGAGATATTTAAGACGTCAAGACCCGAATGTACCATCGTGAGGTTAATATTAGACCCGATTTAATAGCTTACTAAATACTATCGATGTAAAAAGGCAAGGATACTGCGCACATATCTAGATTTCACTGTTGATATGGAAATGGGCTGGGCAAATAATAGTAAGCACTTATGACAAATGAACTGTGAATATTTTTAACTGGTAACCGATGAGTTTCAAAAGGAAGATAATAAGGATATGCCATGAAGAAAAGAAGATGTGTGGAGGAGTACCTAATCCCTGGGTCGCAAAGGAAAGAAATGAATGACAGAGGATTTTGAAAGTGCATTACAAGATCTAGCTCAAAGAAAATACCATTTAACAGGTTATTTTACAATTTTTAGTATTTTTTAAGGTTTTTCGTATTATTAAAAAAAACTCAATCCGTCTGGAGATAGTTTATTTCGTTTGTTAACTGCCAGGGATAGACTCTGTGAGATCTGAAGACTCTCCCGGGGCTCACCCAGCCTCTATAAGTGGCTACACTTAATTGGGGGGAAAACCTGGTGTTTGAGCGTGATCACGGACAAATCACCTCTCTTCAAGCCTTTGTCCTAAAAATAGTGCAGTCTCTACCATGTCATGATTCCAACTCTTCAAGGGTTGTAGTGGTACAGATTAGGTTAATATATTTTATAAGCAAATACTGAATATGGCATAGCCAGAAATATGTTTGCAACTCGGTCCTTTCTATGGTAGAAGGTTTAACAAGTTACTTTTGAATACATTAAATTGTAAACAGTGTTATAATCCAATATAAATTAAGCCATGCAATCAATGTTTAAAATGCGCCTTCGTGAAAAGCTTTTAACTGATTGTCGAGTTAGCATATTTAAAATTAGTCATCCTCGTTTTGCTGTAATCCTCTCGGACATGAACCGATATAGCCGGAGAACGAATACTTCGGGTATGATTAGATAAAATCCCTTTGTAATTCGAATCAGATGAAACGAGTAACATTTTGCAGATCCGGAGGCTCAGAGGCTGAGTAATTGCATGTAATAATAAAGTGGTAGCGGCTTTTAACATAATTGATGATCTTTTTGGCGAGGAGCTGACAGGGGAAGTCCCATTAACGATTTAGCCCTCTCCGCTCAATCGTGTCGTTTAATCTTCGCCCGATCCCGCGTGTGTGTGTGCTGTCGGTGACGAACATTTCACGATACCTCACTTTTTGTCCTGTTTCCTGTCCTCACCTTTTGTGTTGTACTGCAACGGTTTTATTCTTTCATTTTGATCCCTTCTCCGCCAATTTACAAAGTGCAGTAATAGCTGGTTTTCGGAACCACTATCCAAGTCTTGTTCTACAATCCGTTTGTGCTTAAAAACATTTTTAGGCAAACGCATTATTAGGTGAGAAGTAGTTTGATTTTGGAAGATATTCACACCTATTAATATTCACTACGTTTTTGAAAATCTTCTTTTCCGAAGCTTCCGAGAATTATTGGGAACTGAAAAGCTATCAAGAGTGGGAATAGAGTTTGTCATGAAAGGATGAATATCGAGTTAGGGCCAAATCAACAAGAAATGGGACGTTGAGGTCTTTATAGATGGCTTTGTTCGTAGCAAAGAATTTTATGTTGGATTTGGGATTGTAAGGATTGGATAAGAGAGGAATCGGATATCTTAGTGGAACCCAAAGCTCTACTACGTAAGTCCGTAGTTAAAAAGTCATAATAGTCATTTATATGAGTCTTTTGTAATCAATGGGGAATTATAGTATTTAAAACTAAAAAAAACTGTTTTCCAAGTTATACAAATAGATGGAGGTTGTGATGCAATGGGTAAAGATTACTGTTAAATAAAAACGAAAAACAAATTGGAAATCAAACTTAATGAACTAGGTGTAGAATAATTTGATTTTATACTTTAGCACCTAGAAAAAATGGGATTCAAAATCTGTAAGCGCAATATGATTATTATAAAAAAAAAAAAAAAGGTCAACCAATCAGTGGCAGGTACTTCGAAACCGCAGTTACCGTTCTCCCCACTGTCTCGCGTGTTGCGTCTCATGAGTTCAGCACATCCAATTTCGGTGGAATTTCACACTTTCATAGAAAGATGTTTCATAAACATGTTTTTAAAACCATTGCATACTTGCTTCGTTTTGTTTATTGTACAAGTAAAAAAAAAGTTAAATAAAAAAAGGATTGTATTGAATGATATTGATAATTTCGTGTGGACAGGAAGGTACACCAATAACACAAATCCGGTGGTGTTTGAGACCCTGGTTCTCACATATTATCTATAAAACTGATTCACTTAATTAGGAGGAAAAACCTGGCGGTTGAGCATTGTCTCAACCTACTTCCTGTACAATCGTGGGTCTGGACACGCTACGGCCCTGAATCAGAACAACATCCAAGAACCTTCATGGGTTGTAGTGGTGGTATTTTTAATTTATTTTTTAAACCAAAATAAACTCGGCCTACAACTAGAGCTCCTCAGTACCTCATGCAATTATTTTGGGACCTATACTTTTTAAAATGTCATGCTTAATTAACTTGTTACTTGTTACTTATTAATTATTACCATTATTTAATGATGGGCATGTAGTTCTTAGTCAAATATAGAACTATCCTCTAAAATTCAAGGCTCAATTCACTGTGAACTATTATTTTTCTAACTAATATAGCTGAATAAATTTGTATTGCCCAAATAAAGAATAAATTTAGCAATATTATTAATTAAACGTATAATGTTCATTATAGATTTGTAAAATATGATGTCTAGAAGTAGATTGCGATTGATAATGACGATCCACTTCTCTTATAATCCAAATTTAACTTGATTATATATTACTAGTTTATGAGTTTTTCGACGTCCATTAAAGATCGTGAAATATTTAAGTTTTTTGTAAGTCTGTAAAAAAAAAAGAAAAATACAGGAGAAAAGTTATACATGAAATATATATTAAAAAAATGAGGCTTAGAAGAATAAAACATCGCGGGGTAAAAATGTTTTGATCTCTACAATCTGACTTCTTGCGTATAATTCATAATGGCTTTTGTTTAATGATTCATTGTTTATCGTCCTAATAGCAGATTGATTATTTATCAACTCATGCTTTTAATATTCATAAAAACAGCTTTTATAAAGAAATTCTAGTGAAAGGAGAATCAAAAAAGCAAGGAACATGTCGTTACAATATGTCGAGTATTGTATTTATATTTTTAGGGTTTATTGTTTATTTTACTACAATTGAAAGTACTCTTTATTTATACATATTACATATATATTTTTTATATTGAATGTTATAGAAAAGTTGGTTAAATATAATTTAACTATTATCCATTCAGCCTTCGTATTTTCGTAATCCTTTTTATAACTGCGAAAGTGCATGTCATAGTATAATCGAATTATTTATATCACCTAAAGTGTGTATCGTTTGAAAATTATATTGAATGTATAATGAATATGTATATACATTTATCCTATTAATCTGGCATAAAAAAGTCAAGCCCAACGGTGGTAAAGTATCGTAGTATAGACTATGCGAAAAGTTCTGGGTCGACCTCATTCCAGTTACTCTTACGATCGGATGAGAAAAAAATCTGCACCCGAAGCAGGGCATTTCTTCAATACATAGTAGACTCTGTAACAGTTTCCCCAGTCAACAGTTTTGCAGGGTGGTGATTTGTTCTAGATCATACTCAACCACCAGATTGTTCCCCCCCCCTTATTTTGGGTAACCATTTATGAAGCTGGGTGAGCTTCGGGAGGATCCCGGAAACCAGAGGATTCATCCTCGGGTGATAACAGATTAAATAAAATCTGCCACATTCTGATTTGAACTCGGGACATTCGCCGAGACAACTCTGTACTCAATAAACTAAGCTACTCTGCTTCCTTATAAGCCATATAGTTACAAAAATGTTTTCATCGCGTGAAATATTCGATTATATTTATCATGTGAAAATTGTATTGAAAAATTGAACCTCGTGTGGATAATTGCATCTAACAATAACTTTTCTATCTTGTATATATGTATATAAACAAAATATAAAAATTGAACTTATTGATCTGACTAGGCTAGGCTAAAAGTCCTGAAATCGACTTTTATTTAATTTTGTTTTATATTTATAAATAATTACATTAACTGATAACAATAAGAGATGGTTCAGTTTAGTTTGAGGATTCAAAATTTTTTATCGTAGACCTAAAAGGTTTAACATTTATTTTTGGATAGAAGAGACCAAAAGACAAAGGATAAAACCCAGTCGTTCCTTGTAGCTGTTTTGTTATTGAAACTGATACTGCATCGATATTAAACTGTTTTATATAAACTATTAGCCTAATCCTGTCAGGAAGGAAGAGACGTTTAGTTGAAAAACCCCGAAGGAGACACGACAGAGCCGCTAGAGCAGACAGGAGGAGCTTCGCAGGGCTGCCAACCTGTTGCTTCTGCAAAAATGAAAACAGGCCTGTTATTGGATTACCCTGCCTCGGGTAGGAAGTGGTCGTATTAACCCCCCCCCCTCCCCGCTGTACTCCGAATTATATTTTCCTAACTTTATTATTTACAGGTGCTTAGCTCGTTTAGTTCTTTCTTTTCGGTTCTCTTCCGTGTTCTTTGATAGGCTGTCCGTCAAAAGAAATTATGAAAAAAGGAATTCCTCTAGGGCGTAGAATGTTTTTCGTGTTTTTTTATTATTATTATTAAAGTGCTTAAGTGTAGATTCGAATGTATATGCGTTATAGTCAATAATCGACATTTTTTTCAGTGGTGCATTGTTATAAGATGACTTTGTATGAATTTTATCGAATAATGTATTTTAATTTGTCAAAAAAAAAAATCGTTATCATAATTTATGATTGTTTTTCTATTATGTACAGTCCATAATATCGAGTGTGGCAGCTGCGTTAGTTTGCATTGTATAATTTTCCATTTTTCCGAAAGATAGCAATTGCTAACTCTTAAATATTTCATAATCGAAATCGTTGGTTTTACAAATATACACACAAATTACAACAGCAACACGCAAACAAGACCCTTTCAATACTCTGCCTTAAGGTAAATTCGAGACTTTGAGAATCCAGAAAAAATAATCAGAATAACGAATTCTTTATTCGTTACTTTGGTTTTTAACAAAATCAGGATAGTTGCATATTCGAACTTTTTGGCTTATTCTCTCCCTTTACTAAGTGAATTCAGGTTCAAGAATAGGCCAAAAGATTCGTCAATCCTAATGCAAACACTGTAGATCGAAAACGAAAAATGTACGTAGTATTTATATTGACAATATGAAGATTTTTTGTATGCCAAAATATATATTTATTAAAGAAGTGAAAGCAGACCTTAAACAGGAGAAAATGCTAAATGAGCCGTGGGATAATTTAGTTACTTTTAGAAAAGCCGAAAATTTATGTTTATGTTTTTAGTTATTGAATAGGAAAGCGATCACTCAAAAAGAAATAAATGCAAATTCTATTGAACGGCAGTAACGTAAAGCAGACGTAATTTCCTATAAGAAATATTGTCTAATTTTATTAAATTGACTAATGGCATATTAGGGATGACCAATAACGTTTTATTTTATGATTTTAAATTTAAACGCATTTTATCTTAGAATGTTTTTCCTAACCGTCTGCTTTAATTAAGCTTAAATTTTCATTTTACAATAGCAGAGATTAATATAATCAAATTTTATTTCAAAACTGGCTACTCTACGCTAGAAAGCAATGTTTGGAGTTTAGTTTCTTTGGCATAGAATAATCTTTAAAATGAGATGTGTTAAATTGATTCTGTTTCTATTTACTAAAAGGGCACGAAAATATATAATAAAAAAAAACTTGTTTGAGATAATGAAGTTTCATCAACATTCCTTTATATCTTTTTTTTTTTTTAATTTGTAATTGTTGTTCCTAATCGCTTAATTTTACACATTTCTAGTTAGAAAATGAAAAGATACTTGTATAAACGTTATTTCAAAGGTTTGAAATAAACACAAATACTAGGTTTATTTTCTTGAATAAATCTCTAAAACACCTTATGATAGTATTTTTCATGATTAGTATATTTCTCTGGAACATTTTATTAATCTTCAAATACAGACTTGTGTTTTCAGTTTATATATTGAGCTTTTAAAAAATATTGCTTATTGTCAATCCCCTGTCCAAATACAAATGGCTTGTGCAATCGTCTTTGCTGCCAGTTTTTCTAATTGATATATTTATTTTTATCATTATTCATGCGAATTTTCCTATTTTCTACTGTATATGGTGTATAGTGGATAAAATGACTTTATAAAAGATTTCCCTATCCCCATCGAGACTTGTTGTTGTTTTATTTTAAGGGCAAACAACTACATATGGTTATTATTGCCCTCACTACTGGAGAATATAAATATTTACTGTATCTACATAATTACCACTAGAGAATATACATATTTACATTACCTACATAATTACGTTTATATAGTCTTGTTACATTATTACACTTAGTAAAAATATTGTTACATATTTAAATAATCTTCATATACAGACTTGAATCGAGACTTGAATCGAATATTACTGAATCGCTTCCTCTCCCTATTTGGAGCAAAAAAAGGATCGGCCTCATACCACCTGTCAATTTCACTTTACGACTCGCTGTGTAATCGAAATACGTCTTAATTTTCGTTTAAACTTTTTTCTGTCGCCAGGTTATTTGTCCAAGTGATTGCCACCGGGAGTTAATTTGTTTTTGAAGAAGGAGCCGACTGGGTTATTGCTACAAGATTTGGTATAACATTTATAAACCTGTTTGGGCGCCAGACCCCCTCCATCTTCCTCCTTTTACGACTCAGGTTGAGGACTCTCTGGTTTTTCTTGTACCAGGAGGAACCTTGGGACTGTAATCGCCGGATGCGACAACGACTTTGATGCCTCCCTCAATCTCGATTCGTCATGATTTTTTTCACTATAGTTCTACCTTTTCTCTAATTTAAGTCCATGGGTCATGATTTTTTTTTTCATTTTATTTTTCAATTCAAATCTTCATAAAAATCCCCCTTTTACGGTTTAATTTAACGCTTCTACGTCTCAGTTATTCGTTCCTCGATAGTTTTTCTTCTTTCGAATAATAAGCAGTAGTTTGTGAAGTTGCCTCCGTTTTTTATTGCTGTTTATGAACCGAAACTTTTTCAATCACTATATTGAGATTCAGAACTCTCAACTTTTTTTATTTTCTCTCATTTTAAGGCTATTGTTTCATAAAAACAATTTTTCATTAGTCTCTCCCTGTGCTTCAGTCAGTTTTAATTTTGTTATCACTGAAGTTTTGAGTGGCTTCAGATGGGGTAAAACAAGTTATTTTTGTTACCAATTATTTATAGTGCTGAACAACGAGGTAATATTACAAATTTGTGAAGAATGTTTATGGATTTTTTAACATTTCAGAATTAATATAAATATATATGAACTATAAACATTATAAATATAAATGTAACTATATAAATACGATAAAAAATATAAATATGAAAAAAACTGTAAACTGTAAAAAATATGAATATGAAATATATAAACATCAGAATTATAAAACTAAGTAAAATCAATAAAAATCTAAAATAATCCCAAATATAAATATTTATTGTTCAACTAACATTTATAGTTGATTATGAATTACACTTACAATTATTTTAGTAATAATTTTAATTTAAATGGCTTCCTAAACAACATCAACTGTAATAGTTACTATAATTAATTCATTATTTTTTCTTAGTTTCCATCTTCATTGTAAACTATTATTTAGATACTAAATAAAACGCTTAATTAATGGAGGTAATTTTATGAATAAATTAGTACAAAATTAATTCTGTAAAATATTTAATCGTTATACAATTGTTTTCTTTATTTTACAAATTATGATTACTGAGTTGAAGATGATCATAGATCAATGAAACACATTGATTTTTTTTTAAATATTTTTCCTAATGCTTAGATAGGGAGCGCTGTAGCTCAATGGCTGAGCGTTGAGTTGCTGTGCCTTAGGTCCCGGGTTCAAATCCGGCTATGGCAGATAAATTATTTAATATGTTATCAGCCATAAATGAGCCCTATGGGATCTGCAAGTATCTGGATCTAACCTTGCATATATAATGTGTGTTACCCTATATTGAAAGAAAAACTTGGGAATTCAATTACCTCCCGCTAAACTGCTGGGTTAGAAAAACTTCAGTTGCCACCCTGTACTGAACCCAGGTTTCAGCGGTAAAGGTTTTTTTTTAATATGTTAATTTTTTGTTGTTTATATTTATATATTTTCTATTTTAGTCACCTCTATCAACAGAAACGATAGTGAAACATTCTTAATAAATATAGCAGTAAACTAACTATATAATTTTTAATAAGTAATGTTGTAAATTTAGCTTAATATATGTACTTCGGAGGTAAAAGACACCATATTGCATTTTTGTAGTTTAGAAGAGCCAATTTTCACAGAAGGCAATAGAAACAGCTTAAAAAAAATTTCACGTTGTTATTGGCATTAATAAGTATTTTAATTGGAAGTATTAATCTTTAATAATAAGGTTTAGTGAACCCGAAGGCTCGAAGCCGATACACCCAATCTCTGCTTACATACTTCCGTCTACGGGCCGCAACCCAAACCTAAATCCGCCCGATCACTCTTAATGCAATCCTCGCACCTACGCCTCGATCTACCGGTTCCTCGGTTCACCCAACGCTTTTATTATTCATCATAGTATTGATCATAGTATATGTTTATGACAGTTTATCTAAAATATTAGCTATTTTGTTGATGTTTTGTAGACCAATCATTGAAGAAATCATTCATGTGTATGTTTTGTCTCCTTCTTTGCATTTGTATCCTACATGCAATGATCGTGGAGTAAATAATCTTGTACTTTACGTACCATTAATACTACCTAAATATCTACATTTTTCCGCAATTAAACTTTACTTACTTGCATGTTATTGACAATTGTCTAGAATAATTATAGTAGTGTTAGAATCATGCCTCGTTAAGTGAACCCAACTACGATCTGTCTGGAATGATTTAATGGCGGTATAACTATCCCGCCCTTGGACTTGTTTCGCTCCGTGCTCGAGTTTATTTTCGCCCTAAAATCCTCAGCTCTAATTATCAGAGGACATTAAAAGATGGGTTATGGGATGGGACCACCCAGGTGCTTGACCCCAGCCTTCGCCCACCCACGGTCGCTCTCCTCTTGTGTTGGGTTCACGTGCATCCCTAGCAAGGCACTATATCTCTGTTCGTTGATTCGTAGAGCTCATCTGGTTTATGATCAATGAGGAAATATACCGCATTTCAAATATATATTATCAATTACTAATTTTGTACTGATTGACTGTAATGAAAATCTACAAAAATGTAATGGTATTCTAAAAGTCTTCGGGATTTTCCAGAATATCTAAGGATTTTTTAAGTGAAACTTCTCATTTTATAAGTTATGCTGGCATATTTAACTTGGTATTTATCATACGGCTGTTATTCTTGTTTTAATGAATGGGATAACCTGGTTTTTACTATCTCATCACATTAAAAAAAAACCTGTATCACCAGAAGCAAAGAAGGGTCTTGAATTCTATACATACAAGTTTTAAGCTCCCTTCACAGAATGTGTAGGAAGGTTATTTGGCCGAGATTATACTCATCCGTCAGGTTTTCCTCCATTAAGAGTTCCTTATGGGGTACTATGCTGGTTCTGAGTGAGGAGGAGTACTGCACTGCCCACTGTAACTGTTAACAGGTTAAATAATTATTACGCCACAGTCTTCAGCACAGCGCCTTCATACTAATCTCCGTAGAATTATCCGCTCATTTCCGGTATAAAAAATAGATAAAGCATAGAAAATTAAAAGAATAAAATATGATAAAATGATCAGAACTGTAATTATTTATAGTAATTACACTTTGCCCAAGCAACGCCGAACCACGCTACCTAAAGAGTTCTAAACCCTTACCGCTGATTTGTCAAATGGTTAGGATTAAAATGATGATACTATTGGAGTGAAACCTATATCAATACTTATATTGTTTTCTATCAAAAATACAAAGTTCTCTATAGTAATTATATATTGTTTTCTTATACGCATAAGAAATATTATTATTGTTATCGTGAAAGCATTAAATAGCAATGTTGAATTTTTGGATAACACTTCATAACGTGTTAAGAACGTGGTTGTTTATTCATTTAAAGTCACTTTATGCTACTATGCCTTATCGATGCTTCCTAAATTTTGCATAGTTTAATTAGGATTCAAGTACCTGACCCCAATTTAAGTCCCTTCCGAAGTATGCCATAACCAAGAATTTTTTCCTTCTTTTAAATAAGGCTAAGGCCACCTCCCGAGCTGCGAACCCACGATCTTGAGCAAAGTAGATAGTTATTGCAACCTCAGCAGCCACTACACCATCACACCATGGAAGAAGTTAAAAAGGATAACTGCTGAATTACTATAAAGCTTATTACTTCATAAATAGGTTACATGTGATGTGATGAGTTATAGCTCGCAACAGTTCGATTCAAAATATTGCAGTGATTTCCAGGTTTTGTTAGTAAGAAATGATTTAGTTTGAACTGAGCAACGCGTGAACTAAATCTTAGGAAGTAGTTCTTCTACGCGGACGGATATCATTCTGTAAAAATAATTTCTTCCCCTAAAGCTTACATTATGCCACAATTAATTTTTCTTAATGAAATATGATGATGAAATATATGATGAAACTATTTATTGAAATTGGGGATGTATTTTATATGAGTAACATACGTAGGTATGGATCCACTATCACTAGGTTATTATAGGCTAAGTGTTGGGAATCGATAAAACTATATCTTTGGAATTTATGGAGCGGATAAAGTGACAGTGATAGCGGAGGACTGATTGGGAAAGGACCTAATGAAGGAGCTGATCCGGTTTGCCAGCGCCAGGATTGGATTAGGCCGAGTGCTCCTCGATGAAATATTTATAACTGCAAATGTAAAGAGGGGGGCACTGTAAAGAGGGGGCCACTTAGTTTGATGAGCCTCGTTTCTTCCTCTCTCTCTCTCTCTCTCTCTCTCTCTCTCTCTCTATCTATCTCTCTCTCTCACTCTCTCTCTCTATCTCTCTCTCTCTCACTCTCACTCTCACTCTCTCTCTCTCTCTCTCACTCTCTCTCTCTCTCTCTCTCTCTCTCTCTCTCTCTCTCTCTCTCTCTCTCTCTCTCCTTCTTCAATCAGTCGTCATTGCCCTTAACCCCACCAACACCCTACACTATCCCTACTAAGTATTCTTCCTATTTCTACTTATGTGTGAGTGTATATGTATATATATATATATATATATATATATATATATATATATATATATATACCATATATATATGGTATGATATATATTTATAGATCGCATATTGTAAGGAAAGGGAGCGGAGTGGCTCAGTGGTAGAGCACTGAGTTGCCATCCCGGAAATCCAGGTTCAAATCCCGCTGCAGGCAAGGCTTTTATTTAGTCTGTTTGCGGCCTGAGATATATCATATAGAATTTAGGATCCTCCTGGGGCAAACCCAGAGACGGCTATTATCTGGAAACGGAAAACTCTATGGCTTGTACACATTGCCCTTGATTGTGGTGTATTATAATATTACAGAGAGAGTTACGGAAAACTGCCAGTAAGTAGATAGTTATGATAGATAATTTATTAATCCTGTTAATGGACCCACTGGAATTCGTAGATCCTCGACGTTGGCTATTAACTTGACAATCTTAATTTTGACGGCGGCACTTCTAAACGGTTGGACAGCTGTGAGACCAGACCAATGGCTTAAATTGAGGAGCCTCCACTTCCCTGGTTCCCTCATACTATCAATCTTTACATGCATCATTAGTTGCAGTAGGTAATAATTATCATTTCGCACCATGTGGCCCAGGTGTTATAATTTCCGTTTTTGATAGTTAATCCCTTCCCATATATATGAGATATCCAAAAAAAATATCCGACTTAACACATTTGGATATTCTTAATTAGAGAAAAACGCGGTGGTTGAACGTGATCGCTGATATATCTTCTGCACTGCCGTTTCAGTGTAACAGTACAATCTCTTCTGTGTACTTAATCAAAGACGCTTCATTGGTTCTAGCTAAACAGTTTTTTAAAATATTTTTTTAAAGATAATAAAACAACAATGATGAATAAAAGCATAATCAGGAGTACACTTTAGTGAATTATTATCTGAAATATTTGGATGCCAATTAAACTAAGTTCTGTAATTAAAATAATACTAAAAATTATATTTAATTCCATTGTTGCACAATTTTCTTAGTGTGCCTACTAATGTTTACCTTAATACGTATATCTAAATACCTGGCATATTGTTTATACAACCATTTTCATGATTTATATATATATATATATATATATATATATATATATATATATATATATATATATATATATATATATATATATACATAGATACATACATGTAGGAAACGGTTAGCTGGTATAGGATGTCTTGATGGTATAGTTTCTTAGTGACCGTCAGGCGCGCTCACGCTACTGTTTCACAACTCTGTTATAATTTTAATATCCATAGAATTACTGTATATACATTTTTTAGTTTCCAAATAATTATACACATACTTTAAATAAATCACGAAGTTACCATAGAGTTGGGCCAAGATAGTTACAAATTTTAGTAAATATTTTTTTTAAATTATTTTATTGAATTGTACAACTGTAATATATACATCTAGTACAAGGGCTGAATGAATAAATAAATACATGAAAGGACGTGTAGAGGCACTACCCATTGGCAGCACTCTAAAGTAAATATTGAATTACTAAGATTGCTTGCTATAAATGTAAATAGATGAAATTTATATTTATATATTTAAAATCAAATTTATGTTTATTTTGATCAGCAAATACACAACGTTCAAATCGTCGATCGCTGAAATCCTCTCGTTCATTATCTTACCTACCCTCTGTTACCTAGACTTTCTATGAGAAAATTATAAAGACATTTGGCTAGAGACCTGCATTATAGTTTATTTAAAATAAAATGGGCTATGAGAGGGATTTAATAATCAATTAGCATTAGCTAAAAAAAGTGTAAAAGGAATGCGAAAAGATATAGTTTTAGCAGCAGACGAAATCCCGCTCCAGTTAAATGGTTTTTTTTTTCTTTTTCCTTCTGTGCAAATCAAACAAATTTTAATACGAAGGTAAGTTGGGCTGTATAAAAAGTACTAAGCGGTAAAAGGGCGTAAATAATGAAAGGGCCGGTGAATTATAGGCAGGAGGGGGAAGGGGGGGGGGGGGGGGGGGTAAAAAGGGCTAATCCATTGAGAAGCGGCCTGGGTCAATATTAGCAGTAAGGAGGAGGCCACTTAGGCCACCTCGCCTGTCACCCGTTACCCTGTCCTTGTCTCCACTCTCTTCTGTATAGTATTTTATGATTTATTAATTGTCAATCATTTTTTATTTTAGGATGATTTTTTCATAAGTTTTAAACTAATCAATTTTGACATTAGCCATATTTATTTATTGTCTGTAGGTGTGTCAGAAGTAAATATTTAAGATTTGATGATAACATACGACCGAACGGCTCAAATCTTATAATTTTCTAAAGTTAAATAATAATAAATAAAATAAATTGTTCATTCTAACTAGCTGAGTGGATCAGTGGTAGAGCCCCGATTTGCCAAGCCGAAGTTCTCTGGTTCAAATCTATCTAAGAGCCAGCAGACTTTTATTTAATCTGTTAGCGGTCAGAGATGGATCCTATGGTATCAAGAACCATCCTGGGGTTCACCCAACCTCTTTAGTGTGGGCACCCAAAATAGAATAGAATATAAAAATTAACTTTATTCTGGGACTGAGTCCATTTAGAATAACAAATATGAACAGAAGAGAAACATAAGGGGGGGGGGGGATAAGAGAGGGGAATCTGGTGGTTGAGCGTTATCTAGGACCAATCACCTCCCAGCTCAATCGTTTTCCAAGTTACAGTACACTCTCTACCAGGTACTGTAACCCGGACCCTACATGAGCTGTAGTGCTAGAGGTTTTTTTTGTTGTTAGAGAAATATTTCTTTTACATCTACCTTGTGTTATGAAGTATTGCAGTATTGTAGTTGAGCTGTTTTTATTATAAGTATAAATACGAAGCGTACTAGTGAAACTTTCATTGGAGGAAACAAATAACCTGTAATTATTAATACCATTTACTGAACCCCAGACCTTTAACAGCTTGTAATGGAATAGGTTTAGAAGTTTTTAGGTGCATCATTAAAAGAGTAATAAAAATTTAAAAAAATAAATAATTCATATTCCAAACTCACAATTCATTTAACTATTCACCAACCGGAATTAGCGTCCACCCACTATATAGAAATATATATTTTAGGTTTTATTGGTGCAAAATTAGATATATCTATTTTAATATTTATAAGAAATATGCAAAGTATAGTTATGTTTATATTATGCAAATAATATAAAAATAACATACTAAAAATAAAAGTTCATTATGCTTACTAAGTAATTGATGAGGGGAGTTGCTCAGAACGTTGCCCAGAATTCAGTACTGGTTTACCGATCTTTATGTTCCGTTCGAATCAGGCTTTACGAAATAATTTATATATAGTTTATTTATTTTGTTAACATTATTCAATCGGCCCTGAATGATCTGGAGACAATTCTGCGACTCATTCCCGCCACTACAAGTGGTTTATGTGCCCTTTATGGGAGAACCTACTCAGATATATTCATTGAAATAAACCGTTATAGGACAAACAGAGGTCTAGAATAATCTTGTTCCTATGAATGACAACTGTTAATAATTTCTATTGCACTAGTATCATAGTTAGTAGCGAAGTGAGTTAGTTATACTGTGTAAATCCAGAATTAATGTAATTATTTTTTTATTTGATTACACCATTTTTCGGCTATGTAATCTGACCCTAATATTGAAATACTGAAGATTTA
Organism: Troilus luridus; assembly: GCA_964056705.1. Lineage (NCBI taxonomy): Eukaryota > Metazoa > Arthropoda > Insecta > Hemiptera > Pentatomidae > Troilus > Troilus luridus. The sequence goes on from OZ057412.1 coordinate 141,300,205, forward strand.
GATAAAATAAATAATAATTATAATAAGGCTTGCCCGAAGGCTCGATCCCCATTCTACCATCAACACACAATCCTCCCACCTATGCCTCGTCCTACCCTTCAGACGTTCACCAGTCGGCACAATGCTTGTAAACTTTCTACCAGTTCGTTCGATACTCAGCCTATCTTTACAAGCCCATCTTAAAGCGATGTTATCACTTCAAAGTTTTGGATCAAAATAGTTTTGCCTTTTGAAAGACCTAGAAAACCCATTCTGCATCTTATTCTAGGAAAACTGTGTAATCTACATGGATTGGTTAATTTTTATGATAGAGGATTTTCTTCTTGTGCTTAAAAGACCTGCAAGACGTATTCCTTGCCATGGTCCAAATCATGTCATTCATTGAATGTTTATATTTCAATTGATATGAAGTAGTTACGTTTGTTGCAGTCTAATCTGTATTAAAATCCCATTCCTTGGTTTTAAGATTTTTCACACTGTGGAATATGTGTACATATAATTGATCTTTCTCCTAAGAATGTAAGAATCCCAGTGATAGCTGTTTAGTCTAAACCCGGACTCCTGTTGCGAAAGAAGTACAAGGGCCGAACCCCGGAGCGAGCACTAAGTAGTGGCTGATTAGGGCGAGCCGAGCCCTACTTAATTACCCCGCTGATGAGAGGAGCCGCGGTGAATTGTGTATCCGGAGCGCCCTGATTGGAAGCTGCTCTCGGCGAAAGTTAATGTAGAGATCTCCATCCAATCACCTCCCCCCCCAACTAGGCAATTAGCAATCTAATTTCCCCCCTCCCCACCCCTCGCCCATCCCCTCCCCAATGTCTACAAACATATTTACCTGGACCTTAAACCAACTTCTGGCGCTAACTTGACTAAAGTTAAACTTTAGTCGTGGACTAGAACACTAATTGGAATTCTTTTAGCTCCGCCAGCTAGTCCCGTTTTCTGTTTGTTCGCTATATTGATCTCCCTTCAAATTTCTCGTGTGAACCAATTATAGAACTGTTTAACTAATTAAAGTATTCCCCTGTATAGCATTCATTATTAATTGACTTCTGAATTTGGAAGTAAATCGAAAATTGGAAGTCATTTTTGTAGTCAGAGTATCGGATACGTACTTATTTGTATATAAGTCTATATATTCGTACGAATCTGTGTATATATTTCAATTATCAACAATAATAAATTCCGATGAAAATTAATGAATCAATGATTACATTAATGAATACTACTTCAAAAGAAAAATGTCAAAACTCAAATTTTGTTTTCAAAGGAGATATTTGAAAGTTCCATATGAGTTAAAACAGGAAAAATGTGGGTATTGGTAAAGCAAAGCATTCATATGGTAATTCTCCCGTGGTAAATTAAATATACCAAGCACAATACATCTTAAATACAAAAAAGACATATTTCTTACATGACAGATTATTACTGACTTATACAATTTACTATATTTTTAAAGCAAATATAAATAATATACATAATAATATTCCTTCTACACCTAATACACTCCATTTTTCTAAGGAAACGCGTCACCAAAAAAAAAAAAATAAAAAAAATAAAATAGTGATTGTAAATCAGTAATTACTGCAATTGAAGCTTATGGGTTGATTGATATGTTATTTTTGATAAGAGGGTATTTTTTTGCTTTTCAACTGCGATGTGCTATCCCTGTTGTGTCGGCAATTACTTACTAAAGGGTGGCCCAAAAAAGACTGAAGATATAACTATTTTTAATCCTTCAGTCTTTTTTTTACTGAAGACAAAAAAGATATAACTATTTTTAATCCTTCAGTCTTTTTTGGGCCACCCTTTACTACATGTATAAAAAATTAATGAACGATTTATATAAAATAAAATTACTGGTTTTATTGTTTTGAAACTTGAAATTTATGTCGCTGATACCAGGGTGGTCGGGAGGCACATTATCCGTCAGAATTTCCATTTTGGGCTATGAATTAATTTTTATTGCTATGCTGACATGAGAAATTGACATCAACAGGCATTAAATCGAATATGGTAATGTTTGACGTCTGGAACCATACGTGTCGGATGTTGGAAATGATTATCAATTTGAGATGAGTTGTTCGTTCTCTCTGTTATAGTTTGTCACGAGGGATATTTCCGAAAAATTATGATATGAGATCTGTTATATCGAATTCTTTCAAGCCTAATTTCTAAAAAATTTTATTTTATAAATTTATAGAATGATTTTTTCGGGCAACTATTGGGTTGTCTGGAAAAGAATGTAGGATTTTATGGTTTTTTTTTTAAATACAAGTAGTAAATCTGTTTATGTTTGTTGTACTTTTGACTTTAATAAATGTAAACACTTATTAATCATTTTTCAAACAAATGTTTGTTTACCTATGTAATAGCTACTAGGAAATAATTCAATTACCAAGATGATATTCGCAAAATGTTTCGGGTACAAACCCGGAATTGAGCCAAAACGGCCAGAAATACCAACGAAGTCTTAGTCAGTATAAGCTATGGCACTGTTCAACGGTTGTTCCGCAACTTTCTAGAGAGAATCTAGATATAAATGACTATTATAAGACCCATTCGGACAGAGTACAACAGCTATTGTGCTTCACTAATACCGAATTTCTCTCGTATCCAATGTTTAAAATCCAAAATCCTTCGAAAAATCCTCAATGCTCCTTATTTTGTTACTAACAGTCATCCATAATGACTTTAAAGTCCCATGTTTTACTAATTGGTATCATTATTAAAGGCCTGAACTCGATATCAACCCTTTATTTGCAAACTTTATTCCCACTCAAACTCACTAGTTTCAAGCCTGATAGTCCTCCGAAGCGTCTGAAAAGAAGATGACCGCGCGATCATCTTAAGTTCTTTGTTACTGGAGTTACTAAAGTGGCTAGTTTCTCTACATGTCTTTATTCCAAGGTATTAAATATCTTTAATGCTATTTACTTGATGTATTATTATTATAAACTTATAAATTTTTAAAAATGGATTTAATGGGGTTTGCCATAACAGACCACATATGAAAGGTTATAAAATTAATGTGATCAGACATTTGGCCAAATCAAGACTTATCGTTCCTTCCTCGACTTCTTGCACGCCCGTGCCAGCCCGCCCCGAAGACAGAGGACACCTTTGACCCTTAGCAATTACCCGATGAATAGACAAACGGGATGGAGGCACTAAACCGAGCGGCCATATTCGCCGGAGGTGGGCGTTGCGAGACTATTAACATACTAACAAGGAGAGCTCTGCGTCGTGAAAAATGAAGGCCCCACGAGCAGGGCTCATTATACACTTATTAATCATTTTTCAAACAAATGTTTGTTTACCTATGTAATAGCTACTAGGAAATAATTCAATTTCCAAGATGATATTCGCAAAATGTTTCGGGTACAAACCCGGAATTGAGCCAAAACGGCCAGAAATACCAACGAAGTCTTAGTCAGTATAAGCTATGGCACTGTTCAACGGTTGTTCCGCAACTTTCTAGAGAGAATCTAGATATAAATGACTATTATAAGACCCATTCGGACAGAGTACAACAGCTATTGTGCTTCACTAATACCGAATTTCTCTCGTATCCAATGTTTAAAATCCAAAATCCTTCGAAAAATCCTCAATGCTCCTTATTTTGTTACTAACAGTCATCCATAATGACTTTAAAGTCCCATGTTTTACTAATTGGTATCATTATTAAAGGCCTGAACTCGATATCAACCCTTTATTTGCAAACTTTATTCCCACTCAAACTCACTAGTTTCAAGCCTGATAGTCCTCCGAAGCGTCTGAAAAGAAGATGACCGCGCGATCATCTTAAGTTCTTTGTTACTGGAGTTACTAAAGTGGCTAGTTTCTCTACATGTCTTTATTCCAAGGTATTAAATATCTTTAATGCTATTTACTTGATGTATTATTATTATAAACTTATAAATTTTTAAAAATGGATTTAATGGGGTTTGCCATAACAGACCACATATGAAAGGTTATAAAATTAATGTGATCAGACATTTGGCCAAATCAAGACTTATCGTTCCTTCCTCGACTTCTTGCACGCCCTTGCCAGCCCGCCCCGAAGACAGAGGACACCTTTGACCCTTAGCAATTACCCGATGAATAGACAAACGGGATGGAGGCACTAAACCGAGCGGCCATATTCGCCGGAGGTGGGCGTTGCGAGACTATTAACATACTAACAAGGAGAGCTCTGCGTCGTGAAAAATGAAGGCCCCACGAGCAGGGCTCATTATATTATGGAAATACAAGTCATTAGCCCCTGGCCTTTTTAATAAACTCACTTAATGCCGTATATCTTTTTGTAACTCGTCTCTATCCCACTGCTCTCAAGTCCTTGGCCAACTCCCTCTGCTACGATTAGGACCTTTTTGAATTCCACTTTTAGAGGAATATTGATGTAAATGTATCAATAACTCTTTCTAGTTAATACAGTGGGTCGTTTCATATGAAATGTCCGTTTTTATTATTTCTCTAATTCAGACATTTCTAAGCGACAACCTACGGAACTGATACCGAATTAAGTCTAGAGTATAATCCTACGTATTTAACCATGTATAGCTTTCAAAGGAACGACATAACACAAAATTGGCATTTTTGAGTTAAGCGTTCAAGTGTATTGGTTAAAGCTATTTAATTCAGGAACGATATATCTGATATTCCATTTCCAACATGTTTTTTTGTTTTTTAATAAAGTCATATTTTGAGTTTTATCATGTTTGAACTTGAAGTTTCATGAGAATAATGACATCAGCTAAAATTAAAGAAATCAAGCTTTTTAAAATTTTGTCACGGTCAATGAAAGCATTTTAATACCATCACTACAATAGGAATGCTCTCCAATGTGAATACCCAAATTTTTATTTTTTTAAAGCTAGCATGGGACTTTCAAATACCTCTATTGAAAAATTAGGTTTTTTGAGTTATGACATTGTTCTTTTGAAGGACTGATGTACCAATTTCGCTTTACAAAAAAACTGACAGATTTATCAGATAACTTCTGTCAGTATGGACTGTCTACCTTTTTAATTTTAGAATAGCTTTAGATTTTGCAATTTTTATTGAAACCAATTTTAATATAAAACCAAATAATGTTGGCGAGGCATGCTGACAGAAGAAAAAGCTTTTAGGATTTTAGCATACACATGTTACTGTCCCACATTTTTTTTTCCACTCACATGGAACTCAAATTCAAATACATCTATTGAAAAATTACGTTTTGTGAGATTTGACATTGTTATTTTGGAGGAGATTTATGTCATCCTATAAATGTTGTATATATAATTCTTCGCCCTTACTTACTCGCATGCATAGCACACGGTGTTCTACTTTATCGTAATAGGGATTATCCCATTTTAATTGTCCAGATTCTAGCTCAGATTCTAGTGGCAAGTCATCTCATTAAAGGACTTACGGATGTACCATGCGACCGACTAAGTTAAACCGGCCTAAAATAAAGGCTAGAGAAGACGGAAGGGAGAGATGAGATGGAGAGAGAGATGAGATGGAAGCTAGAGAGATTTGGAGAGGAGAATATAAATCTGAGAGCGAGTTGATGAGGCTGAGTGGCCGAGGAGCACGGGAGGAGTCGAGCTAATTGAAACCGAGCCATTTAACTAAAAGGTCCTTAGCCTAACGACCAGGCATCCTTCATCCCCGTTCACTTGTTAACCTCTCCTCTGTCCTTTCGATTGACATCCTTTAATCGCTTTATTGTTCCTTCTTTATCCAATAAATTGGAATCTTGCTGTCGAATACGTCCATGGCAATATCTCCATTAAGCTGCAATGATGATGCATACCAGCTCAATTCGACATCCTCAATTTATCTTTGGAACAATGAATCATTTCATATAATACAATTTCTAAGTTGTTAACTCATTAGATGCCTGGATTAGCGAAGCGTTGAACCAATCAAAGCTTATTAAAATAGGAAATACCGTTGTCTTGTCTTTTTCTGCTTGGGTTCTGTGGGTGAGGTTAAGGGGATCGCAAGGGTGAATACATGTAAATAGATAGAATGTGGTAATCATAAGTTAATTATCATTTATTCTTAGAATTAGAAGATTTTAAAATGATCAAGGAGTGCAGTTACTAATTTTACTTAGAATAAGCTTAGCTAATTTCATTTGTGCCTTTCCTTTGGGCCAGTCTACCCTGGGCAGAGGGCAGAAGATTCCAAACTGCAAATCAAGACAACGCCTGAACAGATTGAATAATTTATCAGTTATAGCCGAATTTGAACCCATAACCTTCGGCATAGCAACTCATCTACTCAGTGAGCTACCCCGCTTCCCTATGCAATATTAGCTGACTAATAATATTCTTTCTTCAAATAATTTTCACAAATCACAAATAATTTCACAGCTATAAAATACTCACAGTCAAAAGATTTAAAAAAAAATGTATTTATTAACATTTACAACTGTATACTGAATACATCAAGTAAAAATAATGAAACATAAATAATGTCCCAAGATAAAGGCAAGTAGAGAAACTACCCAGTAGAACCTAAATAAAAAGTTCAACTTAGAAGGTCCCGAGGCCTTCTTCTTTTCAGACGCCTCAGAGGATTATCAGGAATTGAAGAGGTTGTGAAGTTTGAATGAAAATGAAGTTTGTCGTGAAAAGATTGATATCGGATTCGGGCCAAGTCACCACAAACGGAGCATTAAGGTCATTATGGATTACTCTGTTCGTAACAAAGTAAGGAGCATTGAGGATTTTGGATTGTAAGGATTGGACACGCGAGAAATTCTATGGCTTAATGGAGCCCCAAAGCTCTATTCCGTAAATCCAGATGGGTCTAATGATTGTCATGTATATGAATCTTTTGTAATTTATTGGGAGCTTACAACGTTTGTCTAGTAAATGTTGAAGTAGGCTGAAACGGGGAGCTTTTTCTTGTCGTTTCGGTCTAGGAAAAAGACTTTTAATGACGAAAATTCCACAATGTAAAATAACAAAAATGAAACTAAAATTTTAATAAATAAAAATAAAACTGTTATTTCATCACACTCTGTTAGGCGCCATAGGTATACTATAGCGCATACCATCTACCCAAAACGAGAGATACAATGAACATTGTAGAGGGGAATTTCGGAATCATTCTGTGTGTGTAATAGAATTTACTTGAATTAGGTTTAGCTATAAAAAAAAATAAAGTCAAATAATACATAAATTAATCAATAATCAAATATTTTGTTAATAGAGGTGAGAAAAGGCGTTCAATATGAAAAGCGAGTAACTCAAAATTTAAAAAACCATGAAAATTAAGGCGGAAAAGTATCGTGTTTGTTGACTAAAATTTTCTCGACTAAATTCGCGGAAAATGTAAAAAAAAAATGTTTACTTTTGAAATTATGGAGTTATCATCTTTAGGTCTTCAAAGCATCATTTAATGTCACATTTGTGTTTGCGAAAGGAGCCTATCTAAGTACGTAAACCCTTGCATTTATAATTATTTATATTCTCATATTTATATTATCCTTTCGAAATCGTAGCAAAATTCATTCAAGCTTTACTGTTAAACAATGGGAAATTTTTTTTCATCCTAGGTTTAGTTGCTATATTTTAACTAAAATGTACATTATCTCTTGGAAAATTTAATTAAATTAAAATTAACAAATTTAAATTGAAATTAAAATTTAACTTGGAAAATTGTTACAAATTAATTTCTGATCCTACACTTATTTCTCATATCTAGGTCGAAGTTTTTTTTTTATAACTTTTTGGTGGCTGATTTTAATTAATAATCTGAAAATAAAAAAACCTTAATGGCCGCCATTGATTATTGTTCTTTATCCTGGAGAAGGCATTAAAGAGGTAAATAGGATCATATATTGTAAAGGACATAATGAGATGTTGGATTTGGCCGCTAATTGAAGACCGTCCATTTAAGCGCGAGGTCCTTAGCTTAATGACCAGGCATCCTTCATCCACTAACCTCACTTGTATTCATTGCCCTGTCAACATGTTGCAAGATTTACCGGCTTAGTTGCCAATTACTGATAAGTTTCAATACGTAGTTATCAGCAAAACATAAGCTTACTACCCACGTTTGAATTTTAAGAGGTGTAGAATGATAGGGAATAGTATAAAGTTTTAAAAAATATGGCGGGCCTTATTTTTTTCACTTACCATGATACTTCAAAGGTTCAATTTTTTTTGTTTAGTTACAAAAAAAATTGGACATCAAACCGACTAACCCTGAAGAAGCTCACAGCACGATGAGCGAAAGCTTCGTTAATAGCACCGACATGACACGGTCCATCCCGGAAGAAGAATATAAGAATGGTATAACTTATTAACTATGGCAATCACTAAAATGCATTTTTCGTCACTTTCCTATTGCATCTACTGTTTTTTTATGTAACAGATGACTTTTTTCCTAAAATGATTACGGAGTAGGGACCAACCGCTATTTTACAAATTGTACAACTGTTCATTAAATTGTACTACAGTTGGTAGTTAACGTTTCAGTAGTTTAATTTAACGTTTCGGTAAGCCGATATTGTTCTAGGAATTGGAGTTCAGTTTAGTACTTATTTTTTTACCCTAGTGAGCCTATAGAAATATTGAGTATTATTTTGAGATGTTGAGTATTTTGCATTAAATACAATAATGACTTTTATTAAAAAAACTCTCTTAAATTGTCACGGCCAATATTTTCAATCCATTCATCGCGTATTCCTTCTAGTTTAAACATTTTTGTCACAATTATTTGCTGCGTTTTGCTAGCATCCTCAAGATTAATATGAGACTCAAAACATCCATCTATACTGCTAACCGAATAGAAGGACATTGGTAGCTTTCGATACGTCGATAAATAATTTGAGGACACAGTCGAAACCAGAATTAATACGTTAAAAATGGATTAGTGAATTTTATGTTATTTTTTTAAGAGGAAGACAATTTTCCGGGTAGAAGTCAGAAAAAATTAATTTTAGTAAGAATAACTGTTTATTTTAAGGCGTTTCGACCCAAATTGCAGGTCTTCTTCAGGGCTATTAATAAGGTTAAGTGTTAACGGTTGACTTTAATAAACTGTTCTTCCTACTAAAGAGATTTTTTTTGTTATCTCCATCCGGACCATTTCTTCCTTATATATATATATATAAGGTCAACTGATATTATTCAAAATTTATTTTTTAAATGAATAAATGCTCTATTACTAGCTCATTCAGTTAGCCGAAGACGAAACGTGCAGTGTATTGATATCTCCATCATTTTATCATAATGAAAAATGATCGTTGCGTAATAAAAAGAATCCAGAATATTTTTAGAACATATTAATACCAAGAGTATGAATATACAAGAAGGTTCATGGAAAAAAAATCTCGTAGGCATTTGTCTAGCTTAGAATTCCCCTCGTTCGGGTATACGCCTGAACCTTGGACATTCGAGAATGGATATTTATTAGTTAGTTGAATTAATGTGAGCAAATGCGGTTGGAAGACAGAGCGGCCGGGGGGAAACCGGTATCGGGAGGAGAGATGGGATCTCTCTAACGAGTAGGCACCACCAACCCCCTCCCCTCCCCCCCCCCCCCCCCCCCGGTTTTATTTTTTATTTTCTCCTCCGCGTGTTCCGATCGGACAAGTTTTAGCTAAAAGCTTCACATTCCTAATCAGGTTTTAAATTCCCTCATAGTAGAGTTTTATGCTTCCAGTCCGAGCCTGGCCGGTGAGTTATGGCCACAGATATTGATAGTATCTTTATGTCAAATCTGCGTTATTCTGGATGTCGTTGCCACGAGGAGCGAGGAAACGAAGTGTGGGACCGGCGCAGATGATGTTTTTTTTCCTTTTATGACGGAGAATTTCCTCGGTGCATTTGCATGATATCGATTTCATTACTTTTATGGACGCCCTGCATTTTTCTTGTGATAAACGGAGTATTTACAGCTTCCTCAGTAAAAGGATCAAGTTGAGAGGAAATTGTTGAAATATTGCAGAAATGTATTTTAGGTTTTATGCAGTTGTTGTTGTTTTTGTTTTTTTTTGGGGGGGGGTCTATACAACATTACAACAAAAGGGAGTTAAGTAACTTTAGCAGCTCAAATACATCTACAAGAGACGGTTTTTTATAAGTCATTCAGATAGGATCATAGCATCTCTTCTTTGGAAGAAAAGCGGGAAAAAAAAAATGCGATTTTGCAATTGTCCTAAACAAAATGAAAATGCGATAAATTTATAGTAGTCGGCCATTTGAAAGCAGCTATGTTGTCGAATTATCGGATCATTCTCTAAGATTCTGGGTAACAAGCGCATTATCTGCTAACTTAGAATTTTTAGTTGTGCCGGTGTTTATGGATCGAAATGTAAAATAGAAACGCTATTATTTATGTGAATGTTTATTTATTGGCTTACAGGGTTTTACTGTGCATTTATCAACACCCAGAACCATTACATTACTTCTTCAAACTCTTGCAGATAAAAGAAGAATTTAAAATTTCATTCTAAAGTCTTGTCAAAAAATATTGTTTATGTATTTTGCAGAAAATTATTTTATAAGTTAGGATTTTATTTTTACATTAGGAAATAGGTTTGCATTTTAATATCGCTCAAACTCTGAATTAATGTTTATTAATTATTAGCTATATATATATATATATATATATATATATATATATGAGTCGTTTAGGATCAAAAGCGAGTAAAACCGAAAATTCAAAAAATTACCTTTTCAATTTTTTCACTAGATTAGTCTAGCAATTTTGCCGATTTATTTCTTATTGCTTAAGTCCGTTCTGAACCTAAAGTTTCAGAAGCATAAAATTGCTAGACTAAACTAGCATACTTATCAACACAAGCTATTTGTCTTAGAACTATTATTAAGTATGTATTAATTAATTATTAATAAGTAAATTAGTAAAATTAGTAATTATCGATTATTAAATAATATTATTAAATGAATTAAGTAATAACTATAAATATTCGATTGATGTTAGCAATCAATATATTGGAAAAACTAAATCATTATATAATATAGAGCGGTGGTTCAATAAAATCAACTTCAGCAACACAATCTTCTTTAATTGAACTTAGTAGGGCAAAAACGCCTGCAACAGCATAACAACCTACTAAGTTGGCCCTAGGATTGTTTAAAAGGAATAAAAAATCCTTGTTTATGCCGTCCTTCGGAAGGGACGTTAAATGGGGGTCCCGAGCCTGTTCAATATCAGGTTTTCGTTAAAAATTCCTATCCTAATTAAACCTGGATAGCCAAATTTAGAGCTCCCACTCTAGGATCGTCCGGTTGGCCATAGCAGCATAAAAGTGACGTTAAATAAAGAAACAAACAACTGTAAGATATAGAGTATGAATTCACCCTGATCTGCTAAATAATAAATTATTTTATCTTAAAGAAATAGTATTAGCTTTATAATATTACGATTATCGACCCACTTCCCATCTGATAATTGTGTGTGATATTCTCTTTCATGATCCTTAATTACAAGGCACGCTTGATTTCGTGACGTCACAGAATAAATTTATCAGGTTGTTGGGTCTATTTTTATAAGAATTGATACTAATTCTATTTATAATATTGATACTTATAAAGTAATAATTAATAATATTAATAATAACTATGAGACTATATAGTTATGGTTACCATAACAATAATAATAATATGGTTACCATTAGGTTCTAACAGAAGGGTTGTACCATAACATAACCAGGGGCTCCGTGGAGAACGAAACCTAATTAATAAGGGAAACCTGAGAGCAAACATAATCAGACTGAGCTGTGAGAAGAGGCTGCAATCGGAGTCAAGACAAACAAACATTAAAATATGAAGGGGCAGATCGGGCGGGCGGGCCAATTACTGTAAGTAGGCGCTCCTTCACAATTAGCCCCGCCCGATGGAAATGCAAATGTTTCATTATACTAATCGAAAACATTACTCAGGCCGGGATGGCGCTCTCCAGCTCCAGTTTTATACTGGAGAAACACTAGCGCAGGATTTTTAGAGCCCCCAGTCGCCTGGAGATTCCCCGTTAAAACCTTTAAATTAACACCGGTCCTCACGGAAGAAGTTAAGTAATTAAATTCCTTTCCTCTCAATGGCCTCTCGAGAGCGGATCTGTTTTCCTCCCCTCCCACTCTTCCCAGTTATTCATTATCCATTAGGGCTCGAACCAGCTTTCAATTAGTCAGAAAAAAGCTTCAATTAGGTGATTAAGGGGCTTTCCTTAGACATTTTCATTCGTTATCGGATTCTTTGTCTGCCATGACGTCGATCGATTCTCGCCGAAACATATTATCGATGGAAATCCTAAGTGAGTATGTTGGAAAGAACAAGTGTTCCTTTGAACAAGGACAAGGTTCCTTCGCCCAAGACTTAGTCGCGCAAGTACTTAGTTTACCAGAACATTCATCTTCGTCATAATCTTTTTTTTCTACATTTTTTTATTGAAACTTACATTTGTATATTAAAAATAAATACATCAAGCAAACAGAATTAACGATATACAATGGTATGAGATAAAGTCATGAGACACCATACTAGGCCATCTTCTCTTCAGACTCCTCGGAGGATTATCAGGAATTGAAGAGGTAGCTTGATTTGAACCTTGAGTGGAACTAAGGTTTGTCATGAAAGGAGCGATATAGGGTTCTGGCCAAATCAGTATCAAATGGTACATTATGGTCATTATGTATGACTTTCTTCGTGTTAAAGTAAGGACCATTGAGGATTTTGGTTTGGAAGTATTCGATAAGATTAGGAAGGAATTGTCATGGCTTAGTGGAACCCCAAATCATTACTCTTCTTCTTCTCTCACTATCTCCTGAGAGCTGCTAAGCGCGGAGTAGCTGCCTCCGACCATCTTGTCCGACGGTCCCTGTCGCGTGCCAGCCTTCTCATCTCCGGGATGGTGCTTCCTCTCGCTTTGCCAATTCTCTCAATCAAGTCTGCATGCATGAGCTTTGGTCAACCTTGAGGTCCCCTTCCTCCCGGTCTTGCTTCTAGAAGCCACCTGGCCTTACATCATGGTCATCCACCATTCTGCTAACAACATGCCCGAACCACTTCAGCTGTCTTTCTTCAATCGTCTTTATGACGGATCTAACTCCTAGTTCATCTCGCATCCTTTCATTCCTTATTCGGTCTCGCCTGCTTTTTCCTAATATTTTCCGTAGGAATCTCATTTCCGCAGTTACTACGTTGCTGGCAAGGCGGTCCAAGAATGTCCAGCTTTACAATCCGTACAGTAGCACTGGGAGAAAAACTTATTTTAATAGCAGAATCTTGATCGAAGATGGAAATTGTTGGGGGGTGCAGTCAAAATAATTTAATCATTATCTTAATAATAAAATGATCAGTCTAAAAGGTTCTTATAACAGTATTTTGTATTTAGTTGAGAGCGTTGATCGTTTGTCCAGTAAATTTAGAAGTAGCCTGAAACGGTGAGAAGTTTGTCCTAATCTAAAAAAAAAGTGTATAATCACATCCCAGTGTCACAATGAAGTGTGTATTTCAACAATGAAGACAGGGATTTCAAGTTTTAAAGTAATACAATAATTGGAGTGATTCTTACAACTCCACTTTCTATACCTGGCTAACTTTTACATCGGTTTTAAAAGTTTATTCTTCTCAAAATGGATGAACCTTTCCCAAATAAAAAGTAAATTCCTTTAACTTGTGTGTTCTTCATTTCCCTCACCCAAGTTGTTCGTGAAACCTAAATAAAATAAAGGATATAATTTCAATGAGGACCGACGTTTTTAATGCCCTCTTAGATAGTTTTTGCCTTGAAATCAAATGATTGCAAACACTTGCCCACAATTTCATTATTTGTCGACTAGGATCTATCTTGTATTTTAAACACTGCCCTTATTCCGCGGTGTTCAGAATGAAAGCTACGGGTCATGCGATCTCTGTTTTAAAGAACAGTTTTGGAGCAGGCTAGTGCTAAACAAAATAGCCTTAAGTCGGAATAATTCAAATACTAGTTCGTGACTGGGCCTCGTTTCGTACTAACTGCTCGGCTACACATCGGAATGTGGTATTATCGAATTATGTAGCCTATAGCTTTCGGTTAACCAAGCAACCCTGGAATCTACTTAAGAATGTTGAGCATTCAGTTGTTTCAACAACAAATAGATTTTAGTACCAAACAAATTCGAATGTTTTAATCTGATCAGTATTATTTTTCCCGAAAATCTGGCCCTACATATGCTATATTTACTGTTTATTTTTCTAAATTTGTAAATAATAAAAAAAAATTTTTAATTTATAAATGTGTCTGTATTTATGTTAAGAATCTAATTTAGTCACTATTGGGTGCTTGGACTTAAAATTGGAAATTAAAATTTCTTCCAATTTTTTTTAATACTTTAACATTTTCTACGTGCAATTGAGAGTTTATTACCACGACTCTCTACTTTAGAATATTGTACCGAACCCAGTGCATTGTTATGGTATCCGGTACTTCTTTTCTTTGAAAAAATAAATTTATTGAAGTTTTTTAACATTCATTATTCTACAAGAAAAAATATATTATTTTTGTTAACAAAAAAAGTTCTTGGGTGTGAAGTAAGTAAATCTGTAATGAATAAATAAATCTGTACATTTGTTTTATCATAAAATATTAAACTTTTAATTCAATACCCTTAACCTGAAAACGTTTTCTCAAGAAGATATATATTTTAAATTTATAATTTCCAGGAGGATCACGCATTCCGATGTCTTTTTTTCCTTACTACCTTCTTGTTTTCGCTATGTACCTATCATTTTTCTCTCCTCTGTCCATTTTGTACCTGGTTTCTTCAAAGCTTCCTTCTCTGATTCTACTATCCACTTTTCTACCTTGCTTCCAATCTTTTTTTGTCCGTAACGATAATTGGTTTATTTTTTCGCTTTTCCTAAATTTATTTTTACTTGGCTAATACCACAAAGATAAAGAGGGAGAGAGATATAGAGAAGGAGAGCGTTATATATAGAGAGATTCGAGTATGCTAGCAATACTTTAAATCATTGTACCATAGATGTACTCGTATACGAGGAATCCGACGGTCCCATTTCAGAGTAAAGCGATCCCTACATGCCTAATACCGCGTACTGGCGGAGCAGTGAAGTATTGCTTTGGACGGAAAGTGCTCAGCGAAGCGTAGAGTAGGAGCCGCTTAGAGCACTGATATGGGAACCCTTATCAATGGTTCTGCGGTCAGTACACCATGCACGGACCATTGGACCATCTACGGTCCATTGTTCGCTCGACCGTATGTCTGTCCCTATTGTCTGAAAAACCGTCATCCGATGACAGGCTTCGCTGGGCAAAATTCCTTTACCACTCTGTATTGTTTAATATACATGTGGCTTTATGCTTTAATGTTTCCACATCTCTTGAAAATAAAAAGAATTTTATTTTTATTTTTGCCTGTTGCTCGAATTTCCTCTACGTTCAATATTCAAATACAAAGAAATTGCGATCATGAAGAAATGTTAAAAATATGAATTCAGTTTCATCAAGTTTTAGTATTTATTGTATATAAGCGGGCTCCTGTTCTGATGGCACTATCAATTTTACTCACTACGTATTTTTTTAGGAATTTAAACATTGAAACTCGTACACGAAGCTCAAATGCACTTAAAATCAGTAAATTTGTTTACCTATTTGGTGATTATAACAACAAGATTTTACTGTCTATTGACAATACTATTATACCTGAAATTTTATATTATTGTTTAATGAAAAAAATTTGAATTTTGTCAAAGTATGACTTATTTCTTTACAAAAAAATTAAAAATGAATTCAATCTGTGGTTCCTAGTATTTTAGAATATTTTAGATTTTTTATCATTGCTGCTACTATTCTCGGTTTTTTATTTAATATCCAATTGTCGAATCTTATCAACACGTTTTGTTAAAACTGAAATTAGGCATAACAACTCCTCAATAAGCATAATATGATATTAAGTAGAATCTGATTTGAAATCTGAGTACAACAGTAACCTTATATTTTGGAGTAGTAGAAATGAACGTAGCGCTCATAATTATAAATAGTTTAAAAAATCCTATTTTAATTTTTTTATCTACTTGTTAATATCTCTTCTTCGAATGGTTAGCTCATTTTCTGTGGGCTTTAATGATGAAATATTTAAAGAAAAGGATTAAATATATTTTACCAATATTTTAAAATTTCGAATTGTTTCTATGGTAATACGTATTGCAAACAATTTTTTTTTTAAATAAGGGGAAATTTGATCCTATTTTAATTAATACTCTAATAAAGTTAAGAACTACTCTTTTCGATGTTAATTGGAATTTAGAATAATATTAAACTGTTTCCAAGTTCCTTGTGATTGCTGCGCTGCCTCGATCTCGCGGCAGACTGGAGAACTAAATGAAAGAGTAATTCTGAACTTGTCGGATGGTGGCGTCGTATTGTTTGCTTTCTTTCCCTCCCACGCATTCTCCCTTCTAAGTAGTTTAACGAAATAAAAAATAACAATTATCATTAATCAAAAAATTAAATACTTCTACATTTTTTAGTGAATAAAAAAGATGTTTAAAGATGAATAGCCGATAATTTAGTATTAACTGGTAGACATCGTTTGAAATATTACATGCAGGGAATGAACTTAAGTAAATAGAATTTAAGTAACACAATAGAAATGTTTCTGAATAAATTATATTCATTCAATATATATATTATATGTATTGATAAATATTAATAAATAATTTGAGGAGTAGGGATTCTCTTATGAGTCCATACTTTTGATAATCGTGAGTTAAAGGGATTGTAACATTAGATCGTTAAAAACTTAGTGATGTTGTTAAAAACTATGTGATTAAGTTAGTCTTCTTTTTTTTACTCGCATGTAAGCATACACTGTAGTCATTGCCAACCGAGACTGAAATCTGTTGTAGCAGATAAAGTTCTAATCGGTGGGTCAAGTGATCCTGAACCATATTATAATTGGATCCGGTTAATTATATATAAATTATTATGAATTAGAGGATATCATTTTAAAATTTACAACGATTGTCAAATGGGTTGAGAGAAAAAGCTGTTATGAATATCAAGTATCACTTCTGGTTTATCAATTATATTTAAAATTTAATATGTTTTTCCAATGGATATATATATATATATATATATATATATATATATATATATATATATATATATCGGTTTTAAAAAACTCATAAAAGTGAGTAAAAACTCAAAGAGAGGCACAAACTATTTATATAGGTTTCAATAGGAAAAATCCCAAAAATGCCGACTAATTGTTTTTATTCTATTATTTTGGGGATTTAAGGCTTTGTATTATTATATGTATTGCATTAGAATAAAACAGATGTTGCAGGAACCCCAAATGCATTCTTTGGTTAATCGTCTTTGAGTTATTACAAGATACTAGTCAATATGGATTCACAAATGGTCAAATTAGACATTTCCGTAGAAATCTGGTAAGCATAAATTTACATGATTGCGAGATTTACTATACTGTGTACAAGGAATAAGTGTATTGAGGTTAAATTATATATACGTTGGGAGTTGGCGGCCACATCGCCCAGTTTTCTTTCTACAATCAGCCACTAGTCCAGAAAATTAGGGAACTACGTAGAGACCGAGAGGCATGGCTGCATTGGGTGAAAGCTCCTCGACTAAAGCAATGGCATAAGAGGAAGTCAAAGAAGAGTAAGAAGAGGTTAAATAATTATGAAAAGCAGAAGAGAAACAATCAGCAGCAGAGTGACAGCTATAGCAATGATATTGGAGCTATTGAATTGCCCGTCCAAATCTTCTTCTCTGGGCTTCTATAAGAAGTGAAGAGGATTCTTGTTGGAAATTTATATTACCAGAAAAAGAATTGGATAGTCAAGTTTGCTTCATTAAGGCTGATGAAGAGAAAAATGTAGTGAGTAGTTGGATAATGAGGCATCGTTTCGCTACGTGGCCTTTAAAATGACTCCATTACTCACTCTGAAAGAATCAGATTCAGCCATTAAGGTAAGAGCTAAAATGAGAGAATGTATCGAGAATGGTAAACAAGAGTAGTGTTTGCTTTCAATTACATTTTAATCACTTAGCATCTCCCGACCGGTCAAGTAAATTGATTCCGAGACCGCTTGCTTTTTTGCCACCGCTTGGGGAATCGGACACTATTTATATTGCTTAATGAAATATGTGAGAGGTGCCTCTAGTCGACGGCTATTGTTTTCTTTCAATCAGTCCAAGGCAAATATGGCGTTTAGGCTTCCTCCCGCTTGTCAAAATACTATCCGAGGCCACTACCCCCTCCCAGTTGGCCAGTATTGTTTTAGCAGGGCGAAATATGATCACTTGGGCTGATGGCCTGTTTTCTTAGCCCTCTATCGCTATCTTACATTGCTCCGCACCTAATCAGAGCGACTCTTTTCTTGCCATACTCCAACAGATTCCTGACTGAAGGCTCTGCTTTCAAAACCTGTTGCTTATAGACACTCCTTCAATTTGACCAGAATTGATCTTTATATTTTCTTCATTTTAATGTGGTACTTCTTTATTAAAATTTCTGAGACTTAGTTATTATTTGTTATTAATATCACAACTTAGTTTACGGACGTTCTATCGTTTTGAGTTTGTCCCTCAAAGCTTTTATATATATCGAAACTCACAGACTCCCTGAGAGTTATGTATACATATATTATTTAAGATCTCAGGAGAATAGAATGTAACATTCAAGCTCAGAAAAGCTAATGACATACCTGATTTTGTTAAAATTTACTTATCCACTATTTCCTAACTTATTGCCCAAATTATATAAGTTTTGAATATTTAAAGATCATGTATATAGGTTTTAAATAAATAGCATAGAAGAACTCTTCAGCCTTGTTAAAAATAAACAAAACTGTCGTTATAAAGTTCGTTATATTTGGAAAAACACGAAGTAACATAAATATAAAAGGTGAAAGATGCAACAAACATATATAAAAATAAAAAAGTCGAAAAAATATCCTTCAACTAGCATGTGCTGGCATTTTTCTTCGACACACCCACATAGCTGTAAGCAGAACTCAGTTCTTTTTTCTTTCGGAGTATTTATTATCTGAAATTGAAGCAATGACTAGGTCTGAAGGTCTGAAACTAGTGGATTTGAGTGGGAAAAAAGTTTATGATGAAAGGACTGATATAGTGTTCTGGGCAAATCAGCAACAAATCGGATCAGGAGGTATTCAATAGTGGAGCCCCAAAGCTTTACTCCATCAGTTTAAATTGGTCTTTAATAGTCATGTATATGAGTTTTTGTAATTAATTGGGAGTTTAGAACGTTTGTCAAGTAAGTGTAAAAGTAGCCTGAAACAAATGAGTAAAAACAAATTAAATCAAGAAAAAATATTTGGTAAATGTGGTAAATGGTAGTAAAAAAATGTGGGTATCTAGCATTGATGACCAATGTAGTTTTACACCGTTAAACCATAAAAAACAAACAAACCTACGTAGGGCAAAAGATCAATAAAAAAAACCATAATCAGAAAAATACGGTTGAACTAACTTACGTGCTAGTAACACATCTTATTTTAAGTGGATTTCTTTGTAATAAAAAATAAAAAAAGCAGTTTATGACAAAAAGGTTACTTGAACACAAGTGTGGATAAAATGTTTCTAATTTTTGATAAATCAAAGTACCACAGCTAAATTCTTATTAAACCTTGGCCTTTTTTCTTGATGGTTGTTCCGGAGAAATTGTGACAGGGAGATTTAAATCACGATGATGAGATAAGATCAGAACCGGAGCGGACAAGATGATCCAGCCAGCACTGGCTTTATTTCACCTCCACTGCCTCCTTTATTTTATTACCGGATCCTATTCCATCTAGAGGCCTCCATAACACCCGTACCACCCGTGCCACCTCGCACGCCTACGGGAAGCGGACCGAAAACAATTCCGGTTATATTTATTAGCTACAGGAATCCTCTACAGCTCAAGGAACACATGTTTCTAATTTCTGTAGGAATTCCACTAACAAGGAGATTCCTGTATTAATTAAAAATCTTGTGAAGAAACACCCGTAAACCTGAATTATGTGCCTTACTTTTTCTCCTTTTAAATTTTAATTATAACGTTGCATGTAATGATCCTGCTTCAAACACAGTGGACTTGTGGATCAACTAGTCTCTGGTGACCAAGCGAAGGACATTCATTTCATCATTCATTTTAGGGTATAGATTTGTTATGAAAGGTAACTAATCTTTCGATATAAACATGGAGATTATTAAGATGAGTATTACATCTTTTGGATTTTACTATATCCTGTACAACATAGTCAGGTTTCTGCATATTGCTTTGTTCGGAAATAGAGGTTAAACGCAGGATGTCTTGTAAAGCACCGTAAAAAAGTACATGTGCCTGGATTCTAAGAGGCTATTAATTTTGAGAAGTACTTTAACAAGTGTTAATTTTGGATATTGGTTGTTTGAGATCTGGCTTATTGTGAAGCCCAGTTCAACAGTCGTAAAAAAATTAAGCTTTGTCAGGTTGGACAGAATATCTATTCAATTATAATACATTTTAAAATCAATGTTATTTTTCTCAGAGCAGCACGAGATTTACTGAACCGCCAGGTTATAGTCACCCTATTAGGTGATTGTTGACTAACTTTATTGTTGGTCAAATAACTGGTTTGTTATTTGAAGAGGAATTCAAACATCTTAAAATATTTAGGTTATGATTGTATTTACAATAACTGCATTTAACTATCATTATGCAACTATTTTCGGTTACTGTCTGTTTCTCCTATTTTTAGTGATGACGTAGAATAAATAAATATCATGATGTATATGTTTTCAACTCTGTTAACGGTTAGCACTTCCAATAGTAATCAAAATATATTTTAAGTAAATTTCTGTAAAAAGGTTTTGAATTGGGCGTGTGCAGGCTATGGCCAATATTATTGGTTTGTATGAAATGTCCGTTTTTATTATTTCTAAAATCAAAAGTGGAATTAGTCGACTTCTGTTGTTTCCTCCGTTTATGTTTATGGATGGTAATTAGATGTTATTAATAGTCCTGTATTTATCGGTTATATATTCTATCACTACAATCAATTGAACAAACCTTATTTAATACGTCATCAAATGTGATCGTGGTGAAAAAACTAAACCAGATGAGAGACCAAGTCCTACCACGCCAGACTTATCTCCATCTGTTCTGAAATTTGGACATCTTCTTGTAGGGAATATTTTTTCACTTTTGGAATTGAAAATTTGATAAACGCGTTAGGGAATGTGTATCGAAAATGTATGTAAATATTTTGAATAAAAATGTTTTGATTCCATAAAACTACCTTACTAAGTAACCTTTCCTCTGAATATGGGCATTTCATGTGAAATGACCCAACAAAATCGTATCGTTTTTTATTATACTTCGTTGGAATACTGTGATATACATAGTAGTTGAGGTGAGTATTGTGAGAAAGAATCGAAAAGGGACGTAGCAGCGGAGGGTTTATCAGCTATCGTGGATCTTAAGGCCGAGTGGCTTGATCGATAATTAACAGTATATGGATAGTGAGGCGTCAACTGGGCGACTCATCAATGTTTGACTGCCCGTCGAGTTGGTGAATAAAAGAGGAGCAGCCTGTCCCCGGGCAATTACATCGATCCTCCATTGTCTTCAATCTTTCAACGCTATCTCCTTTACACGCCACGCTTCCCTTTAAATTTATAATATAAACTGTTAATGTCTTATTTACTGGCCTAAACGTCTATATCTGTCGTTTCTTATTTCGATTTACAGTTCAACATTCAATTTTGCTTATTATGAAATACATAACAAACAGGCAGTGCTCCTTCCACACTTCTTTTATTGTGTAGAGAACGCTACACACCACTAACTGTTACTCGCACCATTAACTAAATATTTTAAAGTTTAAATAATTATTTAATTTATGCTTTATACTTAAATAAAACCCACCACCAACAAGATAATAACCTTGTTTTAAAAATTTCATAGACATTTCACCATCGATCAACGTTCGTTTATCATTTAACCAGTTACCTACTTTTTTATCACTTCTGTTTCGGCTATTTATTTTATTTTAAATCATTTATTAATTTATTTATTTTTTTTCCTTACGGTTTCCTTAGATTGAGGTTTATCCAAAAATTACCTTTAATTCGTTTTCGCATTTTCTTTTATCTTACGCATCATTCTCACTCAGACCATGGCCGTCCATACTTTCCTCAATTCCTTCTATCCATCCATCTTTTCCGTGGTCTTCCTCACCGTTTCTTCCCTTCCGCACTCCAATTGAAAATTGAATTCGGCAAGTTTTCTTCCTTCAATCTTCTGGAGACCGTACTATTCCAATATTTTGTCTCTATATTTTGGGGGACGTTTTGTTGAGTTTATATTCGGTATATCATGGCAGCTCTCCTTCTATAGCCCATCCCAAGAGGAAGTAGATTTTTTCTAAAGCAGCGCTTACCGTACATGTCTCTGCTCCATATAGCAATTTGCACTCATTTATGAAATTATTTGTGAGCTTCTTGGACCTAGTTAAGCGTACCAATGCTTTTGTGGGTTGGATTTATCTTTTGTTTTATATCTTTTTCGGACGTTGGTTTTTTGTTTTTATTTGTTTTCAATATTTTAGGATTCAATCTAAAAAATTCCTGGAAATGTAATGGATATGTCTATTATAGACCCTTCAATTAGTGCAAGGCCCGGGGATTTCAATTGCCTAAACTGAGAAGAATCAGAATTTTAATTTATGAGGCGTTTTGGATCAAAAGTGGATAACTCCTAAATTTTGTCTCTGATTTAGTTCGGTTCTGAAACTGAAATTTCTAGAGCATAAACAGTGTAAAAAAAAACATTGTATCGTTTAAAAAAATGTTGAGTGCTTGATGTTGATTGTAACTATGTTATTGACTGAAGCAGGTAAAATTAAAAGCCATTATGAAAATATACTAAAAAATACCCCTCACTTTTCTAATGTAGTCTTATTTTAAATTTATTAAAAATTATTTTCTACTTATTAGATATGTTTTCTACTGAAGCGTGTTTTTTAATTTATTGTATTTTTTATTTTTGTTTTTTTAATTCATAATATAATTATATGATATCAGAAATAAAAATTCTAGGAATGTTTTCTATTTTATCTCGAAATATATCGTTTTATGTCTCCTGGAAAGTTTGTATATGAACAATAAAATTATTTTATCGACTAAAAGAATATTTTTTTTAAATTATTGAGTATCCTGTAATTTAGACTTCTGCGCTTAGTCATATGAGTACGCTTTTAGTGACTGTAATGCATAATTAAATATTCGCTTATGTTCGTGATATGAGTATCTCGTTACCGAGAACACTGTCGCCAGACTCTAAATTCCTCCCTCCTCCACTGCTCCACCCGAGCAGTACCCGAGAGACCAAGAGAAGACTTAGAGCCCTTTAGTACCCTCCTCAGCGCAGTCATCTCTTATCCCGTTTATTGGGTGTTCAGTTTAGTGGCGGTCCCATCGGGGGCTAGCCGATGCGGATGAATACTTAACATGGCGACCTGTCCCGGTCCCCCGCCTCCTGTATCTTTGATGATGTTTGCTGCCCGTTGTTTTTCTTCCGCCGGTGTGTATGTGGTCCAGGCTACGTCTATAGGCCATTGCTAATTCAAGCGGGCACGTGACAAGGCCATGCCTTGATCCAATATAGCCCCTGGACCGCCTTAAATAATGGATATCCACGTCAGTCCTCGCAAATAACTTCGGCCACATTTTGCTTCTTGGGACAATGTGTCAATAAGTTTGGGCTCCCACCTATACTTGACATTTGGTCTTATACCCAGTCCACCACCTACGCCCATGAAGAGTCCATGACTTTGAGAGTAGGCTTTCGCCCACCTAAAGTACAATTTCACTTATAAATTATTATTATTTCTTCTTTGTAATCTTATTCTCTTCTACCGTATGAGCAATGTTGAGGATACTGTCTGTACATACGTTTGCCTAAGTCCTGGAACAGTTGACATCGCCTACTCTAGGCCATGCCTCTACTCCACCATAAGAGATATACGGAGTGTCCCTAAGACATGAGCTCATGTCATGATCTTAAAGATACCTACATTATTTATTTTTAAAAAAAATGAGATTAACTGATGACTATGGCTTCACTACTCACTTTACTGCTGAGCCAATAAGTTTCAAATAGCTAGAAGCTTTAATTACTGGGTTAATGACAAAGTGATCGAACCGAATTCCCTAAACCGACATAAAAACTGTTCAGTTCTTCACTTAACAGTCAGTATATTCTTTCTCGAATTATTATCACCTATGGTATTGTTTTTATTAAATGAGGCGTTCAAGATCGAAAACGTAAACGTCACGTATAGGTTAAACTTATTAAAGTTTATTTAGATTACATATATTTATTTTTGTTTTGTATTGTGTAGTTAAAATTGTCCTTATTGACATAGTATAATGAAGGGTTTATACATTTGTTCTTCCAAATTATTACTAGCAGATATTACTTGAGTTTAGGGTACATATTTATATATTTTATAAATATATCTAAATGTATATATATTTTATACACAATATATATATATATATATATAATTTGTATGTATCATTTTAATGATCTTAATACTCAGCACGAGGAACTACGTAAATAGCTATAGAAGAGGGTTATTCAAGACTCTTGAAGGTCCTGTATCACTTTTCTCATTGTACTTGAATACAATTGGAGATTAAGAGAATATCGGTAAACATTTTATTTTATTATTAATAATCTATTTTTCGATAAAATGTACCACTAGAAAGGGGAAAAGCCCTTATTACGACCTTAGAAGGGCAGGTAATGTATAGGCTCATTACGAAGAAGGCAAATACGGCTTTCCCTGGACAATACAGGAGAGGGGCTGCCTTTGTTTAAATACATAAATAAAGTAAATAGGTTTTAGGAGGGGGTGGGGGAGGTAGGGGAGGGAAAGGGCGGGTAATTAGTAGGCTTGTTAGCGAGCTCTAGCGGCTCTTTAGAAAGGCTTCATTAAACTCAGCTGTTTAATTTGGAGTTTAGAGCCCGGTAGCCCGGGGCGGGAGGTCCGGAGAGCTATTGTTTTTCTTGCCGGTTCCTTTGAAGTGACCTGACCCTACCTGCAAAAACAGGGCTTATTCATTATAAGCCCGCCGATTAGGAGCCTTTGTTGACAACGAGAACTGAGGCTTCGGTTAATCTAATATTTACCTTGGTCAAATACCCGCCAGGTCCGCTTCTTTTCCGACAAAGCTCCATCGCCGTTCCAATATCGGTGCCGGGATGTTTAACCTCCCCATCGTTTTCCGCTCCGTGGCCTCTTCCAATAAACATCCCTCGGTTAAATTAATTTCCCTATATTCCTCCAATTTTCGATTCTTCTACCCACTCTCGTAGATGACTACGGATAATCCTTGTTAAAAAGGAGATACATTTCTAAATATACAAGATTTAGTTTAGTTGTATCCGTTGTGGGTAGAATTTACTTCTTACGAGTTGCATCTGGGGGGGACTAAGCGATGCTGAAGGTTCCTGGTTCAAACCCGGATTAGGCTGATAATCCATTTAATCTGTTAACAAATCTGTGGGATCTGACGACCATCCTAGGATTCACCCTGCCACTATATATTGCGTACCCTTAAATAGTGGGAAACCTGGTGGTTCCAAATCCAAGAAAGAAAAAATTATGGGGATAAAAAGTGTGGTACTTCCGTTATGGTCCGCCCCACTTAACAAAATGCAGTATAAAATAAAATATTTTTTTTATGCAAAAGTCTCAAGTGCTTTCTTCTGGCTTTGATCGTGTCCCTAAATTCCTCGCTAATGTTTTCCCAGACATGCTCCTGACTTCCTCAGGGCTTAAATTGAGGGTCTCATTTCTTACTATGTATTATTTTAATTTATTTGTATCTTGTATATATAGCCCTGAAGAAGACCTGCAATATGGGTCGAAACGTCGGCTTCCAAATAAACAGTTCTCCCTATATAAAAGAATTTTTGACCTCTTCCCAGACCATTCATTTTCTTCTTCAATTAATTATTATCTTTACTGTACATATTTACATAATTAAATTAACAATAAGATTAAGCGGTGGGAATACTTTGAACTAATATAAATATTCTGCCACCCCAAAAATATTTATATATGTATTACATAATTAAACTGATTTCGGTTATAGTTGCTAGGTTTAATTATATACAAGTAAATCAGTAAACTATGAAAAAAATCTTTAATTTATAAAGTTACATTTATTTATGTTTTAATTCATTCAATTATGCATAAATTTCCAAGACTTTTTGTGGGTTGTGATGAGAAAATGGTTGGGTGATGGGAGCAGAATGTGACAGGCTGCTTGCTCATTACGGTTAACACGAGAATTAATTCTAATTACAGAAGCAGAGACTAATCCAGGTGCAATAAATTGGCCCTACAGAGGGAGCTAGCATTGGTAATTGGGAATTACCGATGGTTGTTGCCGGTGTCCCGCAGGGCTCCGTCCCATGATATATTGTATAACCCATCTAATCCCGAAGTCCCTTCTACATCAGTCACACTCTTCTCTCGACAAGCTCCTCACTTAAAAAATAGTTCTTTTTTTACTCTTGTAATTTCTTCATATTTTTCTAAATTGTTCATTGTTTAATTTATGTTTTAAATATTTATATAGGTATATTTAATAAATTAAAAAAAAAATTAGGTTTCCATGGCATATAAAGCTTGTACTATCCTAACTATTTTGGTATATTAACTATTTCATGTCAATTAAGTTAAGTCATTATACAATGTACGACGAAAATTATCGTTTTCTGTCCCTAGGCAAATTGAATTAACGAAATCTCAATTTCTTATCTGTATATTATTTATTTATGGTTCAAAACGTTAGACAATTATTGTGTAAAATGTTTTTCCTCAATAATTTGTGTAAAAAATATATATTACAAACTTTTTAAAAATGTTTGGTTACCGTATCTATCATTTATCTCTTAACTGTATTGAATGTAAATTGAACAAGAAAAAAAAAACCTATACCACTACTACCCGTGAACGGGTTTGGGGTTAAGTACATAGTAAAGACTGTACTGTTTCATCCACTACAGTTGTGCAGGGAGATGATTTCTCCTAGATCACGCTTATTTTGGGTACCCACTTTATAGAGGCTGGGTGAGCCCCAGGAGGTTCCTAGATCCTATATGATTCATCTCCGGCTGCTAACAGAATAAATGAAGTCTTGCCAACAGCGGGATTTGAACCAGGATTTTCGGCATGGTAAAATTAAACAATGCATAACGTTAATTTTTGTTTTCTATTCCAACGCGACATTAAGTTAATGAAATGACAATATCTTAACTGTATAAGTATTGTTTTAAAAATGTATGTAAAATGTTTTTCCTTAATTACGCGGGAAAAAATATATTACGGAAGTAACCTGTAAATTTTAAGGAAGATAAGATGGTTTTGGTGGAGATAAAAATAAACAGGATATTACACATTACAGGACTTCATCAGGTCTTAATACACGCAATTATGGGAGAGTGTTTCTCTTAAATTTTCATAATAATAATAATCGTTTCTAAAATATAAATATCTTCCATCAAATTTCAATATTTCAGTTTATTTCTTAGTGAACAATTTATTCAAGGTAGTTTCAGTTTTATAGTTCTTACAAAGAAATAACCTCATGGAACTCGTTATGTTTATTCATTCAAGCCTTATTTAGTTATTAATTTAATTAAGCCGTGTTATTTAGCTCGCTAATTAACAAAGTTGACATGAATCTAATTTATGCTTTTCATAATTCGTAATTAATCCAACACAGTTCAAAAGTATATAAAATTTCTGTATCAGTTCCGCAGGTTGTCGCTTCGAGTTGAGTTACTACAAGTTTTATCTCTCCATTCCTTTTCTTTTTAACATTCTCGAAAATAATAATAACCGTGAGTTTTAGTATGGAAAAAAGAGTAATTGTGTGAAATGTTTAAATCTGGGTAATCATTTCATTCTTGAAAGTTTCAACAAACATATCGCTCCATCAAAAGAACAACGACATAACTCAAACATTGGCCCTTTTAAGTTAAGCCTTCATTAGGAAGAATTGTAATTGAAGCGTTTTAATTTAGGAACGACATATTTGATATTCCATTTCCAACATAGTTCGATATATATATATATATCATAAAATCATATATATTTGATTCATATTATTATCATATATTATTTGAGTTGTATTATGTTTGAACTTGACGTTTTATGGGAATAATAAAAAAAGTTTCGAGATTTCAAAAAGCTTCTAATGGTTTATAAAAGAATCTCAATACCCTCATTACAACAGGAATGATTTGGTTTACCAATACACAAATTCTTATTTTTTTAACTCTCCTGGTATAATTTTGACAAGACATGGAACTTTCAAATGCCAATATTGAAAAATTAGATTTGTTGAGATATGACATAGTTATAAATATACGCATTTCTCATGATTACTCTATTTTTTCCATTCTAAAACTCACGATTATTTTTATTTTCAAGAATATTAAAGAGTAATCAAATGAAAATTAAAAGTCTTTTGTGACTCGAAGCGCCACTCTGCGGTACTGATACCGAAATTTTATATACTTATGAATTGTTCTGGAGTAATTGAACAATGAGAATCATAAAATAAACTCATGGCGACTTTATTAATTAATGAAATAAATCCGTTGGCTTCATTAAATTAATAGCTAAATAATGGTTGGATGAAAATGCGACTTGATTTTCAATAAAGATGATATTTCTTTATAACTAATATAAAACTACAATAAATAAATTATTTACAAAGAAATTAACTGAAATATTGAAGGTTCTATTTAGAACGATTGTTATTATGAATATTATAATGGAATATTCTCCCATACTTGTGAGTATTAAGCCTTGATGAATACCTGACATGTAGGCCGAAACGTCGGTTTATTAAAGTTATTAACTAGAGTTTATTTTTAACCTCAATAAACCATTTCCCTCTCTTTAATAATTATACGGTCAATAATTAAACTTTAATATTTTTTCTAAGGAATAAATTTATATTTAGAACGATTTTTATTAATATAAAAATTATATTAAAGCAGTCTAGATACCAAAATTTCTAACATATTATTGATTTCTTTGTCCTCATCAATGTGACTGTTTTTTATCTTCAGTCAAATTTATAGATATGTTTACCTGTATACTCCTCTTCTGGAACGAAGCTACTTTAGAGATATTTGTTTACAGAGCGCTGGGTATAAGTTGCGCGGGGGCGGGAAGGGCAGTAATCGACCTAATGGGTCCCTGCTAATTACCCCCCCCCACCCCTCCCCTCAGGAACACACACTCTCAAACACATATACACACTCACAGACACACACTCCCGACGGGGGCCGTAAAACAGAGTGCCCCATCAACTCCCTCGCAACTCACAGATTTTCATATCAGGCTGAGAGCTTTCACTGGCCCGATCCTAAATGGTTCCGGGCTTTTCCTCCGACTGGATTCTGTTAATTTCTTAAATTAGCTCGGGATGCAATCCATCTATTGAGCTAGCTCCTGTCCTGGTTCTCGGTATTAATTCCTTGTCTTCACGGAAATATGTTCTGGCTATGTCACTCAACTGGTCAGTGATAATAGTGCAGTGGAGCGTCGATTATCCGAACGTCAGTTACCCGAATGTTGAATTAACGGAACTGTTTTTTTTTTCTAATGTAATTTTAATTAATTTGATCTGATCTTATACAATACTTATTTGTATTGTTAAAATCATTTGTTATTTTGAATAAAATTTGACGAATAATAAAATGATTTTTTCCATTAACGTCAATGAGGAGAGCCCTAATCATTTCTCGGAAACTGAAAAAAATGAACTTCAATACGTATTTGTTTACTAAGAACTGTAAACCTAATTTGGTAATTTCATTTGTTTCTCTGAATCCCTTCCTATTCATTTCGTTGTTAATAGGTTGCTCATCTTCAGTTTTAAATCATTCTTTGTGAGGTGTGAATTGTTGGAAGATGCTGTTTACACTTGGTTTTTGCTACAACGGTCTTCTGGTCAACTCATATCAGGGCCCATGTTGTGTGAACAAGTGTTGGAATTAAACATGAAACTTGGAGGTGACCCGACATTTGTCGCAAGTTTTGGTTGGCTGAAACATTTTAAATTACAACATGGGATTAGGCAACATAGGTACATATGTATATACATATTTTCGTTCTTTGCATTATATTGCATTTTTTATTCGTTCATTTTTAACTGTGTACATATATTTTTACATAAATAAACAATCATCCTTTTTATAAACTTATATTAATTTTAGATTTTCCCTTCACGCATGTATGTATATATATATATATATATATATATATATATATATATATATATATATATATATATATATATATATGTATATTTTATTTATTTATTTATTCGCGTTTTTTACAATTAATATATCCCGATACCCAAAATCTTTTCGCGCCAATCCTTCCTATCGGCCCATTCTTCTTCCTCTCGCAGCCCTCTTGCTGCCATTCTTTTGTATGTATATACAATATATATACATATACATATATATATATACATACATGCGTGAAGGGAAAATCTAAAATTAATATAAGTTTATAAAAAGGATGATATATATATATATATATATATATATATATATATATATATATATATATATATATATATTTTAGTGAATTTCGATTTTTCGAATTTTCTATTATCCGAACCAACCATGATAACATTAGTTCGGATAATCGACGCTCTACGTACCTGTATTAGATTAATATCTCCGAATCCATTAAATCCTAATTCTGTAAACTATTTATAAAGTAGTACACATTTCATTTTTATTACATCAGTATAAGTTAAAATCAATAACTCTGTAATATCTACGGCCTCGGTGGATGGTTAAGTCGAATTTCTCCAAATTGTGTTTCTTGTACTTAAGGAAGCATGTCATTTTAATAATTATTTTGAGAAAGAGTTTATACAAGCATGCTCGTTTTACAACCCCATTTCTAGTCAAAAACTACGCCCTACAGGTAACTTATTTTGGAGAAAATTCCCCCACTTAATCGCTCTAGTTTTCAATATCTTCAATTCCCGATAATCCTTAGAGAAAATAAAATGGTCTCGTGATCTTCTTAGTTTCCCTATTTGCGTTTATTAATGCTTTTTTATTAATTGTTTTTTTTAATTGCTATGTACCCCTCAACTAATAATTAACAATGTTCTGTTGCAGATACGCAGGGCTGGGGATGCGGAGACGACAGTTACTCCGGCGGCCTCCTCAAGATCGCCCCTTGCCATCACCAGCCTCGCTGACTCACCAGTGCAATACATACACAGTCCCCTCCTCTTGTACATACACGCTGTACATATCTTCTTCAGTTGTATAGACCCCACCAACCCATCCCTCGACCTGTCTTATCGTCGAATGTGTAAATACCTGTCTATATAGTAATTCTACATATGATTAATATATATAACATATATTGTATCGTTTTATCTATTATTTTTGTTTGTTTGTTTACTGTTACGTTTTTATTAATTCAGACGTGATCCCGTCCTTATATTTTTTTTTGTTTATATGTTATTTTTGTGGGATGAGTGTCTTTTCGTCAAAAAAAAATATCCTGACTAGGATAATTTTGTTTCGGGT
This sequence comes from Troilus luridus, assembly GCA_964056705.1. Lineage (NCBI taxonomy): Eukaryota > Metazoa > Arthropoda > Insecta > Hemiptera > Pentatomidae > Troilus > Troilus luridus. The sequence continues at coordinate 141,331,850 of OZ057412.1, forward strand.
AGCTCTCCAAAACTGGTTTGCTCTTTGTTATTTGTATATATTCATTTATTTTATTCTTAATAATTATTTTTTAGAATGAATTGTCAGCGATTTTGTACATAATCATCAAAAATTAAACATTGGTTGTGCATAAAAATTTGTTTGCGACTCTCGACCTTTTCCCAAGATTACACAGAAAGCTATAAGAGACAAGAAATATATTTATTTATTATAAAAGGTATATCAACATTTTATGCAATGAAACGTGTACTGTAATTTCTTCGATTTGGTTACTTATAAAAAAGCAATAATAGCATTCCTATAATCATATTCCTGGCTAATAAATAGCAAATTTAATTAAAATCGCAAAACGATTGCTTAATCGCGACATTTTGGTGGATTTAAAACAAATTACAGATAAATAATACCTTGGTGAATAAATTAGGATAGTAAAATCTTAAACGCACTCTACATTTTATTATTCCAGAATTTATAAATTTAAATAAGTATTATCATCATCATTAATTAATAAATTATAATATGTAGGGTACGTTCAAGATTTAATCAGCCTAATTTATTTATCAAGGTATTATTTATCTGTGATTTGTTTTAAATTTACCAAAATGTCGAGATCAACTATAGGAATCGTTTTGTGATTTTAACTGAATTAGCTATTTATTATCCAGGAATATCATATCATTATTATTATTATTACCTAGTATTGTTGCTATTGTTATTGTTTTCTTTCATATGCAACCATAAAATTAATAAAATTTTGCTTCACCTTTTATTTTCTTCAATTAAATTATTATCTATCTTGTCTTTGAGGAGGAAAAGGGTCGACATGAGATATTATGACAGGGGGTTCAACGTATCATATTATCCATGGGCTTTGTTGAAGCATGGTTTATTGTTTGCAGTGTTCCGCTATCTAATTATGTTTATATTTGTCAATCTAATTGGCGGTAAACATCACTTTATTGGCGAGAAATAGTAGCCCACCTAAAGGATAATTTATATTACATATATTTGTTATCGATGGAACGATGTTGTGAATATGGCCTATATGGTTTCGACAATAACGCCGCTGTCTATTTATCGATAAATAGGGCGGAAAATTGCTCATTCGAAAAAAATTGAATTATTCGCGATTGTTAATCTGAGTATAGAGATCGTACTCGCTATGATTTTATCAGTTTTGGAGAGATAATTTGTTTTTTTAAATATTTAAAAAAGTTTTTGATTGTACTGACGAAAAGGACGACATCCCCGTGCACATGTGATACCCTTAAGAGCAATATCCATACCTTTACAAAAATGTGAATAAGAAAAAAAAAAATTATAAAATGAAAAAAAAATGTTATTGTAACAAAATTGCTCAAATTTGGATCACACCCTGGCCAATGTAATCGCAATAAATCTATTTGTACAACTTAGATAATAACCCTTGTTGTAAATTGATGTATATTTGTTTTGACTCATATAATTATTACATTTATTGTTAACGCGATATATGTTAACCGTTATTGTTAAGTCTACCACCGCATTTGTGAATGTCCCTTGTTATTGAGATTTTTAGGTATCAATTGTTTCTTCTCCATTTCATCTTTGTCAGTATTCCTTCCATTCATTAGCTCTCTCTGTCTACATTTCAGAACACCTTTCTGACATAAAAACACATTCATAATATTTCAATTGAGATTTTACTTATTACAAAAGCACAATTCTTTTTTTTTCTTTAGAAATCTCTGAACTTTTACTAATGTTTCAAAGTAAATTGACATAAACTTAACAATATTGTAATATTAAAGGTTAATGAGATGTTATTCTGTAATAGTTTTAGACCGTAACACCTCGAATGTTAAAGGAATAAAACATTTCTTCTCTAATGTTTAAGCCAAACTGTACTGTCACACTTCTCAAAATAATGTTTTACATTTCAGATCTATTTTAAAAGTTGAAAAATGTAATGTTAACGAAAGATGCAAAGAAGACAAAATGTACAACAAAACTTTCATTATTTATGTATTCGTAATATAATTGTTGTATAATTGTATGTCAATATTATTAAGAACATCGACACTTCAACTGTAACATGTAGAACTTCTATTAAAATTCTTACCAAATTCAATGATTTATTTTTTTGAATACCCTTAACAGCCTTATGTATTTTGCAGGTTAAGTTTTTAAATTTTTAAAAAAATTTAAATTAGTTCTTAGATGAGGCACTGAAATATTACCAGTGGTGTGTACACGTTCGAGCCATTTTATTGTATACCTTAAAGTGATTATTTAAAATTACAGCATACTTCTTAAAAATTGGCTCCTATAATGAATATCTTGAAACAAGATATAGCTTTTTCTGAAAATTATATAAAAGGGGATGAACAAAAGAAGGATATTATCAATACTCCCGTAATTGAATATTACCCAGTTTTAATTGAAAAAATAAGAAGAGAAGAAGTAAAAAAGTGGTTATTGTATATGCACAATTGATGTGCAATGATAAACATTTATGACAAAAAAATTATATAATAAAATTTCAGAAGAAATAAGTAAAGAAATACCTGAAATAGGTTTTCAAATGTTTATTATACATATGTTAATTTACACAATTGAGGTGTGCAAAATGCCAAGTCCAAAATCAATCAAGTAATATGCAAAGGAGGATATTTGAAACTTAATCATATGACATAATTTAAGATTATTATCATTACGCTAATTTTGATTATTATATATAGTAATGAAAAATTTATTTAATTATGTTTCGCAAAATAAGCCAGTTTTGTATGATAATCCGTTCACTAATGAAGTACTCAATTTAAACATTTTTTAATATGTATTCAAGGTAAGTACAATGATAGTCTAGAGCATTTTAAAAATGGCTAGATTGAATAAAATTCGTTTTATTTTCATTATTACACAGGACATATAACATATTTGTTATTTAAAATTAAAAAAAAAATGATAAAACTTTATTATAAAGTAGAATATTTCACATGCATATTAGCTTAACCTGTATCTAATTTATAATTATCATTAAGCAAAAATAAATATGATAATCACAGATTTCTAAAGTTCAGGGTTTTTAGTGTATGTATCATGGAGACTAGATGTAATTTTTACAAAGTTGGTTCAAAGGAAAGGTTAATAAAGATGAATCAGTAAGACTTTTTTTTGCCTACTTCTACTTACGATTTCAGCAGGTCTAAGAGAAACAAACAAGACACTATAAAATAACATGTATGAAATATGAGTATATAAAGGGACAAGCAAATGGGATAGATGAAGGTAAAAAAATAATTCGTTAAATCCTGATAAACTATTTACTAGAAGTGGGCGTTATCACCAGTGCATATATAAAATATTAAACTGAAATAACTGGAATAAACAACCAAAAAAATATATAAAAATGTATATATTGGAATAAAAAAGATCCAAAAACAGAGGTCTATATTTTTGGAGTCTACCACTAAGATGAAGTGGTTTGAAAATTTGTATTTGTATCATCTATTCGTATTGTAAGATTCGTTTCGAATTATAAATATTTGATCGAACATTTGTAAAGATATAATGGTCCGGCTGGAGGTCAAAAAATAATTTCTTAATTACAGCTGTTATTGTATATAATTTATTTTTATTACATGTTAATTTGATGGTGATTATTTTAAAATATTTTTGTTTTGGAAGAGAAAAGATTTGTCCTGGCCGGGATTCGAACCTGGGTCGTCTGCATCGCCGGTGTAGTGCTCTAAACCACTGAGCTACCAGGGGTCGTATCCAAGTCAGACAAATTCGTTCTCTTCATCGATCCTACATCGCTGTGTTCTCGCAATTTTAGGGATGAATACAAGGGGAAGAATGTTTATTAAACATTAATTTAATTATGATCTTGTTAACTAACCTCAAATATTATTTATAATTTATTTTTATTAATTGTTAACTTGATGGTGATTATTTTTAAATATTTTTGATTTTGAAGAGAAAAGATTTGTCCTGTCCGGGATTCGAACCCGGGTCGTCTGCATCTCCGGTGCAGTGCTCTAAACCACGATACGAGCTACCAGGGGTCGTATCCAAGTCAGAATAATCCGTTCTCTTCACCGATCCTATATCCTCGTGTTCTCAGTGGTTTAGAGCACTGCACCGGAGACGCAGACTCTTCAAAAACAAAAATATTTAAAGATAAACTATTGTAGTTTTAAATATTTTAGAATCTTATCGATTCAACCCTGAAAAAGACCTGCAACGTTGGTTTCTAATGACCTATTTATCTACTATAACTAGAATAAACACAAAATAATTTATATGAAATAATTAACTTAATTATAAAATTAAAAAATATTGATCTATGTAAGATCTTGGGTTCAGTACAGGGGGAGTTCAGTACTGTTTCTTGGACAACGGTTGTACAGGGAGGTGATTTGTTCTAGATCACGCTCTCTAGCCAGATTTTTCCCCAATTAAGGGTACTCACTGTATAGAGGTTGGGTGAGCCTCAGGAGGGTCTGTAAATCCCACCGGCCCATCCCCGGCTGTTGTATGTAATATGTATAATGTGCAATTCCTAATAATAATAGAAAATGTCTGTTTTTTTCTCTCATAGCCCTGAAGATGACCTACAAAGTAGCCCAAAACGTCGGCACAATCAATAAATAAGTCCTCACTTATTTAGTGTTTTTATTTTGACTGCACCTCCCTCCCCCAACTATTTCCATCCTACGATAATAATAATAATACGTTGTGAAGAGCTTAAAATATTGTACCTACATGTTTACTATATAATAATGAAATGAACAAAAAGATGAAATAGAAATTATACATATATGATTCAAACTTTGGTTAATGGGAAACAACAAGCAAAGACTTCATGGCAAAAGGGGATAATAAACCAGAGAGAAATGAAACTATCTATATATATTTCTAATAGTCTTTCATATTTTAAAAAGAAAAGACTGATTTTAGAATAAATCTATGAATCTTTTATTGACGCATTAAACTTGGGAAATATTGGGCATGAATATGCAAAATGTTCCGAGGCGGTATTTCATCTGAAATTTGTTTATTATGATCCAAATAAATAAATAAAGAAAAGAAAGAAGCCTAGAAAGCGTATGAGTCACTATGTTTAGATAATTAACCATGGAGGACTGGAAGAAGTCTTGCAGACTCTATTTCAGAAAGTATAGGGCAACAAGATACCAAAGGATTGGAAAATAAATGGCATAGTCACAACACACTAGCAAAGTGACTGTATCAACTATAGGACATTATGTCTCTCCTCAGTAGTGTATAAAATGTACACATCAATCCTTCAGTAGAGGCTAAGAGGACTAGTGGAGAATCAGTTGAAAGAGGATCAGGTTTGCTTCCGCCCAGGAAGGCAAACTCAGGATAATATCTTCATCCTAAGAAATGTATTAGAAAAGTCGTGGGAGAGAGGTAAGGCCATGTATTCTTAGACCTGTAATCCGCTTGTGATTTCGTTCCTAGGAAATATATATGGGAAGCCCTGCAAGCAAAGAATATCCCAAAATGCCTAATAGGTCATATAAAATCAATATACCAAGACCCAAAAGGGGTGGTACGTTTAAATGGGCAAGCATCTAAGCCATTCTCTATGGACCATGAGTGAAACAGGGAGATAGCCTTAGCCCACTACTCTTCATTACGATAGTGGATGTAGTCCATGAGATAGGCAAAAAGAGCCTGGATATTGTTGGGAAAGGGGTATCTCAGGACAATCCTAATGAAATGCTACATGTTTGCTAATGACATTATGCTTCTTGCCAATACTAAAAAAAAACTGCAACAAGCAATAGTTGGGTGGAGAGTAAATTCTCATAGTCTCTAGAAAAAAAAATAAAAATTAGAAAGCACTAATGACTATATTTACCTGGAAACAATTATTAGCAATTCTGGAAGGATAGACCGAGAATTTTCAAAAGGAATAGTAAAAGTTAACAAGGTCTATTTTCAAATTTTGAACGCTATTGTTGGCAAACAAGAGGTAAGTAAGAACGTTAAACTCCATAATTATAATGCTTATAATTATAATTTCTCCCTACCTCGATGTACGGATGTGAGAGTTGGGTCGCAATGGACAACTTAAGCCGAATTACCGCAGTAAAAATGAAATACCTTCGCAAAGTTGCTGGTAAAACAAGAAGAGACCGGGTAAGTAATACATATACGAATAAGGGAAGGCTTGGGAATCCCTACGCTAAAAGATTCCTTGCAGAAAATGCAGCTGAGGTGGTTCGGACACATTTGTCGAATGAGTCAGGATCGAGTCCCAAGGAAAATGTCTAACAATGACCAAGGACATAAAACGAAAATTACTAGTCTTTGAGAGAAAACTTCTCAGAAATATTTACGGCCCAATATTGAGATTCTTGGCCTCTATTAAGATCCGGGTGTAGTAAAATAGATTAGGCTGGCAAAGGTAAGATCGGCCGGTCATCTCGTGCACATTGTTGACAATGCAGTCGCCAAAAAAGTATTTAGAATCGCAACGGTCAATAAACGAAGGGGGCAGTCATTTGAGAAAGAGAGGAACGATTTGGTTGATTATGAAGATATATACACACAGAATATTTATAACACATGGTTATTACACGATCCCGATTGCCCTAAAACTCCTTAACAAGGCGAAAATCATTATTTGTAATAAGATTGTTTTAATGCCTTCGCTTCAAAAAAAAAAAACACTGTTTCCGCTGGTGCGAAGCATACCTTCTGGAGTTTTCTGGTTTTATTGTGAGTTAGTGATAATCTAGAATTGTAGTAATAAGTTTTTATACATCTACAGGCAATTGTTCTGAGAGTGGTGGTGGAATCGTGTTAGCCTCCTAGCTTGAAATGGATTTGCAAATTAAATATGAAATGAAATATAAGCAATAACTCCATTTCAAGCCAAGGTCTGACCTAGCTACTTAAACTACGAGAATGAGACGATTACGATTCCCTCATCCAAGAAACTCATTTTGGACAAAAACCACTTAATCAGCGAGGTTGCAGATATCAATACTACAACAATCTGAAAACGACTTAATATAGTTGGGACAAATGGCAAAATATGTTAGATAAAAATAAGAGATTGATACCATTGCCCTAAATCTAAATAATATCCATGAGACTGGGTACTTACACGGTAGTTGGAACATGTGATTATAAAATTATAAGCTAAAATTATCAGGTACAGCTGTGGAACACGAACGACATGTCACTGATGCGACAAGCGGCTGTCAAAATTACAAGATGTATATCATCCTGGCATTACTGTGGCGTTCAGAGGTGCCTTTGAAGGATCACGTTTGGAATTAGTGTCAGAAGATCCGGAGACGACCCAGGGGAACTATGAAATATTCGGTGGATCGTGAGGACAAGGAGACACGGAAGGGAGTAAATAATGGAAAAGGAGGAGACGGGAAGAAATATAAAGTGAAAGGGCCATTTGACGAGAGGTGACAGTAAAACTGTTGTAAGATGAACTTTTTAACCTGGCGGTTACAGTGGCTACTGCATATTGTATGTGTCGCTCCGTCCGCCCTCCCCCTGCACCCGGAGGGAGGCCTCCGGCTAATAGGCTCGCTTAACCTTAACTTACCTCCAATATCCAACTAAGAATAATTCATTATGGGTATTTAGGCTTCAAACAGAAACCACTATCACGACTAAAACTTTCTTAAATAAACAGTAAGTTAGAAAAACGTGTTGTTTTTTTTAATCTCAGGAATATATTATATCCATCCAAGAACGTTTTAAAAATAATTTATTATACAATTTGTAATTCATAGATAGTTTCACCCAACAGGTAAATTGAATTTACACTTAATTCTAGTTATCATTGAAAATAGACGGATTTCCATGCCAGATGAGCGCAACCTTTAATCATTGCTTTAGTTCATTTATTTACTTTTGTATTTCTTATATATATTATTTTTATATTATTTCAGTCAAAATTGGCGATACAAATATTTTTAATTTTAATAATGCTTTGGAAGTGAAACCTGTACTAAGTGAAATTAATTTTGTGTGATACGACGATGAGATTGATCATGATTATGTGATTTTTATGGAGCTAGTTTTTAATTATAATGTTTTATAGCTTGTCGTTTTTTAAATTTAATTTTTGAACTTTTTTTCTGAGTTTCTTGAGAAGCTGTGCGATAAAATATAACATGTATACTTTTAAATAAAATTTTATAAATAGTTTTTTATAAATATAGAATAGAATAGAAAAGTAACTTTATTCTGGGACTAAGTCCCGTTAGAATAACAGATATGAACATAATATTGATCTGGCCAGAAGGCTAAATGTTACAAATCATAAAGCGTGTAAAAAGTGACAGAAAACAAATTAAAAAGAAATATTTAAACAAAAATAATAGTAAGTAAATAAAAAGTACCGATCTTGACAAGATATTAAGCAATTAAAGAGAATAGATAAAGCCATAGCTTTTGTTAAATGCATGAGCTAGCATGCAATGATTTGTTTACATGATGTACAGCTTCTCAAAGAGCAAAATTAAAAGAACTAAATAACACAATTAATTATTCTATATATTACATTCTAAGCAAATGACTAACCTGCTTAGAGAGCATCTCTTTGGGAAGCTAAGAGGTGTTGGAAAAGCAAGGGTTTAAATGATCATAGTTACGGAGTATGACGGATATTAGGAGGGATTGAGTTCCAAACTGTGGTGGAGCGGGCGAGAAAGGAACGTTCGAATGCTTTAGTTCTGTAAGAACCTATATAGAGATCAGAAAGGCGGGATCTTGTTTTATGGTGTTGGACTGAAAATTTGAATTGGAGGAGACTGTAGATATATAATGGGTGTTGAGAGTGAATGGATTGGTATAAGAATGAACAGAGGAAATATTGTCTTCGGAAGGGAGGGAAGAGCCACTTTAACTCATCATAGAGGTGGGAGACCCGCGATCGCTTCGGAGTACCAAGCACAAATCTCAGAGAGCAGTTCATTATTCTCTTTAGTCTGTCTTCAAGCATTTTAGAGATGCCTCCATATACCACGCTACAATAGTCAAAGTAGGAGAAGACGAGAGAAGATACGAGAAGCTTACGGGAAGATTGTGTAAGGAGATGACGAGAACGATGGAACAACTTCAGGGAACTAATTGACCGTCGGTATATCTGGGCAATGTGGGATTTCCAAGAAAGGTTTTGGTCGATGGTGATGCCTAGGTTTTTCACAGAGGAAGTGCACGTGATAGGATGAACGTTTAGGGTCAATGTTGGGAAGGTGTGGATGGATGTAAGGAGGGAATTGGAACCTAAAACAATGGCCTGAGTTTTCATTGGGTCCATTTCAGCTTTTCCCAGGCACAGATCCTATCTAGGTCTTCCTGAATACTAACGAACGCAATAAATAGCTCGGAAGGAGGAAAGTACAGATATATTTGGAAATCGTCAGCATATGGTGGGAACAGTGGTGAACAGATTTAGGAAGATCATTGATATAGCAGACGAACAGAAGAGGATTGAGTGCCACGCCTGAGGAAAGAGTGAGGAAAGAGGAAAGGCGATGATTAGGTATGGAAACTGATTGAGATCTATCAGAGAGGAATGGTTGGAATCATCGGATAGAACTGTTAGAAAAAGACAGTGATTTAAGTTTGCTGAAAAGGATAGAATGGTCCAAGGAATCAAAAGCTTTAGAAAAGTCTAAAAGGATAAGCTCTGTTAGTTTTTTGTCGTCCATAGCGGTATGTATGTCATTGGTAATTTTGGTAAGTGCCGATTGTGTGGAGAAACCGGGACGGAAACCTGATTGAAGTGGGTCAAGGAGGTTGGACTGTTCGAGGAAATTTGACATTTGTGACTGGACTATTCTTTCTAGAGGCTTGGAAAAGTTGGAGAGGGTTGAGATTGGGGGGTAGTCTTTGAGTGAGACAGGGTTAGAGGATTTATTGATAGGGTGGACTATGGCTTTTTTCCAGGTGCTTGGGAATACTCCGTTTTGCAGTGAAAAATTGTATATAAAGAGTAGGATAGGTATAATATCGATAGGGCAGGATTTTAGCAGTTTGACAGGAATCCCATCGAAGCCTGTGGAGTTGGAGTGGGATTTTAGAACAGATGAAATAATGTCGTTGGGTGAAATGTCAGCGAAGAAAAAGTTGTCAGGGTTGAAAGATGGTGCTAGGGAAAATACGGGAGAGGATGAATTTGAAGTATTAACTGAGGTGGACAATACATCTGTATTTTTTGATAAATTGAAAAAACTATGCCAATAAATATACCTGCCTTTTTAAACATGTACAAAATATACATATTAAAATTAAAAAGCCAGATATGTTTATTATAAACAAGTAGTATCATTGACATCGCTCTTCCTGATTCGTTTAGAGGGGCGCCTATCGGAGTTGGAGATAAGTAATTAATCAGTGAAAGAAAAATAATGATAAAAATTTTATATTTACTTAATAATAGTGATAAAAAATAATCAACCTATTACTAATAGTAATTACTCTTTATAATTATTAATGGTAATTAGTCTGTTTAGCTCTAGTTGGTAAAACATATGGTAATGGCCCTCTTCTTTGTTTCTTACTGCTGCTCTTTACTCTGCTTAGGGTTTCTACTCTAAGGAAAGTTACTACTCCATGTTATAGTATTGTGATGATAGGCTTGGATATATATAGAGCACGTGTGCCTAAAGCTTTAACCAGTTCCAGATCGTCATTTCGTCCCAGTTACAGGCCTAGGGGGATTGGAAATAACTCTACCTACATAGTAAAGAGATAGAGCAGAGCCAGGATTATTGAGAAGTGGTCCTGAAAATTTAACACAAGTATATAAATTAAAAAATCTTATTAAAATATTTTAATTACTTGAATTTAAACTTCTTATTCGTCATAGAAATTTGATCTAGACAGATTAATAAAATCCCCATTTATATATATATATATATATTTTTTTTTTTAAATTATTTTATTGAATTGTACAACTGTAATATATACATCTAGTACAAAGGCTGTATGAATAAATAAATGCATGAAAGGACGTGTAGAGGCACTACCCATTGGCAGCACTCTAATTACATTTCTATTATAGAAGGTCTCGAGGCCATCTACTCTTCAGACGCCTAGGAGGATTGTCCGGGATGGAATTGGAACCAAGGATGGAAACTAGTGGGTTTGGATGGGCCTGGAGTTTATTATGGAATGATAGATATCTGGAATGGGCTAAATCGGTAACATATGGAACGTTCAGGTCATTATGGATGGTTTTATTTGTGACAAAATAAGGAGCGTTTAGGATTTTGCGAAGGATTTTGGATTGCAAGGATTGAATACGAGAGGAATTTGATGGTTTGGTGGAGCCCCATAGTTCAATTCCGTAAGTCCATATAGGTCTTATAACAGTAACATAAATAAGTCTTTTGTAATTGATTTGAAGCTTTGAGCGTTTGTCTAGTATGTGTTGAAGTAGTCGAAAGCGTCGAGCTGTTTCTTGTCTTTTCAGTCTTGTGTGAGGGTTCCAAGTTAGACGTTTGTCTAAGTTGAGTCCTAGGTAGCGGATCTGTTCAACAGGGATAAGTGGAGTACTATTAAAGGATACAGTAGGACAGGAAGTCAAGGGTTTTCGGCGAAGGGTAAAGGTAATATGATGGGACTTTTTGGAATTGATTTTAATTCTTCAATTCCGACACCATTCTTCGAGGCTTGATAAATGTGATTGAAAGGATTGGGATGCAATATATGGGTCGTTATTAACTGATAACACACATGTGTCATCAGCATAGGTGGAGATGAAGGTGTTAGGATGGGTTGGGATGTCAGCTGTATATACCGTGTAGAGGATAGGACCGAGGATGCTACCTTGAGGAACACCAGCAGACTGGGAATAGAGAGGAGAGTAGGAACCATTATGATTTACTTTAAATGTTCTGTCAGCTAGAAAGGAGCGAATGATCAAAAAGTATGTAGGAGGAAGGAATTGTCGGATTTTGTAAAGGAGACCTGGGTGCCATACTCGATCAAAAGCCTGTTCTACATCGAGAAAGGCTCCCGTGCAATACAATCTACGCTCCAATGCTGAGGAGACAACATCCACCACACGATGGCATTGCTGGATAGTGGAGTGGGATGTTCGGAAACCAAACTGGTGGTCTGGGATTATGTGGTTACTATCTAGGATGGGATACAGACGTTTTAGTATGAGCTTTTCGAGGATCTTGCCCATTATGGGTAAGAGGGAGATAGGACGATGGAAGTTCTGGAGGCTTTTTGGATTTTGGGATCATTTTTACTATAGATAGTTTCCACGTATCGGGAAAATAGGTAGAACGGATTACAGAATTATATATGTATGTGAGGAATAGGATAGCTTTTCGAGAAAGGGATTTTAGAATGTGAGCTGTAATTAGGTCATGTCCAGGAGCTTTACGGGAAGGCAAACTATGAATAACATTGGATATTTCTGACGGATGAAAAGCCTTAGGTGGGAGACTCATTTGGAGTGGGATATCCAGTTCTACTTCAATACACTCAGTAAGGTTTTGAAGAGGTGTTGGGCGTATATGTGAGATTTCCCATTTATATAAATCCCTTTTCTCCCTTTTCTGCCGTATGGATAGGAAACTTGGACCCTGACAAAAGCAAACGAAAAAGATCTTTTATAATCCTCTGGAGAATATTTGGTGGAGTATTCGCTGATGGGATTTTGAGAAGACTAGCTAACTAAGTATATACAAAGTATTTACAGAGCCTGACTTCGTCCTGATTTTAAAATATGACACACGGATGGAAGAAATAAAGTATTGACGACTTATAGAAAGTACTTTGACTATAGACCACTTCATTGGGACCAGGAGAGAGGCAGGCCTAAGCTGAAGTGGATTGACGGATCGGTGGTTGACTCGAGGAACATCCTTGGATTCAGTAATTATATGAGGAGTGTTGGGGATCGTGAAGATTGGCAGAGGCAGTTGGAACGTCATCAGGTTCTAGCGCCGCATTAATAAAAATAACGTTATGTTTAAAATTACTTATTTCTAAATTAAAGGAGTGCAAAGTAGCCATGAGTTGCCCAAATAAGTAAAAATTTATTTTACAAGGCTATTTCATCCAGGTTTATTGAGTACGCGAAGTAATTTTCCTAAGTTATCAATGAGGTGAAGAATGTTTAGGAATTGGGTATTCTGGTGGCGTATCAACATTTCTCCATGTTATAAATAAATCAATATAAACATACAAATAAAAGTAATAAATATACGCATTTGAATTTTCATATAATCAATTTACAACCCACCACCATCGTAAAATAACATGAAATATACATAATAAATTAAATTGTATAAAATTCAAAGGTCCATTACCAAATGCAGTTGTAATTCTGTTAGTGGCCATCACTTAATAACTCCTCCAAGGACTAGAAGGTTTTCAATGTCACATTTTTTTTAGGATCTCTTGTCAATTATTTTTCCATTTTTCCCCGGTGCATTATATCCTGAATTTGGGTGATGTATACTAGGGCGGGGCATTAGCTAATTGCTACAGTTGGCAGTACTGTCAATCATACTTCCGCCCACTTTCAAAACAAGTTAATTTGATAAAAAACTCAACTGCATGTTGATTGCACTCTTAGTGATTAGCACATTTTTTATTATTCATACATTTTTCGTTAGTACTCGGCAATCTTTGGAAATTTAATAATAAACAATATATAAAATATAATGAATTCTGAGATTTTAATGTAATTTAGAAAATGATGGAAGGTGCAAATCTTTTATAACCTCCAAATAGTTCTTAATTATTTTCTAAAATTATTTCCTTAAAGGACCTTATTTTATATGACCGATCTGTAGATATTAGATAAGATTCGCATTACAACCCATTCCATCTTGTTTTCTTATTTTCATGGTAATCTCTCTTTACGTTTAGAATGCTTAAGGCAAGGAGCGAATGAAGTATGGCGCAACCAAGTCTTCATAGGTAAGGGTCCCCTGGGCATAGAATGAAGACGAAGAGTAGAGACAACGTTATACACAGAGGTGATGGCCTGCGTTAACACTTAACGGCCGGGTTTCTTCCCAATCAAGGGATCTAAATCATAAGAGTGAGTGAGCCCCAAGGGGGTCTGCGGATTCCAAAGGGTCCATAAACAAAAACATGTTGTTTTTTCTAAATTTAAAATAACTTAATGTTTTATGATTGTAATAGGATCTACTTGCTAATTTCATACATTCAATTGAAAATGAATGGATATAAAAAATTGATATTTTATTTATTACTTTAACAAAGCAATAGTTTTTTCATAACAAAATCGACAAAAAAACAAATAGAATGCGATTCAAAAACAGGAATAACACCCTGTACTATAAAGCGATACAAAATTCAGTAGGTTTACAAACACGGCAGTTTACTTTTGTGACGAGAGTGTGTTATTTTTCGCAGTAGTTGCAACCGCCCTGTTGACTTATGAGCCTGGGAGCCGTACATAAACAAATGTCACTGCCTGTTTTCGAATAAATTGTAAATATTTGTAAAGCTGTTAGGGAAAATGTTACAAGTGCTTCATTAACTGAACCAAAACAGAGTTTAGTTTTCTCTTGCAGGGGACTTAGGGCTGTAACGAAATCCCGCTCTTATAAATAAATGGTGGTAATTTTAAATTGAAACCTGGGATAACGAGTAGCGAAAATATTTTCATAATTAACCCGTGTATTTGCTGATATTGAGAGTACAATTAATATGACAACATCAAGTTAATGAGGCTGCACTCGTGTGTTTTAAAATTAATTCTACGAATCGAATTACCGTTGAAAGCTTATTAAAATTTAATTTATATTGGTGCACTGTTGCAATTGTTCAGAACAGAAGGTACGTCTTTTCGCATTATGTGTATTTAAATTTTCAATTTTCATCTCTAAAAATATAGTTCCGTGAATTGTGTGTGTTCATGACGGGGAAACCATTGGTAAGCATTATGCTATTAAATGATAAAGAAATAATTATATTCGAAAGTATAGTAAAAAAAAAATGTACATCTGACATTTTTTTTTTACTGATCTTATTTGATTTCATTTCGTACTCCTAATTTCACCAACATCTTACTTTATCCTAACTAAATATTCTTTCTATGTCTCTCAACGTATGTATATAATATACACCAGTCTTTATAAATTGGATACCTATATGTGTGGTCTCGGCTAAATTACTTCCCCGCGCAATCGTTAGCTTTAAAACAGTAAAGTTCCGAAAATCTACTTAACCAAATTCGTTGTTAACTTTTCATTTGAGTGATCCCAATTGTCAAGTCTGATAATAGTATGTGTGAATAATAACAATTATTTTCATGCTTTATTTAAAAACAAATTCCTCCACGATTTATTTACTGATATATATTTTTTTTCATGCTACTGAGGGACCTGTGCTTCTTTTGATTATCCACTTTGCTTCTTTAATATTTTGGATTAAATAATTGAATGTCGGGTACCAATAGCTATTTTAAGATAAAATATAGAATATTTTATTGCATTAAAAGCCAGATATGTTTTTTAAAAATATAATTTGAAAATAATAAAAATCATTAAAAGAAAAAAAAATAATTCAGAGAGTAATTTTCAAAACGTCTGTTTTAATATTAAGTGTGATGTTTGAAAAACAAAACAAGATCAGTCTTAGGACAGTTGTCGTGTGAGAAGGTTGCTTGCCACTCCACATTTGATTTTGTCGCCACTCTCTCCATCTTCTTCATCTTGAATTTTGTCAAATCTCACCAGTAAATCCTCTCCCTATTTTCATCTCACTTTGGACTTACCGGTAAGAGATATTTAGTTATTTTCTACTCTTCAACATTTCGAAGCATCAACTCATCGCTGTCAAGAACTCAACACTTTTCAAGAACTTAGTTCATTTCTCAGTTTCTTATTGATTCACAGACCATTAATATTTTTTGTTTTAAGACTCATACCTTTTAGTAAATAAGTTTATTTCACATTTCTTGTATTTTCCAAGGTTTAGTTGTGCACATTAATATTTTTGTAATTGTTCTTTTTCTATTTTTACATTATATATTTATCATTTACTCATTTTTGGATGTTTTTATTTGTATTACTTGATAAAGTCCTATTCTTTCCTTATAGCTTCAATTCTATGTATTTGTGGAAATTGCCACCCAATCAAACGAACCTGGAGATCTCATAGTGGCTCCACCTTCTATCAGGTTCGTACACTTTTAATTTTTATATCTTCCCTTCATCCTTATCTTTCCCCATCATTCATACCTAATTCTCTCTTCATCTCAAGGCATCCATCTACAATCCAGAATTTTATATCTTTACCCTCTATACTTTTTTCCTATAGTTATTCTTTAACATCATATCTTATATTAAAATATATTCAATACATATATCCATATCATAATATATATTTATATAACATCTCATACTTATATTATCTAAATTTCACATCACTACCTGTTATTGAACGAGAGTCCCTTACAATATTTTCGACTAATTTCTTCTTTATTTATACTTTAACATCATTCTTCGGTATTTATACTTTAACATCATATCTTGTATTTATTTTCATACATATTTACTTACACAACATTCTATTAATTAATTACCATTTTACATTTTTTATAAATCACCTGTAATTTAACTAAGTTTTCCATACTTTTATATCTCACCATTTTACATGTGTACATTTTCTTTAAGTTCATTTTCTATCTTATTGTTTATCTTCTTTTTATCATTGCTTGGCATTACCACCTTTCTGTACTCTTATTCTGTAATCTTTATTCATATATATCCTTAATATTATATCCATCGCTAATTTTCTTTACTTTTTAATATCTGATGTTATTATATTCTTTCTCGGGATTGCAAAGGTTTTTTTATTGTTGTATTTGTCTTTATCTCATAGCCCTGAAGATGGCCTACAACGCAGGTCGAAACGTCGGCACTTATAATAAATAACTTTTTCTTATTTAGTGTTATTTTGACTGCACCCCCGAACTATCTATATCCCACATACCTGCTTTTTACTGAATTCACAACCGGCAAATTCGTTCGGATAGAAGGTTAGTGAATTATCAGGAGACCCTTCTTCCACAATTGATTATGCAGTATCTTATTCGGATGTAATGTTTTTAATCTAGCCAAATAAAGTTACAAATTTTTAAATACTCGTTACAGAATAAATTCAGTTAATTCAATTATTAAAAAAGCAAAAGGTTAAGTCTGTGTACCTATATACCCAACCCATAACAAGAAGACTACATGGCCGCCGAAGTAATCCAACTGTAGAACCACAAATCTGTAGACAGGCTACCGTTAATGTTCCGTAGCGCGAATTCTTAGCGGACGAGGGTGGGATAAGACCAAGAGGCTAATTGAGAGGCCGCCTTTACTGCCCCGCCAAGGACCAGCCGCCCCTTCCACTTCCGGGTGCTCTCAAATCCTTCGGCACGTCTCACCCTGTTTAACCCCTGAGTTATCGCCTTTTCAATGAAATTACCTGCACAAATTTCAAACAGAATAAAAAGAAACAGTCGTACAAAAATATCCTATTTCGTAAATCATTCAGATTCCACTGGCCTCAACAATGACGTAGAGAAGAGCTGGGATCTCCAGTGGTCCCGCTCTGCTCTCCACATGTGGAGGATGGAACTGGCACCAGGTAGTTAAGGTAGTGTGTAAATAATGTAGTACACAGTTTGTGTGTCCACAGGTAACTAATACTTCTTATTTCATGTGTGGTAATTATATTTATTGGTATCCAATAAAACGATATTACTAAAGTAACTCTTTCGTGAATTTACTTTTTGCCAAACGAACACGTTATCTTTCCTAAATCTGGACTGACGACTAGCAAGACAATCTCGTCGGTTAAATTTTAAAAACGTCTCTAACTTAACTACAGATTAGTAACCGTTTGTAGGAAGTTGGCCTTGCATCTTATGATCCTATGAGACGACCTGTTGGAATGGCTTACTAAAAGAGCGACACCAACTGAAATGAAGTCATTTTAACTAAGTCGCGTCTTTATCTGTATGGTTAAATCAGAAGAATCTACAGTGACACATGTGATGCGAACCATGCCCTAGTTCATGCTAAACCCTAGCATCTAGATGCTAGATCTAGACCCTCACTAGTAATGAGTAGAAAAAAATTCGTATTTTCGAAAGGAAGATCCTTCGACGAATATTTGGAACGGTTGGAGGCGTTGGAGAAATTGGAAACCTTACCAATCCTATGGTTAGGCTGATGTGGTGAGGTATATAAAGCTGGGAAAACTGCGCTGTGTTGCACACATGCCGGAGGAGGAAGTAATCAAGAAGCTGCTGGCTCCACCGAACCAGAGGAAGAGGAAGACCTCGTCTTAGATGGGAGGACACCGCGCAGGATCTAGCCACCTGGTGAGGGCTTATTGAGGAGGCCAAGGACCACATCGGTCTGTAGTGACAAGGATGATGATGATGGCGTTATGGTATAGCGTTTCCAATGGAAGGGGAAGCACTCCATATTGTTGATAGAAACTTCACAGACGCTTATTATGAACAAGAAGTTATTATAATAATTTCTAATAAATATTAATGCAGTTTATATTAAAAAAAAGAAAAATGTTAAACAAAGAAATACATTTTCTTCAAATCCAAAGGATCGGATGATTTTGATGTTTTTATATTTATTTTATAATAATGTAATATTTATCATATACCTCTACCGAGAAGTTGAAGGACACTATGTTATACGTTTATATTTTTCGTATTCCTTTAGTAGGCCTAGTTTACCATAAATTCGAAATATTATAGTTTTCTCTTCATTAGTTATAGAAACAACTTAAAGAAAATTGTTCACATAGTTGTTGGCATTAATAAATATTGTTCATAGTATTTATTTATGACAATTTGCCTAAAATATTTTCTTTTTTGTGGACATGGTGTCCTTTAACTCCGGGGCACACATATATAGTTTACATTTAAAAAGAGACATTACTTCAAGGGACATTATTGCATTCTGTGTATAATGTTATATATTTCGAGGGATTACATTATTTTTTTTTTACCTTGCTAAAATATTTCAAAGTTTAAAAAGAAGAAAAGATAAAGAGTTATTAAATAAATTCTCTTTATTAACTTTTCCAGCTCAGATTTAGGTTATTTTTAAATAACCTAATAGTTGGTTTAAATATTTCGAATCGAGTTGTTGTTTATCTCCTAAGTGGAAACATTTTCTTTCAGTATCTATGAATAAATCAAATTAGCCCAAAAAGGGAACAGGATATTTTTGTCTCTTTTTTTGTTTTTGGCTGTGTCAGTGGAATTGAGGCTTCTCTGTTGACGTATTTATGGCCAATTTTGAAATAGGAACTGTAGAAGCTCCTACGAGTTCGAGAAGCAGAGTGGTCGTAAAAGAGAACTATTTGCTTCCAATTTAGTATGGCACCGGAGAGGCCAATAAATTTCTCCCTAATATCGTACATCTCTTAACTCGTTCAATCTTACAACAGTCCCTGATGTAGTTTAGCTACAAGTCGTTTAGATCCACTTGGGCTCTTAGAGATGTTAATTTGTTCCCATCGATTGCAATAAAGTTAGTGTAAGGAAATTAGAGAGAATAGGAGTTTATTGTTGTTTTTGATCATTTATCTCTATAAGGTAATAAACAAAAGGCCATTTCATATAAGTGGCATATTTTTTTAAATTAATAATATAGCTTATAATTATAACGTATAATTTAAAATATGTATTTTTAGAGTATTTTAATTATTAATGTAGTTTAATCATTTAGTGAATGGGTGTTCTTTTTTTATTGTACCTTATCTCATATAACTCTGATACCTTCTAAACCAATGGAACACCTTCACACTAATCGACCAAAAGGGTTGAAGAAATGGGCATTCTGGATGTGTAAATAGCTAATGACAGGCTTAAAAAAAAAAAGGCTCCAGGGTTTCAACAACCAACCATCGTATTTATTCATAAATGGGGAAGAACCGGTAAGAACTAAGCATTGTAATTAATCCAAGATATCGGAGAAAGGAAAGATACCAGAGGCTTGGAAAACAGACATAATAATGATTAGGGACCACCATGCAGTATTTATAAGAGAAAAGAGTACGCAAGACCAGATATTCATATAAAAGTTAATCAAAAACGATGGGAGGTATAACAGGATATGCACTCCGTATTTGTCGATTTCTAATCTGCTTATGATTCTATGGAAGATCATTAAATATTTGTGAGATTGATTAAGGCGAGTCCAATGGCCCCCAATGCAGAGCCCTGATATAAGAAGATGTGTCTGAAGCCTTTGAAGTTGGAAAGGCTTGAGGCAGGGAGACGGATTTCACCGTTTCTTGTTTCCTGAGAGGGAAATTAGAACAACATAAAGAGAAAATAACGGGTGCACGACGGAATGAAGCATACATTTCTTGCGTATGCCGATGATATAGCAATCCTCGGAAGCAAAAGGGATTTCGAGAGACTCGCTAAGATACTGATGAGAGAAGCTCTTCATGAAAGAATGAAAGAAGAACAAATTGGCTTACCATTAAAAGAAGGTAAAACGAAATACATGGTACAGTAGAACCCTACAATAGTATCTGCATGGATAGCAAATCATTCTCTTGAGTATACAGCTTCAAATATGTTGGCTCCATAATAATCTCACTCGACGTATGCCTAATCAACTGAGAAATACCAACGTATAAAAAAGTGCAAAAATTCTTCTCTCTACTCAGAGTACTAAAATCCCGAATGATCTCTATACACTTAAAATTAAAGGTGTGCAACGATGATACTGTTCCGGTGCTGACATGCGGATGTGAGACCAAGGCTCTCAAGGGCACCCTGGAAAGCCTGGAAGCCAAATACCAGGTGGATAGACAGGATAAAAAACAATGCAGCGGAGCTTCATGTAAAAAACTGGAAATCAATTGCCGATGAAAGACAGAGGTTAAGAAGGCTGGTTTATGCTGATCTACAAAGTCTGAGACAACAGCAAAGAAAAATATTCAAGTATTTTGAACATTACTTTTAATTTTAGGATCTTTTTGACACACGTCATTATATAATTTATAATTTATAATAATTTTTTAATCATTGCTATAATTTTTAAATATTTTAATTTTGAAGAGAAAAGATTTGCCCCCAGCCGGGATTCGAACCCGGATCTCCGTCTCACCGTGACAACGCTCTAACCATTTGAGCCACCGGGGTCGCTCCCTATCTAGGACAAATCTGTTCTATTCACCGATCCCATTTCCCCGTGTTCTCGCAGTTTTGCGATGTATACACGTGGAAGAATGTTCATTGAACATTACTTTTAATTTTAGGATCTTTTTGACATACGTCATTATATAGTTTATAATTTATTATAATTTTTTAATCATTGCTATAATTTTTTTAAATATTTTTCACTTCAAAATATTTTTTAATGTTTTTATTTTGAAGAGAAAAGATTTGCCCAGAGCCGGGATTCGATCCCGGATCTCCGCCTAACCGTGACAACGCTGCAACCATTTGAGCCACCGGGGTCGCTCCCTACCTAGGACAAATCTGTTCTCTTCACCGATCCCATATCTCCGTGTTCTCGCAGTTTTGCGATGTATACACGAGGAAGAATGTTCATTGAAAACTGCTTTTAATTGTAGGATCTTTTTGACATACGTCATTATATTATTTATAATTTATTATAATTTTTTAATCATTGCTTTAATTATTAAATATTTTTATTTTGAAGAGAAAAGATTTGCCCCTAGCAGGGATTCCGCCTCACCGTGGCAATGCTCTAATCATTTGAACCAGAAGAATCTGTTCTATTCAAAATAAAAAATATTTCAAAATTAAAGTAATGATTAAAAAATGATAATAAATTAAAATATTCAAGGTTGGATATCTAAAATTTCTTGACTCCGAAATCATCATGTCTTCTAATTGAATACAAGAGAAAGGACTGATTTACTAGACGTATAAACATTTTAAATTTATTAAATTTCATTTTAAATTTAATATTTTATTCCGATTTGTAATATAGTTCCAAATTGAATTCAAACAGATATCAGAAAGTACATTAATTTATGAATTTATATTTTTGATAACTCTCCTTATTCAATACTTATATTTTATAGGTTTAAATGTTTATGCTTAAAACAATCTTTTATTATGATTTGATTTGAAAATATGTACAAACACGCAAAGAATTCATAGATCTGCTCGCTTTGTGGAATGCTGGGAGTTCAAGTTCGGCTATGGCAGATCGGTTGTTTGGTGTCTGCGGCCCTGGAGCTCACTCGGCCTCTGTCGTTTGAGAATGGTCTCGGAAAAATCACCTCCCTACACAACCGTTGTCTTAGAAGCAGTACATTCTGTACCATGTACTGAACCCAATATTATTGCCATGGGCAGTAGTGGTACAGTTTAAAGTTATATTCAGTTCATATTTTATACAAAGATATAAAATTTTATGATTTAAAAAATAATAATAAAACATATTCTTAATGGCAATCTGATGTTTTTATCAGCATATCCTAGGTTTTAGTATTGTTTACATTACTAAAGAGATAATCTCACAAATCACTTAAGTTTATTTTAAAAACTTTTTTTTTTAATTCCTCTAAGCTTTTAACGAAACTGAATGCTTTCAACTGCTCCTCAATGGATTAAGTAGTGGGCCGAGTGTGTACGTGTGTGTGCGTGGCGAGACGGGGAGGGGGGTGTGGGTAAAGAGCCCCTGGTAATGGGTTTAATTACGTCATCCCCCTACCCTCCATCACTCCCCCCACCACCAAAACGCTCCGACCGTTGGGTTCCATTAAAGCCCATTAGTGAAATTAAGATGATTCCATGAGATATGTGTGTGTGTGTGTGTGTGTGTGTGTGTGTGTGTGTGAGGGAGCCTTTCGATTGTGAGTGTGAGCGCGGAGTGCTGGATAAGAGCTATTTAGTTTTAAACAGTCAGCTCCTCCTCCGTAACTTAACAACTACTTCGGCGGTGTTATATTGAAAAATTACCTCAGGAATTTTAGCTTTTACCAATAAATAATAACAATTTCATTAGGGTGTTTTAAATATTATTTTATTTCAGCCGAACTAGAACCTACAATACGCTACTGCTCTCAACTACACAGCGTTTACTTCAATCTTACAAGAGACAGAACATCCAATCTCTTTCCATACATTGAATCGTTGGTACAAATAGAATGAATCGAATGTGAATAAAACATATTTTTTGTTTTCAACTCGTAGTGATTTCATTTGGATTGATAATTGATATAAAATTTACATAGTCACCTATAAGGAACAACAATAATGTACGTATATAAAACGGGTAAAATACGTTGTACGATTTGTACAGATTTTGAATGAATTTTTAAACTGTTTCTCCAATCTCCTGAAAAATGGCGTTTTTACTTTCGATATTTTGCATTTGTGCCGACGATATCTTATATCAAGTATGTGGATAAACGATTCCACAGCCAATCTATTGAGACCTATCTACACTTATCCTGGATAACTGATTTCTTACTAAATTACGTTATGTTCATTGAGCCTGAGCTTAAATTTTTTTTGTATATTTTCTATATTCGTGACTAGGAAATTGTTCTTATAAAGCATAGTTGTACCATTACAACTCATGAAGGGTCTCGTATTACTCCTTACTTGGTAGAGACTGTACTGTTTCTAGGACGAGAGGTGTGCAAGGAGATGATTTGTTCTAAATCACTTTCAACCTCCAGGTTATTACCCAGATTAAGGGTACCCACTTTTACAGGATGGATGAACCCCAGGAGGGTCTGACGATCCCACAGTGTTCACCCCCGGTAGTTAACTGATTATATAATTTATCTTCCACTGCCAGATTTAATGTGCAACTTTTATAATTATGTTTAACCCTAAATATGTAGATAAAAACCCACCACTTAAGTAGTGGGAAAACCTGAGCGTGATGTCGCTCCTAGGAATTGCCACAAGAACTAATATAAATTAACAAAGATAATTTTAAAATTAAATTAAGATATTTCATGGTAATTTTACTTAAATACTGATTCATCAGTTCACCCATTCCTATCATAGAAACTATTCTGATAGAAAATAAAGTGCATTCCTTAATGATATCGATGCAAGCTTTTCAGCATTTAATAAATTCTAATGATTGACTTAGATTATGTTTTATTTAAACCTAATTACCTCATTAGCCATAAAAATATCTTCTTACAAAATGTGTTATACCCGGTTGGTTAGTCACCTATAATGAAGGGACATTGTTGTAACGATTAAACGAAGTTTAATTGAAGGCAACACTTTAGATTTACTGTAGCGCGATGGCCTACAAGTGGACTAGCGTGCTTGGCCTTAGAGCACCTCCCCCCTCCTCACCCCCTCCCTACCAGTTCCTTATCACTGCCAAGAGATAGCAAACGTAATAATTACTATTTACTGCACTCTAGCCCAAGATAAATCAGGTAACCTTCGCCGCTACCATGCGCCACTGCCCGCCAGTTTTCCAATATCAATCATACGCGGTTGCTTCCTCATGCAACCCAGGCAAGATCAATTATTATCCAACATTGTCTATATCTTTTAAACATTATCTATAACCAAATCTGACATGAGGGTCAGATTAAAAACAGTATTTCTTAGTTCAGGCTTTTGGTTCCTCACTATCGAAGTCTACACTAACTTAAACCGAATCGCCCACTTGGAGTATATAAAAAACAGTTATACCTGAATTGAAAATCGCACCACTTCTTTAATTCTAAATGTGCTACATCGAGTATCAAATTAGCAATCTGTGGGCATGACACGTGCCACAGAGCTGTTGATCACGGGTTCGAATCCTGACACTGGTAATAAAGACGTATGACACTGGCGCAACTACAAAAGTATCAAGTAAAAGCATCAGTATCACTTGTATTCAGATACAGGAAAATCCAGTATCTACCCATGACTAGTAAAAGTATCAAGTAAAAGTATAAGATACAGAAAATTATCAGTATCACTTGTATCAGATACAGGAAAATCCAGTATCTACCTATCCCTAGAATAGGGTGAGTAGGCACGGGGTTCGACATCGGCTGTGGCAGATATTATAAAAGTATAAATTGTTTATATTTATAACACCAGTGTATTGACCCTGTGGGATTTGATCCTTTTCGGGCTAGCTCAGCCTCTATACGGTTTATACTCTAAATAGAACAGGCAAAAAAAAACCTGTTAAGAAGTAGGAAAGAAACCTTGCATAATACGTCGGCTTAGGAACAGTACAATCTCTACTGAGTCCTAACCATTCATAAGTTAGACGAATTGGAGACAGTCGATTTCTAGAACTACTAAAAACAAGTTTGATATAGTAGGGTTTTTTGTCCCACATATTCATTCCATTTTTTGTTGTTTTTGAAGGAAATTCTTTACAGAATGTTTGTACTATAAATAGGATGTAGGTATGTAAGAAAAATGTCTATAGACTTTTAAAGTTTTTCAAAAGCTGGCAAAAATGCTATGAGGAATATATTCATTCGCGCTTCACTCCAAAAATATATATTTTTCGAATGATAACTGCAAAATCATCTGAAAAGGAATTCAAATTTTAAACATTATTTAGATGCAAAAAAATATTCAGCACACGTCAATATGGAAACCGGTTCTTATCATTAGCTTAGATATTTGATTAATCTAAAACATCTAAACTTCCTGGACATTTCAAATGTCCGTTATTTTTTAAAGTTTTTTTAGATTAGATAATCGAGGATTCTTGTCCTGTTCCTTTAATTGGATATTTGATCGCACATGTACATTTTTAATTTATTCAATTAGCCTCGAGATGTACCTGTCAGGTACACAGTTTCTAATTATCAATTGGGAAAACCAACGGATTCACCGGTTTAGCTCTTTCTATTTATATTTATATAATAATTTTCTATTAATTCGTTATTCCAGATTTATTACTGTCAGATAAATATGGTCATACAAACCCTGAAGTTTAAAAGTCCACGATTTTCTTTTTATCGAAATAAAACCATTATTATACTTCGATAATCTACTAAAATAATCCTTAATACATACAAATATAATGCAATATTCATTAAATAATACAGAATCAGTTTTATGTTTTATGTAAGTCTGGATCGTGTAGTTTGAATAAATAAAGAGATCCAGTTTCCAATCCAGTGTTACCTTTTAAACACAGAGCTAAATTGGGGATATCAGTTGGGTAGGAAGCAATCATTAATCTATTCCTATTGTTAAAAAAGTAAGAGCTCAGTTAAAAAAAAACAAAAAACACATAAACTAAATTTTCTACTATTGAACAGGATGGGATATGGAAACATTGTATATATGTAGTATTTTATTGCTTTTTGAGTTGCAGAATAACCATCTGAAGTCTACTAGTTGGATATACACCCCCAGTATATTTAGCACATGCACATCCAAATATTCATATATTTTTTTTTTACTGGCTTTATGATCGCAAATGATTAGATTTCTTTTGAAAACTGACGGAGGACAAATTTTGAACAACCATATTTGTAGTCTGATCTAAATGTGTTCGAAAGAATCTAAACTTTTGTCCATGCTTACGCTTGAAGACAAAATGAAATTCGCCCAGATTTTATTTTCCAGGTTTTGTCTTTCTTTGAATAAACGAAAGAATGAGCAGGTATTTTATACAAGTAATTTTGTGTACTAGTCGTAGATGTTCCTTGTTTGAAATTGTCTAAATGAAAATTGGAAAAACTCCCTGTTCTTAGTGTACACAAACCGAAATGTAATACAGTTTAAAAATAAATGATGCTAAAATGAACATTAAGAAGTCGGATAATCCAATTTTATCTTTCAACGAACGAACTTTTTTTTTTAGAGAGAGAAGGCACAACAAGTTTGTTAAGTACTCGACAATTTCCAGTCCTGTTGTTTACTTCGAAGCTCGCTGTTGATTGTACCGTACCCACGTAGAAGATGGCTTAGAAAAATGGTCGAATCGAAAAAAAAAATACGGGAAGCTTTAGTGAGGTAGGAAATGTGTGTTTTGTAGGGAAGTGGCGAATCGCCAAACAGGGGGATGAATTGTGCCTGGGGAGACTATCTAGTAATTAGATTTTGTCCACGGGCACACAAATACGCGAAAGCCTTTTTCCTGAATGTTTCCTGGCCCGGAAAAGAGGAGGGATGGTGCACAAAAACGACGAGGAAATCGACACCGGCGGGTTACACAAATCAAACCCTTCGTCAGCCCAGGAAGCGCCCCCCCCCCTCGTCCTGGAGCCAATATATTTTTTATCCTCACCTGCGCGCGGGGCCACTCTGACAGTGAACCGCAAAATATGTTCATCCTGATTTCAAATTGAATGCCGGTTTGCGATGAATCTATTGAAATATTTTTTCCGGAGGGTCGAGGAAAAGAAGAGACTTTGGGTAATTAATTGAGCCATGAATTGTTTAACAAATGGAACCCCGAAATGTAACTCTGGCAATATAATAAATATTGCAGCAATGGGAAGTTTATGGTAATGCAATATAGTAATGAATTGTGGACCTAAACACTAGTCCATGTATATGAGACAACTAAACACATGTCTCATATACTCAAAATTATCTGCTATTCTCAAGAACCATAACAAACTGTCGTAAAAAAAAAGGTTTAATCCATCGCATAACTATATTTCTATTGATAATGCACATCCTATATTATTTTACGGTAGTATAAAACCTCTAAATAAAACTCCTCATTTGTCTTTCCTTGTATCAGACATGAGACTAACAATACAAGAAAATCGGCCACTCTAACCCAAACACAATTGAATAAAAGTACGGTTCTTAGAGGATTGCTGTCGTTTCAGACTATAAGAGCAGTAACCTACAAAGCCGTACAGAATTCCATCCAATGAGGACAACTTTCCTTACCTTGAAGACATTTAGTAGAGATAGAAAACAACTGTTACTCCAAATTATTTTGACAATGGGAGATTGTAGTTGGTTTCCGAAAAAACCACTGTAGCAGATGATAGACGACCACTAATCGAAAGTAATTTGTAAGTTGCATGAATGAATCAAATGATTATAGTAATAAAATCAATTATCTAAAGGATAAGAAAGGGAAAATCAAATTAATTCAAATTATGCTTACTTTAACTTAACTACACCTCTTTCTTCTTCATCGATAGCGCTACAACTCGAGAAGAATCAAGGCCTCCAATATTCTGAGCCACAAGTCTTTCCTGTTTAGTGCTGCTCCACTCAAATTTTCAATCCTCAGCTTTTTCTGAGCATCTGCAATCACAAAATTCACCCTTTGCATGCGAAGTCTACCCACTTTTCTTCGCCTATCTACCAAATGCATGATATCCTGTTCCTTATAGAGCTCAGCGTTTTCTGTCAACCAGGCTTTCGTCACTGTCCAACGCTCTGAAAAATATGTGAGAACAGACATGGTTAAGATCTTATCCATTCGTATTTGTGTTGTCCTGGAGAGAGTTTCTTCATAGATGCTTCTGAATAGCACCTATTGACCGTCATAATTCGACGCTGAATTTCTGGTTGCTTGTGAGTTCTGTTGTGTTTCAGAATCCCATTTCAACTAATACCTTACTTATGTTATTGTGGGAAAATACATCAGGGATTTATAAATACCTACACCCAAAACTCTTAATCAATGAACAAGAAGAACTCAAAATTATTTGATGAGAATTTTCCTTAATTTTATAGAAACTCTCTCCAACTACATCAGACTCTGGACGATATGGATTTTGATTTAGCTGACAATTAAACCATTAAATAGCCTCAAAGCATCCAGTTTACCGAAGTATAGGTCATGTTTTATTAATGGTATTGAAAATTAAAAGAGAACAACAAAATTTAAACGCATTTTACCTCTGTTAGGGGAAAAACATTAAATTGAAATTTATTTCAAACCCTTTGAGATTTCTCTACAAGTAATGATTTTTTAATTACTGACATATTAAAAATAAAAAAGTACAAATGTATACGGAATCTACCTTTGTTGGAAAAACAAAATTAAATTATGTCTGCTTAAAATTATGCATTTGTTAAAGAAACAAAATAAATGTTGAATGGCAAATATAAAGTTGTGTGAATATCATCCGTCTGCAATAGTGGAGATATTTTTCCAACATTTTCTCATAAATATTCTTTAATGTAGATTGATAGTCTTTGATAGTAAAAAAGTTCTTATCAATTATTAATTTTAAGATGAATCCTTATTAAACAACTTGCATTAACATTAAGGGAAGTTTAGTGAGTTTATTTTATGTTGATGATAGTGAGATTTTTATCAACAGGAGTTCCCGAGTTTCATCTCAAGCCGAGTTACCAGATTTCTACCCACGCTCTTTTAAATAATTTAGTTATTTCTTTAAAGAGAAAATTTTTGAATTCCGGGAAATAAATGTAAAAGTTGTTCCTACGAGCGCTGTAAACTTAAATAAAAAATAAAAAAATACAAAATGTTAACTTTTTGTAATGTCAGGAAACAGCCTAAGTCCTCTCCTATTCATAACTTTTATGAAGGAAATTCTGAAGATCTTCAAGAGGAAACCACTTAGGACAATAGTCGGGTGTAGAAACCTTACTCCTGTTTCGGCTCAGGCATTTGTATTTGTCATAATTTTATTAAATCACCTCTCTAAAGAAAACCTTAAGAAAGCTGCAATGGAATTAAAAGGAACTAATCAGAAAGGGGAAGGAGATAAATGCTTCAAAAAGTTATACAAGTGAGATGAAATGAAGAGGCATTACATATCATCTGCAATGGAGTTATAATAGAGAGTGTCGATTGATAAGCAGGGATTCATAGATTATAAAATCTGCAGTAGAGTAAAAAAAAGCTAATAGTACCAAATCAGTAGCACAATAAAAGGAAATAAATAAATAAGCAATATATCCAAATACTAATTTTCAGAACGGTACATGCCTTTGCTATTGTATGGAGCAGAACATTGGACAGCGAAGAGAAACACTTCTCAGAATTGACCGCCGCAGAGATGATCTTCCTCAAAAGAATTGTCGGAAAGACGGAGAGAGACTGTAAACGCAACATAAGAGAAGAGTTATAACGACATGTCAGGTCGCTTGGGCACGTATGAAGAATGCCGAACTCCTGAAAGATCAAATGGTTTATGGGAGTCGGGAGGACGAAGACTCTGATGGAGGAAGACCTCATCGACTACCCAAGCTTACCTATGTAGAGTCTAGGTCCTCTACAGGGAAGGAGAAAACGAAATACATGGGGCCAGATGAGACAATTTATAAAAGCGAAGACCAGAGGCTCGAGATCGACATAGAAAGGCAAAAGCAAGGGAAAGAAGAAGCAGAAGTAATTTGAGGTTATATATATATATAGGTTGGTAATGTAACTTATAATAAAGAATCGGTAGCAGGTAAGTGAAAATAAGAATATAAAAGGAAATATCTCATATGTATAAACAGCAACTAACAAAATGAATAGAATAGATAACTAATATTATATACAACAACATTTGTTTGTCAGAAATTCCACGAGCTGGCATTGGATAATAAAATAATTAATTAATAAGTTAACTCATTTTTTTTTTATTGCACCCAGTATTCTAATTACTGTAATGTTAAAGTGTTAGTACAGATTTATATTCAATATTCTATCATACGCACTGCATTGTTAGGATTTGTAATGTGCTTATAAAATATACGAATTGTGGTAAATTTGACAATTCCATTAGCACCGTCGCGAAGTACAGGCTTTCGATTCATCAAACTGGAAATTATGAAAAATAAAGTACTTATAAACATTACTATTATTAGACCCATTTGCACTTGGGGTAAGGGCTTTGGTGTTCCATTAAGGCATCGCATTCCTCTCGTATCTCATCCTTTCAACCCAAAATCCTTAATGGTCCTTCTTTGTTACAAAAGAATAAAGTCATCCGTAATGGCTCCAATGTCCCATTTGTTTCTGATTTTGCCCCAGCCCGATATCAATCCTTTCATGACAAACTTTATTCCTACTCAAATCCAATAATTTCAAACATAGCACCATCTTCAATTCCGGATAATCCTCAGAGGCGTCTGAAAAGAAGATGGCCTCGTGATCTTCTAAGTTGAGTTGGATATTTTCTCTACTTTTCTTAATCCATGTAATTATGTATCATTATATTTACTTGTTGTATAGTTATAATACAGTTGTAACTTTCCATAAATATATATTTTTTTAAATTTTGTCTTCTATTCGCATGCTTCTGTTGGATCAGAGCTAACCGACAATATCTAACCATGTTCGGGCAGTCAAAAAACGTCCACATAATAAATTTAGACATAATTTCATTTCGCCTAAATGGACAGCTTAAGAATAAAATATATTGAAGAGAATTCATGAAGCGAAATGTCTTTGAAGTAAACGGCCTGTGAGCTGACGACTCCACAAAGGCCCTATTTCGCCCATATCAGAGAAATGTGGCTCTGGAAAAAGGTATTCCGCCATAAGGAGTGGAGAGGCAGTGCCTCATTGATCCAGCCAGTTGACATTCCTTGGCTGACCGCCCCCCTCCGCTTGTCCTCTTTAAGGGATTTGCATCCGCCGCGGCTAACGAACCGTTACTCTCCGCCCGATCCAGAACGAACAAAAGACCCTCAGGTAGAATCGATAGCCTTTATCGATAGCCTTTGTAGAGGAGCCGAGTGAGCCAGTTAGATATAAAGTATAAGAATCCAATATCTAGATTCCCAATATGTGGAATGACTTATTTCTTAGGTCCCCTTACTTTCCAATCTCTTCAACCATCGTTTTCCCAATCAAACCCCTCCTTAGATCACCCCAAAGCTTTCTGGGCAGATTTATGAGAATTCCTGGTTTTCTAGCGAGTAATTACGTTTCCTCCATTTTATCAATCATTCGTACATGATGAGAAAATGTACAGCAAATCAATCAACAATAATATTAGTACCTCTAATTGATTTCAGTAAAAATATTTGTTTAAAAGCTAATTATTATTTCTCCTAATTTAAACCTGAGAGAATTACTTACATAGTACGTATAACTGACAACTGGGATCACTAAAAAAAAAAATCAGGTCTCGCATAGAGAAGGCAGAACTTCCCTTAACCAACTCAGAAAGATGCTAAGCAACCCAAATTTTAATCCCGAATCAGAATACTTAGGTGTTACGTCTACGAATCAGAGGCATGGACATTTACGGATGCTTCAAGTAAAGTCTGCAACGAAAGTATAATACAAGGAATACAGAATCCCCTCAACGATATTAGACAGCGTCGTAAGACATAAATTGGTAAACTTTGGTAGCGAAATGAAAAGTCCCGTCTGCGGCAGTTATAATACAGGGCAACATTGAATGAAAGAGAGGTCCAGGTGGCAGGCTAGATAGATCTGTTTCGCCCCGTCAGTAAAATAAGATGAGCCATAATCCAAAGTTGATAGACAGTTTTAGAAGTAGGATTTTAAGCTCACCATTTACGGAAAAAATATAATAATTATATCTGCAGCCCCAACGAATAAGTGGTTAATTCAAATTTTATCTAAAATGAGTTAATTGTATTGAGGGAAGCGGAGTCGTGTCATTTTCATTGCTGTTGGATTGAAATGGAGTTATAGAAGCAGTAACTTCGTTTCAAGCTAAATCTGAGTTAGGCATTTATTCGTTACAAGAATAACACGATTCCGATTCTTCAGAAGAACAGAAGTATTTTGCTCATAACCCTAGGTAAATTCTTAATTGAATAGGTAAGTGATTACATAATAACTCAAAATTAATACTGTTTCCTTAATTCTTTAATTTTGTATTCGTTGCAGAATTCGAAGCAATTGTCTCCAATTATAAATTGGATTTGTAACAAGTTTTATCTATGTTTCCGTGTTGTCAGCAATTTAAGCTTCCTTAACCTCCTATCTTCTTGTATATGAATACTTACCAGCTCTAAATGATAGAGACAGGAAAATTGAGAGTATTTCTGCATTAAAGCATGTAAGTGAGAGAGTAGTCACTAAGTTAGTTCTGTATTAGCTACTTATAATGTTAATCCATAGTAATAACATGCTAGATAGTTAGTTCATATCAGAACGTTTTTGTCTACGTATATCTATATTATATCTATGTTATAACATAGAACGTATATCTATGTTATATCGATCAATATCTCAATAAATATGTATCTTCCTTACAAGGTCGACCACCGTTAACTACAGTAAAACAAAGCAATAAAAATTCGCAGTACGAGTACATTGGGGTCACATGTGGTCTAGTGGTTAGACTATATAATAACCTACTATGCCCAAAATCGCGTGTTCGCAGACCTGCATGTGGCCTTAGAATTTTTTTAAGGGAGTAACAATTTCTTAGTTATGGTGTTCCTCGGAAGGGACGTAAACAGGGGGTCGATGTCAAATACTCGTTAAAGATCCATATCCTAATTTATACCCAGATAGACATAATTTAAGAAATTGCAGCATCATACCATTAACCATAGGGTATCGTTAGTTGCATTAACAAACAGATGAGTAAAGTGGGGTTGGCGTAATACATCTAGAAGTATGTTATAATAGTGTCTGTGAGCTTCAACGTTGGTAGGACAATCTTTAACCATTCTGCCGAGTCCAAGATATCTGGCCTTGGTATCGACATATCCTGAAAGCCGATCTGCAGAAGAAAAAACCTCCTGGATGTTTCCATCAATCTCGACCATCTTCCTCCTGACCGGGATGGCTAGGTGGGAAGGCGTGCATGATAAAAGCTCATTACAGAGGAGCGGGTGAGGGAAAGGCAAGAAGGTAAATTATTTTAATGCCGTTTTGTTTTCTTTCCAGTTCCAATTAGCCCTGGCGTGGAGGGGGGGGGTAGGCTTCCGTGACCCCTTAATTGGTTTTCATGTTCTCCCCTCTCCCACTTCCCCCCTCCGCCAATTAAAATGAGATATAGATTAGACCGAGCGGAAATTGATTAGACTTAAATTGGAACAGTTTTTAACTTCTAAACTGTTCCAGCGCTAGCCCACACCTTTAGCTCTTCGAAGCGTTTGCCACTTCTCTGCCAGACAGAATTCATCGAAAATGACATACGTCAAAACAATACGATATGTTTACTACAGAGCTACAAGACTGGTGGTTTCTTTAGAAGATAGGGATTTTTAATTAGTACCTGACATCGTACAGGCTCGGGACCCCCGTTTAACGTCCCTTCCGAAGGACGGCGTAACTAAGGATTTTTTACTCCCTTTAAAAAATCCTAGGGCCACCTCCCGGGCTACAAACCCGCGATCTTGGGTTTAGTAGTTTGTTACGCTAACCACTAGACCACAGGTCGCCCAAACTATATTTCTTTTTGTTATCATTTCCGAAGACTGTGAAGATTTAATTCACACGTTTTAACTTTTCATTCATCTCCTTTTTAGTATTCTCGAAAATTATTATAATTGTGTGTTTTAGTATGAAAAAAGGAGTTTAATTATGGATGTACGAGTATATTTCGGTAATCATTTCATCAAGAAATGAACCTTCCAACAAACATTTCAAAGTAAAGATGATGAGTTAACCCAAGGGTTAATTTTAAAACAAAAAATTCTAACTGTTAAACTTTGAGCGATATGTGTTTTAATCAGATATAAGAGTTATTCTGCGATTTTTATTTTTTCTCTTAAAAAATAAAAATCACGCGTGCTGAATTTCTATGTTTACCCATCGAAAGAGGGTCCCAAACGATATTTTAAATCGCTGCCTTGTTCTGTAGTTTATCCTATTTTTAAGATTTTAATATTCCAAATTTCAACCCAACGGCTCAAGATAAAATAATTTTCAAGTGCTCATTTTATTATAGTTAGTAGTTGCATAATATGACACGGGGACGTAAAGTCTTGTATTTCCCTTCGATTTTTAACTTGTTTACTTCCGGACCGAAAAGTTTATCTTAATTCCTTGTAAAAATAAACTGCATTTTAAATTGAATCGTTCCTAACAATCCTAACCTAAGTACTTGGCTAGTTAATTATCGCAAAATTTCACAATTTTAATATTTTTAACATTTTACATTAAATAGATCTACTCTAACTATAGAATTGATCTATCTAATTATTATACATTATATATTTCTCCAAAACTGCTTAATATGATTTTTTTGATTTCTCTTCTTTTTTATGTTAATATTTCTTTCGTGTTAAACATAATTTTTAAGGTGATATATTTGATGGTTAAACGTACTGTTATGTACAAATTGCGACATTTTATATGGACTTTAAACATTTTTTTACTTTCGTTAGTTTAATTTAGTGGGTTCGACTCTAAGAATTACTGGGACATTAATGTGTTCAATTTTATTAAAGAAAATGCGCGAAATTATTTTTTTTTTAAAGTTTGGTTTTCTGAAAGAATCTATCCAAACCGTTTAAGACAGTCCATCAAAAATTGTTTAGTCTACAATTTCTGTATTTTGAATAACTTCTTTCACCCATAGCCTCGGGATTCCACCCACAGTTCGGGATCCTCATGCGATGGGTAAAGATAGAAATTCAGCACGCGCGATTTTTATTTTTTCTCATAAAAAATAATAATAATTTTTATAACTCTTATTTCTAATGAAAACACATATCACTCAAAAGTTAACAGTTAGATTTTTTTGTTTTAAAAATAACTCTTATATTCAATCCCTGATTTAACAACAACAGTATATGTTAGTCGGTACCCTAATTTATATACAGTCAGTAATAGTTACTATATACATTAAGAGTTAAAATTATTTTTGATTTCGAGAATGTTAAAAATGAAACGAATGAAAAGTTGCCTTGACTCGAAGCGAAATTCTGCGGAACCGATACCTTTTTTAGTAGTGAAAACCAATGTAAACAAATATATTTGTGCATGCTTATATTATAAAATTAACTGTCTAAATTATGAAATAAAACACTATAAAATCATAATAATGAATACAATGTGCAGTTAAAAATTATAGTGGGTATAAATCAATATATAGTTTTAAATACGGTTGGCAAGACCATTTAGATTGGCCACCGCCGATTTAGAACATGGTTTCTTTAAAACGTTGGGTTTGTTGATCTATAACTCATTCAATGAACTCCCAGCTTGGTTAAGACTTTTTTTATTCCTTTTTTTAAAAGAACTGCAGAACTTTTATTAAAATTTAATACATTTTTTATAGCCGTTAATATGTTTTGTCCACAAAAAATAAATATTCAAGAGAAAGTAATCTGTTTCAGAACTCTTATTTAAGAAATAGCTAAAATACTAAATTAATCTATTTTAAGGAACCATGTTTTTATGGCGGATTTAGGGATTGACTGCAAGGACTGCGACAAATCTTCGATAAAATCAAGATCCGCTATCTTGATAAAATTGATCTAAAAAAAAGAGAGTACTCGTAATACAAAGAAGTTACTAATAGAAATCAGGCTACTCTCGTCACTGTAAACTATAATATTTTTCAGAGTAAGAGTGGTAGATTCCAAATAGCCTCTAAAGACGAATCACCTTTTTTCCAAGATGTTGAATGGCTGCCCGGAGGTTTGGTTCATGGACGTTCTTCTTGAAAAGAAATATAGGTCTTAAAGGCGCCTATTGACATTGAGCAGCCATAATCCTTGGACTTAAATCGATATTTCACTGTCCTTGAACCCACCCAAATGAAACTTGTGATTCGGAAACCAAGGTAAATAAGGATGATTATTATTTTGTGTTGGATAGTGCCACAAAAATATTTACCTATTAATCTAACTACAATGGGAAAGCATTTTATGTTTTAAAGGAATCAGCTATTAGTTAACAAAAAAAATAAACCTGTACCACTACAACCTTTGGAACTGTTTCTTAAACAAAAGTTGTGCAAGGAGGTGATTTGTACTATATCACGGTCAACTGATACAAGTCTTTAAACCTTAAAGTTTAGACTTTAAGATTTAAAATTATGTAAGCAATAAAAAAATCCTTGCATAAATTAGCTTCCTTTACTCGGAAAGAAGTTATTTATAAAGCTAACTTGTTATATACTGATGAAATCCGATTAGCAGTTCAAGCTCCATTTTCTCTAAAGTACAGCTTTTGGAGTTAGGCCGGCCATCCCTAATGAAGGAATTATAAATATATCAGTGTGTGTTTCACAAAAAAAGATAATTCTTGAATTTCATTGTATCCTGACAGATTGAGATAGTATAATTTTCAAAATCTTTTTGACAAGGCTCATTAAAAAAAAAAAAAATGTCAATTTCACTGTTCCTCACCTAGCCACAATTCTCAGTTATTAGCGCTAACTTCTAAACCACTAAACTTGCTGAATAAACTACATTTCCAAGACATAAATACCGTGTGCTCAAGTTCCTCTCAACTGATAGGTGAAAAAGCAGCTTCAAGCTGTGTCCCATTAGTTACAGTTCTAGAACTACTTCCAATATTTCAAACAGTAGTGTGTGCTGAAAACATTCATTATAATTTTACATGTTAACGTTATTCTTTTGGAATATATAGAGCTACGTATTATTAGAAAAGGGAAATCCACCGTTAAGGTTAAGGATATATTTCCTAAGAAAAACATTTGTCCAATTAGTTACATAACATTATTTATTGATCCCGTGGCAACACTAATTCAATGAAATGAAGGGATAAGTTCTAGATCTCACCAAGTTAGAGTAACGTCCATTATTATTTCGAAGTTAACATATACCTGAAGTTCTGTGATTCCACTCTCCTTTAAAAACATGGTGTGGTTTTTTATTCTCTCTCATATTGACACCATAAAACTTTTCATTATCCTTGTGATTAATCCAGTTGTTGTTTGGTGATTGGCTGTTACATCTATTTGAGTGGCTCCTTTACTCCCAGGCTTAAAAGAAATTGAAATTAGAATGATTTTTTTTATTAAATAAGAAATTACAATAAAAATTTCACGTTAGTTACCGTACCAGGTGTAAAATGAAATTTTTATTTAACGTGACCCATATATTATAAATATTTCGTTATTATAATACAGATACATCAATACCAAATTCTACTGTTGTAAAATTTAATTAACGGATTTTGTAAAGTAACAAAATAATAGATTTCGGTTGCATTTTATTACTTTGTATTGAACCCAATAAATTGTGGAAACAATTGATACTTTGTATAATGTCCAAACACGTGTGCCCCTAATAGGAATACTATTAATAATGTTATCACTAGATTCTTGAGGAATTTCACACCGTATATATTGCGATGCTTCATTCAGTTGTTGAACGTCAACGAGGTGCAGATGGTGATTGAAAAGCCTTCTCTGCAACACATCCCGCATTTGTTCAATAAGACTAGATAGGAGGAAGGAGTAGATTGAGAATTCCCAGGTTTTTTCTTCTCTTTCTCTTTATAGGCGTTCCGACTAGGGCTTGCCTCAACTGGTCAGAGCAGAGTTTCATGTCTCCCGATCCACCCAATCATCCTCCTGGAGTAATCGACCTGCCATCTCCTCCTGGACTCCCTCCATGCACCTGCGTCTGGGCCGTCCCCGTCTTCCCCTCCCAGGTGGAGCCCAATCCGGAACTCGGTTTGGCCAGCATTCAAACGCCATTCTCTTCACATGACCGTACCTTCTTAGGCGGCGTGCACCGATCCTTTCATTTGTAGCTACACCCACACCCATCCTCGGTCGAATTTCTTGGTTTCTTACTTTATCCAGCCTAGTGATACGGAGACACCTCCTCCAGAAATCCATTTCAACCCCCTGCACCTTTAGTACAGATGGGGGCTCATAGTCCAGGTTTCCGAGGAATTTGTCAGGTTTCCACCATGGCTGTGAAAATACGGCGTTTATGTTCTTTAGATATTTCCGTAATCCAGAGGACCGAATGCAGCATTCTAGCCTTTTGGGCTTGCTCCACTTTCTTCTGACGTCATGCTCGGACGACCCGGTAGCATCTAAACAAGTACCCAGGTACTTGAATACATTTACTTTTTTACAGGCTTCCCTGTCAACCAGAAGCGGACTATTATCAGTATCGCCGATTGCCATATACTCGGTCTTATCGAAATTAATTTTTAAGCCCACCGTTTCGTAGCACATCTTCAGGATATACACCATCACTTTAAGGTAGACCTTCCGCCTCGCAAATACGACCTGGTCGTCAGCGAAGAACAAGGACAGTAGTTGTTCGCCATCAATGAACGGCTCTACATCCCCACACTGTCTGTACCATGGTCTCACAGCCTCGTGAAAGTATATATTGAAACGAGTGGGTGACATGCTACAATCCCTGCTTCAATGCCTTAGTACCATGAAAAGAGTCCGAAAGGTGGTTCCCGCATCTTATCTGATACACGTCGCTGATGTATAGGTGCCTCAAAGCCTTTATCAGAGCCCCATTAATGCCTGCTTTTTTAAATGACACCCACAGCCTCTCTCTAGGCACATTATCATATGCTTGCTCCAGGTCTATAAATGCCATATGTAGTTCCTGCTTCCTTTCCTAAGACTTCTCAATGAGTTGACGAACAACAAATATCTTCTCAGTGCATGACCGTCCCGCGGTAAAACCGGCTTGTTCCTGAGGGGCAGAGTACGCTTCCTCTAATTTGTCCCTGAGCAGCCTACCAATAATTCTGGCAACAGAACTTTGTACGCATATTCCTCGGTAGTTTCGGCACACCATAAAAACCCAGGTTTTTTGAAATTTTAAAATAGATATTAAAATATTATCGGTAAAAAGAGAGTCACGTTAGCTACCGTACCAGGTGTAAAATGACTTATAATTTTTTTTTAAATTTAATGATCCATATAAAACTTTCAAAAAAGATGTTTACCTTAGCGTACGTTCTAGAAAGTTAAAATAAAATAGTACTGGGCAGATATTTCTTTCTTGTCTCATATCAATCGGCTTACTAATTGGCACTGATTAGTTTTATCCCATGTTTTTATAATAGAAGTGCTAGAAGGTAAAAGGAGCCTGAACAAGCTAATAGGAGCTCTAAAGGCCAAGGAGGGGGCGAGGAGGGGGCGAGGAGGGACCGAGGAGCGAGGAGAGAGAGTGAGGAGGACTTGCCCGAGTTGGCTAATGTGCCTGATGATGTGCCTGAGGGCGGTGCGGAACTCAGGTTAGGCTAACCTTTCCCCGGCACAAACCTGGTTAGCCTTCCCTTCGCCTTTGAACCTCTGGATCAAACCGAATTAACGAACTAAGTCCAATACTTAGGGTATAAAGCGTTCCCAACTTGACCTGCAGCGTCCCGGTTGATATAACTTCCTAGCTAGCGGCAAATCCTCAATTACCTTTCAAACTTTTGCCAACAGATAGGCAGGTAAGTATATTTTTCTGTGTATCCCACAATGAAATCAGAGATAGAACTGGAATTATTGCCTACTTACTAATAATACTAGTAGATTGAGGACCATGGATGAATAGAAGCTATAAAAGTTTAATATAGACAAAAAATGGCAAGCGTGGAAGTCAAAATAAATTTTCAAATAATAAATAAACAACACACCATCATTTCGACATAATTTTATAAACCAACACTTAAGTAATTTTACAGAATGGGTAAAATGACCAATCACTGTACTACTACTATGATACCAATAATAAATAATCCATCGAAAATATTCCTGATTGTAATTGAAATTTGCGAGCGGAGTGGCTCACTGGTAGAGCACTGAGTTGCTATGCCGAAAATCCTGCTTTAAATACAGCTGCAGGCAAGATTTTTATTTCATCTGTTAGCAGCCGGAGATGGATCATATGGAATCTAGAACCCTCCAGGGTCATCCAGCCTCTATAAAGTGGGGATCCAAAATAAGGATGAAAAATCTTGCGGTTGAGCGTGGTCTTGGACAAATCACCTCCCTGCGCAACCGTTGTTCTTGAAACTTTACAGTCTCTACCATGTACTGAACCCCAGACCCGTTCACGGATTGTAGTTG
Organism: Troilus luridus; assembly: GCA_964056705.1. Classification (NCBI taxonomy): domain Eukaryota; kingdom Metazoa; phylum Arthropoda; class Insecta; order Hemiptera; family Pentatomidae; genus Troilus; species Troilus luridus. The sequence goes on from OZ057412.1 coordinate 141,372,695, forward strand.
TATAGGTATTTATTTTTTTTACAGGTAATTAAAACTACATTTTGCCTAACTCTGGCTAAAACGAGTTCTCAAATAAGAAACTAATCAATAGAATCCAAAGTTATGACCCACATACCAGGACTTTATTAGAGATTATTAGTCATAAGTATGAGAGAGCCAATGTTGCAATAATTATGTGCCTCTCATCATAATCATGATGAAGACCTTCAATGTGGGTCAAAACTTTGGTTCCTATTAATTAATTTGAATTATAATCGGGATTGCTGTCATTCAAATGATCCACTAATGCACATGAAAAATCACCTCTGCGTTTCTCATAAAAACATCTTGTCTTCAGTGTTGTGAAACTGTTAATATGGATTCAGCTTCTTCATCTTCAGATGTAACACCGAAGAAAAAAGGCCGACTTGGGTTACTGCAAAAGAAAGGTTTGAGTTCGCAAGGCAAGTCCATTATATGTAATGTTTATAAATTTGTCAAAAAATGTACTAACCCAACGTTTTTGAATGCCATTGATTTTAATAGAAGTCAAAAAGTAGTGGCGGAAATGTCTGGCACGAGTTTAAGATCAGTGCAAAGAGTGTGTCAAGAAGAAAAGCACAGTCCTTCTTCAGAAAAGAAATTCTAATCTCCACGTAAAAATTATAAAAGAGATAAACCACAATCCATTTTTAATAATTATGACAACGATGTAGTTCGGCGTTCTGTGCTTGAATTTTACGATAGATGTGAATATCCTACTGCTGAATGATTACGTCCAGTTCTGCAAGAAAAAATTAATTACTCTGGCAGTGTTAGATCTATTCAAAGGCAAGTGAGGAATCTGGGCTATAAATATAGGAAGACGAATGATGGGAGAAAATTTCTTCTAGAACGGAAAGACATTACTTTGGCCCGAACTAATTTCTTGCGAAAAATCCACGAATTTAAACATGATCCAATTCAAAGAAAAAGAATATATCTTGATGAAACTTGGGTGAATGAAAACCATTCCAGAAAATACATTTGGCAGACCACAGATAACAAGGGGATGATTGAACGTACCTGTTGGAAAGGGAAAGCGGCTTATTGTTTGACACACAGGTAGTTCAAGCGGATTCGTGAGTGACTGCAGATGGGTATTCCAATCCAAAAGTAAAACTTCTGACTACCATAATGAAATTAATAGTCTTTTTTTAAAATAGTGGTTTATAAATCATCATACCAAACCTGGAGGAACCTTGTGTAACAATTAAAGCTAATGCTCTCTATCATTCTGCCTTATTGCAAAAATGCCCTCCACTTAACTGGCGGAAGCAGGAGATAATTGGATGGCTAAGGGGAAAAAATGTATCTTTTGAAGCTTATTCAACGAAAGTTGAATTGTTGTCCAAAGTTGGACCATTTAGAGGCAATAAAATCTATGAGATAGATGAACTGGCGAGAGCTGCAGGGCATAATGTTTTGAGATTTCTTCCGTACCTCTGCCAATATAACCCAATCGAATTGATAAAGGCTCAAATTAAAAGAGAAGTGGCCGATAAAAATAAAACTTTTAAATTAGCCGATGTAGAGAGGTAAGAATATGTGTATAGAGAGGTAAGGTATGTAGAAAATGTGACTCCTGAAGATGGCGTAAACTTAAATAAATTTAAGTGACGAAACCACATCTGAGTCCGAAGAATTTTCTGATGATTATGAACAATCATTTTATTCTTGATTATACTTCATGATTGTAAAAAAAATTATTAGAAGGTTTTAATCAATTAAATTGTACAATAATCTATTTTAAATATAATGCAGTATCTTTATTAAATCTGAATCTTCATTAAAAAATTACTTTGTTGATCCTTACATTTAAATCCTGTCCAATAAATATAAAAGATTCCTGGGGTGTAAGAAAGATGATCGATTTGGCAACACCGCATTTTCTGTCAGCCGCCTGATTTCATGTCGTCGACTATAGTGTTTACCTAAATTAATGCTCAAAATAAAAATAATATTAATTTAATTTTATTGAATCTAATATTGAACAAGATTATTCTAATAATAAGTAGTACGTAATAGCACACTTATTATCAAGTTTTTTTTTTGTTTTTTTTATTCATAAATAATTCTGTGCTATTGTTCGTCATAAATTCAAACGAGAAAGAGCCGCATTATTCCCTAAATTCATATCTGAAAAGGAGAAAGAAAACATTTTAAATATTTTTCATCCATTTTCAATAATTCAAGCTGGTCTTTTTTACTGAAACTGACTTTTATAATCCCCCGAAGGCTGGTTAAACATTCATTTCTCCTTATGCTTTCATCGGGCTACAATGTTTTATAGTTACGAACAATAATATTTTTTTAATTGACTAGATGAAAGCACAAAAGAGTGAAGACATTGTAACATTTAAGTAAACAAATGTAAAAAAAAAAATAATAATCATTTAGTTACTGTGTTTTTTTTTCGGCATAAAAACTTGGGACTAGCTTTATTATTCCATATATAACAAAATATTTATAGAAAAATTTCTATAAATTTTAATTAGTCTTACTTCAAAGCGCTCAAAATTGAAGCTGACAGAAATGGTAGCTCTTTACTTAATCGACCGCTTCATTCGGTAACATTGAGTAGCCAAAAAATACAAAAATGTACAGCTCACTCAATATAATCTAATTTTCCATATTAAATAAATTTATAAATGTAATTTTACTTTATATCTATATCTTTTCTATGATTTGGATTTTCTATTTTATTTTATAATTCTACGAAGAGAATATGTGAAGGGATCTTACATCATTGCGCATGACAAAAAAAAAATACTATATGCCAAATAACATCAATGTACTCAACGGATCCATCTTAAACAAATATGGATGGTACACATTACGTCATGCTAAATAATTGCTAATTTCGTTTTAGAGGTAGGATTCGCTACTCAAGTTTTTTATTTAAACATTTATTTAAATAAAATCGAATTTATGCATAGACATGTAATAGCAATTTTGTTATTTTTTAGTTATGTAGAGTGAATAATAAAAAAAAACAAAAGAAATAAAGAGGACGTCGCTAACTTTAATTATCATTAGGATGCTTCTTAGTATCTAAGTAGTTATGTATGATAATGAAACTTGCTATCTCGGTATCGGAGGATTTATTGTTATATTTAGCAACACGTTAATATATAATACAATGGTATTATATATTCGTTCAATGTACAAACTATCGAATAAATAAATAAAATATATCCCTCTGGCTGATGTTTCTGGTAGATTGGTCACTCTTTAATATTAAAAGCTGGACGGATTTATTGGCGTTTGCTTGTGCTGCCAAAGATTAAAAAAATATAAAAGTAATATTTATTATTTTTTTATTAATCGTATTTTACTTCATGTACTGTTATAAAGAAAACTGAAGGAAGGGTTCTCCGAAAAAATGGTCCGTAACCAATTATTAAACTCTTTTTGCATCATATAAGGAAACACACATAAATTTGGATTTGATTTGGAAATATTCAATTCAATAAAACGCAAACAGTTAGCAACAAATTGAAAATAAAAAATTAATTTACCTTTTCTGAACAAATCATTTCTTGCAATTGGCTCTACTTTCAAAAAACATCTCATCCTTTAGTTCTCAACTTACTTTGAGTTTTGAAACATTGGTGAAGGCCTGTAAGCAGTTGTGGTCGAACTGTTGCTGCATAATACATTGTAAATGTTATTTGAGTCCCAAAATTAATTGTAGAAAGCTACCGACGTTTTATCCGAATCAAATGCATATTAACGTAGACAAATCTTTAAATTGACTTGCAACTGCTAGTCTTTTTTTAGTAAAAAATGCTAAAATCTTTGTCCTCAAATTCAAGGTGAAGTTTCTTAGCCATTCAATGTAGAAAATGATATGAAATAGAGTAGCAAAGAAGGTTGCAATTTATTATCAGTAGATTAATGAATATATTTTATTTTTTTATTTATTGTTATAATATTTATTTTGAAGATATAAGATTTGTCCAGGGCCGGAATTCGAACCCGGGTCTCCCACGTCTCCGTCGTGGTGCTCTACCCAACTGATTTGCCTGGCTCGTAACACGGCCAGACAAATCCATTCTCTTCACCGATCCCAACGGCCACGGATGGGCATTAGGGGATCTCAAAACCCTATAAAGTGGGGCTCTCCTCACCTCAATAGAGTGGATACACTTAATTGGGGATGGAGAATTCATGTTTGGGCATGATCTCGGACAAACCACCTCCCTACTCAATCATTGTCCAAGAAATAGTACAGTCTCTTGCATGAACCCAAGACCTATCATGGGTTGTATTGGAACCGATTTAGGTAATAAAAAATAGTATAAAAAAGCTTAAAAGCTCGATACGAGTACCACAATTACTGCTTACAGCAATCCACGAGACCACCACCCTAACACAAACCCCAAACCACGCTACCGACGTGCTTCTTGGTCTTATATCGATCGGTTCATTAATATTTATCTTTTTTAAATTTGCTAGGTACTAAGCCCAACAACTTTACAAGACCATCTTTGCTATGCGCAGTTCAAATATATTATTAAATAATGGGATGTGTTACTGCCTAAATATTACCATTTTCGAATATCTTCAAACGTTTTCACACACATACGTATACATGAAGTCAAAACGCAAACAAATTTATCTCATATGTTTCACTTTTGAAAAAAGAAGGTAAATTACTGACTTGAGTTTATGTTTGTGATTACTTTTTTATGCCAATGGTCATATTTATTCCCCGATACGATACAACGGCCTCAATAGCCTTGTTTATCGGCGGACTCTGCGGAGAAGTCCGCTGCAAAACCGGACCAGCCCCGGGAAGAGGACTCCCAGAGGCCCTCTCGGATCGGAATAAACACGTCGCTTGGAGGACGGAACTGATTAAAAAATTAATTTTTGCCACCAAACACCCACCCTCCAGTTCCCTACCCGGGTTAAAAAGGCCAGTTTTTGTGTTCAAATACACTTTTCATCGGGTCCCTGGTCATCTGTCATCGTGTTTGCCCTCGCTCGCTCCAAATCTCATCAATTATAGTCCAATATTATTTTTAACCGGGGCAAACGGCTCCTCTCTTGTTTTTATTTCAATATCAACCGGTCCCATTGATCCCAGTTTGTAACAACAATAAAGAAGATAAATACCAAATAAAAAAGCGGCAAAAAAGGAATTAAAATCCCCCGAAAACAAATTTAACTTGATCCGTTATTTGTTCTGTCGATCAGAAAAATTATTGTTTCGCAGTGTTTGTTCATAACTCCAGTCATCACTGGCCATTTTATCCACTGCAATGCCTTTTACAAAATGTTCAAAATATTTGAGACTACAAAGAAGGAGAATAATTAAAATATATGCGGCGTTCAGGATCAAGAGTTATAAAGTGGATAACTACAAATTTCAAAAGCTGACTTTTTTTTATTTTTCGATAGTGCGAAAATAAAGCGACGCTTAAGCTTCCGAAACTTCAGATTCGGAATCAGGCTAAAACCATGAGAAAAAAGGTGACTGTGTCGTGTTAGATAAAATTCCTTGTATAAGCCAGCGAAAAAGGTGAACACTTATTTTTTTTTTAATTTAGGAGTTATCCTCATGTTATCCTGAAGGCTTCATATTCATTCCTTTCTATAGCAACTTCAGTTTATTACACAAAGCGTCCCATCTGATTAACGATCAGAGATTGGTGTGCAAGATGAAGATCTATTTATTGTGATTTGTAATGAAATTTACTTGGAAAATGCTAAGAACTTCAACTACTATTGGCTAGGAATTACCATTATAATTTAAAACTATCATACTGATTACTCTAAGGGAACACTAAGGGAATGCTGAGTTCCTGTGCCGAAGTAGCCAGCTTCAGATTCGTCTGAGACAAATAAATTATTTAATTCAGCAGGAGATGGATCTGGAAATCCTCCTGGGGCTCACCCAGCCTTTATAAAATGGGTACCCCTAATTGTTGGTAGAGCGTGACATCATAAAAATTGCCTTTCAGCATATGCCCTGAGCCCAATAGGTTGTAGCGGTACTGGCTTATACTGAATATTCTATTCTGTAATGTTCATACTGTTAACTATACTCTATTCTATGAGATAGGATCTCTTTTACATTTCCTTCTATCCTTGCAATATTATAGTGCAATTATATTAACATATATAAGAGGTCGGTAGGAAACGGAGTTAGCAATGCTGACAATAAGGAACCATTACCAAATTTCCTAAATTATAAACCCATGTTATTAATAAAATTCCTTAGTTCATGAGCCCTAGTTAACTGTCGTATGGTGGTTCCTTAGCTCCTTGGTTCCTTAGTCTATTTAATTTTATCAGATTTTATTTTATGGTTGATTGTTATAATGCTGCTATAATATATATTATTAAATATACCAGATTTCCTTTTTGATTAAATGAAAATATTATTAAAATATCGTCGAAGTATAAAAAAATATTATTTTCTGTACTGCACATCGTCAATGCAGTCGAAAGTGGCTTACACATTTTTTTCAATGCATTGCAACATTTTATTTTAGTTGCGATATATAGAACAAAATTACAATCTTATTCGACTTTCAATCAAATGCGAACCTCTATGGATGTTTTGTAGTTCACTCAGCAATACGGCACGAATGCATTAAATTAAATCGAATGAATTGTAGTTCGTGACCTGCGAAAATCTATTTCCTCATTAGCTCTGTGATATGAAGATAAGCTAAAAATCATATTTGAGGAATTTTCAAACCCAAATCTGAAATAAAAATAAAAAAGAGCATCCTTGAATCTAGAAGCAAATTATATTCCATCACAAGTGTATTTCGAGGCTCGGGGTATGCCTATTCTATTATAGTCTTACGTTACTCCTTATAGATAGAACAGACTTCCTATATTTTCGATAAAAAAAAATCACAAATCAAAATAAAATTATACAAACAGAAGTCGACGAAAATATATGATAGGAAGAATATTAATATTAGGTGGGAGTGGAAGATGAAAATTGTCACGGAAGCCAAAATTAAGGGGTAAAGAATAAGAATGGTTATAATCCTAAACGATGGGATACTTATTATGGATCCTTATGAGTGGAAGTTATTCGGAGTTAAAAAAAAATAGATATGCGAAGCTGCTCCTATTATTGGTGTTCAAATTACTTTAATGAGCTAAATAGCCTAACGTAGCGGTCAACGATCAATACTCTGAATATTAGGGATGAGTAAGGTTGTATCAATCTGATACTGAAAAGAAGTAGATACAAGTATCAGATAAGGTCGAAATGTACCGGTTTCAGGTACTCGGATACTTGACTCGCGGAGTGGGAGGTGCTACCAAGGTCACCCCACCTCTCTCTTGATACTTGTATCAACTGATTGGTCAGTAATACTGATACTTGTACTTATACTGATAGTATAAGTATTAACTATCGGCGAAAGACCAATTTCGCCCCATCTCATATAATAAATAAATAAGTAAAAATAATTGTGGACAAGCTTTCACTTATTATCAATATAATCTGTAATTAGTCACTTATCACATATGTAGAAACAAAAATAAACTATGAAATTAGTTAACGGTAAAGGTTGGGTGAAATAGCATTTTCCGAGATCGCCTCCTAACATATGATTTTTCAAGAGCAACTTTCGCAAAAAAAACCTCGACCTATGCCCGGGCAAATATGGTTTCATTAATGGATATATCTATACCATAACGTAAAGGCAATTGAAATTAATGGTTGAAATCGGGTCCAAAAAAAAATTGTTCGACGAAATTGATTATTTTTTTCTCCATTTTTTTTACTTTCAGCAGTAACATATTTTACATCATTTTAAAGAAGAAAATTATTTTTACAAAATTTAAAAACAGCAGCGGAATGTGACGAGTATTATAACAGGTATAGCGTTTTAAAGAGTATAGCGTGCGGTGGCGGACAGACAAATTTTGTATTACAATCCAAATTCTACGTGTCTTGGTACGTGAGTAGCAAAAGTTTGAGGTAGGGTCAAAATCTATTTTTTTTTTTTTTCAATTCCATAGCTTTCAAAAATTAATTAACCAATAAAAAACGTGATTTTAATCATTTGATATCTTGTGCAGGTTACTATTTCGGTGAATAACTCTTTTTCCTTTAAAAATGATAATCGTTAGTTTTGTCGTCCAATTTTGTCCATCACGAAACTTAACGCCTTATTTTTCATGGTTTTAGTCTGGTTCTAGACCTAAAGTTACGGGAGCGTAAAGGATTGCTTGACCAAACGAGTGAAAAAACAGAAAAAGTCATGTTTTGAAATTTTGGATAATCCGATATTGTTCCTGAATTGCTCATATCAGTTGTGTGTTTTTTAGTGTACCTAACATATTAAATAATATATCTGCCATAGTCGGATTCAAACCCGGGACCTTCGACATATAAATTCAGCGCTCTAACCACTGAGCTTCCCACACTCTGAATATACCTAATCGAAATGAATCTCAGTAATTGGCATTTTACTAGTTATTACGCCGTTTTTATAAACTTTAGGATATAGTTGTTATTTTTATGTACTTATACTTTATAGTTACTTCCATATAAAACGGACAAGAAGGGAAAAAAACGATTTACTAAAGCTATGTTTGCAGAGAAGGGTAAGACCGGATGGAGTGACACCACCAGGCCGATAACCACTGATTGTGTTGACATTCTGGTAATTACAAGAGAGTATGTGCCATCCAGCCTCTAGTATGTAGTACGTCCCCGATACATAATGAGCTAAATAAAGTACATATTAGGCTAAAGGCTGCTAGGGTTATCGCTGCAGATGTTTGTTCTCAAATAAGAGTAGGAGTGGAGGCGGCAGAGTTAAGGGTGGAGCAGCAGAGCTCTCTGTTGGATTATTACCGAGTATTCATTAGTGACTGCTAATTACCGGGTAGAGGGCGCTTGCCTTGCTTTAATGAATAAGCTCTAATGAACCACTTTCTGTTAATTAAAGAGAGAGAGAGAGAGAGAGAGAGAGAGAGAGAGAGAGAGAGAGAGAGAAAGAGAGTGAGGGAGAGGGAAGGGGATAGAGGGGGAGGGGACGAGAGCCGGAGTGGGGGAGGCTTAAAGAAGTGAAAGATAAGTGGAAAAAGCGGAGAATAATATAGCTCATTAAGAGAAAACCTTTTCGGCGGGTCGGAGGGAGCCAATTACTACAAATGTTCAAACAAAATAACCGGTCTCATTTCGCTTAATTAACACCGCCTCCTCCCAATTAGGGCACAAAAGGAGGGGGCACTCCAAGCCCCCCACCCCCCATGGCTCAAGAATTACGCTTAAATGGCGGTTACTTGCCATCGCTCTTCAGTTGACTTCTGTCGTCCGTCCTACTTGTCCTCTCTTCCTTCCTCCGCGATCTCTTGTACCGAGGCCTCGGTGAGGAATAGCTTTTACTTCTCTTCTCTGCGATGAAATTTACAAAAAAGAGACAAATGTGGATTTGTAAAACTAACTTTTGCATTATATGAATTAAAAAGTTTCCAATTAGTTAAACAATGTCTGAAAACATACAGGGTTATTTTAAGACTAGAAGGTTAAAACTTTCAACACCCACTAATATCAAAAATCAAAAATATATTGAAGTTCAAAATTAAGGAAAAAAAAAACATTTTGAACTATAATATAGTGTTGGCCAAGTATTATGTAACCTAAGTGATTCGATGCTGCCACAGTTATTCTCTAATGAATTAATAAAGAATAAAACGATAACAAAAGAACCGAAGAAATAAGAAATACTCGATTCGTCCAAGCTTTACATTGTAATGTAGAACATACTCATAACAATAAACCAGCAAAAAAAAACAACAACTAATATATCCTGATATATTAGATATATGATATATATAGCATGACATCCAACTAATATCAAAATTCGGAAATGAAGAATAAAATAGTCCATATGGAGGCCAAACAATAATTCCTTAAATAGTCGTAATCTATAACAGATAGATAGATATAACAAACAGATAGCTACCGACGCCTCGACCCACGTTGGAAGTCTTCTTCAGTGCTTGTGATGTTGGTCACAGTAAAATATTTTTTAGGTTTCATCAGGTTCTTTTTTTACATAACTATTCCTTAATTGGTTTATCACTATTTAAGGTTTGTTTTTTTTACTTACACCCCTACCAGATTCTTATACATCTTAATTAGGTCAACTAATAATTATTAAAAAAAAAAAGTAGAATTTTCATATATATTAATGCTAGTTTTAATTGAAAAGCATTTCTTAGCCTTAAGAAAAAATAGGAAAAATATAAAGTCTTGTAGAAAAGGCGTCTGAATTTTTTTCCCAAAGCCAATTATAAAGAAAGATATATCCAGGAAAAAACAAAATCGAAATCATTATATATTTTTTCCCCTTTCTGTTCAATTCCCGTTTTTACCTGTTATTTTTATAAATAGCCGAGGTATAGTTTATTTAAAATTTCTATAGCCTAATATTTTGATATTTGAGAACCGTCCTTCAGTGATCTAAGGAATTCGTGCTAAATTTCAAGGAAATCGGTTCGGCAGTCTTAGAGAAAATCCGAATATGGCGAATAAAGGATTTTTTATTTATTATTCATTATTAATTATTTGGATGCAACTTATATATATATATATATATGTGTGTGTGTGTGTGTGTGTGTTTGTGTGTGCATATATATAATTTAACCTTTTTATATTATTTTTTATTCCACTATATATTATGTAAACAAAAAAAACATTAATGATATCATTTACAGTCATGTAATTAAACCAAAGGGAAAATTAGCTTTCCTTGATGAGAGGGGAAGAAGGAAATGTAAAAGAAAGGGTTTAGTACCCCCACTTAATCAATTTTGTTTGTCGGCCATGTTTCAGTTAATTAGAAGTGAGTAAGGCAGTGGGGGATCCCCGGCCCCACACCCTGTCGTCATTTACAACCCAACTTTCGGCCGAATCTATCATTACCAAACCTCCCCTCCGATCGGGTACCATATTGGAGTAAACATCGAAATCGTGGCTCAGATTATCATAATCAAACTTAGCTAATATTTTGCTTAGGATTGTCATTGGTTTATTCTTTACGAGTATTATACTCAACCAATGTGATTTCATAATGATCAATTAGCAATTATTCAATTATAGCGTATGCATTTGGTAAGTTATAGCTTAGTGTGAAGATTTCGTAAGTTATATCACGATGGATGCCAATTAAAGTTCGAGCCTCTTGCATTAAAAGTTTTGTAAGAAACCCACATAAACATATATCGTAGTTGTATTTTTTTTATGACAATAGCATCATTAAACAGATTTAATGGGCGAAAAAAAAACAAATTCTTTTTCATTGTATATGTTTTTATTTATTTAAACACACTTCCTTGTCTTACGGAAACACGGGTTTTGAAAATATTAATTATCACACAATAATTGTATTGTCTATTTTCACTTTTTACTCCAATTTGATGTCTCCTACTGGCCACTTCCTCGGGTTCTCCTTCCAAGATTAAAGAGTGTTATTCCCAATCCTGCTTTCCACCCGTACACAAACTCTTTGAAACAGGGTTATTGTCTCGAGTCAATAACTGAGGGAATTCATAATCGGTGAGGACGTAATGTCTGGTTTCCCTCAGTAATTTGAATCTTAGGGAATCAAAGGCGGTGCAACTTGTGACATTGAGCTCAGCAGACTCCGGAACGCGGCAGGTAGGACATAAAGGGTCAATATCCCTTTCGTAGGATGAGGTTTAGCCCGAAAGCAGGTCATGGAGCTGTGAGAAATTGCGAAATCCAGTAGTCCGGGAGAATCCATCTTGCCGCTAGTCGTGACCGGACGGTGGGAAAGTATCCCCAATCTAGGCAATCATTGAAAATTCTCAACAGCCTATCACCAAAATACGGGATACTGTCCTTTAAAATAACCGCGTCTACTGCATCCAACCCTGGAGAACGACCAGCTTTCTGTTTATCTATGGCTATACGAAGGTCATATTTGTCCAATGATGAACATACGTCTGTTCCAGGTGGGTAGTCCGTGGTGCGTCTCACAAAACTCCTTCGTCATTGTCCTGACTCAAATCATCCCTGCGATATGTCGCCTTAACAAAGAACTCAGCCGCCTCTTCAAGTGCAGTCACTTGGTTGTTTCCATGTTTGAGGGCTGCCATCGTCTGTGGAGAATACAGTTTACCCATGGCCACCTTATATGGGATGCCCCATGGATTCTTCGCAGACTCTCGATGACGAACTCGTCACAGGACTTTCGTTTTCGAGAGCACACCTCGTTTCGGTATGCCTTAGATTTGAACTTGTATTCTTTACGAAGTTCAATACGCCTCTCGTCACACCTGCATTTCTGATACGACCGCCGAGACTTGTTGAGTTCTCTCAGGTTGTTAAGGCCGGCGTCCACCAAGGGACAGTTCGAGCTCTCGCCTTCCGGTGATGAAGGGTATTTTCAGCGGCATCACGTTTAATGTTAGTTATTCTATATACTCTGTTATCCAGGTCTTCTGAATTTTACGATTCACCCTCTTCCCAGTCTTCGTCAACAAGTTTCCCCTCTAGCATGGATTGGAATGCCTCCAGTCTTTTATGCGGGTTACATAGCCCTTGTCAATAGAATGGGAATGTCCTGCATCTTGTGCTAGCTCAAATGGCCTTTTTAGTCGGAACTCGTTGACAATGTTTCCAGAGAGTGTAATCGAGCCCCTGTAATGTCTATACAGCTCTCACCCATTCCCCCAGTAAACGTAGGGGTGGGACTGGTATCGTTCATAACAACTAGCTGGCTCCTCAGGATAAATTCTCCGAGCTTAGCACCCCTTCTATCTGTTCGATTGGATCCCCAGACAGTGTTCCAGGAGTTTGTATCTGAGCATATGATAACATTTGTAGTGCTCGTTGTGATAATTTCCAAGGCAGATATATCTTCTTCAATGCTGCCATCTTTCAGGAAATATGCTGAAACTAAAGTAAAGTAGGTGTTACCCCACCTCACATAGCATGCAACGAAATCTGCCATCGAATATTGCCTCAGATCCATAACGTCGAGCTTTGGGTTGTTAATCACGATGGCAGCCATAGGCCTCCTCTCTCTACTGCTGAGGGCTATGACCCTCGACGTAATGCCGAATCCCGGGACGATGTTTCCACGCCCGAATGGTTCCTAGACTGTCATAATATCATATTGTTCATAAAGTGCACGAAGTTCATCTGCCACTACTCGTCGGCGACCCATGTTAATTTGTAGGATTCTAATTGTATCCATAAAATGTTCTTAAACCCATCTCTTTGCACTGTGATAAGTGCACAGGGCACTCTTGACTTCCGGACTTGTGTTTCGTTAAACTGGGCTCGCTTTTCGCAAGTATACAGTTAATTCAAGTCGGGTCAACATTTGTCTTTTTATGTGGACACTCTTTCATTACATGACCGCTTGTTGCACACCAGATACAAACTACAGCATCTGCCGTTCACGTGGCTTTGGTATGCTCATAGCCTTGGCACTCGGTACATCGAGGTGCATTAAGATAGTCTTTAAATGTCAAGGACCACCATCCTACATCTAAGGTACCTAATGGAAATAGTTGGAAGCGAACCATTGGGTCTTAGTCACAGTCGATGATATAGAGCGGAGATCGTCGATGACCAAGGGAGTTGGGGCCGACTTCTCGGGTATTCTTTCCCACAGAAACTTTACCGATTCTTCTGAACCCCATGCCCGTGGCACCCCTTTAACTTCTAACTTGGGTTTATTTCGCAGTGCTAACTTAGCCTTTAATCCATTCTCTCGTAGCCCCTTCCCATCCTCAGTCAGTTTGATACTCCTAACCTTCTCTATGGGAAACAATACATCGTAACAATGATGATAATGATTTCTCGTATGTATACTCAAGATTTTCCCTCTAACACCTTATGTATTGAGCAAAAGAATAGAGCAACGGCATTCAAATCCCTGCTCTGCTCTCAGGCCTTAGGATATCTCACACAGATCTCCAAAAACTTCTGGATGAGTATGGTTTCCCGCGTGAGTATGGTTTCCCTCGTTTTGTCTACTGATTTGAAGCTACCTTGGCGAATGAATGATTTATTTCAGTATGAGTTAACAACAGCTTCTCTTAAAGACACTGACTAAGAGTAAATTAACGGTCTTCCGTAGGACAATTGGTTCATCATATTTACTGCGTCAGTTGATCATAGTGAACCTTATATGATCATTGGTAGCAGATTATGCGGATGAAATAGTGATATATGCTTTCAGGAAGTCCATAAACAAGGTGCAAAAGGCATCAGCGGACATCATAGAATATCTAAATCTGAACGGCATAAATATGACGGATATCATTGTGATGATTCAACTTGAAAAGGAAACACTGCCTAAGATGTTCACTACGGACACTGAAGTCTAGCGAGTTTCAGTTACCGTTCTCAACCTTGAAGTTGCACTAGGTAGACATCCCACCTTAATAGGATACACAACTTGATCTCTCACAGTTATCTCATTGGCAAAATATGTAAGGCCATCATCAGGCCTACACTGCTCCATGGTGTACAATTTGCTTCAATATTATACTTTTCACGGCCACATTAAAAATACTGCATTCACCAAAACCTCGTCCTTTGTCGTAGTCAGAAACATCTCACTCCAAAGAAATAACATTATTGGCGAGAGGCACCAGCTATCATAAGCGCCTTGGTACATCGGCCGGAGGCACACTAAGTTTCAAGGCACATCACCAACTCTCTATTTTGAAATTAGAAATATTGGCCTTCCTTCCACATCTGGGAGATAGCAAGGAGCTGTTTCCTGGGTTGACTTGATCGCCAAGTAAAGTGGTCTGGACTACGTAGTCTAAAACCGCCCACCTTTCTTCAATCTCCCATAATGACCTCTCCACATTCCAGTAAATTAATAAAAGGTGAAGTGGGATTACTACATTCCTTCCACAATATATCGGATCGGAGGTGGATCAGCAAATTAGAGGCAACGCTTAGGGCGTGCTGAAACAAAATCATAGGTTACTATTGGATGGCTCAGAGAAAGTCCTGCCTTCTTAATACAATCCAACTAGATTTGGTAATCTACCTCTTTAGATGCTCCGACCGAATGCTCTTCACCAAAGTTTCTTAAATAGCTTAGAAGTATATTCTTCTTCATTAAGTAAAGTAATAAAATGATGACCCCATACTATTCAAGATAACCTGACTCTGCTGCTTTCAGGAATGGGAAAATAATGATACATTTCCATTTTCCTGGAAAATAACTCATACTAATCCCTTATTTTAAAATTGTTTGACATTTCAAGTAGATCATATCTCTGACCGTGAAAAAAAAAATTTGTTTATTTCAATTTTTCTTACCCTCCGTCGTAAACCTGCGACTTCCTGCCACCCTATATCGTTTAATAACAGCCCTCTAAGTCCTGTAGAACAGATCCGGTACTTAGGACTACACCTTGACAAACGCTTATCTTGGAATCCTCATACTAGACTCAAACGACAAGAAACAGCTCGCCGTTTCAGGCTACTTCAGCATTTAATGGATAAATGTTCTAAGCTCCCAATTAACTACAAGAGACTCATTTACATGACAATCATTAGACCCATCTGGACTTACGGAATAGAGCTTTGGGGCTCCACTAAGCCATCGAATTCCTCTCGTATTCAATCCTTACAATCCAAAATCCTTAATGCTCCTTACTTTGTTACAAACAAAGTAATCCATAATGACCTTAACGTCCCGTTTATTGCTGATTTGGCCCGAATCCGATATCAATCTTTTCATGACAAACTTCATTTCCACTCAAACCCACTATTTTCAAACCTCGCAACCTCTTCAATTCCTGATAATCCTTCGAGGGGTCTGAAAAGAAGATGGCCTCGTGACCTTCTAAACTGAACTTTTTAATTTGAGTACTACCACTGGGTAGTTTCTCTACTTGTCTTCTCATGTCAATGTATTCACTCATAAGATTTACTAGATTTTGTATACAGTTGTAAATTTCAATAAATAAATTAAAAAAAAAAAAAAAAATTTCTTAATTTATTTTTCTAATAACAGCCCTAAGTTTCTAAACGGGTAGAATTCATTATATTCAGACATTATTGCTGTTATTACTACTATTTTAATGATTACTTTTATTTAAGTATATATTTTCCATTCTTTTTAATCTAATTTTTATATCTCCAAAAATCATATTTCCACGAGAAAAATTGTTTATAGTTTTAATTATTTCGTTTTTGGAATGATATTTGTTATTTGATTTGTATAGATATTTATAATAAAAGTTAACAAAACTATATTAGGGAATATTATACAACTGTCATTTGGCACACTCACGTGAATGTTGGACTCACTTGGTCTTGGCAGCGTGGATGGAGAAACCTTCCATTGAAGGCACTGCTAGTAGCATGTCTCATCTCTCAGTAGTAGATCCCTGCTTCTGAGACCTCTTCGTCTACATGCCGGATTCTGTGGTAATGTTTCTGTCAGTAATGTTTGTAACGGTAAGATATGAGTGTCCAGCAAGTGGGTGAGCCATGAATTGTGAGTTTCTTTATTGTGTCATTCACGAGAGGTATGTCCAGGTCTTTTTGTAATTATTTATTAGTTATGCAGAAGGAACAATAGTATATAAAGAAGGAATATAATATAAAACACCAATATAAATAAGGAGATTTGACTGAAAGATTTGAATGGTCTGTTAGGAATGTTTTTTTTAATGAGCCCCACAAAAGCGTTGCGTAAGTCCAGGTCGGTTAAAGTAACATGTTGAGTATAATAACCCTTTTCATCAAATTAAGGCTCCAATATGTCGTCGGTATTTTTTTGGACAATGGGGAAATTCCGCATATGTTTGAAGTAGTGTTTCCGGTGTCTCTGGAATGTTGTACGAGTATGTAGCGTATTGAATTGACCTTAAAATGCTGCCCTGCAACTCTCCTGCATAAATTCGATAGTAGTAGGAAAGTTCAACTAAACACATTCTATTCTAAACGATACACTTTTTTGATCAAAAGTATGCCTGTGGTAGAACTATTTTCTTATTGCACAGGAGTGCCAAATCAAAGAAGTATGACACACCAAGAAAAGTTACACGCTACATTAGGAAAAATCACAACAATGAAGACAACCTACAGCACATCTTACATCAGCAGTCCAAACAGAACTCTCGAAGACGCTCCAAAACATCTTCTTAAAACTTTTCTTTTATCTTGAATGATAATAGTTGACCTTGTAGAAGAAAATATATGAATATATACGTAGAAGAAAATGGCCCCGGTGAAGGTCAACTAATTTATCCCTATTTAAGAGAAATTTATAGAACTCCACCAGTACTATTTTTTTAGTGTGTCCTGTCCTGATGATACGTGGATTGGCGAAATATTGACTGGTCGATTTTCCGGTATTTTAGAGCCTTAAGGCTTTTTTTTGGCATTTTTCCTTATGCATTCTAATTTACAATATAATAAGTTGTCATTGATTTCGAAGAAGATAAACCCGAATCAACGTGTTTTTTTTAAATTATTGATACAGAAAATATCGATGCCATTGATTGACTACTTTCCTGAATGGAATGACGACGAGAGTCGGGATATAATTTTGTAGGTATTATTAAAGCCTTTGGGGGATCGGTATAAGTATCTGTTGACAGAGGGACGGCGATAATAGAGGCTACAAGAGGAATAATCAGGGCATTGGGGTTACATAACGGGTCTGGTTGCTAACTTGCTTAATTAGTTAGTGTAAGGGAAGGCTGGGTAGGGAAGACTAGCTAGCGCCTACACTTTTCTCCCTTTAATTAACTACTCCACCCCCACCCCCGCTCCTTGGTATTGTACCCGCTCTACCAAATCATCCCCTCTCGTCCTCTAAGCCACCCGAAATCGGACAAGTGCTTCTCTTTTTGTATCGGATCTCGTTTACAACCCCCTTATAATTGATCTGTACCTTTTGTCTCCCGCCGATAGTTACTCGCCTGTCAATACCCCACCCTGTAATTACCCCATATATTTACTTAGCAAAATAAATTTTGCGATTCATTATTTCGTAAGAATAAATCCGATCAAAACTACACTGCATAAGAAAAAAATTAAAAATGAAGACTGCCAACAAAAGTAAAAATTCAAAACTATATAATAACTGTGTTCTGTTTTGAATTGCTAAACCAATTATTTAAATTTCATAATTTGTAAATTGAAGTTACTAACATTAGTCACATCTATTGGCATTCCGAGCGAAAATTATATACATTTTCAAGTAGTTTATTTATTAATCAAATATGTTTTGATGAGTTGCACAAGCTCAATAAAAAATATCAATACGGTTTGATTGAAATAATAGAGTTAAACGGAAAGTTTAACTATTTAGTGATGTTTTAAGTTATTAATAATAATCAGTTACTGACTCTTCTGCTGCTATTGCTCCTGACCTCCACCTTTAAAGAGGCCCGTTGTGCACGAGTCCTGAAGTCCTTATCATAGGTCTAGGCTTCTGAGATATTTTAGGTAATCTTTAAATCTCAGTTGCTAAAGGCCCTCGTGTTTTCCGGATCCAAGGTCAAATGTCCTCTACCGACAGAGTTCTTTACATTGAAAGAGAACGTGCCAAGGGGTTTCATCCTCCTGACGGGGGTCCTGTATGTCGGCCCTCTCATTCCCTGATATGTTTCAGTGTCCAGGGATCCAATTGTGAACAGCTAATTCATTAAGTCTTATGCAGCATTTCTCTACTGATGTTTTAAGTTATTATTAGTATTAGTTGCAAAACTATTAAACCACCTTATTGTTATATATTATTATACTTATATCAATCGAATATAAATATTTAAACTATAGTTGTTAATTTTTAAACAAAATTTATTATATTCTTTTAATCATAAATTAATTAGTCGGATGGACATAATATATCAAAATATAATCGTATTGTATCATACTTGTTTCTTATTTTTTCTCCCGCCCTTTTGTGCTTTTCAGCGTGATTCTCCAACTACTTCGTCCATCCTGGTCTCTCGCCAGTTCTTCTGCTGAACCAGGGTTTTCCCTCATTTCTGAACTAGTCCTTGGATGTGCGCCATCCATGTTCTTCTAGGTCTACCAAGTTGTCTCTTCCCAATTGGTCTCGCTTTTATACACTTTCTTGGTGCTCTGTCTTCCCCATTTTAAATATGTGTCCATACCATCCTAGTTGTCGGCATTCTGTGATAGTACCTTAAGTTCGTACCTTATTCTCTCTTTTCTTACTTTGTTTCCCTTGGTTTACCCAATATTCTTCAAAGAAATAGCATTTCTTCTCCTCTTATCCTGCTTACGTGCTTTTCTTGGATGGCCCAGCTATCGGGCCCATATAATAATGTAGAGAGATATACTGCTTTGTAGTATTTATTACTTTCTATTTTATCTGTACTATTTCAATGCTTAATCTTCAATTCATAACGATCAGGCGTAGAAGTAATCATTCTAACATGTGCACTCCTGTATAGGAATTGCATTGTGATTTTCCATGATGTCAAATAGTCGCCCGGAGATATGGTTCTGAGACTGTCTGCTTTGGGGAAATAAATATAGGTCCTTCTGTGCATGCTGATCCCCTGAACAACATAAAACCCTTGGGTCTAGACCAATTCGTCACTCACCCCAATTAAATTCTACAAATTTTTCCAAAACGAATCTTAAAAACCTGATTGAAAGAAAAAATAGCCTTCTAAAGTGTTTGAAAACATATCATGAAATTCCCAATGGAGTAAAACTATTTGATTTTTTATATTTTTATTTAGAAGAGAAAAGATATGCCCCCGGCATTTTTTTCTCTTCTTTTTTGGGGGGATTTGATTTTTTGATAAATAATTTTTTTTGGAATGACGAGTATTTCATACACTATCTATAAACGATGTACATGATAATTATAATGTGTTATAAATGTTACTAGTGGGTCCTTTTTGGAACAATTGGTTCACTCATGTCTTGTTTTGTATTTTTGCAAGCCAAAGCTTAGTGGTATTATAAGTAGTGTGAACATTTAAATTTCTTTTTGCTTAAGGCTAATGAGTTGTTTAAATGAATAGGAAACCATATCACAAAATTATTGAAAGTACCTGTTTTTAACTTGAAATATGATTTAGATAAGCTAGATCCATGGTGATTGGAATTTTGGGTAAATCAATAGCAACACAACACCACTTTATTTTTAAAACATATTAATTCTGCAATAATTTAGAAATGCTCCAATTAAAGTGTGATTTCAACGGTATAATAGAAAATTTTCGATATTAGTCTCCACGAAAGCTAATTGTTCCTAACGGATAATATACAGTCAGACTTTTTAAAGGCACACTTGTCAGAAAGTTTCCATTAACAAGAAATCTTTTACATTAAATTATATGAATGGAGCATTTTTTTACTTATTCATATCGCACAGTAATATACTAACATAAAGTATAAAAAAAAAAAAGAAGAAGAAAATCTATGTAGAAATTCCGTAAAGCAGGTCTCTAGCGCCTTCAATGTTGCCACGCGTACCGCACGACGTAGAGGTATTGAGAAAATTGAATTGAAGGCGTTAGAAGCACCTATCCTCAACTTTAATGATACAGAAATAAATATAAACGAAACGGTTACATTATTTTAATAAAAATTATCAACTCTTAGAGTAAAAAAGAAGTATTTTTTAAAATTATATTTAAATAATACATGTGGTATTTGTTATTAGGGAGAGGAGTGGCTCAGTGGTAGAGTACTGAGTTACCATGCCGGAAATCCTGGTTCAATTCCCGCTGCAGGCCATGATTTTTATTTAGTCTGTTTGCAGCGGGAGATGGATCATATAGGATCTAGGACCCTCCTGGGGCCCACCCAGCCTCTATAAAATATTATAAAAATAGGGTACCCAAAATAAGGGGGAAAAATCTGGCGGTCGAGCGTGACCTAGGACAAGTCACCTCCTTGCAGAACCGTTGTCCATGAAACAGTACAGTCTCTACCATGTACTGAACCCCAGACCCTTCATGGGTTGTAGTGGTACAGATTTTTTTTTTGTATTTGTTATTAAATACTTCAGACACGAAGAAATCTTAAAATTTTAACATACACTATAACTGAAAATTATTTAATGGACAATGATTTCAATCAATAAAGAGTATAATTCTTTGGTCTTCCAATTACAGATGGGTATAGAATATAGTTTTCTTGTTTGGTTTATTTTGTTGGTTTTTATTTTACTTCTTACTTCATTTTATTTGACTATTTTTCAAAGTTTGTTATTAAATTTATTTAAAATATTATCCTTTTTTATATGTTTACTCAATTTTTTTTATGTTTATATTTATTTTTTACCAAAATTTGACTTAACTATGTGTTTTAAGAAAATCGGGATTCAATTTAGTTTTTAACATTATTTGCTTTATTCTTAATGTAATTAACTATTTTTGTTCTGTTTTATTTTTATATTATTTACTTATTAGCATGTAAATATTTAATTAAAATACATGTTTAAAAAAGAATTAAATCGCTATACATTGAAAAAAATACATAACACTAAATAAACTGAACAGTAAT
Organism: Troilus luridus; assembly: GCA_964056705.1. Taxonomy (NCBI): domain Eukaryota; kingdom Metazoa; phylum Arthropoda; class Insecta; order Hemiptera; family Pentatomidae; genus Troilus; species Troilus luridus. Next base: position 141,394,215 of record OZ057412.1, read on the forward strand.
TACAGTAAAATAACCATGGTAAGGCAAAATAAATATGTTAAAAGAGGATTTTTTAAGATTTGGTTAAAAACATAAGTAGGAAAATTTAAAACGAAAGTACAAAAATAATTTTAAAGAAGTCTCATCAAGAAGTACTGTAAATTAAGTAACGGGTAGTTTTATTAAATAAAAGTAAGTATGGAATACCCACTTGTTTATTTTTTCCATTAATTTTTATTATCATATTCTGCATTTTATTTATTTATTTGACGCGAAACAGCCCTGAAGGACTACCTTCAGGTACCTTCTCGGCCCACCTTTGCCTCATGGTTTCACTGAAGGTTTTTCTTCTTTCTTCTGTCCAGGTCTTGGACGGAAATTTTTTTCTTTCCGCCTCTTTTGAGGAATTATTTAGCATTTTACTGAAATCATTACATTTTTTTAGTTTTTTTTTAATTTCCTATCAATGTATATCGATGGTATTCTTTATTCTTTTTTGTATGGTTTTAATCTTTTTTAAACATAATTTAAATATTTACATGGAAACAACTATGATCAAATAAAACAGAAAAATAGTAATTAACTATTCATCAAAAGCTTCTTAGGGTTTCAACCGTGTCGTCGTCAAGTTCTATGCCAACGTTTCGATAGACATGCCGCTAGCTTCCTAAGGGCTTTGAAGAAGGAAAAGGCTTTGAAAGATTTTGACGGAAGAAACCTTTCATGAATTGATTCAAAATATTGGACAATTTAAGAGAGTAAATAATTATATGCATGAACAATAGAGAAAATCCTGTTTAAAAAAATAATCATGGTTGCCTGGCCCGCTTGAGAATAGGCCACACACGGCTCACTCATTTATCTATTATTCAAAGACATCCACCGCCTTCACACCATTCTCACAAGTAAACACATTTTTTCAAGAATATAACCATTAGCTATCAGCAATAAACAAAATAGGACTAGCACCAGATTTGTCAAAGGTGCTTGTCGAATCCGAGCCTGTCTCAATTATAGCTCAATACACATCTAATTCTTTTCTGAGGTAATTGTGTGTATGTCTGTGTGTGAGAGATTCATGTCACGTGTGTGCAGTGCTGACCAATGATATATACATATATTTTATAGAAACCATAGGCGTTGAGGACCTAAGGGTTTTACGTCTGTAAATACCAATAAACAACAATTTGTTTTGCTAAATTGAAATATTTTAGATTATAAAAATACCAATTTAAAGTTTTAACACTAAAGAACTTAATGCAAAATAAACTGTTTAATATTATAAAAAACAGATTAAATAGGCATATCACTACTCCTAGAGGAGAGAGTTAGGGGAGAAAAGAAAAGAAAAAAAAGGAGTGAATAAGAAAAAAACTCCATTCATTAAAGGGAACCTTAGCCGCTTTTAATTAATTTCATCAGTTCTATATAATTACTTTATACAGTGGAGGGGGCGTGCGGAAGTGGTGGGGCGCCTGCAATAAAAGTTTATTCATTTAATTTTCATCTCGTTTTAAATGGGCCGGTGGTGGGGGGAAGGTTTTGATTAAGGAAGCCGTGGAGCTGTAGCAGGTAACAGGTAAAGTTAAAATTACCTACAAGTGCTTCGCCTCACTGCTACATATCACCTAACCTCCTCTAATGAAACCTACCCCACTTTTCCCTTTTACACCCCTCGGATTAACAAAGCCCCCCGGAGCTAATGATTTAATTTCATTAAATTGAAACCGGGAGCCTTGTTCCTTTGCTAAGGCCGCAATCGTTCTGAAATTTGTTCCAGCCCTGAGTACTGAAGATACTCGACACGAGCCCGCTTCAATAGAACACGCTCCATTATTAGCCTTGCTAATTATCACGATTGGCTTAATTAGTGATCCGATGGGGAATTATTAGCCGTGGGACATGGGTTTAATGTTCGGGTTCGAAATCAAAACTTTGAACTAGACGTTTCCCTAGTCAAAGCACCAGAAACGATTCGTTAAACTATCATTCTGACATTTCTTTTTAAACTTAAATTCTTCAACACATAGACATAGTGGCCTGCTTCCCCTAATAAAAATCCCGACGAATTGGACTTTTTTATTACCAAAGCTTTAAGAACTGCATCATTTTACATCATGACTTTTACCACTACAGCCCATGAAGAGTCTTGAGTTAAATACTTGGTAAAGCTCTAGTAATGTTTCTAGGAAAACGGTTGTGCATGGAGGTATTCATGCTCAAACCGCCAGGTTTTTCCCCAACTACCACAGACGATTTTGAACCCTGTATCTTGGGATCGGCTACTAACCACTCTACCACTGAGCTACTCCGCTCCCATTTTACATCATTACATGGATTAAAATTAATAGATTAATGTGGGAAGAAACATGAAGCCGAAATGGTTGAGAAGTAAGCAACTGGAGGGAAAGTTTGACCGTGCCAGAGAAAGAGGAAGAACAAGGCTCCAATTTTCAGATGGAGTGGCACTGGCGCATCTTGATCGTAGTTGTGACTTCAGGGCGACCGCATTCGTTAGAGTCGCCTAGCGAAGGCTAAATGAGGAGGCTAAGAACCAACAATAAGGCCATATTTTATTGTACTAAGATCTATCGTCGTAAGTTCGAGTTCTAATTTTTGATCTCGCCATTGGTCAATCTAGGCGACCATGGCTGTCAGAAGAAATAACAAAGCTCCGTAATAGTACAATAGATTGGGACGCTTACCATGACTTTCTGAGTATAGAACTTTCAATTCCTTGTTCAATAAAATATTTCTTCATTTTTTTCCATGAGATCAGGAGCAAAGTATTTACCAAAGCATATAAGTGACTTGTTCACAGCAAACCGAAGAAATTGTAAGAAAGCAAGGCCAAAAATCAGACTTCACTCAGACAGATGATAATTTAAAGTACTGATTAAACAACATAAACGATAATAAGGACAATTTTACAGGGAGTAAACCGTAGTTAACAGGGTAAACCATTATGCATACTTAAATAGCTTACCTACAATAGAAACCTAAGGAAGGATACCAAGAACTTGTTCAATTAACGAGAAGTGTCTGTGTCACAACTACAATAAGAAGATGGACAGTTCTGGATAAGTAGAAAACTAAAATCTTTGTCCAATATTATTCGCCTCTATTCACAGCTATTCGTTTCTATTGTTCTTGAATAATTAGATCAAAACCTTATTGCTTTATTCTTCAGACATCCCACAATAGTCTGTCTATTCCTTTAAAGTTGAACGATAAATCAGACACTTACCGATATATTGTTATTATCGATCTATTGATATATTGTTATCGCAACATAACTGTTACGATAACCTAGTAGATTCCTTGGGAACCTTTCACCTTCGACATTCATCAGCTGCAAAGTAAGGAAAACTAAATTTCCATTGAAGAACATATTTACTCAATAAAATGATGTACAGTAGAAACAAAGACATTTTCAATCACTCTGAATACAGATTTATCAGTCTCCTCATTTATAAAAAAAAATTCAGAAAAATTAATATTCAAAATACTGATTATTATACTTATTCCTTTTCTTCCTCCCTACGCCTGGAGTTTCATCCATCCATCGCAATTAGGCACCACGGTCTATAGCTAATGCCATCTTCTGTCCTATCACTTTTCCTCGTCTTCGTCGGATATGAGGTCTTCTTAATCTACTCAATGCTATCCCTTAGGTCTTTTACCAGATGGACAGCTTCCAAGAAGCTTCTGGGTTCTCTATGTTCTACAATGCTGCAAATATGACCATACCGTACCATACGCCTTAAACTGTCTTTTCTTGAGTATTTGTACCACTGGCTTGACACCTAACTCTTCTCTTTCTTTGCCATTTCGTATGCAGCCTCATCTTGTTTTTCCAGCCACTCTTCGGAGGGATCTTATTTAAGCTGTGGTTATTCTCTTATATCTGTCTTGAGTAATCCAGCTTTCATTTCCGTAGTTAGGAAGTATACTCCTTGATATATCCTTAATTTAATAATATTTGATAATCCGCTCCAATTTCTCTTCTTACATATAATGCAATTGCAGATTGAGTTTTTCTTTTTCTGTTGCTGACATCATCATTCATTTTCCCATTTCTGCTTACTATAATAAATAATATATAATATCATGTACGTACATTAGAGCTTGAAGTATTCCATAGTCTCACCATGCCTCCGGCCGTTCTCGTTTTGTAAATTTTTTTATTTCGTTCATGGAGTTTATGAACAGCATAGCTCTTAAGCTATCTCACAGCTTTATTCCCTGTTCCATGGTAAAATGTCTCGATTCCTCCCCATTTATACTAGCAATACCTTTTGATTTTCGATAAACTGATTTAACAGCATATATGAGGTTTCCATAATTTGTACCTTGAAACTGTCAAATGCTGTTTTTTTTATCACGAAAAGCCGTGAACATGTTTCCGTTTCTTTGTCAGGTTTTCTCCATAAGGCATATAAGAGAAAATATAGGGTCTTCTTCCTGGCCTAAATCCTGCCTGTTCGTCATCAGTCTTTGGTTCATTTTTTCGTGTATTGGTATTATTTTCTTGTCCCGCAGTTTCTGAAACAGAGATTGTATGGCTTTTGTAAGCTATAGACCTCCATAATTGGCTAGTTTTGGAGATATCCCATCTCTCCATGCAGCTTTACCATTCTTAAGTCTCTCGACTGAAAGTTCAACTACTTCCGATATCATTTCATCATAGACAGTTTATTCAGTGGTGATCTGTTCTAGGGCTCTATGGTCTGTTCTTCTTGTCCACTAAATTCTTCCCGGCAGTGGCATCTCCAACTTCTAATATTTAAGCTTACTCTGAGACTACCTTACAGTTCTCATTTTTAACATTTCTTATTGGCTTGATTTTTCTACATTTTATGCCTTTTACTTTTCTCGGCTCTACGCATTTTACTACATTGTCAGACCATAGAAACTTCACTCCTTTTTTTAAAAAATAAGATATTCCTTTTTGGAATAAAAGATTCAAAAATTACTGTATTATTTTACTTTTTGCTAATACCTAGGACCTAGGTTCCAAATTAGAGATCTGCCGATAAATTATTTACAACAGCCGTTAATTGACACTGTGAGAGACCTGCTTACCCTTTTGTGGCTTATCTAGCTCACTTAATCAAAAGTGGGTAATTTTTAAATGGGAATAAACTTGATGATTGAGCGTAATTTCGGTCATAACACATCCTTATATAACCATAAGCTTAGAAACAATACCATTCATTGAACATATTTTTTTTCTATTTATGAGCCTTAGAAATTTTTTTAATCGGTCTTGACGGGAGAACCGCAAGAACCATTACTGGTTCCTTTAGTATGTATTTCATTGAGCAAGACATATCCATCAGTTCCCAGGGTTTGAAATGAAAAAAAATTCTTCCTTATTTATTTATTATATTCCTTTATCTTTTCTTAAACTGAAATTCTTATTTAAATATTTTAATAGTATCAAATTTGCTCAATGCGCAATTGCGCAGGTGCAAATGAAAATTAAATTATAAATAAATAATAAAAATATTTTAATAAATATGTGTTTTCATTTGACATTAAAGAATGGGAAGTAAGTGAATTGGTTTCTATTTTTGGACTTCTCAAATGATTTGGATATTATACGTAATAGGTAATAAGTATTATATTATAAGTAAATTACTGCATGCGGAACAACCGTCGTGTTTTATTAATCCATTTAACATTATGTAAACAATAATTTAATTAAATAATTTTAATAATAAATTAAAACCATTTTCAATATTTAAATATCCGTATTTTGAATCAAAGTCCTTGTACACAATCTGATAATCCCTCCCCATAATTACTTGGATGATTCCTAATGAATGCAGGAGTTGTTGCAATCGCTACGGTAGGACGGGAGCGGGAAGGAAGAAGGGATAGTCCCTTAACGAACGGCAGTGTACCCGCAGATTAGGGCTCACTAATTAGCTCTATTAATTAGCTTGTGACAACGCAGCAAGCTGATACTATGGATCACTGCCCTTCACCCTGTCACCCACAAATTTTTATTAAGTCACAGTAAGAGATTATGCATTATAAAAAATTATGCAATCGAGGATATTTATTTTTTAAATTTAAATTGGTAATACTTTTTCGCCTACTTCAACACTTACTAGACAAACGCTCTAAGCTCCCAATTAATTACAAAAGACTCATTTACATGACAGTTATCAGACCTATTTTGACATAAGGAGTTGAGCTTTGGGGCTCTACTAAACCATCCAATTCATCTCGTATCCAATCCTTACAATCCAAAATCCTTCCTAACATCCTCAATGATCCTTATTATGTCACAAACAAACTCATCCATCATGATCTTAATATCCCATATGTTACTGATTTGGCCCAAACTAGATACCTATCTGTTCAGTAGCGTAACATTTAAAATTTTGTATACTCAAATTTTATCACCTAGTCACCGCCGCCATGATCGGGCATAGCCATCTAGATTAGGAAAGAAGGTTGAGACACCATCTGTTGGCCGAATTGCCCACTTGATCTTCCGATTCACCCTGCATGCTAGGTATCTCGGCTCTACTGGACAAAAGCCTAACCTCGTCGTTCACCGCGATTGATGATATTCGCCCATAGCCCTGTATCGCAGAAGACACAAGAAGTGTATACGCGATACCACCAGATCGCCTGCTAACCAAAGACTATCAGAGCTCAGGATACGAATCCATCTTCAACTGTAAGTTATCTTTCATTCAATCATCAAAAGACTATACAATTTAACATCATTCGCTGTTCGAGATAAAGACTCTATAATCAATCACCATGCGGCCTACATCGCCCAGTGTCAGTGTGCTCCTATAACTATTCATCAAGTTCAAAACTTATATTAATATTTCTTTCATATTCGAATTTTTTCATGTTCCTTTTTTTTCTCTTTAATTGTAAAAATTATAATTTCGATATTTTCTTAATTGTAAGCCTAACCCGTAATTATATTTAGATTTAATAAACTCTCCCACATGTTTCAGTATCTGGCTCAATTATTTAAAATCCTCTATTCCATTTTACCATTATATTTTATTATTTATATTTTTGCTATTCAGTCTAATCACGCCCGTACACTATCCTTCCATGACAAGCTCCATACACACTTGAATCCGCTAGTCTCTCAACTTGCTTCCCATACTGTTCCTGATAACCCTCCGAGGCGTCTGAAAAGAAGATGGCCTTGAGACCATCTACTGTAGAACTTTATTGGAGTGCTACCGATGGGTAGTTTCTCCACAAGTGTTTTTCATGTCATATTGTGCATATTAGCAGATTTACTTGTTATAATAATATTATAGTTGTAAATATAAATTAAATTAAAAAAAAAATGGTAATATTTCAATACCTAAATGCATAACAGTACTCAATCAAATCCTATTAGAAGCATATGCATCATTTAATTTTTTTTACATTTATTCATAAAAATTGACTCCCTTATCATATTAATTTACTAATTAAATAGACTTTTATGATACGTAACGTCATGCGACAGAGGAAAGTAGAGAAACTATCCACTGGTAGTACTCAATAAATTCAAATTAAAAGGTCTAAGAAGGTTGTCTTCTTTTCAGAAGCCTCGGAAGAGTATCAGAAATTGAAGAGGTTCCCAGGTTTGAAACTCGTGGGAATAAAGTTAGTCATGAAATGATTGATAACGGGTACGGGCCAAATCAGTAAGTAAGTAAAAAGCATTGAGGATTTTACGAAGGATTTTGGATTGGAAGGATTGGATACAAGAGGAATTCGATGCCTTAGTGGAGCACCGAAGCTCTAAAAAGCTCTAAATAGGTGTTCCATTATAGGAGTCTTTTCTAATTGATTGGCAGCTTATAGCGTTTGTCTTGTGAGTGATGGAGTAGCTTAATACTTATTGTAGTTTCTTGTCCAGTAATTTCAAAACTTAGATCACATTTAGGCATCAACATTTTAGTTTTAAGAATTTGAAAATTACCACGTTTTCTTCAATACTTCCTTTAAAAAACTTAGCTATGACAGATAATGTAAGAAATTAATTTTTTTAATTAATAAGATTTTTATCTATCACCATTTATATTCTCTTCTTCAGAGGAGTTGATAGTTTGAATTCTCCGTCATTAATTCACATTTTCCCTTGTTGTAGAATACAATGTCATAGTTGAAACAGGTAATAGATGGCGTGAAGTGACTGCATTTTTATCTCTAGCTATGAATTTTTCGAATGGCAAACACAAGATTTGATTACTCTTTTAGGTTTCCACGGCCACTATTTCTACAAAATAGTCCGTGTCGCTAACTTTTTCGCCAACGTTTCGCCAGACATGCTGCTGACTTCTTCAGGCCAGAAAAGAGAATGAAGAAAAAGTTGGTGACACGGTCTAAACCAGAAGATACCACTGAAGTATTTTGTACAAGATTTGATGTTCGGAAATTTCGATTTTATGAATTGAAAAACTATTAGTTCCCTTGTTACAGCTTATTTTCTTAATTTAAACATCACTCTCTAGACTTATGTTCATCCCAGGGAATCAGAAGCTAGGGAGCTTTTCATTCAGGCTATCGTTTCACATGCACAAGACCTTTTGTGCTTTTGAAAAAGATTTAATCTAAAATCTAGAAAATCTGGTAATCGGAGAAAATTGGGATGGACAGAGAATTCGTAATCGTAAAATGATGTTGAAAATACTGAGATACAATGAACGACTGAAGGAGGTGACAATTTAAAATCACCAAGAGAAGAAGAACCACTACGGAATGAGGAGGAGGCACTTCAAGTGTTACAGAACAGTAGAAGCTAGAGAAGTACCAGGTTTTTGAAGTATTCTCAACTATTCGTCATTATTTGACTGTTAATTTCTTCGCTGAACTAGATTGGTTATGAAAACCAGTTCATTCTTGCTTATCCATTTAATAACACGACAATAATACGGAAATTATCTTAAAAACATTCCTGATGCCCATTAAATATATGGTATAATTATCAATTCCAGAAAAGGTGTGAATGACCACAAGAAATACTCATGAATTAAAATCATTATTTCTGTATTTGCTGTTGGAACATCATAATCCAGTATGACAATTTAATTATTACTCTTGTCAATGGGTTGAAGTTTTTCAAATCGTTCATGATGCAGAACCGTTCTTAAAAATTAAAGAGTTCATCACCAACTCGACGCAGTAATCAGTACACCCTAATTTAAATTCAAACTCTGACCTCTTGCCTTTCTCTGACAATGAACATTTCGCTAATTGTGGTGTAGTCGAAATCGGATTTGGTCCGCCTTCTATTCGGCATATAAAGAAGCCAGGGAGGGGATGAGGAAGGGGTTGGAAAGGGAGGAGTAAGTGAGGTTCGTTATGGGTTTCTTTTCAGAGAGGAGGGCACTAATTAGAAATGGAGGCCAATGAGGTTTGTAGCAGCGAGGTAAAAACAGTTCTAACGAGGCGTTCATTAATTGAAGGAGCCGATAGGGGGCACATCTCGATCCCCGTTACTAATGAGCTGGCTTAGGATATGAGGCCCTCGCCTCCAATCCCCTGTTTCTTCTTCCTCTCACTTTTACTCTTCCCTCTTCACTGTCGTACGGACCACCCACGATGTTAAAATACAGACACTGATAAACAGCTATTAATACAAATGAATAGGTACTTCTATTGATAGTATTATTATTAAACAATTCTCGACAGGCGAATCAGGTGTCTATCAGCTATTCGTCAGACAAATAGGGATTACTTATAATTGATATAGCAATGGCTTATGGTACGGTGAAGGAAGGTAATAGGAATCACTTCTTCCCGTGTTTAATCCACATACCTCTACTACTTTAGAAAGATTTTTCACCCAACAATTTTGCCTTCTTGTTGGCAGGCATCGTAGGCACCCTAACTTGGTAGGCCATGTATAAAATGATGTATTCCCATATCAGTTTTAGACCCAAGCATTTTAAATATTTATTAGAATTTATATTGGGAAAGAGAAAAAAAACATTTTCCAGTCAATTATATTTTCTTGATCCTTATTTATCACTTGAGACGTTTCGACAATGTGTCATTTTCAATCTATCACGTTTTTTTTTCTGTAATTGACTGGAAAATGTTTTTTTTTTCTGTTTCCCAATATAAATTCTAATAAGAAATGAGTCCAGTATAATTTATTTATTTATTTATTTATAATTTAATTTTCATTTGCACCTGCGCAATTGTGCATTCAGCAAATTTGATACTAGGGTTTTTCACCTTGATTTTCTACTTGAACTTCTTTATGATGATGGAGTAAAAATATAAATATCAATAGGTGAGTAGGTCTCTTGGCCAATTTCTTTTTAATCTTTTCCTATCCAGTCCAGGTAACAAGGAGTAGGAAAGCGGAAGAACGAGTGGGTTTGGGTGATATTGTGTCGATGAGTGGAATGTCATGTATTTGTTATGAATATATGATTTTATAGTGGGAATGTTCATGTCGTTGTGTATGGTGTGATTCGAAATATACCATGGTGCATTAACAATTTTTCTGAGAATTTTAGACTGTGTTGTTTGAATCTTGTGTATGTGGACTTTTTTTGCTGAACCCCAAAGTTCTGCTCCATATGTCCAAATAGGTTTCAGTATGCTATTATAGATAAGTCGTTTGTTCCGTAAGTCAAGTGAAGATCTGTAGTCCAGCAGATGTGATAGTTGTTTGTACCGTCTAGTCAATTCTTGTCTCTTTAATTTTGTATGTTTGTTCCATGTAAGTCTTTTGCCCAAGTATAGTCCGAGATAACGTACATAATTTTTGGAAGGTACTTCGTCGTTGTCAATTTTGACTGCTGGACACGAAGCTTTGCGTAGAGAGAAGGTTACATGGCTCGATTTCGAGGCGTTTATTCTTATTTGCCATTTATAGAACCACTTTTCTAAATCAAATAAATGATTTTGAAGAGCTATAGATGCTAAGTTTGGGTCTCTGTGAGAAGAAATAATAGCTGTATCGTCAGCGAAGGTATAGATGTTGGTGCAAGGATCCTCCGGGATATCAGAGGTGTAAACAGAATAGAGGATGGGGCTTAAAACACTGCCTTGCGGTACACCCCTGCATTGAGGAAAGAAGGAGGAAATCGAAGAGTCAACGGAAGTACAGAAGAATCTGTCGTGGAAATAAGATTGAAGAATTAAAAAGTATGTAGGAGGTAAGTGAGGTTTTATTTTCCAGAGAAGACCCTTGTGCCAGACACTATCAAAAGCTTTTTTAATGTCAAGAAAAATCGCAGAGCAATATTCTTTTTTTCTCAAAAGCGATAGATATTGCATCCACGATACGATGACACTGTTGTACAGTGGAGTGATAAGAACGAAAGCCAAATTGGTGGTTCGGTATCACTCCGCTATTTTCGAGGATAGGCTTTATGCGATTAAGGAAGAGTTTTTCAAATAATTTAGACATTATAGGGAGGAGTGCAATTGGACGATAAGATGAAGGATTAGTGACAGGTTTAGAAGGTTTAGGTATTATTTTAATTATGGAAAGTTTCCAAAGGAGCGGAAAATAAGTTGTGCGCATGATTGAATTATAGATGAGGGTAAGAAAGAGAACAGCTTTTCGAGGTAAGTGGCGAAGGATGAAGGGAGTGATGAGATCATAGCCAGGAGCTTTTTTGTTTGGCATTTTGTTCAGTACTTGATAGATTTCTTTTGGATGAAACGCCGGAGGAGGGAGTGATAAGGGTAGTGCTGTTGTCAAGTCGCCAGTTTGTCAGTTAGGGTTTTATCCTGGATATCATTTGCCTTAAATATATGAGAAAGATGTTTTGCAAATTCATTAGTTTTTTCTTCGCTCGTCATCGCCCAAGTGTTGTCTGTACGTCTAAGAGGATATTGAACCACCTTTTGCTTTAGAATACTCCTTGTAGCTGTCCATACTTGTCTGTCTCTGTTGTTTAAAGAATTTAAATAGTCCTTGTAACTGTTGTTTTTAAATTTTGATAATTCTTGTTGAAGGTTTCGGGTTAGTTTGTTGAGTTTTTTTTTGTATGAAGGGTATCTTGTTCTTTGCCATAAAGCTCTGATCCTACGTTTTTCTTTAATAAGATTTCGTATTGGTTCAGGTAGGTAGGAATCAGGTTTTGGTAAAGTCGTCTTTGGTGTTGTGGAATACCAAACTGCGTTTTGAATACATTCAGTCAAGTATAATAGTCCAGTATAATAGAAAAAAATTATAAAAATATTTATTAGAATAAAAAATTACTTGTAAATTAGTTATTGTTATTTGCAAGTATAAAATTATGAGATTTCATTAATTATTTTATCTATTTTTTGTTTAGAATATAAAATTATGGAGATTCCATTACTTCATCATAATACGAGGGCTTTTCAGAAAGTAAGGAATTTTGAAATTAAAAAAAAAAACAAGTACAAGAAAAACATTTTAAACATACATAGAAAAAACGTAAATAGAACATATAAAAAACATAAATGTGAACGAGGGACTAAAATATTACTTTTCAACATAATCACCATTCAAATTCAGGCAATTATCATAGCGGTGGACAAGCTTTGAAATTCCCGTGTCATAGAATTCTGCCGTCTGTGATCTCAGCCAGTCAGTGACGCGTACATGGAGCTCCTCATCGTCGTCAAAACACTGTCTAGGCCAGCGGCCAAATGTTTGAGGGTCGCAAAAAATTGAAGAGAGTTGCAATTTTGATATGTTGCATGTCTGAGCAGTGTAAATCTAAGTTTGTAACCGAAAAAACGGATGGGAAAACTTTTGGTAGCCGAAAAACCTCGACATTTTCGGAGTTATTTCAGTTTTTGCCCTGTATCTCCTAATCGGTGCATTTTCAAGTAGATTGAACTTGCTAAAATTTTAATCAAACCACAGCTCTACAGGCCTAATAAATTCTGAGTTACGCCCCTTTCAAAATTGGTCATTTTTTCCAAAAAGTTCAAAAATCCTACTTTCGTGAGGAACGCCGGGCAAAGGAGTGATCCTACGATGAAAATTAATTGAAATGAAGTTGTAGTAAATTTAATTAGCTTTAATTTAAGCACATAACGAGGCCTGCGGTGTTATACTTGTTAATTAAAAGAAAGGAAACATGGGGAAAGTGAGTGTGTTAAGAAAATGACCTCGACGAATAAATCTAAAACAGAACTTAAAACTTGTTTGTTGTAAAGCAGTAATATTTACTTGTAAATTATCTATAAAAAATAATGGTAGTACTAGTAGGAACTACTATGCAGGGGGGGAGCATAGGTTTTTCGGGCTCCAAAAGTTTTCCAATCCGTTTTTTCGGTTGCAAACTTGGATTTACACTACTCAGACATGCCCTTACAACATATCAAAAATGCAACTCTCTTCAATTTTTGCGGCCCTCAAATACATGGCCACTGGCCTATATTTGGACTATTTGGAAAAGTGACCATGGGGCGTAGCTCAGAATTTATTAGACCTAATGGCCTCGGTCTGTACTTAAATTAAAGCTAATTTAATTTACAACAGCTTCATTCTCTATGAATTTCATCGTAGGATCACTCGGTGTTCCTCACGAAAGTGGGCCGAAACTTGGACTTTTTGGGAAAAATTACCAATTTTGAAAGGAGTGTAAGTCGGAATTTATTAAAGCTACAGAGCCGCGATTGGATTCAAATTGTAGCAAATTTAATCTACATTAAAAATGGTCTCTAATGTTTTTTTATCGCAGTGATTAGGAGACAAAGCCCAAAACTGAATTAACTCCGAACATTTCGAGGTTTTCCGGCCACCAAAAGTTTTCCCATCCGTTTTTTCGGTTGCAAACTTGGATTTAGACTACTCAGAAATGGCCTTACAACATTCTTCCCAGTTGAACGAGTTCAGGAGTTCTAGCGTACGGTTTGTCGTGTGAGGTCGGGCATTGCCATGCAAAAGCAAAATTTTGGATGACAATTATTCTCGGCGCTTTCCCGATGAATTTCTTATGGTTTTATGGTTTTTGCCAACAAAAAACGAATAAGATACCGCACCTCACTATTGGCGGGATTTTGGACTGCACCACATATTTCAAATTTTAATATAAAAATAGGGGTAGCGCGGAGATGTTCCCGTTGTCACAGCTAGACGCTGATTGAGGTGCCGAGCATGAGCACTCCAAAGTATAAGCTATTGGCAAGCGCCTGACGGAAGCGTTCCTTAGTTTCTGAATTGCCCTAGTAATCACTTCATCAAATACTTTATTTGATAGTTAATTTTTATAAATATATGGATGAACCAATAAACTTTTTGTCTTGATCCAATGGTTCCCACAACTTTGCCACTATAAAATGAATACATTTCCAAAACATGTGATGAATCTTGTTGGGCGCAAAATGTCCAACATGAGCTCCGGTTAGCCCCCCTGTTAATAGACCTTACATTTATGAATGTATATATACATAAACTACGCAAAAATTAATAAGGATAACGCTATTTTTTTTTTTTTTTTTTTTTTACTTTGCCTAGCATTTTAATATTATTTTTATTACAAAAATCATTATTATTTGTTAGAAATTATATTATGTTAATTACTACCTAGGGTACCCGGCAGGAAGTTGATATGAGATGTGTGGTAGTTGGAATAAAATAATATACTTTAAAATATATGAGTTACAAATTTTTTATAATAATTTAGAAAATATATTCTAACTACAATATTTCTATTTACAATACTTGTTTATAAACAACATTTTTCATTTTTTTTTATCCGAAGTTTTTGAAATTTTGGACTCGAGAGCAAGCTACGTTTAGTTGACCGTGAGAAAAGCAGGAGTCTTTGAGGTAGTTGCCGCAATATTTTAAAGTTTGTCCTTACGATTTGTTAATTGTAAAACTTTAGCTTAATTTGATTGGAAATTTCAATATTTTAAATTGGAATGGCAATTCAGTAGTGATCAGTGCTATCATGGGGATAAATACTCTGTGTCCTTTGTCCTTCCCAGTCATAAGTTCGGCTTCGATGATGTTATTCTATAGCTGTTTGAAGATCATTCTTGTTCCATTACATAGTTTTGGTGAGTTGAGATTTCTGAGTAGTATGATCGGAGATATGATTTTCAGTCAAAACCAATGTAATGGCATTCCTGGTACTTTCAAAGAATTTGAAAATTCTGTATGGAAGTTGACAGTTTCTTTTTTAAAGTTTACCATCGTGTCGATCAATTTGTATATTCTCTCTTCGCCGGGAATTTTCTTTTGAATATTAAAGTTGATATAGTCGACAATATTGTTTTTAGTTCCTAAAATTGCCCTCTGAAATAGTCACTCCGGATTGGTATAGTTATGAACAATGTTTGGATTAATTTGGTCCATGAGTTCGTTTTCAGTTGTGGCTATGTTGCAGAAATAACTGTTGAGTTCAATGAGCGTCTGTTCAGTAGGATATGTGCCTATTTGTAAATGTTGTTGAGCAAAATGTGCTGTTGTTTTGTCTTTCGATGGTTCAACCATTTCGATGGGCATATTTTTTGTTAGTCGGAGTATTTGTATGTGTTGCCAGATATATGATTTTTTTAAGCATGGATTGATTTCGTCTGCTGGTGTTGACTTGGGGATAACTGGAAGTGTTGTCGAAAATCTGCTGAGAGTATGAGTAGAGCTCCTCCCATCACTTCAGAATTTCCTCGCAAGTCTTGTAATATTCTGTGCATGGCTTTGAGTAATTTTTTATGTGCCATCGTGCATTCGTCCCAGAAGATAATTTTAGCTTCTTTTAGAAGTTCATCTCGTCCAGATGCTCTTGAAATTTTACATACCGGGAATTGTTCTTCGGCTACATTTAACGGTACTTGTAGGGCGGAATGGGCAGTTCCGATATCAATCAAAAAAAGCTTGGCCCGATGTTAATCTTTTAATGACAAACTTTATTACGACTCAAACCCACAACGTTTCATACTAGCTACTTCTTCAATTCCTGATAATCCTCCGAGGCGTCCGATAGATGGTGTCAAAAGATAGCCTCGTGGCATTTTATGATTTGATACAAGCAAGTTGAATTTGTTATTTGATTACTACCAGTGGGTAATTTATCTTTATCTCATGTCACTGTGTATCATTTATAATGACATGAGTAAATCATTCTTTTTACTTACATTCCATACACGTATATATTATTGTGTTAAAATACAGTTGTATGTTAAATATGTTCAAATATCGTGGAGAAATCATAACTTGGAATGTTATAGAATATAGACAACAAAACTGAAACAACACAACGAGTCACTTGGGCAACAAATAAGGAGAAATCTTTCTCAATAAATGACAAATTCAAACATTACGGTTCTGTTGTTATACCTGAATCAATTTATGCTAGTGAAACACTATTTAAGTTGAACACTAAAGCAACTACAGACAAACTACAAAAAATAGACAGGAGAATCATGAGGACAATCATCTATAAAAACATCAAATAGACGGACAATGGATATAGCTGCCTAATGAAGTGGTGTATCATAAAAATGAATTAATAGTAGATACAATGTCCAAAAGAAGAATTGCCTTCTTCAGTCACATATCAAGATTATCAGAGACTAGTAAAGCAACATTATTCATCTACTTTTGAAAAAATAAACCAAGAACAACTGGCTTATAGGGGTCTAGGATGATTTAAAAGTGTTGAATAGAACAATGCGAAAAATTGCAGACAGAAAAGAATAAAAGATTCTGAAGAGTAGGGTAAAGAGACTTAAATTATGAACAGTTCCACGGAAAGAATACACAATTACGGATGAAGAAAGTGCAGCTATGCAAGAATGAAGAAGTTTTGGGAATAAATGAAGGGGACACAAGAGCATCACATCTAATGTTTTAAAAACTATAATGTAAATGTTATAATTTTTTTTTAATTAAATTTTTTTGTTTTAGAATTTCCTCAGCCCAGACATTTCACAAATCAGCGTATGTGTGTAATATATGTAATTGAAATTACCTATATTAGGATGATACCACCACTTAATCAATAAAATCGGCTCATGGGAAGTTATTGAATTTAAACTTTTTTGAAAACAACACTAACCATTTCAATTAAACTGTTCGTTATACGAAAGTACAATTAGTAAATTGCAATGTCAGTTTGACTTTCCTCATTGAAGTAGCCTGACAGGCCTCAACTGGCCAATTATAATAATGGTTTCCTTCAAGGTACCACTAATTTTGATTATTTTAAATAATTAACCATCTCATTAGAAATAGAAAATGGGCAAATTCGGTTTATGAACGAATTACATAATTTTTTAAGAATAAAAAAATAAGCATTTAGTTTGTGCAAAGTGTGAATTGTAATACAGAATAATAGGCAATTGGAAAGCCTAAAATTTTAGAAAATAGTATTTTCTGAGACAAACAGCCGTAGGTGGAGAGAAACAAGTTTTACCTAAGTGATTAATGTTGTTAATAATTTATTCTGTTGTAATGTTGACTATGTCTACCCTTTTACCACACCATATCTCTCTTTCATCCTATCTTCGAAGTAATGCTATTTTTTTATTTTGTATGTAATGGCACTAAGATATTATAAACATATGTCTCACTAGCTTCTTTTCTCTTCAATGATCTCAGCCACGCGATAAACATTATACATTAGAAAAATAGTATATAAATTTCTTTCCTGATGGAAAAACAGTCTTGTACCTCGTCGAAATTGTAATGGAAATTATTTTGTCCAAATTTATTTTTATATATTTTTTTAAGTACCAAATCATCTCAATATAGTAGAAATTCATTTCAACGATATCAAATGCAGAATCGTAATAGATTCATAGGCTTTAAACGTAGCCAATGTAGCATATTCCAAGTACAAAGAAAAACTTTTAAAAAAAATGCTAACTTGATTTGATTTATTGATTCCTCCACGTAGTGGTCATCTTGCAGACATCTATTGCTTGCGGGACAAGCAGACGGTCTCATGAGGATCAGCCAACCTCAATTTGCAACAAGCCATGGGTTCTATAGCTTCTGCACATAGCTCCATAGCCAGTACATTTGGTACCGATCCATCGTTGTCCTTCCAATCTAAACTATGGTTCAAGGACAGTTACGAATTTGACTAGATACAAGAATAAAGCCGTTCGAAGTCAGCAAGGGCACACGCCTATTTATAATTTCAATAAGCAGACTGTTCCCGGACCAGTCTTCTGGGTGGTTGGTGGGTATACTTGATAATCATAATGCTATTATCTATTGAAATAAACTGGGTATGGGAAATATCTCCAACATCTAGTCCTTGTGAGTTGCATCTAGTACGCTGACAGACAAGCCTCGCGGGTGAGGTGGTTTTTACCCGGTGACCTACCCCCGACTTCCGCACGCAGGTAACATGAAAGAAATATTCAATAATAAAAATAATTATACGCGTTTCGATAATTGAAATATTTTTTTTATCGTTTCTTTCTCATTGAAAACACTCATATAAAATAGTGGATTGAGAAAGAATAATCGATACTGTAAGAGCTGAAATAGATATACCAACACTCCTCACCAAGTAAACCACAACGTATGTCTTTAAAAAGTCCTCAGTTATGCAGTCCTTCTATATCAGATTCTTCTTAAAGATCCTTATTCGGATTCTACCTGAATAAGCGAAAATTAGGATTCCGAAAAAGGATCCATATTTTCTTAAAACGTACATTTGTGATCTAATGATTTTCATAATGACAAATCTGGAGGGTTAGGAAATATCAAAAAATCGAAACACTATTGATAGTAGGAATGCAGAGACCGACTCCTACGTAAATACAACACTCGAATTCTAATAATAGTAGTGTGGAATTGACAAAGTAACTTTAAAATTTAAGGGGTTTTTGCCAGCATCCGCTGGGACAGAGAAGGGAAAAGAGATGAGCCTCATTAAAAGTAGAGCGGTGGAAGATACAATTATCGTGGGCGAGTAGAAGGCAGTAATGAGGAGTAGGCGATTGGGAAAAGTGGATCATGGCAATCCGGATCTGAATACCTCCGGGCGAGGCCTCGAAGATTAGTCCAATAACTTCCTGTCCACGGCTCCATCATTATACAGTCTTCCACGAGGCCTCTTTTTAATTGTTTCTTAAAGGGATGCTCTTACCGGGGCAGTCTTCAGCCTCTTGTATTTTCTTTCTCCAGGCTCCTGTTTTTTTTCCTTTTCAATAATCATACAGACCTCTTAAAGGCAGTTTAGACATTGGCAAAAGAAGTTTACTTTCAATCAGTTCGATTAATACTATATGAAACATATATAAAATTGGAACTCCAAAAATAATATTCTGGTTCTGTACACTGTAGAGTCTGTAACTGTTAGAGAAACACCTGGTGGTTGTTCAGGAAGATGATTTGGCACACTCAGCCAACAGTCTTTTTTGATAATTAAAGGTACCCATTTGATAGTAAATACGTGTGCCTCGGAAGGGGTTGTAGATCCCCTAGGGTTCATTTATAGCTCTTAATCGATCGCTTAGTTTATCTGCACGCTTTACGCTGTTCTTCCTACAGGACTATATTTATTATCACCCAATTTTATCAAATTTATAATAAAAACAATCACACCATAATTCTGTTCAAAACGACGCTGTCGTTATCGAGAAAATTTACACAGCTTTCTATTGAATACCGAAGTCTCGACCACGCTCCACGAATAACACGGCGTAGGGAACTTTCCCAATTATTTTAGCATCAAACGTTGTACCAACCCTTGACCATCTCGTCCTGAGAACGTAGAGATTTTAGCTACTTTGTGCAACCATAATCAAATTATTTTAATTGTTCACACACTATATAGTTAGAAAATATTAAATGTTGTATCATTTTTACTTAAAAAGGGGCGGGGTAGTACAGTGATGGAGCGTTGAGTTGCTATGCTGCAGGACCCGGGTTCAAATTTGGCTGTGACAAATAAAATATTTCACAGATGATTACTCCTAGAACGTCATACCCATCTGAGTAAGAAATCCTTATTTATGCCGTCTTTCAGAAGTGGCATAAAATGGGGGTCCCGAGCCTATAGGGTGTCGAGTACTTCTTAAAGGTCCCTATAAGCAAAATCTATATGACTCCCACCGTAGCACCGGTGACATTAAATTAATGAACAATAAATAAGAAAAACATAAATCAAACTTCGAAACTAAATATGATCCACATCCTTTATAATAACAAGTCATTCTGTTTATAAGTTAACACAGCTATTGTTAGAAAAATATTTCTAGAGAAAAAACATATAACTTGTGTTAAATACACTGTCCGAAATAATAGGAAACTAAATATGCTGTCGTATTAAATAGTAATACCAAACATTTAAAAAAACAGGACTTTTTCATACAAATGAAAAAAGATAGACCATTTCACTGTTTTTTATTTAAATATATATATTAAAAGAAGTGAGGTGAAGTAAAACTTCATGCACAATCATCATAATCTCGAATTGAGGGACCGTTTGTCGAGGCTGTATTAAAAATAAAACCTTTTGAGAAAATTGTTCTCCAACCTTCTATACTGCCCATGCCACTCCAACGTAATTAAAAGATTGGAGATGAAATGGTCTAAAAGTATTAAGGGAGGCAAAGACTAGAGAAAATTTAAGTAGAGGCGGGCGATTACCTCATTACAGAGGGGCTATAAAGGCTCCAACTCCCGTGGCCACCCTTCTTCTAATTAATTGTGATTAATTAAAGAACTTTTAATTATTGTTTACAGATTTCCGAGTCAATGGAGACCATCTACCCTTCTTATCGAGTGAAAAAACTTCATTAGACCTTTCCTAATCACACGGCCGGGCTGTAGGGCTTTAAACATAATTTAGTGACGTCGGAGGAGTGATTTATCGGCAAGGTTAATTGGACGGCAAAGTGGCTCTTGGGGGGGGGAGGTAATTAATAGATGACGAAGACAAATTAATTATTGTCTATGAAATTCCAAAGAGGGGGTTTTCTTCGCTAAAGAGTTAGTTCCTTTGAAGGAGGGCCTGTTCAATTTGCTCCAGTAAACCTTGTTCCTCGAGTGTGAATCCGAATATTGACAGTGAAATTAGACAAATTTTATTAATTCCCTAAACTATTTCAATAATTAACGTTGGATTAATTGACAAATAACTTAATGGAGCAATATTGATTATAATTCAAAATACAAAGATGGTATATAACTTTATGAAATAATATATTAAATCAGGAACAGCCTTCAATAAGATAAAACATATCGTTATTTCTCTAAATAATAGCCGTTGAGGTCAATACATTTCTAAGACTCGAGACAAGCTTTTGTATACACTATTGTATATATATACTCTCGTCGTATACATTCTACGTCCGAAACCATTTTTTGACAGCTTCTTGGACCTCCTCGTCGTTTGAAAATCTTTTTCCACCCAAAAAACCCAATCCCAATCCCAATACCCATTGGCAGCACTCTAATTACATTTCTATTATAGAAGGTCCCGAGGCCATCTTCTCTTCAGACGCCTAGGAGGATTGTCCGGGATGGAATTGGATCCAAGGATGGAAACTAGTGGGTTTGGATGGGCCTGGAGTTTATTATAGAATGATAGGTATCTGGAATGGGCTAAATCGGTAACATATGGAACGTTAAGATCATTATGGGTTGTTTTATTTGTGACAAAATAAGGAGCGTTTAGGATTTTGCGAAGGATTTTGGATTGCAAGAATTGAATACGAGAGGAATTTTATGGTTTGCTGGAGCCCCTTAGTTCAATTCCGTAAGTCCTTATAGATCCTTATAACAGTCTCATAAATAAGTATTTTGTAATTGATCTGAAGCTTTGAGCGTTTGTCTAGTATGTGTTGAAGTAGTCGGAAGCGTCTAGCTGTTTCTTGTCTTTTCAGTCTTGTGTGAGGGTTCCAAGTAAGACGTTTGTCTAAGTTGAGTCCTAGGTAGCGAATCTGTTCAACAGGGATAAGTGGAGTACTATTAAAGGATACAGTAGGACAGGAAGTCATGGGTTTTCGGCGAAGGGTAAAGGTAATTTGATGGGACTCGTTGGAAGACAGGTATATTAATAGGAAAATCAGGAAACTGACCCTTATATAGACTATTTATGTTAGAGTGGTTAAGGATTAGGAAAATGTAGGTGGCTGAACAGCCTATAATCAATTTTGGCGTGTATAAGGGTAGTTTATTAAATAAGTCTATAACAATATCAAATCTACTATTATTACTGCTTTACGGTGCTGCAACATGGTGACAATCCTGGCCTCCTCCAACAGGTTCTTCCAGTCTCCTCTGTTTTAGCAGCCCTCATCCAGCATTAGATTTTCAGGATATCCCTTGCGTCTCTGTCCACATCATCCCACCACCTTAGCTTTCGACTACCCCTTCTTTTCGTGCAGTAGAGAGGTTCTGTAAAAACCTATTTAGGAATGGCCTCTTGTCTTCCATTTTAGCCACATGACCAGCCCTTCGAAAGTCTTCACAGAATTCGTTTTATTCTTCGTCACTTTCCATCCAGATAAACTTTACCGAACATTTTTCGTTGGATTTTTTTTTCAAAGTCTAGGAGATCATACTCAATCAGCTTGGACATTGTCCATGTATCCTGTCGGATTAATGCTTTGTACAAAATGAGCTTGGTCTGCGGTGATAGAAGTGCTCTATCAGCAGGAGGTGCCCTAGCCATCTCAGTGGTTTTTTTCTATTACCTTCTTGGCTTAACAAATAGGTTCGACACCACAGTGCTTTGAAGTTGCTATCAATCTTCCTCAGAAATCTTATTTCTGCTTCTCTGACAAAATCCATGGTTCTGAAGAGAATGTGACTTGAATGCAACTACTTTTGTCTCATTTTACCTTCCCTACTGTTTAGGAATTGTCTCTTCACGACTTCAAACATCCTACCCGCAGCTGCGATTCGCACTTCCATATATACGTTTTCGTTTCGAAGTGATTCCGTATATATTAAGTTATACACTTCTTCTAGGACTTTGTCTTTAACTCTTATTACCAGCATAAATCTCCTTGACTTCTATCCGACTCTTATAAGTTTTCGTTTTGGTAGGGTTTATGATAAAAATGATTGCCACCAATCCTTCTTTTAACCTGCTAACATTGTGCTGAAGGGTTCTGTCGTTCCCGGAGAAAACAAGAAAGCAGACTGCTAATGCCAGCAGTGAAAGGTTTATTGCGCTCAGACTGGCTTATTCTTGGTGATCTTTGTTCATTTTCGCCTAGGCCTTCCGAAGAGTTGAATCAATGTCCAAAATAAACAGTATTGGTATCAAACTAAACCCCTAGCGGATTCCAATGGTGGTCTCAATTTCTTGAGAAGTGCGGCGAATTCTTTCTCCATTGCCGTTTACTTTTTCCACGTCTTCTCAATACATTGACCATGACTACATATTTCATTTTAATTATATTTTGTTCACGAATCAACCAAAGTCTTATCGAAATTACGGATTTCTCATTTTCAACACAGTTGAGTTTATTTCGAAATTATTATATTATTTTTAAATTACCATTCGAAAATCAATTGACTATCTTCCAGATATAGATGTTTTAGGCAACAATTGTGTATTCCAGACAGGACCTGTGGTTTCATCACCTTAAAGTGGAAATATTTCTTCATAGTTGAACCGCATTCTCTGGCAATCCGCCTGTACCACTCCTTCAGCGAGTCGGTCCATTCTCAGCAGTTTTTTTTAATTTTCCGGTTCCTCATTGGCTCTGTAACACCACTTCTCCTCTTCATTACCTGCATTGTTTCATGCAATACGGTTCCAGACTACCTTCTTCTTTTGCATTTGTAAAATATGGCGACTCCTCGCATACCTCAGGATACCCAGCACAACTCCCTTTAAGAGAGTTATACATAGATGGTTTTTTCAGCCAAGTATAACAGGTCCCGAAATGCACCTCCTACTTCCAACAGCCCAATTGAGGATTATCCTGTCTCGGAGTTATCTAAGGCATTAGGTAATTAGGTAACTTTTAATTAATTTTATCTTATCAGCCAGATGCAAACTTTCTCCACCAATGATCACTCTGATTGAGATAATTCTATACATCATCATCATTCGTGGCACTACAACTCCTGTAGAGTTCAAGGCCTTCTGCAGTTTGGCTCGCCAGTCTTCTCTATTGGTTGCCACTGCTCTCCAATTGCGGATTCCCAAGATGGACCCGGCATCCGCCGCAACTCCATCGATCCATCGGAGCCGAGGTCTTCCCACTCTTATTGTCCCATAAATCCTTTCGTCTAGGACCATATTAGGAATCTGATCCTGGGACATTCTAATTATATGACCTGGCCATCGAAGCCGGCCTACTTTTATTACCCTTGAAATATCTGGGCTCTTGTAGAGTCTTGCTAGCTCAGCGTTCGTCCTAATCCTCCAGATCCCATTGATGTAAACTGGTCCATAAATTCTCTTCAAAATTTTCCTCTCGAACCTTAGGAGAAGGGCTTCCTGTGAACTGGGTAATGTCCAGCATTCGGAGGCATAAGTAAGAACTGGTCTTACTAGGGTCTTATACAAATGCACCTTCGTGTTTTGAGAAATAGCCCTGCTTCTAAAATTCTTCATTAACCCGAAATAACATTTATTTGAGGGCATAATGCTGCGATGGATTTCTGCTTTTATGTCATTATCCGCGTTCATCTGCGATCCAAGATACACAAATTCCTTCACCCTTTCAAATTTAAAGCCTCCAGCCATAAAATGCGATGGTTCATGCACATTCAGTTGTGGGCCTGCATGCATATATTTGTTTTGGATTCATTGACCTCTAAACCCAATCTAGCTGCTGCTATCTGGAGACTGTTAAAAGCATTTTCTAAATCTGTATGGGTTCTTGCCACAATATCTATGTTATCGTCGAAGACCAAGATCATAGAAGATCTATTGAATATAGTTTGTATTCCAGATATCCGCACTGCACTTTCGAGGACCAAATTGAAGCGAAGGCATGCGGTGCAATCATCCTGTCTCAGCCCTTTGTGAGTTTCGAAGCTTTCAGTCAGGTCACCTTGAACGCGCACTGTGCATTGCACCTTCTTCATCGTAGCCCTTATCAGTCATAAGCAGCTTCGGTGGTATTCCCATTTCCAGAAGCTCCTTGTACAGCTCGTTCCTCTTTATACTATCATAGGTCATTTGGAAGTCAATGAACAGGTGGTGTAAGTGGATACCTCTCCAGAATGCTTCTAATGGAGAATATCTGATCCATAGTAGACGTTCCTCTCATGAAGCCCGTCTGGTACATTGCTTTAATCTGCTCGGCAAAAGGAAGCAGTTTTTTATAAAGCATCCGAGAGAACACCTTATAAGCACATGGTAAGAGGGATATGCCACGATAATTATGACAATGAAGCACATCCCCCTTCTTGTATATCGAGCATATAACTGGTTTGCCCCACTCACAAGGGATTTCCTCCATCCTCCAGATATCCATTATTATATTATAGAGGACTTTGACTAATTCTTCTCCTCCATACTTAAAAAGTTCAGGGGAGAGTCCATCTGGTCCTGGTGCTTTATTATTGTTTAGCTCTTCCACACCTTCATAGACATCGTCCATATCAGGAGGCTCCAATTCCCCTGGGGGCTTCCCTAATTCCTCTCTTTCTATTCCAGCCACGTCATGAAGTAGGGCATCGAAGTAAAGCCGGCACTGTTCCAGGACCTGCCTCCTATTTGCGGTGAGATTACCCTCGTTGTCTCTACAGGCATTTATTCTAGGTTTGAATGTATGTCGGCTGCTGTTCATTTCTTGGAAAAATGTTCACATTTCATTATTAGTCCGAAGTTCTTCCATCTGCTGGAGGCTTCCCGGTGCCATGCCCTCTTTTTCCTCTGGTGGGTGTGTATCTCTTCCTTTCTTCTGGATCTGCATTCCTCCACTGATCTTCTTGTAGGCCTTCGCTGTAACATTGTTACAGATAATTCTATTACCTCTTGATATTATGAGTGGTTTCTTAACAACGGCCACGATTAGGTTTCGTCTCTCATACTCTGATTTACTAGGCAGAGTTATCCTGAATCCAGCCCTGGATTAAGAAAAGAGTGGACAAGGAGAGAGAAAATTAAATCCTGCCTTAACGTACTGTTATCTTCTCAAATACCTTGAGGCCTCCATATGACTAAACTTTTTATAACACCCACCCTACAAAACACTCCCTACAGTATATCAGTACTGCTGCTGAATACCCCCCTGAGAAATACATTATAAAAAATAAATTAATAGGAATACTGATAGAAAAGGATGCACTAGTCTTTACTCGGTTTATCAATTCTTAATTATACTCGTCTATTAATTAATAATCATACCGCAATACAAGGATAGAGGTAGAGAAACTAATAATAATTTCCAGCTTAGTACTTTATAGTTTTAGATATTAATATTTCAACCAGGATTATAATAATAATAATTCAGGATGTTATGGCCACCTTTTACGAATAGGCTTCACATATTTTGATTATACTTTACTTAAAGATAAGTTCTTATAGGAAAAATAAGGAAAATACGTAAAGTTGCTGGTTTTGTGTTCTGTAATCACTTGCTGTTGAAAAATTAGTATACAGATAATTCAAAAAGATACACACACATACTAAAAGTCTTCTTTGCCTGCGGACTAAACGCGGTCCCTCCAGACTAAAAGGACACCAGCTTTATAAAAAGGACGGGCGATGAGAAGGGAAGGGCACTGGCTACCGGTTTAAATGAATTAAGAGGGTTTTTGCAAAAACCGGGAGTCTCCCTCAAAGCCAGAACAAAACTAATCTTCGGACACAAAGCGGTCCCAATCTATTTACCCAGTCCTGTGTATAATAAAAATTAGATTAACATTATGTACGAGAGCCAGGACCCAGGAAAACAAAAAACATCCAAAAAAAGACAAAAAAGGATGGGGTGCGGTGAAGGCCTGCTTTAGAATGCCTTTGTGTTTCGGCCTGATGTAATTAAGTGCTTTGGCCGATACCTTTTAGCCTCCCAACATATACCAGCTTCACTTGTTTGTTTTGGCACCATTTATAATGTACAACTGTAATAATAATAATAATTCTTACAAAGGATTACTATAATATTATTTCCTAATATATCAACAGCCGTAATTTTATTATTATTGTAATAGTGTAACAAAATTTTAAACAAATGCTTATATTTTATAAAGCTGATCACAGCATCAAAACTATAACATGATAAAACTATGACTAGTCCGCAATGGCAGAATAAGCATTTTTCACAAACATTACATATCATTGCAGAGTTTGAGCTTTATAAGACAAAAGAAAGACAAATAAATAAATTCAGGCAAGAATCAGAGGACTTTCTATTTTTTTTTTATTACTTCGTATATTTGCTTTTGTATGATAGAAAAGTGACTTAGTTCGTAAGAGCGTTGATTAATTATTCTGGTAGGTTTAGGTTTGCAGAGGAAAAAAAGATATATGTTACACAATCAATAGATATGTAAAGATTGTATTAACTTTTTTCGAAATAATTTGTCCTAGAAATAGTAAGGTACTCTACCAAGTACTGATCCCAACGTCTTTCATAGGTTGTAGTGGTACAGCTTAGTTTCTACATACATAATAGTTAGTGAAAGAACACCTTATTGGTAAACATTAAAAAAATGTATTCACTATTCATGGAAAGGTTAAGGTTATGGTGAGGAACAGTTCAGTGTTGTTCCTGTACCCCCATATACAGGCCCATCAGCGCTTTAAATATACAGGCTATTTCAGGGTTAAATGGCCAAACTGAAAATTTGAACTAAGGACCTCAAAACAAGAAAAAAATTTCCTATAAAGGTATGTCCGCAAACGCTTTGTTTAAGAGATATTCACATCTAAAGATTTCGTTGTTACGAATTATTTAGGCATAGTAAATAAATAAAACTTATTTTATTTGTTCCAACTACTTTATTTATTAAATGTAAACCATTAACATTCATATTAAATGTTCAAAGTGATTTCCTTGAGCATTCAGACAGGTTCGGCATCATTCTTCAACAGCAGCAGTACCAGAACGGGCCTGGATATGTGTTATTGTTTCAGAAGACTCAATTATCCTTCTTCGTAAAGAATTAAGGTCATTCGCTGGCCTTGCATAGACTTTTTGTTTAATGTCCCCCCAAACAAAAAAATCCAGTGGTGTCAGGTCTGGAGAGCGAGCAGGCCAAGCCACTGGTCCTGCACGGCCAATCCATTGATTAGGATGATTAGTATTTAGCCATTGTCGTGAAGCTCTTCCGTAATGTGCAGGACAAACATCTAATTAAAACAACGTGTTCCTTCACGGTTGTAGTGGAATATCTTCAACTAAATCGTGGTAATCATTATTAAGAAATTCCAAAAATGTGTCCGCATGGAGTAGAGGTGGTAAGAAATGCGGGCCTATTAAAATAATAACTATTATCCCGAACCACACATTGCACTGAAACTCGTGCTGAAAATGATGCTGACGAATTGCGTGGGGATTTTCATGCAACCATAGATGATTATTTTTCTGATTGAAGATACCTCTTCTTGTGAAGGTAGCTTCATCTGTCCATAAAATTTCTCCTGAAAAGTGTAGATTGTGATCAGCTTGATTTAAATACCAATCCTAAAAATGTCTTATTTGCCGCAAATCTTGCAGAGTTTTCCATACTGTTGTTGGTGTAACATTTAATTCTGCTCCAGCTCTTCGTACACTGGCAGATGGATTATCATCAAAATATTGTAATACGGTCGCACTCCTTTCTTCATTTCGTAGAGGGACTAAAATACAATCAGCATGTGGTACGACAGCAGATGTACCAGTTTCTCTAAGACGTTGAAACGTAGAGTTAAAGGTAGACTTACTAGGTAATCTTCTATTTGGAAATCGCATGGAATATTCACGACTGGCAGCATTGGCATTGCCATTGCAAAAACCGTACACAAACACTATTTCGGCATATTCAACATTAGTATAAATGGAAGGCATAATGAGTACTCTGCGATAGCCTCAAGCGTTTGCGGACATACCATCATAGGATTTTTTTTTTCTTATTTTGGGGTCTTTATTTCAAATTTTCAGTTTGGCCATTTAACCCTGAAACACCCTGTATATTGGGTTTCCAAAGTCATCATTGCGTAATGCTAAAATGAAACCCATGGTCTAAATTATTTATGGTTATCGACGACATAGGTAGAAATGAGACGTCAGGATAAATCCAAATTTCAATCACATTTTTCGCTGGTCTAGTGAAGAAATTTTATGCTCCCGAAACTTCAGGCCAGAACCGGCTTAAAACAAATCGGAGAAGTGTCGTATTAGACAAAATTGCTTAAATAAATTAACGAAAAATATGAAAAGTGAGTTTTTAAAAATTCGAAGCTCTCCGTTATTGATCATGAACGGTGTGGTATTGGCTGTCCATAACAATGCGTTTCCATCATGCTAGCAACTCCATTTAAACTTGACAGAATTACAGCAGACTGGAACAGTGTTGGAACACATTGGAATGCTTCACGCATTTACAATGGATAGCGACTGGAGATCGTGATCGTACCGAAAGGAATTGACGTTTCAATTGATCCTTGAGGGCGGGACATCGATATATTGTCACCAATCGCCGAAGCCCGAAGACAAATAGCTACGTGCCAGTGGCCAATGAAGGACTCCGCTGAAGAGGGGCAGAAAATTGATACGGGAATCATTATCGTATAGCATCGGTCAACAGTTGCCGGATCGCCCATGCATATCTCATCAGCTCCGACTGCCGGGTCACGCGAGCTCCGTCTGTTACTGTCTCTATTAATATAAATAATTTCCAGAACGATCTGCCTCTGAGACATTATTGAGCCAATCGTCCCCTTCATTAAAAGTCATACCACATTCGAAATGCTTTATGTATTAAAATAAACAGTTCTTCTTATACACTTAGAAGGACATAAACCACAGGCAAATTCCACGTATATTCAACGGAGTATTTAAAACTAATCGTATTATTTTTTAGTTACACAACTGTAACTATCTATAAATGCATCCGAATTCCTCAAATTGGAGTCATTTTATAGATATATTCAAGATAAGTTCCTTCCACCTTCTATTCTAGAATATTTTTTATGAAAGCCAAGGTTTAAAAATTGTTTCCCCCAAGTTACTAACAGTATATAACCGTCGATTACAATTATTGTTTTGTAAAAACAGTGAAAGTTACAAAGCACTGTCATGAGACAATATTTCTTTTTTATTTTGTACAATTGGTAATGCAACACTATCCAGTTTAGCATTTGTTATCAGGAATTTTGCGCTCTCATTAAATAGTGCAAAAAAATGTGTAATAGTTTGACTAGCGAACACACAATTTATATTTAGAGAATTTTTTTAATTTGTATTTTGGATAAACTTTGTCTAAACTTTGTCATACAGGAATAGGGACTATTAATGGACACCTAAATCTGCTTAAAAGCTGAATTATTTCAAAATCAACGTTGTGGATATGTTGTTGATATAAAAAATAATAAGAAATTTCTTTTGGATTTTAAATATCAAAAACATTAATAAAAGGTCTTATAGATTTTATCTTGTGAAAAATTTAAAACTGGAACTTTACTTATGAGTGAGAATATATATCAGTGTTGCTTATTTAAATCTGTGATGTATTGTATTTTTCTGTAAATGAATAGAGATAGAAAAGGATATAAATATCATAGAGGTTAGCAATGTAATAATAATGTCAAGGTTGGAAAATACATTTTGTTTAGTCCTCAAATCAAAAACCTGATCAGCGTTAAAAATGTCGGACTGTACTAAAGCCAATGAGAAAGACGCTTGGGACTCGTTTGAAAAATAGGGCATTTAAACTAGAAATTTTTGTTTGATTCATAAGCGAGATTTTGGAAAAATGATATTTGTCTTGGAAAAATGAAGCATATTTGGATTTCTTTGATTAAAATAGCCTGCTGTTTACTGTATATAAGATATTTGTAGAGTGAAAAATACGTTAATATTTTTGGAGTTTCTCGGGTTATCCGCACCGCCCACCAAACTATCCACTCCTTCTTCCTCTTCAACGCCCGACCGCTGCAGTCAGTTCCTGAGTGGAGGCGGTCAAGTTTGTGGGTTCCCAATCGATACCACATCCATTCTATTATAAAACATTCGATTACACAAAGCCGTGCTGTCCATGCGTGTTGCCTTAATAAAAGTAAAAGGCGGTCTAAATCCGACCTTGGCATTGCTGTCCCTGTGTGTCTTCGCTTTTGACTATTCGAAGCTGAATCGGCGGGTAAATGAAGTGGACTGCTGTTGTGTCTTTGGGATAAAACTTTTGATATGGCAAATAAAGGTCGCGTTGAAGAGTGCCGACAAATTCAGGGTTGTTCGTTAGCAGGTTTTTGATATCTACTCAACGTCTTGAGGGGGTTCCAACATTTCCGTGAGCGCTTTGTGTAAAGTTGTATAAGACTTGTCTTAGAAGGTTCTATCTGGTCCAATCAATGGGGATAAATGATAGAAGCACGGAGGAGGTGGAACATGATGTTTTCTTCAATTACTTCATTGACAGTTTTGAACATAATAACAGCACATTATAACCTATTATGTGAGAACACTAGAGCAAATCATCTGCGCAAGCGCAATCCGCTAGTAGAAGGAAGAATCCAACATACCACAGCATTTTGGGACTACCAAAACGTAAATGGGAGAAATGTATTACATCTGGCTTTGAGGAAGAGGGTGTTGACGATGCCCAGTGACAGGAAATTAACCCAAATACTGTTTGCGTTAACAGTTTAGAGGATATGATACGAGTTGAAGTTCGCCATAACTTCATTATTTCTCAATATTTTGACACCAAATTTTGACCAACATCAAAGTATTATCGATTGAACACGACACACTTCTCCAAAAGATTCTTCTATTGTTCAAAACAGGCTTTAAAATTTCTTATCGTGATGTCCTTTAGACCAGCTATTTTGATTTGACTCCAGAGTAGCAAAACGCTATCCTTTCACGTGTTCCTTTTGAGTATGGGGAACAAAAATAAGCCACAGTGTGCTAAATCCGGTGAGTAGGGGGGGAGGGGACTGTCAGTGTAATGCCGTTTTTGGTCAAAAACTGGTTCACAGAGTGATGAGCATCCATCATGTTTCTTTCCTTTCTTCCAGATACTCTCCCTCAATCTTTTCAAAATATCCAAGCAAAACTTCTGGTTGACAGTTTGACACTGTAAACGAAGACCGCGTGCACGTACAAATCTGCAATCAAAGAAACAAATGAGCGTTATTTTGATGTTTTCTTCACTTGGCGAGTGTTTTGGGGACGAGGAGAGTCAGCTGTCTCCCACTGGCTTGATTGCTGCTTTGTTTCGGGGTCCTCGCCATAGCACCACGATTCATCACCTTAGAGAAAAATTAAGCGTCTTCTACGTGCCGCTTGTGAAGCTCAAAACATGCCTGAAATCCTTTGCTCGTCCATGTGAAGGAGAGGGAAATATTCAGCTGTAACCCTTCTCATGTGCAAATCTAAAATTAGGATGCGTTTCCCTCTTCTGCCATGTTAATTGTTAAATAGAAAATATAAGAAGCTCAAAAAGTTGTTAATTAACGTATTTATCTCCAAGATCTAGAGTTCGGAGCAACTGAGTATAGCTACTCATTTGTGAACGGGTTTTGTGTCCAGCTATTGCAGATAATTTTTCATTCTTTTAACTGCTGTGGATTGATTGTGTGGATTCGCGAGAAGCACCTAGTCCCTATAGATCCGGTAAATTTGGTTACCTGTTGAGCGTGATAATGACCGGATGTTCTCCTTGAATTTATTGGGAAACCGGAAAGCAATGTCGCTTTCTTAAATTAAAACGTATAATTTTGTATTAATAAGTCTTTATTTTTAACCGATAATATAATCACCCTCGTTATCTAGAAACTTTTGCCATCTATGGTGCAAGTTTTCAATCTCAGATCGATAAAAATCAATTGGTTTTTGAGTAAAATATCTCGAGATGGCAATCAGGCATCATCCAGATTTTCGATGGTTTTTTCCACTAAGAAAATGTTTAGGGATCGGAATAACTGGAAATGCGAGGGTGCGATACCGGGCGAGTATCCTGGCTGAGCCTGTACCTCCCAACCTTATTCATTAATTTTTCCAGTCTTCACCTTGCACTGTGTAGTCTTGCATTGTCATGTTGCAGAAGAATGCCATTTCTATTTATTGACAATCGCTGGGGACTTTTTGATTAAAGATTGATTCACTCGATCAATTGTTCACAATAAAGGTCTGCATTAACTGCTTGTCCAGGTTTCATTACATCAAAGTGAACCATTTCACGAATACTCTTCCAAACTCAAAGAAGCCCCTTTTTCAGATGTAAATACGGCTTCGTATTACTCTGTGGTGAATCATTAGGAGAAAGCCACGTCCTTCTGCGTTTTAGATTATCATATAAGACCCATTTTTCTCGTCCAGTGATCAAACGTTCAAACCAAGAAACGTTTAATCACATAACATAACTTAAAAAATGATTTTTGCACGCCTTCGAGATACTTAATGAGCTGACAAATGACAACCAAATATCGACATACGCAGAAACGACATTACTTTTCGGTCCCCTTTGTATTAACAATTAACAATTAATGACGTTGGCCAAAAACAATTTATCCATATAAAATAAAAAAAACCTTCATAGGTTTTGGCGATAGTTATTTCATTATTTATTTTATAAATGTTTTCTTCTATACTGGACTCATTTCCTTTATTATTTATATCGGGAAAGAGAAAAAAAACATTTTCCAGTCGGTTAAATTTTCTTTGATCTTTATTTTTCTCTTGAGACGTTTCGACAATCGAGAAAAGTTTGGTTTTTTAATGTATTTTCTTGACCATGGAGGATAAATGGTCCCCTAGAATTTTATTTAGATAAAAATTAAAATGAACTTAATTTGGAGATATTTTAAGATATATATTTTAGGACTTGTAACTATAATAAAGTTATGTAAATGATTCGTTACCGATGCAGAAAATGATTGAAAATGACATATTGTCAAAACGTCTCAAGAGAAAAATAAAGATCAAAGAAAATTTAACCGACTGGAAAATGTTTTTTTTCTCTTTCCCAATATAAGTTCATTATTTATTTTAAACAAGAACTCTAATTTATTCATAAGGAATAAAAAAACATCTTCTTTTCAGAGGCCTCGAAGGATTATCAGGAATTGAAGAAATAGCAACCTCTTCTTGAACGAGAAGTTTTCTCAAACGAGTGGGTTTGAGTGGGAATAAAGTTTGTCATGAAAAGATTGATATCAGATTCTGGCCAAATCAGTTGCAAATGGAACATTAAGATCGATATGGATTACTTTGTTCGTAACAAAGTTAGGAGCATTGAGAATTTTATGAAGGATTTTGGATTGTAAGGTTTGGATACGACAGGAATTCGATGTCTTAGTGATACCCCGAAATTCTATTGCGTAAGACCAGATGGGTATAATGATTGTCATGTGCCATCTGTGTCTTTTATAATTAATTTATTTAAAACGGAACGTTAAAGAATGGATTCACTTAATCAATATAATTCATTAAACAGTGGAGAACATAAGTAAAAATATATATTACATTATTTGCTATAAATATATATTTTGTTTAATGATGAATTTGTGTATTCATATTTTTTATTTATGTTTTTCCTGAAGATTAATTCAGTAACAATGTATTTTTATAATTATTATTTCTGAAGCCAGTAATCTCTGGATGTAATACAATTGAAATATTTCATTTCTATTTCAGATACGTACTAATCTGAATTCGTTATGATAGTACATACCTAGAAAGGAAGTAAACATTTTTTAATGCTTTAACTATTTTAAAACATCAACTTTCCTCGGATAAGTTACTCTGAAGTTAATAGGGGCCGACCGTTTATTTAATCCCTAGTTAAGATGTGAGCTGATAACAGGAGCCGGGAAGAAAGGGCAAAGTGGGATCGGTTAACAGCCAATTAATCCGCGCAGACCGGGAGGTAATTGGTCCTGGGGTCACTAAGGAGGGCTAGTAGGGAGGGCGGAAGGTGACTCTGAGCCGGAAAATCCTGAAACTACCCTCCCACATCATTAAGGGAATAAACAAATCATTATTCCCAAACCCAGCACAGGGAATGATTTAAACATTGACTGAACTTAGCCACACTGTTTAGTTTGGTTCTATTAATACGCTTTATATATACAATATAAAAAGTTGTTATTGTTGTTAAGTTGTTAAGGTGTCAGAAATATTCCGACCAAAACCGGATACGACCACTGGAGAATTTAGGATATTACACAACGGGGAATTGCGGAGCATGCACCCGATTAATGCTATTAAAGTAATATCGAAGGTCAAGATGGGCTTGTAAAGTTGTTGGGCTCGGGAAAGATCAAATTCCTAAAACATTAATAACTTGTTCCGACAAGTAATCATCTCAAATGCATACCGAGGCGTACGTACGTGGGAGGATTGCGATGAGAGTGAAGAGGCGGAATCGGGTTTGGACAGTGGCCCGTGGACGGAAGCAGTCAGCAAAGATTTGTGATATCGGAAAGCCCTCGGGTTCGTTAAACCATATTATTCTAAATTTTTAATAATTTATGGTTAATTTCTTGTTTTAATTTTAATAAAAATAAAATATTTTTATTTTGAAGAGAAAAGATTTGCCCTTGCCGAGATTCGAACCCGGGTCGTTCGCCTCTCTGTGGCAGCGCTCTTACAATTTGAGCAGCCAGGGGTCGCCCCTCAGACAGGACAAATCCGTTCTCTTCACCGATCCCATATCCCCGTGTTCTTGCTATTTTGTGATGTATACACGAGGAAGAATATGCATTGAACATTGCTGTAATTTGGATCTTGTTGACTCACGTCATTTTATTATTTATAATTTTTATTAATTGTTTTAGTTTTTAAATATTTTTATTTTGAAGAGAAAAGATTTGCCCTGCTCGGGATTCGAACTCCGTGGCAGCGCTCTTACCATTTGAGATACCAGGGGTCGCCTATCAGATATCAATTAATGAAAAATTATAAATAATATAATGAAGTAAGTCAACAAAATCCTAATGAAAGTAATGTAAAGAGAACACGGGGATATGGGATCGGTGAAGAGAACGGATTTGTCCTGACTGAGAGGCGACCCCTGGTAGCTCAAAGGGTAAGAGCGCAGTCACGGAATAACAGATTAAATAATTTATCTTCCAGAGCCAAATTTGAACCCGAAACCTTCCATAAAGTAGAAACGTAACTTTTAAATGGGAATTGCTATTGCTCAGCAAGTACAATGAAGAATGAATGTTTAAAATTCAAAAGTCATTTCCTCCATCAGAGTGAGGTAAAAAAAAGTTTTCAATAGAATCTCATTGCTGATGAAAGGAGTTCAAAAGCGATTCTCATGCGTGAGTGCAGTAGAAGAGTGCAGCGAAGGAAGGATGCACCGAACGAGCAAGAGTTACAATAAGAGGCTCATTACTGCCCTAAACCGCCGAATAAAGGGCTAGAACTGATGGAAATCAGGGGGGCGATTCAAAACAGCCTTAACGAATTGTATTTAAGCCGCGAGGTATAGAAATATTTTACCGGGATTGACGCGAGAGGAGGCCGTGCGGGGAATGGTAAAAATATTCAATTGGCGTAGATAGGGGAGGGGGTGGCGGGAGGGGATTCGGAGCACGTCCTAATCCACCGCTAACGAGCCGGTCATCCCCCCCCCCCCCACATACCATCATCATTAGTCCACTCCCTACTTAATTGTTACAAGGCACCCTCCTTCCACAACAGTTTTTTTCTTCAAATCCACCGATCGATATCGATTTCCTTTTAACTGATTTCTTGATATTTCATCTAGCAGAATCGTCCTATTCCTAATTCATCAATCAGGTAAGTTCCAAACATTGATTAAGTCAGAATTGTGATCTCTACAATAATTTAAAGTTCTAATGAATTTTTAAAGTGATTTTTGAAGCCACACTTTTGTAGAGAGTAAACTGGTGAATTCGCATGAGCAAAATGCTTGAGACTGGCAACACCTACTTGTACATGAGTATTGAGTATGCACATTTATTTATTGAAATTTACAAGTGTACTAGCTGACCCGGCGAACGTTGTCCTGTTCAACGCTCTGATGAAAATATGTTTAAAAAAAGTCATTGAAATATCTGACGTGATGGCATCAGTTATCAGCTTAGCTAGGGAAACCTCGATAAGATTACAATAAATCAGTAATACTTTGTGAAAGAAGCCACTGTAATGTGATATGATATTAAAAAATAATATAATTAAATGAAAAATATTTATAGATCATTGATAAACACGGCACTGATTTTGTTTAAATTTTGTCAGGATTCGAGAATAGTTTAGATTAACCACACGAACCGACAGGTAATGTTTTTAATCAGTTAACTTATTTATTTATATATATTTTTTTTTTATTGATATAGATATAGAAACATAAGAAGATATGCTTTTCCAGGGAAACCACAATAAGATTACATTTGATAATATAATAAAATGAGAAACATTTATTTATCATTGATAATTACTCCACCGAATAATAATACTAATAACAGCACCGAAAGTATATAATAATAATACATCAAGGAAACAGAATGAAATGACGTGAGATAAAGTAGAGAAACTGCTAAAACTCGAATAAGAGAATCAAATTAAAAGGTCACGAGGCAATCTTCATTTCAGACGCTTCGAAGAATTATTCAGAACTGAAGAGGTGGCCAGGTTTGAAACAAGTGGGTTTGAGTGGGATACAAACTCCACGAGCGGCTATTCTCCTAAAAATTAGTCATGGGTAGATATTGGATTTTCCAGTATCTGAATACAAGTGATACGGATACTTTTCTGTATCCGTTACTTTTACTTGATGTTTTTGTAGTTGAATACAGTTATCCCGACTCTTACTCTTCTAATACGCTACACAGAAGCCTTTCTTGGGGCATCAGTTTTTGTTGTAATTTTTAAAGGAAAAAGAGTTATTCGCCGAAAAAGTATCCTGCACAAGGCATCAAATGATTAAAATCATGATTTTTATTGGTTAATTATTTTTGAAAAGCTATGGAATTGAACAAAAAAAAATAGTTGTTAACCCTACCTCAAACTTTGGTTACCAAACCTCAAACCTACCAAGATACGTAGAATTTGGATTGTAATACAAAATTTGTCTGTCCGCCGCCGCACGCTAAACTCTTTTAAACCCTACAGCTGTTATAATACTAGTCATATTCGAGTTCTGAATTTTAATTTTATGAAACTAATTTTCTTCTTAAAAATTTAAAATTTGTTACTGTTGAATGTAAAAAATTGGAGAAAAAATTAATCAATTTATTCGAACCATTTTTTTTTTGCACCCGATTTCAATCATCTATGTCGATTGCCTCTACTTTATAGTATAGATATGTCCATTACTGAAACCATATTTGCCTGGATGTAGGGCGAGGTTTATTTTTGCGAAAGTTGCTCATGAAAAATCCTATATTAGGAGGCGATCTCGAAAAATGTTATTTCAACTACCTTTTACTGTCAACTAATTTCATTGTTCATTTTCGTTTCTACATATGTGGTAAGTTACTAATTACAGATTATATTGATAATAAGTGATAACTTGTTCACTATTATTTTTCCTTATTTATTTATTAATACTAAGGTAGATTATTTATCAACGCTGTTCTGCATCAAAATCCTCCCTTCAACAAAAATGTTGTTTTATTATGTTTTGAAGTGTTTCTGAACACGAATCCGAAGTCAGAAAATCTCTTTCAGGCACTATTTTTTGTCAAATTTGTGTTTTAGGTCGAAAAATTAGGTGTTTTTAGACATTTTGAAAATTGTTTGATCACTGAAAACTTTAACAAAAAATTAAAAAACCTATTTAATTTTGAAGCTTTTATAATGTATTACAAAATGGAAAAAATGGGAGAGCATAAGTATTAGGCATCAGGAATTTTGTGCTAACATTCACAAAAGAAAAGACTGTTGCCTACTGGCGGGCTTCCACGGGTACCTGTCCCAGGCCCTCCTCCTAAACTTAACTGTTGCCCCATCCTCTATATATTGTTCAGCCATCAGGCAGACAGGTTACTCGCCACCAAGTCTACAGTCTTATTTGAGCCTCAAACCCAGAACTTTTATAGTTTCAAATCTAATATGCCGCGACAGTGTAAAAACTATCCTGATTGTTTCTGTTATTTTTGTGGCGAATTGACATTCAAGTGTAATCAGAAATCACTGACTCCATTGATAAAGAAGGCGTTTGAGTTATACTTTGGATGCCAAGTAAGTGATCAGGATAAACCGTGGGCACCTAAAATTTGTTGTACTTCACATAGCCGCACTCTCAGCGGTTGGCTGAAAGGAACACATAAATCAATGCCTTTTGCTGTTCCAATGATTTGGCGTGAGCCAACAAATCATGCAAATGATTATTATTTCTGTATTACTACCATCAAAGGTTTTACTTTAGCCAAAAGTAAGAAGAAAATAGTATATCCTAACCTTCCATCTGCCATGAGACCTATTCCGCACGATGAGTCTATGCCCATCCCACCTAAGCCACAGAATTATTCCTTGAGTGATAAGGAAGTGGCTGATTCTGAGAATATTTCACCGGAACCCGGAGGCAGCAATAAAATACAAGCACCAGATGGAAAAAAGGTCCAATGCAATGAGAAGATGCTTGCGGACACTACAACGGGTGACATGTGATGAAGAGTACATAAGGAAAAAATATACACTTTAATTGAGTACAGAATTAAATAATTTATTATTTTATATATTATTGATTTTCACAAAAATAAGTTTATTAAATTTATGAAAAAAGTGTTCTTGTTATTTTCAAAAAAAAACCTCCAATCTCTAAAAAATAGTGCATGGTAGATTTTTTTTTACTTCAGATTCGAATTCAGCACACATGCAAATATAAAAATCAGGAACAACTTCTCAAGGGAGCAAAACTTTTTTTTTTGCAGAACAGTGTAATCAAATCAAGGTAGCTTAAATCTAAAGTGGTTGACTATTGCTTATTATTTATTTATTTATTACTAAAAGGGCCGTGATTAGTAATAGATAATATTTTTTTTATCCCCTTTATTTTTTTAGCCCTTCCGGAAGAAAACAGTGACCAGTTGAAATGGTGGAAGCAAAATGCGTACAATTTTCCATATTTATCAAAGGTAGTTCGTAGAAAATTGTGAAGAGTGATAACATCAGTGCCTTGTTAAAGAGTCTTTTCTAAAGCGGGAGACATTTTAAATGAAAGGAGAACACGCTTGACGTCCGAAAAACTAAAAAAAATTGTTTTTTTTTAAATGTAATACCTAATATGATAATGTAGAAAAAGGAATTTTCATTTCATATTATTAAATTAAGAAAAAAATTCACAGCCAACATATAGACTAATAATAATAATAATAATAAAAAAAACTAAATGAAAATTAATTAAACAATTTGTTTATTCATTCTATTTTTTTTTCAGTACATTAATCTCCGTTAGCTGAGAAATTCATTATTGCTATATTCCAACAACAACTATTTTGTTAGGTTCACTTTTGTTTATCTTATTTTTGAGCTAATTTCTTCCCAACTTATATTTGAAAAGTAGATGTGAAAACATATTACGTTTCTACGGTTATAGTGAGATAATAAAATTTTCAAGCTCAAAAATTGTAGGACAATTTATTTATTTAAATATATACGAATGTATATATAATGTTTAACCATATTCTAAGGTAAATTAAACCCCACAATTTGATTCACAAAGTAGATCCAAAAAAATAATGTACCAGTAGGGAATCCAATGTAGTTGGACAGCCACTGCTGAAAAAATAAACCATTTCTCTCTCTCGTATGTTATAGTAATAAATAGCTTAAGGTAACATGAGGTAGTGAACATATTCGTGAATAGTGAATAGCTGATGCTTCTAATGTTAATACAACCAAGGCCTTGAATACAGCTCTCATGTCTAGCAGGTACCAGGTGGGGGAGAAGAGATTGTAGTGGATACGCCAATCGTCGTGGATACTGACTAGTGACTGTGAATACAACTATCTAGAGATATAGAGAGAGGTGGGGTAACCTTGGTTGGACCTCCCACTCCATTGCTACGAATCGCGAGTCAAGTATCCATGTACCGGGTACATTTCGACCGTAATACAGTCTAATAGAGCTGTCGTTTTACAATCAAACACACGTCAGCTTCACACACGCACACACGAGCTAAAAGAAGAGGTACGCCAAACAGCACAGGATAAGAAGGTAGGTTACATGGCGAACCGCTAAATCACAAGAACCGAAATAACTGTAATATATATTATGTAACACTGTCGTTTCTCCCTCTTCTTTTTCTATCTTGCATGCCATTTCTAGTGTCGAGGATTTTATGTACCGAGGCTATATAAATGTCTTTGAATCTGCTGTGAAGTATTGCGGGTAATTGGCCCAGAGCTAGAGGCCCCATATCCTCGGAACAACTGGTGGTTTAGACTATATCCCTTCCCCAATCTTTGTATGAATAAAGTGTACTGTTCTGTCAGGTTAGAGTGCCTTGCACTGAACCCTTGAAAATGGGGGTGTGT
Source organism: Troilus luridus (assembly GCA_964056705.1). Taxonomy (NCBI): domain Eukaryota; kingdom Metazoa; phylum Arthropoda; class Insecta; order Hemiptera; family Pentatomidae; genus Troilus; species Troilus luridus. The sequence continues at coordinate 141,435,663 of OZ057412.1, forward strand.
TATTTCCCCTAAAGAACAAGTCGGCTACTCCTATCTGATATCCGCCATGCTTATTCCTAATTCGCATTCGAACCCATGCTTTTCATTCATCTTCCATGTAGTACGTAAAAAAAAGTTTTGGGGAAAATCGAAGGTATCTTAATCTTTCAGGTTTCTGCCTGACTTCAACCTTTATATTTAGTGAAATAAGTATTATGTATTATTACAAATTTCTCTATTTTTTCTCTGTTATTGGTTTACTGGTACTCCTTGAAAAGAACCCATTTGCTTAAAGAAAGAACATGCTTCTACTAATTGACTACTTATTAGCCGAAAAAAGGCACGATAAGGATCCCCGATAAGAAGCCTAATAGAGAGGAAGGAGGATGTTTTGAGACATAGCAAGGAGGGGGGGGGAGAGTTATATTGCTATATAGTGGGGGGGCGAAGGGCCCGTTATGGGCTAATCCGGGGCCGAGGACGGAGCCCTTCAGTAAGAAAATGGGGTATAAATAATTGCCCGAGATGCTGCATAACGAGGACCTCCCCTTGTTAGCCATCCACGTCTGACTACACTCAGGTAAATATCTACCTCCATGAAACTTGACCATCCCCGGTCCCCTTCTCTTATTTACCTTTTCACTTATTCAACCATCTTCTATATAATCTAGCTTAAATTAAATGCCAATTAGGCGAAACAACAATGGCCGGTCTCGGATTTTGTACAATTAAAAATAGGAAGTATTGTTAGGATTTTCAAGGGTATAGGCCTCGATTATGAAATGGTTAATTTATTTTTGCCCTGAAGGATTGGAAGATATTGCATATTTCTGTTTCCAGTTTAATATAATTTATTTTTTTAAATGTCTGCATTACGTTAAATTACTGCTCGCTGCGGTTGGTCTTCGATGCCCGAGGAGCTATCTTGTATCCCACCTCCATGAAGAGTTACAATGGCTCTAACCCTACTTCCATGGAAAATATTTCCTAGGCTCATTCTTATGATAAACCATCAACTCAAAGATCCCTCATACCTGATATCCTTCATGCTTCTTTCTTATATACATTGGAACCAATACGTTTCCTACATCTTCAAAATTCCCAACTAGTTGCTTTGTGATCAGTTATAATTAATAAATCATATCCGTCAGGAGTAACGGATGACTTGTCAATTTTTCTTTACTTATATCGATATTATTATTATTTTTTGTCGAAAGAAAATGGTCCGGGTAGAGGTCAAGAAAATTCTCTTATTATATAGGGAGAAATGTTTATTGATAAGCCAACGTTTCGACCTACATTACAGGTCTTCTTCAGGGCTAGAGATAGGCAGGGGGGTTGACACTTGAGTATCGGCTACTACACGCTGCTCTGGGTTATCAACGTCCCATTTCACTCTTTTTCGTTTATGGGAGGGTAAATCTATTTATGTCAGCTAATAACTCAAGGAATATTTCTCATTCCATACAGATTTCTGTCCCTTCAGGTCTCTTCAACACCGTTGGTTAATTCTGCGACTATTCCACGCGGACTCTCTTCCCAATGACAGGACTTGGGGTAAACCTCTTATCCTGCCATTTTTCCACAATTTGATCTGGAGGGGCTCATTGGTTCACTTAACTCTCCTTGTGGCAGAAGTGGTTTCAGTGGACTTCTTATGGGTGTTTTTTTTGTCCCACCATTTACGGTTGTAATTGAGATGCCCAACGTATCAACCCGTCACTGCCGAAACCCGTATGCCAGCAATGGCAGGTAGGGTGGAAAAAAAAAAAAAAAAAAAAAAAAAAAAAAAAAAAAAAAAAAAGGTTGTAATTGAGATCATCATCCAGAAATATAGTTTTCTCTGAAACCACCACTCATCTTAGTTAGATACATTTTTCGATAGTTAGATCTCCCACCTTAACACACTTAGTCTTAGAAGTATTGTTTAGAGAATCTTATTCTCTTCAGGTTCTTGCCGCGATTCTTCTCTATCTCTAAAAATGGTAATTCCATTACTACCAACTTAATGTTTTCATGCCCGTGCCTCAGATGAGACACGACTCATAGTTGTAGAAAAATTGTTCTTCTTTTCTCCTAATTAGTTAATTCTATCTCCTCTCTTCAGAATGAATTTGCACACCAGTGCTTCATATCACTTCATGACGAAAAAAGTGACAATTTATAAAAAAATACAAAACATAAATTACTTATTTTACATTTTTGAATCACGCCATGATAAATTTGATTTTTATTTTTATTTTTTATTAACACGCGCTGTATATGATTTTTGCATTGAGCCCCGAGACAGTCTTGTGTCCCGCCTTTACGATGAGTTACAAGTGACTATTTCCTTCCATTCGTAGACAATAATTCCTTGGTTCGTTCTTAAACCAATCGATTACTTTCAACAACCCGTCGTACATCTAGAGTCTCCTTCAATACAAATCCTCAGTCCAACACGATGAAACAAGATTTCTACCCTCACCCCCCTTTTTTCTTCGCCCGTTCCTCCATTCCAATCCCTTCCTAATAACCGGCATGCTTCTACCCTATCCTCAGTTAAACCGTCGGATTTGCGACCTTTCCTCACTTCCGAAACAAATGCTCTTAGTTATAGTTAGTAATTTGCGTATAAACGAATAAGTATTATTTTTATTCTTGTTGTTTAGTATTTTTTCAAAAAGAAGATAAATATTACGTAAATAAGTTATTACAACCTAGCTCATGTTTTTATTTGTTCTTAAGTTCCTTAGTATTATGTCACTTTTTTTTCTATTTGTATTAACTTATTTGTCACTTTATAAAGCAGACTTTTGGTGAGATGTATATTATATTTCTTTTTCTGTTCATACTTGTTATTCTGAAAGGGCTTAGTCCCAGATGTTACTTATCAATTCTATTCTATTTTTAAGAATAGTCTTATAATGTATCATACAATTGAAAATAAAACTACGCCCACTTTGAATGTGATTTTACTCAAAATACATTGCGTGCCTATTACATATACAATAGTTCAAATTATAATAATAGTTTTATTTATGTGCTTCAAATTAATTTCACATTCTTGTGTTTAATATATGATACCCTCACTTACTTATATCCAATATACCTCCTGTATCAATAAATTTTCATTGTTCGAAAGAAATTTTCTGGTATTTTTTCAAACCCACCGCTGGCTTTGTAGTAAAATGTCTATCCTTCCAGTTAATTTAACTTAATTTTAAGTAGCGTTGAGGAAATCCACCAAAACTTCTTAAGTATATCTCGTTTCGCCAGTTTTCCCTGGGTTTTGTTAGTGATATTTGAAGTAGCCTAACTGTTTGAATTAATTTAACAAGACTGGCTGTTACATATGGATCGACAGGGTAAGAGGGGCTCATGCTGTTTTAATATAAGACAATTAAAACCGAATCAGTAGCGAAAGGGGATACGCTTCCTATCCCCATCTGTTACAGCTAATGGCAATATAAGCACTTCTTCTCTTCCCCGCGCTTTTGAGAGTGGATGAGAGCCATGCTTAGTACTTAACAATAAATTAAAAACTTTTTTACTATCCTATTTGAGGATAACATCACATAATTATAATTCTAATTGGTTTTATTCCACAGTTTATGTACTAACATGATAAGCCTGAGCAAAAGACTAACCCTGAAAAATATCTAAATAATAATAAAAGACCTAGTGAACCCGAGGGCTCGATACCGCTAAGATTGATTGCACCTTAGAAACTTCTATATTCGGATTCCAACCCTAAAGTAACCTGTAAGATCACCTTTAACGCGTCCACCTACGCTTCGGGTGTTCAAGTCGGCTCAGCGCTATTAGGAATTCGCCATTGATCTCAACAACTTTACAAGCCTTTCCTAATCTAGGCAACGCTATATAGTATAAACTATATTAATCAGGTACATGTTCCGCAATTCCGTATTGTGAAACCTACTATATTCTTTATTGGGCATGTCCTATTTTGGACCGAATATTCTACTTCTTCTTCCTGTGCCTTATCCGTTGCAGACGTTGGCTATTAATAATTGTTAGTGGTACTTCTAAATAATTGAGAAAACAAACCATTGCCTTAAATTATGTGTCCTTCTTCCTGGCCCCCCGTTACTGTCTGTTTTTTTCTGCATTATCAGCTGCAGTGAGTGATATTTGTCATTTTGAACGATATGGTCAAAGTATTCTAATTTCTATAATTTATTTTTTATATTGTTCCTATGATGGTAAATAGGCGACTTCTTAATAATTTTCAACCCGACTAAGCACTTCTCTGTTAGTTATGTGGTCGGTCAATGGAATTCAGAGAATACGGTGGTACACCCACATTTCAAATTATTGTATTTTCTTCATGAGCGTTTCCGTCATTGCCCAAGCTTCTACGCCTTACAGCAGTATGGGGTATACATAGCATTTCGAATATTCCATGCCATGCATTTGTAAGTATTCCTCGAAAATCACTCCCATTTACCAGAACATTCCACAATTACGGATTCCAACAAGAGATCAGCCAACGTTTAATTTATCTCGTCTAATTTAAAAATAGTACGGCCTAAAAAGAACAGTAGAAATTGTCTGCTCTATTTCCCACCTGGCCTCATCTGTTTTCCTGAAGCTACTGAAGTGCATGTCGAACCAATCCTGTTCAAGAAGCTGTGACTGCTGAAACTTTGGGTTCTTACATATTTATATTAGTGGTCACAGCAAAACAAGATCTCGTCCACGTTCACGCAAAACTTGGTTTTGACTTCTCGGGGTTCACGCCAATTCAACAATTCTTCTTTTATAAGGATCTGTTAGATTCTTGTAGCGTTGGGATGGAGTTTTCGGTTGGCATTCCACAAATTGTAAGTGTTGGAAATTATATCAGAGGAACTTTAGCAAGAAGGGGAGATAGAAGATACTAAACGGTACCACATTCGACCACAAGTTCGACATGTCTCATGGTGGGCGTCGCCCTGAACAGTCGTAAATACCTCACCGGTGGCCTTACAAGATATTGCGTTGTCCAGATGCTGTAAGAGGCGCGTACTCCACTTCATGAAGAGTACAGGTTGAAAGTCAGGGAAGACCGAAATAAAGTTCACGGAAACTGACATTTTGAGAAGAGTTTATAAAAAAACCTTGATGTGTCACATACTCGGTGGTCGTAGGATGCACCGATTGATTACGCACCAGACGTTCAGCCGTCAAATATGGTAATTAAAACCAGCATCTAGGTCTTCCCTAGAGATTTCCCTTATCAAGTCACCGAAAACCTACCCATAGTAAAAATATTTTGTGGGTGTAAATAGCAGTCGACCCATTCCACTTTAGTCTTGGAAGAAGAAAAAGAGGATCTGTCACTGGAAAACCACAGGACATGGTTATTATTATTATGGAGCCCAAGTGGAGGACAGCCCAAGCAAACGCGGTTTATAAAATACCACAATTTATTATGAAATCTTAATTTTTATGGAACATAAAACGGTCCGGGTGGAGACCAAAATAATTTATTTTAATAGTAAATAACTATTTATTGGAAACATGTGTTTTGGAAAACGTGGTAGATCTTCATCAGAGCTTCATAGTCAGAAGTTATTATTCCACAAACGGGTGAATGAAGAACTTTAGAAAAAAAGTACATTCTTAATCTGGTTTAAGTTATTATTTTAGCACAGAAGCAGAGGGAATTTATAATTTTTTTTTAAATACATAAATTTCTTGAAAAATATATTCCACACTTTTTATTTATATTTATTTACTTTTAATATTTATTTATATTTACGCTCACTCTTCCTACATTGGTTATTATTAAATAATCGGTTGAGACTCCCATGCTTTATTTCTGAATTCTTTATGCCTTTATAAAGAAGTTTTTTTCACTGCCCTGTAGAATCCTCATATATATATTTCACTCATAGAAGAATGTATTTAGGCAAGTTCATTATGCATTCATCAAACTATTGAAACAACAAAATTTCAATATTCCGAAAGAAGAAAGTCTTGGCAAAAGAATACAAATTGTTTTCAGAAATACAAATAAAGTAGTCGATAATTCGTTAAAAAAAACACGAACTCCGTGTTCTAAAAGGGAATATCAATTTATCTACATGACAAATAATTCAAAATTATCTTTATGATTATATTCATTCTTTCTAAAAGTATAAACAATTTTTTTCTATTTTTTAGATCCTTTGCACAGAGGTAAAGCCTAGTAAGTTGAACAGCTGAGTCAATTACAGTTTTCAAAAACACACTTAAAGTTGATAAATTGAAGAGGTGGCCTATTATTAGTTCCAGGAAAGTTTCAAAAGTTTGTTATTATTCTGTAGATATCTCCCTTATTTTAAAGCAAAATATGATGCTTTAAACACAATTTAATAAAACAAATAAACTTTCAGAGATTTTATACATCTAAAAAAATGGCAGAAACCTCTTATAATATCATTATTCATTCGGGAATTAATTAATGTACAATTTCAATCTGCAACAAACATTTTATAATATAATTTTGACACAATCTCTCACGAAGAGATCAGAAAGCAGAGTTATAAAACACATCATAATCTTTGGACGAAATTTTACACCAAGTTTTAATCCTATAATAAGTACAAGTTACGTCATGCATAAAAATCAATACAAATATTGACATTTCTGAATATTTTACAATTAATAATTGAGTTATTTGTACTTATGGTTTATTTGTTTAGATAATAAATCATTAAAGACGGTTGCACTTAACTCTTAACCATAATTAGCATATTCAATAACAATTAGCCATGAAGAATGATTTATCTACTTCTGAAAAAATAGCCTTTTGTCAGGCTTTAAGGATAGAGCAACGTACATTTCGAGGATATTGAAAATAAGAGGAACCTACGACTTGTGAATATTATTTATTTATTCAGAGAAAGGAAAAAAAAGTTCTAGGGAATTTCTTTAAGTGCGGATTTACATTGTTATTACTATACTGCCAACGTTGAAAAAAATAATATAATAATAAAACAGGAATGTGTTTAGAATTACTTCAAATTTCATCATCAACAGGAAATTTAAGTAAATATTAATATATCTGTTTAATCGTAAATTAAGGGGATAATTCAAAACTTGGCATTTTTAGTTAAGCCATCAGTAGCAATTGTATTTGTTGAAGGTTTTTAATTCACCAACGACTTATCTCGTATTCCATTTTTTTAAATTTAATAAAATCATATTTTTAGTTACATCATATTTGAACTTGAAGGTTTATGGGAATAATGACATAAGCCCAAATCAAAAAAGTTTCAAGGTTTTAAAAAAGATTTCTAATGGTTAAAAAACAATTTCAAAACCAAAGCCAATCTTTGGTTTATCAATACTCAAATTTTTATTTTTTAACTCACATGGCACTATTGAAAAAGTAGGTACTTTGTTCTTTTGAAGGAGCGATACATTACAGTAAGTCAGATATTTCAATCATTTGTTAATTTTTTGTTATTTCATAATGTCATAAGATAAATTTAACATATTAATCATTCCTATTTTTCATTGGTCCAATGGAACAAATAATTAGCCAATAATGAATAACAGAGCCGCCTACATCCGAATTTCGTACAAATGGCGAAACCTGTTGGCGGCGGCGGAAACTAAAAGCCAATCAACTGATGCATCGCTGTGTAATAATGTTCTCCCAATGATAAAAGATTATAGTCTCTCTCTTTTACCGACGGTTTTCTGTTACTTAACACAATTACTTCAAGAACAATAAGATAATTGACAAATATGTTTAATGATGCTAATCTAGTAGAATGTTAATTCTGTAAAATCTATTATATATTTTATAAGATGGGCTAATGGATTAAAAAATAGATGAATAATTCTTAAGAACGCGATCAATAAGAGTAGGAAATATATTAGCACGGTCAATTAAACATTCAACAGTTTAGGTTCTTAATTAAAATAATTTAGATATGGAGTTTTTTTTAAATAAAAATTCCTATCAACGTGTGACTGAAGCAAATGTACGTTATAGTTTGAAAACAATGTGAAATATTTAACAATTATTTCATACATTTGTCAATATCAAAGTATAATTTCGTTCAAGAGGAAGTTGATGGGTAATAAACTTTTATTTTCACAAAAATTCAGTCGATTACTCCCAAACCAACTGGAAAATTTTCATTTTTTCTCATGTCGTAAATTATACTTTTCCTTTTAACATTGTAATAGCGCTCTCTACGTTTTAAAACCTAAAATACAGTTTCTAGTTCGATAAACTATTCGGTCTATCATAATTGAAAATTAAAATATAAATTGTATATGATTGTTTCTGAAGGGAACTATAGATTCGTTACTGAGAGGGCCTGTTAATTTAAATTATAATTGGTTGCTTCTCTTCTATCATACACACTCCCTCTCTCTCTCTCTCTCTCTCTCTATCTATCTCTCTCTCTCTCTGTCTCTCTCTCAATCTCTATCTCTCTCTCTCTCTCTCTCACTCTCCCTCTATCTCTCACTCTCTCTCTCTCTCTCTCTCTGTCTCACTCTGTATCACTCTCTCTCTCTCTTTCACACACTTATCCCCCAGAGTTTATTGTTTCAGTGAATTATGGCTTAATTATTATTAACAGAAATTTTCCTCTCATTAGTTAGCAGAACTGTCTAGAGGTAAACCACCTATGTGTTTTTATTTGTTTTTCTCATAAAATATTTATTCGGACCTGTCAATTAATGGTCCATCAACCTCTAAAGTTGGAATAGTTACGGTTTTGAAATTAATATATTGAGAGAAATCATAGAGTGTAACTTTTAGAACGAAAACCGAATGGTATTCAAACCTGTATTTTCCACTTCCAATTAGTCTTCATCTTTAATTTGTAAATATATTATTAATTATAATTGTATTTCAGAAAGTCTTACATGGGTATGTATCATTAGGAAGGTGATATAGATTATATTACAAAACAAACAAAAAATCATTCAAATTGACAAAAATAAATGTTAAGATATTTTATTTTACCTCTCTAAATAAACTTGTTTATTTTTCCACCAAAACATCATAATAACAGGGAAAAAAATGATAATTGATTTTGTCTAATAAATTTAAGTTATTTTAGTCTTTAAATCATCTTGCATAACATATTTTCTACACAAAAAAAGGAAACCAGATTTCATTTTACCACACTAATAAACAATATTTTGGAAAATATCATTAAATAAAAACCATTTTTTTTTTCAAATAGTGGATTGAAATGGTCAGGGGGTGCAATAAAAGATTACACAAAATAAGAAAACTTATTTCATTATCCCACAGTTTCGGCCTAAGATTCGGCCATCTTTAGGGCTGGGGGGGAGAGGGATTTGAGTCCGAACTCGACCGAATTTCAACTGTTCAACCTCCCCCAACCGGCAGCCCTGAAGTTGGCCTAAATCTTGGGCCGTAACGTTGGCACAATGAAATAACTGTTCTCATTTTGTGCAATCTTTGACTGCAAACCCTGACCATTTCAATCCACTATTTGAATTATCCAGTCAACTATTTTCCACTTTATGTTTGTTTTTTTTCAGTTTCGAGACTGCTTAAAATTTGTTTGGCCTCTTGGCGTTTCCTTTAATGAATACGCTATCAATCCTCTTTAGCTCATTAGAAAAGTATTGTTTCTTTTACATCTATCGATGTTTATAAATGTAATAAAGATAAACATGTAATAAAAGTGTGGATATGTATGGATGTATGATATAGAAGTGAGTAAATGTTAAGAAGTGTGTTTAAAAGAAAACATTTAATAAGAAATATTAATTATTTGGCTTGCATATAGAACAAAATATACATATATACATTGGAGAAGCGACCACTCAACATATATTACTAATTAAGTTCCAACTGCACCATCGTACAACGATTAAACATATTACTGGTGAATATTTTTCTCAGCCTCCTACAGGGCTTTAGATCTTTGAGGAAATTCTTTCCTCTTACTAATCTTTGATTTCTTATTAATGAAGTTTTTTTTTAATGATTGGTCTAGATATGACTGTTGATCCAACGATAACAACGACATGTGAAGAGTGGATCGGAGTTTTTTATTTGTTTTAAAATCTCGATTTTGTTTTGATTTCGTCTTTTTTCCGTCAATTTCTTTTCCGTCTTTAGCTTTGGTTTTTCTTCTTTTAATTCTCGATTTTATTATTTCATTATGACTTTTTTTAAAGGCTCCTAAAAAAATATTTCACGAATTTGATCATGCAATTAGAAAGGAGAAGTAATTGAAATTAGCGTATAAAGCATCAGAAATTGTTTACCTTGAAATTTTTGGGTATTATTATGGCTTTCTCCAGCAGGGAATATTAATCTACAAATTATTAAGATAATAAATTATAATTTCAATTATATTTTCAAGTAATATCCAATTAATTGTAGTTTTCCCTGAAGACGACCTAATCTTTGTAAATCCAGGAATAATCCACAATATTAGTTTTTAGTTTACTTATTTATATTTAAGTACATTTTTAATTCAAGACATCTTTTCAGATAAATATTTTCTGATAATGTTAACTAATTGCTTCAATTTTTTACCCTATCTAGTATTATCATAAGAATTCATGTTAGATTATTTTTAGAAAATATGAGGGAATATATAATTAAAAAACCTAAGTTTAAAAAAAATCCAAATATTCCACACCTCAATCAGCTGGCAGTTCTATCTCAAAAGAAATCTCAAATTTAAGTGGATGGAATTAAAGGTTAATAAAAACAAATTTTCCTGAACATCCATAGCCCTAAAGTACGACTTGAAAAAAACAAACAAACGAACAAGTAAAAAAATCCGGAATAATGGAATAAGTTTAATATTATATAATTGATAGCGTGGCGAAGTATGGACTAGCTTGTAAAGTAGTTAGTATTAGTGTAACGCACAAATTAATGAACGTTAATTGTGGGGTAGATCGAGGAATAGGTGGAAGGATTCCGATTTGGGTTTGAGGGGTGGTCCGTGGACGGAAGTTTCTAACCAGAGATTGGTGGTATTCTTTTTGTATTATAATAAACATACGGAGTATCCACTAATGCATATCAATATATTCTAGGAGTCTATTAAGTAGTACTGACCAGACAGGTTACCAATTTTTAAGCAAATCTACAAATTTTTAATTATTAATTAGAAGAAAATATAAATAATAAGATATCATTTAACAGAAGAACATTATTAGTGTACAGATCAATTTTTTAGGCATATATTAACTTTTCCTTTAATTATAATTATTTACTTTAATTAATATCAATGATTAACACCTTTAAATATAGGTAATATGTCTTGAATAATATAAGTTGACCAATATATATATATATATATATATTCCAAAAACCCGGAGCACTATTTATTTGTAAGCCAACATTTCGACCCATGTTGCAGGTCTTCTTCAGAGGTAAATATACAAGATACAGATAAATTAAAATGGTATATAGTAAAGAATACAAATACATATGGACATCAAGGGTTATGAGATATCTCTGTAATTATTCCCTCAGTTTATATACTTATCTAAAGGTTTCCCATCTTTATTTGTATCACTTATATTCCTTTATGCCTATATGTATTTTTATTATTTACTACATATCACTTTAATTGGTCGTTATTTTGTATATTTAGCACTGAAGAAGACCTGCAATGTGGGTCGACATGTTGGCTTTCAAATAAATAGTTCTCCTTATTTATGAGTATTTTTTCTGACCTACACCCGGAACATTTTCTTCCTGATTAGTAATATTGTTATATTACTTGGATTAATAATATAGTAGTATTTTCAGCGTTTTGGAATCTTATTTATCTCCGTTTCAATCTCGTATCTACATCAATATATTTTTATTCCTCATTATCCGCGCCATTTCTGGTTATTACAATCCCGGCCCAATGCTCCTACAGTAGGAAGGGGTGTTTTTAATTAAATGCATTACTTGAAGGGCCGATGTATGAAGCGGCTCAAATAATCTGTGGCATCATTCATCTTGAGAACGACTCGAGTCAGTTTGTGTTTTATTATTTAATTTCAGAGACATTGGGCCCCTAACAGCCTTCTAAAACGGAACGGCTCATGAGGTAAGGGGGGCAAGGGGGGGGGGGGTTGGAATTTTTAATCTAACCTTCATTTAATCAACACTTAGCCCTAAAGTTGGAAATTACCCCGGCCCATCCCGGCATCAATTGTAATACGGAGAGTGAAATATAACAATTTAAAAAAATCTTTTATTTAACATTATTTAACGAGGTCCTTTAGCTCCGTTTATTTCGTAATTAAAAAAGATGAACTGGTCAATATAATTATATTAGCCTTCAAGGAGAGTTTTAAAGCGTTTTATAAGATTGTTGCAACATTTTTTCCATATACTTTATTAATTAAAATAATTTTATAAATAAAATGATAAAATTCTTCTAAACGTTTTTATCGTATTGTTTTAGGTCTTAAGATAATTATAGCGAGATACCGTTAAGGCGGGTAAAACGATAATGCACAATATTGGGACCATCTAGCTGCAGTGGTACGGCCATCTTAGAAGAATAGGGCCCGAGAGATGGCCAAAAATGATATTTGACTTTGTCCCAGAGGGGAACGAAAAAGAGGCCGCTGCAAGGAGTTTGAAGAGGTGATGGCAGCAAGAGGCTTGGCGGAGGGAGATTGGGAAGACCGAGAGTATTGGCAACAAAATGTATTGGGTTTCGCCATATGACTCAAGGTTGTAAATGCCCAAAATAAAAATTATAAAAAGATAACTATACAAAAAGAATAAATTAGTTTAATAATTATAAATATTATTATGTATCATTCCGGGCGTTATAACATGAATTTTCTAAATGAGCAAATGTCGGTTATAATAACTAAGTCACTCAGGCAGGATTAAAATATATTCATACCCCTAAAACATAGCATTATATAAAACTGCCTAATGTGAATAAAAATAAAATGAGGGATTATTCTAATTTCCTTCGCTCAATCAAGGCTCATACGAGGCCTTACAGAACTGGCACATCGTTCAGGATTAAAACCGGATTATACCGATCTTTCAAAAATGAACATTTACATATTTTTTGCTCGTTTATTTGAACAATTATTTATGCTCCCGAAAGTTCAGATTGGGAACAGGACTAAAACAATCAGAAATAAGGGGGGAAAGTGTCGTCATAGACAAAATTGCACAACTAAACTAGGGAATTGAACAAATATTTAAATTTTGTGGATCTTGAAAACCCAATTCAATGAAGCAAAGGCCGAACGAAGTGGGGTCCAGGTAAAGTCTTAGATTTGAAGAAAGTAAAAAGCTATAGTCTTTTTTTTGTTTTCTTTTTTCCTGATGCTCGGTCAATTACCTGTCCATTGCAGAATTGTTGACTCCGCAAGGAGCACTGCTCATTGGCTGAAGTTGCTCTGGACCAGACCCCTGGTGCAGGTGACGTACTAGCCTACATAAATCCTGGGCCTTCCGCTGGGCTGCCTCCAGTCGCCGACCGCTCAACCATTATTCCCAACTGCAACTCCATTCTTTCCCCTAACAGACATTCACATCAACAATCCATTTTTTATTTTTTTTGTCCAAAGCGCAGAAGTATTTCCTTTGATTCGGAATTTCTACTCCATATAGTTTCAGACAACAAGCTGTATATGTTTATAATTAGTTTAATAATTATTATAATTTTATAGAAAATTAGATATGATGATTCATAAAAAAATATCTTGTTACTTATTGGCTTCATCAACTACCTATCATTCAACACCAATGAAAAATGTATTATTAATTTTTTTCTAAATTTATTATTACTTTGATTCTAACCATTAATGTTCATAAAGGTGTGAATGATGGGAGAACGATCTGATACATTTACTTATTTTATAATTTCATCACAAACAAAAATGTATGTATTTCAGTTAGATGTCTTCCATTATTTAGTGTAGATGTTCATATCCTATTCCAATTATTTTATTATTTAGATAGCATGTGCTAGCCACTTATTTCGTTAAATTCTTTGGGCATTTTGTTAGTTGTATTTTTCTTTTTGCTTTATTCTCCTTTTTCCTATATTAGGCCAATATTACAGTTTTCGATGGTGGTTCATCTCTGCACCTTTCAGCATAACTTGGAGGAAGATTGTAACAGATACGGAGAGAAGGAATCGTCAAATTCCTGACTTCTCTACATAAGGTTGGCTCAGATTTAACTACACGCGCATATTAGCTTAAACTGATTCAAAACTAAAATATATTCAAACCAGAACTTACAACATTAGCGTACGAATAAATTAGACTAGAGGTCATGATATGGCGCACGTAAGGGCATTCGGTTACTGACTTGGGAAAATTAGTATTAGAGATTTCAGCATAAACGATAATATGTCAAGTGGGCGTTCATAGCATAAGTACCATAAACAGTACCATGATTTATCCCGGAGTTGCAATGGAGTCTAAAGACAAGATTACAATATCCATCATGGAAAATACATTCCTCAAAGGAGAATAACATAACCCTGTTTGTTCCGAGGTCAGCATAACGAAGGACGCCACGAGCAGTTGCCGGGAAAGAACACTCTTTTTTATCCTTATGACTTCGGCTATAGCAGTCCAGAATATACAGCCACTTATAGTGCTGTGAACGACGGAGTTAGAAGAAAATACCAAGCTAAGCCATGCGTTATGGAAGAAGCAGCTAAAATTATTTGGCCATGTGTGTCGAATGAACGAAGATCGTGAACCCAATAGATCAAGAGACGGTCCAAGTGTGTCTTAAATAGATCATATGGTTCGATTGGGACAGTTCAGAAAACATCTAAATTAGAGCAAAATGAGAGAGTTTTTTGGGGAAAAGAAAGGAACAGATGGCCCTCCATTTTCTACTTCTTCTTCTCCTAGTCACATTCGATGAATTCATTTATTTGAACGAAAGATTAATTTATTGCGAACATGAGTTTGTCTGCAATAAAAAAACTAATCATTTCATGATCAGACGGTAACCCGAAAATTTCCGCCCGATGTGCCTGTAATATTCAGGGTGTAAATCCGATAACTTTTATATATATGAAACAAATAAAGATGGAAAGAATAGTCTAAGGGTATTATTAATATTATTAGAGTTATAATAATAATGCGAAACAATTGATAATAAATATTTAGAATGATAGATTTTTCTCGAAACGCATCAAAATGAACAAAGATATAATAAAAAATAAAACAAACTGTAGATCTACACCCATGAAGGGTCTAGGGTTTCAGTAAATGGCAGAGTCTGTCTTTTACTAAGACAAGAGGTGAGCAGGGAAGTGATTTGTCCGGGATCGCGCTCAACCGCCTGGTTTTTCCTCCAATTAAGGGTACCCACATTGTAGAGGTTGGGTGAACCCAAGGAGGGTCTGTACATTTTATAGGGTCCATCCGTGGCTGTAAATAGATTAAATAATTTACATACCATAGCCGGTTTCGAGCCCAGAAGCTTCAGCATAGCTACTCAGCTCACGATTTATATATTAAATTATTTTACTATTCAAGACCAGTTAGGAAACTACTACTAACAATTTATGAATTAAATCACACTTCTCTGTATTTCAACAATATGTCAAGGATTGCTGATCTGGTACGTAGTTCTAGACCTGGTACAATCTATATTTTTATTGTCCAATCTATAGTTTGACTAAACTAGCGAAAATGTGAAAAGACAATTTTTGGAATTTGGAGTTATCCGCTTTTCATCCTGAACGCCCCGATTGGAGTATTTTCCGATTCACACTCTTCTAGTTCTCTAGAAAAAAAATGTTTGCCGTGTATATCTTCCTATTTGTTATTTTTAATTCATAAACATATTGACTTTTTAAAAATTCGTTTTATATAAGTGAATCATTGATACTTTTTTTGGCGACACTTAAATCAGAAACACAAATCACGACGCGATTACTCCAAAACCCCCAAAGACCAAGAAGTGGAGAGAACTGGAGGGCCATTCACCGGGAGAGCGACACAACTTGCGCATTTGGCTAGAACGGTAATTAACATTGTTTGCTCCAGTCATTAGAGCCAAGTGTCATCCGCAGCGTTATCAATCAGCCTTTGTCCCCTCGCCAATTCCCTCGGCCTCTACTGCCTTAGTTAACTTCCTTGTCCTCTCTTGTTGGAGCATCGCCGGTGGAGGACTTGCAACAGTGGTTAAGTAAAAGGATAAGAAAACCCCAACGTTCGATGCCGATAACCACCGCCCTTAAGTTCCAGTTTATATATTTCCTTCACTAGATTCTATAGCGAACTAATTTATTTATGGTTTATGGTCTTCCCATTAACCTAGAGGGGGACATGAAAGGATTAGG
Source organism: Troilus luridus (assembly GCA_964056705.1). Classification (NCBI taxonomy): domain Eukaryota; kingdom Metazoa; phylum Arthropoda; class Insecta; order Hemiptera; family Pentatomidae; genus Troilus; species Troilus luridus. The sequence continues at coordinate 141,451,922 of OZ057412.1, forward strand.
ATTATTGGAGAGGTAATAGCTTTCATTATTAATGTCTCTTTAGCAATATAAAATGTAATCATTCTTTGTTAAGTGTAATATATATTTTTTTATAATAACATTAATTACTTATTTTACAATTGATCGTACGTACTATGTATAGTACAAGCCATGCTTTATTAGAAAAATAAATATGAATTTAAAAAATAAGGGAAATTAACGCCACATAACCCGGAACAGGGAGAAAGGAATAGAAACTAGGAGAGGGAAATATATCCGCAGAAAAAGATTCGCTGAGGGATTGCTTTAAGGGACACGAAAGAAGAGAGAGGCTCTGCGTTCGCAATTAGCCGGGTCCAGACCAACCGAGCACTCGCGAGCCACGCTCGAACTTCCTCCTCGCGAGCTGTGGCAACTTGGGAACGAGGGGAAAAAAACCCAGCCTATCCAAAAGAAAACGCTACAGTAGATTTCGAGGAAGGTTTGTAGACATCTCGATGCCGTCACAGGAGACGGTCTCTCAGATTGGACATATTAGAACTTGTTTTAAAAGTAAATTTGCATAACAAACAGTTCGCACTTTTTGTACTTCTTTAATGAAAAAATTCCATACATCTGATTTTCGTGGCATATTGGCTCTACTCGACTACTGCACAGAATGAGATCTAAAGCCAAACTGAACTAACAACTAACAATTACAAGAAAGAGGTGTTAGGAAGGGTAGGGGAAAGAAAAGAAAACATTATAAAACTATTTTAGAGCAACAGATCTTAACACTGTATGAGCACAGTTTTATAAAAAAAAATTCCTTATATCTCTCTATTCAAAAGTAAAGCAAAACACAAAACTAATGATATTTGAGATCAAGGCATATTGCCTTTAATGACGTCCATCCTAATTGATTTTAAATTATGTAATATTTTATGATTTAGATCATTTTGCCCATGTGGACTTATATAACTTACAATTAATTTAATCCTTACAATCCGAAATCCTTCGTAAAATCTTCAATGCTCCATACTTTGGTACAAATTAAGTCATCCATAATGATCTTAATGTCCCAGTTGTTGCTGATATAGCCCGAACTCGATATCAATCTTGAAAACTTCATTCCCGCTCAAACCCACTAGTTTCAAACTTGTCACAAAGCTGCCTCTTCAATTCCCAATAATCCTTTGAAGCGTCTGAAAATAAGATGGCCTCGTGGCCTTTTGTAAGTTGAGTATTCCCAGTGGGTAGTTTCTTTATCTCACGCTATTATGAATCATCATTATATGCAGTTGTATTATTATAAACCAAAAGAATTTTTTTTTTAAAGAGAAAGGAAATATTGAGGTTTATGCTTCTTTTTTTCATCCCAATGCTCACCTTGACTACGATCGAAAACGTATTCTCTTGGCGTCGAACAGTTTAAATATAATCCCTTTAAAATCTCCATTTTGTCCATTATAAACATTTGTTCCGATATAATGAAGCTAGTGCCATTCCGATGTCAAAGGCAGAGGCAGGTGGTCTAATTTCGAGAGATATCTCCCGCCAGCTAGTTCCTCTCTCTCCCGCACTATCTCTTTGACAAATGGCCTAGGCCAGATTATAGTTAAATTAATTGGACGGCTCACATATTTGTAATTAGGAGCCGCGGTAAAATCTAGGGGGATCTAGTTTACACACGCCTCCTAAATCAGGGCTAATTGATAGTGGAGGTTGTAATGCACCACAACTTCGTTCGGTTGTAATGCAGGCCCATCGTGCTCATCTCCATTCCTATCTTTCGTCTCTAAATTTTGTACTTCTTGCATTAATTTGACGTTATACTTTATTTGAAACACAGAAAAACCTTGTACAAAAAACTTCTATGTAAGACACTTGCATAAGACCATTTCTGGATATTTAACCCACAAACACAAAGTCACCTGTCATACATTGTCTCGAACAGACCACTCCCCCTCAATGTATGAAAGGTTCACTGTAACAAAAAAGTGTGTGTGTCAGCTTCGACAAGCGACTGGAGTTTACGCCTTTCAGTTTCTAATGAATATTAAATGTGTTCTTGCCAATTAATCGCTCTCTACTGATACTTATCATCGCGTATTTTTTTTTAATCTGTAAATTACTTAGAAAACTATTTTAAATTAATGTGAACTATTTTAATTAAAATTATAAACGTATATTTTTTATTAATCGTGCCATCTTCAGGGAAATAGTAGGTGCGGTGACTTGTTACAACACTAAAACTGTCAACTGAACTCATATATATACATATATATATATATATATATATATATATATATATATATATATATATATATATTACAATCACAATTTGTATTAATATAAATTCATATGTATATAACTTTCCAGTACGTAAATAATCAAACATTTTTATATCATTACCTGTAATTTAACAGTTGAGATTTAATATTGTGAATTTATTTATTTGGTAAATTTTGTCCCGTTAATCCTTGAATTTTTGTTGTAAGTCCTCACATCATGGAAGTAAATTGTTCCATGAGCTGAGCCATCTGATTGACAAGAGCTATCATGAGATTCGATTGGTCCGTCTGCGGTGGTTGAGGTATAAAGGGGAAAGTTTGCGGAGGCTCTGATGGTGGTGGAGCATGGTTTGACTGGTTGATGGTTGTGGTTCGGTTGTCATTTCGGTACCTTGTAGAAAAGATGCGTATTCTACACCTGGGTCAACTGCCATGCTGTTAGTCATTAGTTTGGATATGTTTTAGTTAGTACTGATCTGGTTCGACCTCTTTTCTTCCATCCTTTTAGTCACTATTTCTTCTATTTTCCATACTTCTTGTGTCCGAAGCCTTAATAAGTTCAAATGCCTTCCTGTCATCAGAGATGGGACTAGAAAATTTGTTTAAGAGTTTAGTATTCTTTCTAATGTGGGTCGGTCGGTCTCTAATTGTCCATTATAACTAGAGACATCTTCTTCGGTGGGGCCGCTGTAAGGTAACTTAACTCAGTTGCTGGTAACTTAGCTAGAGGGGTTCGATGTCTCTACCGGTTGCGCTTCTTCTACTTTCCTTGTCTTCCTATGGGCCGATTTCTTCCATGTCTTTACTTTTTTGAAGGGGGCCTCATCTTCTGTGTCCGGTAGAGGTGTATTAAAGCCCAGCATGATCACAGCCTGCCCACTTCCTAATACACCAATATCCTGTCCTAGTAGCACTACACACTGTACAGAACTAAATAGTCACTGCACAGCCTTGCTAGATAGCTAATCAATTTCCTACTCTTATCAGAGTATTAAGAATAGAGTGTGACAGCTTGAATGGATATGAATGGACCCCAACAGCTTGAGGCGGAATCTAAATAAGAATAGTAACAGTGTTTGTTTGTACAGATGTCTTTAAAAAGGCTCCTGTACAAAAAATTATAGCATTTCAACACTTCGAGAATAAAGCAATAGAATACACTGTTACCATAGATACCTCACGTATCTCTTTCCGATTAGTCCCGGAATTTAACTTTTAACTTCTATCTATTTTGTCAAACAAATAATTCAAACTTATCGAGAAAGGAAAGTAACGGACCACTTTTAGTTAAAACTCGATTTTACTCCTCATAAAATTTTCTTACCGCGGGCTAAATATGAAAATCGATTCTTATGAGTAAACTCCAAAAACAATTCACAAACTCTTAACTTCTAATACAAAATCAAGTGTCTTCTAATTTTGAAAACCATGTGAAAGTCACTCCTTCGGTTGGGCCATTACCAGTATGTTCTTAAGAAACTACGCTTATCAGTTCAGATATTCATCTTTTTCATATCTTCTCTTTCACATAGTGGTATTTGACATCGCTATTTTCAGTTCGTTTTGAAGTCGTTCCATTCATTTTTATACTTAGATTCGTTCGTATCTTCTCCTTTTTTCTACTTTCCTTTTCCTCTTCACTTCTTTTTTATCGGGTTGAGGTTTTCAGTTTTAGGAACTGGAATACCAGCATATTCTAATTTGGCCTGACTATAACTGTTATCTAAATCTTCATCATCTTTCTATTAATTTTTTTATTTCTAACAACATTTCTTACCCTTTTCTTTGTCTTTCTTGACTTCTAGCTTAATCTCCATCTCCTTGACTTCATCATCATCATCATCACTTTTATTGGCTTTATCGTCGGACATGGCTGACAAAGTAAACCCTCCTTTTATTTTTCTAGTCTTAGTAACTTTTTTATTTTCATCTTTAATATCACCTTCGAAATCCACATTTATACCTTTTTGTCATGTTTTAAGCACCAAACTCTTCTAGTATTTGGCCATCTTCGAATTGATCGGATTGCCAATTCTTGCCAATCTTTATGCGAAATAAAAAATATAATCTAATGCAGCTGATAATGCAGGGAAAGATTGTTAGTAGGAGGGGACCAGGAAGGAGGAGGGAATGGTTTGGTCTCACAACTGTCCAATTATTTAGAAGTGCCACCGACAAAATTAAGTTCCCCATGTTAATAGCCAACGTCAGAAAAAGACAAGGCGTAAGAAGAAGAAGATGAAGAAAGGACTCTTTATTGAATATAAAGAAGTATAATAAAAAAAAAGGGAACTCTATAAAGTCAAGTTTGTTTGGTTTATATCAAATATTCCTTTTCTTCTTGGAAGAAATATTCCAAAGAAGAAAAGGAAAAGGATACCGAAGGACTGGGAGATCGCGGCGGTGTTGCATATCTACAAGAAGGGAGACAATAGAATATGCAATAACCATCGAGGCATATCGCTGCCAAGCAAGCTCTAATCAAGAATCCTAGAAGCAAGGGTAAGAAGAGTTACCGACTGCCTGATGGGAATGGAGCAGTATGGATTCAGAAACTCGAGGAGTACACAGGACCTGATTTTCACTTTGAGGCGTTTGAAAAGGCATTCAACAGAGTCAAAACTGAGGATATAGAGCGAGCTCTGTCGGAAAAGAAAGTGGATATTGGCACGATTCTGGCAGTCAGGAGTCTCTATCGAAAAACAAGGAACATAATAAGGACTGGCAACCACACCTCCAAGGAGTTCGAGACGATGCAGGGAATACGCCAGGGGTACAGCCTAAGTCCCCTACTGTTCATATTGGTGCTGGATGGGGTGCTGAAGAGAACCAAACCAAGATTGTGGCGTTTTCAACTAGCGTATAGGAACCTACAGCCTACCTTGTATACAGTTCTCACTTTTTCTGATATCATCGTCGTGTTCACTGCGGATGACCGGGACCTACAATATAACGTAAATATCATGCAAGAAGAGTTGTCGAGAATTAACATGGATATTAATCCAGATAAGACCAAATGCATGAGAATAGAAAGACGTCCTCACCGTGTTATGAGAATATTGAGACTGGAAAGATCTGTCCTAGAAAAGGTGCAGGATTTTAAATATTTAGGTGCCTGGAACAACGAAAGCGGTTATATTTATGGAGAGGTGACGCAAAGGCCAGGAGCAGCTGGTAGAATTTTTAACTCAGTCCGAAGGGTTTCCTCAACAAAAGAGAGGTGACGAAAAAGACAAAGATATCCGTCTACAAGCCTAAGTTCCTGCCCATTCTATCTTACTCCTCCGAATCATGGACCCTTACCTCAAAACAAAAGGGCAGATCCAGATAATGGAAAAAGTTGAAGGAAGGATCAGGAGAGATAGGATCCGTAACACCACAATAAGTTCGAACCTCGAGGTACAGCCGGTAGAGACCATTCTTGAGGAAAATAAGCTATGATGGTTTGGGCACCTCCTGAGGATGAGCACGGAGAGAACAGCCAGGATAACGTTTGAGACGAGAGTAGACGGAAGAAGGCCAAGAGGAAGACCACGCAGCACCTGGGAAGAAGCCGTAAGGGAGGCGTTCAGGAAGCGAGGACTTGACTGGGGCAGGAAGAGAGAGTTGGTTCAAGAAAGGGACACCTGGATCAACCTCTATAGAGGGCATCCCCACACTGCGCAGCGGTAGGGAAAGATTATGATGATCACATATTGAAATATCAAAGTAACAATTAATCTGTTATACTGTATAAGATTGGAATTTAATAAATTTTATACATAAAAACAGGATTTTATGGTATCTCTTATGGTTTATATGTATATAAATTACATAAGGTATAACTCAAGTATAAGGTTCTTATTGGTTGGTTTGTATTCTAATAAAACCTCATTTTCGGTGATTGGATTCCCTAGATATTTTTTTCTAGCTTCTTGGGTTTGAACGTTGATGTTGTACTAGGAATGCGTTTTGAAGGGATCTCTTCTACGGCACTTATTATATTTTATGAAATGGATGTGAAATGGGAAAGCTCTGAATTTAAATTGTTTCCGATTCCCTAGAAAATATTTATTACCGTTTCAGTCTTTTAATACAAAAACTTTCTACAACAATTATTCCTTAAAAAATATTATTTATACCGTTACTTATAAAGGTATCGTAATACCTGAGTGGCTTATTGCTAGACCACTGAGTTGCCGTGGCGAAGTTCTCGGCTCAATTCAAATCGGATTAAAATGTGGCAGACTTTATTTAACCTGTTTAAAGAAACCCCCTCCCCTGTAGTATCTTTCACAAACTTTTTACTACAAAAATAATATTCATAAGTAAAACTTCAAAAGATAGAGCGTTTGATACTGACCCTAACGATGCATAAACTATGTACTATTAAATAACATAAATATTTCTTGAATGTTTTTGATTAATATAATCTTTTATAAAAACAATTGCCTTTTACCCTCAAAAAACCAATGAGTTTTTTTGATCCGTTTAGAAATAATTTCTATCCATATGGGATAAAGCATTATTAAACATACACTTATTTGACAGAATAAATGTTTTAAAATGTTAAAACAGATGTACCCTAAACTAAATTTCCAAAAGCTACGGGATAAAGTATGCCCATCATAATACATTTGATGCCACCAACTAAAAACACTGTTATACACGAATTGTTAAAATGAAATATGACTGAACCACCGTTCTATTTTAGACATCTTTGAAAGGTGATATATATGACATGTAAAGAAACATGAAACAAGTCCTGAGAAACGTTCATGTTTATCATTTTTAAAACTAATTTGATACTTTTTTGATATGGAAACGGACTTGGTGAATTTTTCAAAAATACAACATTTTTACTCTTACCTAACCCTATATTTCATCAATTTATCGAAGAAATTGTGATATAATTATTATTTTATAAATACAGTTGTTAACAGTATGGTTTCTAGAGTTGACAAGACATCGATATAAATTGCCTCTTTGATCGATATCGACAGGTTTTATTGTATTGAATCTGACTTCAAGTAATTAGATGTGCTTAAATATATTTAAAAAAAGTTTTACTGTATAAATACCGCAAAAAAAAAATGTACATAAAATGTATCTTTATTACAATAATATTAAAGGTAATAAGCTCTTTTACATCGCACATAAATAGTTAGGTGGAGTGATAAGTAACATAAAGAAGATCTATTCTGCTTACTGATAATAAGAATGAATAATCGATAAAAGCAGCAACTCGTAAACAGAAAAGAATAATATTGGGCTGTAACATATGAAATGTCAGTGAAGGTGTACATTTAAATTATTAGCAAACAAATTATTGAACAATACTTTTATTAATCAAAATAGGATCCTTCACTTTCAATACACTTCTCCTAACGTGAAACAGGCATTTCTATCCCCGCTCTGTAAAAATTAGGTGTCAAGGAAGATCCGAAGTCTTGGAAGGCCGATTTCAGGGCATTTTCGTTGTAATTTTTGTATTTCTTCAAAAAAATTTAAAAAGTAAAAATCAGTTGGAGAAAAATTCAGCATATTCAGCTCCTGTAAAAAAAAAATCGTGTGAGTTGCTGGGCCTCGGTTAATTCATATGGTACCCATATTTCCAGCTTTTTTGTCTTACCAAAGTGCCTGGAATCAGTCATGGCACTTGCTCCAAGTTGTGAACCTAATTCACGAGTGGTTTGGGAAGGGCTCTTTTGGCTTCGACCAGCTCTTTCAACTTTTCGTTGTCCAACTTAGTCCTCGGCCTACCACGTTCTTTGTTGAACGTTGAACTGCAGAAGCAGTATTACCTCCCTTGCTGTATATAAGATAAAAATAGGCTATAATTTATAACTCAATAGTATTTACCGCTGACAGACCACCCCACTTACAATTACATTTTCCGGTCTACATTCTCCACAGTGTGAGAATTTCTACGCTATTCCGGTCTCTAAACCTAAAATTCAGAATCCACCTTAGACCCTGCAACCATCTAGTACTACTACTAAATATTTACCAAACAGTACTAAATCTTCTCCATTTTTCTAAAAACAATACCGGTTGTCTTGCTTCCTCCAAAACACCTCGGATAGTTTTTTTTATTTATAGCGAGTGAATCCAAATTCTAAAACTCAACGGATTCATACTTTGTAACTTACGACTCAACACACAAATTTAAACTGCATAAATTAGCTTCAGTTTTACAGAATATAGCCATATTTACAGATTCGCTAAGCTCCCTAGAAAATTAGTAAGATATGTACACTTAAAATGCAAACATCAAAGAGATGGCAAGCCATGTGGGATGGAAGCCATCCTAGTAAACTAAAATGTTTTTAAAAAATAGTAAAGGCAGGGTCTACATCGCACTGCTGCAGCCGCACACAGGAGGTTGCCCTGGCCCGCTTGAGACTAAGCCACACGGCTCGCTCATTTGTATATTTAAAAAAAAATTCATCTCCTTCATCCCAACTGTAACGCCATTCTAATAATTAAACACATTTTTCAAGAACGTAATTATTACCTATCAACAATAAATGAAATACGACTAAAACCAAATTTATCGGAGGTACTTGGTGACAATATAGGCTACACCATCGGGTTGGTCTTTCAATATTTGAAAGCACATCTTCTACTGTCTGAATTATTGTTAAAACTGTATCTAATATTCTTTCTATAAATATTAGCCGATCTATAATATATAGAAACATTTAGTTGTATAAACATAAACCGAAACATAGACGATGATGGCCTAAAGGTTTTACACATTTGAACATCAAAATCAACTGCACTAAACAATGCACTCAAAGAAGCCGTAAAGAATTAGCACCTCGTGTTCTGTGCATGACCCCAAGTTCTAGGTAGGATTACGCCAAAGAAGTGCGGCCAACGAGATGCAGTTATTAACGGAAGAGTAGCTACTGTCACACACTATTAACGTAAAATCTATATTATTGATGTTAAAATGACTTACGAAATGGAAAAGTTACCTCACCTATATCTTCAAACCAACAATGAAATATTTTCTCTATGAAAACTCATTACCCAATCCCTTAATATGGAAATGGTCCGGCAAAGTATAAAACATGAGAAGTTGTAATATTGCAATGGCATTGCACTGTCCTCTGTCAAACATTGCAAACCCAGCTGGATACGATTCCACTTCCAAATAATGCATCAATAGGGGAGGCTTAAGGTATTGCTCCTTGTTGGACTTCGGAAGAACCTGGAGACAAGGACAGATGCAAATTTCCGAATCGAATTAATATGTATGGATCCAGGGAACGGTGCCAATAGCGCCTGTTCGCTGCCCCTCCATTAGATCTATATCCACTCCTCCCCGCTTCATAATCACCAAACCCTGTATTTATTTTAGAAGGAGAGAGGGGGTGGAGAAAAAAATGTGTCAAAAATAAACAGAAAACCTAACCTCGGAATGCTTTTTCAGATTTATAAAACTCTAACTCAATTCGACTTTTTAACACATTTTTTTTTTATATCGCAGGCTTTAGTATATTTCCGTTAAGGATAAACAAATAGCGTGTGCGCAACGAATTTCATCTGATTTGCATTTCCTACCTGTCCTCTATGTTTTTTATTCCGCTTAGTGAATTTTATTTATACTTTCGGTTGTTTATAGCCTTGTGGATTAACGGAATATTTTTTTCTACACTTATTTCATTTTACTTTCCAGTAAATATAGCTGAAATATTGTCGATTGAGATGAGATTTTTTAATTTAATTTTTTTTCTCTTTTCCATCCGACTTTTTTTTTTTAATCAATTCATACCACATATATTGAAGATGAAGAATATATGTACACCACTCCAGCATCGCCCTTATTTTATCAATGTGCATTTTAATGGTTATTTCTCTGCATTATATCATTCATGCATCTTTTTGCATAAAAGTAGGAGCTATAGGTTAAATAGAGAGTCACCGTCTGCGGGAGATAAAAAAAAAAAAAATCATAGTAGAATGATAATCATTATTTTCGAGGCTCTCCGTTATCGACAGAATGTATGAATTAATAGAATTTTAGAACTAAAAGAATCATGAAGCCTTGTAATCCCAGTTTTCAATGGAATTACAATTTGAAAGACTCGAAAAAAGTTCATATATATTGTTTCATACATTTTTGTATCTGTATGTGTCCATGACATACACGAAAACATTTTTCTGAAACTTAAATTACTTATTCAAGGTAGATACATCCTCATGATGTACATGTATAATCCTGTAACTATTTGTTTAAACCAGAAACAAAACAATATTTCATCGATAATAAATAATCAGTTTGTTTTCCTATAACGAACGCGGTGCGGTTAATTTCAAGAGTCGACTATTGGTTTAAGTTTAATATTTAGGCTGCTATCGCTAATCGAACGATGCTATAGTGGTCTTCCTAAATATGCCTATTCAGGTAGGAGTTGGATCTTTAACGACTATCTGACAGGGCCCACATTTTACCTCCATTCCGAAGGACGGATATAGAAGGCTGTGATGCTAACTACACCATAGGTTACCCCTTATCAAAAACTCCATGATTAAAACGTTCTTAGTAATATTGTGGCTATAGCGCTCTCACAATTGTAATTTTACAGTCAAAAGTTGTTTGGACTAATTACGATCAATACTTCAATATTCATAAATTCAATTGCACATGATAAATTTTAGATTTCAAAAGTACCAAGAGAAACCATGAGATAAGTAAAAAACAATAAGTGCCGATTATCTTAGTGTGCTTTAGGAAATAGAGTTTATACGGCGAATTGCGATACTATCGCTGATAAAAGACCTTACATTGGGGATCAAATTGACAAACCGTTTTCAGGAGGGTAGGATGGCTTTCCTAGGCAGATAAAAATAGAGACAAGTCTCTGCGGATTAAAAGAGGACATGAGGAAGCAGGGGGAAGGAGGGGGAGACAGATGTGGAAGAAGTCCTAAAAAAGAAGAGACGTCCCCTCGTGAAGATAAAAAGGAAGAGGCGTGGCTACTGGGCGTGGTGTGCTGATCGGGCAAGTCCTCAGCCAGCAATCTCCTCCATCTCCTTCCTCGGGATTAGTTCCCGCCGAAGGGGATAAAAAGCCTTGGTCTACTTCTTCCAGATAAGGGCCTTAATAAAGTGCCCTCTACCTACAAGCCTCGCTTTATCTCCGCCTTCTTTCCCTCCCCGGCTCCGGTTAGTCTGCCCGAGCACAGGAGCTGATTGCCCCTGGAAGCTGACGAAGGGAAACGGATCCAAATGGGTTTCGAATCTGAAAAAACAATCCCAAGGGCTGTTGCATTCAAAACGTCTCAACCCCTAAGTGTTGCGCAAAAGCACTTATTTATTAGCGAACAAAAGTTCTCTGATTGATGTATTAGTCAATCACCTACACCAGGGGGGTGGTTAATCCGCGATCCGCCATGAACATTTCCCGGCCCGCAAGATTCACTAAAACCCATCAATTAAAACAATGCACTGTCTGATCATCCACGTATTCAAAAACTAACTATTGAAATTACAAGATAAAATATGATAAATTCATTAAAATTATTACGATATGCTTTTGGTATCATTATCGTTATATTATGTATGAAGCATTTTGTGGAAAAGACATACCAGTTATAAAATAATATTGATACGAGTTATCTATTTGTATTTAAGTTATAGTTAAGTATTTATAACGGTGTAGCTGTTATCTAAGCTGTTTAATATTATAATTTAAACATACGCACTAGTATTTCTAAAGTGACATAATTCAAAAACTTACATTTTTGGAAAAACGGCAAAAACTATTCCTTTATTTATAATTCGTAAAGCTGCCTAAGTCCCTAACTGGAAGACGGTAAGTAAAGATGGTTCGCGTTTGGGGCTTCTTGTTCTTCTTTCGCTCCATTTTGTTCCAGTTCTCGGCGCTTATGTCTCTTCCGTAACCTCTCATTTTTCAACTTTAAGTTTAAAATTGTTTCTTATGTTCAAGTCTTCATTAGGAATTTTGACTAATTCCAAGTCTTTCTTAATATTTTGGATCCATCCCCCTCCATTAACAAAAGATGCTACGTTTTTTACTATTCTTTTTGTAAGTCTGTGATCGGGAAGACTAATTATGTGGCCATAGAATTTAAGAGTTATTTTCCTCATGACTATCTCCATGTTAGAATATTCTTCAATCTTAGATGGTTTCTGTAATCTATAACTTTCTACGGTCCATCTTGGTCCCAGAATTGTCCTAATTATTTTACTTTCCTCTTTCTTTAGATTTTCCTAATCAGTTTTTCTAAAAAAAAACTACTTCTATTAACATACGTTATCGTGCTCAATTGATGTATAACCGTAATGAGAACATCCAGTTAAAATTACAGCATAAGTGGATGATTACTCACAATAGGTAGACAAAACTTTAATTTAATTTTTTATTTTAAACACGTACGTTTGTTTATACCCTAAAATTGTATAAACGTAACAAGAACAACCAGTACAAATAGCAGGATAAATATTTGAATGCTCGCTCACAATCAGTGCAAAAGCTTCAATTTCAAAGATGTTTTATTTTTATTTTTTTCCCGTGGAAAATTAGGGAAATTCTTTTCTCAGATATTCGTGTTAATTATGTTAATTAGTACAAAACTATAATTAATTTATCTTATCATTGATATAAATGTATAAATATATCAGCTTAAAGGGAAGGTTTGCGTTGATATATGTGCTTCAATGAAAAGTCCCTAATTGAGATTTAATAAGACTTGAATAGGTAGAGGAGGAGAAGTATGTTTGAGAACTCCTCGGCAGACCTTATGTACATATATAATTAAGAGGACTTGCTAACGAAGGAAATGGTGGTGGAACCTTAATTCCTACGAGTTTGCGATGAAATCTTGCACCAGGGTTTTAAATAATTTAAGAAGGGCGAGGAGTAAGGTTTAAGTTTAGGTAGTCCTTAATTAGACCCTCTTTTAGCTCACTTTGGAGTTTTCAATCTAATCACGGCCCTCCGATCCGTCTTCAGTCGGAGGGAGTGCTGTATCTCCGCGGCGCACAGTGGAACGAGCGTTAGGGAGGACTGGACATTTATTAATATCTCCGCTTCAGGTTCTCCTAGAATAAGGCTATTGCTACGGTTTTAAAGTTTTTTGAATGGACTGTTTTATTATATGATAAACAGGATCAGATCTTTTAGGGGGAACATGTAAAAATTCTCGATTTGATATTTCGATGTTAGATAATTTATTATCTAACATTGTACCATTTATTGTACCTACATACTACGAGTATAGGTACAATACAGTATTCTATGGAAAGACAGATACATAGGTATTAAATAAAGATATACTAAGGAGAAAGTAACAAACCAAAACATTTAATTATTAGACAAAATTAATATAATAATTGATAATTACTTTTGCTAGTTAATATACTAGGTATAATTGTTACATCAAAATTATAATAAATGTAGGTGCCTATATAAAATTGTTTTATTTAAACAACGATCAGAATTAAACCAAAATTAACAACTTAATTTTAATTAGGATTTGTTTTTCTTTATTCTAAGTAACAATAAGTGATTGTGGGTCTGGTAATAAATCACGTTTAATGTTTAACATTTTCGGTCTAAGATTCGAAATTAACGGATCCTAACAAAAGCGAACATATCCTCTGAACATTTTCTTAAACTTTCCGTTTTTCTCCGTCTTTGTCTATTGGATAATTGTTCGCATGAATGAGAACGAGATGGTATACTTGCGGCTGTTGATGATGACGATGAAGGTAGGTCCTGGCTAACATCTTCAGGAACAATGAAATCCAAATTCAACCAGTTTTCATGCTTCTCCAGAAAATAATTGATATTCCTGTGGGACGAAATCCAGCGAGAGTACAAGCTACCACTAAATTTTCTTAATTTTTCCCTAATGCAGAACTTTGCGGTATTTGAAATTTGTTCCAGTCCAGACAAATTAATCCATGGTTCTAATGCCAGCTCATAATCTTTAAAACTTATATGATTAAATTGAAAAAATTGACGATTTATTGTACGAGCCATTGCACCTATGTCGCTCAAATACCACACTTAAACTGAGTTTCATTGTTAATACTATTATGTTAGATAAGGATTATTCGGATAAATTAATGTAAACAAACATTGGTAAACAAAAGAAAACTTGCGTAAAGAAGACGCCAATATCAACAGAAATTATTTTCAATTAATTCTCAAGGCCCGGAAAATAAAATAAAAAGAAAAAATCATTTTCTCGGAAAATAGCACCTAGTAGCAGAATCCGACTAATGGAAAAAAAACTTCAAACCTTCTAGTTATTTACTGTGAAGGTAGTTTTTTGGGCGATTTTAAGCGATTTTCGCAATTGATTTTTTTAGTTTTATCCCCCAATTTTCACCGAAAAATCCCAGACGTTTGAAAAATCCCAAGTTTTATTTGCCTAAAATATCTTATTATTGATAAGTTGTTTTCCAGTAGGTGCACGATTAATTTAAGACAGTACCTCAAACGGTGGATTGATTTAAAAATATGAGTTTTTAGAAAAATTTATATTTCGATTCAGAATTTTTTATATAAGATTTGATTTCACAATTAATTTATCTATGGATTTTGTTGAGTAGAAGTATAAAGTATAATTTAAGATCAAAATAAAGGACAAATTTAGTTATTAGAGAATTGGTCCAATGTCCAACAAATGCGTTGATTCGTTCCACTGTGCGGCGTAGCTAATGTTACAGCCAATTGCGCGCAATGATTTATTTAAAAGCAATCTAGATTCGTTATTCGTTATTTAATTAATTTAATTAGAAATATATATGGGCATAAGTTTATTATTTGAAATTCAGGTATCAGTTCTGCAGGTTGTCGCTTCGAGTTAAGTCACAACAAGTTTTTACTTTATCAAATATTAAGCCATGTATGCCTTAGTCCAAGCAGAAACTTTTATTATATTGTTTTTGCGAAACTCTTCTCCATAATTAATAACAGCGAGGCGAGTAGCGGAGGCACTTCAGGGAAAAGGGTTGCCATTGTTAACGAAATCAAATATCCTCGGTAAGCCTCTTATTCAATTTTTATGCGCACGGAGGAGGGGTTGGATGAGGGCGGGGAGAGGCGGGCATGTTTTACATATGAAATCTCTTTCTCTCCTTGTTAATCCCCCAAGTTAAGTATTGTTCCCGAAAACCTCTTGGACCGAAAATTACCTCCGGGGGCAACACTCATCCCGAATTCCCCCGACGAAGCCGCCAACAATGCGGGGCTTACCTGTGTATTCATACGCTCCCCGTATTGTCCCGCCTTAGTTCTCCTTATGCCTTATACCTACACGAGCTTCTGTCTGTTGAAATACGCTATTAAATTATTAGCGAAGCGGGGTTGCTGTTTTTGTTCCCTTGTTCTACCGTAAGAAAGCCCTTTAAATATTGTATATTTTCGAGGAGAGCTCCGGGATCTTTATATATTTAACGCCCTCCGAGCCATATTTAAGCAGGAGTGAAGAAAAGTACATCACACGGCGGCCACGAGCAAGTTATTTATTAAAGGCCGCTGGAGCGGTTATAATACAAGATAATTTCAAAGCTTTATGATTTTTTTATTACTTCTTTTTTTAATTGTGTTTCTTTGGAGCTATACGAGTACATATGTACCAGAAATCAAACCAGTATATTGCAAAGACCGAAAAGGAGGCGAAAAACTATTTATTTAATTTAAATAATTGAGTGGTGTCAATGTGTGAGTGTTCAATGAATTTAATTGAATAATATTTGTTGGCCTTACATCGCTCCTTCAAAATAACAACGACATACCTCAACTGATCTAAAATTAGATTGGTTGATATAACATTAGGGAACAGTAAAGATCGATTTCTTACTTCGGACCGTTTATATTCTTTCGATCAAAGTTGAATAAAATGAAAACATTTGCCATAGAAGTGTATTGTTGCTAGGATACAGGTGTTGACATATCACTCCTTCAAAAAACAACGACATAACTCAAAAACATTTTTTAATTAAGCCTGTAGTAGCAATTGTATCGGTTGAAGTTTTTTCAATTCAGGAACAACATATCTGATATTCCATTTCCTCCATGATATGATGACTTTTTTTTGTTTTGGTTTTTAATAAAAACATATTTTGAGTTGTATCATGTTAGAATCTGAAGTATAATGACATAAGTTAAAATAAAAAAAGTGTTAAGCTCTAAAACATTTTCTAATGACTAAAAAAATAATTATAATACCATCATTGAATCTTATCTTAGAAAATACCCAAAATTTTATTTCTTAAAAGTCGTCTGGTTTAATTTTATCAAGACTGGGAACTTAAAAATGCCTCTATTGAAAAATTAGGTCTTTTTGAGTTATGACATTGTTAATTTGAATGAGTGATAAATGTGGGGAAGAAAATGGTCCGAGTGGAGTTCAAAGAAAGAATTTTTTAAATATAGATAAACTATTGCTTAGAAACCGACGTTTCAAAATACATTCCAGGTCTTCTTCTTCAGAACTGGATAGACGAGATGCAAAGAAATTAAAATTAAGTAGAAAAACAAAATGTAAAGAATGAAATAGATAAAATAATATATAAAAATAAAACTATCGGTGTAAAACAGATTCAAAAGTATGAACGATTTAAATTAACTCTTATAAAATTATTACTATATTCATCAATCATATTTTTTCTTATTTTTTTTATTAGTTATCGTTTTCTCTATAGCAGTTTTCCTATTATTTTCACAACATTTTTTTTTAATTTTCAAGAAAAAACCTCTTGATCTGTTAGTGCACTATGTATGAGTATATGCTGCTCTTGTAATTGTTCAATTTAAGCCAGTTAATTATATCATTTTCTATCTGAGGACAAGAGGTTCTCAGAAAATAATGGCTTATTAATTTTTTTTTGTATGCGTATTTGCAATAAAGAATAAATTTAATAAATAAAGTAAAAAACAAATTTTCGTCTCGTTTCTACTCCTTCGTCTCCTTTATCTCCACAGATTGTCAATGAATTAAAATAATAAAACAAGAAACTAATTCTTGTATATTAAGCTTGTCCTAAAAAAAGGCAGCCATACATGAGGACTGCCAACAGAAGTGAAAACTCAAAACTTTAAAATAACTGTTCTTCTTATGAATTTCTAAATCAATAATAGTTTGAATTATTTAAATTTCAAATTTATAAATTAAGATTATTATCATTAATTTGGTTTTCACATATACTAAAAATCCGAACAACAATTAAATACATTTTCAAGGAGTTTATTTTATTTATCAATCAAAACATCTGACAAGCTCAATACAAAATATCAATTATTTAATTGAAAAAATGATTAGTATACAGTTACATTTTTTATACCTTGTATTTGTATTTAGAAATTTTTAATGAACGTTATCATCATATTTAACATTATTATTATCGTTAATTTCAACAATACTTAGTTCATATGTACCTTCAATAATTTCATAAAACAAGACATTTAACTATGAAAAATAAATTATTTTAGGGGAAACGAAAAGTTTCCAGTGATTGGTGTGTTAAGTTATTATTAGTACCGATTGCACAACTATTAAACAACCTTTTAAATAAAAATATTCTTATAGTATATGGAAATCTAGCCTTTAAACTGAAGTTGATTAAAATAAATTTCATAACTCATACCCAGGCGTCGCTCACTACGAAACGGGATTGTCGGTAACGCGAACGGATACGTTTTTCCACAGCCAAAAGTAGGTAATCGCTGATAAAGAAACTGAACCTCGTTTTATTTTTAACGTTTTTTGAAAATAACAGATGTTAAGAACTTTTATTAGATCCAAAATTATAAATACAGTTAAGACAAGATAATAGTTGAAGTAGAAAAAACAAATAGGGATAAAAACAATGTCCAAAAAGCTCAAATACGAGTTCCCATTAAAAGTAAAATATTTTCTTTTAAATCAACTTTACTCCTTCGAGTTAATAATAATATGGATCGTCTTGTTGACAGAAGAGCCACTTTGCGACGGATGGGCTACAACCGATTGTTCGATTTGAAGCTATGCTCGCTTTACAGAAGTTCTACCAGCTTTTGTCTCCTATCATCGATCAACCAGTACATGACGCTATAATGAGAGAGGTATGGCAAACCATCTATTTTATTTTTAAATCACTTATAACATACATTATTACTTTTTCATGACATTGTCATGCGAAAAGGCGATAAATTTACGACGAGGACTACTTGATGAATTAGTGATGTATCCAGTGATGAAACAGCACAGAATTGTTGGCCAACTTAAGGTCTCAAAAGAAAACTTGCATTTCCGCCATTACGAAATTTCGCGCTCTCAATATGAATCTTTAATTAATTTATTTTAAACTACCCCTTCTCAAGCAGTAACCATGGATATATCACGTGCCTCCCTCCAATTTCTGGTCTCCACTTAAAGTAGTAATAACCCGAACTACCACTTAAACACAAAGCTAATTGTCAAATCCATTTCTATATCGGCTACATACATCAAGCCGAACATAATTATGTTCAAATTGATAGGAACAAGACGAACATACATGTTTAAAATGTTAGTGCAAATACCAATGAAAAAACATCGCAACCATAAGTGTCCACCACTGTGGCCAGGGTAAATAAAAAAATAATAAATCCTGAATTATGAATTACGGCTACGTGAAAAAGTTAATCGCACAACTAAGTTGCTTTATGACTATCAAGTTCAAGTAAAGGATACAATCAAAGCCTAGGACTTAAACAGAAACCCGACCTGCAGGCTTGATACATTGTGCAGAGGGCCGGAGAGACTAATATCGGGAAGATTACTTGAAGAGATGGTCCCTAGTCTAGGAAAAAATAAGGTCCGACATGCTTCTCATCAGTACCAAGCAGTCCTGCATGGATCTTGATGGTACAGTTACATCCATGTATTCCAGTCCGTGTATTCCAGATAGGACTATTTCAAAACCATGTATTGGCAGAGGATGATAGTCTTTGTCCTGTAAAAAGTTTAACCTGTACAAATTGGAGGATTTTCTGCATAAGAGGCTAGGCCAAAATAGCACATAGCTCCACTGAGAAAATCTTCAATATCAGTTCCATAAAGATTTTAAGGAAGACCGAAAAGTGATTGTGAGTTATCCGTTCTATACAGAATATAATATGGGAAAGTAAATTCAAACTTTAATTCCCCACAGACATCGAAACTTGATCATTTTAATCTAAAGCGATGACATCCAGTTTATGATAAGCCGAGTTAAAAATAGGGGCGATGCTATTGGAGTATAAATAAATGTTATACATGGACATTGTAATTTATGAAATATAAATCACTTTTACGTTTTCTAACAGAGATAGCATAATTTGTATCTGATATACAAATCTTCAAATACCAAAGAAAACAACAATAATCTCACAGAGAAAATTGCATTTCTGGTTAGCATATGATATTTAAACACTTTCTCTTTTCGGGTAAAAAGTAAGTCTGAGTTTCAAAGTTTCAAACTAATACGTCGTTATACAAAATGCGTTATTATTTTTTAAGAGATCTGCATTTAAGAAAATTCTAACCTACTTGTTAAGCCGACAAAATAATTGTAACGTTGTGTAACGAAAAAGCAAAACATATTCAATTATTTTGAATGCCGATTTTTTTTTTTCGTGATGGATGTACATTGGAATCGATTTGATTACTCCCTATTATTGCTTATATACAAGAAACAGTCTAGTCTACTATCTCTTTCAGATCATATGGACCGAGGAAGAGATGTGCAATCGTATGAAGGATTTTGAAAAAGGTAGCGGTTTGCCGTTTTGGGACATATTGTTATCAAGAGTCCGTAGCACTATCGCTGGACAATTTATAATTGAGTTCAATGAAGGGATACCGGCTGATCAACAACTGCGAGAGCTCCAATTGGACGCTACCAGGTAACCACGGCACCAGATTATCGTATTGAGTTTTAACCATTAATAGCCGAATTATGCTTTAAAAATGTCTATAATTTTTTGGTTATGGCATTACGACTTTGCCTTCTTACTGTTCTAATTAATTCAGTTCTTTAAAGATCTAAAAAAAAAATCGAATAGTGGTATGAAATGGTTAGGAGGTACAGTCAATGATTAAACAAAATAAGAAACATTTTTTTTATGGTACATCATTATGCTACATCATAGGCCCAAACGTAGGCAAAACAGAATAAGTCCATCTTATATTGTTTAATAATTTACTGCACCCCCCATTTCATGCTACTCTTAGAATTAGCCAGTCGACTATTTTCCACTTAAAAAAAAAAAATCTCTTCTTTATTGCAGTTTAAATATATTTAATATTTAAATATATCTTGTAACCCTGCAAATAATGAGATAGTGTTTGTTATAAATGAAAATATCTAATATGTACAAACATTGATTTGATTATACAAGTTAAATACGCTTAATCAAAAGCATGATTTTGCGGAAACTCTGATAAAAGCCTAGAGTACTTAGTGTGATAACGAAACATTCATTAAATAAATAAAGATATGTCTTAGTAGGTTTTGTCGGTAGAAATACTTCAACTAAGAACTGTGGCATTTTTATCAGCGTTTTCTCAAAATCAGGTTTTTGACTAAGTGTATTTCAGTTGATACCACACGATATATCTAATATCGTATCAATTAAGGGATTTTTATTTTATTTTGCACCCGTTGCACTTTATTGTAATCCCCCTAAGATCGTAACTTACCTCCTTTGATCATTTTAATAACTCAAAACTGGTTTTTTTTCTTTTCAGTTATTGTTAAGTAGGCATACAAAAGATTTTTGTCCATATCAGATACTTTCACTGGTAATCAGCACTATTATGGACTTTATTTTCCCATAAAGCCTGATTTTCTTTTTTTTATATTGTTTTTAAAATACACTTTTGACAATATTCTTCTAAACGTTTCTCAATATCTGAAAAAAACATTATTTATTATTATTATAGGCGTTCCGACATGGGTTGCCTCAACCTGTCAGAGCAGAGCTCCACTCCTCTCGATCCACCCAATCATCTTCCTGGAGACCACTACCGGCCATCTCTTCCTGGACTCCCTCCATCCACCTGCTTCTGGGCCGTCCGCGTCCTCTCCTCCCTCGTGGAACCCAATTCAGCACTCGGTTCGGCCAACATTCAAAGGCCATTCTCTTCACATGGCCGTACCATCTTAGGTGGCGTGTCCCGATTCTTTCATTTGTTAATATATTCCAGCTCATAGTCCAGGTTTCCGAAGAATAAGTCAGGATAGATTCGACAATGGTTGTGAAAATACAGCGTTTATTTTCCTTAGAAATCTCTGTATTCCATAGAACCGGATGTAGCATTCTAGTAGCTTTTCGGGCTTGCTCCACCGTTTTCCTGACGTCATACTCCGACGACCCGGTAGTATCCAAATAAGATCCCAGTTACTTAAATATATTTACTTTCTTACAGACCTCCCTGTCCACCAGAAGCGCATTTGTATTAGGCATAACTCCAACATCCATATACTCGGTCTTCTCGAAGTTAATTTTTAAGCCCACCGTTTTGTAGCAGATCTTTATGGTATACACCATCATTTCAAGGTAGACCTTCCGCCTCGCAAACACGACCTGGTCGTCAGCGAAGAATAAGGATAGTAGATGTTCGCCATCAATGAACGGCCCAACATCTCCACTTTGCTTGTACCAAGGTTTCACTGCTTCGTGAAGGTATATCTTGAAGAGAGTGGGTGAGATGCTACACCCTTTTTTCAATCCCTAAGTACCATGAAAAGAGTCCGAAAGGTGGTTACTGCATTTAATCTGATATAAGTCGTTGGTGTATAGGCCTCTCACCCCCTTTATCAAGCCCTACTAATGCCAGCTTCTTCAAGTACTGTCCATAACCTCTCTCTAGGCACATTGTCATAAGCTTGTTCCAGCTCTATAAGAGTTCATTTTTATTGACACGTTTTGATATTTTGATATATATATATATATGTATGTATATGTATACACACACACATATATATATATATATATATATATATATATATATATATATATATATATATATATATATCAATATTTCAACATATCAAAATATCAAAAGTTATAATTAGACTGAACACTTGAACTAAAATAAAAAGGATAAGGGACATAAAGACACTCGCACTGATAGTAAAAAACTGACTTTATTTTCAATTAGCTTCAATAATTCTTCAAATATTGTCATAACTTACATATATATATATTGATACATGACGTAACTATCGTCTAATGAACGAATCATTTATCTAAGAAGAATATAAGTCATTCCTTAATTAATACAATAAACCTGGAAACAAAGACGGGAGGATATAATTGTTCCTGGAGAATCAGGAGAATTAAATGATGAACTCTGACATCATTAGAGAGTTCAGTTAAATGCCACTAGAGGTCGGCATTCTCACCTATCCGTTCTACATAAAAAACAAGGCACTAGATCTCAGACCTTCGAACAAGAATGACCATCTCTCTCATCTGAAGCCTTCATACAGGAACATACATCTTTCTACCCACAGAGCAATCTTCACAAGAACTTCACAGCGAAAGGATCACCTCTTCTATTAAATGCAAGTACTAGATTTCAACATTCTGCAGAATAACGTTGACAAATACAATTTTTTTAGAGCTCATTAAAATTAAATTAAATAAATTCAAAATCGCTATTTAAATAAAATATGTTAGTGTGTTATATCTTAATTATAAGGAGATTTGATAGTAAATGTATTTAATATTTGATACATGTGAATTTTCTAGATCAATTTCTCTTGTTTGTTCATTATATTGTTACGGGCTACTGGGTGTAAAATGGACTAAACTATTACTTAATTCAAGAATCTAATATTTATTAACAAATTAGAAAGAATACAATGAGATTATTTAAAACAGTAAAATTATTAAACTAATATCAATTTACAATAATAATATTCTACTAAATGTTATCTAATTTCTAAGATAATAGGATATTGCTAATACTAAATAACTAAACTATTTATATATAAATTATTACAAATACAATAATATTACACTACAGATTACAATTGCAAATTAACACTTACAGTTCGCTAACTAAAGTCCACCGACCGTAAGACTCTCCAAATATGACAAACTGCCACACAGTTTATTACACTTATTACACGGCCACTAATTGTCACTGTTGCTCACTAAGCACTTAATACAGACTGATACTAACTCACTGTAACTCACGCACTATCACTAGTTAACGACTGCTACTCACTGGCTTATTACTTCACTGCTTATTACTGACTGCCGCGGCCGAAAACGCTGTCCTTTTTATATAGGCAAGGTAGGTCGTGGTGGGGCATTACTCGGAACAAGATCGAGAACCATCCAGGCCGATCCAGGTTGAACGAGATTGGCCTCGGCAACTTCTTTAATCCCTTCCGCTTAATCCCATTGTTTGCCTAATCCTGTCTAGGCAGATCAGAAGCCGGTCCTACTTCCCGCTCTGACCGTAACACTGCCCCCTCCTTAAAAGTGCTCTGCCCCAGAGCATAATCCGGAGAAATCGGGCGGTTATGAGCTTCCCTCGATGGAGACGCATTTCCTTTCCAGGGGTTGAACGTGCACACCAATATGGCGACTCCAGAGTTGGCGAATATCTGTTCAAGCATGTTCCTGACAACCTTCCACTCCAGGCCGTCATATCCACAGCCCAACTTAGGGATCGCGAGCTTGGTGACACGCAGTCTCAGAAGCTTACTCCGCAGGTCGTCGAGGCTACGCCGCAGTGCGTCATATGTGGGCTTCTGATCAGTAGCACACTTGGTAACTAAGTAGAACAGGTGTCGTCCTTCGTGCGTATGGTGGAGTGCTTTCCCGACGCGTGGTCCTTGGCGTTCCAGTTCCTCAGTTCCAGCAAACTTCTTCCTGAAGACCGTTGCAAACCCTCGGGAAGTCCTCAGATCTTCGGCTACACAATGGGCCAGAGAATAATCCGCGGGTAACGAGAAGATATCTCTGTATACTGCCTGAGTTACTCCACGGAAACCTTGTACCTTAGGTTGTGCAACTGATACCTTACTGGTCTCCACGTTGTTGAGGTTCCTGACTTGCTGGTCTTCTGTCGGGCCATGGTCTCCTTTGTATGGGGCCAGTCTGTTAAAATGGACTACCCTGGGTTTTCCTTTTGGCTGCTTCCTGATTCTATAGATGACGTCGTTTATCCTATTGATGATCTCAAACGGGCCATCCCAGGAGTTCTGAAGTTTAGGTGAGTAGCCTCGCCTCCTTCGAGGGTCATGTAGCCAGACCAAATCTCCAGGTTGGAAGCCACCTTTCTCTGCCCTGATGTCGTAACGCTCCTTCATTCTGTCACTGGCTCCCTGGATGTTTGCACGAACCTTCTCGTGGATATTATCCATCCGCTTCCGTAGATTCGTGACGTATTCCTCTCCGTTAACTTCCTCATTAGGCTTGAACCCGAATTTTAGATCACAAGGCAAACGAAGTTCTCGGCCGAACACCACATTTGCGGGGGTCTGGCCCGTTGCTTCATGGACTGAACTGCGGTAGGCTAACAGGAACAAGTGAAGATACTGGTCCCAGTCTCGCTGATGCTCGGAGACCACTTTAGACAAATATCGACCCATTGTCCTGTTCATGCGCTCCACCATGCCATCCGATTGAGGGTGAAGAGGTGTTGTCCTGGTCTTCCGTATCCCCAGTGCTTCGCACATTCCGGAGAAGACTGCAGACTCAAAGTTTCTTCCCTGGTCAGCGTGGAGTTCCATGGGTACTCCAAACCGGCTGACGAGCTGCTTCACAAGTACGTCTGCAACCGTGACTGCCTCTTGATTCTGAAGGGCATACGCTTCCACCCACTTAGAGAAATAGTCCATGGCCACGAGAATATATCGGTTACCTTCGTCCGTCACAGGGAATGGGCCAGCGATGTCGATCGCTATCCTCTCGAACGGTGCTCCCACGTTGTACTTCTTCATAGGGGCCCTCTTTCTTCTTGTTGGTCCGTTAGAGGCCGCACAAGTCGCACAACGCCTACACCAGTCCAAGACATCGTCCTTAAGGTTTGCCCAGTAAAAGCGTTCACGAACTTTTTCCAATGTACGGTGAACTCCAAGATGGCCGCCAGTTACACCGTCATGTAGTTCCCTAAGCACTTCGGCCACTTTATTCCTTGGAACGATGAGCTGTAGCCTACGCTGATCTCCTTCCGAGTTCTCCAATGCCCGTTTCAGCAGCCCATTGTCCACTAGAATGGAGTCCCATTGGGCCCAGTACGTTTTTACATTCTTCGACATTGGAGAAACATCCTGCCAGGTAGGTCTTCCTTGCCCCGATACTTTCCATTGTTTTATCTGTTTTAAGTCCGGGTCTTCGTCCTGTCCCTTTGACACCTCTGCGTCTTGCCAACTGTCGATGACAACTGTAGTCCTCAACACCGCTGCCTGCTTCTCTTCTTGTCGAGAACAATGCTTGCAGCCTTCATCACAAGGTCTTCTTGACAGCGCATCCGCATTTCTGTGACTTGTCCCAGAACGATGAGCAGATTCAAAGTCATACTCTTGAAGGCGCTCGATCCACCTCGCCACTTGTCCCTCTGGTGACTTAAATCTCAGCAGCCACATTAGAGCCGCGTGGTCCGTTCTCAGGAGGAACCTTCGTCCGTATAGGTATTTATGAAAATGCTCTATGGACTTTACTACTGCCAGAAGCTCCTTCCTCGTGACACAGTAGTTGCGTTCCGGAGCTGAGAGTGCTTTGCTGAAATATCCAATCACCCTCTCTTCTCCGTCTTGGACCTGAGAGAGGACGCATCCAATAGCGATGTTGCTGGCATCTGTGTCAAGTATGAACTTGCCCTCGGGGCGTGGATAGCTCAGAATAGGAGCACTAATCAATTTGCTCTTCAGCTCCTCGAAGGATGCCTGACACCCGTGATCCCAATGGAAAGTCCTTTTCTCCTCGGTAAGTCTGGTAAGAGGTTTTGCGATGTTAGCGAATCCTTTCACGTACCTCCGGTAATAGGTGCAGAGCCCGAGAAAACTTCTCACCTGGTGCTTATCTCGAGGTACTGGCCAGTTGGTGATCGCTGCTATCTTCTCTGGGTCAACAGCAACTCCGTTGTCTGACACAATATGCCCCAGGTAGTTGACTTGCCTTCGGAAGAGATTACACTTCTTCGGGTTCAACTTAAGGTTCGCTGCACGCAGTCGTTCGAAGACCTTCTCCAGATTCTTCAGATGGTGATCGAAGGACTTTCCCAGCACAATGATGTCATCTAGGTACACCAGGCATACCTCCCAAGAGAGACCTATTAACACATTTTCCATCAGCCTCTCGAATGTGGCAGGAGCATTGCAAAGCCCTAACGGCATTACTGTAAACTGCCAGAGCCCAGTGCCAATTGAAAACGCCGTTTTCTCTTTATCTTCAGGTGCCAATCCAACCTGCCAATATCCACTGCGGAGATCCAAGGTAGAGAAGAGTTTACACCCCTCCAGGGTGTCCAGCGTATCGTCAATCCTGGGAAGCGGATAACTGTCCTTCTTGGTGACGTTGTTCAGAAGACGGTAGTCTACGCAAAACCTTGTTGTGCCGTCTTTCTTCTTCACCAATACGACAGGAGACATCCAGGGGCTACTCGAAGGCTCAATGACACCATCAGCCGCCATCTCCTTTATGATCTTCTCGGCGTCCTCCCGTTTGGCTAACGGCAGCCTCCGCGGGACCTGTCGGATGGGCTTCGCATCCCCGGTGTCAATCCTGTGCTGGACGATATCCGTTCTGCCCCGTGGTCCTGGTCCGATCTCGAAGACGTCATGCCATCGGATAATCATGTTCTTCACTTCCTCGCTCTGTTCAGGTGAAAGGTCGCGGCATGACTCGTTAACAAATCCTTTTAGTTCTTCTGGCAGTCCTCGGAGCTCGGTGGGACGACGTTGCAGCTGACGAACCACTGAGGTAGCGGTTGTACACTCCCCGACCGGTGTTCCTTTCTTCAGCGTTACCGGGAAGCTGTTCAGGTTCATTAGCCGGATTGGAGTCGTCCGTCCGACCTTGATGAGAGACCTGGCAACAAGTACGCCACGTCCGATCTCTTGTTCTTCGTGCCTTCCGGGTTCAAGTAGTACACATTGACCCTCCGGTAACTGTCCTTCGACCGTCCCATGGGTCAGGATTTGGCTCCGTGCAGGTAATGTGGTGTCTTCTAGTAAGAGCACTCGTGCGTAGAGGTCTTTTCCCTGCCGAAGGATGACTTCCTCCTCTCCCAGCGTCATCACACCTCTTGCCATATCCAACTTAATCCCGTATTCGATCATCAAGTCCGTGCCTAATATGACATCTTCATCGATTTCTGCCACGAGAGCACCGTGCCTCAGATGTTGACCCCCGATGATGAAGGTGGCAACTGTCTCCCCGTAGACCTTGGCTGGCTGTCCCGTGGCAGTCCGTAATGCCCAAGTGGTTGGTAAGACCCTCTCAGCGGGAACTATCTTCGAGTTCAAAATTGTCATGGTTGCGCCAGTATCCACTAGAAGACTTCGCAGCTGCCCGTTCACCATCCCGTCAACGTAGAAACTGTTCGTTCTGCTTCCTATTGACGCAATCCTGATGTTCTTCCTGGGGCCTTTGACGTTACGGGTTGACAGTTGCCCCCTCCCATCAACCCTACTTAGTTTTCCTGTGGCTTTTCTTGCTTCTTAGATGGACACTTGCTTCTAGGGTGTCCAATTTGGCCGCAGCTCCAACAGCGTATCTCCTTCTTACGGGTCCTGAGAGCCTCTAAAACTTTCGTCACTAGGTCCTCAAAGCTGGGGACTACATTTGGCTCCGCTTCTGCTGCTCGTACGCGCGCATGGCCCCGTACAGACTGTCTAACAGCCTCGAACTCCATGGCCTGGGATAATGCGTCTCCTAAAGTTTTCGGCCGGGCGAGCTTCACTGCTTGTTGTGTCTCTGGGTCCCGAAGTCCATCGAGGAATTTGTCGACAGCCAAGCTTTCGTAGACATCGTCGGTGACCGATGGGTAGGCGTTCCTCACTAGCCGGGCAATATCCGCTTCAAATTCCTGTAAAGTCTCGTTGGTCTTCTGGATCCTGCTTCTCAGCTGTGAGCGATACAGCTGGTCCATGTGGCGGTGGCCGAAACGCATCTCCAGTCTTCTCATCAGCTCCCCGTAGTTGGACCGCTCCGACACGGGCATCCCCTGCAGCACTCCTAAGGCGTCTCCACGCAAGGCCAGGCACAATGCTGAAGCTTGGGTCTCCTGCGACCACCCGTGGATCGAAGCCGCGGTCTCGAAGAGAGTCATGTAGTCTTCCCACGGCGTCTTCCCGTCGAATACTGGAATGGTATTGTGAGTTGGCGGCGCCCCAGCATAGGCGGGTAGAATGCTATTACGATGGCTGCCCTCGGAGGAACGGTCGGTGTCGTTCGTCGGTGGGTTGCTCTTACGTCCCTCGAGAGCTTCCATTCTTAGCCTAATTTCGTTCACTTTTTCTCCTAGCCTAGATTCTACATCTGCTACTTTATTATTTACATCGGCTAACTTATTATCTACATTTTCCATTAACTTAGTCTCTAATGTGCCTAACTTAGACTCTAATGTATCCATTAAATCATTTTTTACAGTACCTAGCTTATTTTCTACATTGCCTAGTTAATTTTTAACACTGCTTAATTCATTACCTAGTTCATTTTTAACACTGCTTAATTCATTACCTAGTTCATTTTTAACACTGCTTAATTCATTACCTAGCTTATTTTCTACATTGCCTAATTCATTTTTAAAAGTTGCAGACAACTTGCTCAAATCAGTTTCAAACAGAACGTCATCTGGATTTTCCCCTAATTCTACAAAAAATTGACGCAAGCGATGTTGCAGTACACTTTTATTTCCGGAAGAATCCAGATCACGTTCTTCTAATTCCCGTTTTAAATCCGCAACTTTTAAATCCATCAATTTAAGACTTTGAGAAGCCATTTTTCAAACAGTAGCCCAATTATTACAAAATGCAAGACAAAATAACAATTACACAAGATCCCACTTCTGACACCAATTTGTTACGGGCTACTGGGTGTAAAATGGACTAAACTATTACTTAATTCAAGAATCTAATATTTATTAACAAATTAGAAAGAATACAATGAGATTATTTAAAACAGTTAAATTATTAAACTAATATCAATTTACAATAATAATATTCTACTAAATGTTATCTAATTTCTAAGATAATAGGATATTGCTAATACTAAATAACTAAACTATTTATATATAAATTATTACAAATACAATAATATTACACTACAGTTTACAATTGCAAATTAACACTTACAGTTCGCTAACTAAAGTCCACCGACCGTAAGACTCTCCAAATATGACAAACTGCCACACAGTTTATTACACTTATTACACGGCCACTAATTGTCACTGTTGCTCACTAAGCACTTAATACAGACTGATACTAACTCACTGTAACTCACGCACTATCACTAGTTAACGACTGCTACTCACTGGCTTATTACTTCACTGCTTATTACTGACTGCCGCGGCCGAAAACGCTGTCCTTTTTATATAGGCAAGGTAGGTCGTGGTGGGGCATTACTCGGAACAAGATCGAGAACCATCCAGGCCGATCCAGGTTGAACGAGATTGGCCTCGGCAACTTCTTTAATCCCTTCCGCTTAATCCAATTGTTTGCCTAATCCTGTCTAGGCAGATCAGAAGCCGGTCCTACTTCCCGCTCTGACCGTAACAATATTGTTTTTAAATTGAAAACAATTTGTTCATTTATTGCTTTCAATTGGGGTTAATAATAAATCAATGTTAACAAAATGTATTTCGCCTTATCTATTGATTTCCTGATGTTGATCCATATTTAAATTCAAATAAATGGTAAAAGGTTTATTAATAGTTAATAAAAGTAATTAATCCACTCAGGTAAGATTTTCAATTTAACTTAAATAATTTATTCCAGTTCTTATCAGTGAATATAGATAATTAAAATCTGCCCATTTAAACCCGTAAACACCCTAGACAAGCGGAACTAAGTTAGTGTTGATTGAAAGTAATCAATATCAATTTATTTATTGATATAAACAAATGTTTATCACTGGTAGGAATGTAATAATATATATAAATTATTTTTAGAGAAATTCTGATGGACTCGGAAAGTCGGAACGAGTATGAAGTATTAAATAACATCGTCGACAACATGGATGTCCTCATTGCTAAAATCATTCGAACTGAAGGTGATAAAGCCATACATTTCGAGACATTTCTTGGCTACTTGGATATGCTAAGGCTCGCCGATTCAAGGGTAGAGTCCATATACTTCTACTTTATATTTATATTTCTACGTTGATTTTATCTAAACATATATATAAAAACAAGCATCAAAATGAATTATTTGTTCATTTATTCTGAATTTTATACAGTTTTCTGTAATAATACCAAGCATTATTTCAATTTTTCTCTCAATTACTTAGATTTCTTTAATATTAGGTGCAACTTTAAAATTATCTTTAATAGATAGCCTCTTATGAATTATATTTCTAATTTAAAAGCAGAAATATTCATATGGAATAATTATTAGTTGACCGTATAAAAAAGAAAACAGTGCCTGGTAAATTGGAGGTAAAAAATAAATTAAAAAATGATTAATTAAATTGTGATAAATTCGACCTACTTTTCGATTCACACTGCAGATCGTCTTCAGGGCTGAAGAAGATCAAAAAAATATTTAAAAAATGTATTGTAGTATTGTATAGATAATGTAAAAAGAGGATAAATGAAAGCATCTTAAAAAATAATCAAAACATA
Organism: Troilus luridus; assembly: GCA_964056705.1. NCBI lineage: Eukaryota > Metazoa > Arthropoda > Insecta > Hemiptera > Pentatomidae > Troilus > Troilus luridus. Next base: position 141,482,949 of record OZ057412.1, read on the forward strand.
TATAAATATTTATTCATAATATTTACATCATTCCAATGAAATATATATCATCAAGTATTTCACATAATAATAATTGTTAATATTTTTATATAAATCATTCTTGGGAAGATTCGTTTGATCTACCATGAACATTTAACATGATTTTGAACAGTATTTAGTCCGTGCATAGTATTATCATCAATATTAGATACTGTGACAATAGATTTGTGGTAACTAAAATACAATAAGTGTACGTCAAAAGTTACATGGGTTATGAATCGTGAAAACATTGCATCAATAGTTGTACCATATCTAGACGTCCCGAGTAATCTGCCAGAAATAAAGTCTAAATATAGCCCTAAATTAAGTTCATTTTTCAAGAATTGTACTAAGTGTAAACTTTCATCTTTACTTAGCGAAAATTAAATTTACTTTTCACTATTAAAATTTTACTTAGTGACGTTAAGTGATTAAACAAATATCCACCGTGTCTTAATCTTTGAAAGAACCTACGATAAATGATTTCATACCAAAACTGGTTTCGCTGTAAGTAAGTATTTTTCAATTTTACAATTTGACAACACAAATTGACGGTTAGGTCACTGTTATACACATATATAATCTCGAAGTGAGAGGTGAGCAAAGAAACGTAACGTCTCTCAATATATTTATATTTTACTGTAAAGTTTATTAACTAAATCTCCTCCCTGACCATTTAAAACATTTGTAAATCTATTCTCATAATAACAAAACATAAAAAACATGTAAGTTCAAAGGTAATATTGAGGTTATATATTTATCTTCTTAGCTAACCTTAATTTGAGGTTTTAAAAAATTATCGCATATCAACACTTCGAGAATAAACCAATATAATACACTGTTACCATAGATACCACACTTTCCCATTAGTCCCGGAATTTAACTTTTGATTTTTATCTATTATGTAAAAAAATTAATACAATATTATCGAGAAAGGGACGTAACGCACCACATTTAGCTAAAATACGATTTTACTCCTCGTAAAATTTTCATTAAATGAAAATCGTTTCTTAAGGAGTAAACTCCAAAAATATTTAGGTCTGAAATAATTGCAAAGAAAAAAATAAAACAATACAAAGATACAAAAGTAAAATATAATAATAAAAAATATGTATCTTTTTATTTTGAACAAAAACAATGGGATATATGCTAGTAACAATAACGATGAAAAACAATATGCAAGTAATATTAAACAAAAGAATAATAAGTTTGTACAAAAATCAGAACAGTCCAATAAATATTAGTTGAAATGTAGGAATGACAGAAATAGATACATAGACATCTAATAATAAACATGTAAAACATAAATTATAAAATATAGGTCACATGCATGGCGATTATTCATTTAATTTCAACTCCTAGCTTTTTCAGGTTATTATTTAGGTTCGCCCCAGACTTGTGATCCATAGACAAGGCCTGTTTTTGTTTTTTCCAGACCATTTTCTTCTCCGAAAATATAAATAGATGTAGGAGTTGTGACAGAAGTAAAATTTATTTCCAATATTAACGTTCAGCCTGATTGTTTTCAGATCGGGAGACTTGATAAGAATCTATTTCGACTGAAAACTCTGCAAATTCTAGTGTTGAGTGGAAATGTGATCGAAGAGTTACCGTTCGACAACCTCCCGCCCTCACTGAGAGTCCTGGAGCTCAACAACAATCTCATTTCCGAAATAAAAATCCAGCACAAAATTGCACCTCGTCTGCTCTACCTAGGACTTAGTGCAAACTGCTTTTCAGATGGTGAGCCAACTTTAATTAATATATTTGTTCTGATGTATTTCACCCAACTTCACTCCTGTTCAATATAGATTATCAATAGAACCAGAAAATTCCTAATTAATAGAACTATTTGAGGGCGAAAATATCCATCTAGAGAATCAAAACTGCATCTTCAAAATTATAAAATCTGTATGAGACTTCAGTTTTGGGTTGTATAATTCAAAAATCTAGAAAGGGAATCAGATAACCTTTTAAGTATTGTCCAAATTATTGGTCAGTAAATAACCAATAAGCTTACTATAAAAAAAATTCGATTAAAAGGAAAATGGGCAGCATAAAAATTAGAGTAAAAAAAAAGTATTTAGTTTTATAACTGATTACAAAATAGAGTACAAAATTGTATTGAAAAAAAAAATATTGACTTTGACATAAGAAGAAGGCCAAGAAGAGAAAGAATAATATACAATATAAAAAGGTAATTTTCTCAAATACGGACGCGACTAATAATATTGATAACTTTACATTCCGACGCTAGAGCCTCTGTTTTGGAGTTTCGACTTGGTAAAATTGATCATGAAGATATCGCATATATAAAATTAAATTTAAGCAATAATAATACTGCATTAGTATTAACAACAGTTTTACATTATTTATGACGATTTTATCTAATATTTCCTTAAGTAGGCGTTTCTTTGTTACTTTTTAGAAACATAAATTTAAATAGGCACGATTCTAAATACTCTTTATTGGCTCCTCTTTTTTTCTTGGTTCGCCAATTGGCACTTCTCCACCTCCTTTTAATAATTTGAGTATGCACCCCGTTTTCTTGGTCAACGAAATTGTATGAGTAGTTAACAGAATAATGGTGGAAACCTATGCAATTCTTCGGCCTTATATGACCTCCAGCAATCACTGTTTATAACATATTACAACACCTTTCCCGACGCTATATCCCTTTTCCTTGGACGTATGACACCGCTTTTTTGTAAGATCTCACATTTGCTACTTGTTTTAAATGTGAAAAACAAAAAATATGGCAAATATAAAACATTCTCAAACGCTAACAAACGTCAAAAGGTTACAAAATTGATACATGCTCTCCCAGTTTTAGTGATGGCGCCCGGTATAAGAGGAAAGTATCTACACAAAATATAAAAGAGTGGGGGTCTGAGTTTGTTGAACAATTATACAATTCGAACTTAGGGGTTGCTCCCCCCCCCCCTTGTAATCTATAAAGATTTGTTTGAATTATTTCTTGAATTATCATTATTAACTGTTTTGTTTCCATTTTTTCCCCAGATAGTATAATGGAAGGACTTCCATTCCTAGACAAGCTATGCCTTTTAGATCTCAGTGATAATAATTTCACAAGTTTCGGCAAAGTAGCAGAGGTCATTCGCTGCTGTCCTTATCTTGAATGCATTTGTCTTAAAGGGAATCCTTTATCGGTATGTTACCAATCTGTTATATAGCATTAGCTTGGTTAATATAACAATAGGGAATAGTTTAATAGATTTCTTATCTCGGAACATTTTGATTCTTTCGATGAATGTGGAATGGAATAGAAACATTTGCAAAATAAGTGTATAGTGTCTCATATATAATAAATAAATATAGCATTCGGCACTTGAATAGATAGTTTACCTCTATTAGTTTGTATCGGAGATACGGCTGGAATAAATAAATTTTCTGTTTTAAGAACTACGCTATCCTATATTGCACAACCTAGTAAACCCGAAACCAATCTCCCTTGATTGGGATATATAAATATCCAAACAGAAAAGAGAAAAATTCTTATCTGGGAAGCCTTTTCGTGTTAAACATGACAGGTACATGTACGTACAAACAAGTCACGTGGAAACAATAATAATATAAACGTCATCATTTAAGCCTGGAAAAAATAAATTCAATTACAACTACAATATTTCCTTCACTGTATGCTAGGGAAATAACTTCATTCTCCTTCTTCCAATTACTATTTCTTGATTTAAATATTGATCTGTTCCTCCAAGTGTCTAAATTTTGTATTCCCCGCTCGCTGCATACGATGTTTGTACATTTTGTTCGACAAGTTTATTTTCAGTTTTTAAATATCTGGTTTGTAGATACGATTTATATATACTTACTGTATATAGATTGTCTAATATAATGAAATCATGTCCTGGTACCAAATTAACTTAATGTGCTACATATGCGTTCAGCTCACGGAGTCGGTAGTAAGTAGCCGTGTAAGTCCTGATTCGTGAGACGAAGGACTAAAATCCAAAAATTAAATCTTAAGATTTAAAATATCTCAACTCAGTGATTGTGCAGAGGGACGGGAAAAGATCACATACGTCTATATAAAAAAATCGAATAAGTTAAAAACCAAATGCTGAATTCATAGCAATAAAGTTAAAGAATTAACCGAAATCTTTTCCAGTTTGGGTGCCTATTTTGTCTTGACCGACCCCTATTTTTATTTATCATCATCATAATTCGTGGCGCTACAACTCCTGTAGAGTCATGGCCTCCTGCAGCTTGGTTCGCCAGTCTTCTCTATTGGTTGCCACTGCTCTCCAATTGCGAATTCCCAAGATGGACCTGGCATCCGCCGCCACTCCATCGATCCATCGGAGCCGAGGTCTTCCCACTCTTCTTGTCCCATAAATCCTTTCGTCTAGGACCATTTTAGGAATCTCATCCTGGGTCATTCTAATTATATGACCTGCCCATCGAAGCCGGCCTACTTTTATTACCCTTAAAATATCTGGGCTCTTGTAGAGTCTTGCTAGCTCAGCGTTCGTTTTTTAATTTTTATTTATAGTTAGCAATAATCAGCAATAACCTTTTGCAGACTGTCGCAAGCTACAAAGAAATAATAAGAGCGCTGGCTCCGAATCTTCACCAACTCGACGGAATGCCATTAAGCTACGAAGCTGAAAGGGGGATGTTCTCAGGTTTACGAGGAAAAAGAAGAAAGGGGAGTAAAGAAAGGCACCAAAAAGTTTCTGAGAAAAAAGAAAAGGTAATAATCAACTTAAATATTACCTAATACCCGCAATCGTGGAACTACCAGGAAACCAAAATATTCAAGTTATTCCTATTTATGTTGTGGCTTCAAGTGCGAAATCACTCATGATTTCGCTCATTCAAAAGGAAATGATACAACTCAAAACAGTTTCGTACGAGCATGAAGAGGGACCGAGGATCTAATTTTAAGAAAGCCAATTCAGCTTGGAACCATATCCGTTGAGCACACTGTTAAAATAAATGCTAATGTATATTATTATCAATAAGAATTAAAATAGGCTTATACAATTCTTTTTTACAGACAAGAATACAACTCAAATTTTATACAAGATATAAAATTATTTGAATAATTTCAAGTGATCATGATCTCTTGGGATCTCCGCTGGCTGTGAAAATGACTGAACGAATCCCAATATGAAAAAAAAAAACATTTTCTCCATTTGTTCAAAAATAGAAACTGTATCGTTTAATATATCTGTACCATGAAGATAAAGGACGTCATGTAGGAGATATTTTAGAAAAATAGCCATTAAATAAATACTTCAAATTACTTATCAATGCCAATAACAATGTGAACGACATTCTCTAACCTGTTTCTATAAGTAACGGATAAACTAATTTTAATAGATCAAAGGTATCGATAACTTGTTCACCAGGACAAATGCAAAAATGTGACATGTGTACTTTACTTCCGCGGTACAGATATTAGAGCCGTTTTTAGATTTTTTTATTTTCTTTCAGATTCCAATTTCCTATGAAAGAAAAAAAATCTATAAATTAAATTACAAAATGGACAAACACTATAATTATTATGTGATTTGTTTGTTAATATGGTGCAATTCTTCAACATAAAATGCATTAGGTTATTCTCAAAAATAAAAAAATACCTTCCATTTCAGCTCAAATGATCCATTAACAATATTTTTTCACTTCAATAGTACAATGAAGAAGAGCAAAGAAATGAAAAATTTACAATAATCTTTTCATAAAACTTTATTATGCGCACTTTATTCTACACTTTATAGGGTATGCATAAATTATATAAAAACAGGCAGAAAATTAACATGATCTAACTAACGGGAATGAATCATAAGAAGCGATTTCGAAGCATGAACCTTGGCTTGATTTCAAGTATGAATGAAATAATTTCTGAAATGATACGACGCATGGACAATAAATGTATAAAAATGTCTCTTCATCTTTTGAATTTGTTAAGGGATGAGAAAACTGAAGAAAAATGGACTGACAGATTGTTGTGCCCATTTACGAGAAATTGGGGGGAAAACAACGAGGTGCAAACCTACTTACTGGTCTGAGTAAGAACAATAATATCTAGGCTGTTTGAAGGGAGAATTAGTCCACTGCCAGAGCCAAGAGAGGAGCATGAAATTGAGGAACTCACTGCAACTTGAGGAACACATAAAATCATTTAAAAAGTGCATTGCAAAAGTGAGAGCATTCTGTCTCCTCTGTGGATATGAAATAGACTTTTAATAGCATCAAAAATATCATGAACAAAAAACATCGTATCAAACCTTGTGTCGCCCGGCTTGTTTTTCACAATTTAAACATTGACCATCGGATCGTCGAGAAAAAATAAATTGGCTCGCATCAAGTTAGGTATGATTGAATAAAAAAAATGACTTACAATTAAATTTAAAATGTGAAATTCATAAAAAAAATAATAAAACTAAATACAAAATATACTATATATATAATGTTTCGGGGAGTCAGCGTTAGTGAAGCATTTGTCCCCTTCTCGCTTCTCGCTGACTGGATCCTCCCCCAGGATCTGCAACATTTCTCTGCAGTGGGATTGCCCAAACGTTTGCTGTACGCCAACTTTCCTCTGACTATAATCCACTAGCTCCCGTGACAGACTGACTTATCGGCCCACATGACCACTTCACTAAGTAGACGTGACAGCCGATGCCTGTGCGAATGCCTGCCGATCTCCTACCAACAACACGTGATCACCAGCGTTTGGAAAAATAAAACAAAAAAAATTACAAGGTGGCGGACAAATTTGATATAAATAAATTAAGATGGTTTTAAGAAGAAAAGAGTGCTGTTACAGAAGGCACAGTCTAGGCTATCTAGCACTAGAAGAGCATGCAGATAGAATAGTCACCACAGTTGTAACAATATGGATTTATTTGAAATATGAAGTTATAACTGTAATGTTATACATTGATGACATAAATTTAGAACTAGAAATTTGTTTTACATGTGGTTTTAGGATAGACGATTGGCACTACGATATCTAAACGGTTTCTGTTACACCGCTGAGCTGAGGATATATGTATTCCGGGTGATGGGCGTACCCAAGTCTCAAAGTAAGAACAAGGTAATAGGTTTTCAATCAAATTTAAATCATCCATTTTAATGAATAAATATTACTAAAAACGTAAACAACCTCTATGAATTTTATAAATAAATGTTTGACTCTAATAACACAATTTATTTTTCAGGGTTAATCGTATTCGTATACGATATCGTCGTATTCGTATACTGGTCGTATCGTAACAATAATTTAACGATGCACTAAATTAGATTAAGTCGTGTTTGACACCTTTAGCATACAATCTACCTAAGCTTAATTTGACCTTGAATTGCTTTTTAGCTGTAAGAAAAAACAACCGTATGACTTTACTACATGTTCCAAATTGTTACGAATTACACCGACCCTTTCAAACATTCAAATTTTTAGTGTCAAAATTTTCATTTGTTTATTGTAATTAGCCCACTAGAATTAGTTTGAAGGCTGAAACAACTTTTTATTGAATAATTTCGAGAATACGTTAATTCTCATCCTGTAGCGACATTTGGCCAAACAACATTCCTTTAGATTAGCAATTATGTTTAACATGATCCTAAAGATCACCTGTGGTGTAGAAATCCTAGTAGAAAATCCTGGGTCACGCCGTCCTTTGAAAATGGGGGGGGGCGGGCCTGTAGAGTGTCAGGTACTCGTTAAAGATCCCTATTCTACTAGTAATTATATGTGTAATGGGAAAAAATAGGGCTACCACTGTACCACCATTCAATTATGCATAGCAGCATACATTGACGTTAAATAAATAAGCAATGTTATTCTCGTTGAATAATATTAGCTGACCTTAAGGAGAACTGTTTATTTGGAAGCAGACATTTCGACCCACACTGCAGGTCTTCTTGTGGGCTATTATAGTAAGATCACACTTGACACTAGACTAAGACGTCCGCTTCCAAATAAACAGTTCTCCCTATTTGAGAGAACTTTTTTACCTCCACCCGGACCATTTTCTTCTTCTTAGATTATTCTCGATTTACTAAACCGAATTAGTGAATAATACCACTTAAATAACCAGCTGTAGGCGCAGCTTTGCATTCCTTATGACATGGTGACCTACGCAGAGGGGGATCAGAAATTTTCAAAAAAATATGTTTTTCATTAATCTTAACTATGTAATTATTTCTAAAACGAAACAAAGCACAAAACATTTTAACCGAAATAATACACAAAAACAAATCTTATCACTTTCACCCAAAAACTGGTTAAGTTTTTTACGCTACTGCTTATTAATTATAAAAAGGTAATTAATAAAATTAATCTGGAATTTGCACAGAAAGGCAAAGGCTACTTCCAGTTCGAAGTCCAATTACCACTTCTCGACCAAAGGCACAAAGTGCACAGGAAATGTAACGCGATGTTCGAACTGCTGAGGCAATGCCAACTAATTCCTAAAGCCAGTGAGTTCCCTCCACTTGTGGAGAGTAAATCGGAGATTGATCACAAAACATATGAATCGAAATCGGCAAAGGTATGTTTTTTTGTTTTAAATATATATGTATTTTAATTTAACCCCAGCTAAATATATTCAGATTTGAGAACTAGGAAAGGATCGATCCTTTCCAGAAAAAAAGTTCTCTTCAATATGGATTTAAGATCATAATCAGACAATTATGGTGATAATCACACAGAGGTGTTACTTGATGACTACCTATTAGATTCAATATCATCAAATTGTATCATAAATTAATCTAAAAAAATCACTGTATCCATGCAACACATGAGAAAGTTCATTAAATAATAGAGTATGCACTGTTTCTAATACAATGGTTGTGCAGGACAGTGATTTTTTCGAGTTCAACTCAAACCGCAAGGATTTCATCCAATTAAGGGTACCCACTTTATGGAGGTGAGTTCAATGACCCAGAAGGATCTGTAAAGCCCTTAGAGTCTATCTGTGGCTGCTAAAAGATTAAATAACTCATCTGCCACAGCCATTTTTGGACCCGGAACCAGTAAACAGCACTATCAATGAATAGAGTTGTAGGTGGAGTACTCAGAGTTCTGTAAATGTAAATTTATTATCTTTAAACCGACGTTTGAATCTCACATGTTTGGACCAAACGTCAGCCTTGCAATTTGCCAGTTTATTCCATCATATTGATCACACACATTCATCAAATATCATGTTTGTTTTAGACTAAAATTCATCCTCGCAGTCGATTTTTAAAGAAAAAAGAATCTTGGGAAATTGAATACGAAGAATTTTTAGCCAAAGACGAGCAATTACCAGGTAATGTTTATTTTATTATTATTTACAACACAAAACTCCGAAATATAGATATATATGTTTTAAAAAAACAGCTAATTAAATCGTAGATTAATTCATTTTCTATTGTATGATGTTTAAAAACGATACTGAAGCAGAGATCTACTATAGAGAGATGAACCACGCTAGGAGTGGCTTCAAATGAAGAGCATAAATATAATAGAATAGACAATTAACTTTACTCTGGGACTAAGTCCCTTTAGGATAACAAACATGAACAGAAATAGAAACATAATATATATCTGGCCAGAAAGCTACACAATACAAATTATAAAGCGTATATAAAATATATACATATAAAGAAATAATAATAACAAGTAAATAAACAGCACAAATCCTGACAAGATATTAAGCAATTGAAAAGTTTACATAAATCAATAACATCTGTTAAAGGCATGAGCTAGCATGCAATATTTTCTTTACATGATGTGCATTAACAAACTTAAAATAACTAAATAACACAAACAACAAAAACAAAAATAAAACAACTAAAGAACACAATAAATTATTCAATACATTTCATTATAAGCAAATGACTAACCTGCTTAAAGAGCATCTTTTTGGGAAGCCAGATGTTGAAAAAGCAAGGATTTAAATGACGATAGAGAGAGAGCACGACGGATGTTAGGAGGGATTGAGTTCCACGGCGAGAAAGGAACGTTCGAATGGTTTGCTTCTGTGGGAACGATATAGAGATCGGAAAGGGGAGATCTTGTTTTATGGTGCTGAACTGAGGAGTTGAATTGGAGGAGACTGTAGATGTATAAGAATGAACCGAGGAAATATTGTCTTCGGAAGGGGGGGAGAGCCACTTTCAGTCATCATAAAGGTGGTACACGCGCGATCGCCTCGAGGTACCAAGGGCAAATCTTAGAGAGCAGTTCATTATTCGCTCTAATCTGTCCTCAAGCATTTTAGAAAGGCCTCCGTATAACACGCAACTATAGTCAAAATGGGGGAAGATGAGAGATGATACGAGGAGCTTAAGGGAAGGTTGTGTAAGGAGATGTCTAGAACGAATTGACCGTTGAATTGGGAACTAATTGACCGTCGGTATATTTGGGCGATGTGGGATTTCCAGGAAAGGTTTTGGTCGATAGTAATCACTAGGTTTTTCACAGAGGAGCTGAACGTGATGGGGTGATGGTTTAGGGTTAATGTTGGGAGGATGTGGATGGATGTAAGGAGGGAATTGGAAGCTAAAACAATAGCTGGAGTTTTCATTGCGTTCAAATGCAGTTTGTTCAACTTTGCTCAGGCACTGATCCTATCTAGGTCTTCCTCAATACTAGCGAACGCAATTAATAGCTCAAAAGGTGGAAAGGACAAATAGATTTGGAAGTCGTCAGGATATAGATGGTAGGAACAGTGGTGAACAGAATTAGAAAGATCGCTGTTGTAACAGTTGAAAAGGAGAGGAGAGATGCTTGAGCCCTGTGCCACGCCTGAGGAAAGAGTGTGGAAAGAGGAAAGGAGATGATTAGATATGGAAACTGCCTGAGATTTGTCAGAGACGAAATTGGAAACAGAGAATAGAGCTGTTGGAAAAGGACGATGATTTAAGTTTGGCAAAAAGGTATGGTCCAAGGAATCAAAAGCTTTAGAAAAGTAAAGTAGGGTTAGCACAGTTATTTTTTTGTCATCCACAGCTGTATGTATGTCACAGGTGATTTTGGTAAGGGCAGATTGTGTGGACCAAACACAATTATGATTGAACTATTCGTTGTTGTTGTTTATTTAACGTCACTTTATGCTCCTATGGCTAATCGGACGACGCTACAGCTTTTTTCCAAGAGGTAGGGAATACTGCGTTTTGTAATGAAAAATTATATATACATAGGACAGGTAGAATATCGATAAGGCATAATGTTAGCAGTTTGACGGGAGTCCCATCATAGCCTACGGAGTTGGAGGGTGAAATGTCTGAAAGGTAAAAGTTGGGGTTGAAAGATATTGTTAGTAGTGGGAAGTTTAAAGTATTAACTGAGGTAGGCTAAAAATACGAGTTTATTTCATCGGGAGACGCTGGAAAGGATCTAGAGGAAGATGAATTACAAAGAGAAAGCTTTCGAAGGAGTTTCCATTTAGATTTAGGATCGGGAGCAGATGAAAGGGCTGCCTTTGGTTTTTACCTGTCTGATTTTAGACTGTGTCAAATTGCGGAGAGCCCTGAACGCTTGATAGTCTTCAGTTATCCTTGTACGCCTAAAGCGTCTACGGGCAACATCACGCTTCGTTTGAAGGTCTTTAATTTTACGACACATCCAGGGAGCTGGCTGGTGACGGAAGGTAGCGGTTTTCAGTAGGACATGGGTGTCAAGGATATATTTGAGATTGGAAGTAAGTTTGTCAACAATATGTGCCAAATGGCATCTGTATAATTTCTCTCAATAACTATGGAGCTATCTCGCGATCTCAATTAGATAAAACTTAACAATATTTTCTCAGTAAAATTACAGTATTTTTAGAAATTGTATTATTTTCTTAGAAATGTTCTTCAACTACTCGTATATGAGTATAACTAATTAAAATATAATTATAATCTAGTACATTTTTACGTGATTTTAATCAGTAATATCTGGGAAAAAAAGTTATTTCATAAGAATGCGTTTTAACACGATTAAGTCATCTATTATTGGAAGTAACACCGATTTGATTAACGCAATAAGATACATTCCTTTCATATGCCCTGGTCAATCATTATAGTGATTTTATCCTGTATTTCCGTTATTGAAAAGTCTGCCAGATATATTCGATATCGAAAGAATTTTATGTCGTACTTGTAAAATAATAGGGATTTCACTATTTTATTTTCTTACTCTTGGATAAGAAAGCATCCATTTAACTTGAGCCAAAATGTTTTAATCTACTCTCTAAGGCAGAAACAAACAATTTATCACACACATTGCTAACCTTTCCTAACAAGAGATTGTAAATCCGAATATATTTCGGGAGAGCGCAAATAGGCAAGCGTCGACGCACCCAGACTTTATTACTTACGTTGTGTTTTAGATTACTAGCAACCAGGAGTACAGCACAATTTAGATTACGTAGGTGAATTAAAATCCAGTTTATACGAAACACAAAGCTACTCACAATAAAATATGCTTATTTTTTGTTATTCTTTACTTGGCCAAAATCAATAAATGGCTCTCTAAAATGATAGCCATGACCAACAAGTAAACATAAAATTATAATTGTGACATGAAGGTTACACAATTGGCTGGAGCAAAGAGGTCGTCCAAAATGGAGTTACCACAGCCCAAATATTTTTATTTGAGATAAAATTTTGTTAACGTCACATTATGCTGCTATGGCTAATCGCACGATGCTACGATGGGAGTCCTAAATTATGTCTATCCATGTATAATTAGGATTGGGATCTTTAACGAGTAACTGACATCGTACAGGAGTCGGAAACCCCATTTTCGCAACCCCCCCCCCGAGTCCTAGGGCTACCTGCCGGACTACGAACTCGCGAACTTCTATATTTATTTCTTACATATTCACAAATTAATATTTATTTTCTAGATATTTATTTTTCAGTTCTTTTTATTTATACTTCAGTCGATTGCTAACCTCTTCCCAGTTATAGTGTTTGTGGCTGAATGCGGTGTGTGCTGCTGTATTTTGTCTTCAACTGGAAGAATGCAGTTAACGCTGACTTTATTAATTCCCATTCACTTATTTCTGTGCAGATGCTTACCGAATCCTTTCCGAAAAAATGAAGTGGTCGCCTGTGATGAAACCGAACGGCCCAATAGCAGTGGTACCAGTCAACTCTGCGAACCTGAGCCAGCTGCGGTACACCCTTAAGAGCATTATAGTCATCAGGCTCTTTTTTAATTCCGAAGTACTTTATAATTATTATTTCTTTATTTCATAATAATATAAATAATCGTTTTTTAATTGATGAAGAATAAAACTAGAGAGAGAAAAAAACCTCTCATCAATCATAATTACAAGTGTAAATATAAACAAATTATTAAATAATTACAAAAGTCACTTTCATTTTTATCTCCATTTACTCTTTATTTTATTAACAATGAGAATAGCATTAGCAGTCATAAGTGAAATTTAATAGGACAAAAAAAGAATACCTAATCAGCTATAATAATTGCTGTTCTAATTATCCCGAAATAACTAATTATGGTTATAACTTTAGGACCCTAAAGATGAGAAAAAGTTGATCGCTAAGATTTCAGTACCCGCACAAGAGCCGCATTGGTGGGAACAATGTTCCAGCTACGAATGGAACGCTAAGCAGCCTCAAATCGCCACGGTCCACCCAACCATTGGGGTAACTACCTCTATTGAAATAACGTTATTAGTTTTAATTTTTAAACATAAATTGTTTAAATACTTATAATGAAAACGTAAATCTTCCGAAGTAGAGATTAATGGCAGGGTCTAAAATGTTTTTTAAGTAACAACATTTATAATACGGTGGACGACTTGTAAGAGAAACATATATCTATTGGGATATTTAACAGACACAATGTGATATTCAAGAGATATAAAAGAGACATTCTTATGAACTAAGTGGCTCATGGATTATTGATTATTATTTTAACTTATGAACATGTGGAATATTACATGAAGCATCTGTAAAAATTAGAACAGTCCGTATCTTCTAAGATTTTGATTCTAAAGATATATTGACGCTGTTAAACATATACATTTTTTTTAAATTTAATTTATTGATATTTACAACAATAATATTATTATAACAAGTAAATCTGCATAATGTACATTATGACATTAAAAACACTTGTGGAGAAACTACCCATCGGTAGCACTCCAATAAAGTTCTATAGTAGATGGTCTCGAGGCCATCTTCTTTTCAGACGCCTCGGAGGGTTATCAGGAATAGTATGGGAAGCAAGTTGAGAGACTAGCGGATTCAAGTGTGTATGGAGCTTGTCATGGAAGGATAGGTATCTAGTTTGGGCCAAATCAGTAACATATGGGATATTAAGATCATGAGTTTGTTTGTGACATAATAAGGAGCATTGAGGATTTTACGAAGGATTTTGGATTGTAAGGATTGGATACGAGATGAATTGGATGGCTTAGTAGAGCCCCAAAGCTCAACTCCGTATGTCCAAATAGGTCTGATAACTGTCATGTAAATGAGTCTTTTGTAATTAATTGGAAGCTTAGAGCGTTGGTCCAGTAAGTGTTAAAGTAGGCGAAAACGTCGAGCAGTTTCTTTTCTTAAACATATACTTAAAAAGGAAATATCAAAGCCAAAGATTTAGCTCAAGATTGGAATTAAACTGAGGAAACACGACTTTCGCAGGGCTCATACCACTCTCACGACTAACACCCCAATAGTGAAGTCCGAAGAATAATATGAAATCCGTGGAGCTGATGCCGCCCTTCTAGCAGCACTTTGGAAGTGGTTCGAGAATGATATATGACTTCGATATGGTGCCAATCACCTGCTTTAGGTGTCCACTGCTATACCTTATACATACGTCATCCCAATGATGATACCATTTTTTACCACGGAAAAAAGTCTTTTCTACTATTTATTCTGTCGGAGTTTTCCAATACTCAAATTCGTGATTAAAGGAAGTTTATTAGCATCATTTTGTTCTTTACGAATGCCCATCCGGGGAACTTTAGCAAAAAAAAGTAATATTTTCGACTACAGTTAATACTTATATATAAAAAATGACAGCTTGTTTTACAAAATAATTAGAACAAACATCTCAGAAGAAACAAGTAAATATTTATAGAACTTTTATCACAAGCATAAACTATTCGGGCCTAAATTACAGATCATAATGACCTTTAAAGTTATTTTATGAGTTTATTCTGTAATTTAAACTTGTAAAAGAAGTTCAACGCACTTATTCTGTATTTTTCCACACTTCCACGCCTGTCAATAAAACAAATCTTCAATCGGCAGATTTTCGGAGGGTTAAGTTACAATAAAATGACATGAGAGGCGTGAATAAGAACAGTAGCCAGCGGTAGCTCCCCCGTGGCTTGATTTAATTCCTTATGTTAACACATCCCCCATCTGCACTTATAATATTTAACATAAAAAATAATTAAAATTGAAAATTATATGATTGCATTTACGTCGATCTATTCTCACAAAGTGTGCCTAGATTAATTTCCCTTCTATCTAATGAAAAGAAATAGTTGTAATTAAACAATTATGTAACTACATATTATTGCTATTAATAAACAAATATGTAATGTTCCAGAAAGTAAAGACTCCCATTGGATCTAGAGGTAACACTACTGAAAATTTTCTCTAATTTATTTTTCCTCACTAGATTTAAAAGAAACTCCGAGTTTAATAATCAAGATAGTTTATCATTTTAAGTTTATGAGGATTTTTTCTAAGTTATAAATCACCTCATTTCAAACTAACGTTTTTAAAATGATTCTATTGGTCATTCTGAATTGTTCGGTAATAAATGTCGGATGTTCTGTTTTTATTGCCTTATGAAATCGACCTCTGAGGCCGGTATAAAGTTAACACCATAGTTTTATATATATTTTATTTTTTTTCTAATGAGTTATTCTATACAGAGACAACATCAATATTGTTATGTTGTATGTAGTCTTCATCAAGGGCGGATCCAGGATTTTTTTCTGGGGGGGGGGGGGCACAACGGGCAGATGGGAAAAAAAATCAACAATAACTTACAAATAAACTTGTACTTTCTATAGAAAGATTTCAAAGACTTATTAAAATATCAAAACAATAGTTTCACTCATGTTCTTTCTCTTATTTTAACAACTATGATCATGTGATTTGCCTGTAATTATATACTATAATGGATTCTCCACAGTACACAATAACTGTCTAGGGGGGCACGTGTCCCCCTATACGTATAAATAAATACGTATAATTTATATAAATAAATTAATATAAATTTATAAATTAATATAAATAAATTATCAATTCATATTTATGTATATGCAATACTAACTTTTATAATCATCCTTAAAACCACAATAGGCTTGTCTGTTCCCACTTGCCACTTGGGAATTGCCCTTCAAAGGATCGGATAAATTACATGTAAGTAACTGGTTTCATATTCTTATCAACACAACCATTACATGATTAATGATGCCACTAAAGAAATTCAGAAAAAAAAAAGAGGCTGGAAAATGTTTTGTATGTAAAGTGT
Organism: Troilus luridus; assembly: GCA_964056705.1. Classification (NCBI taxonomy): domain Eukaryota; kingdom Metazoa; phylum Arthropoda; class Insecta; order Hemiptera; family Pentatomidae; genus Troilus; species Troilus luridus. The sequence continues at coordinate 141,499,459 of OZ057412.1, forward strand.
TTTCCTCATTTGGGCCACTGTTATTATGTGTTCGGTCATATTTTTCTTCTTGAAAAAGTTACTATTACAATGATTCGAACTTCACCATAGGATGGGAAAGCTTCTTATCCATTTTCATAATACATATAACATGGTTATGGAAGTTTTAGATATGAATGTTTTAATTTTATATGGATGTATATTTATTATATAAATACACTCGCAAACATTGTACATCAATTATAGTAGTAGGAATTCAGTATCTAGGGGTCCTCCTGACAAGAAAATAATCAAAGAATTGAGAATTAGTTAAGTCAAATTATCAAATAATATTTAAACTCTGCCAACTTGAACATATATAACAATTCTAAATTAATTTTTATCACGTTTTCTAGGTATGAAACTAATAATCCTGTATTGTAGAAAACTGACAGAAGAAATTATAAGAAAAACACCAATTGTTAACTTCTTTCTTTTTTTTTTCGGGAGGTCTTGCAGTCAATCCGGTGAAGTTAATGGGAGGCTATTAAAAATGTGTGAATACATTCCTAAAAAATAATATAAACGTTCTTTCATTATCATCATCAATAGTAGTAAATAGAAAAATATAGCATTGATTTTTCCTTTAACAATAGGAAATTTTCTTATAGGAAACGAAGGAACCCAGATAGCAATGTAAACTTGATTCTGACGCAGCAAGTTTGATATATCAAAAGAGAAGGTTTGTGTTAAGTTTGCCATGGAAACTATAAAAACTTCCAACAAGTTTTAATCAAACTTTCTAGTTACCATGCGACAAACTTGCATGAAGTTTATTTTTATAAAGAACTAGCTGACCCGTCGCGCGTTGCTGCGATAGGAAATTTTTAACAGTGTTGCACTAAATTAAAAAATCTGAAATAATTCATAGTAATTGTTCTATCATTCCCTCAACTTATATTTTTTTGTCGAGGAAAAGGAATTTTTTTTTATTGTATTTTTAAAATTGTAAACGTTTCCCGTTCATTTGAAATTGGCGCCTAAAATGTTAAAAAAAATATTCAGTTGTAAAGTGAAAGAAAACCTTTTAATAAAAAAAAAAGAAAGAAAGGAAATGTTCCATAATAACTGGCAAAGTTATGAAGAAAAAACGATTTTTTAAGTTTTATTTTATTTTATTTTTTTAGGGTGAATTTTAATATTTGGAGTTAAAAATTTGGGAATCTTCATTACTTTTTATGGCAAATAAGATCCAATTTTTTTGTTCCAAATATCGCCTGGGGCATTTTTTACCTTCTTATCTGGCTATACCCTTTGGATAGTATATTCAGAACATATATTGCTTAATAAATTGGTTGTTAATATTTCCCAACATGATCACTCTTATATTATAAAAAGAAAAAACAAGTGAAGCTGAGATTTTGTAGAAAATAATTCTTTGAAGCGAAAATAACATTTATAATTGAATTCAAAATAATTTATATTTCCGATTTGTTCTCGCCTCCACTTTTTCTTTCATTTATTTTCTTGAAAAAAAAGTGATCTTATCAAATAGAACTTCCGGTGTATCGTAAGTTAAAATGTACATAGAAGGCTATAAGGTGGAGGAATGTTACTAGACAGGAATTTCTTCCCAATTTATGCCAGAATAATAAAAAGGTAGTTTAAATAAAACAGTATTCAGTGATGGCATCTATATTTAAGAGTTTTAAAAACGTTTGTAGCATAATGTACAGTTTCTGCTCTTGTTGTATCTAGCTGACCCGTCGCGCGCTGCTGCGATAGGAAATTCACTTGTAATATATCATTGTTTTTATTCACAATCATTTTTATATATAAAAATAAATTTTCTTTATTTTCTCAAGTGCTTTTGGATACACAATATTTTTTGTTTTTCCTACTGGTGTGTAAACGAATAAATCTGAAGGTTTTCCGACGCGATGTGCGAAACATGGATGCTCCAAATCTAGACCACACACTTGTAGTGACTGCCCTTGCGCTTTGTTGATGGTCATTCCAAAAGCGACTCGAACCGGAAATTGTAAGCGCTTGAATTCAAATGGCATATCTGTTGGAATCATAGGAATACGTGGTAACAGTACATCTTCACCCTTAAATTTCCCATTTAAAATTGTAGCTTCGATGACATTCTTCATCATCTTTTTAATTGCAAGTCTCGTACCATTGCAAAATCGTGGTGGATTGATGTTTGAGTAGAATGATAGGCACACCAATTTTTAGTGTTAAAATGTACGGTGGCATACCTGACAAATCAAGGGAATTTAAGAATTCGGTTGGGTACTGGACAATTTCGTCTTGATTAATCACAGTATCGATGGACTTATACGTTGTTGCTTCACCTGGTATTCGATTCTGAATGCTAAAATTGATGACATTGACATCGTTATTCGTAGCTGCTAATATAGCACGTGAACTGAGCCAGTGATGGTTTTTGTAATTCTGGGCGATATTTGGGAAAACCCCTCCAATTAATTTGTCATTTTACAAAAGTTCGTTGGCAATGTGATACTTTGTGTTGATTTTTCGATTTCCATCTTTCCATTCCCAATATCCGGCAATTGCCTTGCGAAAATGTTGGCTGATGCATCATTTTGCAATTGAACACGCATATTGGTGTTCAAACTTAATTTTTTAACGTCTCAATCGTGCCTTCCTTCACACTTCACTGTCATTTAAATTTTTATTCAAATTTCTCTTCACATATATTTATTTATTTCGTACGAAATATGTTCCTACTCTCCCTTTACGATTGACTCGATTTAAAGAAACTTGATTTGTGACAAATAATTATTTTTTTCAAGAAATTTTTAAATTTTTATTTCAAATCAAAAAAAAAAAAAAAGGAAAAAAAAGAAAAAGAAAAGGTAGAAACCTTCCCTAGAATGTACTGAACAACTTCCCAAAGTTTCATCATGATCGGAAGATTGGTGTAGTAGTGCATAACGGACAAACAAACACACACATACATTCATTTTTATATATATAGATAGGCGACCTATATCTAATAAGTATAATAGAGATTAAAATTTGTTCCTACTCTCCCTTTACGATTGACTCGATTTGAAGAAACTTGATTTGTGACAAATAATTATTTTTTTCAAGAAATTTTTAAATTTTTATTTCAAATCAAAAAAAAAAAAAAAGGAAAAAAAAGAAAAAGAAAAGGTAGAAACCTTCCCTAGAATGTACTGAACAACTTCCCAAAGTTTCATCATGATCGGAAGATTGGTGTAGTAGTGCATAACGGACAAACAAACACACACATACATTCATTTTTATATATATAGATAGGCGACCTATATCTAATAAGTATAATAGAGATTAAAATTTGTTCCTACTCTCCCTTTACGATTGACTCGATTTGAAGAAACTTGATTTGTGACAAATAATTATTTTTTTCAAGAAATTTTTAAATTTTTATTTCAAATCAAAAAAAAAAAAAAAGGAAAAAAAAGAAAGAGAAAAGGTAGAAACCTTCCCTAGAATGTACTGAACAACTTCCCAAAGTTTCATCATGATCGGAAGATTGGTGTAGTAGTGCATAACGGACAAACAAACACACACATACATTCATTTTTATATATATAGATAGGCGACCTATATCTAATAAGTATAATAGAGATTAAAATTTGTTCCTACTCTCCCTTTATTATTGACTCGATTACGAAAGAAATAACTTGATTTGCGACAAATAATTATTTTTTTTCTAGAAATTTTTGAATTTTTTTCTAGAAATTTTTGAAAATTTAAAAAAAAAAAAAAAAAAAAAAAAAATTTAAAAAAAAAAAATTTAAAAAAAAATAAAAATTAAAAAAAAAAAATGGCAGGTAGAAACCTTCCCTAGAGTGTACTGAACAACTTCCCAAAGTTTCATGATGATCGGAAGATTGGTGTAGTAGTGCATAACGGACAAACAAACACACACATACATTCATTTTTATGTATATAGATAGGCGACCTATATCTAATAAGTATAATAGAGATTAAAATTTGTTCCTACTCTCCCTTTATTATTGACTCGATTACGAAAGAAATAACTTGATTTGCGACAAATAATTATTTTTTTTCTAGAAATTTTTGAATTTTTTTCTAGAAATTTTTGAAAATTTAAAAAAAAAAAAAAAAAAAAAAAAAATTAAAAAAAAAAAAAATTAAAAAAAAATAAAAATTAAAAAAAAAAAAATGGCAGGTAGAAACCTTCCCTACAGTGTACTGAACAACTTCCCAAAGTTTCATGATGATCGGAAGATTGGTGTAGTAGTGCATAACGGACAAACAAACACACACATGCATTAATTTTTATATATATAGATAGGCGACCTATATCTAATAAGTATAATAGAGATTAAAATTTGTTCCTACTCTCCCTTTATTATTGACTCGATTACGAAAGAAATAACTTGATTTGCGACAAATAATTTTTTTTTTTCTAGAAATTTTTGAATTTTTTTCTAGAAATTTTTGAATATTTTTCAAAAAAAAAATTAAAATAAAAAAAAATAAAAATAAAAAAAAAAAAAAAATTAAAAAAAAAAAAAAATGGCAGGTAGAAACCTTCCCTAGAGTGTACTGAACAACTTCCCAAAGTTTCATGATGATCGGAAGATTGGTGTAGTAGTGCATAACGGACAAACAAACACACACATACATTCATTTTTATATATATAGATAGGCGACCTATATCTAATAAGTATAATAGAGATTAAAATTTGTTCCTACTCTCCCTTTATTATTGACTCGATTACGAAAGAAATAACTTGATTTGCGACAAATAATTATTTTTTTTCTAGAAATTTTTGAATATTTTTCAAAAAAAAAAAAAAAAAAAAATGGCAGGTAGAAACCTTCCCTAGAGTGTACTGAACAACTTCCCAAAGTTTCATGATGATCGGAAGATTGGTGTAGTAGTGCATAACGGACAAACAAACACACACATACATTCATTTTTATATATATATAGATATACAAGGTTGATACAGCAAACTTGCGTAAGGATTGTTTCGACAAAGTAGCTACAAGCTTTGTTCGACTTCTCACTAAACTCGATTCTGAACAGTCCGAAACGTGGGCATAGTTCAAAACCTGAACGCATTTTGAACTATTCATATATTTCGAACTGTTCAGAATCGAGTTCAGTGAGAAGTCGAGCCAAGCTTCAGAGTTTCCATGACAAACTTGCAGATTTATTGTTAGGTTTATAACAACACAAGAAACCACAGCAAAGTAGATCTGCGAAAGAGACATAACATAGGTAAGTCTTCGCGGAAAATATTATTGTGACTTGTAGTGTATACAACATGAGAAAAATATTACAATTACAATTGTTATTAATAACTATTTATTATTAAGTAACTACAAGTTCCATATGGTATTATGATACAAAATTGTTACAATACAGTTTAAGGGTCGAGTTCTGGTGCTTTTTGTCTCTCAGCTCTGAAACAAATAAATATAAATATACACACTGTTATAAATTCAGTGGCGGATTATCCGTAAGGCAAACTAGGCACGTGCCTAGGGGCGCGTAGTTACAAGGGGCGCGCGAGCTCAGAATTTTTAAATAAATAAAAAAAATAACATATCGCGCATTAGCGTAAGTACAAGGGCCCTGATCTACTAGTCTAGGATGTGACGATACAACGTCACCGTAATTACAAAAACAATCAGTTAAAATTAAGATGGCCATTTATGGCCGGTACAGGGGCGCCGATAAAGTTATTGCCTAGGGCGCTCTGGACCTTTAATCCGCCACTGTATAAATTGCATAATCAAACGATGCCTAAGACATTCTTAGCTACGCCATTGCCTCCCTGCGATCTCACCCTTTCCAGTCCCTTCTCCGCCCAACTTACAGAACAAAAGATAAATCACGTTCGTTTTTAGATGCAGTTTTGCTTCGTTCGTGAAACGATAGGAAGTAATGAAATCCTCAATGTTTTCACCTTAAGATTTGAAGATATCAGCATGTAGTTAGTTGATTTCTTTTGGGCATCGAGTGTGGCCTATGATACAGCTGACTAAGCTATCTAACTAGTTGGACCTCTTGACACAAGTTCTCTATTATACTGGTGTGAGAAGTACTGGAAATTAACCTGCATATTTGACTTCCAGTTCCCTCCAGCGATTTTAGGACACTCCATGCATAGGATCAAAATTCTTAGGGGCAGAAATATTACTCCGTGCCAAAGGACATCGCCCTTCCCAATTAAAATTACGTCAACTTCTTTGCTTGATGGTATGTTTCTATTTCTACTAGTAAATGTAATGGAAGTATTGATAAAAATCTTCATTATGATCTTGACCTTAAATGCCTGCCGAGGCACGCCACTTCTTTTCATTTCTCTTTTGTAACAGACGGATTCTAATTCTGTTATTAAACGCCAATGTAATAAGTAGTAGTAATGGCAAATTACCGAATGCAAATAATATTAGTTGGATGGGTTTATTGTATCAACAGCTAGAGGTCAGCATAATTCCATAGAACTCTTTTAATATTGGGCGTAATGAAGGAATAGATTAAACAGTAATATTTGAAGATAAGACTGGTCATTGAACCAGTGACTCTATGTATCATAGGAGCGATCATTTTATTGATATTTAGCCAAGAAAACAGAATTAGAAGGGGAAAAACCGTGTTTGTGGTGTGATTCTAACAACAAAATTGTAACGGGGAATAGAAAAAGGTGATAGAACAATAATATGAAGTAAACATACTTAGAGAATGAACTGTAATAGAATGTATTATATTATTGTAAAGAATAAAATGGAAGTGACAGCTAGTTTGAAAAAAGTGCTATACTTATTTAGCATTCTTAATAGATTCTTATATTCATGGCGAACTCATTTGTTGGCGAACTCTATTGGGCATCTATTGCCGTCTAAACACTGTTAATTACTTGCTATGTTTTCATTTTTTGGCCAACGTTTTCTTGGCAAAATTTTATTTGGTTCTGTGCTTGGTATCGGCTGACGTTTTGGACTTACACTCTTAAGTTAAATGAGAAATAAGGGATCTTTCAAGCAAAGTAATTGCACCAGAAGAGTCTTTGCTTCTTTTATCTAAACCACTAAATGAAGTAACACTCATGCGTTATTGGTCCGTTGTAGGGAGGGAAAATACAATGAATGCTGATAGCGCATGTTTATTGGATGATAGTGGTAGTGATCATTTATTCGATGATATTCTTAGCCATTTGTCCAATGGCTGGTCAGGCGTTGATTAAATTTTGGGGCACATTTTGAACATTTATTATTCATCTTTCATTAGTTTATTTATTACTATTGTGCATTATTACATATCACACAGCGACCAAAAATCAACTATTTCAAAAACAAAGTATAATCTCTAACTTTAATCAGAATTTAGAAAAAAGTATTCCTTCTTACAGACCTGGTTCCTTGTCATTCTTGTTAACTGTTTTTTTTTTTATAATTCCTTACTCATATCCATTTGCCAAGCCTCTGCTTTAAACCCATTTATATCTCCACCTCCTTCTTTTTTTTTCTCTTCTCAATGATTAATATTTTCAATACATGTAAAGAAAACATTGTTATTTATATTCTGTACTAATATGTAAACGTTGACAATTTTATAATGTTTATCATATCATCATTGTCTCTAATTGTTTAAAATTTACCCAAATAGCAGCCATATTATGTTTGACTATTTATGTTATTCTTATAAATAAATAAAAGACTTAACGAACCCGAAGGCTCGATGCCGATACCACCAATCTATGTTTACATACCTCCGTCCACGGAGCACCACCCAAACCCAAACCCGCTAGATCATTCCTAACGCAATCCTCCCACCTACGCCTCGGTCTACTCCTCAGACGCTTCCCAGTCGCACAGTGGAACGAGCGTTAGGGAGGCCTGGACATTCATTAATATCTCCGCTTCTGGTTCTCCTAGAATAAGGCTATTGCTACGGTTTTAAAGATTTTTGAACGGACTATTTAATTATGTGATAAACAGGAACAAACATTTTAGGGGAAACGTGTAAAAATTCTAGATTTGATATTCCGATGTTCCATAATTTATTATCTAACATTGTACCTATATACTCATAGAATGGGTACAATACAGTATTCTATGGAAAGAGAGATACATAGGTATTAAATAAAGTTATATAAAGGAAAAAGAAACAAACCAAATAATTTAGTTATTAAACAAAATGAATATAATAATTGATAATTACTTTTGTTAGTTAATACACTAGGTATAATTGATACATCAAAATTATAATAAATGTAGGTGGCTATATAAAATTGTTTTATTTAAATAACGAAATAAAAATTAAAAAAATAAATAAATACAAATTTAAAAACTTGAAGATTTGTTGTAGGGACTATTGCACCTCTGTGCACCATTACACATATGTCGTTCAAATACCACACACAAACTAAGTTTCATTGTTAATACTATTATGTTAGATAAGGATTTGGATAAATGAATGTAAACAAACATTGGTAAACAAAAGAAAACTTGCGAAAAGTAGACGCCAATATCAACAGAAATTATTTAAAATTAAAGGCCCGGAAAAGAAAAAAAAAAAAAGAAAAAATCATTTTCTCGGAAAATAGCACCTAGTAGCAGAATCCGACTAATGGAAAAAAAACTTCAAACATTGTAGTTATTTACTGTGAAGGTAGTTTTTTGGGCGATTTTGAGCGATTTTCGCAATTGATTATTTTAGTTTTAACCCCCAATTTATACCGAAAATTCCCAGACGTTTGAAATAATCCAAAGTTTTATTTGCCTAAAATATCTTATTATGAATGAGTTTTTTTCCAGTAGGTGCACGATTAATTTAATGCAATACTTCAAACAGTAGATTGCTTTAAAAATATGAGTTTTTAGAAAAATTTATATTTCAATTCAGAATTTTTCATATAAGATTTAATTTCACAATTAATTTATCTATGGATTTTGTTGAGAAGAAGTATAAAGTATAATTTAAGATCAAAATAAAGGACAAATTTAGTTATTTGAGAATTGGTCCAATGTCCAACAAATGCGTTGATTCGTTCCACTGTGAGTCGGTACAGCGCCTATTAACATCGTGGGAATTCGTGTTTTACTAAGCCCCGCAACTTTACATGCCCATCTTAATCTTCGCGACGCTATCACCTGAATAATATTTACCGGATGCATGCTTCGCAATTCCGTGTTATGTAATCTCCTATATTCCCCAGTGGTCTCGTCCTTTTTTGGACCGAATATTCTAAGTAACACCTTATTTATGTTATTCTTGTAGAACTAAATGCACCATAAAAAAGATCAATTTTTCATTTCATAGAATAAAATTGTAAAATGAAAAGGAAGTGAATGATATATTTGTTAAAAGAATTTGAAGGATAAACATACACTGAGAAAGTAGCATTCAAACTTAGAAATTTGGTTTTCTTGAAATGCATGGGAGACCTACTCCCTCTTTTCCATAGACTCTTTTTGTTTTTATTTTATTAAGATGCTCACTCTTTCTCAGAGTGTCAACTGTTGTCTCGCTGACCTAAAAGCCCTGAAGATCTGCAATGTGGGTCGAAATGTCGGGTTTAAAAATAAACAGTTCTTCTTACTACAGAGAATTTTTTCTGAACTCCACCCCTGGTAGGATATTTTTCCTCATTTTATTAAGAATGACTGTCTTACTGCATTTATAATTTAAAGTTGTTCAACAGATTGTGAAAACAATTTTTTTCTTTTTTAGAACAATGTTTAAAAAAGGGATAAGGGATAGAAAAACAGAAACGAATAAAAGCAACAAATTTACTTTATTAGTACTTTTAAAGTTCCATGTAAATTTAATGCAAGAACAAACCTTTCATTTATTTTATTACCCTAAACTATTTTGTGATGTACCTTCTAAAAATATTCGTGTCATTTTAATTCAGCAAAATAGGGTAAGGCTTACATTTCGCCACTTCTGAGCCAATTGAAAAATCTGTTTGTCTTGCAAATGTGACTCCATTTTTAACTTACAAAACAAGTTACACATAGAAAAAACATGGACCAATCAAATTCTACTACATACATTAAGTGAGTGAATTTTGGATTACAATTTCTTTTTAATATAACTTTTTTTTAATGTAACAAATTGGCAACAATTTCTACACATCCTAAACATATAATTTTATTATAAACCATTAACCAAGCAAATAATTGCTTCTTATTTAATGTTACATTCTTAAAAACTATAATATATATATTTATATATAACATCTAAGTACAGTATGCATCTACACAACATGGAGACATAACCAATACAGTTAGATTCTGGGAGCACATAAACAGATTTCCCATCACAAGTTGGATAATTGGTACACATAAAACACTGGTTTAACTTTTAATTTTTTTTTTTATATGTATATATTATATATAATACCAAAATACATTTAATTTCACATTATTACAATTAACTACATGTGCCTGACATAAGGGAACATAACACATTTTTTTTTTGTAATTTTTCAATTTTTATACTAAATTTGTATATATTGTTTTTTTCGACATGTTACAATCAGGTGTACATTACAATTTTAATAATAACTCCAACTTTTTAAAAAAAAGTTAAGAGTTATTCTTTAAACATTGGTCTGCCATGTTATGCATCACATGAACTCAAACTTTTTCTTCCTTTGGAGCACATAACAAACCCTTATTTTAACGAGTCTTCCACAAATCTGTGGATTTACAAATATTATAAAATCTATTTTTTTTTAATATATTTTGTTAGATTTACCCTTAATCTAGACTCCTTAAAAGCTATCCCTGCTTCAGAAGCAAGACTTATACATTCCATTACCATTTTTGCTAATTATTATCTAAAAATTTTGTACATGCTGCATTTAACCCCATTATCATTTGTCTATAATTTTTAAAAAATCAGAATAATATATCTTTTTTTTTTAATATCACAAAAATGTACTTTTATTGATGAAATTTCACATGTATTAAAATATTCTCTTTTGTGTTTACTAGCCTCAACAAAACAAATACTCTTGCAGAAATAAAATAATTACATCAAACACAAATTTGACTATTATTAGAAAAATAGCTGAAATGTTTATAACACCAGCTATTTTTAATTACATGTGTGCAAAAGATTCATTATATGAATTTGCAACACCTATATTAATGAAAAAATAAAATAAAACCAAGAAAGGATTTTATGTATATTATTCAAAATCATCATCGGCCAAAAATGATGAGGAGTATTGCATGTTAAGCTAGTAAATAAGACAACACTCTTAATGACCGCCTTATAAAATGTCCGAGATTTTCAATCACATATCAGGTCATTAGAATATGACATAAATTTAAAATTTAATATAATTTTTATTACATATAGAAAAATTTTCCTAAAACATAAAATCATGGTAAGGAACACATTCAAAATTGTATTCCATTAACCATCATAACCCATTTATTTTTTTTAATATAATTTAAGCTATTTTTGGATAATTTAATTTATCTACATTTCATTCCATTCGTTTTCAACAAATGGATGATAGTCAGCAGGTACATTTAGTTAAGCATTATCAATAAAATTACTTAAATATTAATTGTTCTCATTTATTTAAAGTAGTTCCAATGACCTAAATTTTATGACTAAATATGAACATCACGATGTAGCATTATCACTAAAGGATCTTCTTCTGCTATTATTTGTTTAAAGATTGGATAGACAAAATGTGATCAATCTCAATTAACTATGGATTCAATGTTAAGGATTAAGTTACAAATGCTTTTATCATTAATTTTTTTACCTAATTTTAAGTTATTGAGCAAGATTTATAAGACATATAAATCCTATTCACAAATCAAACAGGATATTGCTGCATCAGTTACAATATTTGTACATAATTATTTTCAATAATGAACACAAAATTTCTACAAAAGAAATTAAAAAATCAATTCGGCAACTAAGCAAATAGTTACTGAAAAAAAGAGTATTAGTCGAACTGAAATTAATACATGCTAGTCTGTTAAGCTCTATTTATTTACCTCCCCAAATGGAGGTAACCACACATTTATAACAATTCATAGGCAGCTATCAATTAACTTAAAACCATATCCCAATTATCCTTGAAAATGACAAAAAATTTTAAATCACAAATTGACATTTTCTCCCGTGCTGAACATAAGTTAAAATTAAACAGGTTAAAAATAAAGGCTACCAAAAACATCCAATCAACATATAGAGGTTAGGAAGATGTAAAAGACTCCTTCAAAACTTCAAAAACAAATGCTAAAATGTAAAGTTTATTAAAGAACAAAAAAAATCAGAACATGGAATTGAAAAGAAAAGAAATTAGTATCAGTCACAAATATGGGACACAAGCTCAATTAAAAAAAATCACCTTTAAATTGATAAATAATAGTAAATGTTGGATTTCTTCTTTATTTGAAAATTTCAAAACTTTTATAAGTCACTTGTAGAATCGAATTAATTTGAAATTTATTGTGACTTAATGAGTACTTAAAATGAAAGCCGTAACTGGATACTGTAAGGAATGAAAATATTTTTTAATGAAACAAAACCAATTCACAATCACATAAATAGAACAAGAATATTTTCCAAATTTTGTAACAGTTTTTAGCCCTACATCTTCCTAACTCCTAGTCTGGCTAATATTCTATACTGTGCAATACATTAAGACCATCTAGTGCACTATATCGACATGTACAAATTGTTGCCTTCAAACAAATAAGCTCACTATCATCGAATGATTAAATACCAAATATCAAAATCCAAAATACCTTATTACTTATAATTTATATCCCAAAACAAAGACAAATGAGAATCAAAACAATAAACACAAAAAAAAAAGGGAAAAAAATAAAAAGGGTCATCTAAAAAGAAAACAACAATATATTTCATATACATATGAGGTATTTGATACAGAACAAAAATGCCCATACAAATTAAATAAAAACTTAGAGCTACAAATATTTTTAATATTTGTAAAATATTATATTTCTCTTTAATAAAAATAAAGATGAACTTTAAGTCCAAATTAAAAAAAAAACTATAATAAACAAAAAAGTTATATACAATATATAAACTAAGTACAGATAATCCATGGGGCACGGGCACACTGTTCTTTAGATGTCAAAATACACAATCAATCATTCTATCACTCATACATCTCCTTTTAGAATAATATTTGTACTTTGTAAGATAATAAAATGATGGCTAATAGTTTTTATTCTCCAATAAAATAATTTTAGTGTGTAATCCTCACACCCAAAGAACCAGGTATTTCATTTTTAACATTATTTATATGTTACAGCTCTGTTGAAAATTTATAGTGCGCCCAAAATAAACACGAAAATAAATTTTAATGTTTAAAATAATACAGAACATATAATTAAAAATTAAATAAGATAAAATTATAAACAGAGAAATGGTCCGCAGGTAATATTTCAAACCTTTTGTCTTTCTCTTAACAAAAAGATAACTAAGAATAAGAAAAAAAGTGGCAAAGCCTTTGCAGTACAAGCTGGATAAAGAACTAAAGGAGGTAGATTCAAAAATGGACGGGAGACAGTACGGTCAGTATGGAAAATGACCGATTTTTTTGATCAAGTTTGAGCAAGGCCCTCTCATAGGGCATTTTTCCTGAGTTTGAATGAAATTTGACAACCAAAGACAACAACTATAAATTTCCATTGGTTCCAAATTACTTTCAAACGATCCTAGAAACAACTAGTATAAAATACACATACATCCTTTTAAACTTTCAATTAATTCCCACATGTCTTCTATTTACCACTTATTAATACAAATAATAATCCTTGTACTATATGTTATACATACGTAAACATGGAATTTTTGCTAATTTGGGTTTATTCTCAATACCGATTTATTTTTAATTGCAAAAATATTCCCAAAATACCTGCTGTGGAGAGTAAATAATTAACATAAATCAAAGTATGTTTTTTAATTAAATGCAATAAGAGGTAGAAGTGAGCTTTGTAAAATTCGAAAAATGAAAGAATGTGTGTCTTTTCAAATGCAAGCGAGTGAATACAAATAACAAGTAAATACATTGTCAAACTTACATATAGGAATAACACCAAATTTCTACGAGGGATAATACTCATAAGAAACGATTCCAAAATTAAAAATAAAATCAAAATCTCCATAAAATATATTTTATCAAACTTTCTTAAATTTATCATGAAGGCCGACAAAAGACCCTGCAATTTAACTGAGTTAAACTCACAATTTGCTCATGAAGCTGACCTTTTTCAAAATTTGTCCCCAATTTTCATTGGTTAAAAGTCATTTTTATGACACATCGTCAAATGATTATCTTGTGTTTTTTTTTTGGTTTTTTCCCTTATTCACAAAAATCTTCAAAAAGTGTAACCTCAGAGATACGAGTAATTTTACTTCAACCAGAATTTAGAAAACTCATTTCAGAGAAGAATACAAAAGTCTTAACGACATAAATGGAAGAGGAACTCCACAAAGGCCCATCAAATATATTCCACATATAAGCACAAGATTTATTATTAACATGTCAAAATTGGGAAAGAATTTCTAAAAAGGATGAAATAACTACTTCTACTATCAATGCTACACCATCAAACTAGTAAATTAATATTATTTAACTATATATATTTTTTTTTGTTTTTTGTTTTTTTGAGGTAGTAACGGTTATATAAAACTATATACTCAATATATATACATATAATAAATTTATACCCATTTATACCAATTCAAATAAGTCTGTAAAATATTATTTTATATAATAATTTATAGGCTTTATAATAAGTTACCTGAGCTGGATTGTTTTTCGAGTGTGGCAAACAATAACAAAGGTCATAAGAATCCCTAAACCCAACACCTTTTTTTTTTCTATTTTTATTTAATTTAATATACGATAGGCCAAAAAAAAAGCCTTCAACAAAAATTTAATAATCTATTGTATTTGGGTATACTTTTTATAAATAAAAACTTGCATTCAACAAAAAACAAATAAACATCCACACCACATAATTAAAACTTGCAAGAACTAAATTCACACAATAATATTATAAATATACACTTTATCTCCCTGTAAAATATGAGGTAGGTATCTTTGTACTAATGAGTTTAAATCTGATTCGAACTTGACCCGTAATCAATGTAAATACCCGCTCATTCACCTTAGGCGGACACACGGACAAAAGTTGCGAACCCTATCATAAAACAATTACCACTTACACATAATAGACATACTTTTATATATATATATATATATATATATATATATATATATATATATATATATATAAATAGTATTATGTAACAGATACAACAAAGTACACCCATTAATCTGTCACATAAGTCTTACCTAAATACTACTTCGTATAGAATAAGTTCAAAAAGAGAGGTATATGATTATAATAATAAAGAAAAGAAAGATAGAAACATTAATAAGTTCAAATGTATAACTTATTTTGTTTATTTACGTAGTTTGTACTAACAGTTGCAAGTGTTATTTGCATTTATTTGGCAGTGAGCACCTAATCACAACACAGTATTGACAGGCTGGGGCAGAAATAGCTAATGCACAAAGATAATAATGTTAACATCTAAATTATTAATAGAAAATAAAACAAATGCTGAAAATAAACAGTTTAATGAAAAAGAAACGACACGGTCAGCAAAGGATAAGAGGGACAAGCTAAAATCGTGAAAACACACACGCTCATTTATACAGACTAATGTGAAATGAAACATACTATTACCTAAGTAAATGCTAAACATACCCTGGTTTAATGAATTTCAAAATAACTGCCTTAAGGACAACAAAAGAGTTCCTCTTCCACTGTACACAATAATTTTTATTAATTTTTTTAAACACCGAACAACAAACAGTAAGTGTAACATCTAATGAAAACTTAAGTTTTTATTAAATTTTTTTTGTAAATTTTATAGAAAATGTCGAATACTCGATAATAGATATCTTTAAATATTAATTGTTAGAAACACACATAAACAAGATACAAAAAGAAAAAATAACAAAATGAAGAGATAATCCTACTGCCCAAGCAGGTTTAGTAATAAACAATTTTTTTCTTCCTCATTGCTCCTAACCTTTTCATCAAATCACCTTTCCTCGAATGGTTCTCAAAAGAAACTTTAGTGTTGGCTGTCCCGAAATCGAGTTTACTTATAAAAATATTGGCAAAGTGGAAAATATAAGCAAAGTGGTAGAAGTATGATTATTCTAATAAAACGTTCAAGTCACTTACAATCAATAAGCCACAGTAGAGATGATCAAGACACTTGAGTTAATTGCACTGCAATTTCTTATATAAATATATAGACTAACATTATTCAATGCTCAACAAAAATATAATAGAATGGAGAAGTCTGTTAAAACAAAAATAACAATGTCTGAAATCTGAAGTTAAATGCCCCACCAGAACTAAGAAATCGTAAATGGGCTTTACTCGACAGACTATCAGGCTGATAAAATGGCTAAAATAAACAACAGCGGAATCCTTGTCCATGTGGTCTTTATCTCTTTAACAGTGAAAATGGAAAATCAAACAACAAATTGAAATAATTATGATAGATAAAGAAAACATGATGAAGGATCTATGTTAAGATGAGAGCAGTGCAGACAACAGAAATACCACACGAACCCGTTTTTATCTATATTAGCAAACCTTTTAGCATTAACAACATAACATTTACAATAAAGGAATTTAAAAAACATGTGGCTGTACCCATAATAACACAACCTTCAATTACTGCACTCGGATTATGTTATATTATTCCTAATAATCCATCTATTTCTTTATTTAGTTTGAATATACCTAGCTATTATTTACAAATTTAAATATATATATATGTTTATATGCCTTTATATTTATAATTATATAATATATATATTGTTATCTAAATAACAATGAACAACTGGCAATCATCACATTTATATTATACTTAGAGGAAAAAAGCATAGTTTATTGAGGTATAAGAAGAAAGCCATTGTACTATTAAATAAAAATAGAGGTAGAGCGGCAAATAATAACAATAAATGAGATAAGAAGTTGATAGCAATTAAGTACAGTTACTAAATATAAAGAATAAAATTCAATTATGACATCACAGATAAGCTTCACTGAAAAATTACACTACTTATGCTTAGATGTAATCACTTGTACACAGCATCTGGATAGTTACAATATTAACCGAGTTAGTTCTCATTAATGGAGAAAACTGACATTTCAATTTTGATTGGTCAGTAAAACAGTGGTACATTATTAAATATTGTCTATGATATATTCCTGATATTTATTTGTTATTTATATTAAATATATAAAACTATAAAAACTTAAAACAGATTATTAAAGTTATATGTAAATATATTAAAAATATATATATATTTATATGATATTGTTGTATATGTTGCTTCTATTAAATATAATTAGTATCACTATTAAATCATATGAGAACATAATGAAATTATTAATGGTACAGCCACAAATAGATTGTTTTCCTATAATGCAATTAAAAGTAAATACCATTATAAAAATCTCTATATATTACTATTATAAAACGCCGATTTGTACAGTGATAACTACCTGAGATGAACAGTGAGAGCAAAGCACTCACTAGAACTGCAGCGGAATAGCAGCAGAAGGAAAATACGGTAAAATATATTTCATTACATCAACAAACCGTTTATCCTAACCGCTCGTTTACGTTTCATTTGTTTTCATACGCATTATAAATCGATATCTTTATTCCTACAATACATTTATTACTATATATTTATATATATACTTTTATATATATATATAAAATTAATTAATAGAAATCTGTACAAAAATGTTAATAATATCCTGAGGTTGATTCCTGTATAAACAAATTTTTATGATAAAAAAATTTGTTTACTGTGTATAGTGAAAATATTTACATAATAATAATTCTAAGGTGATGAAAAAAATCTTAGGAAAAATCACAAAAATAGTAGATCAGATCTGGTCCGAGTACTGAGGATTAATTGTTGAAGAACACAATGTGAAATACTGAATTTACGGCATTGACTTAAAACCTAAGGAGAAATTAATAATAAAGATTAAACTTAAAAAAAAATATATAAACTGCTTTGACTAGGAATAGGAGTTAGCGAATCCCTTGAACGCAGGCTACTTTCACTTCAAGCCTTATAAGGGTTATCATTAATATACCTGAGCTTTAATATTTAAAAATTATACTCTGATTTTTGTATTTTGTATCTGTTACACAGAAATAAAATATCAACAATAAAGAATTAGATCAGAGAGGCTAAAAAAAAAAAAAAAATCATAGTGCTTTTTTAAACATAACAGGCTGCCATTACAAGTTACTTTAATTTTTATCCAATCGATAAAATGTGCAATAAAAAACATACGAACATCCAAAAAATTAATTAAAGATAATTTAATGCTTAAAAATAATTTTAAAAATTTTTGAGCATTAATTCAATTAGTTTTAGGACAGTTATAACAAGTAAAAATAATTAACTTTAAGTGAAAGGAAAAATAAAAATTGATTCTCCGACAAACAGACATATTTTACAGAAAAAGGCAGCAACTGTTGTAGTTATTATAGCATTTGACATGTATCCTTAAAAAAATAAAATTAAGTAAGAAGTTCAACATATGCAGCAAATTTTAAAACGGAAGTAAAATATCTAAAAGGAGAACTCTCATCAGAAAAATACATATCTCCTTAGGTATTTTAAACTACTTCTTTGGTATAATTTACTAAAGTGAGAGAAATAAAAATGTATACAACTACACAACAGAAATACATAAATTTGCCTTTTAATTTTCCCTATATAATATCACATTTAATCAAAGGCAAATTTTTATTGCTAAACCATAACATCATATATTTACTAGCATATGTTTGAAACAACTTTTTTTTTTTATATATTCTCTTTTTTTAAGGATATTTCATGACAAAGTAATTATATATTTTATTTTCCTGAGTTAAAAATATAAAAACTAAAATAAAACTTTACCCTCTGTCCAGTCTATTAAAAACTTTAATAACTTTTTTAAATTCTAAGTGTTAATAATCTTTAGTTTATGTTTCATAAAAATAATATAAAACTGTTTGTATCTAAAAAGTTTAAATCTGATTTGGCACCGAGTTCGTGATGGATTTAAAAAATTTTTTTCTCGTTTTTTAAAGTGGTTTAGGCTAGTAATATTACTAACCAAAGCGAAATTTCCTGAGTGTTACAGCCACTGTAATAATATTTAACAAAAAAAAAAAACAATTAAAAAAAAGCTTTATAAAGTAAAATTAAAAGTTTTTTTTTTAAATAGTTGCACTTGATTGACTAGTTCTCCAAGAGAAAATTAACATGATGTGCGAAAGAAATTTAATTTCAAAATAATAATGGAATAGCCACAAAATGTCTGTATGATAATTCAATAAAGTCAAAATACTTTTCTGCAAGTAATAGCTATAAAAAATACAAAGCACACAAAATGAGACCTAAACCACAGGTCTTACTCAGGAGAATACAATGTGTGCCTTGTTTATAAACGCTGGAAAATAAAAATAAAATACTTCAATTTATCTATTTCAGTATGCTTATGCTAATAACAATGTCATATATCAAAATTATAATTCCGGTTTTAAAAACAATTACAACACTGTTTTTATGAACCATTTGTTTCATATTTATGGTGGTGAAAAAAAAGAAAAAGTTTGCATTAGCAATAAGAGTCAATTGTAAATATTTCAACAACTATTAAATCACAGACAGGCATGAAATCGATTTCAAAAGAATTCAACTCTACAAAATGGAAACTATGTACATAGCCACTGATAAATAATTCACAGTTCCAGTGAGCAAAGCACGATAGCTTAGTAACAAAAAATATTGATTGAACAATAAAACAAATTATTATAATCTTCTCAAATCTCCTAATAAAAACTTTTTCTGCTTTTTCAGCACCTTTAATCGTTATAAACTTTATATTATTAAAACTATTATACCTACTGTTATATGCTCGATTATTACTTTCTTGTAAGAAAAAATAACAATAATATATATATATTTACGTATAAAATAATAAAATAAAAAGATCAAATGAGGTATATGCGTTGAGGTTGATAAGTTGCTAACGATTGATGACAGTCAAGTGATCGCTGCTACTGGTTGTGATTTTGTACCTGAGGTTGTGGAGGTTGGAAGGCTTTGAGCGATAGCTCTGTTTTATGTTCACGAGCGATGTGACGCCGGACGGTGTTGTTCCGTGTGAAAGTACGCGAACAAAATGGGCATGGGACTCGAATTCCCTGATGTCGCTGCCGTATATGTGCACGAAGATTTGTCTCATACCCGTACAACCTCTCACAGAATGGGCACTGAAGCTTCTTACCTAAAGTAAAATTTTGATAATTACAATAAACAATCCTGTTCAAAAATGGTTTGGTTCATGTTAGAAGGGCATCAGTCCATTTTTATAAATCAAAAATTTAAAAAAAAAAAAAGCATGACACCCCGGCTTCCATATATTATTAACAAAGACAACAACATATTATACCATAAACAGATGCAGTGCACCTTCCTTAACTTCAAAATAGCGAAAACTAAATATGATCAAATATGATAAATCTTCTAGCATGAAACCATTTAAATATAATATAAAAATTTTTATTGCATACAATATTAATCATTTATTTAATTTACCTTTCATTAAATTAGTTTCAACGGTTATTTTACTCTTACCATTTCGACAACATACAGCTATGGGATGGTGGATAGCACTCCATCACTCATGGCGAGAGCTATAACATCAAGCAAGGGGCTGGGGCAATGCATTTTTGGAGTGTTGAGTCAAAAAGTGTGGTTCAGGTTATGGCTGGAGTTGGAACTT
Source organism: Troilus luridus (assembly GCA_964056705.1). Lineage (NCBI taxonomy): Eukaryota > Metazoa > Arthropoda > Insecta > Hemiptera > Pentatomidae > Troilus > Troilus luridus. Next base: position 141,520,330 of record OZ057412.1, read on the forward strand.
GCCTGCCTGTATCGTCAGAAGTTCCCTCCAGCTCGGAGGATTAAATCAGCATGAAGCTGCTAAAGATCAATAAGCATCACAGCATATAAGCTTATAGAGAGCTGAAATGGTATGTCAGAGGTAAGGATATCAATAGTATTCTTGCTCAAGAGCCTTACCTACTAAAAGGTAGGGTTGTGGGACTGGGATTGCCTGGGTACAGTACTATTACTGTGACAGGCAAATCCAAAGCCAGCAGGCTCTGCTGCCTCTCAGGCAGTTTTGTTCCAAAGACCTAGCAGCAGCATGAATGACCCCATCGGAAACAAAAAGAAGGTAGACATTTTGATAGTGTTGGGACACCTACCATATGAAGAATAATAAAAAGAGATCAACAAACATAATCGCGGAACTACACAACAAAACCACATCATAAGCATTATTATTTGTGCTGTGCCACATCTGGCACAGCACTAATGATAATGTATGAGCTGAATTTGGAGTCTATCATCAACGTTGATCTTGGCATCCTGAACAGTTTAAATCTACCAAAAAAATCTAACATAGCTCGAGTCCCAAGTAACATTTGAGCATCCATAAGCCACTGGCATACATCTGAATTTTTTTCAAAAACTGCAACTGGCAGAAAGATTTAGTTTATAGGAACCCAAAATACACATTGGGATTTCTTTTGTAACAATTTTGAGAAATTAGTTATATTTTGTCCTAAGGTGGTCAAGAAGGCATGGATGGCATCTGGAATGCCTGAATGAGACTATGACTGGAGTCAACATAAAAGCATACATTAACAGCAATAATACATGCAACATTATCACCAACAAGAGAGTTTCCTGATGTTACAATGACTAAAAAAACTGGCAGATGAGATAACTGTTAAGAAAACCAAAATCAGAGTCTGGAAAAGATTCTTTCATTCAGGAGGTGGATAATATTCCAGCTGCTTGTATCATTTTCTATTCAAATTGGAAAAACAAATGAAACAAGGCAAAATAATGAAAGGTATCTTTAAGTAGATACAGAAGGTGCTTTAGCTAGAACTTCTTAAAACTTTGCAAGTGACTTCAGTAACAAAAACATAAAAGGAGACCCATTGCCTCCAATGTTATCAATAGCATGTTAGGGCAAAGGATTCTCGAATCAGAAATAGGAACGTCCTAAGTTGGACCTTATTTCCAAAACGAGAAATCTTGAAGGTTTTGTCCTCTTAACACTTTCCAGATAGTCTCTATAGAATTATGTAATATCATAACTATTACACATACATTTTTTTTACCGACAGCCAGACAGCTTTGGGCAGTAACTCGGTTAATTTTCAAGCAGGCAGTTACTTTCACCTACTTGACAGGCAGTTACTTTTCAATGGGTGTTTGGAAATGCTATTCAGTAGGTATTCAGCTCTTAACATCCTTGCTAAAATACTAAGAATGGTTACCTAGAAAGGACTACATATGATGTACATATGACCAATCATTCAATTACTACTAATCATTTTTGATATCTTATTTTATTTTTTTATTAATTGTTATAATTTTTATATTTTTATTTTGAAGAGAAAAGATTTGTACAGGCCAGGATTCGAACCCGGGTCGCCCACGTCTCCAGCATGGTGCTCTAACCAACTGGGCTAGAGACGTGGGCAACCCGGGTTCGAATCACGGCCTGGACAAATCTTCAAAATAAAAATATTTTTGTTATCATTTTTTAGATTTTTGAGAGTCAGAAAGAAAAACTTTTCTTTCTCAAAAAATAGTTTCATTTGATAACTAACTACATAAATTTCAAAGGTGACACTGATTACTTAAAAAAGTAATATTACGTTTAAAAACTTTAAGCAAATTATAGACAATACAAAAATAACACAAATTCTTGCATTATAATTTAAAGTAATGTGAAAATAATTCCAAGTACAAGAAATAAAAGTAATGTAAATATTTATTTTAATGGTAAAAAATAACCGACAACGTGAAAATATGATAAAAAGAACAAACTTCGAAATTGTGCAATATTGCTTACTTGGTTTGTTGGACAAAATTATTTTTCTCAACTGGACCCCAATCAACCAAATCAGGGCAGGTAGGAGAGGAGGATAATCTCTTGATTTTATATTTACATAATATTTGTGGAATGGCACATCTATCAATCGTTACAAAGTAAATATATTTTCTTTTTTTTCCATTGATATCGTCAAATGGTCATTGGATGTATTTGGTTATAAAATTAGATGACATCTATGAGTGAAATTAATAGTTTTAAAAGCATCTTATTCATCTAAGGATAATTGAAAGAAAGTTGTTCTCCTTTCCTTCCGCATTGTAACCATTACTAGATACGAGAATCGGACTCAGTTATTCTTCTTTTAGTAACATTAGGACCTCGAATAAAACTAACTTTTTCAAATTTATCTCCTTAATTTCATAGCAAATGGTAAAGGCAGGAGAATATTCCTTTCCAGATATTGCCTCATCCGAAAACAACTGAACCTTATGAACCTTATCACATTTGAAATAGTGCCCTAATGAATTAAAATTCGAAAGTCGACACCTGTAGAAGAAAACTGATGGCTGAGGATGAAGAGTCAGAAGGCATTGATTGCTGTAAATCAAAAGTAAATGTGGCTATGATCTGATCTTCTTATGCAAATATTTATCTTTTTTCTTTTGCTCACAGGCAGGTATTGCAATTGCATGTTGTACTTCTCTTTCAGGCAACAATTCAGTTTTCTTTACTTCATATCTTTTGATTTGGCATCAAATAGGTCGCATTTATAACACATTTTATTCTTGTTTGTCGTTAAAATTGTTTTAATGATAGACCTAAACCGTGTAAACATAGTTAAACAAACAGGATTTTCAAGAGTAAAACTTGAATCCAGGAACTTTTTGTTCTTGATTATTTCTGTGGTTCATTTCTCTAGAGCAGTAAATCATTATCGCTTTTTGAAAACCCATGTTTTTTTTAAGATCTCTAAAAACTGATGTTGCTGTTGCCTCACCAAAGATGAGAACTACACTGAACCTATGCAAATTTAGACTAAACACTTATATTGTTCTATGATTCATAGAAAATTCCAGGAATGAACTCAGGCAGAGAAAAGAAACAGTCAGAAAAGTCATTATTTATTACTCATTATAACACCACAGTTCTTTTAACTAAATGTGGTGATGTTTATTAAAAGTTTCTAAAACATTTTGAGAAATATGCCACCCCAACCCAGAATTGTCTATATGTAAAAGCATAATTTTTTAGTAAACAAATTTAATGGCATAATTTTGTAGTAAACTAGTTTCAAAGGCATAACAGGTCTGTAAGTTTGATAAATTGTTTGTGCATAAGTGGTTAACTAGACTTGAGCCCGTTGGATTTGATTTGAATAATTGGTTAACTTTATTTAGACAATTATTCACAAATTGAAACAGCAGTGGATATTCAATTAAATCGACTTAACCATCTAAGGTCTTCAAATCATAAGATGGATAAAAACTCACATCGCAATAACGCTTTCTGACTTTGCCACTTAGACACTACAAGGATAACACAATTCCACTTCCCTCAGTACTATTAGCTATATTGGGCAAAAATTTACTTAACCACTTATTCATTGAGAATGTTGTTATATGATAAATAATTTATAGCTGGTACAAACTTAAACTTACAATTTTACCTTTAGATTTCTTAGAACAAAAAGCATAAAGAAGTTATATTTTGTAATACTCTGGTTATAATATGATAAGAGTGAGGTACATATAAGAGGATAGTTGGAAGACCTAGAAACATTTTTTAAGAAGTGTATTAATGGTGTCCAGACTAGGAAAGCACTAACATCAATAATTAGAACCTAGGTCACCAACCTCACATTAGCAAAATATTCAAAATGTCATAAAAGCAGACTGGGACCATTAGATGTCACTATTAGTCCACCTATATTATTCGTGTTTTGGGGTTTTGTACTTCAAAAATATAGTATAATATTGGTAGTTATTTTGTTTTTTAGAAGAGCTTATCCTTAAAGTGATAACGAAGTTTACAATTACAATGAAGTGATTGTGTCAGCGACCAGACAAGTGACACCTACATTAGCTACTAATGAGTTTATTTACTCCACAAGGTTTTTTTATAATATCCATTAACTGTAAGATATTCTAAAAACATGTTTAAAGCTATGACAAATCATAAATCAAACATCTCAATTTTACAGGAAGAAAAATCATTCTAAAAATCTGTTTTCTTATTTCAACCATCGTTTTGCAGGATATCTAATTTTTCTGACAATCATGAGGTTATTATTTTTTTTTTAATGTGACTTACAAGATATTAAAAGACTAAGTAGAATAACTACAATAGACTTACCTTGCAATAGAGCAATAGCTGATGCCAATATTTTATCTTTTAATGATAAAATCATAAGGTTTTTATGAATGAAAAACAATGTAAAATCTGGTTATTTATATTATAGTGGGGCCAGCCAGCAACAAACGCTGAAATACAATGGAGACTAAATATATATAAAATGTTAAAAAAGGCTACTACCTAAGCCCGCTTTCTAGGGATGTTAATATCAAAAAGAAGTATTGATATTTTTTATATAATAAAAAATATAATTGTTATATAAAGCTGTAGGCAATTACCGATATGGACTTAGCCAAATAGGTCAGATCTTAGCTCTTTAGGAGATAAATGAAAATGTGTACAAAAATGTGAAAATAAATACAAAACTGTGACAATCCTGGTTAATTTCAGAGCTGTAGCAGAATTATAGAGTTGTATAATTATGATACAACTTACAAATACAATTGAATGAAGATATAGAGGGTGTGAAAACTTGAACCAAGATGACAGAGGGAATCTGTAAGATAAGGGCTAAAGAGAATTATCCTGAAGAATACAAATCAATAATAGACTATCAGGGATATTCCCTGGTCCTCATGCTGATCACTTAATTATGGACAAGGTTATGATGAGCACACAATTAGCAACACCATGTGGTATATCACACCAAAAACTGTATAGAATTCGACACCATTATTTGGTCTCCACTGCCTGGTCTCCTCTATTTAATTAGAATATTTTATATTTTAAGATCTCCTGTCTTTCCTCTCCATATCCAAAGACCACAGGTAGGAAACACCATAGAGCTGAAGGCATCCAATTTAGGGTAGATCAGTAGATCAATAGTGTGGTCTGAGGTAAAAGAAAACCTTAAGAATTGGAAGGTAGTATGTAGCATCCTGGAATGATGATGACAAATAGGCATACAGAATTTTTGTCCATTCAATAAAAATGGATCAAGGGAACTTACCATATTTTATAACCATAATTCTATAAAATGCTATAAATACATGAGAGTTTTGGCAATTTTATAACCATAACTTTTATTTATACATATATATATAAATATATTAAATATGGACAAGTAAGCAAAATTCATAACACAATATATATTTTTTTAAACAACAAACTTTTAAAAATACTTACATGTTAACTGATTATCATTAGTTAGTGTTATTTTTGTTAATAACTGGTAATAATTTTGCTAAGTTTATTTTAGTTACAACATAAGTAGCTGCTGGTCAGCTGTTAGCTATTGACATCAGGAATATCCAAATGTTTCACTTATAAGTGTTATAAGTTCCCATTTCGGCAGTGATTAAATATGCATTATCTAGTTAAACAAGAGATGTATTATAAAAAATAAAGTATTTAATGGGTCTGATTTATAACACAATTATTGTAAATAACTTACAATCTATGATATTTGAAGTGTTTTGGGTTAAATACATATTAAGGAATGAACTGTTTCTAAACTAACAATAGTGCAAGTAGGTTATTTGACTAAGATTTAACTAAATCAAGTTTCCAGAAATTAAGGGTAAACAATTTATAGACACTGGGTGAGCCCCAGGGAGATCTGGATAATCTACAGGTTCATTTCTTGGCTGATAACAAAATTAATAATTTATGTGCCACTGCCATTCTCGAACCTGGGACTTATAGATATAAACATAAATAGTGCCTATACTCACTGAGCTACCCAACTCCCAAAATTTTGAGCTTAATAATCTTTAATTAATAAAAAAATACTAACAAAATGTGGCAAAAACTCATGTACAAATAGAATTTCTTAGAATTATAGAAATAAAATACAGTAACACTTTCATAATTCTATTAATTAAAAAAAAAAATTAAGATAACTATACCATCTGGGGTAGTTGTCGCAGTCAACTTGTGTTGAGTAGTGGGGGGTTGCTGCTGTGGCCCGGAAGGAACTTTGTTCCCCTGCCATTGCTGCTGTTGTTGTCCCTGCAACCCTCCCCCCTCTTCACCTTCTGCAGACGGAGTGCTACCTCCATAGTTTGGCCATTCGCTCTTTACCGGAGCAGCACCACCCCCTCCTGCGGCGGCTGCAGACCCAGGTGGTTCGACCTTCACGCTTAGGTCTGAAAAGAAAATAATTATTACTAAAGTTTTGCTTTTCCTACACCTAAGTGTTTAAACTCAATTAATTAAAACTGTAATTAATGGTCGCTTTTACGAAAGCAAATAAATACCCAAATCGGAATTAAAACAATTTCATTATTTTAACAATTAAAACTTCCTACGAATAAACACATAAACCATATAACAGCAAAATCAATATTGATCTATGAAAACAAAGAACAGAAGGTATCAGTTCTGCACATGGTCGCTTTTGAGTTAAGCCACAACAATTTCTAACATTTCATTTGTTTCCTTTTAATATTCTCGAAAACCAAAAGTAACGTGAGTTTTAGTAGGGAAAAAAGAATGAAATTATGGGAAACTTGTATATTTGTGTAATCATTCCATTAAGAAATGAGCGTTTCAACAAAAATATATAAACATCAAAATGTTAGTTTCGAACAGAAAAAAAACAAAAAACATGTGATATTGGCTAATTTATGATTAAAATAAATAATATCAAGTATTAGAAGTTTATCATAAATGTTTACAACTTTCTTTCTATAGAGGTGTCACAATCAATTTTAAAGATTACAATCCTTTTAATCGTATAAAATAAAGAGTTATATAATATGGGATGCAAGGACTTTTAAAGAGCCCTCTCATCCCACAAATGAAATATTTCAAGCTTGTGAAAAGAGCCTTTACCTTAGGAGAAACTGAATCGACATTGATGCCTCTACACTTTTAAAAATAAAAATATTGAATCGATCTGTCTGACAGGATAAGAACCTCAACATAAGATTTCAAAATGCTCAATTTAGGAAATCATACTTAAGAAACAGTAAGTATGTTCATTAACTATTAATATCATAAGAATGACCCGATTTATGAAAGCGAAATAGACATCATGGTTAGACAAACCACATTTAGAATAGAGAGTTCGTTCTGGAGCCTCAGGTTCCCTGCAAAAATGGCCATTTATGAAGGCTTGGTCTTGGATATCTTTAAGTAATCATCCCCAGAGTGGAGCTAAAGCCTGATGCAGCAACTGAGGAGAAAAAGCCACCTTCAGGGCCTCGCTAAAAATGACTCCTGCCTGACTGGGATAAATAGTCCCAACGCTCCACCTTTCGAATTTGTGAGATAGCGGAAAATGTTATAGTCTATTGCATCACCATAAGCACCAAGCTAGATTGAGGATGAAAACTAGAACATTCAACCATTCCGAATTGAACTTTCTAGGACTGTATATAGTTAACCAGGAAGGTCAGATTACTAGGCAATGCCTAAAAGATGCTGTGGGACCAGAATGGCTGAACTGACTACTAGACAGATGAAGAGTGTTAGGAGGTATGGACCAACAGCTGTTAAGGAAGCACCAGCAATAAGGTGCACAATGTTACAAAGAGCTCCACCGGAGAATATCTAATGCAAATGATTAGGTAAAATAAAAAATTAATGTATATTTTAAATAAAGAGTACCTTTAATGGCAGAAAGGACAAAAATCTACCCACACATAATACTCTATTGCTGCCAAAATAAAACCCTGTATGGCTTAAAAGTCAAGTAGAGGGAATAAAAAAACATTTTATTCATTAGGTTTCGATTTATTTAGCTCACTCCCTTAATATCCCAACAATCCCTTAGCAGGTGTAACAAAAGAGAAAATTTAATTAAAATATAAATCAAATGGTTTAAATAGTTAAATTAATTTTATCTGCACTTTAATTCAACTTCAACTCCTTCATAATAAAACTAAATCAATCATCCGCCATAGTAAAGACAATTATTCTTAAAATGAAAAAAAATTACTACTTCTCAACTGATAATTGTTTTCCCATTTAAGAGCTCTCAAAGTTAAGCCGATTTAATTATTAACCTATGTTAATATTACCCGATGTAATAAAACCACTTCAGGCATTCTGTGTTCAAGAGAAAACTATATTTAAAATTCATGAGAAGCGAGGGATCGTTGACTGGATGATGTAAGGAAGAAAATAGTTGGGGGTGCAGTCAATTAAAATACAATTATTAATATACAATTAATTGACTGCACCCCCAACTATTTTCTTCCTTATATTTAAAATTAATCGAAATAACTATTTCTCATTTGAATATTACTTTCATATTTAAGACCTCACAAAATACATTCATTCTGATTATTTAAGATGAAAACTTTTTCTAGTTTATCACCACAGAGTTTAATCACTTAGATAGCTTTCATTACAAAATACCAATATTGACATTATGTTTTTTTTGTAGTGAACAGGTTAATTTATGATTTTCCTCTTTTTTTTTCTTCTCTGGTCATCCTTCTCCCCACTTACTTATCTACAACTGTGAAATATTTCCGTTACATTATTATTTATCTTCAGTTATTTTGTTTTCGATAATTGAAAGAAAATAATAAAAAAACCGAATGATATTAATCACCCGCTATCACAATAGGGATACAATAATTACCAAATTCTTGGTCATCTATGATATTCAACTTTGAATCCTCATCTCCTGAAATTCATGGCTATTTCACCATACCTGGTGAACTCTTTTAGATATTATATAACTGATAAGATTCCAAATATGCATAATGTTTCGTTTTTTTTAAATATAAAGTGTAACTATCTTTACAATAGGATTTATAACTAACTAAAATGTAGAATTCAGGGGATGTATTTCAAACTACTACTTTCATTAATTAGAGTCAATGCTTTCTTCCAATGCTTATGGCAAAGAGGTTCAAAACTCTATATCCTACTCAATTGAGGATATGTAGTTTATAGAAGCTGGGCGAGCCCCAAGAGGATCTTCAGGCCCTAAAGGGCTGATCAATGGCTGATAGCAGAATAAATAATTTATTTTACTTAATTAATCAACTAGGGGACTTACAGATCAATAGCTAGGCAACCTAAATGTAGAGCTACCTTGGTTCACAATGCTTTTAACATAATAATTAATTTATAAAAACAGTAATAATCATAAAACTTCTTATATATATATATATAATCTTAATTTGTAAATCATCATTTTTAAAATATAAAATATAAGTATTGTAATAAATTATTAAGTCTAGAGTGTTGTGCAGGTAGTATACTACAAAGCCCTAATCTATAAAAGGAATGTAGTACTTGGATAAGGTTATTAAGATGAAATTATTGGATAGGAAATAACCAATAAGAAAACCATTAATAAAAAAAAGCCTTAAAAAAGCAAAAATGTGCAATATAAGATTTAGAGTAAAAAACAAAAACACACCAAACGTTTTTATTTGAATGGCCTCAAAAATTAAGTTTATTGTTGTAATAATGATTAATTAAAAAACACAGTGTCCCCAAATCTTAAAGAAACTATTTGTATATATAAAAAATGAAATTCACTGCAGAATAATTAACTATAATCCCATTCCTTGACATGGAAATTATTTTAAAAACAATAAAATTGAAACTTTGAAAAAAAAAAAATACAATACCATTGTTCAAACTACTTAAAACATCAAATGATTAATACTGCAAGAAATTTAGTATTTAAAGGATTGATTTGAACAGAGAATGGTTTTTTATAAATCTTAAAAAAATAATGTATTATCAATTATTAAAAAAATTTATCCATAAAATTAATTAATAATTTGTAGCCACATGCCTAAATGTCAAAGGACATGTGTTAAAAATAGTGATATACAAAAAGTAAGATCATGAAAATACTATTTTTTTTGTAAATGGTGAAAAAGGTAAGATAATAGATTATTTTGAAATAATTAACAAGATCAATAAAAAAACATATTAAAAAAGTAATGACACTAATACCAAAGCTCTAAATAATAATCAATTTCAAATGCTGAAATACATTCAGAGAATTACCCGTTAAAGCATTTACTAAATGCAACCACAGTTTTAAGTTTGGTTTATACGAGGGTGGTTTGAAAAGTTCTCGGAATGTACTAGAAAGAAGTGTCTTACCTCGGCGGAACTGCTTTTATTTTTCAACATAGTCTCCCTATAGACTAATTAAAAAAAGAAATAGTAAATAAAAAAATAGAAACAGACCAGATTTTGTTCGGACATTTCCAATCTGGTGCGTTTATGATCAAATTTCAAGAGCCGCGGCAGCCATCTGGCGGATAATTTTTTCATTCCCAATTCTTCGGTTAAAATGTGATTACCCATTCAGATGACATCCCTACAGCTTCATCAATCTCTGGCACTTTCAGTCGACGATCCTACATGTCCTTTTTATGCACTTTTGCGATAAATTCTGGGGTCGTAGCACTTTTTGGCCGTCCACTACGCAGATCATCATCTAAGCTCTCCCGACCAAATTTAAACTCGCTGGTCCACTTGGCAACAGTTAAATAAGAAGGAGCAGAGTCCCCCCAGTGTGTTCTGAAAGTTGGCATGAATATCCTTTGCTTTCATACCTTTCTTTACAAAGTACTTAATAACTGCTCGAATCTCAGTTTTTTCCATTGTCACAAATCACTACAGAAAAAACAACAACAAAGAGTCGCCACTACCACTCACGCAACGTGTTCACTCACAAAGGATGTGTGATTATAGCGCGGGAACCTTGTTGCTCTAGCACTGACATCTAGCGGTGATTCCGAGAACTTATCAAACCACCCTCATATAATAGAAATAAATTTATAAGTAGCACAAAGTATAAAATAGATAATAGTAGAAAAAATATCATTTATAGAATCAGTTGCAGAATTATTTAAATCCATTTCAATGCAAGTAAAAATTTCAGACAGTAGATTTCATTAGATCTAGTAAAAAGGAAGACATCCACACAAGTAAATGAATAGATGAACAAATAGTTTATTTAAATTTTAGGGATATTATTATTTTTTCAATATTAATCAAATATTTTTTTTAGAAAAACGATGTTTTTCTTTATATAAGAAATTCAAAATAAATTAATTATTCAAAATTACCTTCAGGGCAAGATGGGGACCTCCACAGATCAGGTGGAGGTTGGGCAGCTGGTGGCGGAGTCTCCACAGCAGCGGTTCTGTCAAAGTCATCATTGTGTCGGGAATAAGGTGGTGGTGAGAAGTGAGGAGAAGTATATAACGGCGAGTCTCCTTTCGATCCGTCCCTTAGTACGCTGGCCCTCACTAATCTTTTACCTGAAATCATAGAACTTAGTTTTTATCCATTGTATGCATTATTTATTTTTTTTTTTTAACAAAATAATTGTAATCTTCTAATGATCAAACATTTCAGTAAATTACAAGTAGAACTTTTTGGGGGAAAGGGGAAGGGGGAACAGATTATAAAAGAATGGGACTTTTATCATCTGTTTGTTTATTCACTCAAAGTCACTTTATGCTTCTATGGCTAATCGGACGATGCTTCAGTGGGAATCCTAAATTTCACCTATCCAGGAATAGTTAGTATAGTGATCTTTAACAAGAACCTGACATCATAGATGTTCATAATCCCCATTTTACAACCCTTCTGAAGAACAGCACAACCGAGGATTATTTAATCCCCTTTAAAAAATCCTAGGGCAACCTGCCGGGCTGCGAACTATCAGAGTTGGTTGTTATATTAACTGCTACAACACAGGTCACCCACTTTAATCATCTGTTTATAATAGCCAAATATGTTTTAATGTTTTATTCTTTTGATTCCTCCCATTTTCTTCTGTAGTCAATAATTAACTTCCCTCATAGTATATATTCATTGATTTTTTTACAAGTAATGTTGCAATATTTTAATGCAACTTTGTATGATTTACATCTGTTACTAAATTATTCACCTTATTATTAGAAAAAATATAGAACTTAATAATATCTTGTTATGGCTGACAGAATCAAAATAAGTGAGAATTTTGAATGATTTTAGTTTTGATCCCCCCTCCATTATGACAACACAATAGGTTTCATTTATTGTCATTGCAACCAGGCAAATCATTTTTTAAGGTATTCCTAACTCTCTCATAGCTTCATAGAGTTTGACTCACTTGATTCTGTTATGTTATAGGTGTGTCTGAAATCTATAAAGTGAAATCTATGATGTGTGTGCATTTTAAATTCTATTTCCTTCTCAAGGATGGTCCTAAGCCTAAGTATGACTAATAGTCGACCTAGTACTTCGAAAACCTGCCTGATGGTCTCCCATTTCTATTTCGGAAAATGGTACAAGTTTTTGATGGAGAATATCGGACACCTTCAGAATATCTCCCTTCTTATGAATAGGGCATATGATGCCTTTCTTCCATTCCCTCAGCATTTTCTCTTCGACCCATATGGAGAGAATAATATTATACAATTCTTTACAAGGTTTCAATTCCCCTCTAATATAATTCAGCAGGAATTCCATCCTCACCAGATAACTTATTATTCTTCATTCTCTCAATTGCCTTCATCATATCCTCAAATTCAGGTGGATCTTGCTCATTATTTCCTCCATGATTAATTATAATACATTATAAAATTTATTTTGACATTTTAAATAAGCATTTATTAAAGATCTTCATATAACTTTAAATGGTAATAAATGACAATATACTTGAAAATAATTATTTCATCTTTCCATAAGACTTTTCTTCTTGGCAAAATAATTATTAGTATTTACTAGTTGAAAATAAGTGAATCTTAGGGAAGAAGGGTTATGTTTAATTCAGATTGAATTATTAAAACCGGTACACTTAAGATCAATTTGTTAATTTCAGGCCAATCTCAAATATAAAACCTGGAAACAGTTCCAATTGAATAAAAAGCGCGACAGTTGAGTTGTAAAGCGTTACATTTGCTTTGGGAAGGGTTTCAACTCATTTGGAAAGGGTTACATTTGAATTGGAAAGGGTTGCTTGTGACTTGGAAAGGGTAGCATTTGATTTGTAAAAGATTACAGTTGACTTAGAAAAGGTTCAAATAGGCTTGGAAATGCTATACATCTAATAATGCCTTTGATAACATTATAAATCAAAATTTCTTTTGAGTTTGAAAGATGGAAGATGGTCCAATTCCATATTGGAAGTATTCCTAAGCTATTTTGATTATAGGTAAGTGTTTGTTATAGGTTTTAGTGGATCTTTGCTATAGCGTGGTTCAAGGGGAAATAAAAAAGCATTGATTTTTTTTTTTATGTTTATTAAGACTCCATCCATTAAGGATGACATAAGAAACATAATGAAAAACAAAATTTGGTTCATCGGTATTTGCTGTTTCTTGTAACATATTCTTAAAAATTACTAGTTATTTCTAAATTCTAAAAATTATAAGTTCTTAAAACCCTTTTGATTCCCATTCATAATTATTGGTCCAATAAGAACTTTTTTTTTTGTTGAGCAAATTTTACAAGCTTAACAGATGATTTGAACCCCTCCTATTGTAGTCCAGTATCTTCTTCAGTCTGTTCCTTCTTAATTTTTTGTTCTACAAATACCAAAACATAAACAACATCATGGTTTTACAATGAGTCGTATTAATCACCAGATGGGTGATGATTAATATGACAATATTGTCCTTCCTATTATTATAAAATTATTCAGAGAAGGGAGCTGGAATGAGACATTTGTTATACCTGAACCCGTATTATAATTAGGTTCCACATTAATTATGCCAATGATGTCTAAGAAGTAATTTTCAGGAATATTTATTTTTAGAAGACTCTCTATAGATTATCCAATGACAGTGTATCTCGACAAAATCGTCATCAGAGACGCAAAAATCCAGTTATTGAGTCAGGGCCTCTTCAAGCAGCTTTTGCCATCCCTTTCTGTCATGTGCAGCCATGATCCAATTCCGCACCCCAGATTGCTAGAATCTTTTACGACTCTATCTCTTCACTGCAGTTTTGGTCACCCGTTGGTTGCTTCTCAATCGATACAGGTGATTGTCAATATCTTTTTAGGAACACTTTCATCTTTCATTCTGGTGACATGTCCAGCCCTTTTAAGCCTCCCTAAGCCAATGACTCTCATAATTTCTGGTTCTCCTGTCAGTGTATAAAGCTCAAAGTTACTCCTCAGTTTGCAGTTCTAACCTATTTTCACTAGCCCATAGATTGGGCATAGAATTTTCCTCTTAAATACGAAGAGCCTTTGCTCATCCGACTTTGAGACGGTCCAAGTCCCGAGCTGCCACATAGTTATTCATGTTAACCTGTGAGCCGAGATAGACAAATTCTTTGACCTTTTCCTTGTGGTCAACCCCTATATCTGATTTGGTTGTTTGTTCATTAATTTTCAGGCCAAGTCTCCTTGCTGGGCCCCCTAGGACCATGAATGCATCTCATCAACAATTAAGGATAAAACATTATGTAATGCTTCTACAGGAGGTTTGCAGCATGGCTGGTTTTTCAAAGGGAGATAAAAAATTGTTGGATATGTCGTCCTTCGGTGGGGACATAAAATAGTGGTCCTGAATCTATGCAGTGTCACCCGTTGATCCTGTCAAAAAAGATCCTGATCCTTTTATACCTGAATAGGCAAAATTTAGAACTACCGCTGTCGCATCGTCCACTGGGTTATGGTTGGATAAAGTGACATTAAATAAACCTTAAACGTAATTAACAACCACCATAAATATTTAAAGGTGCATAAATATAGCTGCATGCTCATACATAATTTACCATCTTAAATTTTATAATAATTCATGCATAATTTATAATAAAAAAACATTTTCAATTTTTTTGGACTAGTTTCTTCCTACTAGTAACAGAGATTAATGCGAAATATACCGACTGATATTATAAATATTAGTACTGAATATATAATATTAATTGAAACTTCTTAAAATGGCACTTACGAGGAGGATCACCATAATAACCAGCAACATATGGCATATATGGTGTATACACTGAGGAAGAGGTTGAGGGCGGCAGTTCCTCAGAGTTGTTGGATCCTTGTTGTGTTGTCGTCGATCCCACCTTCTTACCACTGTTCCCGGACTGAGGTGACTGTGGAGGGTCGCTTGAATTACCCGCAGCTGCTGCAAGTTTCTCGTGTTCTATTGATAGCCCTTTCACCTGCACAATCATATTAAATAGAAGAATAAATAATGAGTTTGTGGAATGAAACAACCAGCACACTTTTATAAAGTTTATAAGGACATGTGTATTAGCCAGTCTGCATAAAACATACCTCCTTATCTTGCATAACCTCTTCTTTTCTGTCAATTGTCTCATTTGAGTTATTTGTGTGAGCGTTATTAAATTGTTTTCTGTATTGTTTTTGTCTTGTTAATTTTGTTTATTGTCTATTTACATTTCTGCATTGTTTATTTAATTTAAATTTTGTGTTTTTGTATTATTCCATTAGTCATTCCCTATTTAAAATGATCAGAATAACACTTTGGGAATAACCGTCTTTAAAAGAAGCTGTGAAATACTTCTAGAAGTTCAAATTGGTGGCAAAGATGAAATTATGTAAAAATAGACACCAAATGGATTTGACAAGGATAGAAATGAAGATGATTTTGTCGAAAGTGTAGGGAAAACAATTACATAAGAGGAACGTAGCTAAAAGGATCTAGAATTAACATTTTGTATATTTCAATTACCATTAATATGAATAAGTAGGTAGGTGTTATCAGCATCTGAATTATCAGTGTTCAGATTACAAACAATGGCGGATAACAGTCCCTGCAGACCGGTTAATATTCAAGTACCGTTAATAACAAAAACAATGTTTATTTATAATGTTGACCACATGTATCATGAACAATGTTGCAAATGGTCAAGGGTTGAGGCTATGAATTTTGCACAAATAAGTAAAATTTATTTATTTTGAAAAACTATAAAACTACCTTATTATAAGTTATATACCGTCGCTGTTAAAACAATACCGCTTATCTACAACTATTTGTGGCAATGAGTTAGTAACGGTAATGGACGTATAAAGGTCAGCAACATGGCAGAGTGTGATTTTTTGATACTTCTCTTCAATCTTTTTAGTAATAGTTCCAAAATTATGTTGATATAAAATATATTATAAATTGCCAAGTCTACAGTCGGCACTGTTTTTTTTCTCTCCTGTAAAATCGCCCAAAGTGTACTTAGGCAGTATTGTTTTGACAGCCACAATATATTAAAATTATTAAATAATTTATATATTTTACTAATTCTATATAAAACTAAACCTTAGTTTTTTTTCATATGTCCATACGATTCATTGTATAATAGGGGTGGGGGGTGGGGGGGGGGGGGGGGGGGGGGGTCGGTACGAAAAAGATTGAGAACCACTGGCCTAGACTCTACATCCATCTGCCCTGGTGATGGCCTAAAAATTAGGCCGTGACGGCATAAAATAAATAAACTTTACTTATTTGTTTAAAATTCAATGTCTGTCCTCCCCTCCCCTATTGACCATTTTCAACACTGCTCAATACTTATTTTAGTAATGTTGGAAACATAAATATGGAAATAAAAACTTAAAATAATTTAAATAATCCTGGAGTACAAGGAGGAATTAACAAACAGCTGACTTTTGGGTGGGGCAGAATTTTAGTTAAAAAGATAAAATTAATGTAAGATATCAGTTTTACCCACATTAAATTTGTATTGACCACTAATACACAAAACATCTTTAAAGTAATAATCCATCATATGAAGTTCATTTTCATTGAATATAGGCATTTTCAAAGGAAAATAGAAATACAACTTAGGTGATTATGTGAATTCCTTCACCTTCACCTTAGTCCCTGGATAGTTTAAAAAAAAAAAAAAAAAAACCTGTACCACTACTACCCCATAACTGGTCTGGGGTTCAGTACATGGTAGAGACTGTACTGTTTGATCGACAACGGTTGTGCAGGGAGGTGATTGGTCCTAGATTTTTCTCTCTTAGTTTGGGTACCCATTTTAGAGAGGCTGAGTAAGCCTCAGGAGGGTCCTAGATTGTATATGATCCATCTTTGGACAGACTAAATAAAAGTCTTGCCACTAGCGGGATTTGAACCAGGATTTTCGGCATGGCAACTCAGTGCTCTACCACTGAGCCACTCCGCTCCCTGCGGATAGTTTAACATTGATAAAATTTAACAATGGCATCAGCGCAATAACCTTAAAAAAACTTCTTTACCATGAAGTAACACTAATGTCTTAACCTCTCAGCGTGAGTAACTTTATTTTTTTAGTTTACTATGCAAACAGGATAAATGAAATAATCGTATTTGAAATTTCAATGACATTGAAATTATATATGGCAACCATAACTTAGTTTTTAAAAAGTAATTAAGTATTCTATGGTCAGAAAGCTAAATATTATGTAATTGTTTTTCTCTGTAAGATGGCAGATTTTATCGTAAACTACGGAAAAGGGCTAAAACAATAATATTAAAGACAAACTTTAACATATAAGACTCCAGAATGCAAAAACACAGTTTTTTAGAAAACAGTAAAATAACATGTTAAAAATATGTTGTATATAGTTTTATCTTTGCCAAACATTACTAAGTCATCAGCTAAATTTGAAATATAGAAGAAATTTGATCATCTACATTTAAAAGTTTTTCGGTTCAAATAAGATAATCTTTGGCAGGGGTGACCAACCCACAGACCACCTAAAACATTTTTCCGGCCCACAAGATCCATCACACATTTACAAAAAGTATTTATTTTATAATGGTCAAGATCGTGAAAAGTAGTGTCTTATTCCTCCTAATACCGCGTGGGGTCACCAACGACCCCAAGCTCCTGTTTTTGACTATCCCTAAGTCAAAAACAAAGTTATGCTCACGAGGGTCTAGGACATTTGGACTATTTGTAACACGAAGAGTGGAATACTAACGAATTTCACGCACAAAATAAATTACTGTGGATTAATGTTTTCCAAAAAATGAGAATAGGGTCCCGGAACAACCCCACCTAGTAGTTACTGTTAGCATTATTTCAGATCGCCGAATTCACCATCTGGGACATTTAAGGCTCTTTATATAATTTCCTAGAAGGATATCTCCAGTTACAGAGTCAGTTTGTCGGTATGGGTTCCAATTACCGCCGCTAGCTAAGTAAATATCTTCTAGAAGTCGTTCAACCTTTGGTGTTCTTTGGTTGGAATTATCTCACTTTCTTTCTTTTTCGCATCCTTTTTTCAGAATTCTTTGATGTGTGTGAGTTCCTAGATATTTCTCAGATGACTTAGATAACTACTAAACGAAACAGAGAAAGGTTGGGAGGGGCTGGATTTTTCAGAACTCTACTTGCAGAATTTCTGTCATTTGCTTATAATCACAGCGGAAACATCCTGGAAAATGATATTGAAAAAAGCCTAGCATTATTGCCCATTACAATGACATGAAAATAGGTGTGAAAATTCTTGGAAGAATGATAAGAGAGTATACCTTTCAGCGGCAAACTAAAAGGTGAACGTTCGCACTTTTTTTTAATCTTATATATATTGCCGCAGTAAATGCATTCCTCCTTTGGATTGATCTGCATTCGGAAAGGAAGAAAGCTTATTACTAATAACAGTTTTTTTTTTACTTGTACTAACAAAAAAAGTGGCTTCACCCATGATTCAGAATTAATTACATGAGAAGAGGGCAATGTGCCACTTATTCCCCAAAAAAATAACACTAAAGTAAACCTTGTCTGTGATGTTTGCAATTAAAATATTTGTAAAGAGCACAGAACCACAACATATCCATGCATTCATTGTCAGTAGGCACTTTAGGTTTTCTTGAAACATGCTTGTGGTTCACTAAAGTGAGTTATTTTCAAAATAAATAAAACTATACATTTTGAGAGTTCAAAAATGATTGCTATTGCTTTCTACAGTCCTTTTCTATCAGCATCATTAATAATGACTCTTAGATAGATGATATCATCGTTGCTGATGGCAGAAAAAGATGGGGTCTTCCAAGGACTCCACCTGGTATTACGTGTAACTTATTTCGGTATTAGGAGGGATAAAAAAATACATTATTTATGCATCTTATTTTAAAATATTAACAATGGTAATAATGAGATAAAAAATTATTGTAATTAAAGGTGAAATTATCTTAATGATTATGATGTGTGTTTAGAATCATTATTTTGATATTATCTATGTTTACATATAGATATAGATAATAATAACTCAATCTGACACACACAAAAAAATGTGGGCACCCCTCCCCCAGGGGGTTTAAAGACAATTCAGGGGGGCACGAGACCAGTTGAAAATAAAAAAAATTCTCACTTAGTTTTGGTTATTTTTCTCTTACCACTACCACTACTTCTTCTTCTTAAATTGAAAGGTATAATTTTGTATCTTGTAGTAGTAAAACTAAATGTTGTTTTTTTTTAAAGCAATACATATTTGTTAGTTTTTTTTTTTTTCCTATAGTCCATACAAATTTTGTGCAAAGGGGTTGTGGGGGCTTTCATTTGAACAAGGGGGCGTGGTACAAAAAAGGTTGGGAAGCACTGATTTAGATTGTCCAACCATCCTCTAGTGATAAATTAAATAAAACAGAATTGCCTTAGAAACTAAAACAAGCTTCAAGATCATTATTCCGAAATAATGATCACCGATTCTAATTTTATTGAATTTTTGGATATGCACATCTCTATTATATTCACCAACTCCTTTGGTGTTCTCTGCTATATAAAAAAAAATATTATATAGGTTTTGGCAGTTGATGAAACCACGAGCTTTCTTAAAATGTCTTCTCTTATATTTTCCAGAAGAAAATATATAACCAATAGTCCAGTGGTTCCCAACATGGGGAGCATAAAGACAATTCAGGGGGGCAAAAGGTGCGAGACCAGTTGAAAACAAAGAAAACTTTAACTAAATTTCAGTTATTTTTTCTTAACAGTACTTCTTTATCCTAAACTTAAAATGTTGTATCTTGTCTCAGTACAATTAAATGTTTTGTTTTCAATGTTATACTTGTTTTTTTTTTCATTCACCCACACAATTTATTGTACAAGAAGGGCGTGTAAGATTTATATTTGAACAGAGGGGAGTGTGGTACAAACAAGATTGGGAAACCACTTCAACCCTGCTAGTTTTTAAATTATTAATCAGTACACCATTCTTAGGTTAGAGCACTATATTTTTAAAATAATGTAATTGTTTTTGTAAAGTCTCAAAGCTACAATGAAAGGCTCTGTTATCAAATATGCATCACTATATTGTTAACACAGCATATAAATGTCAGTTAATTTTTAAATTATTCGCTGCATTGTAAGGAAATTGATACCAATATCATTAATGTATTATCAATATTTTAATTATGGGTGCCATTTGTTTATTAATATATGTATTAAAAAGTAAAATGGATGTTTGAAGGAAAGGGACTAGAATCTGCTAAAATGAAAACAAAGACGTATTGAGAAATTGATTTGTCAAATTTTATGCTAAAATTAGTTTTCTTTAATCATCATTAAAATACTTTTCATTTAGCATAGGTTTTCTTCTTGCAACAAAATCCTGTAGATTTTATTTTAACTATTACATTTTCACATGGCATTACATTCTACACATTGTTCTGGGGCAAAACTATTGGAAATCTCATGTTCATCTCATGTCAGTTGTTCCGTTCTGCCATGTTGTTTAGTGAGTTATTAAATTATTATGGACCGTTAATATAGAATAGAAGAGTTAAATTTCTCTGTTTTATTCAATGAACTAAAAAAGTAGAAACTTCTATAAGGAAGACAATAATACTAACTAAGAACCATAATTCGTACTGATCATAAATTATAAATTTTATTAATCGATGAATTTGATATCAAACAAAAATATTAGTATTATAACAGAATAAAAACTAATCATTAAACAACCTAGATGGGGATATAATAACAAGTAGAAAACATCACTTATAAAGTTTTTGTTTTGTTTTTAAACAGCCATGCAGCATAAAAATGTCAATTAAATTTCATAAATTAACTTGCTAAATTTCTTGTCATCTAACAACCATGTGCCAAAATAATTACACAAAGATTCACTTCAAGTTTATAAATAAAAAATAACCAAGAAAGTCCCAATTAAATAGAGTATTAGTAATATGCATAAGAATAATAATAGGAAATGTCTTTATCATTGTGTTTCCCAATACAGGTCACATATGCATAAGTAAACCAGTAATGACAACCTCTTCTACCACTCATTCAGTAAGAGATGTTAAAATATGGTAATGTATGTTAGCATCAAAAAGATGGTGAAATTGATGATCGGTTATATCTAGATATCAATTTTATTACACCTTAGAACTTGACAATAATTGTCTATTACCAGCTTATAAAATGAAATATTGCTGCAAAAATTGTAATTAATTGATATGATTGTTAACGGAAATGATTTAATAACAAGTATCATTAATTATCACAATCAACAGCACAAATAAGCTTAAAATACAGTCTTATTGTGTCACATAAGTCGTAGAAATATAAAGAAATAAAATAAATAGGCCAATCTTACACTCCAAAAAAATGTAATTCAACAACATACCTGTAAACATTCTGCTGCTTTGAGAAAGCTTGATAGGCTTTCATGTGATACATGTACTTCGCCTTTGTACATAAACTCAAGCAGAGCAGACATGTTACTTGATGAAGTGCCATCAAGAATAACAAGAACACTAGGGCAGTGCGGAGCGGCCTCAAATAAGTCTTGGAAGTGTTTACTGCAAGCTGCGAGGATCAACTTATGTGCTTTAAAGGTGACCCCTACAATGTTAAATAGCCAACTTAAGTACTGTAGTAATGAAATAATGGCACATAAACTTAAACTAAATGAAATCTAACCTTCGCAGAAAAGTGTAACATCTGTCAAACTCTCAGATTTGAATAAACTGTCAAATGTTGTGACTAAATTACTCCCAAAACTATTCCACTTTAGACAAAACTGCTGCTGTGGGTCCATTCCAGGGTTTCTAAGGATGGTCTACCCTAACGAACAAATTAAAATTAAAAAGGTATTAAAAAATAACACAAATACATATAATAGTAATGTATTCCAAATAAATTAGAAAAGAACACAAAAATTTGTCCAAGCTTAAATGAAAGATTTCACCTTGAAGTTGACACTAGTGGTTCTCAAATTAAATAATAAAAACATAACAAATTTTATTAAAACATAGATCAGATTGGTAATTAATAACAACAAACACTAAAACGTTAAGTAAAAGGAGAAATTTTGCCTACAAAATTAATAAGATAAATGCCATGGAATTGGTTCACTGAATAATAACATTGGCCTTGCAGTGCAATATCTTTAATTTTTTTAAGGTTCGTTGTTAACTATAAGTTATAAATGAATGATAACAACAAGTAAATAGATTATTAGGGGAATACAGTTTATATTTATCCTGTCTCCAAGGTTGGCTTTAGGCCTAAGCGAAAAATATTCGCATGCAACCATCTTGACACGATTCATGCACATCGATGTTATAGTCAGTTTTTGCATTTAACTGACCAAATCTTTATGGGAAGGATCTTCTTTACTTTCTAAATCACCATCACATAAAAACAACACTTAAACATAACATTCTTGCACAGAGCATTTACCTTACGGCCTTCCCTTCACTATATATAAATATCTTAATTTCTGTAACCCGTGCATAAAAAGTAATTTTGTTGTACTGTCGGAAACAGTGCTGATAACTCGCGAGTAAATGCAAAATTTAGCAGTTTTATAACCAATTGCAATTGACCCTCATGATTTGTACCTATAAATTATTGTTTCTAAATAATTTGACGAAAATACTATTTATAATGTGATTTTTAGCGTTAAAAATGCAAATAAAAATTGATTAGGGCCAGACAAAAAGTTAAGCAACGCCATTTTCAGCCAGTGGCGAAAAGTGGAAACACGTTGAGCCTTGTTCATTTTTCTTCATCAGCTGTTGGCGATACCCTCATAGGCAGCTTTTAGATTTCACCAAAATGATAAATATCGTATCCAGGTCTGGAAATATAGCCCCACATCTTCGTGGGACTTCACAAGCAGTTGCGACCCATTTGAAAACTCTTACACCACCAGTTGTAGGAACTTCACCAGTACTTGTTCCATCAAAACCTGAAGTTCATAGCTCTTATTCACTAAGCAAAATACTTCCTAGTGGAAACTTGAGAATATCATCAGGCCCAACAGGTTTATAAAATTATTTATTTTGATTGTGTTGTGCTACAATATTTGGGATTTTGTGTTAGATAGTAACAGTATTTCAAATTTTAAAACATACATTTCATTTCAGTATCTACTCAAGTCAGATTTGCCCATACCGATTTAGAAGTTCCCGACTTTACACCTTATCGTAGATCTTCTGTTAGTGATCCTAAAATTCCTTCTAAAGACAGCGATGAATCCAGAAAAGCTTTTTCATACGTGATTGTTGGAGGTGAGTAGTTTTTTTCTTATTAATAGTGTGTACAACTAGATCAATAACTCTCAGCCAGCACTCCATGGGAGAGTCTGAAGCTATCTTCAGCATCTATTGTAAGTAGTTTTATTAAAACTGCTCCTCTCATTTCTATAGCGGTCTATGAGGATGAAAGATTATGTTCATGGTACATTTAAGCATCGTGATTCCCAACTAGAGGGTGAAGGTGATGCTTCAATTGTGTTTTAAATCCATTTCTGCCTAGATAATCTTTTTTTTCCTTATCAAACAGCTCTTATATTTAGGATTACATTATACAGCAAATAGGACTGGTATTTTTCTAAAACTGTATCTTGCCTAATATGGAAGGTAGGTACAAGCCTTGAATATAAGTTTTGATGTACTTTGCAAGAGTAGGTGATGAGAATCAGGTATTATAAATAACTTCATTTAACAAAGAGTTTTCTTAATGTGTATTTATTTGTCACACCTTTGCTTATCATACATTAAACTTATATACACTATATATTTCCATTAAAAATTGTTTTAAAAATAATCGTTTTGGTGAGAAAAGCTTAATAGAGCACCTACATAAACCATTGGATGTATTAATGTATTCTTGTACTCATCTAAAACTTGATTTAGATGAGCAGGTTTTAAGGTTGAAGTTTTAACTAAGAAATAGTCACTAGTACTTTGAGAATTAGCCACCAGAGAGAAGTTGGCCCCATCAAATCTATGTTCAAAGTCACAGTTTTGGATCCTTATTAGGACTATATTATGCACACTAGGGGTGTTATAGAATAGTTTGCTATAATAACCTTAATAACAATTTCATCTTTTCCCTTGTTTGATTAATCAGTTCTAAGACTTGTTTTTGGATTCAAGCAGACGTGATTCCAAAATTTTACTCCAAGCAGAACAAGAAAAAAGAGGTTTTTGAACATTTTTTAATTAATGATGTTCAAATATTTATTAATACATATTAGTTTCAAATATTTAAATGTATTCGTATTACTTCTAACCTGCTTAAATTTCTGAAGCAAGTGAATGAGAAAGTAATTAAAGCTAGTACCATCAAGACTTTGACGGTTAAACCTACTCATTTAAATAAGGCTTAATTGCCTATCAACTAACAAATTTGTGAAATTTTAAGTTTAAAAAAAATCTCATTACATATTTAAAATCATGCTGTCGTGTTGTGGAAGCTTTCTTCTTTTTTTCTAATTATTCCTTCATTAGTTTTTTAATCATACTTTCAGTTAAAACAAAGTTTTAGAAGTAATTGAATTGTTTATAACTAACCGATGACTTTGATAAGTAAATCCAGTTTAAATGAGAACCTTCAGAAGCTACCTATTGTGTTTCTCATTAAGTTACAATTTTTCATATTTTCTTCTTGGTTTCAGCTCTTATGAAAATTATAACCTGGATCGGATTGTTCCTTAATAATGCTGTACTATTTAATTTTTGTGTTAATTAATACATCAGGGACATCATGTTTAATTTTTTTACTCAAGCAGTGCACACTCAAATATCCTTTAGAAAAATATAATGATTGTTAATGTTTAACAGCTTATATTATACAGCCTGTAATCACTGTAATCCGCTGGATTATTTTCATTTATTGGCCTCTCTCTTTATTGGCTTTATATCTAGAGGTATGGCCATATGTATATATGTAATATGTATGGCCATTTTTTAAAATTTGTTCACCATAATTGAGACATTGCCCTTTTTTAGAATAATATAATTTTGTTTCTACTTGTTAACTCAGTTAATAAGGTTACTTCACATCTAGGATAACAATACATTGTTTCTATTTAATTCACATTCAGTTGAAATAGAGAATATTACTAATAGATAGATTATTGTTGAAGCAAAGGAATAATGGAGGTCGATCTTTCCAATAGCTAAATATTTTGAATAGTAGCCTAATAAAGTTTAGGTATCAGTTCCGCAAGTTGTAATATAATAAAAATAAAAATAATCGTGAGTTTTAAGTTTAAAAAAAAGTGTATTTATGAGAAATGGCTATATTTCGCTAATCACTTTTTCATGAAATGATTATTGAATTATACAGATTTCCCATAAATACACTCTTTTTTCCATACTAAAGCTCGTGATTGTTTGTATTTTTGGAGAATATTATAAAGAAAATATATAATAATATTTTGAAAAAACAAAAAGTTAAAACTTGTTGTGACTCGATTCAAAGCTATAACCTGCAGAACTGTTATATTTTATAATTATTTAGTTCTAATTACTAAATAATTACGATTAAACGTATATTGTTTATTAAGTTAAAGAACTACTAACAATTCATTCAAGATATTATGAGCAACAGTTACAAATACTGAACATACTTTTTGTTTATTTTTTTAACTGTTATCAGTTTTCTATTAATAAAAAAGAATTATTTTCATTACAGTGGACTGTGTTTTATTCAATTTATTAAAGTAATGCCTGCTATTTGAGTCTTTCCAGCTTTAAACATTTTTACCAACTTCTACGCAGAAAAGTTTTTTTATTGTAACAAATTTATGCGGTGCCATTCTTTATATTCTAATAGAGAAAAACTTGCTTGATTGAGGTTTATTGGATTTTATTCATTGTTAGCCAAAAAAAACAGTCAATTTAGTTAAGTAAATTAATAATTAACATATAGGTTTTTTTATGGTTAATATAATCCAAAGTAAGTTCAACTTCATTTTACCATCATAATTGATTGTTATTAATAACTGATTATACTTTCCTGTAATATTTAATAGGTGGAGCTATTGCTGGTGCATATGGAGCTAAAACTCTTGTAACCCAGTATGTCACATCAATGTCAGCATCTGCTGATGTTCTTGCCTTGGCAAAAATTGAAGTAAAACTTGGAGATATTCCTGAGGGTAAAAGTATGACATTCAAATGGAGGGGAAAACCATTATTTATCCGTCACAGGTAAGCTTCTTGTAAACTTATATATTGGTTTCACCATCTTATAAAAACATTAATATTTATGTTAATGTATATATTTTTTCATGAATCTGAATAAAAAATTCTGCAGGTACTTATGTATATTTTTTATCATTTTGGTATTATTGTACAATTTCATTTTACTTTTTATGGCTTTATCAAGAAGTATTTTATAAATCAATTTTAAGGCGATTTACATATTTTTTAAAAGAACAATACGTTTTCTTCCAGTCTTGAAAATCTCTCCTAACCCTATATAGTTAGGGTGTCATAGCATTCTATATTTCTGTGGCACTGAATTACATATTAATATATACTAATTAAGGTAGCTATACAAATTGATGAAACCATTTATAAGAAATTAACAAATCTATATCCAGATATTATTATTTAAACCATGCTTGAGATAGAAGTTTTATAAGAAAATCTAGAAAGAAGAAAATAAGAGGTCTAATAAATCCATTTTTTTATCAGATCTGATAGAATATAATCTGATCGATTATTAACTTTAGATAAGTACATTGTACATTGCTACGTGGCTGTGTCAAAATCACTTGATTGGAATCCTAGTACTTGTAGCTGTTGAAGAATAATAAAGGCTTAGTAGTTTTAAGTAGAGCGAAACATATTATAGTCAATTAATATCGGTTTTAGCTTTCTGCTCATTCTACAGGCCCTCTTCAGCTCCTGGAATCTGGTAAATGGCTCCTTTAAACCTATATCGGCTATGGTACCCATTTGAATGGCTCATCTTTAACAATTTATATATATATATATATATATATATATATATATATATATATATTTAATAATTTTTGTGATATACATAATAAGTTTTATATCAAAATTGATAAGTTTGATTAGAAGATGTCGCTGAATTCTTTTTGCACAGCTTAGCCTTTTAAGCTCTTCATTTACAACTCAAACATCTAACCAATCGTTGATTTTATTTATATTTTAAAAACCCTTCATTTATTCAAATAAAAGGTAATTGGGGCGGGGCTTTATAGTTTTTTAAATTCTTTGTAGTCCTTTCTTACGTAACATTTAAGATAGTCTCTATCTTATCAATGTCATCAGCCAATTATTTTTATTTTTCGGATATAAGAAATAGGTCTATTTGCTGGTTGCTTCTATTCATTGACCCAATTTACTGGTGAAAATTATATATGACACAACTGAATGCAAATGTTAAACCAACATATAGGTACTCAAATTAAATTTAAAGCCATCATAATTTTGTATGAAGAGGTAAGATGGCAAGTGTAATGTTTTAAGAGATAGAATAGGGAGGGAGAAGAAATGGATTTTCCCTATTTTTATCCAAGATTAATCATTACATTATATTGCCCAAATATGTTATGAAATATATTTTTTCAGAACTGGCGAAGAAATATCAAAAGAGCGTCAGACCCCATTAACTGATTTAAGGGATCCTGAAAAAGATGAAGACAGGGTCCAAAAACCAGAATGGCTAATTCTGATAGGAGTGTGCACACATTTAGGTTGTGTCCCCATTGCGAATGCAGGTAATTATACAATTTAATTTTTACATGCTTTTAGGTATAGTTTTCATTTATATGATTTTATCTACGCTTGTTATTAATGTTAATGTAAATAATTTTTCGATTATTTTATTATATTCTTAGCCCTTATAATGTTAACTGGAAAGATAATTTTATGCATTTATTAAATAAGTATTAACTTTTTATTTACTTCCTTGAAATTATATTTTTCTTTTCTTTTTTGAATCATGGTTAACCAGTAACTTTAGAACAGCTATACTGTTGATTTAATAAAAAATAAGTTTGTTTTTTAAAATTATTTGTTCATATATTCATACTAAGAACAAGTAGTCACACAAAGGTTTTTATTTTTCGCATTGTATAATAGGCAAGCTCCACTTCTGCCATTCCATGGGTAATATATAATGGATCCTTGTGTGATAGCAAATGTTCCTCAACCAGTGCAATATTGTCAGCAAACCCTAGCAATTCGACTGAAGAATTTAACTGTTTTATCTATCTGAATTTATGATCTCCTAATTTTAGTCTGATAACAATGTCATTCTAGGGAAAAGTTAAATAAGTGGTATACTAAGCAATCCCATTATCATCGTTGTGTATGCAAAATATTCGGGCATATCATCTTGCTATTTGAAAGCGCATATCACCTTTTTTTTGTCGTCACTTGTATTAGTTGGACAAGCTTAGATGGAATGCCTAGTTCTTGCATATCCTGCAATACCTCATAACTTAAGATGTTATCCCAGTTTTTATCTCTTAGAATGATCCCCTGTGAAAATCAATAAAGAGTTTGTGTATATCTAGAGCCCCGGCGAATAAGTGGTTAAGTCGAATTTTGTCCAGAGGGAGTTAACTGCTTTCAGATAACCGGAATAGTATCATTCTCATAGTTTTTGGCTTTAAATGGAGTTGTAATAAGAGCAATGACTCCTTTTCAACCCAATGCCTTACTTACCCCTTTATTCATTACAAAAATAACTCTATTCCGCTTACTTAAGTACAAGATACTCATTATGGAGAAAATTAGACTTAACCACTTATGCACCGGGGCTGTAGATATATTCTCTTGAGTTTTTGTAATCAAGAGCATTTGGTTGATTCTAGATCTTCCTCACATGAATCCAGCTTAATATATGCTCATTTCTCTCAGCAAATAGAGGTAGCCTCTGAAATATAATTCTGGAATGCATACAACAGCAAGGAAATCGCATCAAAGTTGCGATATTACATAATATCTCCCTTCTTAAGGATATACATATACAATCATTCTACAATTCACTGTCGCTCCGGGCTGGTATGGACAGTACGGAACATTCATTTAAACTGAAACCAGCTATTGCACGTTATCTGTTGTTTCAGATCACATCTTTTTATTTCTTCTTATAATTAAAAGTTATATAATAGGTAACTGAAACCTCCTATGGGCTGCTTCTTGGAAAAGGATTTCATTGTTCTACAAAGAATTAAGGCTCGTGGATGGGGGTCGATGGGTATTTAAATTTTTAGTCAATAGCTGAATTATCTGCAGTATTTTTTACTAGGTGAATCATCTTAATAACATTACTCGTTAGGTCTTGTGAGATTCTAAATATATTATTACTATGTTTATTTTTTTGGATTATTTCTTATGGTAAAGTGCTGAGTTGTTATACTGAAGGTTACGGGTTCAAAACCGGATGTGGCAGATAAATTATTTAATCTGTTAACAGCCAAATAGATGGACTCTGTGTGATTTACAGGTCTTCCTGGGCTCACCCATTCTTTAATATAGAATAGAATAGAAAACAAACTTTATTCTGGGACCAAGTCCCATTAGAATAAGAATAAAGAACAAATAAAATATGATTGACCTGCTTAGAGAGCGTCTTTTTGGGATGCCAAGAGATGATGGAAAAGCAGGAATTTAAATGAAGCCAGTGAAGAAGAATGGCGGATAAAAGAAGGGATTGAGTTCCACACAGTGGTGGAGTGGGGGAGGAAGGAACGCTCGAATGCCTTAGTTCTGTGGGAAGGAATGTAGAGATCAGAAAGGCGGGATCTTTTTTTGTGGTGCTGGACAGAGTATTTGAATTGGAGGAGACTATAGATATATGAAGGGTGTTGGGAGTGTTAATGGATTGGTATAGAAAAACACTAAGGAAATATTGTCTACGAATAGTATGGAAGGGCCACTTGATGATGTGACATGTGGTTTCCAGGAAAGGTTTTGGTCCATATGGTAATGCCTAGGTTTTTAATGGAGGAGTTGAAACTGATGGGGTGGTCGTTATGGATTAATGTTGGGAGGATGGGGATAGTTATAAGGAGGGAGTTGGAACCTAACACAAGGGTCTGGGTTTTCATTGCATTCAATTCCAGTTTGTTCAGCTTTGCCCAGGCACTGATCTTATCTAGGTCTTGGTGAATACTGGCAAACGCAAATGATAGTTCAGAAGGAGGAAAGGATAAATAGATTTGGAGGTCGTCAGCATATAGATGGTAGGAACAGTGGTGAACAGATTTAGAAAGATCGTTGATGTAACAGTTAAAAAGGAGAGGAGAGATGCTTGGGCCCTGTGCCACACCTGAGGATAGAGTGAGGAAAGGGGTTGGTTGGGCATAGAAACCACTTGGGACCTGTCAGAGAGGAAGGATTGGAACCATAGTATAGAGCTGTTGGAAAAGGACAATGACTTTAGTTTGGAAAAAAGGTTAGAATGGTCCAAGGAATCGAAAGCTTTGGAAAAGTCTAGTAGGATTAGCATGGTTAGTTGTTTGTTGTCCATGCCTTTATGTATGTCAGTAGTGATTTTGGTAAGGGCCGATTGAGTGGAAAAACCAGAGGCTGAAGCGGATCAAGGAGTTTGGACTGTTCGAGAAAATTTGATATTTGAGACTGGACTATTCTTTCAAGAGGCTTGGAAAGTTTGGAGATTGGCCGGTAGTCTTTGGGAGATAATGGGGTAGAGGTTTTATTTATAGGATGGACTAGGGATTTTTTCTAAGAAGTCGAGAATACTGCGTTTTGTAGTGAGAAATTATAAATGAAAAGTAGGACAGGTAGGATATCGATGAGGCATAGTTTGAGTAGTTTGACGGGTATCTCGTCAAAGCTAGTAGAACTGGAGCGGGATTTGAGAACGGAGGAAATAATGTCGTTAGGTGAAATGTCTAAGAAATAAAAATTGTCAAGGTTGAAAGATGGGGATAGTGAAAGAGGGAGGAGGATAATTTTGATGTGTTAATTGAGGCACACAAAAATTACGAGTTCATTTCATCGGGAGAAGCAGGAAAGGCTCTGAAGGATGTTGGATTGCAGAGGGAAAGTTTTCGGAGGAGTTGCCATTTAGATTTAGGATCGGGAGCAGTGGAAAGGGCTTTGTAGAAATATTTGGAGTTTGCTTGTCTCAAAATAGACTGTGTCAAATTGCAAAGAGCCCTGAACGCTTGGTAGTCATCAGTAAGCCTGGTGCGTCAAAGGGTAGCATCACGTTTCCTTTGCAGCTCTTTAATTTTTAGACACATTCAAGGAGCAGGATGGTGACAGAAGGTTAAAGTTTTGAGTGGGGCATGGGTATCCAGGATGCTTTTGAGATTGGCAGTGAGTATGTCGAACATTAAATCGACAGTGGTACAGGAATGAATTTGGTTCCAATTCAGAATTTCGAGGGAAGGAGATATAGGTTCAGGGGTGAGTCCATCTAGGTTGCGAAAAGTTATTGTTTTTGGTAGGATTTCTGGAGTATTGTATAAAATTTGGATTAAATCATGAGAGGACAAAAATGGGGCAGGTAATTGTGAGGAAGAAAGAAGTCTGTGCGATGAGTCAATGATGAACAAATCTAACCAGGTGTCAGATAGGAGAGTGTAATGGGTGGAAGAGAATGGAACAATGGAGAGGTGTAGATAATAAAAAAGGTTTTCAAGGTACAGTTTATCATTATTGGGTTGGACCAGGAGATTGGTATTAAAGTCACTGGAGATTATGGTGTGGTTGTACAGAGGAACATGGTTGTAGAGGACCGACTCAAAGATAGGATCTTAAGGGACCAAAGGAGAGAATTTGAGTTGCATGAAATTTGGATGAAAAGGAATTCTATGTGAGGGAAATTGGACACTGGTGAAGAATCCAGGCAGCGTGATTATAATGAGTTGTAAACGTAAAGACCTACACCTCCACCGCCACAACCGAGTTGTGGCGGAGGAAGGAATAGTCAGGTAAGGAAACAGTGAAGGTCGGGATATGGGGTTTTAGCCATGTTTCTGATATTCCAATGGTGTGGAAAAAATTATGGGTAAAATATTGATGAAATTCATCAAAGTGAGCGGGCAAGAATTGGGAGTTTATGTGACAGAAGATTAGGACACTAGACATGATGGGGAAGCAGAAGAGAAGCTCTCAGTATTTGAGGAGAGGAACTAAGAGGTCTAAATTTTATTGGCAGAGCTAATTGAAAAGTTTGATAATAGTGCAGAGGAAAGATTATCAGTGGCGAGTTATTACTAAAAACCGCTATAAATCTTGATGCTAATAAATAGATAATAAAATTAAAGAATAACGAAAGGAAAAATGATACGTAAATAATTAATTAAATTAAACAATAGACAAAAAATAAGAAGATAAATTAGAAAATAAAAATTAATTTTATATGAAAAAGAAAAATTTATTTTGGGGCATATTTCTTAGGAAAAAATAAATTTTGTAAAAAACATTTGAGATTGTCAGAGTAATTCAAGATGAACCCGTGAGAGCCATGGTTATTAGTGGAGCTTGAGGGCCTACGGGTCTTCAGTAGTCAGCCGAATACATCCCGGTCATGATCGAGGTAATCGATGAAGACCACTTGGTGCCCATCTTCTTTTCCTCGTGTGGAGAAATCTCCTGACTTTTCTCTTTTGGGTCAGGTCATCCCTTACTGATTGCCTTGTGAAGCGTGCGATGATTGGTGGGGGTCGTGGGTCGTCATTCTTCGCTCTACGACGCTGCACCGCGTCCAAGTCCTCAATGTTTAGTTTTAATCCCAGGCTTTAGTTTAGCTAGATATTTAGTTTTAGGCCCAATGCTTGCAACTAGGCCAGAAGGAGTCTCTCCGGCTCATATAGGGATCCCTCGTATCGCTAGGGACTTGGATAATAAGCCCTGTTCACTTTTATTTAAGCGAACGTCCATATTCCCCACATGTGCCTAGAGCACTTTATTTTCTGCTACTATGTCCTCGATATATTTCTTTTGCCCCTCTAGGTGTTTTTTGATGGGTGTGAGTCTCTCATTCATTTTGAATGAGAAATCTCCATATTTATCTATCGCGACCTTAATCTTTTTGATCTCCTCACAGACGTGTTGATCGGAATGCTTTATTGCCGCTAATATTTCCATTAGTGAGGGTTGTGCTATATTATCTGAACTTTGTTTGTCCAGCCTGCTTCTGTGTTTTTTTTTTTTTTTTTACCTGCTCGCACTTAGTACAAAGCCATTGTTTTTTTTAAGATTTTAGGCCCTCTATCTCCTTTTTGCCTAGAATTCTGCACCCCCCATGGAAAATTAAATTGCATTTGTAGCAAGTTAAATTATTTTTATCATCACGAGCGATGGCGCTGTTACATTTAGAGCAAACACCCATTGTGTCTAAGTAAATAAATAAATGGTTACTCATGGAGAGAGTTTGTTATGTTCACAGCTGCTTTAATCCTGATGGGCTTAGAGATAGCCTATTATTGTAGCTCGAACTGGTTATGCCTGAATTTAGCTTCAAGTGCCCCTTCACTACACTTTACCGGCAGTAGAAATATATATGTGTATATATTCACGTATATATGATAAATCTATAATATAATTATCCTGCTAGTATAAATTATATACAAAGTTAACAACACTACACAACCCAAATGGAAGAGCTAAAAAGAACGATGTACACTGGTTGCTGTCCCCGGCCAAACTGTATAGGCACCTTAATTGAGGGAAAACTTTTGGCAGTTAATCGTGATTTTGAACTAATTATCTCCCTGCACACCCGTTGTCCTAGAAACTGTCTTTGCCGTGTACTGAACCAATGACCCTTCATTGGTCATAGTAATATAGGTAAAAAGAAAAAGAAAATATCTGTTCTAATTTTTTTTATGGCATATTGAATATCACTTTTTGTTATTTGTTATATCTAGAGAAATATTAAAGTTTTTTTCTATTTCATATATATTTATATTTAAAAAAAATAATAATAAAAAATTCTTCCTGTGTATACCTCACAAAAAATTGCGAGATCACGGGTATATAGGATCAGTGAAGAGAATAGATTATTCTGGCTTGGATTCGGGCCTTGGTAGCTCAGAGTGGTTTGAGCACTGTGCTAGAGACATGGGCGGGGGGGGGGGGTTCAATTCCCGGCCAAGACTTAATCTTTTCTCTTAAAAAAAAAATATATATTTATTATGGATTGAAAATAAGGTTTAAATAAAAATATTTGGTGAATATTCAGTTTTAAACAAGTCATCAGTGCATTAAATAATTAATAAGGGTTATATATTAGACTGGATTAGTAATTTTTCAATTATATTATTCAAACCTATATATATTAGGTTCTGTTCTGATCAATCACACATGGGAAGGCAATATACTTGTATATTTGTTTTTAGTAGAAAAACAACTGTCAAAGTTCAACATAATTCTTTCGAGAAACATTGTTAAGCTTTTTATAGGGGAGTTTCTTTCATTCTTATCCCATTTTTCAGATATCATTTCGTATACTAGCTTTAAATGGTGCTTTTGTAAAAATTAACTTGAGCTCTTGTTCATTATTTAAAAACCAAATTTTTTCAATAACATTTAGTATATAATTCTTTTTAATTTATGCCTGAAATTGTTAGTATTTATTTTATTTGAACTTCTAAAAAATTTGTTAATATTACACTGGTAACCTTTGTTCTAGGTGATTATGGTGGTTATTATTGTCCGTGCCACGGATCTCATTACGACAATTCTGGTCGTATAAGGAAAGGTCCAGCTCCTCTCAACCTCGAAATCCCTCCCTATGAATTTATGGATGAGTCAACACTCATTGTTGGCTAGTTTCCTAAAGTTTGTAAAACTAGATTGAAATAAAAATTATCGTGTAAATTATTCTAAATGTACATTATTTATTTAATATACCTCATTGTATATTTGTTACATATTTTAAATAAATTGTTTTAAATTCCTCTTTGATTGTATAGTCTCCTCCTTGAGAACTAATCGTTCTGTTACTACTTTTGTTGTTCATTATTTAAATTTATTTCATGAAATTGGCTAGTGTTAATAAAATTGTAGTAAATAACAAAAGGTTACTGAATTTGTTTTTCCTTATTTATTAATATATTACTTTTTAAGGGTGTTATCATTCTGGTTTGAATTGGTCAGATAATGTTCTTTTATGGAAAAATAAAATATGTTCTTCGTTTTAACTTTATTATTTAAATAATCAAGAATATAAAGGAGTGAAAGTTAGTTCAGGGATAATAACAACATAATGTGAGTAGTGAAATAATATATTTAGACAAGATAGCTTTTCTGTACTCCAGAATGAAGTTTATACAAATGGTTACAGATGAAAAAAAAATTTACTTGAAGTATTTTACCACTATTTTTTTTTTTTTTAAATGTGGCTAATTAGGTTTAAAGGTTATTATTCAAAATTAAAGGATAGAGTTCAAGGTTCTATTTTCTTAAAAGCAAATAGTAATTGCTCTAATTTGGTTTTCTGAATTTCTAATAACATTATTCTTTAAAGTAGATGTATCAGTTAAAGTCGTTTTTACATCATTTGTGGTCTGCAAATGACAGCAGCATCGTGAGATATGAATATGTGGTATGAATCGACTGGAAAGTAAACATGAACCTAGTATTTAATTATTTTCATCATAAACCAAAATTGTTTACCTTTTTATTATTTACCTTAAGAAACAACGCCATGTCCACAGTCAAAATCCTGCGATAATTATACTTGAAAGGTTGAACCATGGTGAGTGACATCATTAATTGAACAGATTTTTGTTCTGGGAGACTTTTTCGATACCATTCACCAAAATATGCTGAAGAATGAAGTTTTTCTCCCTATGCATTTTACAAGTAAATTTTAAAGTATTATTTTTACAATTCACCATTTAAATGAATTATTGTAACAACAATATTGATAGGTAAAGATACATTTCAGTACTACTGAGAGTAGGGAAATTCGTAGAGCTGCAATTGTGCTCTAGTGATTTAGAAGGGTGGTTATTAACTACCGTAATTCATCGGTAAAACTCATGATCATTGGAATTATTACTAACAAACGTTATTGCTGTTCCCCTGGTTACAATTGGTCAAAAAGAATCCTTTTAAGTTAAGGTCAGGGCCTTATGTTATTTTAATTATTGCTACTTTAATTCTAAACAATCTGTGTCATCTACTCTCTCATGAGATGTACAAACTCACAGTGGGCCATATTGTTTGGTTGGCCCTAACTGTTAAATTAATAAATATGACTCCAAGAGTTTTAAATAGCATATTATTTAAGCCGCAATGATTTCAATGAATGGGAATTTTAAGTTGAATACAGAGAATTTGCCAGAATTCTGAGGTACTTAGTTGGGTATCTACAGATAATGTGGTAGTACTAAGGGGTTTTACCCACATCTCAAATTCATACTTCCTTATACGTACTAAACAAAATTCTTTATCACTTTATTAAAATTTTCAGATTTCAACAGAAGTATCTATTTTCAGAGGAGCAGATTGGCTCAATGATACAGCACTGAGTGTCAATGTCGGAGGCCTTGATGTTCAAATCCCACTCGCTAGCAGACTTTTACTTAATCTGTTAGCGGCCGGAGATGGATTCTGAGGGACCTAGGACCTTCCTGGAACTTACCCAGCCTCTATAAAGTGGATACCCAAAATAATGGGGAAAATCTGGCGTATGAGCATGATCTAGGACAAATTACCTCCCTGGACAACCATTAACCAAGAATGTAGGATGGAAAAATTCATTAACCAAGAAGCAGTACAAACTCTGCCCTGTACTTAGGTACAGACATTCACGGGTTGTAGTGGTACAGGGTTTTTTATCTATTTTCACCACCTCTGAACTCATTTTGACTAGTTTGTATAATAATGACAAATATATTTTCTAATTATTTGTTGGATTCGTTTTCGCCCCGAATAGCAGAATGATTATTCTGCTATTAATCATTCAAATATCGGGAAAATATTATTCTGAAAATTTAATTTATAGATAAATTAGAGTTTGAGTTGAAAATGGTTCACTGGATAATTCTAATTATGGATTGAATTGGTCAGGGAGTGCAGTCAATGATAACACAGAGAACTTATTTTTGTGTTAT
Organism: Troilus luridus; assembly: GCA_964056705.1. Taxonomy (NCBI): domain Eukaryota; kingdom Metazoa; phylum Arthropoda; class Insecta; order Hemiptera; family Pentatomidae; genus Troilus; species Troilus luridus. The sequence continues at coordinate 141,557,828 of OZ057412.1, forward strand.
CATTGACTGCACCCCTGACCAATTCAATGCATCATAAATTAATTAGGTTTGGAACACCGCAATTGACATTTCTCGCCTCACACGCTTACAGCTTATTAGTAATAATTGATGTCCACTGCAAATCAGTGACATGCTATACATTAAAGAATAGATATTCAACGGAATATAGTGGATAACTATTGATCGAAGGCTTGTTTTACTAAAGTTAAGCAGTTTGTTAGGTTAGGAATTCCAACGCCATTTCTTGGGATAATTGACGAGAATTGGAACGTGAACGTGAATCATGATCAACATGAATAAGACCAATCAGTTCAAATGAATGTACCCCTGTTGAACCCACAACAAAATGAAGTCTGTGTACATTGATGATGGAAATGGTGCCTTACTTTTCCTGGATGCCCCCGGTGGTACTGGGGAGACATTCATTCTGACCCATGTTCATGCGTGTTTCGACACTGCGGTATAAGTTGCTTCTTCTGGAATAGTGGCTACATTATTTGAAAGATATCGTGCGGCTTATTCAATGTTAAAAAATGCCGTTAAAACTTCAAACTATTGAACAAATGACGCAATGATTTTACTGTCTGGCGATTTATAGTAAACATCACTAGATATTCCTATATCGACTGCTGCCGATAACATAAACGCTTGCCTCATGTTATCAAGCCTGTGGCGCTAAGGGAAGAGACTTCAGCTGGCACCAAACATGATTTCTCTAAAAAATCGCTATTGTTAATGGCCTTGTTCTTGTCGACGAATCGAGCGGATTGATTTCATTTTCTCCAAATTTTTGCAATACCGTCTCATCCAAGCTCATCAACAAAGTATTCCCGAACATTATTGCTATCTACAAAAATAACAAACGGTTGAGTAAGCGAGCAATTTTGGAGGCTAAGAAAGAACAAAGAAATGAACGACTTAAATTTCGTAATTCAGAATAAAATAGTTGGTCCTCGTCATTCATTCAAATCTATTGACTTTTTAACAAACAAAGACCAAGCCACCAACTATCAAACTGAATTTTTAACTCCTGGCACACCTCCGCACAATTTACAACTGAACGTTGGTCGGTAGTCATCATGCTTCGAAATCTAAACCAACCTAAACTTATGCAATGGGACGCGTTTGGTGATAAGAAAAGAGACGATCAACGTGATTCACGTGACAGTCCTCAAAAGAAAATTCAAAGCTGGGTAAGTTCTCATTCCGAAGATTCTGATGATCCCAACCAATATGCCCTTTTTGTTTAAACGAATTCAATTTCCACTCCATCTTGTATTCTGTCAATATGTCAGTTACCAAATCACAAGGCTAATCCTTGAGTGGTTGTGGGCTGAATATAGAAAATGCATGTTTTTCTCATGGTCAGTTGGACGTGGGATGTTCACGTGTCGGCTAACCATCCGCTTTATTCGTTCTTGCACCTTATACCAACACCTATAAAGCAAATTTCTTGCTGACACTCCTTGGAATACTTGATTTTTCTACTATTATCTTCATATATTAACCCAATAAACTATTAAAATTAATAATTTTTTTGCGTTAATAAAATCCTAAACTAAGTTTAGCTAAATTTTAGCACTACGTTCAGGCGGTACGAAGCCCACCGGACCAGCTCACATAGAAGTATTTCAGGTAAAAAACCGGACAAAAGAGGAAATCGCAAAAGTAATGTAATATTACCCAAATTGCATTTTTTTTTAACCTGCAATAACCGGTTTATTAAAAGGTAGATACCTACCCCACCTGAGTCTACATGCCTGTCCTTAGTGGCAGTCGGAATCCAGCCGTTGTATTAACTACACGTCTCTGTTCTCGTCAATCTCGTTTGTGTTACTCAGTTTATAAATCAAAACGTGCTTTTGTGGCAAACGACTTGAACAAGGAAATGGAAGGTTAGTACTACATTTTAAAGCTTGTTTCATTTATTTTACTCTGTATTTCCATCTTTTATGGTCATTAGTAGAAGACACTTTTTACAACCCAATTTTTTTATAAAGTTTGAAATATATTAGTGTTTTTGTTAATGTGTCGGGCATGGTCTTGTCAGAGTTTTGATATGTGCATTAAATTTAGAGTCTCAGTAAGTGGATCCAAGAAAAAAATCGATACCCAACGCACCCCATTATATTTTACTGTGCATCAAAGGAAACGAGACAAATTTTTTTCTTTTGTTACAGATATCTCGGGAAGAGTAAAAAAAATCACCAGGATGGAATTATATACCATTCTTAAAGAATTTAAAGGTAGACAAATGGAAGAAAATGTTTGATGTTAGAAGAAAAACTTTTGACTTTGACTTCATGTCCACCCGAAGAAATGAGTGTTCTTAATCGTTCTTTGAAATATTTCAAGGTCAAGTTTTAAAGAAAAATGGACGGCCGCGCAAAGCACTGATGAAAGGTTTGTAAAAAGTATCAAAGAATGGCTGGAAACATTAATTGAACTACCTGCGTGGTTCCACAAAGCCCAGCGATACAATTCGGAGAATTATGTGATCGAAGTAAGCGGCGCAGAACAAAAAATTTACGCGAGCAAGTACCTGTTGACGAATTAACATGTGTTGCAAGTGTTAGTCAAGGCACTTTAGAATACCGATGCGTCTAAAATTATGAAGGAGATTGTTAACGCCTACCAGAGCTAAACAATTTCAAAGCGAAATATCGTCAGCAAAAAATGAATCAAGTGCAACTATAAGAAAATACACAAAGCTAGCTTTAGCTTTGTTTTGTAGACGGTGACTTCACAAGACGGCAGTGGGAATTGATACAAAGCGGACGCAAAGAAATTTATCCTTGTTACTCGCTTTTACAAAAAGCGAAAAAGGAATGTTACCCAGCCGAAGAAAATATAAGCGTTACGGAAACAGGCATCGAAATACTGTTGCTGGATCGAACGGTTTCGCGATTGATTACCTATTTGAAAGAAGTAGTTGATACATTATCTGACTTCGAAAAGCAACATCTCACTTTAATATCCAAGTGGGGGTGTAATGGGTCACATCAAACACAATATAAGCATACAATAATAAGCAATACAGCTGCAATAGGGTGCAGTTAAAGAAGAAAAGAAAGCCCTTTTCGGAGGAAACTATAAATATTTTAGTGCCGACCAAACCTAATTATGAGTGCACTGACGACGAAGATGGTGAAGATCACGTACACTGACCAAGAAAGTAGCGATTCTAATTGATTCGACACCAAATAACTAATGTCGTATCAACATTAATTAATTTTGTAGATAAGCAGACCTTTATATGTGATAATATTTTATTTTTTCTAATATATACCTAATTTTGATAAATTATTGTCTTTTATTAAAAAAAAAGGAATATAATACAATAAATAATTTTGTCCGGGTATTTACTTGGAATACTCCTATGTGCAGCTCGTAGTTTAAAAAAAAGGGTGGTATACAGAGACTTTAAGTGTAAGTTTTTACGAATAAATCGTGTGAAACTTTGCTATGATGCCAAATGTAATTTTATAATGGCAGATGAATAACATAATTAATGATATATACATAATGTCGTCCCTAGACTCATAGATAATATCGCCCTCGCTCTTCCCTTTACTACAAGCAAGAATGGTAACATATAATTTAAATAAGAATTAAGAGGATATATATATCGTATATCAATGAAACCTGTAATACCTGTGTCTGAATAATGTTGCCGCAATAGCAAATAAGAAAGACACGTAATAGAACAAGAACCAATACATAAGCATTGTTGGCTACACCTTTTCCTCCACTTGATAGACTCTAAAACAAAATATTTTAAAAATACACAGATAAGCCTTTCTTTTTAGTTGTAAATAATTTTAAACAACAAACCTTCAATATGAGAAATGTACTTATACAGCTGTAAAGCGATGATAATATATATTCCGCAAGCATAAGAGCATTCAATAAACGATTGATTCTGAAGAAAAGCCTGCAATTGAAAAACACAAAACTCCAATTTACAGTCCGATTTTTTAATATTTTATCTGAAAGTAATTTTGATTGATAAACTAATAGTTGTTACCTTAGTAGCTTTTGGTGTAAAATAACGCACTGCTTAATCGGGTAGCCATCTTCTGTTGCTCTCCTTAAAACTTGAATCTGCCCTGATAACTAATACGCGTAATATAATTAATGTGAAAATTCCGTATGTCAGAGGTAAATTGTTGAATTTGAATTTTTATTATCTCGTTTATATTATTGTGGCCATATTTTTTTAATACATGTATCGTAAATAAACTAAAAGGATAGTTTATTCACTACTTCAATTATAAAGCTTAATCTTTATATTATAATTAATATAAAAGATAGTAATAGTATTGTTAATTTTAAGAAGGGGAGTAAAAAGGAATGATCCAATTACAGAGGGATCACATTTACCAACATCATCAGTCGCCTTTACGGCCCTACATTAAGCGCTAGGCTAAAAGCATAATGTTAACGGGAAAATACCTGAAGAACAGGCTGGTTTTCGGGCGAACAGGTCATGTATTGACCATATATTTACCCTCACCCAGCTGATTGAAAAAAAGTATGCTTGCAATAGCGAGGTGCATATGGTCTTCATAGATCTCCAGAAAGCCTATGATACGGTCCCATTATCCAAACTATGAAAATCACTGGAAAACATGAAAATATGCAAACAGTTAATAAGAGCCATCAAAAGCTTATATAATGGGGCCAAAGCTAGGATAAAACTGAGGAATGGACTGACAGACCACATCCCTATTACTAAGGGTCTCAAACAAGGATGTTCTCTATACCCTTTGTTATTCAACCTATATGTTGAAGAGGTCCTAAGAATTTGGATGAGGAAGTGTAGGGGAATGGGTTTACAGATTAGTAATAAAGTCCTCTGCAACTTACAATTTGCTGATGACCAGGTGATAGTCACAAGTGATGATGAAGATTCCAGCTAAATGCTAAGAAAACTTCCTGCTTGGGGTCTGGAAATGAACTGGAGGAAAACAAAGTACATGGCGATACATGCGAATACAACCCTATCCCTCAAAAATTGGGAACTTGGAAAAACCCATGAATTCAAATATCTAGGCAGATGGCTAACAGACGATGGAAGCTCCAATGAAGATATAACAGATGAAATTGTGAAAGGCAGAAAAAGTATTGGGTGTCTTAACTCTGTTCTGTGAAACAAAAAGGTTAACATCAAAACAAAAAAAATGATGTTTCACTCGTTGGTTGAAAGTGTTGTCCTCTACTTATCCGAAACGTGGACGATTACGAAAAAGGAAGAAACGAAGTTGTTGGCCGGGGAGATGGACGTCTGGAGACGCTGTTGTGCTATTTCTAGAATTCAGCACGTCCCTAATAGAACAATTAGGCAATTGGTTGATCAGGAAACAACGATCCTCTTAGCAATAGAAACAAGAAGATTGAAATGGTATGGCCACTTAAAAAGAATGGCAGAGGACCGATTGCCAAAAACAATCTTCCACATTTCCCTATGGAAAGAAGGAAATGAGAACGACCCAAAAAAGATTGTTGCAGGATGTAGAGGAGAGCATGGCAGCGAGGGGTCTTAGAGAAGAAGACTGGCTGAATCGAGATCTGTGGCGAGACCTTTTAGAGACGTAAAACGACCAAGTTGTTAAAAATCCTATACTAATATAATAAATGCAAAACTTTGTATGTATGTTTGTCCCTCTTTCAAAACTACTGAACGGATTTGGATGAAACTTTACAATAATATAGGTTATACATCAGAAGAACACATAGGCTACAATTTATAATGATTTTGTGTAATTTGGTCATAACATAACGATAAATATCATTACAAAAGTACTAGGTTATAACACATTATCAATATTACCTCCAGCATAAGGTCAGTAGGTAATCGTGGTTATTTTATTTAATTGTTAAATATTGTTAGCATCCCCCTGAGTAGCTTCCTCACCCGTTTCTTACTCGCAAAATCTACATATTTTCGCTACTAATATTATAAATGCGAAAGTTTGTTAGGATGTATGTTTGTTACTCCTTCACGCAAAAGCTACTGAACGGATTTGGATGAAACTTTACAGTAATATAGGTTATACATCAGAATAACACATAGGCTACAACAAGGACGGATTTAAGAGGGGGGCACGGGGCCATGTGCCCCCCAGACAGCTTTTTGTGTACTGTGGAGAATCCATTATAGTACATAATCAAAGGCAAAGGCATAGTTGTTAAAATAACAGAAAGAACATGAGTGAAACTATTGTTTTGATATCCTACTATCCTACTAATATTATAAATGTGAAAGTTTATAATTTACAATGATTTTGTCTAATTTGGTCATAATATAACGATAAATATGAAGTAAGCCCCACACTAAGATACATATATATTAATCTGCTAATATCACATTCCCCATTTCGATCCTCCTACAAGGGACCGATATTTAGACGGTCTTGCAGAACTCACTACCGACACCAGTTGTGGCAAAGTGTCATGCAAGTCCAAAAAGTTTTCGCAGTATTTATTATCTACTCCTCGCCGAAATACAATAATTTCCTCATTTAAAAAAAAGAAGGTTCTTCTGTACGTTTCATGAACTATATTACATTTATGTGATAGATTATAGATTTATGCCACCATTTATATTACAGAGAGTGGCATTATTTTTGAAAATTACAATTACCTGATTTTTCGATGTGGTCGTATGAAAATTTTTTTTTGCTTAAAATAAAAAATATCAGAGATTTTATCAGATTCATAGTGAATGTTATTGCAACTGTCACACAATATATCTGCTGCTTCGGTTAATAAGCGGTTAAGTCGAAATTTGTCCAAAATGAGTCAATTTTACATGGGGAAGCGGGTTCATATCGTTATCGTAGTGCATAGTCAGGCCTTGGCTTAAAATTGAACTATTGACTATATTTGAACTCCTAGTCCAGCCAAAGACTACGAGAATGACATTTATTGATTGATGTTAACGTATGTCAAAAGTATAGAGTTGTTAAGAAAAATTCAAAGTTATACAGGAGGGAATAAAAAGTTTTTTTCCAGAACACTCTGTATTGTTTTTTTATTAACGACTAGCTTTTGCCCGAGGCTTCGCTAGCGTGGAATTTGGTCTACCACATAAAGTTTCGTGACAGTACATTTTAAATAAATAATTCGAATAAAATTCTGCCCTCTGAGTAGCTTGCTCACGTGTTTCTTACTCGCAAAATCTACATACATCTAATCCTTTCAGTTTTAATTTCTCGCTGCTGGCGTACGACAAGTAAAATCGTTATACTAAGTAATCCTTTTCAATAACATTTCATATTAATCCTTTACTGACACGAACAACAGTAAACTTCTGTTTGTAAATCAGTGTCAATGTATGTTTCACAGCTGAGCTGATCCGTTTGTGATGAAATTTGATATGGATAATCTCAAGCCTGGGGAAGGACATAAGCTACTTTTTATCAATACACTACACAGGCGAAGTTTATATAAAACTGTAACCTGATTGACTAACACACCCAGCAGAAGCCACTGAACTTAGCATCTTGTAATTTGTAGATAGGTTCTTTGTATAATTTAAGAAAGAAATTTGTATAATTCCACCCCCAAGGGTTTCCCCCTTAATATACTAGGGTTTCAAAGATTGTATGGCATCCGTCAGTTTTGAAGTTAGACATCTGAAATTTTGGATGTACGAGTAACTTATAGTTAAAAAAAAAAAAGAAGAAGACTTTTTTTTTTTAAATGATGAAATTATTATATTTCGGCGAGGAGTAGATAATAAATACTGCGAAACCTTTTTGGACTTGCATGACACTTTGGCACACCTGGTGTCGGTAGTGAGTTCTGCAAGACTGTCTAAATACCGGTCCCTTGTAGGAGGATCGAAATGGGGAATGTGATATTAGCAGATTAATAAATATGTATCTTAGTGTGGGGCTCAGCAAATATTTAAAAATAAGACCAAGCCTGATATGTACCTTCCACAAAACCAAAACATTCGAGCGTTCCTTTCACAGTGTGGAACTCAATCCGTCCTAGTATCCGACATGCTTCATCCCTATCCTCATTTATATCGTTGCTTTTCCAACACCTCTTGGCTTCCCAAACTTATGCTCTCTAAGGAGGCTATCATTTGATTAAATTAACCAGTATTGAATAATAGATTTTGTTGTTTTGTATTTTATATTATTTTTTTTGGCTGTTTTTGTTTTTGTTGTAAAGAAAATAAACATTATATAAAGAAATTATAACATTCTAGCTCATGTATTTATTGGTTGTTATAAATTTATATATTCTCTTTAGTTGCTAAGTATTTTGTCATGATTTGTACTTTTTATTTACGTTTTTTTTGCCACTTTATAAATACTTTATGATTTTCATTATGGCGAGATGTATACTATGTTTCTTTTTCTGTTCATGTTTGTAATTCTTAAGGGACTTAGTCCCAGAATAAAGTTACTTTTCTTTTCTATTCTATATTCTCCAATCATAATCAGTAATCCTCCAAAGAATTATCCTCTAAAATATATTTTAATATTACATCTGGTTTTTATAACATCAAAATAAAAGCCTCCTTGTTTATTAATTATTTACATAACTAATAAATGTTCATATTCATTGATGAATTAATATGCATGCGTTGTGAGGGTCTAACATAATTTTTTTTAAATTGCAAATGAGTTTACTCTACAATAGTATCCAAAGAGAGCTATGGAAGGTTCATTCCATCTTTCATTTATTTTATCTGACTCCTATTAATTTATTGCTATATTTCATTTCAATAAATATTTTGAAAAAATATTTAATATATTAAGTTAGAAATAAAATGTTAGTGAGAATTTAAATAAAAGTATGGTAGTACCTTCTAACATTCAAATGACTCAATTATAATAAAACCTCAATTAGCGAATAACTCAATATCCAGCCATATATTTTGTCCCAATTGTGTAATTTAAGTCAGAATGACAAAACCATTTTTCTTATTATATACTGCGGAGTTCTATTGCTTATTTGGTCGATTCTAGTTTAATTTTTCTGTTCTGTAATTTGTATTAATATAGTGTTACTTTTAATTTAATAAATAATAATAATAACACTTTAATAAGTACTTTTAATCTTTAAAGATGAAATGAGAAAAAAAGGAATGGTTTCATAAAATATTGTATTATATATATAGATAGTACTTAACTCCGTTCTTGAAACATCCTAAAATTATTTGATACTGACGAAAACTAGGCCAATAACATATGTTTTTAAAAAAAGCTAGTAGAATAAGTAGGGGAGGTTTATATAAATTGAACATGAAGTTGCTTCAGAATCTCTCGGCCGAAAAGCTAAAGGAACAAGGAATGATTGATAAAATATGGAGTGTGAAATGATATCGAAAAGAAGAAAGAACTTCATGGAAAAATTCTCTCAAACAAAAACAAGAAAATAAAAATCCAAACCAAGGAATCTAAATAATGAGAAAATAGGCTATAAGTATATTTTGGGAAAGAAACGTCATAACGCTGTATAAGGGAGTGTCCTGTTATAGATCTGTTCAAAACCATGTTACAGTCAAACAGATCTACCCAGAAATACAAAGGGAAAAGTAGTAGGTCTGTTATAATTACATCAACCTCTATTTCTTCTGTCAATGCCAAAATTTAGAACTATAATAGTTATTTTATGGTAATTAAACATGTATAAAAAACTCCGTAAACGGTAATTCTATAACTTCAAAATTGAAAGATTGTAATTCGATTAATTAAATAAACAATTGATTCATTAATTGGAGATTAAATTAAATATTATATTCTATGTTAGCTCTTAAAAAATCCTTATCCGGTAGCGTGCTAGAGCGCAAGCAAATAAAAGTTATTAGAATTATTGAAAAGTTTATATATGATACGTAGTTAGATGAAAACTAATGGTTAATTTAAAAAAATATATATTTACTGAAGTTTACCTACTGAATTATAACAAGTTTATATATGATACGTAATGGCAAGTAGAGAATCTATCCACTGGTAGAACTCAAATAACAAATTCAACTTAAAATGTCACGAGGCTATCTTCTATTTAGACGCCAAATAGGATTATCGGGAATGGAAGAGATGGCTAGGTTTGAAACTAGTGCGTTTGAGTGAGAAAAAAGTTTTTCATGAAAAGATTAATACATATCGGGTTTCGGCCCAGCAACAAATGGGACATTAAGATCATTACGGATGACTACATCCGTAACAAATTAAGCAACAATGGGAATTTTAGGAAAGTTTTTGGATTTTAAGGATTGGATGCGAGAGTAATTCGATGGCTTCGTAGAACACTAGGTTAGAGTTAAATTAAAAATAACATAGATCTATTTGAGACTGAAAAGATACGATAATTTATGTTTGTCAGATTTTAATCTACCTGTCTCTACCTACTTATCCCCATATCCGTGTTAAAGCACCGGATTGATATAATCCAACACATTACTAAAAAGGAAATAGCTTTTGTTTTGTTTCTTCATAATTACCTGCGTCGTAAGAAAAATTATCAATCCTGTATATGCTGCATTTGTAAATCCTGTGCAAAGACATGTTGCCACTTGGTAGAGTAGTCCTGTCAAGTAATTATAGGCTAGAAATGGAGGGATCCAAGAAGCTTCTACGAATTTTTGTGGACTTTTAAAAATGAAATATCTGATCAAGAGGTTAATAGTGCGTAAAGGATAATAGCCACAAAAGACATACATAAATATCTTTGGGTATTTGATTGATGATTTGTTGGCTCTGAAACATAGGTAAATTATTAACTTATGTAAGCTAGTTTTTTTATATTAATAAATTACATTTTTGTATATAATTAAGATGTACCTAATCATAATATATAAATATAATTATTCGTATTGATTTCTACTACCTGATATCAAGAACAAAAATCTATTACTGTATCTAAACTGATCATGTATAAGAGTTAACAAATAAGTCAGCGCAATGGCGTTTATTTTGAAAAGATTTTAGTTGATTAACTTTAGTTAATTAAGATGCACATGTATTTTAAGTTGTGTCAAATTATGAATTATAAAATATTTTCGAAGCCCTATCGTTTTGTATATCGTCGTGAAAAAGTTTCAGGAGAATAAAAACTGTTCATCCAAAATCTAGGTTCATTCAAAATCAGTGCGTTTCACCTATGTCATTAGACATTGTTTATATGTCTTATAAATGGCTATATGAATTTTATATCAATCATCAATCCTAAATCAAACGCCTATGGACCGAAAACGATAAAAAAATTTCACATTCCATACTTTGCATTTGTATAATATATATTGTATCTATAAGGATGGACATGTAAGGCCCTCAAAACAAAATCTGTCAGCGTTAAAGTATTACAAGTCTGCACTATATTCAAAAGATTATAAAAATGGAATAATGTTCAATTTTGGATTTATTTGTCATTTATTTGTCTATCACATTATTTATATGGTTTGTTGGTATATTTTAAGATGCAAAATATGTAGGTCATTAGCGCTCGATACAAGTACCTTAAGGCTAGGATTTAAAATATTAATAAGAAAGTACATTAAAAAAATATACTGGGATGGATTTTAAAATTGTTTTTTTATAATTTATAAATTGGCAATTATCTTATTCCAATAGTTTAGATTATTGTATTCATTAATACTTGGTTTGTTTTAAATTGTGAAATTTATTTTTAAAAGGGGATAGTTATAGATATTATCAAAACAGTTAGTAACTGCATTCATGAATAAAACTAATGTATTGTCTTAACCTACGCTTCAGCAGGCAATGCGGTAACATTTTAGCCAGCATTATAATATTTTGTTCCCTCAATTGTTTATCTTAACGAAAAAAATGCACAGCCATTTACTGCGTAAAACATAAAATTACTTAGAATGATTTACCTTTTCAGTATTTCTACATTTTTTTCGTCCTTAGAGGCTTCCTTCGACAATTTCTCAAGATTATCTAGAATATCGACAGTTTCTCTCTGATTCAAAGCTATACTAATGAATTTACAAAATATTTGACTGAGAGCTATCAAGAAGTGGAGAGTTTGTAGTTTTGCTATTACTGGTTTTGGTTCGAAATAGGCGAATAAAATGAGAGATGTCCCAAAAATGAAATAAGCACAACTTTGATAGATCACATATGCTTTCAAAAACAAACCGCCGTTCACATAAACCATTCCGGAGAAATTCAGGCAAAATAACATGAATTGTTTTGGCTCCATTCTCAATTGTACCTGAAAAACAAATGAAATTTCAGCAAAGCAATCGTGATGGTGTTAAAAAATTAGTAGTAACAAATGTATTTTGAAGGATAAATTGGGAAAATAAGTGTGTTTTTTTTTTTATTTCAGGAGCGCTTTCAACGTGAGTTACTTATGTCACTGCTCATGCCGCTCCTTACAATGTAGTTTTACTCCGTAAGATCCCGATTTTACTTTTTTGTTTGTTTTTAACTTAGCGCTAGGTTAAGTGACCGAAGACCGGTTATGGCAGACATATTATTATTCAGTTAACAGCTGTGAATCGACTAAATGGAGGCCCTCCTGTGGCTCACTCAGTTTCTATATATTTGATACTATTAATTGGTATTCGTGTTGTATAGCTATTGGTATTGTATATAGTGTTAGTTGTACTAGTATTGATATCTATAAGAGATTCAAACTTGGAGGTTGAAATATGGCCAAATCACTTCCTCGTACAACCGTTTGCGACCACTATCATAAACTTAACATTAATGGGTTTTGGTGGTGTTGATTTTAATTGAATATTACACCGGACAGATTTAAATTACTTCAAAGTCTCAACAGATTACTCGAAAGTTATTTAAACATTATGGTTTGCTTTATTTTTTATTCGACATGAGTGGTTTGTTTATATTAATCAAATCAACAGATCACTTTTATCGGGTGCTCGAAGGCCGATTGAGAGATACGCGATCGCTTGGTATGCTATAATACAAGATTTTGGTCATTTTAAAAGTCTTGGAGACTTGTACTAGCCAGATACTAATTACCTAGGGCATACAGCACTGTAAACGGCTAGCCCCACTTGTTTGGTTAACATTGCCTTATGATAGTAATGAGTATAATATGGATAAATACGTAGCATTACATGGAAAATTATATCAAAATAGCTTAATGACTAACAGATTTTAAAGGTTTTCCATCAAATCTATCAGAGTGTTATTTCAACTAACTAAAAAATCTCTCTGGAAAACTACTATTTTTTTGTTACCTTATACTATCGATTTAAATAACTAAATACTTTTCTTCTGGTTTTAATAACGCCAGAAAAAAAATTTACCTCTATTCGACCAAAGGAATAGGAATTGAATAATTGGCTTCAGTGGTGACTCGAACGAGCAATGAGTATTCCTCAGTTAAACGGATCCATTATTTAGCCATGGCACGCCCTTCGTTTCATCGTTGTTGACCCTCCCCCTTGTTTTTTCCACTTTCAATATTTAACTCTCCAGGGACGAGTGGATGGCAGCGAATCGATAAGTAAACAGATCCTGAGAATACTTACTCAGTTCTCGAAACATTATGATAACAAAGCAGATTCCGAGAAAAAACATTTCCTCAACAAATGAAGCAGATTTTATTTAGACTATTTGTGTGTATTAATGTGAGCTGTAAATTGAAATGAAAACTTTACTACGTTTTACTGAGACAGTTTTGGGTAAATAAAGAAAAGAAGTTAAATAACACGCTTTTATAAGCTTCGTCCGTATGTAAAGGAATCCTTTTGTAAAATTATTTTATTGAATTGTACAACTGTAATATATACATCTAGTACAATGGCTATATGAATAAATAAATACATGAAAGGACATGTAGAGGCACTACCCACTGGCATCACTCTAAAATGGAATCCTTGAATTTGATTTTCGGCCACTTTAAAACATCGAATTAAATTGAAACAATGCACAATTCTCAAGAACCGATGATCATACTATAATAAATTAATAAGTTTTGATCTTTTGATCTTCAGGATTAAAGATGTTTTATACCCCAAGACGCAGTAGTAGACACACTACATAGATAGGAATCTAATAGTGCGGGTATGGAAGGATTATAGATTGCCAGGAAATCAAACACAGTCCACCATGTACTAAAGACCATCTCCACAATGTCTATCACCTGTGTTTTGTTTCTGATCTGTACTTTACTTTTAGGTCTTCTTGTATTATATGCAACGTTCCATATCCCGTTCGTTGTTTATAGTCCATAATCTTCTGTTCATGTTTATGACCTAGTGAAGATCAACCTGATTCACCTCTGGGGAATGACCGTTTATTTTTTAACGGCTCCTCTGTCTGGGGGTTTTCAAGAAACAGATCTGCAGATATTATTAAAATGGGCTAGGCTCCCTACCTCCAAATTAAATTTTTATCGATCATTAGCTGAGGTAAGTCGTTCTTGGAGAGGATATAAACCCCAATTCATCTCGGCAAATAGGCTCCTAGTACCTCCACGGTAATGTGGTTTACAACAATGTACTAAGAAGACCTCGAACGACGCTGAATAGGAATAAATGGTCTGTTTCCTTCCCTTGATCATAAAATTTGGACAGAACCCCATCATGGTCGAGAAGAATTGCGAGACCCAACAGTCTGGGAAAATCCATTTTTCTTATAACCATGAGCGGATGGTGGGGAAGTATATTTTAAGGGTTGTCACAACCCATCGATTCCACTAATTCCCGGTCTCTTTTTTGGTTATCGTTTTCCATTTACAAGGGCACACGAAAATCCTGATATTTACATTGTGTGGTATATTTGCTGACCTCAGTACCAATTGTAACTTCTCGTTACCACATTGGCTTCTCAGTCTTCCTCTCATGCTTTCCAAGAATGCGAATAACACAAATATAGAATAAAGTAAGAAATATTAATTATTTTAAACCCATTGTTCGCTCTGATTTAAAAGAAAGCGATTGGCTTTCACAAGTACTATTTAATTTAGCGCCAGAGAAGGCAATTGAAAGACACCGAAAAACTTACAGTTATGTTTAAAAAAACCCTGTACTACTACAACTCTTGATGGGTCTTGGGTTCCGTAAGTAGTAGAAAATGTACTGTTTCTCAAGGGTTATGCAGGGAGATGATTTGAACATCTCCAGCCCCATGCCAGGTTTCCCCGCTATTTTGGGTACCCATTTTAAAGAGGCTGATTGAGCCCCAGGAAGGTCTGGGGATCTCAAAGGGTCCATCCGTAGTGGTTAACAGATCAAATAAAATCTGCCAAACCCACATTGGAACCCGAGATCTTTGGCAAGGTGACTCAGTTTTCTATCACAGAGCCACTCTGCTGGTGCAGTACCGTGATGACAGCTGGTAAGGCTCGATCAAAGCAAATTCTAAATATCTATTTGATTATATTAATACTGCCTATGATAAAAAAAATAAAATAATTAAGAAAGAAATAAAGGTGATAAAAGCTTCTGTTTTTCAGTTTCAACATTACTTAACAAGCACTTTTGTTCTGAAACTTAGAAATTAAAATTTATAAAACTATTATTCTTCCAACTGTTTTGTATGTGTGTGAGGTGTTATGTTCTCTGAAAAAGGAATCTGTATATATGTACAGAAATAAGATCTTTGAAAAACTATGAGTTCATTGGAGAATTCGGGTTACGCTATACAATTATGGAGAATTGTATGCAACCTTTTCACATTATAAAGATAAAGCATAACAATGATTGAGATAGCTTGTAAAGCAGGGTTACTTACAATCATTGATGGAGTTTTGTACTCAAGAATGATATCAGTATCAAGTTTTCTTTCAATCCTTCTAAAGTTCATTTAGATTTTTCTTATTATTATTAAATTCTAAATAAATATCATCACACAATCAATCTATTTGATTTACTGAGTTGAGAAAAAAAAAATAGAAACAAACATTTTGTACTTAATCCAAAAATAAATGTTCACTTTCACTTCATTTGTTGCCTAATGCCCCTAATTATAGTTTCCTTTCTATTAGTCTGTGAATACCTCCATTTATTTACTACTCCATATCTGAATGTCACCACATTTGAAGTAAAAGCAATTCCTGCTCTATTCCCATTGAAAAAATATATCTGTGTGTCACATTTAGCATTTAATTCTGAAGTGCAAGTTATATTACATGAAAAATTGAGTTTCATAAGTGTGAGTTGAAACTCACCAAAAATGATGTGCCTAGAAAGTTCCCTGACTAGAAAAAATACTTTACACAGGAACAATGAGCTCGCTCTCTCTATGTCTTTGTCTTTCAGGTTTTTCAATCATTATCATTAACCCAGAATCTGAAACTGATCAAAAACTCTGCACTACCTCTCAATTCAATTAATTATTGTAAATTCAATCAAACCAGGTCAGAGAAAAGACACATTTTGAGGAAATTTTTATAACTTCTATTTACCATACAGGGAAGGCCCCAACAAAATCCCTCTTCTTTTTTTTTGGCCATAATCAATATTTATTTTTTACTTGAAATCTGTATAATAAAAACATGATCAAAAGACATAAAATAAATTTTAAGGAATTCAACAATTATCAAAACATGTGTTTTTTTTTTCATTAAACGGTTCCAGTAATTTTTTTTTACCTATTAAAACATAAATGTCTGTATCCTTATGTCTAATCTCTCAATAAGCTATAACTTCAACTTATGTTTCTAAAAACTTTTTGAAGATTGTGAAACCAACTTGGCTTAAATATTACACCTTTTAGCGATATGAGAAAGCCTAAAATCCAAGGGTTGAATTTAAATCATTACTTTTTGAGCTTTCTCTTTGTTTAGCTCAATTCAAAAGTAATGATTTTTTCAATTATTAGTAAAATGCACTTAACTCAAGCTGATCTACAGGTTAACTGCATATACTTCCTATACATAAATACAAACAAACAAAAAATGAATTGCCTAAGTTTTATAATGGTAAATAAAAATAATTTATGCCTTGAAGCCATTACTTCTACTTGCAGGATTGCCTATGTTTCATCTATATATAATAGATCCAAGTGGTGGTATAATAGGGTGAAGGCATCAGTGGCAAGAAAGAAGGCGGTGGAGAGAATAAAACTCGGGGAATCAGCAGGAAGAGACTGTATTGGCCCTGAATTCATCAAATATGGCAGAACAGAACTATCGAAAGTATTGGAGTCTTTTTCAGAAATTACTTACTGAAAAAGCAATCCTTAAAGAATGGGTATGTTTGCCTATGATTCTTCCGATACTCTAAAAGGGCATTACTTGTGAATGTGAGAATTACAGGCCTATATGTATACCCCAGATTGTGTACAAACTATCCACGTAAATATTAGAAAGGAAGCTGATAACGACTTGGAAGAGGAACAGGCTGCTTTCAGGCCTCAATGCCAATCCTATAACCTTATATTTGCTCTCATAACAATCATAAATAAGTTATGTGAACGAGGAAATTGTCTAACTAGCATTTATAGATCTGAAAGCTGCCTTTTATTTAGTCCCTTGGGAAGAACTGTGTAATGCTCTTTCTGTAAAATACACCCCGTAAGGATTCATAAAAGCAATCGAATCGACCTATTAAGATTCCAAAGGAATAGTAAAGATAAATAGAAGAGAGTCCAACACCTTTGCAATTATGAAAGCCATAAAGCAAGGTGATAGTTTAAGCCCCCTCCTGTCCATTGTATTTATGGATGAAATTGTGGAATTACATAAATGTGGGAGAGCCCACACTACTATTGGCAAATTGAACATGAGGATGATCAAGTAATGATATTCGCAGATGACATTGGACAGCATTATAGCGGATACTATAGATAGCTAACAGGAAGCTGTAATTAAACGAGAAGCTATTTTGGAAAGAATAGGAATATATTGCAATACTTTGCAAAAGGTGAAACAATGAAAATAGTGTATGACTACACTTTTCTCGGAATGATCAGCAGGAATGGAAAGGTAGACCAGGAGATATCCTAAAGGATAAAGAAGGCAAACTCAATCTACGACACATACAGTTACAGGGAAAAGATATGTAGAGAAAAATGTTAAGGTACATATCTTTAACTGTTAACGATGGATAATTTGATTACCTTATAGAAGTTTGTTTGTTTTAATCATAGAAAATGAAATAATTTCTTCTTTCATTTTTTTTTTTAGAAAAGAAAAACATTTTCTTTTACACCTTTTTGGAAAACTTAGGACTTGAAGAGGCACTATATAGCACCCCACATGCAGGTGTTAGTTCAGCTCTTCATCGATTCGACCACTTCAAATTGACCAGATTTGTTGCCTCAACCTTCTGACACCTTGCTTGCCCCCCAGACAAGAATCTACTTTAACATAGGACATTTTTTTTTGTTCACAATAGTTCTAACAGCAAATCTGATAAATATTGATACTGATAAACATTTATTTTATTTATAATTGATAAATATTTATTTTATTTGTAATTAAATAAGGTTAGATTTATTTATCATAAGTTTAAAATATAAATTTGTAGTTATTATAACTTTGCTGATGATACAAACGTTTAAATTATCATTTCGATTTTCAGTTTGATCAATTAGTTCTTTTTTATCAAAAGTTTTATTTAATTTTAATTTATAAAAATGATTTATTTTCTTAGGTTAATGAAAGGTTACGTTAAAATTGCATGCGATTTGGATTGACTGAATCAGGAGTTTTTATTTTTATTTCCTTTTCAATTTCGGAGTTCTCATCAAATGGTCCTACTATTTCGCAGAGGAGCTCATAAACCAAACTTCTTTAATATACAGAAGTGAAAGCTGGGTACCATTAAATACATATTTCCGGAAAGTAGTGGGCCGAGCTAGAAGAGATCATATCAGGAATGAGAGAATCTAGGAGTTGTATCTCTAGAGAATACTCTTAAAAAGAGGCAACTTAGATGGTTTGGACATCTCAGGCAGATGAGTGAGGACCAGCATCCAAGAAAATACTTGGAAGTCAGGCCAACAGGAAAACGTCCAATAGGGAGACCCAGAATTGAATGGACTGACTATATCTCTAGTATGAGAGAGAAGAGAGGCAAAACTGGAGTGCCGTGAAGGTGCTGCCTTGGAATCGGGAGGCTTAGTTTGCCCGGACAGAGGCACATCTACGCTGAAATCTACCAAGGAGGAAAAGAAAGAGAAAATAAAAAATTAAAAAATTATTTGTTTAATAAATATAAAAAAAATAACAACAAAATCAAATTAACAAAAACCGAAATCAAAATAATAATGTAACCATAAAATCGAAAGCTCTTGTCAAATGCTGAAACTATTTGTAAACAAAACATAAATACAAAATTATTAATGTACTGGAAAATTTTTAAAAAATGGAAAGGAACTATTGTCAACTAATATTTGTATTTATTAACATTAGAAATTGTCAAAGTAATTTTATTACAACCCATACATAAAACATGAATGAGCTTATACACATGTGACTGGTTGGTGTTTATGGTCGTATATGTTATGTATAGATCATTCAAATAATCAGAAATGATAAAATAAAATTAACTGTAAACAATAAATTAAAACATTGTGGTCTTACATATGGTCTAATTACACTTAAGTAAAACTTTCAATTCTGTTAAGTAATAAAATTGTTATGCCTAATATGTACACTGTTCTATCGAACAGAACGAAAGTTTTTGTATGATCCAATATATTACAAATGCTAATATAATTTAATATACTCAATTCAGTTAAAACACTGATTCTCACTATGACCACTTAGCACTGCACTATATTTAACTTGAGTGATAAATTGTACATTTCCTAAATTATAAGAATTACAAAACATATTTTTAAACTTCCCCTTCTAAATTCATTGCAATATAGTCACTTCACTAAACCTAATTTTTTTGCTTCTATTTCATAGATGAGCAGGCGCCACATTTTCACAACAAAAACTTCAGCTTCTTCATCCAGCACCTATAAAATTACAAATTATTAGCTGGATACAAAACGTTTTTAAAAAGTAACTGATTCACTGATAAACTAGAGATTAACAAAGAAATGACAAGTTGTCCTGCTCTATACTCAGAAAGTTGTATCTCTTCTAAACTTATGAATTGTGATCGACAGATACTGATGTCTATGATGGCAAACTATGGCACAAATCGCCTTTAAAAGGCTGCTGCTAATTTGAATGATTTTAATTATCAGTATTCTGTTTTATAATCTTTGCTATTGACATAAAATATTTTATTAAAGACACATTTTTATTAACAGCACAAGTTATTAATTACAAGAATGATACAGTGAGTAGATAATTACACTATTGGAACGGAGCATTACATTGTATAATGTTACCTTAGCAAGGTAAATTTTTTTATAGAGGAAGATATAATGACGTGAACATTTAACATGTTGATTCTATTGTTTTCCACAAGTATAATCATGCATTTGTAGAGCATTTTTAAAGGAGAAAGATAAAAGGAAACAGAATTACCATTTGGACATCATCAAGAATTCCTTGTGGTGCACTTCCGGCTAAAACCTTGGAACATATAAAATCAACAAGAGTTGGCTCAGGTTCACCAATATATTCAATTATCTTCTTGTTGATCCATGGCCTAATCCTACGTTCCATTAGTTGCTAAAACAAAATCAATCAAACACTATTAAAGTTTGTAGACCAAGAAGGCAATAACATACAAGATAGAGATCAATAATTTATTTTGAATGTTCTTTTAAATAAATTTATTTTTATTAAAAATATAAGTATATAGCATATCTATGGCGAGTCTATGTTATGTGAGCAAATGAGCTCTCCCTGGTACTAAGGTTGTCATCATAAAGATAGGAAGGTTGTTTAATTTTATTATTATTTTTTAAAATTATGATCCTACTTTAAATACACTAATAATAGAGGCAATAAAAAATATAAGCCAGTCATGGGCCATTTCTTTGTCAATTTTAGATCAGCATAGAACAATAACAAAGAACAGCTGTAAAAGTCTCAGGAGGAATTTAAAGTCACATGACTAGTGAAGATAGTGATGAAAAATTCTAAATGCACAATCCATATAGATCCAGACTTGTATGAAGTACTACAAACTAGCAGAAGAGTAATTCAAGGATACGCCCCATGCTAGTTCATATTTATAATAATATAAATCTTTATTAAAAAATGCCCAAGCATAGTCTTTATATATAAGGACATGTCCTTTCTATTTATCAGGGCATTAAAAAAGGTTGCTTACTAATTAAAAGTATAGGCAAGTCTATTTTTCAGACTTTCCGATCTTAGACTAGATTGAACCATTTGGCCTTCTCACATATAAGAAAATAACATTTTAACCCTCCCAAAATTTGAGAATTTACGTATCAAGATACTTAGAACTAAACCAACAATCATAAAAAGGTTTTAGTGGGTGAAAGAGGTATATTTATCTCTCTTATTACTGCCAATAGGTTAACCAGAACATTGAAGGAGGTTTAAAGGAAGGAAGCTTGAAGGAGTATCTCTATAAACAAAACATTAAGTTGTAAGGGAGATGTAAAAAGTGTCGAAGGTAACTAGATATCCGAGCAACGACTTTTCATACCACCATAAATGTTTGTAAGAAAAACCTAAAATTTTATAGACGAGTTGAAAATGAAAGTGTAGAAGTTTTTCTACAAAAAAGCCGAAGATTGGTATTTCAGAGAAATCTACAGCAAGCTTTGACTGTAATAATTTGTTAAACTGTTTTGTAAATGATTTATTTGGATATAATATAAAACTTTCTCTGATTAACACAGGATTAAGCATAACATAAATTTTGATTCAATTCATGTAAGTTCCGTACTTTGAATGCAGGTATGAACCTGAAAATTTAGCTTATAGCACCTTAATTTATGCAGCTTTCACATCACTACGAGGAAAATGTTTACATAAATATCTACCACTCTACGATGATAGGGATTGAACAACTAAAAAGTTTTTCTAACCTTTCTAAACATTTGTTTTAAAACATTTCTAAACTTTTTTTTGGTCCCAGTGACAACTTTGTGATTTTTTTTTAAAAATAATTTTCTTTAGGTAAGGGGGTTATTTACTTAGTAATTGCTAATTGATTTTAATATATTTCAGGTGTATTTATTTATATTTACATAAATATAACCACCCCTATGACCAAGAAGGTGATAAATTATAGTTTTAACATTAAAAATAAATCAAATAAAATAAAGTTGGCTTCACATTGGCAAGCAAACCAGTCATTTTTATGGCTCATCCCATACAATGAATAATGATATAAATGGTAAATGGACATATAAAAGAATTTACTCACATTATCAACTGCAGCCCAATCGAGAATGTAAGAAAACAAAGCAGCCTTATCAGTAGGGATTCGATCAATGAGAGATTTAATGTGTTTCCGTTTTTCTTCTTGACTCTTAGCATGCTCTTCCTTTTTATCTTCTTTGTTATTATTTTGTTGAATAGGAACCATTTCTTGAATTGATTCTTTGTCTTTCCCACTATTTTCCTTACCATTTCCTTTTTTCTTTTCTTCACTGTAGTCTAAAAAAAAAAAGTTGTCTAATTAATTTCTTAGTCAGGGATTCTAATGCAAGCTGATGAACAAGTGAATGATATAACGTGATAAAAAATAAACTGAAATAATAAATATTCCCTAAAAAAGACAAGTAACGTTGAAAACCTTAAACTGAGAATTTCATAGGCCAGAAGAACCCTTCGAATAATTGTAAAAAATAGGCAATATTTTTTTTTTAAAACCAACTCTGTTTTATCCTACTAATATTATAAATGCGAAAGTTTGTATGTATGTTTGTTACTCTTTCATGCAAAAACTACTAACGAATTTGGATGAAACTTTACAGTAATATAGGTTATACATCAGAATGACATATAGGCTACAATTTATAATGATTTTGTGTAATTTGATCATAATATAACGATAAATATCAACAAAGTCGGATAAAATTATGCCCTCTGAGTAGCTTGCTCACGTGTTTCTTACTCACAAAATCTACATATTTACACTGAACTAAACAAACCAAGTAACATAGTTTACAGGAGTATATTGAAGTAGGACCACTAAATTACAACACATCGATAAATTAACTACATATAAACATTATTATAATCCTTTCAGTTTTAATTTCTCGCTGCTGCCATACGACAAGTGAAACCGTTATACTAAGTAATTCTTTGCAATAAATTCAATAACATTACATACTAACCCTTTACTGACACGAACAACAGTAAACGAAAGTAACTTCTGTCCGACCCGTTTGTTAATCAATGTCAATGTATGTTTCACAGCTGTGCTGATCCGTTTGTGATGAAATTTGATGTGGATAATCTCAAGCCTAAGGAAGTACATAGGCTACTTTTTATCAACATACCACACAGGCGAAGTTTATATAAAACTGTAACCTGATTGACTAACACACCCAGCAGTCAACGGACAGCAGAAACCACTGAACTTAGCATCTTGAAAATTCGCAAATAGGTGCGTTGTACAGTTTAAATGGGCACTCGGAAAGTAATTTGGACTCGGTCAGTTTTGAAGTTAGACATCTGAAATTTTGGACGTACGAGTAATTTATAGTTTAAAAAAATTAAATTATTTATTTAACATGATTTGTCACGAAACTTTATGTGTGAGATCAAATTCTACACGAGCGAAGCCGTGTGCTAAAGCTAGTAGATTTATAAAACTTCAGGAAATATAAAACATCAATACTGATAGATATCTGTTTAGCGAATACAAAATTTTAATTTCACTACTATTTTGTCATTATGATCTTTTCAAATGAAACACAAGCAATTTTAATGTTACTGAATAAGTAAATATGAAGGAAAACAAAAGTTTTAAGTACCATGCATAGATTAAAACATTCATAAAAAAAAATATATATGATCTAACACATGTATTTTCTTTTCCAAGGAAACCAAAATAAAAAAAATAAAAAACAGGTCTCATTAACTATTTAAATTGGAATCTGACAGTGATGTTCTAAAAGTAATTACAGAGAAGTCTAAGGAACAAGTCAAAGCATTTAAAATTGGAGGAAGTTTGCATTAATAAACATTTTGGCAAAGTAAACAATATTCTTTACCTTTGAATTCTAAACTGACTCAGCTAACTGATTCAAGACATCAGACAAAACAAAAACTCAGTAATTAATTCGTATGTATAATAAGATACGTATTTAGAATTCTTGACATTGATTTTAATTTATTATTGATAGTTTTTCCTAATAATTATATTTAATTACTATTATAACAGATAGTTACCTAGAGGAACAAGTTTCCTTTTCTTGTTTGTTGATATTGTTTCTTCATCTTCATCATTATTGAATACTTCTTTGACATCTAATTTCTTTTTCTTGCGATCGGAAGGTGAGGAATGTCCTTTAGTGGGATGCGGAACTAACATAAAAAAGGAATTTAGAAATATTCTATATTAAATAAATAAAGTAATCAGCTGACAACAAAAGTATAAATTTCATGAAAAAGGTATAAAATAAAATAAAGTGGTACTATATTATTAAAGAAAGTATATAGAAAAGGTGCTCTAACCACCTGAGCTACCAAGGCTCCTATCCAAGCCAGACAAATCTATTCTCTTCACCGATCCTCTTTTCTCTTCAAAATAAAAATATTTAAAATTAATCACCATCAAAAGAACAATAAATAAAAAATAATCATCTTTTAGTTTGGTGCCATAGGTGATTTCACGTGCTATACATTTCCTAATCCATTGAAATCATGATGAATCAAAATTTGAATAGTTTGGACACAGCTTTAATATTTGTAGTTTTAGAATAGTTTATAATTTAAATATCCCTACCTGGCTTGATGGTTTCAGGAGGTATACCAGGACTTGAGCCATTACTAATAGGCGATGGGGGAGCAGGGCTTGCTCCACCAGATCTATCATCATCGTCTGGACTATTTCGTCGTTTCTGTACATCTTCTTCTTCAGTACGATCCCTCTCTTTATCTTTTTCGACAGATTGAACCTTCCTCTCTTCTGCCATGTTTACAATTATTTTTGGTTTATACATTTCTTCCCGTGCTTTCATTGCCTATTAAAAATACAAATAATATTTACAATATATATATATATATATATATATATATATATATATATATATACACAGTAGAATCTCGATTATCCGTCAGGGTATGAGACCAAGATGGTGACAGATTTGGGAAATAGACGGATATGGGAGTGAGACAAATATTTTATATATAGATACACATAAATCGAACAATATATTTCAAACATTCGACATTATATATGTACTCGTAACTTATTTACATACTAATAAGGTATACATATGTAGTAAAAATATATTTTTTAAATAATAATAATTTATGTACAAGAATGGCTAAAAGCATAATCATTGTATGTCCATTTTTTCCCTCTTAAGAAATTAATATCAATTTAAAGGTGGAGTTTAGCTCTTTCCTCGAGTACAAACGTAGTATGCTCCTCGTAACGTAGTAGCTTTGAATGTTGGGTCGGCACGTAAAATTTGATTAAAATGAAGGGCCATATCTTAGATTATTGCACCTGTTAGTGGTAGTCCCTGACTTCGTTGCTGAACAAACCACTGAAACAATGCTTCATCTAACTTACTGTTTGTGGGAACTTTCATAGTCTTCTTTTTAGTCGCATCTCCATCATACACTTCCATTTCCAAAACAACATTTTCTATTTTGTCCCCGTCACGTTTTATATCATTAACCGTCGTCCGAGGAATATCATAGATTTTTGCTAAGATTGAAGCACTTTCACATTTTCGTAAACGCTTTACAATTTCAAACTTAGTAACGAGATCTAAACTCTTCCTTTGTCTTTTTTCCGACATTATTATACGTACTTTTAAGAAAACGACAAGTACCTGTAAGACAAGAATGAAGACTGAAGGTAGTTCAACTGCAGAAGCTACATTAGTTAGAGATGAGGAGATAATTAATGTCTGAGAAATGTGTGCAAGGAAGCCTAGGTTTTGAGTATACAACAGATTCTAGGAATCAAAGTTGTCAAGATACACCGATTGATTCTTAACCGGCGCCTATGCCTTTAGCAACCATATACACAACTTGTTTTTTTTTCTCAAAACTGAGGTGAGGGTTAAAAGAGAGTGACGGATAATAGAGGTTTTACTGTATATGTACATAGATAGATATAAAACATTATTAATATGGAAGCTAATCAATCAGATCTGCATACCTTAGCAAATTCAGCATTAGGATCATCGGAATTTCCAGCAAATATTTTGGCTTTCAATTCTGCTAACTCTTCTTTTTCCTTTTGCCTGTCCTTTGCATCTATCTCCATCTCTTTTTCACGTTCTTCTAATCTCCTGGCTAATTCTCTCCCCCTAATATAAACAAAAAAATTTGATTTATGAAAAAAAATATTTTACTTCTTGTAGCCAAATGTATTTTTCTTAAAGGTATCAGGTGTCTTAAATAAGGATCCCAAAACAGTTTGCTGGATAAATAATGAACTGCCAACTCAAATGATTAATTAAAATACTTTAAAAATACAGACAAATGTTTTTATCACTTAGCATACACCTTTTTAATTTTATTATGAAATAATAATCATTAAAATCATTTAAAGGAATGAACAATATTTATTTTCCCAATGGACTTAACCAATTTCAAAAATAACAGCCCAATAGTATGTTATGTAGTGGAGAAGGGATATAATGACTGTGATATGTTATAATCAATAATACACCAACAATTAGAATTACATTTTTTTCACATTCAATAAAACAATATGGAAAAGTCTCAACTGTTAAATCACAATTGAACATTTAAAATTTGTTTGGATTGTTATGTAATATTTGAACCTCCCACAGCATGAGCGGTAGGGAGGAATGATTATGATGATGATGATGATATAATAATTGAACTAATGTTTGAATCATAAAATATATACAAAATAATGATATGGTTTGATAAACAAATTTCTTCCTTTTCACATTCAAATAGAAGGAAATGCCAACAGTATTGACTTACATACACAATAATATTAAATGAAATGAGTCCACATAAATATTAACTAGAAAAAAAAAAGGAATAATTTAAATGTGTGAATGATTAAATAATTGCAACATTTTTTTTTTTTAAATAAAGACATAAAGAACTACTTTGAAGAAGTCAGATATATGAGATGAATTACATTGTATGTGATAAGTAATCATTACTATCCATTAGAATTGAAATACCAACTGTTGAAAGATAAAGCAATACTTACTTATAATATTTGATATCATCCCTTTCATCATCATAATCTTCTAAAAACTCCTTGAGTCTTTTAGCTTCCTTTTCCCTCTCTTCTTCTTTTAACCTCTTTTTTTCCTTTTCCTTGAGAGATTCTTTAACTTTATGCCTTTCTCGACTCTCCCATGCTCTTAACCGTTCCTAAAACATCGAATTTTAAAAATATAAATAAAAATCAATGAAGTATCTCAACTTAATTATCTAGTTCTAATTTTAAAATTAATGGAGCTATATGCTCTGCAGTGAAATTTTCTTAAATATCAAATTTGCAACAGCAATGGATTCATAACAAATCCCTCAATTGATTATGATGCCCATAGATACAACAAAACTTGAAAATAAAAAGATAATAATCCCATAGTTTTGACCACTAAAGTAGGATCTTCTGCACATTTAAAAACAATTTTATTATCAAGTTTTATTTTATCTATTGTTGTCATTATCTTATTTCAACTACTACTTACTTGAGTTTGTTTAATACCTAAATATTATTTTTATTCATTTTGTAAGGAGTGCCTTCAATGGGAGGTTTCTCAATAAACCCTTCCACGAGAATCCCTTAGGGGAGGTTTTCAAAAGAAGATCGAAATATACATATGTGTCTAATGGCATTTGAATGATTTCTTAAATAAATATTTTTATTCTTATTATTACTAATATAATGATTTACTATTTATTTATTTATTCCTATTATTTTACAAAACATGTCTACTTTTTTTCTTTGGAATTTGATGCTCCATTAAATAGACCCCATTAATTACAGGAAACTAAGTTTCACATTAAAAAGAAATGTTAATTTGATTAAAGTTGACACTCCTCCTTTCTCTCCTGTATTCTAGAAATGTTCTGTAATCCAGTAGCAAAGTTTACATCAAATATAACCCTGATATCATTATAAAACAATGAGGTAGGTTGGAACAATATCTTGAACGAGTTCCCTTCATTATAAAATTCAAGAGGATTTTCTTGGTCACTCAAACACTTTTTTTGAGCAACATATTATTCTGATATTAAATGTAATAACACTTTCTAGCAGGTTTTAGATTATTTGTTTTAGGCCAGGCGCACATTGAGAAGCAGTCCAACACAGGGTAGGGTAGGTTAGGCAGGGCAGCGTAGTAAAAAGTTTTGTGATACATAGGTTTGTACGAACGAGCGTTAGTTGAAAGGCAGGGCAGAACAGTGCATGTGTGAACCGGCTTCACTGCGAATGTGTCAAGCAGTTTTTGTTAAAATTTATTATATTTCATATCATTTTGTTTCAATAATATTTGCAAATCACATAATATTGTCATCATAATATCACTTTGAAAGAAAAATTAATTGAAGCCGTTCGTTCACATAAAATATTATACGACACTAGCCATGCTGTTTATATGAAATCAAAATTAAATATGATTTATGGGACAAAATTGCTGATGATCTTAAATCAAAGAACTTAGGCCAAGTTCATTTAGTTCGTCCATTTGTACGTTCGACGACCGATTATATACAAAAATGATAAGAAACTGATGATTAATCCTGAATACCTAAATGGGTTTACACAACAGCATTTTAATTATGTAGCATGTTTTAACTTAAATCATAGTTAAAACAACATACATTTATAACCTTCTTTATACTATATTATTGTTTACAATCTCGGATTAGAAATTGTTGATAATCACTATATTTTCCCAGACTATTTGTTTTATAAGCAAAGATAATTTCATATTTACAACAATAATATTAAAAAATACTATCCATTAGATTGTCTGCCATCAACTATCTACATATACTTAATGTTTCTACACCATTCTTAAAAAAAACAAAAAACATTAAATGAAAGATATCCAAAACATCTGTGAAATCTGCCAGACTTTGCAAGAATGAGATTGAATCATATTTCTATACTACCACTAGCCCATAAAATTTATTGTGTAAGTTGTAGGAATTTTATTTGAACAGGGAGGGGGCGTGAAAGGTTTTTATTTGAACAAGGGGGGCATGTTACAAAACATGTTGGAAACCACTGCTTTACAGGGGTTCATAAAAGAAAATTACTTTTGTTAACATATCGGTTAAAAATTACGGACATTAGCAAAAGTAAATACATCACCCCAATTAACCAACATTTAATAAAATTGTTTACCTGATAAGCTGCTTCCTTTTCTCGGGCCTTCCTTTCTTGTTTTTTCCTTTCCTTCGCTTCTTCCTCCTCCTCCTTTTCTCTAAGAAGGTCCCTCTCTGATTTGCTATCCCGCTCTTTGTCCCTTTCCCTCTCTCTTGGGCGTTCAGAATCCCTGTCTCGTTCTCTTTCCTTGTCTCGTTCTCTTTCACGATCCCTTTCCCTAGATCTGATAAGATTAATCAAATTTGAAAAGCCAAGTTTGGTGGTTTAATAATAAAACCCCAAAATTAAAGACATTTAAGCTAAAGAAAACTCTCTTTAATAATCCTCATTAAATTTAAGAACCTTACAAAAATCCTCAGATAAAAGTAAAATAATCAATATTAATAAAGCAAAGTTATAAAATAAAAGGTTTAAAAATTCAATAAAATCATTATAAATATATATGTAAACCTAGGCTATTAATTAAAACAATTAAATTTGCAATTTATCTTGACTAGAATATTCATTTGTTTGATTTCTGAATGCATCTTTTTAAAGCCTTTGTTTTGGCTTTGTGATGATAAATAAACTATTATGTCAAAAGAGGGTAAATAATTCATGTAGAACTTGGACTTTGTTTCAATGAAGCGACAAAATTTTTTTAAACATTTATTTTTGCACAGTGTACTTATCAACATTAAATTTTAATGCTATTTTCATTTCAGGTCCACGTCTCTCAGCCGATTTATAATACTTAGTTACTCCAATAAAGTTAATTTGAGGTGCAAGAAACAGCTCGCCGTTTCAGGCTACTTCAACATTTACTAGACAAACGCTCTAAGCTCCCAATTAATTACTAAAGACTCATATACATGACTATCATTAGAGCCATCTGGACTTGCTTTGGGGCTCCACTAAGCCATCGAATTCCTCTCGTTGTCAATCCTTACAATCCAAAATCCTTCGTAAAATCCTCAATGCTCCTTACTTTGTTACGAACAAAGTAATCCATAATGACCTTAATATCCCATTTATTGCCGATTTGGCGCGAATACAATATCAATCTTTTCATGACAAACTTCATTTCCACTCAAACCCACTAGTTTCAAACCTCGCAACCTCTTAAATGCCTGATAATCCTCTGAGGCGTCTAAAAAGAAGATGTCCTTGTGACCTTCTAAGCTGAACTTTTTATTTGAGTACTACCACAGAGTAGTTTCTCTACTTGTCTTTTCATGTCAATGTATACATTCATGTATACGTTATTAAAACCCTCAAATAAAAGTAATAATCAAATTAAGTAATCAATATTATTTAATATGATATATTATTAAAGCATAAAAAATATTAAATTAAAGATTAAAATTTAATAAAATCAAACTACTTATTTAAAAAAAAAAATATGCAAATAGTTAAAAAAACAAAACAATTTATACTTATGTACATAATGGCGAAACAATAATCACCTTGATTTAGTTCGGTGCCTGCTTGCTTTATGACTACGATGTCGAACTGTTTCAGCAGGGGAAGCTGGAGATCTGTCGTGAATAGGTGAACGGTTGCGACTGATGCTGCTGGCTGGGGACCTGTCACTGCGCCTTTCTCTTTCTTTTTCCTCCCTCTTTTTACGTTCCACCTCTTTCTCTTCCTCCTGTTTCTGTAAAAGATTAAAAATCCAATTCCAAGAAATTATGAACATCGAAATACAGTAAGGTAAACAAAAATAAAAAAATTGTACCAACTTTAAAAGTATTAAGGAAACCAAAAAATAGAAGAAGAAAAGTAAAGGTAAAATACAACACATGGTGAAGTCCAATACATAAAAGCCTAAAAAGAATTAGTATTAAGTAATGCCACAAATACCTTCCCTAAAAGTTGTGTGTTCCACTTGAAAAAAAATTTTGAGTAAAAAAATATATAAAATAAAGAAAGTATTATTTTCATAATACTCATAAATCACATGGTGATGCTTAAAAACAGCTATTTATGGTATCAAATTAATTTCCCCAAAATGTATAACTTTTTCATATATAATACTTATACAGTTTTACTATATTTAATAGTGTTTAGAAACAGTTTAAATCAATTTTATTTTTTGAGTAAAATAAAAATTTGAATTATGTGACTTCATTTTCCATAGCAATAAGGCAGTTCAGTAAGGTTCATATATCCAGTGGATAGGTTTGAATACAGTTGTAGTGAATAATTATTTATGCTGTAAAATCAG
Organism: Troilus luridus; assembly: GCA_964056705.1. Taxonomy (NCBI): domain Eukaryota; kingdom Metazoa; phylum Arthropoda; class Insecta; order Hemiptera; family Pentatomidae; genus Troilus; species Troilus luridus. Next base: position 141,589,363 of record OZ057412.1, read on the forward strand.
ATATGGAATTAACCCTGGCATTGGAATGAATGCCCTCTCATTAATAATATTTTAAGAACAATATCTCTATTAATATACCAATAGCAATAGTAAATGTAATACAAAAAACACAAACATGTTACTTAACTATGGTTTGTCTTATCAGTTAAAGCAGAGTATAAACCTTACTTTGGGGCCTTAACAAACTATCAACTTGGATTCTCATTAAACTTTTCATATCTTTTAAACATAAATTTTATCACACAACAAAGCATTGTACAATAATACTAAAAAAAAGGAATTCTCAAAATTTTAATTTTCATATTGCACTCTAAAAATTTATAATAACAAATAAACTCAAACAAATCAATGAATAATCAAATCATGAGCAGTATTTAATGTTTTATACAGTAAAGTTAAATAGGGAGACAACATTAATAAATTCCTCATGATATATAAACAATAGAAATATGGAATTTTTATAACTGCTAGATCAACACTAATTTCCAGTTCTTTTCAACACAATAAGGAACTAACAAAAAGAAATAATATCAACAAACTAGATGCGATAAAGTTTTAAAATTATTTATATAACTATGAGTAAAAACCTTCCAAATCATCGAACTGTGTTGGGTGAATCATTTTTTGTTGGTACTTAATAAAGACTAAACACAATTGTGGAAGCAATTCTAAATTTTTTACTGCTGCTGATTTTATATCAGGAATTAATATATGAAGGTCTTCTTGACAGCTAATGTAGAGGATACCCCAAACCATGTTAAGTTATCCAAAAATAAATTAAATTGAAAAGAAATTGATTCATAGGTAAAATATAAATATGAGTAAAATTATTTATGAAAAAGTACAAGAGGAACACATCAACTTTTAATAATTGTGGGCATGTAGATTATAACAATAATGCTATGAAATACTAAAATAAAATGTTAGGAATGAGACAAAATAATTAAATGGAGTGGGGTGGGGGGAATCATTTAAAAGGAATTGGATAACTATTGTGGTTCTATATCAGGATACTGTTTCGCTTTTATTTTTAAAACTTACATACAGATGATGATGAAGATCATATCTGGAGAAGTTCATTTTCACAGAGGAGCCTTTGTTCACCTGGATATTATATATATAAACCTTCCGATATAAATATGAAAGATGAATTCATAGATTAGAGAAGTTAAAATAGTAAAAATAATATGAAATGAGTTATAAAAATAAAAAGTTAAGTGCCTGGCCTGTAACGTTGGAAGGAATACTCAGAGATACTTCTTTCTATTTGGTTTCTATAAAATCTCCTCCGTAACATCTAACTTTTAATAGTAATTTTTATGAGGATGAATGTCCAGGTGATGTTGAAGTATGAAAAAAAACTTTGAAGGATATTTGATAGCCCTTGATCCACAGATAGTTATACCATTAAAGTAATGAGAGGCTTAACAGAACTCTTTACTTCAGACCAAATTAGAGGAATAAAAACACCATAGAAACCATTTATTGATGGTTGGTAATAAGATATTTAGTAATTTCACCTATGTGGGAGGCAAAACTATGACCTGAAAAAGCATATCTTCAGCTTGTTTCTTGGTCACCTGGGCGAGTATGTACAAAATAAATACCAGGTATTTATCTAAAGTTTTGAGAGACTGATAATAAGCTAAGAAACTCAACTATGCCAAATCTAACTAGGATCAACAAGACCAATATAAAAATGCAGTTACTGCTTAAGAGGAACTAAGACCATAAATGTACTCAAATTGTATTGAATAACTTTCTAAAGAAATTCTGAAATAAATAAATAATTAATTAATGCTTACCTTTCTTCGCCGAACAAAGATGGTCGTTTACTGACATATTTAATATTAAGAGAAAAAAAAAAAAAAAAAGTAATTAGAGCATGCAGTGCTAGCTATAAATCTTTATGTTTTGTATATTTAGTGTAAGAAAAAGAAAAACTAAATCAAGGATAAAATCAAAAATAAATTTTTAAAATTTAGAAAAAAACAACAAATACAAAAGTAAAAAAATCTTACCTTTGTGCCAGGAACTGCTACTAGAAAAACTTAAGTTCCTAGCGATAGTTTTGTTTTTTGAACTTACTATATCTTTTCATAAAACAACGGTTTATAATAAGAAACAGTAAGTCTCATACCTGAATGAAAACAGAACATCAAATTTTGAAGATAGATGTTTTCTTGCCCTGTTGACTTTGGATGAAGACAGCTAAATAGCACACGATCAGGCTAAAATTAAATTTTAAAACGATACCACCAAAACTACACTAGCCGATAAGATTTTAATTTTTTAAAGAAATAACATTATTTTCAAGTGAGTACAAACATATATAAATAAGGAAGAACATCATATAATCATTTTTGAAAATACATGACGAAAGATCTGTTAGAAACTTGGCAAATGTTAATGATTCACTTTGAAAGTATGTCATTAGGAAAAAAAAATATATTAATACTTAATTTATCTTAGAAGAGTACTGAAAGTTAAAGTTAAATTCACATTAAGGAGTAGGAAAAAAGAAATAAAACAAATATGAGGATCCAAATTCTAAACACGGGCAGTACCCAAGAACTAAGGCAATGAAGGATTCATGCATTTTAGCAAAGGATAAACAATTATACATGCAGACTGCTTTAAATTAATTATAAAACTACAAGAAAATAATAATAACTCATTTTTTCAACTTAAAATTTTTTTTTATAATTGCATGCAATCATAAAAATTTGATATAAGTTCAAATATTCATCAGCCAAATAATTATTACAGACAAATGAAAACAATTCCACGTAAAATAATTTTTAATACCAGTTACATCCATAAAATAATAAAATTTGGACTCATAAGAAAAACATTGTTTGTATAAATGTTCAAACGGAAACCATGAGTGTTTATCACAAAACAGTTAAAATATGTACAAAACTTGTATATTAAGAGAAAAAAAAAGAAAAACTATTTCAAAAATTTAATATTTAAGCCTAATAAAATAAAAAATTAATGGCTAAGTCCAAAAGCATAAAACATTTCCATTTTTAGAATGGATGAGATGTAAATTATTTGGGTAAAATTTGTTATTTTCAACCCGCTGCGCAATAAGGTAATATCAATAATTTTTTTCACTCTTAAGATAAAAAGAAAATCCCTAGAAATTAATATGTGATGTGATTAAATAAGTATTATCTCTATTCAACAAATCTTCAAAAAATAGGGAATCTTTATTTGTGAATAATTACAGCTTGTCTTTATAAATAATAGAAGGAAAAGATGGTAGGGGTGTCAGCCTGAAAAGTTCTCAAATAGCAATTCTACTAATTAATTATATTAATTACAATTTTATGTTACCCATGTTGACAATATTCATTAGGCCATGATAGCTCAGAGTGTGAGTGAAGGCTGAAAAGTTTCTCCCTAATTGTTCTTTTCTCAATTCAGTCTCCGTTAACACTATCATGCCCCGATGAAGACTAGCAAAATGGGTGAATAAGTAGCATTTTAATATAATATATGAGGATTTCTTTGACCGCTACCTGAACCTTCTTATCTTACCCTTTAAATGTTTATCTTTTGTTTTAACAAAAAAAATTTGGATACATGTAGATACCACCCATCAGGATAATTTTTAAAATATTTTGTTTTTCAAAGCAAAAAAAGAAGCGGAATCGCCGATTTATCTAAATACCATTAAAAGTATTATATACAAATAATACAACCATCCAATCTACAAAACGAATATATTGAAACAATAGACAAATCATTTCTTTAAAATGGGATGAAAACTAATGGTAAATCATTTTCAAACTAAACTTTAAAAGATTAATCTACATGGCAGCTATAAAAAATTAACAAAAACTGAGTGTATCTCTTAAAAAAAAAAGAAGAAGAAATTAATAGAAAAGTAGTGTTTCTTTCAAGATCCACCCAGTGCAAACCACAATATTACAATACAAATCAAGTGCCCAAGTTGAAAACCACCAATATATAATAAAAGTTGTAGTTTAAAAAACTTTGAAAAACAAATACTTGGGGACAATTAATATTTATTACAATTAATAGTTAATATTTATTAACTTAATAAAATTTATGAATTTTAATCTTTGGTTTTCTTTATGAAAGTATAAATATGATATATTCAACCTTTATTAGAGAATGACCAGATAACATAGCATAAATCAATCAAAAACCAGACTTTATAAATCTTTGAATACTGAAAACCAACTGTTGAATGTTATGCGGCATATTTAAATGGATCTATAATTAGTTGTTTTTAAATAGAGCACTCAAGATATTCTATTATCTGCAATGAGGCTTAATCCTTATTTTAAGGTACCTCCAATATTATATCATATGTATGGGGACCTCATATATTTCATGTGCAATTGTATGTAGACTTTGACGTCTCCGATATGTCAGGAACAGTCTCTGTTGGACACTAATAAGTAATTTATTAAATTATTCAATCATTTGAATTGAGTGTCGAATTTGTTTAGTTTAAAATGTTCTCCCTCCTTTCTCTCCTTCTCAACAGTACTGACAACCAAATTGCATTGGTATTCCAATAAATAAAAAAATAAAAAATCGAAAGCAGTATTAAGTATAACAGTTAACTTGCAAAGTGAATGTCACATCATGTTTGACTTTAATAAGATTAAAAATAATCCTTATAACATGTTTTGAGTTTAATATATTGTATGAAAGTCTAATAGCCAATTCTAGTGATAAAGAAATTAAAAATCAACTGATGCTCGTTAATTTTTGGACACATCAAATTCCATTATATTTGTATGTCAAAGGGGTTAAGGGACAGATTGAAATATTGGTAAACACAATTTACTTGTGCTTAGTAAACACAAGCAGTGGATAAACACAATTTATTATAAACACATTTTTTTAAATATTTTTGTTTTGACAATTTATACACATTCTATTTTCAAACAACCCATTCTAGTTATGGGAATACAAATTTTTTGTTTTTATTTTTATTTTTTTATTAATTCTAATTAGACTGGAAACACAACTTAGAATATTTAAAATGAACCTTTTTCGCGACTATAGGAGTATTGTTTTTATACATTGGTTGTAATCTTATTTATTTATGGATAAAAAAGAAACTTTCATTAAATATTTAAATAAATAAGATATTGCTATTTAAAATCATTACATCTGGTTGTCTCAGTTTTAAACACTTAGTTAAGTTGCAATCTTAAAGCTCTCAACTTATAATATTAACACTGCAAGGTTAGGAATCCACTAAAAATTTAGCTACTACAATACTCAATGGCTATAAAACATTTTTACCTCCTACAGGCAATGGCTAAACATTTAAAATGGCTGAGACGTTATAAGAAAATTGAAAAAAAAAACAAGATTATGATTTTAGCCCAACATACATAAATTTAAGACAAGTCTATTAAAGAATGCTGGCTTAAGACAAAGGCTGTTCTAAAATTCCCATGTAAGTGAATTTCCAGTCTGATAATGTGGTTACTTAATATAACCATTTACTTTAAGTATTAATACAAGAAATACTGTAAAAAAAAAAGGGGGGTGAGAAAAAAATCTAGCATTAACCATATATTTTACAATGCTAAGCAAAAATTTGGAGATAGCCAATAATGCTAATGATTTTTCAACACTTTGAGAGGCTAATTCAAACTAATAAATTAAAAGAAATAAAAAAAATCAGAAAACATTTTAAAATAATGTGACGATACTCATATTAGAGCTTCTTCATAATTAACTTACTACATTAAATCTAACCTGAATTAATTTTATAAAGTCAACACAATAGAAGAATTGTACTATCACTACAGTCCAGAGCAAGAAAATAAAAAAATTACACAAAAAATCAGTATGTAAAATCTTTAAGGAATTAACGAAGTGAGCCTTGAGTCACCTATTGCCTATTGAAGATGTATGCATCAAACAATTCCTCCGGGTTTAACTTCAATTTTCAAGACCTGGGTACAACTTCTTAATTTAAATAACTACTCAACTAACATCAAAAACAGTCAAGGTTATTTTCCAGATCTGACATAATCATGAAAACTTTCACAGAGATTACGGGAATTAAGCCCAGATTTGAACAAATGAAAAGATACATAAGACATTACACAATACAGAAAACCAAAACCAGACAATATTTTTAAATTGAATCATTGCAATTCTAAGGAATCGATTTTACCCAAAAGGCAGACTGATTATTAAAATTTTCATCGCGCTTATTAAAAACTACATCGCGCTTATTAAAACATGCGGATTATGGAATAAATTAATGGGAATTTAATATCCATTTATCTCCAGAAATCAAACTTTTAAATATATTCTACAGCAAAAGTATTCCATTCATTCTACTCAAACCAGTAACTTTTATAGATGCAAACTTTGATGGATATTCTGTCCACCATTTTAAATTTAGTTCATCATATTCTTAATTTTATCCTTACTCTTAATTTATATCTTACTTCCAATCAAATTGTCAAAATTATTTAAATTTTCAAGTTTCGATTTGTATAAAACAATAATAAATAAATAAACATACATATATACATTGAAAGTATATGTATAATATGAAAATATTAAAACTTTTAAATAATATTAACCAAATATTTTACTTTTAATTGTATGATTTCGACTAAAGGCACTTGAATTGTCAGATAAACATAAAAAAACATAAAAATAAATTATGAGATAGCTGATAAAATAACCCCCCAGCATCATAAAAAAAATGTTTATTCATATAAATATATATTTTTTAAAAAAAGAATATATATTAAATAAAAACATTTTTTTTTCTTATTTTGTTATCCAGCCCACAAGTTAATTGTAAGAAAAACTCACCGTACTTGGGCATGAGTGGCTGTGTAAAGGGGGTAGCTATCGCAGCCAGTATTCTCCATTACTCTCTTCACCTCACATCCCCTATATCACGCCAGGGCACCAAATTGTTTACACTTACGTACCATATACAAGAAGAACTACTAGTAGTAGAGTACTTCTCTAGATTTATTCCTAACTTTATAATAATTGTCACACACATACACACAATAAATGTGTGCATGTGCATTCACAATATATACATATATATGTGTTTAAAATATATATATACATTTCAGAAATAAAAATATGTGTAAATTAATTTAAAGAGTCAAATAAAATGGGGGAGTGAGAAGGAAAAAAGGTTGACTTTTCATTATAAATTATAAAGGAAAAAAAATATATGTAAGACAATGCCAAAATAAAAATACAATGAAATGAATGTTTCAAAAATAGACCCCATCATAATCACTTATATTATGCTAAATAATATTATTTGTTAATTCGATCTTATAAATATTATCTAATAGATCTATTTGAATCACAAATTACAAAAACTCTACATGTCGGGTTTCTGCAATGCACAATTTATTTTATATGGTTGTATGACAAGAAATATCAGTTTTTGGCGGCGAGATTGCTAAAAATGAATGAATGCAATAAAATTTAGTAATTAGTACATTACTAATAAAATATTTTTTATTGTAATGAGTATGACTGGGCTAAATCTCAAACACAATTTATGATTATTTAAATAAAGTTTGATAATATGAACGCTACAAAATTTATCCCTTTTTAGAGCAAGTGAATAGCCAATATAAAAAAATAAACATATTATTATTACTATTTTTAAATTAAACAAACCTGTGGGAAAAAAATAATCTTAAATTGTTTTTTCTTTTTTCATAGTGTACTGAAAAAAACTTATCTAAACTTAGTTTAAAAACAGGCCAATATACACATTGGTCAACTGAAAAGTGTCATTAGGTAAACATGTGTAATTCCTGAATTTTTAAGTCCCACTTTGTGGTTAAAAGGTAATATCATCTAAAAAAACTTTAAATAGGATTATAAACATCTGAATATTTAAAATAATAGGAACTGGGAACACAATAAAAACTACTATCGTAAATTTATTTTCCTTTAAGAACACAAGGTTCTATCATTGAGAATAAAAAAATAATTTATGGCAAATCAGGAGCATATTCAATGAAAATAAACTAATTCAGATTACACCCATACATATTGTGCCAAAAATTGACATTTCATGAGACACAACCTGAAGTTTAATGTTGAGAAATAAAAAAAATATTAATACTTCAATGTTTGAAATCATAGATATTGTTCAATGTATTCTATTAATTTAAACAACAAAAGCAACATGGTTATACTTATCTAAAGCACTCTCTTAAAAATTATTATTAGTGAAAAATTACTTTTCTCCAAGAAATACATGATCTCATGCAACTATGCAGTTGACCAAACATGCACACTCACACATAAACACAGAACATGCAGACAAATATGTATCAACTAAAGTATTATTTGAAAAAAAAATGAATCAGAAGTATGTTAACTACTAAAACTTAATCTCTATCTACAAATTATGAATGCAATTTGAAGCAGAAAGCCATTTTTTATTGAAAATAATAAATGATAGATCAAAAGTATAAAATTTTCTTATAAATGATTTTGCAACCGGCTTAGGCTAAGAACATGGCAAGCCACAACTAAAAATCTAATCAGTATAGAAAGCAAAGCGTTTATTTTTGTCTCTGAACAGAATTTGTTTTGCTTACATTCAATAAGCACAAGCCTAAATTTAAAAATAATGTTATAAAGAGCTATTTAGAGAAACAAGTTATTGAATTATTGTTTCATTATGTTAAACATTAGTTTAGAAACAAAGACAAAATGTCATAAACATGTAGAATGTTTATTAAATACATTTTTAGAATAAAAGTAAGAAGCTGGGAGGTGGGGAGGTGTAAAGTTGATGATCAAAGTGCTTTACACATGATAATGACCAAGAGGGCTTCTAGTTCAGATTGATGTTTAAGAACCTATTCATATACACAAATAAAATATACATGGCAATTCTCATTCCTTCTGTATAATGAGCCAAGTAATAAGGCTATAACAAAAACCGGCATTCTTCCCTTATAATAATCCTCCTATTCGGCAAATTGTACACACAAAGAAAAAAAAATTCGAAAAAATTCCACAAAGCCCATAATTCACAGATGCCACAATTGTCTGTTATTCATTTTTAGGTTATTTAAATAAGGAATTAAACTTTAAAAGGCAATTTTTAGATCAATGAATCATAATTTAATCTTTTAATTTTCATTCTCATTTTATAACATTGAAAATCAATAAATCGTTTTTCAAATATTCTGATAGCCAGTTTGTCATTTTGTAGTTACTATAAATGCAAAAAATAAACGGGCACTACTAATAAGCACTACTTAACTTGCAGGGACGACGTTTGCAAGGAAAAGTGAAGCACTTCTAAAAATATTGTTATGCCATTATTTCCAGAAGCAATTGTATTTTAGTTTTCGATTTACAAATCCCATAAATTTTTCAGCAAATTGTTAAAAAATATTATCAAATGAATGTAAAATATAGCCAAAATTGCTAAATTGTTAATTTTTAACAGAATAGATCCAATATAATGGCATAACAAGATCAAAATAATATTTATTTATAAAATACGAAAATCAACTTGGAGTCATACAACAAAACTTTAATTTTAGAAAGCACCAATACCCTAGTTTCAGCTCTCATCAACTAATTCACCAATAAAATGATTAGCCCAACATCAGTTTTCTGATCCATGTGACTTTTTAAACAGATTCTGAACACAATTTTGTAGTCAGTAAACGATCTAAGTATAAAATATAGTTTGGAAGTGGTGAGAACTAATATTTAGTATAAAAATAACATGCAATGCCTTCAATATTAATATTTCCTTAAGATCATTATTTAACAATAATAATAAGCAATTTAAGGAGACATATTATGTTTCTGAACTATGTATGTAGGTTATCTGAATTTTAAATTATTTTTCAAGACATTTATGGTTATATATAATATTATGGCATCCTTACATATATTCCAGAACACATATTTCTATTTTTTTTTGGGGATTTTATGAATGAATGAAAAAAAAGAATGAACCTATAAATATACATGAGTCACATTAAAAGGAAGATAAATTTATATAAGTAAATTCAAAACAATTTACAAAATAATTCCTTGAGATATTCATAATAATTTTTAAACAATAAAAATAGGGGCTGCATATGATTATCAAAATAAATTAGTTTTTATAAAATACATTAATAATAATGATTTCAGTATACCTTCATTATTTCTCTAAATTTTCCAATTTCTCGTGTTATAAGGTCCCTTCTATCGTCCTCAATATTTGCATCTGTCAAATCGACTGACTGTAAGCAATTAAATAGTTGATTTTAATTGAAATTTCATATAATTTTCATGATAATAAAAATTTATTAGATATTAATATGATAATACATTAAAATCCTTAATAGTTACACATTTTTAATATGTAAAAATCTAAAATTTAAACTGTTGCTGAATGGTTTCTTCTATAATAATATTACATACATTTACAATAAAATAGACAATTTGTATCATTCTTTACTTTGAAGTTTCTAGGCTAATTATTGATCACTTATGCAAAAGTAAAAAACAATGAAATACATTAATAAAGCATTATCTAATTTTTTTCAAATTAAAAAAGACACATCTTCATAATTTAATTAGACAAATTTATTAAATGAAAGCTATTCTTCAGGGGGATTCTTATTCTTTGGGGGTGGGGGATTGCAACAGTGAAAACATACACTTACAAATTTTACACAACTGTTAACTTATTTTACAGAAATTACTTCTATGGTATAAACTATACCCATGATTAGAAAAATTGTAAACAGTTACATAAACATTGATGTGAAAATATTTTATTATTCTTACCAAATAGAAATATAGTGGTTTTAGGTTTAAATGTTAAACATTCAAAAGAAATTATAGATTGTATATACAAATTCCAAGTCACTGAAGAATTACCGCAATTTAAAAGCATGGCAGCGCAGCTTCATCTAGACTATTAACAGCACTCAATGCCATATTAAGTCTTTGTATTCAGAAAAGAATAAAAAATAAATATAACTTATTATAATAAATTTCCATTAATACAAAAATTTATACCGTGGATAGTTAAAGTTAAAGGGCCATTATAAAAAACTATTTTTCAACATAAAAAACTTTCCATTTTAAAGAACGCTCACACATGAAATATAATTATAATTATTTACAGCTTCAATATGAAAGTTTATGATTCCAGTCATGTTAAGCAAATCGATTATTTATTGGGGAATGAATCCGATTACATCGCACTTCTATATATATAACAACGCCATTAACACTAGTGCAGCTCAATGAAAAATAGCAGAAGATCTCCAAATGCCCACCCCAGCCCAGTCCTGTCCAACACAAACAAATGCTTTCCTTCAATTCCTGACACAGATATCTGATATTTTTAATCGAACTTCCAACAGATGTGATGGCATTGTTATATATTAAGATGTGCAACATTCAACCTCATTGCTCAATAAATGATTGATTTACTAAACGCAACTGAAATTATAAATTACAACCGACCATCATAGTCAACCAAAAGGTTTTTCTAGTTCCTTTTTAGATTACTTCCTGTCTCATATATCTTCCTCTCTCAGACCATGACCATACATGCTGTCCCTAACTCCTACTATCCACCTTTTCGTCATTTTCTCCCTTCAACATAACAATTAAAAATTAACCAATCCCTTTGCTCTATACTTTGTAGGACATTTGGTTGGATTTGCATTTGCTCTTTGATTTTAACAATGACCCTCCTCTCTAGCCTGAACACCCTGCCAGCTCTCTTTTATTAATCCAACTCAGTGGCAATTAACATTTTCCCTAAAGTATCACTAATGGTCCATGTCTTTGTTCCATATAGTAATATGATTTCAATAATGGACTTGTAAATAAGCTTCTTGTTACTTTTCGTAATATTACTGCTCCAAAGGACCAAGATGAGCATACCAACAGCTTTGTGGGTTGTATTTATCCTTCTTTTTATCTTTTTTTTTGTACATTTCCTTTCTTTCCATTACAGAGCCTAAATAATTAAAATTACCCAGCCTTTTTATTATCTATCCTTGAACAACAAGTTCCTCCTGATTTTAAATAGTTATGTATTCAGTTTTGCTGAAGTTTATTTTAAGATCCCAAATAGAATACGCCTCACACAGTTATAGTCTTGAGCGACAATTGCCCAGTCATCTGTGAACAGTAGATTATGGAGATGGCTGTTACCTATTCATACACCTGTTTGCTTACATTTTTTATACCATTCTTTTAAAGCTGTTCCAATATAGATTTTCAATATGGAATATCTATATCTATTCAATGTTTTGATAATATTTCATTTTAACACCTTACTTTAAAAGTTAGAAGCTTTAATTCTAATTAAAAGCTTCTATAAATATATAAGAATATCCCCCAGGTAACATGACATTAAAACATGTTTGTTTGTTTGTTCATTTAACGTCACTTTATGCTGCTATGGCTAATCGGACTATGCTACAGTGGGAGCTCTAAATTTTGCCTATCCAGGTTTTATTAGGATAGGGATTTTTAACGAGTACCTGACATCGTACAGGCTCGGGACCCCCGTTTAACGTCCCTTCCGAAGGACGGCGTAACTAAGGAAAACATGTTTAGTAATCATTCATAATTTAATCAGTAGAAATTTTATAATTTCAACTAAATTAATTCAGGAATTACACTTACCATAGCTCCATCATGTTTCACAGGAGGTGTAGGAACAGGTAATTTTATTTCCTGAGCTAAAAAAAGAATGGCATTAAATAATCGTATTGACATTACAGAAATAGAGAAAATACAAAATTTACAAGTAACTCACTACAGCCATTCTCTATCCTTTGCTTCAGTAGTCGAATGATTTAGCCAAATTCACTAAATTAAGATTTCAACATATAAATAAATCATCCCTTAACTATAAAAATACAACTAACCTGGTTTGGCTTCCTCATTCTGAGGAGGAACATAGTTCTTAATTTCATTTTCATAATCTGATAAGATCATAGCGATTCTGTCTAGTGCTGCTTTGTCAGTTGCTTTCATATCATCATCCATATAATCATCCTCATCCACTGATTCATCCTGTAAAGGTGAACTGCTCCCAGCCTTTTTTCTTTTTTCATCTATAAAAGAGTTACAGATTTTACAATTTTGCCAAGTTATTAAAATTATTTTAAATGATTAAATAAGTCATTTTCTAAGGCATGTTTAAATGTAGAAACTGAATTAAGATAGCAACATAACCTTACCTTTGTTTATCTTGCTAAAGAGGACACATTAGTATTTCCATCTTGTAAAATGATAAAGGGTAGACTGATAAAAGTAGTTAATACTTACTCTTATATTCCTCAAGAACTGTTTTGGTCTTAGCATCAACCTTGACTACTAGTTTTTTCCCAGCTATTTCATAGTCATGTAGGAGCCTTATAGCACGTAAACCAGCATCAGGATTTCCAAATTCACAGAATCCAAATGCTTTAAATAAAATTAAATACATAAGCAATTTTTTCAACAAGAAAAGGTAATATAAATAATAATCATTGCAAATATGTTTAAGTATAGTAAACAAACTTATTTGCTTATTAAAGATAAAAGCAAAGTCAACAATTAGAATAAAGAAATGGAATGATATCATTCCTATACAAATAGGAATACATACAGGGTTGGTTTACAGAATTAGAGATTTTGATGTGTTCAAAATTCGTACAGTGCCATTTAAATCATTAAGTAATTTCAAGAACAAGCATACTCATACTGTGCACTTGAGTTGTAGTTACAAGGCTGAGTTGTTTTTAAAATAATAGTTCCTTCAGGTGAAAAAGGGAACATTTTTAAAGGTACTTAAGAGCATTGGATAATCAAAAGAAATATATCCCAAATAACTAATTCGAAGCTACTTAATTTAACATAAAACATTACCTTAGTTATAATGAAACAATTATAATAAACTCACCTTGAACACGTTTCCAGGAAGTGACATGTCCACAAGCAGAGAGTATAAAACGTATCATTTGATCCGGAGCACGCTCAGTAATATTCCCAACAAAAACAGTAACTGATGGGCCATCAGGTTGAGGAGGAAGATAGCGCACGGGGGGAGCTGCTTTAGGTCTAGGAGGGGCAGAAGTTGTAACTGGAGTCGGTCTGTATGGCCTAGGTACCATAGGTGCCAGGGGAGGACCACCCATCATCTAAATTATATATAAATCCATTATAAGGTAATTTCTAAATGATTACCAAGATAAATTCAAGTCAATTATTATTCATAGGCTACAACCTACGGGCTAAACTAATTAGTGGAAAACTTGATATATAAGTATGTTTTTTTTTTTTAAATTATATTTATTATGGGACTAAGTCCTGAAGGAATAAAGACAATGAACATAATCTAGTTGTGAAGTAGTTTTATAGTTTTAGGCTAAACAAAGTTAATGCAATCATTAAAAATTTTATAACAGAAATAATTGATGTTTGAAGGAAGGTGGTAAGAGTGAAGCTTTATAGGTGGAAACGGTAAGAGATTCAAAAAGGAGGTACAACAAACTAGACAGAATATGTCAAAAGAAACATTTCAATACGAATGTGTTAGATTGATTGGTATCTAGTATTCAAACAAGTATAATAAGAAATATAATTACTTTCCAATGACCTATGTGTAATTATCAAAAAATTTACTCTATTTGAATAATCAGCAAATAAAATAATCTTTTTTTAATTAGGGCATATACAAATTTATTACTGCTAAGCCATCTTGCCATGCCTAAACACGGAGATTATATCCTTAAAATTTAATTAAGATTGATATCACAGTTTTCATGGTCAGTGATCAGAAAGCTGTCAGTGATGAACAAAAAGATATCTACAAAATTTATATTTTTCATAAATGAATGAAATTTGGGAGTGAAAAAAAAAATTATATCCAGGGAACACATACTTAAGATCTTGTGACCCTGAAATAGAACATGAAAAATAGTGCTACATATGATACATATCTCAAAAATCTCAATTTCATAGATACTTTTTTTTTTTGTCACCAAAGCTATGAAATAAAAAAAGTTTTTTCATAAAAACTTTTGTATTGCATTCTAATTTTAATCAAGTACAGATATTTATAATTTTTTTTAAGGCAATAAGTAAATTAAAAGATTTTTTTTTTAAAGTAGCATTGAACAATTCTTTTTTAATTTCATTTGGGAAGACTTATTTTGTACATCTGCACCGCAATACAAATATTATTTATTAACTAATCTTGAAAATAGTAGCAAAAGATGAGCTTATGTTAATAAATCACAATATCATAGTGTTCTTTTATTTATTTTAGTATTTCAGTATGTTTACAGATTGTAATGAGCTGAAATAAACCTTCTCTTTTTTGATAATATTTACTATCACTAAAATTGAACGGACGTTGTTTAGAATGCCATCAAATAAGACGATGGAAACACACAATTTTTGTGTATTTTTTTTTTTTATGATTTTAAACTAAGACACTCGGGAGCCCTAGCTGCTATAAACATTACCACCATGTTCGGGGAAGGGTGTTGTAACAAAGTTTTGCCATTAGTTTGAGAAATTTTCTGCTGGTGACACAGATTTGGATAGCCAGCTCAGTAGCAGACCCCCAACTGAAATTGACGACGATGAATGTAATATGAAAGCAAACCCTAACCGAACAGTTGAAGGATTCACAGCACAACTGAATACAGCTGCATCAACTGGTTCTCGACATATATAGAACATTTATAAAGTAAAATAGATTGAGCTATGGGTCTTTCATAAATGTAATAAGTGAAAGCAGCTAAGCTATTATGAGACAGGCCTTTCACTGCTAACAAGGCAAAAAACCTCTGAGGGCCTTTTCTCTGAGGAATAATAACATGTGATAAAAATTTGATTAAATATGACAACAGACATCAGTCAGGTCGTTGGTTAAATATCGACGAAAGACCTACCAAAATAAAATTTACTGGTCAAACAAAATTATTGGTTCACTATGTGGTGGGCAATGCCACAAATAATTCATTTCTGCTTTCTATCTGGAGGTGAAACTATCACATCCACATCGTACTGCAGGGATTTTGACATAATACAAGACAAACTTATCAAATAACAATGCCAGACTTTATGTTTCACGGAAGAAACTAAAGGATCTGGGTTATAAAGACCTCCTAAGCCCACCTTATTCGCCAGACTTATAACCATTTAAGTTGTTTTGCTAACTAATATTTCTAAATATTTTTATTTTGAAGGGAAAAGATTTTCCCCCAGTCGGGATTTGAACCCGGATTTCCGCCTCACCGTGGCAACGCTCTAACCATTTGACCCACCGAGGTCGCTCCCAACCTAGTACAAATCTGTTCTCTTCACCGATCCCATATATATTCTCGCAATTTTGTGATGTATACATGAGGAAGAATGTTCATTAAACATTACTTTTAATTTTAGGATCTTTTTTACATACGTCATTACATTATTTATAATTTATTATAATTTTTTAATCATTCCTTAAATTTTTAAATATTTTTATTTTGAAGAGAAAAGATTTGCCCCCAGCTGGGACTCGAACCCGGACCTCCGCCTCACTGTGGCAACGCTCAAAATAAAAATATTTAAAAGTTAAAGCAATAATTAAAAAATTATAAATAATATTTCCTTTGAAAAGGGACATTACTTAAGAGACGACCCAATAATAATAAAGTAGAGCATCTACCTTTTATATGATGAAAATAATCAACTAACTTATTATTAAGATTCTAAAGAGGAAAAATAATGCACAGCTATTTAAAAATTGAACATATCAACTTACAGGACCCATTGGCATTGGCACACCTGGCATGAGTGGAGGCGGAGCTGAAAAAAAATCAATATTTTTTAAACTGTAGTTTAAATTTAATAAAGCATTAATATAAATTAAAATAAAAAAAAGAGATATTCAAAATGCAGAAACTCTGGTTGAGGTTTCACCCAGTAATAAAATTTGTGGAAAATAACTTTTAACTGTCAGCATGTATAGGCCATTGTTGTAGACCTTCTTCAGTGCTAAGAAAACTAAGTATGAGAACAATTAAACATGATGAAATCAGGTTTTTATTTCTGACTATGCCTCCAGCCGTCATTGATTTCAATTCATGCTTGAATATGTCTCCATGATTATGAAGTAGTAAAATTAATTTGGCAAAAAGTATTAGTACTGGATTGAAGATATGGTCAAATACTGAAACCTAATATGGGAATAATCCATCAAATCTTTCATTTGTTTTCTTACACAATTTAAGCTTTATCCTCTTGAAATTTGTTATATTATTCAATACAAATTTCTCATACGTCAGAGCAGAGCTGTAAATTTGAGCGAAATGCTCATGGTTTCTATAACCTCAAATCAGAAAATGGATGTTTAAGAATAGGATTTAATGGCTAAACAAAAAAATAAACAGATGGTGCATGTGAACCAAGAACTGACAAACAGACTATGACTTTTCTATTCATCGTTCATGTTTAATTTGCATTCATTAATAAAGGAAAACCAAGGTATTAGCCTCGGCAACTGTTTTAGACAAGAGAGAATTACTCAGGTGTGAATTTTCTAGAATAAATTTAACTCCACTTAGAAATATTCACAGACCTGAGTGTGTAATACTACTTTTCTGCATATTTTCTTTGAATTACAACTATATTCCCTAAAAAGTCTTAAACAAACATCAAACTAAAAATAATTTAATCAGCTATTTTATTTATTAAGTTTGACAAGAACACACCAAAAGTTCAAAAATTGCTAATAAAAACTTTATCAAAAGTTCAAGAATTAATAATAAAAACTTCAAGAATTGCTAGTAAAAACATTATAAAAAGCAGCTCTCCTGGCTTTGGAGTAGGCAGGAAAATAATAATTGGATAGACTAAAAGCCTACAAGTTCATAATATTATAAAAAATCTAAAATTGGTTATTAATATGTGACACAGATATAAAAAATATGATTGATAGATATCTATTGCAAGTCAGTTCAATTCATTATTCTCGATATATTCATCAAAATTTCTCTATGAAAAGAAATAAAAGTTGAAAAAACAAAGACCTCAGTCGTGTTGTATATAACTTAGCAAATGATTTGGATTATGTCATATTATTCAGTTTACTGTGTTAGATGGCGGATAGGAATAATGAGTTCATAAAATGTTTGAAACAATTAATGTATGAATAAGTAAACTGGAAGGAGTTAAGGTAAATTATAAATATCATGTTATTATACTCTACACAAAGATCAGTTCAACCAAAGTAAGAAAATGACCTGAAGATTTAAATATCCTAGAATAATCTACACTACCCACCCATTCCATTGTGTAGGATCTGGGTTTTTTTCGAGCTTTAAATGGTATTAATAGTCAGTCATTCAACATCAGTGGTTCCCAACCTGGGGGGTGTGAAGACAAGTCAGGTGCCGCAAGACCAGTTGAAAATGAAAAAAATTCTCACTTAGTTTTAGTTATTTTCTTTTTCCAGTACTTCTTTAACTTAAATTTAAAGTTACAATGCATGATAGTAAAACTAAATGTTTTATATAAACACGGATGTGGTTCCACTGTTCTTCAGTATGTCCAGTGGGATAGTATTACAAAATTTAAGTATAATTCAAGAATTTTAATATTGCAAACTCAGAATTCATTATTATTTTTGTACTTAATAAACCAAATTTAAAATTGAATTAGAACCAAAATAAGCTTTGCAAAGTCAGCACCCATTTTATAATGACTTGAGAATGAATTTCAATAAAGTTGGTAAAATAAAGCGATAGATTTAAATAGGAGATTTTAGTTTCATTCAATTTACACTAGCCATTTTATTAAGTTGACATAATTTTCTTTTTATTCTATACATTTTTTTTTTCTATTACAGAAATAATTATTTTGAGGCATAATTTTCAAATGTTTATCAAGAGAAAATTATCCAATACAAAATTATTTGAGTTTAGAATTATCGGAGGGAGATTGGGAGGACAGAGATTACTGGCGATTAAATGTATTGGGTTTTGGCATATGACCCAAGGTTGTAAAAGCCAGAAATTAATTGTATCAAATATTTGTTTATTTTGGTAAGGTGGATTTCAATATAAAATGTATGTAATAATATGCTTCACAATGTTATTAATATCTTATAATGAGCTATTTAGATATGCCGTAGAAGAATGGCTTAAAGTTGCCAAAACTTCACAGCATTGTGTTGTAAAAAAAATAGTTTGTACCAGGAGTCATATAAACAGGTAAATAAGTTAAATCTAAAAAAAAGAAAGAAATGTTTTTCCAAACTTTACTTCATTCAATCAATTCTTTTACCTGAAATGTTTCAGGAATTAATAGAATAAAGAATCCAATGGCTAAATCGAATAAACATCCAAAGAACCAATAATCCAATTTGTGATTTGAGAATAAATTAATAAACCAAAAGGACTTATAGGAATACCTAGAACCCAGGCTAAAATGCTGATCTATGACTATAAAATATATTAATTAACCCATATTAAGGAAACAGGCATATCAAGGCAATTATTAATCATAATGAAGGGTCTGTAGACATCTAATAAATGAAATACTTAAACAATTCAAAAAATGTACCAATAAAATCAATAAACTGTACAGCTACAGCACAGAATAAAATTCTTTACACAGTTGCTATTGCATCATTAAAAAAATAATACTAACAATACTGGGTAGAGCATGATCGTGACAAGTTGGCCAATAAATATGGTATTAACTACAGAATAATACCAGGATGGAAAATTGATTTTCTAATACAAGTATTTGAAATATACAAAGAATTAAAAATTTAACTTTACTTTAGAACACATAATACCGCATATTGATGATTTAGGGTTTGTATGTACCATATTGTCATAAAATCGTATAAAAATGATGTTTGAGTTTATACATATTAATTAAATAATCATATAATATATAGCTCTACTAAAATTAATAACATCAGTAATTTTCAAACACAAATACAAACCTCCTATTTGCATATATGGCATTCCCATAGCAGGAGGCATAGGTATTCCAGGGACCATAGGCGGTCTTCCGGGGTAAGACATGACCATGTACCCAACACTAAAACACAAAGTAAAAGCATGAATATTTCACTATTGTTACATTTCGTTTGTTAAATATATTTAACACTATACTTACTTTCCTGCTGAGGTAGTTGGAATGAATGTAGTAGGTAAAGTTCCAGGTGGAACTAAAGAAGGGTCTGAAGACATCTAAAAAATGAATACTTGAATGTTACTATTAAAAGAATATTACAATAAAAACAAAAAAACCCTGCATCTACAGCACAAAGTAAAATATTTTACACAGGTTCTACGTTGCTAATCTTCCTAAAAAATACCTGAACTAATCATAAAATTAGGAAGAAATATACAATTAAAAACAAAGAGAGTATAAAGGCACATGTTTCTTATACATCAAATTCAAATGACAAGATAAGCATACCTCCTTAAGGTAAACTGAACTGTTAGTATTTATACAACGAAGCCAACTATCACCTCCTGACAAGAAACACATACAATTTTAACTGGACTAGAATTAAATATAAATAAAATGTATGAACATTGTTGTAGAGTACAAACATAAATAAAACTATCTAAACAGCCAACATCCAACTACAAAATATCCGACAACAAAATGGTGAACCAAGTATTCGTGAAGTCAAAGTGTTGATGTTCAGAATAGTTTCAATCATTAAAGCCACTAGAATTATAATGCGATATTATGAAACAAATGTAAAAAGCTCTTTAATGGTTATGAACCAAATATATACGTGATCTATAGAACAAAATTCTTGATTTCGGCATGTATATACAGTTGGCCGTGACTAGAAAAATCATTGCAACCGGGTGTGCGTCTTTCAAATTCTAGGTTATAAGGAACTACTGATTATTACGTTGAATTAAGAATAGTTGTAATTGAAGAAATGGTGTCAGTTGCTCATCCATTTATGGTAGTTTAATATATATAATAAACGTACTCGTTGATTTTCACCCTTTTTTTAAAAAAACTTGTGTATTATTTTCAGGACGTTGAAAGTAGTAGATCTTATATCGATGCACTGTACTCTCCTGATCAGCGAAGGTGTTTAGATGCGATAGTGTAAGTCATTTGGATATCAAATAGCCACCATAAGTATATCTGGACTATTCAGATCCTAAGTGTATGTATTTTTTAGTTCATTGAAGAATTCTGTCATTGGCAGTAACAGGCAAAAGGGTAGTGTCATAGCCCAAGGAGTAGTGGCAAGACTAACACAGTTGTTACAAAATGTTTCTACACCTTCAGAAATACGTATTGAAGCAGCAGTTACACTGGGATCTTTAGCCAAAGGAACTGAATCTCATGTCAAACAATTAATTGATTTTGGCATTGCGCCTCTTCTTTTAAGTTGTATGTATTCCATAACTTTATGATTGTATACTAATAGTATTGTTTTGCTAGGAATTATTCAATCTGCTAATCTTTTACAGGTATTCTCTCGAATGATGATACTAAGCTTACTGATGTATGCCTTCGATGTGCATGTTCCATTTTTTCACACCCCCAAGCACCTTATGGACTTATATTTCGAGAGCAACAAACAGTTTCTCACCTCTTGAAGTTAGCCATGCAATCTGTATCTAATCAAATATGTGTTACAACTATATTAAGTGCATCTTGCAAGGTACGAAATATTGGATTGCGTCACTGGCAAATAGTGTACTGAATTTCTGATTTTCGGTTTTTATTTCTAGACTCTTGAACACCAAATGTTGTTATGTGATCAAGGAGCTATTTATACCTTAGCAGCATTATTGTGTTCTCCACATTATTCGGTGTTGATGCCTACGTTAAATTGTATAGCTAATCTCGCATATCAAAACTCCAATGTTTCAGCGATTATAGCCACATCCAGGTACACCTTATATTTTGGCATGTTATCTATGTTATTATTAACCAAATTTTTTAATTGTTATTAAGTTTTATCTTGACTGGCAAATAGTTGAATGGTGTTTGGGTCTTAATTATTTATTTTGGATGTACTTGCTTACCTGCTAGTCATCTACCGACTATTAGGTCTTCTCTCCCTTTCTAGGCTAAATAAAAAGCTTAAAGCAGCTAAAGATGGCCCTTGTAATATGTGGATCAAAAGACTAGACATTCTCTTAAAATCTTATGTCTATGCCATTAGCAGATGGATTGTTACTGGTTCAAAAATATTTCAATAGGCGACCGCATTAAAATATACACCTTATGATTAATCCAACACCTCATGGGCAAACTTTGTTTGAGAAAGGGAGAACGGGTAAGAGACTATTCTGACAAGAAATATTTGGTCAAATAATTAAAAAAAGTTTGCGTACTGCTTATTTAATGAAGCTCGATTCCAGGCTAATCGTTAAGTGTCTGATTGATATAATGAGGAGAGTTGAAGTCAAGAAGGTTCATTTTCAAGCCAATGTGGATAACTCCATTGAAAGATAATTTCAATTAAGACCTCACGTATTCTAATAATTCCTCTGAATCCTCGAGACACTCGAGCTCCATGACAAATGACAAGTAGTTCAATTACACCATCTAACCCTGGTCATACCTATCAGCAACCAACCAGAACCTTGTTGCTCATTTAGAAACCATAATTATCATTAACAAGATTTTCTATTTGAGTGAAGTAAGAAAATTAAGGAGCCGAACTGTTACAGCTGTCATGAGTCAGGACCTGCCCTCC
This sequence comes from Troilus luridus, assembly GCA_964056705.1. NCBI lineage: Eukaryota > Metazoa > Arthropoda > Insecta > Hemiptera > Pentatomidae > Troilus > Troilus luridus. The sequence continues at coordinate 141,612,101 of OZ057412.1, forward strand.
ACTAATACCACCACAGTATTGTGAGAATGACTTGCATTATTATTCAGCAGCTGTTTTTATATTCCTCAATATGTTTTTATTATTTATTATAATTTTTTAATTATTGCTTTAATTTTTAAATATTTTTATTTTGGGCATTGCCAAGGTGAGGCGGAGATCCGGGTTCAAATCCCGGCTGGGGGCAAATCTTTTCTCTTCAAAATAAAAATATTAAAAAATGAAAGCAATAATTAAAAAATTATTATATATTATAAATAATATAATGACGTATGTCATAAAGATCCTAAAATTAAAAGTAATGTTCAATGAATATTCTTCCTCGTGTATACATCGCATAATTGCGAGAATATGGGATTGGTGAAGAGAACAGATTTGTCCTAGGTAGGGAGCGACCCCGGTGGCTCAAATGGTTAGAGCATTGCCACGGTGAGGCGGAGATCCGGGTTCGAATCCCGGCTGGGGTCAAATCTTTTCTGTTCAAAATAAAAATGTTTTTATTATTGTTCAATACATTGACTCTACTGATATCAAATTTGCACTTTATTCTATAAACATAACACTTCCTGAGTAGAAGTGAATATTGAACATAACAAATTAGAGGTGAATCAGCCATTTCAGATGCTGTTTCTAAGGTGAAATGATTGGCTGATATTGTTGGACATCTTTTATTGCTCTGTATTTTAGTGACATCAGACTCTCTCTCATATTTCAGGCCCGTTTTTTCATATTTCTTAGAACTCACTTTTCAGCATGGGTGATTATTGGCTTTGTAACCTATTAGGATTTTATTTAATAGTATACTAAAAGAAAGTAATGGCTCATTCATTCCATTAACTCAACAGTTACAGCTGTGCATATTTTAAATTTTTATTGTTATATCAGACCTTTATAAAGTACCAAATAAGTATATTCATCAATATTTTAGTCCCTAGTTTTCACCTCTGTTAATCATTTTCTGTTTCACCAATGTTTTCTGTGCTGTTTCCTATCGCAAAGTTTTCCAGTCTTTGTCAATATTTCATTTTGGCCAATTTAAATTACAACACGCTGATATTAAAAGTTTTATTAAAAGATGTGTGTATTAAAATATATATATTTGTATAAATATGTAATTATAGTTTTTATTAATTTTTTCAAGTTTTTATGTAATTTTGAAGATAACTACAGTTTTAGCATGTTTTCTGAAAATCCATGATTTACACCATTAGCTTATCGAGTATATAGAAATTTAATGGATGATACTTAATTAGATAAGATTGTATGAAAGTTTTCCAGGATATTAGAACAAAAATAAAGCTACATGTTAATTTATTTCATAACAATAGATTCAACTATTTTGATTTTAAATTAAGTTGTAACTATATTATATTTATACTCTTTTTTTACAGTCTGAAATCAGTTTGACAAATAAATGGTTGTACATTTTTTGATGGATCAATTTCTTATCACTATTTACTTTTATGATAGTCTTTGTTCAATTTATTACTTTTTAGTTACTACAGAGAATCTGATGGCTTATAAGTGGTAATAAAAAACTTGTGCTAACTGTAGATTTCTGATTATTTTTAATGAACACTTTAGGAACAAGGAAAAACATACTACATATTTTTATTGTTAATTTTGATATGCTTCAAAATATTTCACTCAAAGTAGTAATATCAATACTTAATTTTATCTTATAAAATATCTCTGTTTCAAACAAAATTTCATTAACAACACTAAATCGAAATGCTCTCACTCGGCTAAAGCCTAGTTAATTATCTCTCTGCTAATGAATCTCCATATAATGGTTACCAGAAAACTTAGTAGGTTATTTGCCTTGATAAATTTCAAGCCTTTCAATTTTGTTATTCTAGTCTAGTTTTTTTAAAGTATTTTGTAATGGTACATTTTTAGGGCTGAGAAAAATTACTTTTAACATAATAGTTAACTTTCATAATGTAAGGAAGGAAATAGTCGGGGGTGCAGTGAAATTAAACTTTAAATAAGTGGGTACTTATTTAGTGTTTAATTTGACTGCACCCCCAACTATTTCCTTCCTTACATTAGATCTTCCAGTCAACTATCTCCTCTCTAACATGTTTCATACTGTAAGCTATGACATTTTTTAGAAATTATTTAATTATTTATTGGTTACAGTTTTGGTGGAGTTTCCGTCCCTGATCTGTTAGTTGGATTAATGTCAAGGGATCGTCCAAGTGAAATGCAGCTTGCATCTGCAAAATGTTTAACTTATATTCACCGTTCTGGAGCTATATCTGCTGAAGATTCTAAAATCTTGTACAAAACACTTCCCTGTCTTGTATGTTCATTATTTACATTTCTATCTATTTATTGCTAAAATGTAAATAACATTTTTATACTTGCTAAAATTTAAATTTGTTTGAAAGATGATCAAATTCACCTACATACAAAATAAAAATGCCCTACAAGCTGGAAAAATAAATAATGAAAAATGTTGAAACTCCTTAATTTATCTTTTATGAGAAATGATATTGACGAGTTTTTTGTTCTATTCTTTCCACAAAAACATATGTCCTTTCATTGTAAATTAAAAATATTAATTATATTTATGTTCAGGGAATTTTAAATAAGGTAAAATACCCCTTATAGATTTTTTTCTTACCAAAATTGATGGTAAATTTCAATTTAAAATTAAAAACAATAATTTTGAAAGCCTTAAGTATGTTTTTCTCTCTATTTTATAAGAAAAAAGTTTCCTATGTATAGTAAATTCTTAGTATACTTTTTTTTACTTGCAATATACAATTTTACAATTATACAACAACGAGTGTTCCTGTGATTGGAATAATGGGGTTTCGTCCGCCGCTAGGCTTGGGGGTACTCCCTCATATTTTGTAAATAATATAAATTTATAATAACATGTCTAAATATTTTAATGCATTATTTGTTTATATATTATTTTGGTATTTTAAATACCTTGACTATTATTAATTTTCTCAATTAAAAAATGTTCGTAAAACATTTGAAAGTAGAAGTTGTTTTTATTTTAACATGTTTAGATAATAAATCTATTATTATAAAGATAATTTTATGAAATAAATTAGTGTAAAGTGATTCATTTGTTTAAAGGTTGTCCTTTGTAAAAAAGATCATACGTGTGAAGAACGTGTTGTAGCTGCTGAAACTATTGCTTACCTTACTGAAGTAAACACAGACCTCCAGAGGTTAGCATCAATTTCTAATCAGTTAATTCCTACTCTTGCAAATATGTTGCATTCTCAGTCTGAAGCAAATAATAACAATAATGTTCATCTGGATCCATGTGTTATAGCTGATATGAAACAGGCTGCTTTTAGGGTAAATGTTTTATCAATATATTTTATTTATTAATTTTTCTCAAGAGGATGAAAGAGTTATTTAGTATTAACAAAAGGCTCTTTTGATATGTTTTCTAGCCTGTTACGAGAAGACTTAATAATTTTAAATTGGAATTATAATTAATATATATTCACATTAATTGTGTGTTTTAATTTATCAAATTGACAGTGCAATGCTCATTAGAATTTCTTGATCTTAAATATTTCACTTAGGTTTTATTTAATCAGTAATAAATATTTTTATGGCTTCGAAATTCTCAACTTATTTTATAACAGGCTTTTGCATCATTGGGAGCAAATGATGAAGACATCAGGAAGCGTATAATAGAAACTGAGAGGCTCATGGAGGAAGTTGTTTGTGGTTTAGAAGATCCTAATGACAAAGTGAGGCTTGCGGCTGTACGATGTCTCCATTCATTGTCTCGTTCAGTTCAGCAGTTGCGGACTACATTTTTGGTAATTAAAAAAATTATTATTTATTTATTTGGTAATTTAAAAAATTATTTTTGGTAACATTAAAAATTCAAAGTTATACTTATAGCTAGTGTAAGTTTTATGAAAAAAAGTCATTACATTTGTTGTCACATGCAGGAGCATAGGATAGGTAGTGAAATTTGTTGAGTCCTGACAAACAGATCTACCAATATAGATGTGTAGAAACATACCTACACATACTGAAAAATCTGGTCTGGTAATTTTCACTTCATCAATCACTAAATGATAATTTTCCAATCAGTTAGTCCTTACTGTATCGTCTAGGTCAACTTTCTGTTGCTGATTGTTTTAGGGTTATGCAATAGATGCCATGTCGAAACTAGTGAAAAAGGATACAGGGATGAGCAACATTAGTATAAACATTGATATGCGAAAATCAAAAATTGTTTCTATTACAATTCTTCTTTACTCCATACAAGGAAGTAAAAATAAATACTTTAGTTACTAAAGTGCCTTTTGTCTAAAATATTTTCTTTTCTTTGAAATGATTAGGAAGTCCATGTTCGATTTCATACTGAGTTAACTTTTTTAAAGCTGTCCTGGGCAACAAACATTCTGGCCAAAAATCATCTAGTTATTATGACAAATGCCTAAATAACGATTTCTTTCCCTAAACTGTGTCTCTCTAACCCTATAGTTTTCAGTAAAGCTATACTCTTACAACACTTATAACAAACAGATTTTTAATAAACATTTCTCCCTACTTAAGAGAAATTTATTGACCTCCACTTCTTCCACTTACTTTAAAACATTTTAAATTGCTTTAACTTTCAGAGAACCTTTCGCTTAAAATTAGATTTTAAGTTCAAAATATAATCTAAGCCCTAATTTAAACTGATAATGAGTGAACCACATAATTTATGTATCATGTAGGTAAATGCATTTTTAGTTTATGCTGTAAACTGTTCTTAAAATTTTGGTTAATTGTGATGTGATAAAATTTGTTGAAGTTGTGTATAATACATATGATAACTATGGTGGAAAAGGGGAAAGAGATAAACGAGCTTGTGAGGTAGACTAGCACTGGAGTCTTGGAAGTGACTTATTTACATTCCATTATACTATTACATTTTTATTTTTCTTCTCTTCTAGTTATTAATTTTTCTGATCATTGGTCCAGATAATTGTTTTATTGCATAGTAAGGAAGTTTCTCTGAATGATAACTCAGCAAACCTTTCCCTCATTGGAGGAATCCTCAGGACATTATTTTCATGATGTGAGTAAATTTGGGAGTGGATTGACTCATTGGTAGAGCGGTGAGCTGCCTTGCCGAAGGTCCTGGGCTCAAATCCGGATGTTCCAGATTTTATTTAATTTGTTAACAGCCGGGGATGTATCCTTAGGGATCTGGAGATCCTCTTTAGGCTTACATATCCTCTTTAAAGTGGGTACTCAAAATATACGGGAAAACCTGGCGGTTTAGTGTAATCTCGGACCAATCATCTCACCCTGGACAACTGTTTTCCTAGAAACATTAGTCTCTACCACTTATTAAACCCAAGACTCTTCATGAGTTGTAGTGGTATAGGTGAGTAATTTTGTTGTAACTGTGGTATTTTTAAGTGGTTCATACTGTGTGATTACTGTATATAGGTGTACATTGTACTTTTATTTCATGTAGGTAATTAGAAAAATACGTTTTCATTTTTAAGATAATGTATCAGAAATTTTTAAATTTAGATCCTTTTTTTTCTAGAGTGAAACATTTAATGTGCATTTATTTTATTTAGGATCACTCTGTTTGGAAGCCATTGATGGGTGTACTTCAAGGAGCCTCTGATGACTTGTTAAGTGTTGCGAGTTCTACTTTATGTAATCTTCTACTCGAATTTTCACCGGCTAAGGAACCCATATTAGAATCAGGCGGTGTAGATCTTCTTTGTAGCTTAACCCACAGGCCTGATCCAGCCTTAAGGCTAAATGGTGTTTGGGCATTAATGGTAATTCCATAAAAATATCCTTTGTTTTCTACTGACTTTTTCTCTACTTGTTGACTACTGAAATTTTATGCTTTATTGTATGCTAACATTTTGTTCCAAATTTTAGGCCTTTATTTAAAAAAATTAAAATTATGCATGGATGTTATGGTATCTATTAAAGTTTTACGAATATTCTGTTTTGCCTTCTTCCTGTATCTAAATAAACTGTTAGTATCTCTATGGCTGGAATGGAAATGATTCACCAGTATAGTAGAATATTGTTCCGTTAATTTTATAAGTAATCAAAGTTGTAAATAGTTATTTATAATTTATGGCTAATCATTTAACTAATACTAAGACTGTGATTGTAATTATTTTTTATGAAACAATTGTATTAAATGAACAGGGATAACTCAGTTTTCCAATCCATCGGTTTCAAAACTAAGAGTACTTATTAATGGTGCAATATTTATATATTTCGTTTCTTTTATTGAAAAAAAAAATCTTAATTAAATTTTCTTTTCCAGAACATGGCTTTTCAAGCTGACCAGAAAGTAAAATCACAAATCTTACATAAATTAGGAACTGAACAGATATTTAGGCTTTTATCAGATTCTGAAGTAAATGTTCTTATGAAAACCTTGGGTTTATTGCGAAATCTTCTTTCTACGAAACCACACATAGATCAAATTATGGCTCTTCATGGAATTCAAATAATGCAGGTAATCATAACTAGTGTTATTTAACAATTATTGGTTGATTTGAAATAACCCTAATAATTTATTATTAGTAATGTTGACTCAATCTTGTGTACTTTAATGGTGCATGGAGCAATTAAATATTATTTTAATAACCTCAAAATGTATGGATTATATTATTAAAAGACACAAATTATTTTATTTTTCTCTATTCCCTTCCTAGACTATTGATACCTGGGTATTTATTTGTTAAGTGTTGTAATATATGTTGTAGATTTTTGATTATCTGCGCCAGTTAGTTTATTTATAGTGTCAAGATAGTTCGGCTCCTGGCAGGGACATTCCCATGCATACTTATTCACTAGACCAGCTGTTCTCTGTGATTACACAGTTATAAGGGGTAACTTTTTTCTTTTTTTTTTTTTCAGTATTCATTTTATAGTTTAGTTTTCATTCTCATCTTTTTCCGTTTTTTTACGAGGTATTTTTGTTCATTTTGTGATTTCTCAATCGAACAAGTAGGCTGGCATTGGACCTCCCTTGTATTTGATAATTTATTTTACTACTTTCCTAAGTTTTAATTTTTGAAGTTATAGAGTATTTGTGTGAATCTGAGCCTTTCAGCTGGTCAATTAAAACCTTCCATAACAGCTCAGTATTGTTTTATTCAATATTTTCAGCATTTTTCGACTCCTACCTTTAATTTTATGTAATTGCTTATGGCTTCTACTTTCTTTATGAAGGTTTACATTTCTGTTCTAATGCTCAAAATCATCCATGAGTGAATGAGCTTGGTTTTAGCACCAATGATGTATAATAACCTGTATCTACTTATATTTTGTCGAGAGATTTGTGTACTACACAGATCTAATGTTAGTCAAAAAGTCATTTTGTTTGATATAGCTTTAACATTAAGAAATGCATGCCTGCACTCAGCGTGAGCTGCAAATAGACAGAGCACTAGCCAATATATGGTACGGAATTCCATACTGTTCCAGTCCTCTATGACCAGACAAATGAATAATGTTCAAATGTTAACCATAAAGGTTAAGTTTATTAGATTATAATCCACAAATTTGATATTTTTTTGTATACATGTAATGTATCTTAAGAACATTTTGAACAAATTTATCTTACGGAAGGAATTCCACGAAGTAAAACCAGATTCATTGGTAACTTGGTAATCAATGATCAAAATTTTGTTGTATTCAAATTGCATTGATCTGGTTTTCTAACTAACCTTTGTTCGACTAATTTTTCCAGGTGTATTCTTCAAGCGAAGTTGTTATTACATATATTTGTCTTAATCACGAGTTTGATTTTTTTCTGTTTCTTATTAGATTAGTCATTTCGATTCAAATATGAAGGAGGCATGTCAAAATACATGATGCCTCCTTTCAGGCTTTTGAAACTAAATTATTTATTGATAAGAAACAGCAAAAATATAATGTACTTAAGTATTGAGCTAACAGTAAACATAGATATTTTATTGTTAAAATTTTGTTAACTTTAATATTAAATATTCTTGATCCAAAAGCTTTAATCTTTCTAGTTCTTCGTACAAAGTGCGTTTACTGCTTGTACTTATGCTCTTATGCTGTTTGGCTCTAGGGTCTCTTATTTTAATTTTGATTATTTTCATGTTACAGAAAGCATTTTATGGAGTCAGCTGGTAATTAGTAATAATACTAACTGCACTGCCATTGTTCTTAAACTTGTATTGTGTTTTTAAATGGCTGATTATTTTCTACCTATTCTTTTCATTAAAAGCTTGATTTCTTTTTTCTTTTTTTTTTTTTATCAGGCAGTTACTCTTATATTAGATTCAAATCATTCTGCTGATGTGAAAGAACAAGCCCTTTGTATTTTGGGTAATATCGGAGATGGTGATAGTGCGAAAGAATTCATAATGTCACGAGAAGATATTCTCAACAAAATACAGGAGTACATGGTTCGTTATTTATCTATTAGTTTTTATTTATTTATTCATTTAAATGAAAATTAATAATGGAAGAAATGATTAATAATCATCTTGTTTGATATTAGCTATGCCCTGCTATTGCCGCCCGCATTAATTTTGATGTCCTCTAAAATACAAAGTATAGATCTTTATATCTACAGTCCCTGTAAATAAGTGGTTAAGTCGAATTTTCTCCAAAATTGTTTTCTTATACTTAAAAAATTGGAATCGTGTTATTTTTGTTGTTAACTAGGGGCTAATTCAGGCATTGGCTTAAAATGCATTTAAAGCTATATGTTATAAATCTGGAAAAAAAAAGGTCTGGTCTGGATGGTATAATTTTTTTTAAGAATTAATAAATGTTAACTCTATTTTGTTAGATATAGATTAGAATAGAAAACATAATATATATATCTGGCCAGAAGGCTGCATAATAATACATATCATGAAGTATTTAAAAGTGACAAAACCATAATAAAAATAAAAATAGAAATGAAATAACTAAAAAGTACAAAACTTGACAGAATTTTAACTAATTGTCGAGAATAAATATATTAATAACAATTACTAAATAAAATAAATGAATGAGATAGCATGCAATAATGTCTTTACATAGTCTATATCTTCTTTGGGAATAATAAACAAAGAAACGCATTGGAAACAAAATTGATTATTCAATACTAATTTATTCAGCCAGATGATTGACCTACTTAGATACCATCTTTTTGAGATGTCAAGAGATGTTGGAAAAGCAAGGACTTAAATGAAGTCAGTGAAGAAGCATGGCGGATGAAAGGAGGGATTGAGTGGTGGAGCTGGACGGAGGATTTGAATTGGAGGAGACTGTAGATATAAGCATGATATATATCTGGCCAGAAGGCTACATAATAATACAAATCATGAAGTATTTAAAAGTGACAAAAACATACCAAGGAAATATGGTCTACGAATGGGAGGGAAGAGCCACTTTAATTCATCATAGTGATGTGACATGCGGGATTGCCTCGGAGTAGTAAGGACAAATCTTAGAGCGCAGTTCATTATTCGCTTTGAATGTCCCTCAAGCATTTTCGAAAGGCACCTGTATACCACCCTACAGTAGTCAAAGTGGGGGATGATATGGGAAGATTGTGTAAGGTGATGCCGAGATCGATGGAACAACTTCAGGGAACTAATTGACCATCGAGACATTTGGGTGATATGGAGTTTCCAGTAAAGGTTTTGGTCAAAAGTAATGCCTAAGTTTTTGACGGAGGAGTTGAAACTGATGGGGTGGTCGTTTACGATTAATGTTGGGAGGGTGGTGATAGCTGTAAGGAGGGAATTGGAGCCTAGAACAGTGGCCTGGGTTTTCATTGTTCTTATACTTAAGTTTTGAATACTTTTTCTAATTCATAAAATTATAAGCATCATTGATGTAATAATTTTTTAGTTTCTTTTAATAAAATATTATTTAAACACAGGTATTCAAAACAATCATATTGAGGCTTTAAGTATATCGTAGATAAGAGTTTCTAAATAGCTGCTCTATTAATCATTTTATGGCACTTCTCTCTTAGAGGAGCGCCATTGATAGGATTGCCTAGCCTTACATTTAGACACCATTGGCTTTGTTTAGGAGTTTTGATGTAAATAAAAGTATACCACCAACATATAGCTTTTATTTATTAAAATAACAATTCCATTTCAATAATAATAACTTGTAAGTATCATTTATATTAAATTGATACACTAATTTATCGCTATAATATCAAATATTTCCTTAAGTAAGTCTTTCTGTTTGTACCTTTCTCGAAACATAAAATAAATTAGATAGGATTCTAAATAGTCTCTGTTGGTTCCTCTTTCTTTCTCTTTTCGCCACTTGGTACTTCCCTACACTTTTTTAATATTTTTAGAATGCACGCCGTTTTCTGGGTTTACAAAAGTGTATGAGTCGTTAACGATCTTATTACTTAATTTGAAAAATTTTATAACTGAAAAACAACAAAGATGGCTAACAGAAAAGATACTCAAACACTAACAAACCTTTCCTCACATATTCGACGATTCTTTAACTTGATGTGCAAAAAATTTAAGTAATTTCATTATAAATTTAATGAGACCAAAAAGAAGGCTAACAGATAAAGCATACAAACTTTAACGAATGTCACAAGGTTACAGTATTGCTGTATCCACTACTGTTATCAGTAGTGGGGCTCAATATTATAGTAGAAGTATCCATTTTATTTTTAGACAGCCCACAACACAAAAATAAATTTGGGTTTTCTTGAAACCAAGTGGAGAAATTTTTATTATTTTATACATATTATGTCTTTCTAGTTTATACATATTTACAGATTATTTTCATATGTTTAATTACAGACCCATAGTAATGTAAAATTACAAATAGCTGCAATTTTTTGTATATCAAACTTGGTTTGGAAGGAAGAAAGTGGTGCTGCAGAAAGACAAGCAAAATTAAAAGAAATGGGCGTATATAGGCTACTCCAGCAGTTGATTATGACTTCTGATACACTTCTTTTTGATAAGTAAATATTTTTCAAAGTCAAAGAATTCTCTTCTTTTTTTTTCTTTTTTCTTTTTTTTTTTTTTATTCATAATATTAAATTTCTATTTTTAGCGAAATACTCAAGCAAAAACTAATAGAAATTTCTAAAGAAGGAGTTGAGGATTAAGGATTGGTTAATTCGAAGTTATTCGGTGCATATTGAATGTAAATAAAACTGTTTAATATTCTTCTTATAAATTTTTGGTGTAACAAAAGGTTTGCCATTAAATTGTTCGTACTTTATGACCCTTCTGAAAATTGAAAATGTACACAGAATGCTTGGTACACATTTAAGAAATCATTTTGTGACTTTTAGCATTTTTATAGTTTTATCTATAATGTTTAGTACAATTTCTAACATTTTTCAATGCCAATCAAACATGTTAAAAATATTTTTAAAAAATGAAATAATGAATGCTCAAAATAGTAGACTCCAAAAATTAAGTATAATGTGATAATGGCGTATATTATTTCCACTCAAATCCTTATAAGAAGGTTATCAAATCCTTTGACTTCAACTAATAATTTGTATATAAAGAAAGATTTATAAATTGTTTAAGTGGATGAAGGGTTATGATGCGTTATTATTCAATGTATAATGTTATCGCTTCTCTCACATTACCAAATCTGGTGTCAACTAGCTTGAGATGGTCAACAAGAAAGAAAGTCAATAATTTTACAGCAACATATGGACACTGTGGAAAGGCAATTCAACTGTAAGTAATCTGGTGAAACACAAGGAATGTACACCTATCTTGAATGAACAGATCCATCAAGAATTACAAAATTGTGACTCAAAATACATTGATGAAACATTTATGATTCATGATGGCTGGGAAGAAAAATCTCCTATAGCATTGAAAGTCTAGAAGAGTGTAAGATGTAATAAAAGAAAAGAAATATTTAAATTTATGGGCTGTAAAATATTAGAGAGATGATACAATGCCCCAAATACAAATATGTGGCATATGTTTCCTATAAACATGATATGCATCTGATGAAAATCCATATGGTTGAAGACAGAACCTTTTTAAAACAGATGTTGAAACAGGCCAAGAACAACTGTAATCCACAGGAGGGTAGACTGTCAATTGTCTTTTGTATGTTTTTTCTTCTATTCATGAATTTGAGTCTTTTAATTCATCAAAATCTTCTTTTCATAAGTTTTCACTAGATTCGCTTATATGTAAAATAATATAAGGCCAAGTGTCTACCATGTAGACGCATCTGGAGAAGAGAGAAGTTGAGAAAGAGAAATGTTGCTTAGAGAACTGCCTGGGAATTATACGAATGCCCTGAAGAATCAATTTTTTCCTTTTTAGACAGTGGATGAATTGATCAGAATAGTTCATTGCAAGAAGTAAAGAATTAAATTAATGATAGAAATAACGAAAATTTTTACATATCTGACACCATTCCATAGTGTGGCATTTGCTTTGAATAGCATTCAGATAAGGAAAAACTGTGAATTTAAATTGCTAAATTATATTAAAGCATTCATACCTCGAATATAAATAATATGTATATTTAATAGTTGTTTTTTTTTTGGAACCTTAAAGTCCACTATTATCCGTTGAAAGAACTACTTACATTTGTGGGTAAAGATTTTCTAAAATTGAGAAAGGCTTCAATAAAGACAGCTTAATTTATAATTACTTTGAACACATCATAAGTGCTTGTTAATGAATTAACTCTTTTAAAAATATTGCATAGCAGTTCTTAATGAAGAAACTTTTTAATCCAACTAATTGAATTATGATATCCAGTTAGTTTTTAAACTTTCATTGTTGAGGTTAAGATCTGGTGTCTTGGTAGTAAATATTTTTCACTGTTAGAAATAGGTACTTGTGTTCTTAAATTTGGCTTTAAATAAAAATTGCCTTATTTATTCTTCAGTATTTATTTTAAGCAAAAAGCTAAAAGACACAAAAATGTTAATTTTATATCTTGTAAATAATGTTTTTAGTCCAAGTTCATAACGATACTAGTCAATATAAAAGTTATTATTGAGAAAGTTAGTTTATTTATCTTATATAACAAGGTTATGAAAACTATTCTCTCTCTCAAAAAAAAATCACATTGGAATTCTTTAAAAATAGCCTGATCATTTATTTATTGGCCAAACTTTTTAGAGTGTTAAAAAAAATGGTTATTTTCTTGTGATCAGCTTTATTTCTTAGTATTATTATATGCCAAACTTGAAATTAATCTGATCGAATCCACTGCGGTTAGTATAAAGAGCATTTGATTAAGTAAGAAGCTGTGATTTTGATTGTTCAGAGTTATTTACTTGTGCCAGTTAAAAAGTTTTGATTGTTAATCCTAATTGTTTGTTTATATATCATTGCTACCATAAATAGTTTAAAAAAAGTAATACTGAAACAGATAGTTAATTAAAAACTACTTGATTGTATTTTATACACTAATTGTATTTTATTTTTCTTCCTCCATTACCTCAATTTAAGTAGATGAAGGTAGTTAAATAATTGTTCATGATCTTAGTTAATATCCATGTTTTAAAGTCAACTCATGTTCAATAAAGAAACAAAATTGTTCTATCACTTTTTTTTTTTTGTTTCTAAGAATCCCTTATCCTAAGTTACTGAGTCTTTTCTGATAAAACTTTATGAATGGATATGTTATGATCAAATCTGAATCTGACTGGAACTCAAAGTACAAGAATAAAAGTATCAACCAATCTATGTTATAAACTCGCATTAATTCAGATGTATTTTCCCTAATTCATTTCTCAGGAACAGATTCAACTCCAAAACTTTTAATTCAATATTAAATAAATACATTTACGAGTAGATATCAAACATATTTATAAAAATATGTATTGTAAATCAGTAGAGCAACAGTTATTCAAACTAATATCGTCGGGTGAGGTTCGTATAATGAATATTCCTATAAGAAAGGAAAATGTCAAACTATCATGACGTTTGTATCATTCTATTATATAAAAAAGTTTTTTATGGTGTTGCAGTATTAAATTTTATCTTTATAAAGCTGGATGGACTGTAGCAGAGACACCTCACTTCCTATTCCCAGAATTATTTCTCCCTTAGATTATTTTGTGTTCAATTTGTATCTATGAACTCTGCTTTTTCTGAGATAATAATTTACTTCTTATATTTGTTCTCTTTGCCATACAACAGAATATATAAAATAGTTCTTGACATTTTTATTACTATGTCTTATAAAATTAAATGATTATATTAAGCATAGTTTGTAAATTAATATGTATTGAAAGAAGCCATTTCATTTCCTTCATTTTGAACATTAGATGCTACAGGTCCGTGGAGGTTCATACACAGTAGGTTTTAAAGTCATTGGTTTAAGTTAGAGTTTATTGTATATATATTGGAATTATTTTAGTTAACTACCTAAAAAATTTCAGTTTTATTCAGACAGTTTCATCTTTGAAGTAGAAATGAGGTAATAATTCATGCCTTAAAGTACCAATGCTTCCTATTTGATAAATTCAACTGTTGATAGATAGTAGATCATTTATAATTAATGTTTTTTTTACTCCATTATATAAAATTAAAAGAAGTAGAATTTTTAAATTAAAATATATCCAAGAAGCCATATTATTTTCTCTCTATTTCGAGCATTGAAATTGAAAGTACAAATAATAATGCTGCAATAATGACTGAAATATTTGTTTTTTCCTGTTAATGCTTTATTGAAAGAAAAAAAATAATACAATCTGAACTTCATATTACATGTATATTATAGTTATACAATTTGAGCAACGAGTAGTACAGTTTAATAAACTGTTTTACAATTTGTAAAATGGGGTTTGGTCCAGTGTGACCTCTTATTAAAAAAAAAGTCTTTATTTTATTTTTTACCTTAATATGATACCCTCCCATGCCCCCTTTTACAATAAATTATATGGACATATGAATAAAAAACAAGCATTACAATGTAAGCTAAACATTTATTTCTACTGTCAAAAGATGCATTATATGTTTCAACTTATGGTATTATATTTTAAGATAAAGAAATACTGGTTAGAGAAAAATAGCTAAGTGAGAATTATTTTTTTTTTCAACTGATCTTGTCCCACTCTTACTTGTCCAGGTTGGGAACCCTTTTGTCAGAGTGATATTGCAGCAAATCTGCTATAGAAAATCATCTTTTGAAAGGTCGTATTATTCATATAAGCGCTAAAACATTTATGATTTGTTAGTATGATGAATATCCAGAAGGGGAGACTATTGAGAGATTGGTACAATAGAAATTTTGTGTACATTGTAATAAACATTTTATGGTTCAAAACTGTAAATAACTATTTTCTTGAAACTAATCATTATTTTATTTTATCATTATTTATTAATACTAATAATAATTTATTTATGTTATTGTGATAATAATATTACTTGTTTCACCATGTTTTGTTTAGCCATATTGATGTTTGTTCTTATTCTTGCTGTTGTGACAGGGTAAAAACTGTGATGACGCAATTCTCGGATGCATGACATTTAACCTGTATGTTCTCACCTTATCTGGGAGCATTTTAGTATTGCAAGTTGGTAGTTGTACACTTTTGAACCACTCTTCTCTGCTGTCCTGCTTATTATAAATTATAATCAATCTATGAGCCCAATGCTGTTACCTTTTATCTTATGTATTTCTCTTAAGTGTTATTGTTTATTTACCAACTTAAATTCATGTTTATATGTACAAATATGTATGTGTATATATATATATTTATATTTATCTATTTACTAATTAAAATAGTTGAATAATGTTATTTATTGATTTAGTAAAGTATTGTATTTTGTTATTATAAATTTTTGTTATGTTTGTTCATTGTGCATCATTTCTGTGCCAGTTATGTTTTACGGTGTACAAATTGTATAATTTGTTATTTTATTTTTTTAGAACTATCTATTTTCTAATTTATAAAATATTTAATTTCACCTTACCTACTACCCTAGGTATTAAATGTAAATATGTAAATGTCTTATTAATTTTCCTATACCCATTAAGGTAATATGAAGGAACAAAATAAAAACTGAATCAACAGGTTTTTATCTCAAAATGTAATTTTCTTGTTTAATGAAATCTGATTACACAAAAACTTTATCAAAAATGTTAAATCATTTTAATTATTATTATTGTGTTTTATAATAATTACTACCAATTCTCTGAGACAGATTAATAACTTAAATAGCTTATCACTATTTAAGGAATTATTTTTCTTACTTCCACGTTGATCATTTTCTTCCCTTCCCCATTTGTTGAAAGTCTATTAATAATTTTCAAAAATTCTCTCAGACTATTATTTTGTGAAACAGTTTTAATATTATTTCTGAACTTAAGAAACTGTATCAATCGTTTCCATAGAACCTAAGGTATTCCATTTGTTTAATTACCTACTCACATTATTAATAGTGGGAGGGAATATAATGGGGTGTAAAAAAAAATGACCCTTTCACCTTCCCCATGGAGAGAAGATGGTGACTAAAAGTATTTTTCGACACACCACACTCCCTGGCAAGTTCGCGAATACTTGTGGACGGATTTGACTCAACAGCTTCCTTCAGAACCTCATCAATATCCATAAATGGAGCCCTTCTTCCTTTCCAACGTCATATCTCCACTGCTAATTTTTTCAAACCAAAGCCGCGAAGTGCGCTGGTCAAGGACACCTTCCCCTTCATATTTAATAATTTCACGAGTTGCTTCAGCGGTTGTGAAATTTTTTTTTAAATTTCATAGGACACTCATGTTTCTTCCTTGAAATAAATAACTAAAATGAGGCTTTTTTTGAAGAAGTCCAGTCTTAGTTAACAAGCTTAGAGAATGCTCTAAAGGGATTATTAAGTGTTGGTAAATAATAAATAGCATTAAAATATTTACAGACTTTTGAACTCTGGAATTTGATAAAACTGTCTTCTTCTTTTTTACATGCCCCATTATTAACATGTCATTAACCTTAAATTAATCCAAAATAAGGTTTTGTTTGACTTTAAAAACTTAATTGATCTAATTATGTTCTGTACATACATTAAACAATTAGAGGGAAAAAATTATAAATGGTTTCACAAAAAAAAACAACTTAAATGCATCAAACAATTTCAATATAACATCCTACTTCAATAAATTTCAAAAATTTACACTTTATCTACAACATTGAAGTTATGGGTTTTCGTCACATTTCTATAATTACATTATACTATTTACAGAAGTATGTTTGGAAGACCTGTCAAAACGTTAGTATGGAATACTTATCCTTTAATTTATTGTCAAATTCTTTCATAGTAGATATTTAATCAATTTTTTATAACAATAAGGGATGGTTAATTTTTCAAAATTATCAAATTAAAAGGTTCTTTAGAGTATTTAAAGGACAACACCTGGAAGTGATTTGCAAAAATAAGTAATCATGTCCCAAGTTAAGCGACAAAAATTCTAATTAAAAGTTAGTATAGCTATAATCAAAAAGTAACTTTTTTTTATTATTTATTTATTGATATTTACAACTATATTGCAGTACTATAACAAGTAAATTGGCTGAGTGATTTTTTTGGCTTTTCTAGGAAGGTGTTTTAACATATCAATTGTGATTAGGTCCTGCCCAGGAGCTTTGCCAGAAGGTAATCTGTGTATAATGTTGGATATTTCTGTATGACAAGTAGAGAAACTACCCACTGGTAGTACTCAATTCACATGTTCAACTAAGAAGGTCACATGGCCATCTTCTTCTCAGACGCCTCGGAGGATTATCGGGAATTGAAGAGGAAGCTAGGTTTAAAACGAGAGGGTTTGAGTGGAAATGAAGTTTGTTATGAAAGGATAGATACCAGGTTCGGGCCAAATCAGCAACAAATGGGACATTAAGGTCGTTATGGATGACTATATTCTTAACAAAATAAGGAGCGTTGAGGATTTTACGAAGGATTTTGGATAGTAGGGATTGGATACGAGAAGAATTCAATGGCTTAGTGGAGCCCCAAAGCTTTACTCCGTAAGTCCAAATAGGACGTATGATGGTCATGTAGATGAGTCTTTTATAATTAATTGGGAGCTTAGAGCGTTTGTCTAGTAAGTGTTGAAGTAGCCTGAAACGTCGAGCGGTTTCTGGTCTTTTCAGTCTTGTATGAGGATTCCAGGTTAATCGTTTGTCGAGATGCAACTCTAAGTATCGGATCTGTTCTACAGGCACAAGTGGTATATTATTAAAGGATACTGATGGGCAGGAAGTCATTGGTTTACGACGTAAGGTAATAGTGATTTGATGGGATTTTTGAGAATTTATTTAAATTCTCCAGTTCTGGCACCATTCTTCAAGATCAGTGATATGGGATTGGAGGCTTTGGGATACATTAACTGGATTGGTATTGACTGCTAATACACATGTATTATCAGCATATGTGGTAAGCATAGTATTAGGATGAGTTGGGATGTCAGCTGTATAAACTGTAAAGGATTGGGCCAAGGATACTACCTTGAGGAACACCAGCAGATTGGGAAAAGAGGGATGAATAGACATTATTATGGTTTACTTGGAAAGTTCTGTTTGTGAGATAGGATTGAAGGACGAGAAAGTAGGTAGGCGGTAGAAATTTACGGAGTTTATAGAGCAATCCCGGATACCAAACTCGATCGAAGGCCTGTTCCACGTCAAGAAAGACGCCCTAACAATATGATCCACGTTCTAATGCAGAGGAGACTACATCCACCACACGATGACATTGCTGAATAGTGGAGTGGGATGCTCGGAATCCAAATTGGTGATCTGGAATTATGTGATTTGCATCAAGGATGGGGTGCAATCGTTTGAGGATGAGTTTTTCAAGGATTTTACCCATACAAGGTAGAAGAGCGATAGGACGGTAAGAGGAAGGGTATTCTGTTTTTTTTGTAGGCTAGGGTATCATTTTTACAATGGATAGTTTCCAGAGGTCAGGAAAATATGTGGAGCAGAGTACAGCATTATATATATAGGTAAGGAATAGAATGGCTTTTCTAGGAAGGTGTTTTAAGATACATATCAATTGTGATTAGGTCGTGCCCAGGAGCTTTGCGGGAAGGTCATCTGTGTATAATGTTGGATATTTCTGTAGGATGGAATGCTTTGGGTGGGAGGGAGATTTGGAGGGGAACATCTAACGCTTCTTTTATATGTTCAATGTGAGTTGGGTTAATGATATCAGGATGTGGATGAAAGATTTTGGAAAGGTATTGACCAAATAACTGTGATTTTTCTCCGTCAGATCTTGTCCAGTTATTTGATTCAGTAAGGAGTGGATGATTAAATTCTTTGAACTTTAGGAGTTTTTTGGTGGTCATCCATAATGTTTTGTCGGTGGTTGGAAGATTTTCAGTCCAGGTAATTAAATTTTGAATTTTAAATTTCTTGATTTCTGCTTTTAGTTTGTTAGTTAATTTTGTATAGATAGTTTTATCTGCTGGGTATCGAGTTCTAGGCCACTTCGATCTTGCTCTGCGTTTTTCTCTTAATAAGATTCGAATATGCTGTGGCAAATCAGTCTGTTGATAGTTAATAATTGTATGATTTGTGATGTTATAGTGTAAACTGCTTCTGATTGAAGTTGTAAGTTTTTCTATGGCTGTATCAATGTCTTGTTTTGTCTTCAGTGAAATTTTTAAGTCTAGTTTGTCCTCCAAGTCATAACAAAAATCATCCCAGTTGACACGTCCTGTAATCAGTGTGGGAGGGGAAGGCTTGGGAGCGAAACTTGAGTGTAAGAAAAAGAGGACTGGACTATGATCTGATGACAGGTCGTCCAAGGATTCAATGTTGGCATGTGCGCGGGAAATTTGGGATGTAACAAATATGTCAAGGATGTCGGGACGTTTTTTGAGGGATGTAGGCCAATAAGTAGGATTTTTTGGGGCAAGGATAGAGTAGCTCTTTGAGGATGCGATGGAAGATAGAATATTTCCACGGGAGTTGGATGTTCGACAACCCCATCGTTGGTGTTTAGCATTGTAGTCTCCTCCAGCAATGAAGCGCGGTCCAAATGATAGGAATAAGGAATCTAAAAGGTTTTGGGAAATGGAACTATCGGGAGCACAGTATAGAGCTGAAAGTGTGAAATGGAATGGACCAGTCGTTATGTTTACAGAGGTTGATTGGATAGCATCAGTTGGAATGGAAAGAATCAGAGAATGGGATATATTTTTATGAATGAGAATACAAGATCCGGCATGTGAAGTGTTATCTGGGTGGTCTGATCTGTAAATGATGTAGTCACGTATGTAGAATAGTGAGCGGTGTGTGAAATGTGTTTCAGTCAGTAAAGCAATATCAATTTGTTTGTCATGTAGAAATATGTCAAGTTCGTCACGGTGATTATTCAGTCCATTAGCATTCCACAATAGGACAGCTAGGGGTTTTATGCTCATTGTGGACGATTAAGTGGGAATTCGGTTAGGATTCTTGTCAATAGGATGATGAGCGGTTTTATGGTTTCTTGAAGATCTTTCAGGAATGATGTTAGGATTGAATTAATGTCGTTGGGGTTTTGCATTTGGATAGGATACAGATCTGGAGGTTGGGGTGGATAATTTACATAAATAGGGTTGGTTGGGGGTTGAGCCTGAGGTACTGGTTCTGTTTTCAACGTGTGTTGAACTAGAGTAGAGACAGGATTCGGATGTTGTGGTGGAAGATTGACTCTTAAGTTTTGAGGGCGGAGAGATATTTGCTGACGTGGAGTATGGACTTTAGGATTGGGTCGAGCATCTCGGGGTTTAGGTTGGGAGTTTTGGGGCTTGTTATAGGTAGTCTCGGGTTTATGTTGGGAGGTTTGAGGCGCCTGATGTTGAGGTTGGTGCTGGTTAATTGTTCTGCTTTCCTTTTCCGGAGGTAGAACTGTGGTGGTAGGTTGTTGATTGTAAGCTGTTCGGTGTTTTTGGCAATTCCGGGAAGAAAAAGTAACTATTGAACATTTGTGTTTTATGTCATATAGTTCAGCTGAAATTTAATGTGGCAGTCTTCTTCTTCTTTGACTTTCTTTTATGCCAATGCTAGCATCGAGGAGCCTCCAGCCATGCCTCTCAATCCCTACTCAGCTGCCTCATTTCCTTAAGGGTCTTTCCTCTCTCCCTTCTGATGTGCTGAATGTATTCCTAATAAGAAACTCTGGGGCCTACTCCCGGTGGGTATAGCTTCCTACCTTCTTTCGCTCTCTCTTCAACCATCCGACAGACGTGGCCAAACCACTTTAGCTGTTAGTTTTTTTTTGGACACGGCTAGCTTGCTTGTCTAGCATAACTCAGCTTTCACTTCTTTAAGTAAGGGTTGGGAGGTAAACTGATTTGTAAATGTGCATTTTTGTTTCCTTTTCAACCTCCCTATGCCCAACAATAGTGTTGCAGATAGGGCAGTAAACCTGGATAAATTTTTCCCCTGCTGTTGATGATTGTCCCCAAGTACTACCAATTAGGAGTATTCTTCTACAACTTTAAGTACCTCCCCATTACAGATTAGCTGGATGTCTTTTTTGTTCCTCTCTTGATACCACTAAGACTTTGCTTTTTTTGCTATTTATTGGCATTCCTTTGTGGATGAGTTCTTCCTCCTATTCCAACAGGGCTTGCTGCAGCTTGTCGTTTGTATCAGTAACCAATACTGTATCATCGTAATACAATAGGGGTTGAAACAAAACATTTGTTATGTTCCATTTGCAGATGACCGTCGAGGCAGTAAGGCGCTTACAGATTTTATGGATTTCATCCATAAACAATATAAATATAAGAGGACTTAAGCTGTTGCCCTTCCTTACACCTCTCTCTATGGGAAAAGGCTTGGACTCCCTTCCATTGATCCTCACTACTCCTTTAGCTGCCTCATATGCAGAGTGAACCTCAAAATTCTTCATAAAATAATTACTTGAATTAATTTCTTCGAACGGGCAAAAAAATCAACAATAACTTAGAAACAAACTTGCATTATTTATAGAAAGATATATTAAAATATCAAAATAATAGTTTCACTTATGTTCTTTCTGTTATTTTATTCACATATTTTAACAACTATGATCATGTGATTCTCCATATGTAATCCTGTGAATGGATTCTCCACAGTAAACAAAAAAAAAACCCGGCACGTGCCTCTGTGCCACCCCCTAAATCCGCCCTTGGTCCAGACAGCAAACAATCATTCTACCTTTCTGATTTTTAAATTCTAGTGGAGTTAGATACCATTCCAGTGGGGCAGAATGTAATGAAGTGGATAGGTATTCATTATCATACTCCAGGGCCCATAGAGTTATGGGACATATTTCTGTCATCCCAACTTTTTTTACTCCTTAGCCACAGTTGCCTGAAATATTTATTTATTATTTAGTAGAATACTTTCTCTGAGTGTCTTTCTGTTGTTAACTAAAAATTACTTTGAATTTTCTCTTCTTTAATAATGGTAGTCCTTTATAGCATTCGAAATGGACTAATAGTAAGTTTGGAGACGTAGTAATAATGCTTTATTCTAGAGACCCAACTTGAGTGGTTTTCTATCAAAAGTTGATAACTCCATTTTTACATTTGTTGATAAAGTTACAGTAAAAACTACTTTCCTCCATATTTTGAGTTTCGCTTTTGAATGTAAACAATTTTTTTATTCACTGGTTTATTTGTGAAACGCCTTTTACAAAGGTTTAGGATCTTTACTTATCACTCGCATCGATTCATTATATCAAATATATCACTCATAAAGAATCATTCTACCTACAGTAATAATCAAACTACCAATCATAAATAAATTCTTTCCATCAGCTTGTCGCCAAGGTTTACTATATACCTTGGTACCATCTTTCTGTGCATGATCGAACCCAAACCAGATTTTGGATTGGTTTCCAGCCTCAGACTATATTCATCACTTCCTTGATGGTATCTATTAGTTTTTTAAGTGCAATAGTGTAGGCTAACAGTAAATTGCATTCTAATTTTCTTAAGAATTTGGTAGATAGTTAAATGTTTGCGTCTAAAACCACAATGGTAATTTCCAATAACTTCCTTGGTGTATTCCATGATTGGAATAGGTAGGGTTAAATAGGGGGTTCGCTCCTTTTTCGTGGGTCAGCGTATATCCACTGTTTTTTTTCTAGAATGAAATACATGTATTATTTTGTTTTTTGTATATTTTAAATAATACTTATCATTTACTTGTAAAAGATTTTTAAAAAAACCTGCTTACAAACTTCAGAGTTTGAACTACGCTCCAATTTATATTCTCATTTGTCATTTGTTAAAAAAAATTATGAGAAACTAAAAATAATAATTATTCAAGCAACTAAAATTAACAAGCATAAATTAAAAATATATTCTTCAATGAGACATGTGAAAAGAAGAAAATTTCTTCAAAAAACTGTTTTTTTGCAGGTAAGGTACTGATTTCCTTGTTCTTGTATAAACTTCAGTTTTTTGGAACAACTGTATGACAGTTTGCTCTAGTGATGGGCCAGAAATCACGAACTCTTACACAAAAGTCAGAGGTCTACCTGAGATTACAAATTCATCAGTAACAGTTCCAAACTGTTCTTCGCATATGGGAACTGGTCGTCGGCGAACGGAATCGAAGCATGATTGTGATTAAGGTGAAAAGAGTGATTACTGTTGTTAGGGCGCCGTAAGGTTAACAGGGATTGCACCCTTTGAAAACCTTTTTCTACAGTAATAAACTCTGATAGGCTGCTGCCTTAATTTGACTCAATTAATTTTATTGTAGAAAATTAACTGCACAGTAATAAATTTAAATTAAATTTGAATGTTTAAATAAAAGGGAAAGTCAGATATTTATTTACAGCTTGCTTATTGTAAAGTATAAATAATTACTTGTAAATTACCTATACAAAAAATAATGCTAGTACTATGTAGGGGGCACGTGCCCACCCCCCCCCAGACGGTTTTTTTTGTACTGAGGAGAATCCATTACAGTGCATACTTGTTAAAATATATGAATAAAATAACAGATAGAACATGAGTGAGACTATTGTTTAGATATTTTAATAAACCTTTGAAACCTTTCTATAAATACTAGTAGTTTATTTCTAAATTATTGTGGATTTTTAATATAAAGAAAAAAAAAATTCGCTCCTGGGGACCGTGTTAGAAAAAATCGTCGTCTTGAATGGGTTAAACCATAAGAGGAAAATTTACGTTATATAGGATATTGAAAATCCATCTGTATGTATATTGATAGGATTATAGTGAATTATAAAAGTATCAAAGTAATTATTATCATTATATTGCGTATTCTGTGATCGTTAAATTCAAGATGTGGAATTATGTACGCCGACGCAATCACTGTTGGTAGCATTTCGACAGAATCACGAATCACAGTTAGTAGCAGTTAAGAAACCACAGATAAGAAAAATCACAGCAACGGTTAGACCTGTTTAATTGCTACTTTTATGTATCTGAAAAGTAGCAATTAAACCCATCACTAGTTTGCTCATAATGGTTGGAACGAAAAACCGAGGTTGCGCATGCTTAGAACTGCATTGCGCATGCTTAGAACTGCATTGCGCATGCTTAGACGCTTTTGACAACCTGATGGAAAGAACTTAATAATTGTTAAATTACATTTGATAAATCAAATGCATCTTTTTCTAGTATATAATTTTATAACATTGTCTTTCCAGTAAATATAAATTAAATGTCATTTTAAAATATTCACAAACAAATATAGAGCACATCAATTCAATATCTGGATTGCTTCAATGAAATATTGACGTGATGTAAACATAACGTAACCATGTAAACAAATAAACAACAGTGTTATTTGTTATTTCAATTAGTCGTAGCTAGAGTAAAAGTATCATGTATTATTTTTGTTTCGAACAAGATGTTGATCACTTTTATGTATCTAAAGTCTACTAAATTGATAACAGGTATCTCTTTGTAATTTCGCCCGCTTTAGAACAATTAAAATTTTTAAAAACATGAACACGTCAACTGACTTTAAAGAAAGAAAAATGAATGTAATGAGAGCCTCTAAATTAGAAAATATACCATAGTAGGTTACATATTGATATAGTTCAAATAGTTATTAAGATATATCTTACCCTAATTGTAATTCTATTTACTTTTCTTTTAGTGAAGAACTCGCAAAATTTGTAAATGACAGGCTAGATACTATGGAGAATAGTTTAGCAAAAATATGTTCAGCTTTTTCTGTTTACATCAAGAAAATGTCAAGGCAGTATCACTTTTCCTACTTTAATTCACTAAAATAGTTATTAATACAACAGTTAAATATGAACAAATCCATATTTTTATTTTATTGAGATTGACATGCAAATATTTGAATAGTAATACATTTTTCATCATAGAAAGGAAAAGGCTTATATTTTTCTGTTTAATTAAAAAAAAATTAATTCAGTAATAGTGATACATTTATATTTAAAATTGTAATATTATAAAATGGATAATAAATTAAATTGTATTATCACTTTTATGTAATTCACAATCTGCGTTACCCAAAAGTCACTATTACCTGCCAATCACTCTATAATTATGCCTAAAGTTTTGAAATTGCAGATCTAAAACATGTATTTTTAAAACTTTAACTTATTGTATATTTTTTAAATATGCGCAATGTCAATGTTTTTGTAATGGTTGTCAATTTATAGTTTGCGGAATGCAACTGATGACCTAGCTGTAGTGTTACATGAATATGCTTCTGAAGAAAATATTAATAAATCCACTAAAGGACATATTCTTCAGTTTTCAGAATTATTAGCATCAATTGGGGACAGTAGGTAAGAATACACATGAGAAAATTATAAAATAGGCCTTTTTATGATCATATCAGGTTGTGAACATTTTAAGATGATCTACTTCTTTGCATTTTTATGCATACAAAATATTTAGTCAAAAGTATCCACATTTTTTTCTGAAGGTTATGTATAAATTGTTTCCATTATGTTTAGGCTCCCTTCTCTGCTAATACTATATTTTCTAATTCAACAACTTTAAATGGTTTTTTGAAGCTGACTCAGAGCCATTTGCTTTGATAGTGTTTACTGAATCAATATTACCAACTTCACTAACTGATTATAGAGCATAGAGAGTTACTTATGTTTAGGTCCCGAGTTTGTGAATGGCTATAACAGACAAGTTACTTACTCTGTTAGTAGCCGTGAATTGACCCTGTTTGATCTGGAGACCTTCCTGAGCTCACCCAGCCTACTGATGACTAAGTAGATACACCTAATTGGAGGAAAAATGCAGTTGAGTATGTTCTCAAATCACTGGGCACAACAATGGGCTTAGAAACAGCACAGTCGTTAACAGACACCTTAGCCAAAACCCTCCATGGATTGTTGTGGCACTTTTTTTTTTATTTGCATAAAATAATAAAAACAAAGCATCTGGTGATTGATGGATTTATAAGCCTTTTAAAAAGTAACATAAAGCTGATGAACCACCCCACTGTATCTTATTTTTTCTGTACCAATAATAATACTTGAAACAAATGAATAATTAAAAATTAACTGTATTATTCATTATTAATGCTTATTTTTTGTTTTGTGGTTTACTTAATGTTCAAATAATTCATAATGACTATAAATTGTGAAGTAAAACCTGTACTGTTGTGTTATTGTAATTTTATATTAGTTAATAGATTTTAATTATTTTTTCTCATGGAAGGAACATGGAAGTAAAGCAGTTGACTTCACAAATATTGAATGACCTCTGTCAATATGAAACTCTCATTCATAATACCAAAGCAGAAGTAAAAAATATTTTGAATTTAAAAGATAAGGAGATTAACAAGCATAAACAACTCCAGAAGCTCAGGAATAGAAATCCTTACAAAAGAGAAGACATTGTATCCTTTTTTATAAAAATTAAAATGAACATTTAAGTTTTATTAAAAATTAAAATGAAACAAAATATAATATAATAAGATTTTTTTTCCAAGGATGGTTTAGTCAAATTCTTAGTGCCTTAGTAATTTGAAGTTTTTAAACTTTTTTACTACAGTCTGAAAAATTCACTTCAGTACCTTTTTATGATTTGTAAAGTAGAAGGACTATTCTTTAAAATATAGACATTTACAGGTATTGAGTACGAATGGCCAATGTTTTCAAGAGCTATGGCCAAAAATTTGTGTTCAAAAACTGTAAATATCACTGTTGAACTTTTGTGTTTAACAATATCTTGTCAGCAAGTACCAAAAGATTAACAAAGTGGGGTGGAAATGTTATGGATGGTTACTTGTTTGTGTAGTTTTAGGCTTGTAAGATCAACTAAGGACCAGATTTTCTCAGTGAGGCAGGTGTTGGAGAAAACTTAGGACTACAATGTTTGTAATTAAAAAATCATACAAATGTAATCATAAAAACAAAATAACTACATTAACGATGCAGCAACAAAGACAATATAACACCTATACAGGCAGATATTATGGGGGTGTTAAAAGAATGAAGACTATTTTTTTTTCATCATTCCAATAACCTTTATCTATACAACTGTTTTATTGTCCAATTGTCCAATGAGTGTGTGTGTAGTAACCGCGCTTGCGTGAATAAGTTGTCTGGGTGTTTTACTTACAATATGAACTAAGATTTTATGGAAAAACTGCAGGCGTTGATGACCTAAGGGTTTTATGCCTTTAAACACCAACAAACAAACAATGAAGCTGCCTTTAAATCATGAATTCAGTTTTAATGTATTATTTATATCATAGGCCAATTTAAATTATAATTATACTTAATATTTATTTTAAATAAACTGTTGTTTTCTGATTGACTGTATCTAAAGATGAGAGCAGAAGCTTCACTTTCAATGGCTATGAGTAGCATATCAAGGTCTTTGAAGGAACTGGAAGAACATATTAATCAGTTTGAACAGAAAAAAATTCAGGACATCAAGTCACTGCTATTGAAATTTATAACAATTGAATTGGCACAACATAGTAATGCTATTCAACTTTTCACAGATTCCTTCAATGAAATCAGGAAGATCGATGTGTCAAGTGATTTACATGTAATTATTAATATCATTATTCATTATAGTATCCTTAAGTATATGAATCCAGTTTTTGAGTATTACCTTATTTATTTGGGTTTTTTACAATTATTGTATCCCGATACCCAAATTTTTTTCCCGCCATTTCCTCCTGCTCATTCTTCTTCTTCCTTTCGAAGCCCTTATGCTGCCATTCCTTCTCTCACATCCTCCAACTATGTATTCCTCTCTTTCTTCTATCAACTGTTTTTATAAAGAAAGAGTTTCTTTGGCCATCTATTGTCTCTCATTCGAATCAGAAGGCCAAACCTTTGAAGTCTCCTTGTCTCTATTTCATACAATATATTCTTCTCCTGCTCTATAGTTTCACTTATAACACTATTTGGTATGTGTTGGAGCCTTGAGATGCCGCCGCTACGTCTTTGAATGTCCATCTCAAGAGCAAGCAGTTTACGGGCATCTTGTCTTTTTATTGTACATGTTTCGGCCCCATACAGGGTTGTCCCCAGGAGAAAAGAATGATATTTTTTTCTTTTTCATTTCTATCGAGACCCCTTTATTCCAGAGGGCCGAGTTGAGGATCCTAATGATTTTCCTTCCTCGGGTTATCTTCATATCTATTTCCTTGTCGAGTATCTCATTTATATAGACACCTCAGTAGTTAAAAGCCTTGCTGCAAGATAGAATCCAATCTTCAATCGACAAAGACATGCACGGTGAATTAAAGGATATGTACTCCGTTTTCCCCTGATTAATGACTAGACCCCATTAAGATTACTTCTAATAAAGCTTCCTAAGCATATATTGCAGGTCCTAAGCATTACCAAAAAAAGTAATAATAATAATCTATTAAAAAAATTATCTGACATTTTTCTTTCTCCTTTACCAACATGTAGTCGTTTTAATTATATTCCTTCCTGGACTGATTTCATACGAGCATATGCACGATCGAATACAGCCTCTGATATGTATTCTTTTTGCACTTTTGGCATCAGATAATATTATGTTCACAACTGGTTAGACAAGCACTTAGGCCTTCTGAAAATGAGGCTGTAGTTAGACTTTCCTTTTGATAATTCTCAACAATGAGGAATCGTATTTAGACTGGATCTTTTTACTCCTTAGTCACTTTAATTTGTGCTTATAAAATTTTATTTTGCTAGTGCGCTTCTGATAAATTAATATAATTTAGAATTTTTAAAAATGTGATTTTCCCAATTCATTATATCATGGTGGTAAAAATACTCCTTTTAGAACAGAAGCTGAGGTCAGACATTGCATTCCATTTCATGAAAATTTTAGATCATTTAGATTGAAGTAGTCTAACCATACATTGGAAATACGATTGTCTGCCATTCTAGGTCAGTTGCTATCAAATTTCATAAGACAACAAATTTTTGTCACTGCTTAGAGTGTTCTCAACTTATTTCCAGTACATTAAATATAAAACTTTATAATAGTTATAATGTTTTTTTTAAATTTATCATTACAGAAAATTTATGCAAGTTCCATGTTAAGATTTTTAAAATTAGGTATAGCTATTAGCCCATAAACATCAGAAAAATTTCAAAAGTTAGATATTAATTAATTTTGCTGCAATAGTGTTATATTGATTAATCTGTTCAAGTTCCTAAAAAGTACATCCTTTGTTTCATCACTTTTTGCCTTGTAGGATTTTGAAATAATGATGAAAAGCAGAATGGAAGATAATTCTCAGAAGAAAACAATGAGCATGTGTAAACATCAGTATAGTCCAGAAGTTCTTAATACTTCTCTTGAGAACACCAAAAGTGAAGATACGAATAGCCAATTTAATCAGAAATATGTAAGTAAATATTTGATTTGATTAATTTTTATTTTTATCTGTGAACAATTGAATTTTGGCTTAAGCTGCTAAGTATTTTTTTAATTACTCTTATCTCAATAATAAGTCCATTGTTAAAACCTATTGA
This sequence comes from Troilus luridus, assembly GCA_964056705.1. Taxonomy (NCBI): domain Eukaryota; kingdom Metazoa; phylum Arthropoda; class Insecta; order Hemiptera; family Pentatomidae; genus Troilus; species Troilus luridus. The sequence goes on from OZ057412.1 coordinate 141,641,977, forward strand.
TTTTAAAATTAATGTTTATCAATCAATCAAGATTTGAAAAAGGAGACAATTTTTAATATACTGACAGGACCTAGTCTCAATATTTTAAATGAATTCATTAAAATATTGAGACTTCTGCACCCTTTTAGAACAATTATGTTATGTCCTTATTTTCACTATGAGGTGAAGTAAAAGTTGAAGTGAAAGCTGAGAGTGGATATGGGATTTTGAATGGCCATAGAAAAGCTATATGAAATAAATAGAAATGTAATGAGGCCATCACATTCCACTTGGGCAGTATTTCTAACAGTTGTTCCCACCCTTTCCTCTTTATTGTTCGCCTAGATTCAACTATCAAGAAAGTTAAATGAAATACTATGATAATTCCTCTACCAAAACCTAAGACCTGTTAGCTAAAAGCTTATGTTGATGACCTGGTGATTTTTGGAAAACACGGCAGGCAGAAAACTTTGCTATAACGTAATGATCCTGAAAGACAAGATAACATAAATAAACATGCGGCTCGCTATAGAAAAAACTATAGTGATGAGGTTAGTAAATCTTTAGGGTCACATCTTGTTGAAATTGAATAATTAAAATGAACATTAAAAAAAAATACCTTAATTTCTGTAAAGTATTTACTAAAGTATACACTATATAAATTTTACATAAATTTGTAAAAAGTAAAGTGTTACAGAATTAATGTAAATTAAACAAAAATCATTTTATGTCACTTTAGATAATAGTACGACGCTATAGTTGGATTTTTCTAAATTTTGGCTATCCATGTATAATTATAATAGGAATCTTTAACGTTTATCTGATATCATACAGACTCAGGACTCTCATTTTATGCTATAACATATTTTATCTTTTAATTTTATTTCCATACCTTTGGCATAGTAGGTTGTTAGGCTAACCACTACACCACAAATGACTTTATTTTGTTTTTTTTATTGACTGGTATTGGCGAATACTGAGAATGCTCAACCCAATGACTATTTAAAATCTGAATAGAAAATATCACCTCTCGAAACTTCAAACAAGCAATTGGAGTATGACAGGGATGTTTTCTTAGCAGCAGCTATAAATGACACAGGAAGAAATCTGTTGAGAGGAATGAAGTTGATGCTCTTCATTAACAATTTAGCCATTATGTGTCATTCAAATGATGCTGAAGTAAAATAAAGAACATGCAAAGAGCTCTAAAACAACTTACCATGTTATGTCTCTCTTCTTCGGGTGTTGCATGCACTTTAAAAAAAAAACAGCACCACCATCCCCAGAATTTACTTGAACATTGGAAGTTTTTAGGTTATGTATTAGAAAGGTGATTAACCATTACCCTTTTAAAAATCATTATCTTAGGAATTAGTGCTAGAATAAAATAGAAATTTTTAAGATTCTGCATGTGAATTCATGAGAAGCAGAAAGATCAACAATTTCATTTTTGTTTTGTGATTTGAGTAAATTTTTAAATATTTTTATTTGAAAAGAAAAGATATGTCCAGGACCGGGACTCGAACCCGGGTCGTCCAGATCGCTAGTCTGGAACTCTACCATTTGAGCTATCCTGGCCCCAATCAAGCACGCTTCTCGGTCGTGGTCATATCCTTTTTTTTCACTGATCCCAAGTCACCATGTCTATCTAATTTTGTGTAATTCATTGACTGCGGCCCCTGACCAGTTTACACTCTTCTCTCTTCTTACAATTATCTAGTCAATCATTTCTATTTAAATATATACTAAAACATTGTATCTGTCATCGCAGAACATAAAAAGTATAATGTGTTTAAAATTTTTGCAGAATTTAGTTTAATTAAATTTAATTACGTATAGCAATTTAACTTGATTTAGTTTATTAAAATTGTTGATTAGGTTTATTAATATTAAGAAAAGTTTATTAATATGTATATTTTAGGATTAATGTTTAACGTTTTTCTAAGTAAAAAATAATTTAAGTTTATTATGTATTTCTCTCTTTTGATCTATTTAGCTCTCTCTCTTATTGTTTAGTATCTGATTGATACTACCTAATTTATTCCTATAAGATAACAACTAACATAACAGTTTAATCTGAAAGGGTTTTCAACCATACAAACCTTCCGTTTATTAACCTAAATAAATGTATTGGTTGCTATGCTAACAGTCTGTATTTTTTGTGTAATTAAACATATTTGCAGTCATTTCGTTTACAGCTATTTTACAGGAAACAAAATGGCACAGTACAAGCATGGAAGCAATTCAAAGTGATACAGAATATTCATCCTCTGAATCCTACCCAACAACGGGAAAGGATGAAAGTGCAAATTCATAAAAGATAAGCAGCTGTGTATAGAGATTGAAAAAAAAAATGTAATGTTTTTGTCAACTTGTTTGTAATCTTTTTGGCATTGTCATATTTACAATTACAAACAAGTTTCTTAAAAGTAATTTGATAAAAATAAAGCAGTATTGAAAATAAATACTAGACAACTTAGTGAAATAAAGAAAAACACAATATATATATATATATTTTATTGTCTATAATCCCAATACATAGAAAGTTGGCTTTAACTCAACACACCCTTATTTTATAGAGCACACAATAATCTTATAAGTATCAGTAATTCCTAAGAAACAGTTAATTTTTACAAATAAAATTTGTATAAAGACAATACACTTAACCTAACACATAAGGTAGTTGTTCTAAAGGCAAAGCGGTGTACCTCAAACTTGGTGGAACTGGTAACCTTGGCTTTGGACTATAGTTGGTGAAGTGAAGGTAGCTAATTTCTCAATTAATTTGGTCATATTTTGATTCCATAACTAGTTTATATGTGACTATGTCACATCCTGCAAAATTAACGGATATACCACTTTGTCTTTGGATCATCACAACCATATTAGAGTAATCTGTATGAACACAATGTGCCATGGAATTTATATTTTATATTCAGGTCTTAATACTGTCCTAGAAATAGAGTTGTGCTACTAAGATTATTTACAAAAATGCAGACAAACAATCTTTACAAAACATACTTGAAAATTGACAAAAATTAAAAAATACGATTTTCACATTCATTTAAATTTTATGGTGATGATGTAGAACAAAAATAAATAATTTGTGTATATAAACACTAGTGTTTTTCCATAAAATTAAGATAATAATAATATATAAATTAAGTTTATATATATTATATAAGTTTATATATATATATATATATATATATATATATATATATATATATATATATATATATATATACATAATATATATATTTAAAGTTTTAAAGTAAAAAAAAACCCTTCACACAATCTACTTCAGTACCACAATCTAAATCCGACCTCTACCTCTAAGTAGTGCACCCTGGATAATGCTAACAGAGGGAGTGGAGCAGATGGATGTCCAAACCATGGTGTAGGCAGTCTGCCAAGAGGAGGAAACCTTGATAAAAACCGGGCCTAACTGGTAGGTGGTTGAGATTTGGGTTAGCAGCCTGCTTCTTGGTAAGAAAAAAACTTAACAGCTTTCAGACCCAGAATCAATAACAAGCCAGACGGATTTAATATAAAAAGACTAAGGTGTCGGAAATGGACTTTCAGACAACTTGCTACATGGAATGTGCAGGGTTTAAATACAAGGAGAAGGGATACTGAATAAATGCGGCATACGTAAAGGAGTCCTAATGGAAACGAAAAAGTGTCAAAGATCGATTGTTTGAGATCACTATCCAGTAGTAGACCTGAAACCTACTAGTGAGGTATCATATGGTCGACTACACATGTGAATAAGAACTGTCTGTAAAAACTATCGAAAAATATTGTTTACATACTCGTTTAATAAAAATAAAGGTGCTTCTTTGTGCTTTTACTAACATCTTTTTTCATCAATTTTCACCATTTCCACAACAAAAAAGAAAGGAAAAAGATAAGAAATCTTTAAGAAATACATAATGTACCACAGCGGAGTGAAACAAACTTAACGAGCGCGCGCTGGTGTATCCATCGTCATGTAGAAGAAGTATAACCGCTTTTTGAAAGACTGCGAATGTATAAATGAAAGGAATAATAAAAGTAGAGATCAAATTAATCGGAAATGACGTTGTAATTATTGGAGTACATGCCCCGAGGATGGCGTGAACTATGAAGAAAAGAATTCTTTCTTAGAGAAATTACAAACGGTAATAGAAGAAATACCCTAAAGAAAAATAGTACTCTGTCTAGGTAATCAGCAGAGTAGGAAAGAAAACTAACAATTGCCATGTTGGAAACTTTGGGGATGTGCTTAATGATAACGGTACCCAATCTATAGAACTATGTGAAGAATTAATCTTGACAATATTGAACGGTTTCTTCCAATACAAGGAACAGCATAAATTCACCTAGGAACAACCAACTATGCAATTAAGGTCTAAAATTAACTATATCATCTTGAGGAGGAATAAACGTGTCTTACCAAGTGATGTTAGAGTGATGAAAGCATGCAACGATATAAGGAAGCGAATAGGATGATTGGGAAGACATAAACAAGAAATGTGACCAACAGGGCCAGTATATGGGTAGAATAATGCAAGGTCAGAAATCGAAAGAAGCATGGAAATGGCTTAGGAATAGTAATTATCATTTCCCAGAACAATTCAAAAACGAAAATAATAATGATGTAGATTAGCTATTAAAAGACGGCATCATTCGCCCTAGCAATTCACCGTATGGATACTATGGATAGTGGCGAAGAAAATGGATTATAATTATAATATTTTTGCTTTGATGGAGTAACTATTTAAATGCTGATTTAAATTGGTGCGTGTTGTATTACTTTGTGCTTATTGTGGTGCTAAGAGGTCGCGTTATTTTCGCATATTTTTTATAAATTACTGGACCAACTGCCGCACAGTGGAGTATTAGCCCTTAAAACCTGGCCAAAATTATTAATATTTTGATACCTGTTATTCAAGAGGTAAAATAAGTTTATTTATGCTTGTTTTATATTTAAGGATATTTTTAAGTCTCAACAGAGTTTTACAACTAAAGAGACTAAAAAGTTATGATTAATAATACTATTAATACTGTTAATCAAATCAATAAAAATCTTTAAACTAATTTTTAGTATTTTCCAAAATATAACATGATAACGAGTATAGTCGTCGTGATATTATTATCCAACGCCGAAGTAATCAATTGCAACGTATTGCTGAAACACATCGTAGTTATGATGCACTACAGTATCCGATAATTTTTTGGCAAGGTGAGGATGGTTATCACTTTAATATTCAACAAATCCTACCTGATCCAGCTATCAGGTTCGATCCAGCTACAGATGTCGAAACTAACAAAAAAGTATCAGCTATGCAATTTTATGCTTATCGAATTATGACGAGAAATGGTGAATATAGCCATATTTTAAATTGTAGGCAATTATTTCAGGAGTTTACCGGCGAAGACGGATATCCGAAATACAGACGTCGGCCACCAGAACAAGGCGGATTTACAGCTAAAATTAAAGTAAAAGGCAATGAAGAAATTCAAATTATCCTGAGTTGAAACTGAAAATATGGCTTTAAATGAAAGGACTAAAGAAGCTATCTATCTCAAAAAGTTGTTAAATGAATTGGACAACCCAAAAGAGTGAATTGTTATTTATAATGACAGCTAAGGAGCTCAAAAACTGTCATATAACCCTGTCCATCATCGCAAAACTAACCACATTGATATTAGATATAATTTTGTGAGAGAAGCTGTAGAGAAGAAAGAAGTGATCTTCAAGTACCATCCTACAGAGGAAATGGTTGCAGATTATTTAACAAAAGGACTAAGTGTTAAAAAGCACAAATATTGTTTGGAAAATTCTGGACTGAGTAAACTTTATTAACAATTTTTATTTATATAATTAAGGGAGAGTGTTGGAAATAAGTGTTGTAATTATATAAAAATATGTATCTCTTTGTATGAATGTTGATAGTATCGATTTTTATTTGTATATGTGCGTCTCTCTATCCCACATTGTTCTTGCTTGTTGTACGTTATGGCTTCCCCAATAAAGCGTGTTGTTGTTGAAGTGTTTTTAGTTATGAACAATTAAAAACCTTATTTTTCCAATAATAGTAATAATAGACAAATAATTCTGGAGGTATTTGGAGGCAATCAGTTAAAACCTTCAGGAGTTATTAATTTAAAATGTGGTGCCAATCATGTGAGGAATTGCCACCTCATTTTTGTTGTAGTGGATGAAGCAAACAAAAAAAAAAAAAGCAAAAAAAAAAGTTTGATGGTTGTGTTGAATTGAACTTAATTAAAAGAATAAATGAACTTACTGTTGATAATGAAAAGAAAATGGAAATAATATATTTTGATGATATTCTAATTGCAACTGAGACAGAAAAAGAACACGATGAGTGTTAAATAGTGTATTGGAAAGGGCCAGGTCAAGTAATTTAAAATTTAATCCTAGTAAATTTCAATAAAATACCGCTGTATTTTGTGAAAATAAACCTGTGAAAAGTGATAAAATTAGTGGGTTTGGTACAGGGAAAACTCATATAATATACAAATCTCATGGAACACACACTTCTCTATTTTTAACATCATAAGAATATAACCTTCTTTCGAGGCCAGTGCCAATTACAATATGCACTGCCTGTGTATAATAATTATTATATTTCGACACCCCCCCTCAATTTCAAGTCCCTTCAATACAAAAGATAAATAATAAAAATGAACTACACTTGAAATTGCAAACAAAATAAAAAAAAAAAAAAAAATTAACAGAATAAATTTACAATAAACCATAAAAGAAATTGAACTTTTCACTAAATATATAGTCATCATGATTTTAAATTTAGTTCATCACAAAATTTTTTAAACTTGAAAGCTATTAACTTTAAGCTATTTTTTAAAGTGAAAAAGCTATTAACTTTAAAATGTGGTTCGACTGATCTGCAGACTCACTTCATGAAATTTGATTCAATAGTTCGAGAATTGGAATCGATTGGATCAAAAATGGATGCCGATGACAAAATTTGTAATCTTCTCTTGACGTTGCCAAGTACATATGACAATGTGGTAACAGTTTTAGAAACAATTAATACAGATGTAACTTTAGAGTTCGTTAAAAGCCGACTTTTGGACGCAGAGATGAAGATAAACCAGATTAACATGGTTAAAACTGAAAGTAATGAAGAAACATCCTTTCACTCTACAAAAACTAAAGGCGTTTGTTATGAATTGGCTCAACTGAGCATTTTAGAAACCGCTGCCCGAAATTAACGTCTTTTAGGGGCAGAGGAGGAAGAAGAGGTAATTTAGTTAGAGATGGCGGCAAGATGACTAATTTTGCTGAGCGGGATCTAAGTTTTGTTGCCATGACAACGCAATCAATTGAAGGTAAAATAGACTATGTTACTTTTATTATTGACAGTGGAGCTACAGATACACTTTTCTGTGAAACTATGAGGAGTTCCATGTCAAATGTAAAATCTATTTCTCCTATAAACATTAAAATAGCCAATGGACAGTTTATACAGGCTAAGGAAAAAGGGACTTTGAGGGTTTATAGTGAGGAAGCTGATAAATATATTAATATTGATGGACTTTTAGTTAATGAACTTTCTAACAATCTACTTTCTGTCCAAAAAATGGTAAAAGCTGGCTGTAAAGTAATTTTTATGAAAAATCAGGCAAAAATTTGTGTGCAAGACAGACAAATACCATGCTTACAGAGAGGTAATCTTTTTCTTTGTAATTTTAAATTATGTAAAGGTTCAACTTGTTATTCCAGCACCAAAGAAGATCCCATTATGTGGCACCTGAGGCTAGGTCACATTAACCGACATAGCTTGCAACTCATGGGTCTGCCTTTCAGCAAAGATATGTGCGACACCTGTGAAAAAGGGAAAGCAAGGCGTCAACCGTTCAAAGAAAAAATGAATCCTAGATCACATCGTGTTGGTGAGTTATTACATTGTGACGTTTGGGGGCCTTCCAACCACTACACCATTGACGGTGAGCGTTTTTATTTATCTATAGTAGATGATTATTCCCATTTTGGTGTTCTTTATTTAATGAAATGTAAATCGGAGACAGCAAACCATATAATGGAATATATTTTAAGGCTTAATGCCGAAGGTAAAACAGTCTCTAGGCTTAGGATGGATAAGGGTGGAGAATTTTCCTCCACTAGTCTGCGTGAATTTTGTATAAAAAATGGAATTAAAAGAGAATTCACTGCAGGATATTCTCCACAACAAAATGGAGTATCAGAGCGATATAATCTTTCTGTATTAAATAAAGCAAGATGCATGTTTTTAGAAAGCAATTTGCCCAAATATTTATGGGGAGAGGCAGTTAGATGTGCCGTTTACCAAATGAATCGGTGCCCTACTAAAGCCCTAAATGGTAAAATTCCTGCCGATATTTTTCTTGGCAAGTTGGATCTCCATAAATTGAGGATTTTTGGTAGTAAATCCTGGTACTGCACACTTCCAAAACCGAGTAAATTAGAACCAAGGGCAGCAGAAGCTCGTATGGTGGGTTATGCGGAAAATGGGTATCGTTTGTGGAATCCTGCCATCAATCAAGTCGTTATTTCAAGGGATGTGACATTTGACGAATCAGATAGGAAATACTCAGAAGTTGTCGATGCCCCCTATAATAACACAAAATTTGAACCTCATCCAGTTGAAGTAGAGCCTGAAGTAGACCTTGATCAAGATGACGAAATGTCTCCTGTTCAACCTCCAGAGTTGACTTCCAAAAGACAAATAAAACCTCCTGATTATTTAAAAGATTACGTTCTACATGCAGCTTTTAGTGCATACTCAGATAGTAAAGACCCTGTAAATTTCCAGGAAGCTATTGCTCTAGGTTGGCAAAAAGCCATAGATAATGAGCTCCAAGCTCTTACTAAATTTGGTACATGGCAGATTTCACACCTGCCAAAAGGATGTAATGCCATAGTGGGTATTTAAAACCAAAGATGATGGTACCAAGAAGGCACGTTTAGTAGCAAAAGGTTTTCAGGAACAAAGCATAGCAAATTATTATTCTCCCGTAGCCAAAGTACCCTCTATTAGAATGTTTTTAAATCATGCATTGGCAACAAATTTTAAAATAACGCAACTTGATGTGCCATCAGCCTTTTTAAATGGCAAACTAGAACATAGTATATACATTAATTTTCCGGAAGGTGTACCTGAAGTTCATGGGAAAGTTCTTAAATTAAATCGTGCTCTATATGGTCTTCGGGAAGCTCCCAAGGATGGAACGAATGTTTTCATAACTTTTGTGTAAAAAATGGATTACAAAGATCTGGCAATGATGCTTGTTTATATATTGGAAAAGATATCTATATTCTGGTATGGGTGGATGACCTTCTTGTTATGGGAAATGATAATGTAGTTGAAAATATAATTACTAAAATGGAAATTGAATTCAATATCAAGAATTTAGGAGACCTAAATCATTTCTTAGGGACTGAAGTTGAAAGAACTGCTAATACAATTAAGCTCAGTCAAAAACTGTTTATTAAAAAAATTCTTAAAAAATTTAATATGGATGATTGCAAAATAGCAGCAACTCCAATGGAAGCTAACTTTAATGTGGACATAGCTGAACCGATTATAAATAATGTTCCATACAGAGAATTAGTTGGATGTTTAATATATCTATCGGTGATATCAAGACCGGACATTAGTTTTTCAACTGCTTACCTGGGCAGATATTTAGATAAGCCAACGCAAAGTACTTGGCAGGCTGCAAAGCGGATATTGAAATATTTAAAAGGAACTGCAGAATTGAGCCTAACTTTTACTTCTCCAGATAACCTCTGTCTTAATGCATTTGCAGATGCTGACTGGGCAGCCGATAAGAATGACCGTAAGAGTGTCAGCGGTATGGCGGTTTTCTTTGGCGGAAACTTGGTTTCATGAGGATCAAAGAAACAACCAACTGTACTCTCTCCACCGCTGAGGCCGAATACTACGCTGCATCCATGGCTGCCACTGAGCTCGTGTATATTGAGTCCCTGGCTACTGAATTTAATGGCTCCTCATCTAATGCTAGTCTTTTCATGGACAATAAAAGTGCACTATCAATGATTGAAAATCATGAAAATACAAAGCGCTGCAAGCATATCGATATCAAGGTCCATTATATCCGTGATCTCATTAAGAACAATATAATTACTCCAAAATACGTTGCAACTGAAGATAATAGTGCTGCTACCCTCCAAAATCAATTTTACACGATACTTCCAATTAGAGAAGTTCACACCATCCAACTGTGGAAATCCTTCCTTGTAAACGGATACGGAATCAGCCATTTTCTGTTTTTCACACTCTTGGGGAAGTAACAGTTCGAAAATTAAATGGCAAACGTTTCACGCACTTTCTGGGCCCATAACCTGATAAAATTAGTGGGTTTGGTACAGGGAAAACTCATATAATATACAAATCTCATGGAACACACACTTCTCTATTTTTAACATCATAAGAATATAACCTTCTTTCGAGGCCAGTGCCATTACAATATGCACTGCCTGTGTATAATAATTATTATATTTCGACAAAAAGTCGATGTTATTCATATTTGTTGTATATCAAGTTGGCCTCGGCTTCCTTTTGTAACCGAATGTTGTGTATCTCTTTGGAAAGGAGGGTTATGTTTTTTCCCTTTAGTCATATGATAGTTTATGTTATTATGAGTTTATGTTCAAATGTGTTCATAATAGATTACAGTTAATTATGAGTATATTCATTATTTATTCACTACCCTTATGAGGACATAACAGTTGGCGACGAGGTGAAAAAGTTTAGAACTTAATTCATTCAAGTTTCGTGTACCAGTGCTTAAATTAACCTTCAATTTCCAATTCGCTCATCTTAAAGATTTTCAAATTTATTCAAGTTTTTTTTTCGAAATAGTGTACTTCTTTCTTAGTATGGATGCTTCTCAGTTTAAAACGCTTTTGGACGCGTTTAACCAACAACAAAAGAACATGATAGAACAACTTGTTGTTAACCTCTCAGGTAAGACAAATTTTTCAAATATGCAGCCCTTTGAAAACTTTGATGGATCAAAGGAAAAGTTTTCATACTATTTAGAAAGGTTCGGAAATTATTTAACAATGAAAAATATACATGATAACGAAATGAAGCACAACTTTTAAGTACTAGTATTGGGTCAAAATATTACAATGAATTGGCTGCCTATCTTGGTCCGGAGAAGCTAATTAAATCATGCGATTACATTACTCCAACTGAACTGTTTTCTCAGTTATTAAGTTCTAAGAAAAGTCCTGTTGTTGCTCAACATTATTTTTTTAATATACAGCAGGGAGAGAAATCGATTACAGAATTCTTAGCTGCTCTAAGAGGTAATTTGTCAGAATGTCAGTTCTCAGTAAAGTGTGCATGTAAAAAGAGTGTATCGATTAGTAATATTTTTCTGAGAGCCCAATTTATAAGAGGAACAATTATTACAGTCGAGTGCAATGGAATTTGACGTCATTCTTTCAAAAGCATTAGCTTTGGAGGCTTCACGGATTGAAAGTAAGGCTTTATCAAGCTCTCAGATCACGAATCCCGCTGAAAGTTTTTGCGATGACACGTACACAATATCAGGTCCTAGGCACAGAGACATTTCTCGTCATCGTTCTGGTAGCTCTGCAAGCAGTCATTAATCCAATGGTAGTACTACCCACTCAAAGACGTCACCTCTTCGATCTGGACGGCGCTCTCTTTCTCCTCCTAGTAGAAGTCGCCCTAACTACCGTGCCTTAGGTTTGGAAGGCCTGTGTTTTCGGTGTGGGAAACCGAATCATCGAGTATCAGACTGCAGGATACAACGGCAAGACGTCTACTGTGAAAAGTGTGCAAGAGTGGGCCATGTTGCAAAAGTCTGCATAACCAGCCTCATGAAAACACATCAGCGCGATAGATCCAGCTCAGCGAATTCGCTTTCAGATGTTTGCCACGATTCTCAATCTGAATTGAGCTATGGTATAAATAATTTACAGCACACTGGTGAGTCTCCTGAAGTCGTAGATTTATTTGAAATAGCTCCTGATTTAGGTAAGTATATTGTCACAGTTTGCATTAATACTAAGTTTCAGCAGTTCGAGGTGGATTCCGGAGCTCGTTACACCCTCCTACCAGAAGAAGAATTCAATAAATTAAATTTGAATATTAAATTAAAACCGTCTAACATAGCATTCCGTTCTTATTCTGGTAACATTGTTAATTCAAAAGGTATGGTCACAGTTAAAGTTGGCTATAAAAATAAAGAAATTGAAGGAGATATTTACATCGTTCCAACGGGGCGTGCAGCTTTGCTTGGTAGGTGATGGATTCGAGGCCTGGGGATTGAGTTGAAGGACCTTGACTCAACCAGAGAACCTATGAAGAAAATCGGTCCAGCTAACTCCATCATCTCAATAACTGATGATGTTATTAAAGAATTTCCTAACGTATTTGAGGAGAAACTAGGATGTGTTCCGAATGTTCAAATCAAATTGCAGTTACGGAAGGATGCAAGACCTGTTTTCACGAAAGAGCGAGACGTGCCATATGCACTTAGAGAACGTGTCGAACAAGAACTGGATGCGTTGGAAGCTGCTGGAATAATAGAGCCCATATCTTCAAGTGACTGGGGATCTCCATTGGTAGTTATTCCAAAACCAGACGGAGGAATACGATTATGTGTCGACTACAAATGTGGGGTGAATGAAAGGCTTATAAATACAAACTTTCCCATCAAGCGAATAGATGAAGTTTTGGACAACTTAAGAAACTCCAGGTATTTTTGCAAACTTGATCTGTTTAAGGCTTATTTATATTTCCAGGTAGATGAAGAAAGCTCAAAGATCCAGACCATCTCAACACATCGTGGTACGTTCAAGGTGAAACGACTTAGTTTTGGCATTAAAAATGCACCGGCAGAATTTAATAAACACATGTCACAAATACTTAGGGGACTAACGTGTGTTGAAGCATATTTTGATGATTTGATTGTTCATGGAGCTACACTTGAAGAATGTTTGGAAAATCTGCGTGCATTCCTGAAGAGATTGTCGGAGTTAGATTTACATATCATTCGTGCCAAGTGCTCCTTTTTTAAAACAAAAGTTGAATATTTGGGTCACATAATTGAATATAATGCTATCCATAAATTTCCAGAAAAGATCAAAGCTGTTCGGGATATGCCCCATCCAACAAATGTAGATGAACTTCGACGATTCTTGGGTCTCATAACATATTACTCTCGATTTATACCAGATTTTTCGACACTTTCTTATCCTCTCAGATGCCTACTCTGCAAAGGAAGCCGATTTAATTGGACTTTGCCATGTGAAACAGCATTTATGAGACTCAAAGATGAACTATGCAGCAGCAGAGTTTTGACACCATATGACCCTTCCTTACCAGTGATTTTGACTACAGATGCAAGCCCATCGGGAGTAGCAGCAGTATTGAGTCATCTTTATAAAGGTGAGGAAAAGCCTATTGCCTACTCTTCACGCTCTCTCACTCCTGCAGAACAAAACTACAGTCAGTTGGACAGAGATGCGCTAGCCATAATGTTTGGTGTAAACCATTTTTATAAGTATCTTTTTGGGAAACATTTTTTTTTTTAAACTGACAACGAGCCATTAACACGAATTTTTCAACATAATAAGGCTTTCCCACAAATGACATCAGCCAGACTATTGCGCTATGCATCATTCCTATCTGGGTTTGATTACACCGTTCAGTACAAGAAAGGTTCTGATAACAAGAATGTGGACTGTCTATCTAGAGCTCCATCTACCTGCGTACAACATCTGACGGACACCCTTGTCGGTGATGAGGTGAACCAGCTTTACATGCAAACAATTTCCCAAATCTCAAGTGACAAAATCACATGGAAAACTATCCAAGAATAGATGAAAAAGGACTCCGAGATGACTAAGCTTATCGATGAATTAAAACACAAATCTTCCACTTCTGAATTTACCCTGCATAATGGATTAATCTTTCGACAAGACAGAGTCTTCATACCTTCAACGTTGCGTCAGCAGATTCTACTGGGGCTACATGAAACACACTTGGGCATTGTGAAATGAAGCAGTTGGGACGTCGGTATGTCTACTGGCCAGGCATTGACAGGGTTATCGAGAGACTGGTTCGTGGATGTGAAAAATGTGCTTTGACTACTTCTAACCCAACAAGAGCGCCACTCCACTCGTGGGATGAACCTAAGAGTAATTGGGAAAGAGTGCACATAGATTATGCAGGCCCGTTTAACAATCATCATTTTCTTGTATGTGTTGATGCTAAATCTAAATGGGCAAAGATAAAGATTTTAAAAACTACACCCAATAGCAGTTCAACAATATCACTGCTGAACGACATTTTTGCTTCTCATGGATTCCCAAATTTCCTTGTGTCAGATAACGCTACAATTTTCCGGAGTGAGGAGTTCTCTTCATTTTGTTCTACAATGGTATCCTCCAAAAGTATATTGCCCCTGGATATCCGGCTACAAACGGCTTGGCTGAACGTCATGTCCAAATACTGAAACACCGACTTATTTCTATGACTGAAGAACATATACCAATAGCTGAGAAAGTGAGGAGGATTTTGTTTAAATATCGTGCAACACCTCTTGCTTGTGGGAAGTCACCAGCTGAATTGTACTTAAACCGTAAACTTCGGATCCGTCTGGATGCAGTTTTCCCTTTCAAGCACGAAACTTCAAAAGGCAATGCTCCATGTGGTGTGAGGGTTCTTCATGTGGGGCAGAGAGTCCAAGTGCGTTTCTTCCTCAACAATAAATACATTTGGGAGTATGACCAGATATTGAAGAAGTTAGGAAAACGGCACTACATAGTCGTTCTAGATAAATCGAGGAGAACACTGAAACGTCACATTGATCAATTGCGTCTGACACTTGTACCAAGGAAAACTGTCACATTCAATCCTGAAGTTTCCTTATATGAGATTCCCAGATTACCTGCTACAAATCCTGGCATTGCAATTCCTCAGACTGACATTCCAGATCCTCAGGTACCACCATCAGGACTTCAAGCTCCACAACCATGCCCTCAAGAGGTAACTGCGGATGTACCCAATGCGATCCCACCAGAACCAGTCCTGCGCAGATCTTCTAGCCTATCAGAATGCCCAAACGTTTTCGCGATTTTGTGATGGAGTGATTACTAACTACTCAACTTAGATATTCTTGTCATATGTCTATATTGTATACATATTTTCTATGTTTTTATTATGTGGAGGAGACTGTTGTGTATCTCTTTGGAAAGGAGGGTTATGTTTTTTCCCTTTAGTCATATGATAGTTTATGTTATTATGTGTTTATGTTCAAATGTGTTCATAATAGATTACAGTTAATTATGAGTATATTCATTATTTATTCACTACCCTTATGAGGACATAACACTACCTGTTGAGGCCAAAAACTTGAATGCTATTGTTAACTTATTATGTAATTATGAACTAGATATTAAGATAGCGCACCATGTTTATTTATGCACTAGCTGGCTATGCATTAATGAAAAACGAATTACGTATATATAACGACAACACACGCCGGCTGACGGGATTATCGGCAGTGCAGAGTCCCCAGCCTACAGTTACAGTTTTACAGTTCATTGTATACACACATTGCCTCAATTACGGGACCACGTCCTCATCTCATCAAAACAACGGGAAGCATCTTTCCACGGTGGAACAGTCGATGCGATGTCGTTTTTTTGTTTTCTTAACTCACAGCAGTGATAAGTTTTTCTTTGTATTTTTTTTATGTTTCATATGTATTTATTAAATTTATTAACATCCAGATTTACAAGACATTAGCAATGTCTTTGTAAACACGTACATATAAAAAAGGCATCATTTAATTATAGGCCTTTCAGTTAAAAAAAACATATTTCTTTGATATAATTTTAATAACAGTTCTTTAAAGAATATATTTATGTATATATAGTTTCACATTTTTATTTATAATTATTTTCTACATAGGCTTTTACTTCATGTTGCATATTTTTGCATGCAATATTATTTCTTTAGGTTTTTAAGCAAAATTGTCTGCATCATATTATAATTTATTTTAACTTATGTTTGTTTACGCATAGAATATCACATTGTTTATTTTGTACTTTAAAGAAAATTTTTACTTTTCACACATAATAAATACATAATGTTATTTTTCTTATAAATTCTGAGTTTTCATAGTTTTGTTTTTATGTCATTTAGAAATAGCCCTATTGCACTATCCAGACATCACACACATTTTTGCGTTGGATAAAAGTAAAGGCCCTTTTTGAGCCCCTAAACCACGCATCACTACCTGTTAATATAATTAAAAGTTTGTTCATTCTTTGCTATCTACTCAGTGGTTTCTATTACCCCTTGTTTCTTTTCAATATAATAACAAAGGTTATGGACCCCAGTCATTAAGTTATAAAAAGAAAAGTGTTTCGTGTTTTTTGTTTTGTTTTTTGCTTTGAGAAAACCCGGAATTGTCATGTTACAGAGCGGTCGGGTATTCCTTACGGCAATAAACTTTTCAAATTGGTCGTGGCGAGTTGAATTATTGTTGGAGAAAGAAGGTGTTAAAGACGCATTGAATGAAATCAATTACAATCTTAAGGCCAAATATGTGAACAAAGTTGAGGAGAAGGAGGAAAAAGCTAGGTGGATCATTGTCCAGTGCGTAAGCGATAAACACTTAGACATTTTTAAAGGTGCTGAAACGGCGAGTGATATGATTGTTTCGCTGAAGAGTGTTTGTGTTGAAAAAGCCCGATTTGCAAGCTGTTTATCATGCAGAAATTATTTAGGAAAAAGGTTCAATAGGACAGTAGCCGATCTTTGGAGTTGAGTCGCTGCTACGTGAGTTGGAGGCTGCGGGAGCTAAGTTACTACAATACTGACAAAGTGTGCTACCTGTTGTTAACCGGTATTGTTAACATGCCGGACTATTATGACAACGTGATCACGGCAATCGAAACCATAACCGAGGATATTTCTATGGACTTATGGTTGCCGAACTCCGAACGAAGGAGGAATCAACACCAATAGTTGATAAACTACCAGAAAATACTAATTCTATAGCAAAAAGACATTCAGGTGCTACTATGAATGTAACGAGTTGGGTCATACGAAAAGGTTTTGCCCCAAACCAGTTTAGTTAATGAATTAATTGTTGAGAATTTAAAATATAATTTATTGTCTGTACCAAAGGTTAGCGAGGCAGGTTATGACACAATTAAAAAAAAAATACAATTGTAATATCGGGGAAACGAAAAACTATTCTGGCGGTTCGTAAGATAGGCAAACTTTATTTTGCTGATTTTATGTACCCTTCCGGATCCTTTGCAAGTGTAACGCTCCATGAAAGGATGGGACATCCAGGCTTAAATCCAATGAAAATTGACCGGGGAAACATATTTTGATGGAGTTATTAGCTTTGATATTTGTGTAAAAATAATATTGATGTAGCATTGGCCTCTACTTTGCGCTTATATCAACATGGCGTTGGCCTCATTGTTACAAAAACAACTATGGTGGAATACATGATTTAACTTTGTGTGTGTGTTTTATCTAAGTAATCCTAATATATTTCTACAGGTTATAGGCCCAGAAATGCTCAAAAAGTACTTTGTGTGAGTTAAGGGAATTTGACCGGTTGTTTGTTCTGGGATAGTGACGTGTTTGGTTTTGGAAAAGGGAAATTAACGTGAGAGACAATCATGGCTACGGGACACACGTTAACATACCTACAGTTGACGGACAAGAATTTTCACAACTGGAAATTCAGAGTATTAGTGTTACTGGATGAAAAGGTGTAAAATCAGTACTGGATAAAGGTGTGGAAATCACTAGCAGCAACAAGGAATTGGACAAGAAAGCCAAAAACATTATTATCAACTGTTTTACCAATCGTCATATTGATTACGTGAGAAGTTGTGGAACGGCAAACGACATGATGTCTGCTTTAAGCAACATTTTTGAAAGAAAAAGTGCTATATCAAAACTACTGGTACGTAAAAAACTTTTAATTTTAAAGTGTACGACTTCTCTACAAGAACAGTTTAATAAATTTGACAATCTCGTGAGGGACCTCGAGTCAATGGGCTCTAAACTCGGACAAGACGATCTCGTTTGTCATCTACTATTGACAATCCCAAACGAATACGATAAAGTAGTTACTGTTTTGGAAGCAATGGATACCGAATTAACTCTCGATTTTGTTAAATATCGATTACTAGATGCTGAACTAAAAATTAATCACGTACAAAATGGTAGTGATAAAACTGATACAGCATTCAAAGCATTTAGTCAAGTTAAGAAATGCAATGAGTGTGGTGATAGTAGACATTTGTCATATAATTGTCCTAAAAAGTCAAATAATAATTTCAGGAAGAATGATAAGAATTTTCCACCGCAGAGACATTCTTTAAAACCATCGAGAAATTTCAATAAAAATCGTTGGAATGAAAACAGAGAAAGTCAGATGACCAACAATGTTTGTCAACAAGATGAGGATACATCGGTTATTGCCTCAAGTGATCTAGAAACATCTGGGAGTCTTCGAGACGTATCGTTTGTGGCATTTTCGGCAGATGTTGGACCACCAAGCGATGGCTACATGAATTTTGTCCTCAACTCTGGAGCTACGAGTCATATGGTTACCACGGAAACAGCTGATTTTGTCACTAATATTGTGAGTATTCCCCCTTTAAATATTAAAGTTGCTAACGGTGAAACATTATTGGCAAACGAACGTGGCATTTTAAAGGTTCGACCCGATAACTGTGATAACATTGTTTTCAGTATTCATGTAACTATAGTAAACAATTTAACATGTAATCTACTTTCAGTCAAAAAATTTTAGTACCTGGGAGTTTCGACTTAAGAGTATTCTGCGCGATTATGGAGTTCTGGAGGCAATCGAGGATGATGGATTTTTCAAATCAGATAAGAAACTACTTGAGGCCAAGGCTCAGGCAATTATTATCGCAGCAACCGCCGACAGTCATCTCGAGTATCTGAGGGACAAATCCGCTTATGAAATGATGAAAAACCTGGAAAATAACTTTAAGAAAAAAGGTACTAGATCCAAATTATTTTTGAGAAAGGAATTGAGTGAAATTAAATATGCCGAACATAATTCTTTATTGGAACATTTTGTCAAAATGGAGAAACTCTTTTCACAACTTAAGGATGCAGGCAGCGAGTTATCTGAGGAAGAGAAAATTAATTACATATTGTTGTCTATGCCAAAATCTTTTGAGAATATTATTGCGGCATTGGATACAATTAAAGAGTTAAAACTGGACTTTGCCAAGAACTGATTACTTGGCGAAGGGGAGAAACGTAAAAAGGGGCTTGTTAAATCTGTCGATTCCACGACATTCCTCTGTTTCGGATGTGGACGGGCAGGTCACAAAAAATTCCAATGTAGAAGCAGTCAACAGGTGGGAACTTGGAACAAAAGTGGCGAATGGTGACGAAAAGCAACCTACGGAGGACAAGGTGACAACAAAGGAGCTCAACCGCATAATAGGGGAAGAGGAAGAGGGAAGTCTTACTTTACTAGTACGTCGGAAGATACAGAAGGTAATAAATATGTTAGTTTTATGTCATTTAATCAAGATGTAAAAGAGTAGGACAGTTTTAGATGGTGTGTAGACTCTGGAAGTTCTTTTCATTTGGTAAATGATGTTAATTTATTTTGTAATTATTATAAATTAAGCAATAATGTAAAAATATCAGCTGCCAAGAATGGTATAGAGTTAGAGGCTGTAGGCATAGGGGCAATTAAGGGATACATAAGCAATTCTAAAATTGAAGCTACATTGAATGATGTGTATTATGTACCACAATTGAGAAAGAATTTATTGTCAGTTTCAAGGATGGAAAAAAACGGTTTAAGGGTTCTCTTTTCCAAAGGGGAAGTTAAAGTTTTCTCACACATTGATGAATTACTAATGATTGGTCATCGATTGGGGTCTCTTTATTTTATTGACTTTAAAATTGTGTTTAACGAATGCAAATATAATGCTAAATCAGATAATAGCTTAAATTCTGTTGAGGTCTGGTATAAACGTTTTTCACATTTGGGCTATAGTAGTATGAAAACATTAATAATAAGAAATATGGTTGACGGTTTAAATAATTTAAAAATGAAAGATTTGGAAAATAAACATTGTGAACCATGTATTCTTGCTAAGATAACTCGTCTTCCTTTTAATGGCAGAATGTATAAGGCCAAAAAACCCTTAGAAGTCATGCATACAGATGTTTGTTCTGTCAGCCCTTGTACCTGGGACGGGTTTAGGTATTTTGTGACTTTTATAGATGATTTTTCACACTTTACCGTGGTGTATTTATTGAGGGATAAGTCAGAGGTTTTTGAACAATTTAAATCTTATTATAATTATGCCTGTAATCATTTCAGACATGGAATATTAAAGTTGAAGTTGGATAACGGAGGTGAATATATATCTAGAAATTTCAAAACGTATTGTGATGATAAGAGCATTATATTACAGTATACAGCTCCATATAATCCTGAGATGAATGGAGTAGCGGAAAGGATGAACCGTACTCTCACAGAGAAAGTCCGAACCTTGTTAGATTCACAACTTCCAAAAGAGCTCTGGGGTGAAGCCCTTCGTTATGCTGTTTATGTAACCAATCGAAGGCCCACGACGTCCCTTAATGTCCAATTTTAGAATATTTGGGTCATCGGCATATGCCCATATTCCCCATAAACTCCGAATGAAGTTAGACCCTCGTGGAATGAACTTAAAAATGGCCGGGTATGCCCCAGGGGGATATAGATTATGGGATAGTGATGGAAGGAGAATAATTATAGAAAGAAATGTATTGTTTAGAGAGGAAGCATCTCAAAATTTGGAGTCTCCTAGGGTAGTCGATATCGATAGTGATCCAGTCTCGGATCAGAATGAAAAGGATAATAGTGGTGACCCTGGAAACGTACCTTTAGTTTCTGATAATAATTTGGAATCTGCTCCAGAAGGAAAGGAAACAGATAGTAAAGAGGATACTAATTTAAAGGAAGGGAGGAAGAAAACTAAACCCAAATATTTACAAAATTTGTTATTGAAGACTCAGATTTAGATGAAACATTGATGGGATCTTTCTTATCATGTTCCAATAATAATGTCCCAGAAAAGTATAGTGACATAGAATCTTATGATGATAAAAGTCAGTGGTATGAAGCTGTTAGTGAGGAAATTAAATCTTTAGAGAATAACAAGACTTGGGAAGTTGTCGTAAAACCGGAAAATGTAAAGTTAATTGATTGTACGTGGATTTTTGCAAAGAAGGCAGGAGATGTGTATAAAGCTAGACTGGTTACAAGGGGGTTTCAACAAGAAGGACCCTTTTCAAATATTTACTCACCTGTTTTGGAACTTCAAACTCTCCGTATTCTTCTATCAGTTGCAGTTCAAAGGAACTATTTAATTCACCAAATGGACGTTAAAACAGCTTTCCTTCATGGTGAAATTGAGGACACTGTATACTTAAAGCCGACACCGGGAATAAACATAAATATTGTGTCTTAAAATTAAAAAAATCATCTAAAAATTGGTACAATCAATTTTATGGCTTTATGAAAGGTAAATGGATTCAAAGAGCAGAAAGTGACTATTGTTTATATTATAAGGATGGTATTTACATATTGTTATACGTAGATGATCTATTGATTTTGGGAGAGGACAGTTCAAAGATAAACTAGGTTAAAGAAATTTTAAATCCTGAATTAAAAATGAAAGATTTAGGATCAAAAAATCTAAAGTATCTGGGTATAAATATTATTCAAGATAACGATTGTTTATATATTAACCAAAAAGAGTATTTAGAATCTGTATCAACTAATTTTGGCATGTCTTTAGCAATAACTTGTGAAACACCTATGGATGTTAATGTTAATCTTGATGATCATAAGGTTGACACTTCTTTAGAGCATAAATGCAGAGCTTGTATAGGCTTCTTAATGTATGCCGTAGTAGGTTCAAGGCCAGAATTGTGTACTGCTGTTTCTTATTTAGCAAGATATCAATCCACTCCATCAGAAGAGTTATGGCAGTGTTTGAAAAGGATTTTAAGATATGTTAAGGGTACTATTGATTATAATTTGATATACAAAAAGAATTGTGATCCCGAACCATTAATTGGGTATGCAGATGTTGTTGATAATTCCCGATTTAGTTAATATCATTATTAAGTGTAATTGTTTAATTAGTCGTTAAATTATGTTAACTATTATGTATGTGTGATTATGTCACCACTATATACGTATGGCAGTGGGAGTTTTCACTTAGTTGTTGTTGCTCATGTTTCATGTATGCTTCTGAACTGTTTTGTGGGCTCTGAATAAATCAGTTTTCATCACGTTTATATTGTGGTTATTATTACATTCTTTTATTTATTACAAAAGGTTATGGGCCCAGACGTCTGAGGAAACACTTAAGTAGAAATTTAGTGCGTATCCGTTTCAAGGTTATTATCGCACGTGGTCCGAAGTTTTTGTTACTCGTGTTCTCGGTTTATTACGCGGTTAAACGATGGCTGGTGCGACAAATATTCTGTTGGGAATTAAGCCGTTTGACGGAGCCAACTTCGTTAACTGGAGCATTCGTATGAAGCTTGTGGTGGAGCAAAATGGTGTGGCACATATGTTGACGGAAGAAGCCCCTACTGAGCAAGCGGAACTTAAAAAGTTTAAACAAAATGACATTAAAGCACGAAACATAATTGTTCAGGGTTTGGCAGACAGTATTTTGCCGATGATCAAAGATAAGACGACTGCGAAAGAAATGTTTGATGCCCTCTCATCCACGTATGAGAAGAAAGGTATGAAATCACTTGTGACTGCTCGAAAGATCTGGCGGAAGCTCGAGTTTAAAAAGGATAAGGCACTTCAAGAATTATTCCAGGAATTTGAATACCTCGCATCAGAGGTTAAAGTGGCGGGCGGAAAATTGGACGAAGAGGAGATCGTCAATCAGTTATTGGTGGCTATGTCTTCGGATTTCGACAGTGTAGTTTCTGCATTGGATATTTTGTGCAATAAGGACAAATCAGCAATTAGCCTAGAATATGTGAAAAATACTCTACTTGCAGAAGAGGAGAGAAGAGGCAAGAAGGAAGAGCAGGTGAGTGATTTTGTATCTTATAAACATACAAAGGCCAAATTCAAATTTACCGAAACAAAGGACGCTAAAGTTAATGTGCAATCCAGCTCATTTGTTGGTAAATGCTATTATTGTGAACAGCAGGGACATATGAAGAACAATTGTCCGAAATTAAGAAATAAACACGTAGCTGGAGTGTCTAAAGAGGAACAGATCACATTTATGACGTCATTTAAAGAAAAGAGTATGGATTGTTTATCAGTTGATAAGCACGTCACATGTTTGATGACACCCGGTGAAGAGGTTGCAAGTTTGATGTTTGTTGTTGATAGTGGTGCAAGTAGTCACATGGTTAAAAATGATTATAGACTATTCGAAAGACATTGGTCCGGAAAAAGTTAACATTAGTGTTGCGAAGGAAGGAAAATCTGTTAGAGCAATCCACAAAGGTAACTTATCTTATTTTTCTAATGACGGTGCTCGAATTCAAATTACTGACGTTCTCATTTGTGAAAATTTAGCATTCAACTTGTTATCAGTTCGGAAATTAGAAGAAAAGGGATGTCGCGTGATTTTTGAAAAATCGTCTGTAATGATATTTTATGGAAACAAAGTGTTATATGGACAAGTTTTTGGACGTTAATATGCTGTTAAACTCAATGTATTTCAGGAATATGCAAATGTGACTGGCCCTATAAACGATCTGATGCACCGAAGAATGGGACATTCTTTTAAGTACCCGGTTGGACTATGTGAGGTGTGTATGAAAGGTAAACAATCAAAGCTACCATACGCTAAGCGGATCCCGGATGAAAGGAAGTCCACAAGAATTTTGGAAAGAGTATCAAGTGAGGTTTGTGGTAAGATAACACCTTCGACATATGATGGATACAATTATTTTGTAACTTTTGTTGATAATTTTAGTCACTTTTGTGTTACTTACTTATTAAGACATAAATCAGAAGTATTTGAAAAATTTAAGTGGTATTTGGCAATGGCTGAAACTAAATTTGGTGTGTCACTAAAAAATTTAAGATGCGATAGAGGAGGTGAATACGTATCTCATGATTTTATTAATTTTTGCAAAACAAGAGGGATTGTATTAGAATATTCTATGCCGAGAAATCCATCCCAGAACGGCATCTCGGAACGTATGAATCGAACATTACTTGATAAAGCTAGATGCCTACTGTATGATTGTAATTTGGAAAAGGAAATGTGGGGAGAGGCTATTATGTCGGCGACATATCTTGTTAATATACTACCCACAAATGCCCTAACCGACGGTGAAGTTCCTGCAAAGCGATGGTATGGATTTGAACCTGATCCTAAGAAAATAAAAGTTTTTGGATGCCCAGCATATTCTCACATCCGCAAAGAGGACAGGAAAGGGAAACTTGGTGAAAGGTCAAAGAGACTTTTCCTTGTCGGTTTCTGCGAAAACGGTTACAGGCTGTGGAATCCCTCTACAAGGAAAATAGAGTTTGCCCGTAATGTTATTTTTGATGAAAATGGAGGATCAGAAACATCTCAAGAATTGCCTGTTACTGGCACTAAACATATTGTGGTTCTGCCTGAAGAAGATACCCCAAGGAAGTCTACTACTGATGACGAAGAAGATTTTTATGGTTTCGAATCATTAGATGAAGAAGAAGAAAAATCAGAAAAAAAAAACGAAACGAAAGAGAATGAAGCCTAAATATCTTGAAGATTTTGTCACATCACTGGCGTATGAGATGGCTCTCTCTGCATGTGTTACTCCTCAAAGTTATGATGATGTCTAAACTGGATATTAAGGATTTGAGTTCAAATGATAAATTAGAATTTCTGGGTATGCCAATTCATAGAAATAATGATGGTTCTATTACTCTTAATCAATCATCACTAATTGAAAAAATTATTAAAATGTTTAATATGTCAGAAGCTAAAATTAGAAAAATTCCTATTGAACCCAAATTAAATTTAATGCAGGGTGAAAACATAGATAAGGGTTTATGTCCTAGTGTTCCTTATAAGCAACTAATTGGTAGCATTATGTATCAAATGTTGGGTTCTAGACCGGACTTATGTTTTTCTATTTCCTATTTTGGACGTTTTCAAAATTGTTATAACAAAATCCACTGGAAACATTTAAAAGGAATAATAAGGTATTTAAAATTTACTGTAGATGTTGGGTTACTATTTAAAAGGTGTGAATAAGTTTACACTCATATGTTGACGCAGATTATGCTCATAAGACTAACGATCGTAAGAGCACTAGTGGGTTTGTGGTAAAAATTAACAATAATGTTGTCAGTTGGGCTTCCCGTAAGCAATCAGTTGTGGCTCTGAGTACAACAGAAGCCGAATTTTATGCATTGGGTGATTGCTTAGTTGAATCAGTTTTTATTAACAAACTATTAAATGAGGTGTTTAATTCACGTAATGTTATAAGCTTATATGAGGATAATCAAGGGACAATTAAAATAGCTCAAACCTTAGAAACAAAAAGATCAAAACATTATGATATTAAATATAACTATGTTAAAGACCTAGTGAGTAAGGGAATTGTAAAAATAAATTATATTGAGTCTCAAGAACAAATAGCAGACTTATTAACTAAGGCATTGCCAGAAAATAAGTTTGAATATTTCTGTAAACTTGTAAATCTTGTTTAAGTATAATCTTAGACCGAATGTGGAATTAAGGGTGGGTGTTGTTGATAATTCCCCATTTAGTTAATATCATTAGCAGATGCTAGTTTTGCTGTAGGCAAAGATAGTAAATCTGTCACAGGTTATATATTTAACCCTCCATGTTCATACTGGGGTCCTGAGGACCCCAATTACTCTTCAAAATCAAACAAACATTACAATTTTTCTTAAATCCTGTTGGGATATTTTTGTATTTTTTGTTGGTACACCTGACCATAAATCAACAAGTTCTAGGTTATGCTATTATATTGCATTCATCCACCACAGTGTTCACAAGTTGGTGTGGGGTCCCTCAAACCCCAGTGTGATATCTGTGTTACTTTATTTGTTTAAAGTAAAAATAACTAACGAGGTAAGTTTGCTAATGTTAATGCACGAATTTCGTTTATTTTTCTCAATCTAAGGAGTTATTATTAGAAATTTATTTTCAGAATGGAACCAGAACTTAGTTTGCTATTGAATGGAGAGCGGTTGTCTCTAGATCAACTCCATAGAATGCTGTTGGAAGAAGAGGAAGAAGAAAACGACATCGCTAATGATAAGTCTTCAGACGTCGAATCAGATAACGAAGAAGCCATGGAGGAAACTGAGAGCGAGCAGAGTGGGGATGAAATTGAGGAAGAAGATGAGCGGGTAAGAAACGTAAAAGTTTGCTAATGTTAATGCACGAATTTCGTTTATTTTTCTCAATCTAAGGAGTTATTATTAGAAATTTATTTTCAGAATGGAACCAGAACTTAGTTTGCTATTGAATGGAGAGCGGTTGTCTCTAGATCAACTCCATAGAATGCTGTTGGAAGAAGAGGAAGAAGAAAACGACATCGCTAATGATAAGTCTTCAGACGACGAATCAGATAACGAAGAAGCCATGGAGGAAACTGAGAGCGAGCAGAGTGGGGATGAAATTGAGGAAGAAGATGAGCGGATAAGAAACGTAAATGTTGTTTATGGGAAAAACAAGTATCGGTGGAGTTTGGATATACCCAAAAAACAAGGAAGGAAGGGTGAAAAAAATATAGTGAAACATTTGCCTGGTCCAAAGGGTGAAGCACGTGAGGCACAATCTGCTATTGACGAATGGCGCTGCCTTATCACTGACCCGATTGTACTAAAAATTGTCACCCATACAAATCAAGAAATTCAAAGAAGGCGAGACTCCAATTTAGCCCTCCAATCATATCACGAACTTACAAACGAAGTGTAATTTAGGGCCTTTTTGGGACTCCTTTATTACTGTGGAGCTCAAAAGTCCTCAAAACGGTCAGTTGAAGAACTGTGGAATCCTCGAAAAGGTACAGCCATGTACCGAGCCTCAATGAGTCAACATAGATTCCAGTTTCTTCTATCTTGTGTGAGGTTTGATGATAAAATGGATCGAACCGTTAGGAAAAAAAATAATAAATTTGCTCCAATAAGTGAAATTTGGGAAGTTTTTATCTCAAATTGTAAATCGTCTTACACACCTTTATAAGTTTTTTTCATCCTATAACTTTTTATTCGTAAAGGTCTTAATAATGTTTGCTGTATTGGATACTACGATTATTGTAAATGATAAATGAATAATTATTATTACTGTTAATTGGGCAGCTGTTATATTTAAAATTTTGATTAGTCTTAAATTATCATTGTAAAAAATATTGTTATTGAAATAATTCATATTAAATAAATTTCAATTGTATTTTTCAGCTTATTGGATAGTGTATATAAAAAATGAGCTCTCCAGGTCCATCGAAGGTGACTGACGATAATTCAGATGATGAATCAAGTCAAAAATCAGATGAAAGTCAAACATCAGAAGTAAAAAGTCAAAAATCCGATGAAACTAATGAAGAATTAGAGAAAAGCGATGATAAAAAAAACCCAGGAAAACATGTTCAGTTCACAGATCCATTAGTACAAAATAGGCCAAGAAGGGAAGTTAAAGGAAAAAACCCAACCCCCCAAACCTTTTGAACTGTGTACGATTGACGAGCAAATGCTAGGATTCAGGGGAAAATGTCCTTTTAGGATCTTTATGGCATCCAAGCCAGAAAAATATGGCATTAAAATAGTTATGCTCAATGACAGCAAAACATTTTATATGTTGAATGCTATACCATATACCGGGAAAGTAAATGTCGCAAAAAATGAATCTGTCAATTCAGTTTGAATTGATTGTATTGGTATAAATAATTGGGGGGAAGTGTTGTAATAACAATGATTTATATATAATTATATTTTAAGATAATGCTGGTAACACTGTGTGATCTAGCAGATTGTGAATGGGAGGTTTCATCCCTTTTTGTACTTTTAATGTTACGGTTATACCACGTTTTAGTTCTAATAAAGATTTTGTGTTTTATCAGTGGTTTTTCTTAATAATCCTGTTGAAAGTCGATGTTATACATATTTTTTGTATATCAGGTTGGCCTCGGCTTCCTTTTGTAACCTACCTGTTAATATAATTAAAAGTTTGTTCATTCTTTGCTATGTACTCAGTGGTTTCTATTACCCCTTGTTTCTTTTCAATATTATAACGAAGGTTATGGGCCCCAGTCATTAAGTTATAAAAAGAAAAGCGTTTCGTTTTGTTTTATTTTTGCTTTGAGAAAACCCGGGATTGTCATGTTACAGAGCGGTCGGGTATTCCTTAGGGCAATAAACTTTTCAAATTGGTCATGGTGAGTTGAGTTATTGTTGGAGAAAGAATGTGTTAAAGACGCATTGAGTGAAATCAATTACAATCTTAAGGCCAAAGATGTGAACAAAGTTGAGGAGAAGGATGGAAAAGCTAGGTGGATCATTGTCCAGTGCGTAAGTGATAAACACTTAGAAATTTTTAAAGGTGCTGAAACGGCGAGTGATATGATTGTTTCGCTGAAGAGCGTTTGTGTTGAAAAAGCCCGATTTGCAAGCTGTTTATCATGCAGAAATTATTGAGGATAAAGCTTCAATAGGACAGTGGCAGATCTTTGGAGTTGAGTCGCTGCTACGTGAGTTGGAGGCTGCAGGAACGAAGTTAGTACACTACTAACAAAGTGTGCTACCTGTTGTTATCCGGTATTGTTAACATCCCGGACTGTTATGACTACGTGATCACGGCAATCGAAACCATGACCGAGGATATTTCTATGGATCTATGGATGCCGAACTCCGAACGAAGGAGGAATCAACACCAATAGTTTCTTGGATAATCGATTTGTGTATCCATGACAACCATCCGCTCAAGCCTGAGATTTAGTGTGTGTGTAATCTCCTATGTTATGTTATGTTATTCTCTGCCACGTTTTTGTAGATAATCTGAAATGTAGCTTAAGTTTCATACTATAGTGTGTCTTGTGTCTGGTCCTAATACATCAAAATGTAGTTTAACAGGTTATGGGCCCAGTCCAGATGTCGTAAGTTAGTGAATTTTGTTTTTGTTTTTGAAAAATCATTTTAGTGAAAATCAGTGTTTTCGTTTCGTGTATCCGTTATGTCTCAGTGTCAGTTGCCGGTCGAACATCTAAAAGGACGTGAGAATTTTGACACATGGAAATTCGCAGTGCAGGCCTATCTGGAAGATTTGGAGCTGTGGGAATGTATAACTGAAACCGATCCCGACAAGAAAAAGACACGAAATGCCGATCCAAGTTGATTCTATTAGTTGAATCGGTGAATTATGTTCACATTCAACATACAACCATCGCCAAAGAAGCATGGGAAAATCTAACCAAAGCTTTTCAGGACGACGGATTGACGAGACGAGTTGGTCTTCTCCGTATTCTTGTAACTACGGAATTAGAAGACTGTAGTTCGGTAGAAGAATACGTGAACCGGATTATTACCTCTGCACATAAATTAACCTCAATTGGTCTAAGTGTGAGTGATGAATGGGTCGGAACGATTCTTCTCGCTGGATTACCAAGCATATTGACGGGCGGCACCATTTTATGAGAGAAAAGGTGCAGGAGAAGCTTCTGGCCTTTACGTACATACCAACCAAGAACATGGTCGCCGACTTCTTGACTAAGGCGCTTGATGTGGATAAGTTCAAAGATTGTATCATGTGCCAAGGACTCCACAAATAAGGAGGGTGTTGGATAATCGATTTGTGTATCCATGACAACCATCCGCTCAAGCCTGAGATATAGTGTGTGTGTAACCTCCTATGTTATGTTATGTTATTCTCTGTCACGTTTTTGTAGATAATCTGAAATATAGCTTAAGTTTCACACTATAGTGTGTCTTGTGTCTGGTGCTAATACATCAAAATGTAGTTTAACATAATTGATAAACTACCAGAAAATACTAATTCTGAAGCAAAAAGACATTCAGGTGCTACTATGAATGTAACGAGTTGGGTCATATGAAAAGTTTTAACTTTTCCCAAACTTAAAGGATCTACTCCATCAAGGGGACGAGGTGGCGCCTGGAGACTAACCGATGGAGCTGCAACAGGAAGGAACAGGGAAGCTTACGTCGTGGATGAAGATTCTTCAGTTGTTTTCGCAGCTAAAAATAAAATTTTCTTTTGTTTGTGATTCGGGTGCTTCGGAGCTCATGGCCAATTCGTCTTTAAAATCTATTATGAAAGATGTTTTTAGTTTAGACAAACCTGTCTCAATAATCGTAGCAGACGGTACATCAAATTTGGTTGCCAGAGAGTAGGGTACCGTTGTTTTCAGGGAATGTAGTTTAGTTAATGTATTAATTGTTGAGAATTTAAAATATAATTTATTGTCTGTACCAAAGGCTAGCGAGGCAGATTATGACATAATTTAAAAAAAAATACGATGTTAATATCGGGGAAACGAAAAACTATTCTGGCTGTTCGTAAGATAGGCAAAGTTTATTTTGCTGATTTTATGTACCCTTCCGGATCCTTTGCAAGTGTAACGCTACATGAAAGGATGGGATATCCAGGCTTAATTGCCATGAAAAAGCTAGGAAAATTGACCGGGGAAACAAATTTGGATAGAGTTATTAGCTTTGATACTTGCATAAAAACGAAAATGGTTAGAAAACCGTTTAGTTGAGCTTTACCTAAGGGTAGAAATTTCCTTTCTATGATCTGTACAGACCTATGTGGACCTGATGGGTACAGGTATTTTCAAACATTGATGGACAGTTTTTTTTTTAATTTCACCGCAATCTATCTTTTATGGACAAAAGTGAGGCTAATGATAATTTGAGGGTTAGTACTATTGGATGAGATATTGGGGAGGGGGGGGGGAGAGTTTTCCTCAGTGGAATTTAAAAACTGGTGTTATAGTCAAGGTATCCAAATTGAATGTACTCCTCCGTATACCCCACAATTAAATGGCCAAAGTGAACGCATGAATCGGTCTATTTTAGAAAAAGCCAAGAGATGGACTGCCCAGATTTTTATGGGGGGAAGCAGTTAGGGCTGCGGCATATTTGTATAATAGAACACCCCGTTATGATGGAAGTATTCGAGCAGAGATGTGGTTTAATATAAAAATAAATTAATCAAAAATTAAGAAATTCGGCTGTAGAGCATTCATAAAAGATAATAAACCTTCCGTTACTAAACTTGACAACCGATGTAATGAGGTTATAATGGTTGGTTATGCTACAAATGCCTATAGGTTTTTTGATATTACTACTAATAACATTATAATATCCCGAGATGTTAAGTTCATTGAAGATGAACATCGTCAAATAATCACTAATAGGAGACCCCTAAACTAGAATACATTGATAATATTTATAAAGGCTGTGATAATATTGTAGAAGGTAACCATGATATAGGTCAGATAGAAAATAGGACTGACGATGGGACAAATAAAAGAATTAGGAAAAAAACAGGTTGGCATAATGATTATGTTTTAGATTTAAACATTGGTGTAGGGTCAGAAGAAGAAATGTTATTTGCCTTACAGGTTCAATCGGAAATAGATGTTCCTTCAAAATTGGAAGACATTAAATCTCGTAGTGACAGACACCAGTGGGAAAAGGCTGTAGAGGAACAATTATCTTCGCTGAAAGATAATAATACTTGGGAGGTTGTGAAGAGGTGAGCATCGCTGGTAGATGCCAAATGGGTTTTTACAAAAAATATTGTTTGTGGATCTGTCATACATAAGGCACGATTAGTTGCTCGAGGTTTCTTACAAAAGGATGTTGTTGATGATACGTACTCACCCCTTGCGAAATTCGAAACTTGGCGAA
Source organism: Troilus luridus (assembly GCA_964056705.1). Classification (NCBI taxonomy): domain Eukaryota; kingdom Metazoa; phylum Arthropoda; class Insecta; order Hemiptera; family Pentatomidae; genus Troilus; species Troilus luridus. The sequence continues at coordinate 141,673,945 of OZ057412.1, forward strand.
TTTTATTAGAAGTTGTGGTTCAAAAGAATTTTTCTATCCATCAAATGGATGTGAAAAGTGCCTTTCTCTTTGGGGAAATTAGGGAGAATGTTTTTCTGACACCACCTCCTGGAGTAAATATTTAAGCAGATTCGGCTTTAAGTTTGAGAAAGTCTCCGAAATGCTGGTATGAGAAATTTTATAAGGAAATCAAATCGATTTCAGGACAAACTATCGGATAAGTTATGGTTGGCCTTAAAACGAGTCCTCTGCTATGTTAAAGGTAGCTTAAATTAAAAATTGGAGTATTGTAAATAACAAAATACAAATGTTTTGGTAGGTTATGCTACTCTTCCGTTATCGAGCAACTCCGCTGGCTTGTGGCAAATCTCCTGCAGAATTATATTTACAACGCAAACTGCGAATTCGTTTGGATGCAATATTCCCTTATCCGTCCAGAACTAAAGTTACGCCACCACGATGTCTTCATGTGGGGGGGGGGAGAGTCTTTTTCATAAATAATAAACAACTATGTTAGTTTGGTGAAATCGAGGAGATACTTAGTAGACGTCATTACCAGGTCAAGTTAGATTCTTCTGGTAGAGTATTAAAGCGGCACATAAACCAGCTTCGCTCAACTCTGGTACAGAAGCCAAAAAAGTCTGTAAGTTTCGGAACAACCCAGTCATTTGGAATATCAAAAATCACTGAGAAAATCCGGCCAGAGATTCCAAATGTTCAACCTGAACCACCGCCACCTATTTCAATCGAAGAGACTCCACCACAACCACCGTATGTTTAAGAGCCTGATACAGGACCAATAACTCGTTCCAGAAGTGAGAGACGCTAACCTACATATCTGAAGGACTTTGTTTTAAATTAAACTTTAATTTCTTAAATTTAATTTTTAAAATTATTTTCTTTTCAATTTTTATTATATGTATATTCGTTCAATTGTATATGTTAAGGAGACTATTTGAGCATACCTCTTTGTAATGTAAGCAAGGGCGTGGCAAGGCTAGAGAGGAGAGAAGTTTATGTTGCTGTTATGGTATAAGTATTTTCAGTTAATAAAGTTTGTATTAGTTTGTGTTGTATATATTATTGGAAACCTTAATATGGTAGCAGAGCGTGGTTAATAGTTTGATTCAGGAATTACAATGAAACAAGAAAAATGGCAGAGGGGTTTTTGACGTTAGTTGAGAAACTTACAAAGGATGTTAAGTATGACCAGTGTCGAAAAATGTTTATTTTGCTGGCCAAGTACAAAAAATTTGCTCTACCTTTGGAGCACGAAGAAAACCCCAAATACACCAAAGAAGATGATTGGGATGATATGGTCAACCAATTGATGTATTATTTTTCTGTATCAGTGACCTCAGATTGCATAGCGGACTGTGATACCCCAAAGCAGGTAATTGACATGTTGGATTCCTTGTTTATGAATAAATCAGAAACCAAAAAGTTAATTGTCTAGCAACAATTGCATAACTTAAAACTTAAAGAGGAGGACATCCCCCCCCCCCCATATTTTTTGAAAATTTTGAAAGGAAGATAATATTGAAGGTGGCAGAAGGAGATGTCGGTCGAAAACGAAAATTAAGTTACCTAATAATGAGCCTTCCAGCTTCTTGTAGCCATATTGTGGATATGATTGATCTTCTATCAGAATCTCAGAGGACTACAGATTACATCCGAGACAAATTAATTCTCAAATACCAGATGGACACTCATTTAAAAGAAAAAAACGTGCAAACGAACTTTCTTGTGCACTTAAAGCTAAAGTTAAACTTGAGCATGATGATGGAAATAAACCAAGAAGAGTATGTTATGGTTGTGGCCGAGCTGGTCACATTAAAAGGTTCTGCAACTTCAGAGGAGGCTATCACAGAAGAGGTGGTCAGTATCGAGATGATTCTAGAGGAAACTAGAGGAGGTCCAGTTGGTGGATATTCAAGACAGGGTCTAGATTATCAAGCTCAGGACCGGCAAATTAATGTTGCTGAAGTCAAGGACACAGCAGATGATATCGAGGCATGCAGTTTATCAACTGAGGTACATTTTAATTTAATTGATATAGATAAGTCAATTAAAATGATGTGGATTCTTGATTCGGGTTGTACAGATCACATTGTTAATTCTGATGATAACTTTTATTCTTTTGTAGATTTAAAAGAACTGATAAAATTTAAAGTGGCAAATAATAATTTTGTTCTTGCTACTAAACAAGGTAATATTTTATGTAATTTTAATGGTAAGAGGGTTAATGTCAAAGATGTTTATTATGTGCAGGGAATGGACAGAAATTTGTTGTCATGTTCCACTTTAAATGATAGGGGAGATTCCATTTTTATGCACAATGATTATGTTGAAGTGTTTAATGGTTATGAAAATTTGATATTCTTTTCAAAAAAGTCTAAACGTTTGTATCCAATAGAATGTGAAGTTGATAAACATTTTTCAAATTATATTTCCACTAATTGTGTAAGTTTGCATTGTACTAAGAAAGAAAAATGGCACAAAATTTTGGGTCATTGTAATTTTAAAGACTTGACTTCATGTCAAAGTATAAAATTGTTAATGGGTTGCCAGAGTTGGAAAGTGATTATTTAGAATTTGAATATTGATGTATTGAATCTAAAATGACTAGACTGCCACTCAAAAAACGTCAAAAACGATAGGTACCGAGCTAAGTATGTTGGACAAATTATACACTCAGATGTTAAGATAATGGACACTGAAGGTTATAGGGTCAAAATTACATTGATACCTTTATCGATAACTATTCGAGATTAGCAATGGTGTATATTATAAAGTCAAAGTCGTATGTTATAAAATGTTTCAAAGCTTATGTAAATTTTGTTAAAGCTAGTACTGGAAACCTTATTTGTGAATTTCGTTGTGATTCTGGAACTGAATATTTAAATCAAGAGTTACAGAATTATGTTCTACAGAAGGGCTTTAAAATTAGAACGAGTCCACCTAATTGTCATGAGTTGAATGGGGTCGCTGAACGGTATAATAGGACAATCATGGTGCCTTCGTCGTGAATCAGGCTTGGACAAAAATGTTGGCCGGAAATTGTCATGACCACTTGTTACATTGGGAATCGGTTGGTTTACAGTTCTACTTTTGAAAATTAACTCCTTTAGAAATTTTCACTGGCAGAAGGCCAAATGTAGGGAATATGAAGCCTAATGGAAGTGCTCTTTACTTTAAAATTCCTGATTGTCATAGGTCAACTCAAGATAATAAAGGAAAATTTTTGCATATTAATTCTGACAAGCACTACTTCATTTAGGCCCTGGGATTTTTGAATTATTCAAATTATCTATTGCACCAAAGGAGATAACAGCATTGAACTTTGATCAAATAGTTCAAACACTTGCAGAAGAGTTAACTGAAAGAAGAATGTACAACTCGAACAGCACAAATTCTTGTCACAAAAACGTTACAAGAAGATACAGAAAAATATTTTGTCCAAGTACAAATAAATAACAAAACTCAACAATTTGAAGTTGATTCGGGAGCAGGGCCAACTCGTTTGAACAAATCAAGCTTTAAAAAATTAAAATTAAATTTTGAATTACGGAATACAAACATAAGATTACCCTCTTACACTACAGGCGTTTTCGCACCCATCGGAATAGCAGATGTAGAAGTTCGGTATAAGGAATCGAAATCTAAAGAAACGCTCTTCGTAGTTCCAGATAAATTTTCCAACATATTAGGCCGTTCCTGGATAAGACACTTAAATATTCGCCTCGAAGACATCGATAACGAAAGAAACAAAGATTCAATACAAAATAATTCCAGTTAATGCAGAAAGTGAGATACTTTGCAGATTTATTTAAAAATAAAGTTGGTTGCTGCAAAAATTTCAAGATTTACCTTAAACTAAGAACCAATGCAAAACCAATTGCTTTGAAAGCCAGAGAGGTACCTACATGCGCCCTAATTAAAAGTGGAACAACAACTTGAATCATTAGAAAATCAAGGTATCATAACAAAAGTACAGGAAAGCGATTGGGCGTCCCCACTAGTGGTCATCCCTAAGGCCGACGGTTTAGTTCGTCTGTGTGCCGACTATAAAGTAGGTGTTAATCCGCAACTGCAAGACGCACACTATCCAATACCAAAAATATAACATCTTCTAACAGCACTCAATAATTCGATATATTTTTGCTCCTTGGATTTAACTAAAGCATATCTACATGTACCAGTAGATGAAGGGAGTTCGCAAATACAAACATCATCACTCACAAAGGCAGTTAGTTATTCGTTCAATCGTCTCTCATTTGGTATCAAAACCGGCCCCAAATGACTATCATCTTGTCATGGATAAAGTTCTAATTGTTATTATTATCTTATCTACGATTATCTTATCTAGATTCATACCCGAGTACTCAGAGAAGAGTGCTTGTCTCCGGGAATTGTTAAAAAACGATTAAGAATTCAAATGGGAAACTCATCACGAAAATGCATTAGATAACTTAAAATCATGTATAATTAAGGCCCCAGTTCTTGGTTTTTATGACCCCAATAATGCATTAACACTGAGTGTTGACGGTAGCTCGATCGGCTTGGGTGCAGTGCTCTCCCAAGACGGTCGTCCCATAGCTTTTGCTTTTGCTTCAAAGGCCTTGACCGAAACCCATAGTAGGTATTCTAACATTGAACGGGAGTTGTTAGGTTTGGGTTTTGATGCTGAAAAATTCAGGCAGTATATAATTGGTAGAGACATAGTAGGCTCGAAAGTATGGGAACATAAACCATTATTAGCGATTGTTAATATAACGTTGAATACAGTCCCACCAAGGCTTCAGAGGATGATGTTACAGCCTTATCGATTGCAAGTAGTATATACACCGGGGAAACAAATGTATTTAGCAGACACTCTCTCTCGGATTTTTTCTCTGCCTGGATGTGACAAGGAGACAAAGTTCGACGTGGACTTGCAAATATCTCTATTAGTAGAAACTTTACCAGTAACTCGGGATACATGGGAACTTTTTTGAACTCATTTGGATTACGATTCAACATTGATGAATTAAAAAGAACTCTGGAACAGGGTTGCCCAACGTATAGGGAATTGAAAACTTGTTTAAAAACTAACTTTGAGTTTAAAGAGGAAATTACGGTGATTAAAGGCTTGTTGTTCAAAAATGACCGAATCATAATACTCCATAGTCCAAAGCTAAAGAAAATGCACACTGGTCATCCGGGAATCATTCGCACTATAGCACGAGCAGAATTGACAATGTTTTGGTTGGGAATAAATTCAGATATAAAAAAGTTTATAAAATCAGGCCACACCTGTCAAAAATTTCAAAGAAATAAAGTGAAACTGGCTTTAAAATATAAAACAACTCCACTTCTTCCGTGGACTGAAGTAGGGTGCGACGTTTTTGAATTTAAACAAAAGCATTATTTGGTAGTGGTGGACGCACTTTCAAACTATCTGGACGTGGCATATCTTCCCAACCTAAAGAGTGGCACGGTTATAGAAAAATTAAAGTCAATATTTGCCAGACATGGGATTCCAATTGTCCTATACTCTGACGGTGCCTTGTGTTTTGATAGTGAAGTTTTCAAGAAATTTGCAAACGACTGGAAATTTATTCATGTCATGCCAAGCCCACATTTTCCTCAGTCAAATGGCTTGACCGAAAGTGCCGTTAAAATAGCCAAGTCCCGGTTTAAAAAAGCACTTGATGCCGGAGAGGATCCTTATTTAGCTCTTTTAAATTATCGGGCTACGCCTAGAGCACCAATAAATTCCCCAGCGACTATCTTAATGGATCGTAATTTAAGAACCACTATTCCCTGCTCATTCAATAATTTGGTCCCAAAGTTAACCAATGCAAGCGATCAAAAAATTATGGAAGGTCAAAAAGAATTAACTAAAAAATACTATGATACACGCACGAAAAGAACGGTCTGAATTTAGGGAGGGACGGAAAATTATGTTTCAAAAATTGTCAAATAGGACGTGGGTGCCAAGGACAATTAAGGGAGAAACTCCTTACCCTAGGTCGTATAATGCAGCTGGCAACAATGGCAATAAGTTTAGAAGAAATGAAACTTTTATTTCTCCAAAATCCGAGATAGGTTTAGGACAGGAGTTTATTGACGTTAGCACTGAGCATGATTTGCAAGGTAGTCCTAAGGGTAGAAATAAAAAAGTGACACCGCCCTTGGGAAATCAAGTGGTCACAAGCAGAGTGGGGAGGGTAATATGTATGCCTAAAAAACTACTAGATTATAAGTTAGGCTAAGAGTATTATAGTATTATTCACATTACTTATGTATTAGTTATTAGAAATTTATGTATTAGTTATTAGAAATTGAGGTATTATTTATTATAAATTATGTATTAGTTATTATAAATTTATGTATTAGTTCTTAGAAATTGATCTATTAGTTTTTAGAAATTTATGAATTAGTTATTAGAAAAGGGGAAATGTTATATATGTGATAATGTACCTCTTTGGATTTTTTGTATCGATGTTGGCGGGAGGACCTCATGGTAATATATGTGGTTTTACAAAACGAATAAAGTTTTACTTTGTCATCAGTTTATCAATTATTCATTGGAAAAACAGGGTACATACTTTGCAATTTCCTGTATACTTTGACAGTACATACTTTGACAATATAATATGGGATGCCGTAACTCAAGAAGAATGCAATAAAAACTTAATTGGTTGTCTCAATAGATTGCAAAAGAATGACATACATCTTAAATTAAACAAAGAAAAATGCGATGTTTTCAAAACAAAAGTTCAGTACCTGGGATACGTAATCGAGCAAGGGAAAATATCAAAAGACCCCAACAAAGTTGCAGCTAATACAAACGCACCAAGACCAGCTAGTCAAAAAGATTTTTAGGAATGGTAACATATTACGGCAAATTTATTCCCAACGTTTCTGCACTAACTTGACCACTGAGGTTACTTCTAAAAAGTCACCACAAGTACAATGATCTCAAGACTGCGAAAAAGCTTTTGTGCAACTAAAAAAGGAAATTGCAAGTGACAGAGTGCTAACACCATTTAATCCAAACTACCCACTAACGGTAGCTTGTGATGCTTCACCTACAGGAATAGCAGGAGTCCTGTCCCACACCATTAACAACGAAGAAAAACCTATTGCTATCGCAACGCGCTCATTAACGAAAGCTGAAATGAATTGCAGCCAACTAGACAGAGAAGCCTTATCAATTATATTTTCTCTATTACTACATCTACGGGAAAAAGTTCACACTCTTTACAGACAACCGTCCGTTAGCCCACATACTTCATGAAAACACAAAATTACCAGCCATGACTTCCTCCAGACTTTTCGTCATAGAAAGGCAGAAGAGAATTTAAATGCAGATTTCCATTCATGAGCCTCAATTGAAGATGACATTTCTCAAGACGAAAAATTCATTGAAGAAGAGGTCTCTTTAATTTCAAATGAAACAATATATCAAATCTCAAAATTATCTCTAAACTATAAAACTCTCCCTTGTACTTTAAAAGAATGAATTAGCTGCCTATCCTGGCCCGGAGAACTTAATAACATAAATCATGTTATTACACAACTCTAAATGAACAGTTTTCTCACTTATTAAGTCCAAAGAAAAGTCCTGTTGTCACTCAACATTATTTTTAAATATACATATTTACAATCGATTACAGAATCCGTAGCTGCTATAAGAGGTAATTTGTCAGAATGTCAGTTCTGACTAAAGTGTGTATGTAAAAACAGTGTATTGATTAGTACTGTTTTTCTGAGAGGCCAATTTATAAGAGGCCTACGTGAAAATTGGATTCGTGAACAATTATTACAGTCTAGTGGAATGGAATTTGAAGGCATTCTTACAAAAGCTTTAGCTTTGGAGGCTTCACGGATTGTAAATAAGGCCTTATCAAGCTCTCAGATCATGAATCCTACTGAAAGTTTTTGCGATGACACGTACGCAATATCAAGTCCTAGGCACAGAGAGATTTCTCGTCATCGTTCTGGTAGCTCTGCAAGCAGTCATTATTCCAATGGTAGTAGTACTCACTCAAAGACATCACCTCTTCGATCTGGACGGCACTCTCTTTCTCCTCCCAGTAGAAGTCGCTACTACCGTGCCTTAGGTTTGGAAGACCTATGTTTTCGGTGTGGGAAACCGAATCATCGAGTTTCAGACTGCAGCATACAACGGCAAGACGTCTACTGTGAAAAGTGTGCAAGAGTGGGCCATGTCGCAAAAGTTTGCATAACCAGCCTCATCAAAAATCATCAGCACGATAGATCCAGCTCAGCGAATTCGCTTTTAGCTGTTTGCCACGATTCTTCATCTGAATTGTCCTCTGGTATAAATAATTTACAGAACTCTGGCGAGTCATCTAAAATCGTAGAATTATTTGAAATAGCTCCCGATTTAGATAAGTATAAGGTTTGCATTAATACAAAGCTTCAGTAGTTCGAGGTGGATTCCGGAGCTAGTTACTCCTTCTACCAGAAGACGAATTCAATAAATTAAATTTGAATATTACATTAAAACCATCTAACAAAGCATTCCGTTCTTATTCTGGTATCATTGTTAGTGCAAAAGGTAGGGTCACAGTTAAAGTTAGCTAAAAAAATAAAGAAATTGAAGGAGATCTTTACATCTTTCCAACGGGGTATGCAGCTTTCCTTGGTAGATTATGGATTCGAGGCCTGGGTATTGAGTTGAAGGACCTTGACTCAACCAGGGAACCTATGAAGAAAATCGTTGCAGCTAACTCCTTCATCTCAATAGCTGATGATGTTATAAAAGAATTTCCTGATGTATTTGAAGAAAAAAAAAGGATGTGTTCCGAATGTTTATGACTTATTTACATTTCCAGGTAGATGAAGAAAGATGAAAGATCCAGACCATCTCAACACATTTAGGTACGTTCAAGGTGAAACGACTTAGGTTTGGCATTAAAAATGGACCGGCAGAATTTAATAAACACATGGCACAAATACTCAGGGGACTAAAGTGTGTTGAAGCATATTTTGATGATTTTAAAGCGACATCGAACATTGATAAATCGAAGTTTTATATGAACAATATAATAACAATCATATAACCTTCATATTCATACATCATTGAAAGCATTTAGTCAAATTAAGAAATGCTAGGAGTGTGGTGATAGTAGATATTTGTCATGTAATTGTCCTAAAAAGTCAAATAATAATTTCAGGAAAAATGATAAGAATTTTCCACCGCAGAGACATTCTTCAAAACCATCGAGAAATTTCAATAAAAATCGTTGGGATGAAAACAGAGGAAGTCAGATGACCAGCAATGTTTGTCATCAAGATGAGGATATATCCGTTATTGCCTCAAGTGATCTAGAAACATCTGGGAGTCTTCGAGACGTATCGTTTGTGGCATTTTCGGCAGATGTTGGACTACCAAGAGATGGCTACATGAATTTTGTCCTCGACTCTGGAGCTACGAGTCATATGGTTACCACGGAAACAGCTGATTTTGTCACGAATATTGTGAGTATTCCCCCTTTAAATATTAAAGTTGCTAACGGTGAAACATTATTGGCAAACAAACGTGGCATTTTAAAGGTTCGACCCGATAACTGTGATAACATTGTTTTCAGTATTCATGTAATTATAGTAAAAAATTTAACATGTAATCTACTTTCAGTCAAAAAATTGCTTAATTCGAATTTCAAAATTATTTTTAAAGACAAAAAGGCTTTTTTCGTAAGAAATGATCCTACCCTATTTATGTGTGAAGTATTAAGAAACCTATTTATAGTAAAATTTAGATATGTCAATAATGAAATAAATACATGTAATGTAAGCAGTGAAACTTCCAATACTTGGCACTTAAGATTAGGCCACTTGAACAGAGGAGGTTTACGCTTAATGGGTTTGCCTTATAGTCAAGATCCGTGTGATTCGTGTCAAAAAGGAAAGGCTACTAGAGCACCTTTTAAAGATGTTATTAAACCCAGGTCAAGTCGCGTAGGTAATTTGTTACATTTTGATGTATGGGGTCCTCCTTTTGTAGTAATAACGGTATAAGGATGGAGTTTAATACTACATATTCACCCCAAAGTTGTGGAGTCTCTGAGAGATTCAATAGGACTTTATTAACACTAAACATACCATAACGGGTCAAATGACCCATTTTGAACTTTTCCATTAAAAATGCACGTATAATTTTATTGCGTTTGCACATTTGACTTCATGACTTTTTCCAAGTAATTAATGTACAGTTATAAAAATATTTTTGTTTTGTTTATTCTGAGTAATCCTTGTTGTATACCGATATCTACCACAACAGGTCATTTGACCCGGAGAGAATTTTTTTGTTTTATGAGATTATCTAGTCATATTTGTAGTCAGTAAGTTGCACATTCTTCCAAAGACTGTTGCGTAAAGTAGTTCAACGAAAATAGCTCAGAATAATTTCAAGAAAATATCAAATTTTAGATTGAAAATAGCTTTTTAGTGTAAGAAAAAGTGGCAAAAATTGAAAGTCTTGGTAAGTACCTAGCTTATATTTTATTTTGATAGCTATAGTAATACAGATCATTTTTTACCCAGAAAAATGTCGAAGCAAACAAGACAGTACAAGTTCTTAGAAGATATAAATAATATTGGCGAAGAGTTTTCAGAAATTAGTGAAGATGAATTTTCTGAAAATGAAGATATATTGGTTGCAAATAAAAATGAGTTTGATTCTACAGAAAACAATGATAAACGTTTACCTGAAACTGTTTCATATTACAATAAAACCAAATTTGGTGTAGACATGACCGATCAAATGGCGAGAAAATTTACTACAAAATCTAAGTCTTGTAGATGGCCTCTCCAAATTTTTTTCAATATCCTTGATTTAACTGGCATAAATGCCTGGATTTTGTACAAGCAAACGACAGGAGAAAATATCTCGAGACAAGATTTTTTACTCAAGCTAGCAGAAGAACTTGGCGCCGATTTTCGAGAAGCCCGTGAACAACCAAAACAAGAAACAAATACGAAAGGATCGTTGCCTAAGTCTACTACAGATGCTTATAAACGTATGAGATGTCAAATAGGATACTGTAAAGAAAATAAAACCAACAAAATTTGCTCTAAATGTAAAAAATATGTTTGCGGAAAATGTACAATGGTAACACTTATATGTAAAAAATGCGATGAACTATGAATTAAAAGTTTTTATTTTTTGCTTTTGTAATAGAAATGCTCAACATACTATTTTGTTTAATTATAATAAATTTAATTTATATTTTTATTCCCTTCCTAACATCCATATTTCATACATTCAAGCATGAAACATAAAGTCGGGTCTTTTGACCCGCTATGGTAGAAATAGGTATATATTAAGTCTTGGTATGATTAGTGTTAAATAAAGCACGAGCTATGTTTGTTGATAGTACTCTGCCCAAATATCTATGGGGGGAGGCAGTGAGATGCGCTGCATATCAACTTAATCGTTCCCCAACTAGAGCGCTTGATTGTAAAATTCCAGCAGATATATATCTTGGTAAGACAAATTTAGGGAAACTAAGAGTATTTGGTTGTAAGGCTTGGTATTGTAAGTTACCTAAGGGGAATAAATTAGATCAACGAGCTAATGAGGCTAGAATGGTAGGCTATGCTTCAAATAGGTATCGTTTGTGGGACCCTCAATTAAATAAAATCATTATTTCACGATACGTTAAATTTGACGAAAATAATTATTACTTTGACAGTAAAAATTTTACTCAAGAAACAAATGACAATGTATCTTTTAAACAAGGTTTCCCAATTGATGATGATATAAATGTTAGACCAACTGTACCTGAACTAAATTCTAATAACATCCCACAGGTAGAAGAGCAGGCAGAAACACAGACAAAGGGGGAAAGGAGATCAACTCGGGGGACAAAGCTTCCTTCTCACTTAAAGCAATATGAACTCTATTCAGCTTATTGTCTTATGTCTTACGATGGTAATCCTAAAACTTTTCAAGAAGCCGTTAAAGCTGGACCGGAGTGGAGGAAAGCTATCGATGATGAAATGGCAGCACATAAAAAATTCGAAACATGGTCTCCGACAACATTACCTGAAGGTGAAAAGTGTTGATAATTCCCCATTTAGTTAATATTATTATTAAGTGTAATTGTTTAATTAGTCGTTATATTATGTAAACTATTATGTATGTGTGATTATGTCACCACTATATACGTATGGCAGTGGGAGTTTTCACTTAGTTGTTGTTGCTGATGTTTCATGTATGTTTCTGAACTCTTTTGTGGGCTCTGAATAAATCAGTTTTCATCATGTTTATATTGTGGTTATTATTACATCCTTTTATTTATTACAAAAGGTTATGGGCCCAGACGTCTGAGGAAACTCTTAAGTAGAAAATTGATAAACGTGTTTTCGGAAATTTAGTGCGTATCCGTTTCGAGGTTATTATCGCACGTGGTCCGAAGTTTTTGTTACTCGTGTTCTCGGTTTATTACACGGTTAAACGATGGCCGGTGCGACAAAATTCTGTTGGGAATTAAGCAGTTTGATGGAGCCAACTTCGTTAATTGGAGCTTTCGTATGAAGCTTGTGTTGGAGCAAAATGGTGTGGCCCATGTGTTGACGGAAGATGCCCCTACTGAGTAAGCGGAACTTAAAAAGTTTAAACAAGATGACATTAAAGCACGAAACATAATTGTTCAGGGTTTGGCAGACAGTATTTTGCCGATGATCAAAGATAAGACGACTGCGAAAGAAATGTTTGATGCCCTCTCATCCACGTATGAGAAGAAAGGTATAAAATCACTTGTGACTGCTCAAAAGATCTGGCGGAAGCTCGAGTTTAAAAAGGAGGGTCTTTTTCGTTTAATGCACAATTCGGTTATTAAAAAAAGTAACTGTTATTAAAAAGTAACACGTGATATAGTTACAACCTCCATATCAGTAGAACATATGACTACATTTCTTAGTTTCGTTTAAAACCTAATAATGGCTATGTTAAGGTTATACGAAGATTTTAAAGATTTGGACCGAACCATCGCATTCTTACAAGAAAAAGGCCTCATCCATAAAGAAAAACTATGCCGGAATGGACATTCTATGAAGTTGCGCAAGAGAGATGACCGGTACAGATGGCGGTGTCACAATGCAAGTTGTCTTTTGGAAGTAGGACTCAGGGAAGGTACGTGGTTTAACGGTTCAAAATATCCTCTGAATAATGCAATTCTTTTTATTTACTCATGGACCAAGAAATATACAACAACGTTATTTTGTAAAGACGAATTGAGTATGTCTGCAGAAACAGTAACAAATTGGAAAAATTATTTGAGGGAGGTTTGTGCTGATTCGCTACTTAAAAATCCTATCAAAATAGGAGGATATGGTATGACCGTCGAAATTGACGAGTCTTGTTTTACATGAAGGAAACATAATGTCGGAAGAATATATCCCAACCAATGGATTTTTGATGGTATTTGCAGGGAGACGAAAAAATCTTTCATATATTCAGTGCCCAACAGGAACAAAGATACTTTAATAGCGTGCATTAAAGAATGTATTCTTCCAGGAAGTGTTATAATATCAGATTTATGGAAAGCTTATTCCACTATAGAAAGAATAGAAGGGTATGATTTTAAGCATTATACAGTCAACCATTCTGGAAATTTTGTTGATGACGCTCTAATAACGGGCAAACCAGAGGAAGTTGATATAATTTTGCAAGCACTGATGAGAGAATTCAATCTAAAGGTAATCAAGGATGCATCAATATTTGTTGGAATGGAAATAAAAAGAAATGAAAAGGAGTTAAAGGTAACACAACCTAAAGTAATTAATATATTGCTAAGAGAATTCAACATGTATGAATGTAGACCAGTTAAAACACCTATGGAGATTAATTTTAAAAGAGAAATAGACCGGCCTATAATAGACAACGTTCCGTACAGAAGATTAGTGTGTTCACTATCTCTCCTCGGTTTGGCTTCAGATCGTTTTGCCTGAATATGGCTAAAGTCAGGATCTTCAGACCAATTTCCAGAGGTATTAGGATTTCTCTTTTCCAGGAAACGGCGAAGCCGTCCGGCATTACGCGTATCGCGCGGGCGAGGTTGGTTGTTTGCAGATGTACCTCGGCGGAGATCGGCCGATTTTGGTTAGCAGCTGCCATGATGTGCCCTCCCGATACCGAGTTTAACACAATTGTTAACACAAATGATATGGTTTATTCTAATTTCCAAAATGAAGCGATATCTTCCAATTTACCCGACAGCTATACTCCTGCAAACACCATACCCACATATAATTTGCTTGGGTACGACGGAATACAACCACTCGACGCTGTAGGACGTCAGAGATGTAGTGATTTGTTCTTCCCCGATGATGATACAACAGAAGGAAGGCTGAGATTCTCCCCTGAGTTGAGTGCCAGGGTAAACACCTTCTTAAGTTCAATAAAAACTAAGTTTAAAATTTCACCTATCCCCAGGGAAACTAAAATACGGACAGGAGCGTCCAACGTTCTTTTCGTTGAGACACCGGGTATAGTAAGAAGTGGCCAGAATTCACCCCCATTGTCCTATTGTTCCGTCAATATATATTCATACATGCCATTCGGGGCTCAGACGGCTAACCATGCCTACTTGGACGTTATGCACCGCAAGCGTACCAAAGAAGCTCCAGGACTATGTTTTGTTAGAAGAGATGGTACCAACGTAGCAGCATGGTTGGACACGCGGAACCATAACTTCGAGATGTCAGGCATGTTCACACCAACGCATTACGTGGATTACCCGTTTTTGCGGCACGCTAGTCATGCGTGTAACCCAGGAAAAGGTCGCCGGATCGCCGCGATAGACGCTTGGGTCAAGAAGATTGGGCTCTAGGATCTCCGGGCTATCTTAATATTTCTACCTCTGTTGAGGAATTTTCATACCTTCTAATCCAAAGGTCGTGGTTACCAACTGTTTTATCACCCAATCTGTCTCAACGTTATCGACTGGGAAAGGGATGATTAATAAAAAAAAATTAAAATAAAAATAAATTTTATTTTAACTGGACTGCGCCGGAGTGCGATGTTTTGACAATCCTAGGTGTACTTAAACAGGTATCGGACTTAGTAAAAAATCCTCCAGCGGAACCATACGAGGCCCTTAAAAACCGGCTAATTTCTACTTACGCTGAATACGAGAACCAACGTATAAGGAGGTTATTAGAGGATAAATACCTCACAGATGGGGAACGTCCATCGAATTTTTTAAACGAGCTAAGAAGGCTGGCAGGGAGTTCCGTACCCTCTGAATTGCTCCGCACCATGTGGCTTAGAGCCCTACCGGAAAGGATGCAAGCTACACTTGCCGTAACCGCAGAGGCATCTCTTGACAAAATGGCTGAGATTGCTGACCGCATCGCCGAGGTTTACGAACCAAGTGTTAGCGAAGTGAATGCTGCACGATCCACTCAACCCGGTACCTCTTCATCATTCGCCCACCTCGAGGAGATGATAAAGAAGCTGAGCCTGGAGGTCAGTGAGCTAAAAAAACAGAGAAACCCCCGAGACCGAAGACGAAGCCGCTCGCGAAGTAGCAGTAAACAAGGATCACTCTGCTACTGCCACCACAACTTCCGGGAAAAGGCCCGTAAATGCCAACAGCCATGTACCTGGAAGACCACCACGCAACAGGGAAACTAATCTCAGCGACTGAGAAGGCGGACTCCGTCGCTGATATTCAACACCGCCGATTGTTTGTTGGGGACAAGACAACGGGAGACCGATTCTTGGTCGACACTGGAGCGACCATTTCAGTTTTCCCAGCACGGCGACCAGAGCGAAAACAACCAGCGAACTTCACCCTGTACGCAGCTAACGGCACGCCCATCAAGACCTACGGAGAAGTCAAGAAGATTTTGAACGTCGGACTTAGACGCCCGCTTCCGTGGCCCTTCATCTTAGCTGATGTCAATAACCCGATCATCGGAGCGGACTTCTTGTTCCATCACCACATCCTGGTCGACCTCAAAGGCCGACAACTGGTGGACTCCAAGACGGGTCTCACTTCCAAGGGCAGCCTTATGCACAACACCACACCTTCCGTGTACTCGGTACCCTGCGGCGAGTGGTATTACGAGGCTTTTACGGAAATACCCAGCTATCACCCGTCCATCTGCTGTACTACAGAAGCCGAAACATGATATCAAGCACTTCATTGAAACGAACGGTGCACCGGTCACCTCGAAAGCCAGGCGTCTCTCACCTGAAGCTTTGAAACGAACAGAATATGAGATACCCACAATTTAAAGCCTAGTCCATGAACTAAATAATTCACGATTTTCTCTATCTTAGACACAAAGGACGGATTCTGGAACCTTGAGCTGGAAGAACGAAGTTCAAGACTAACCACTATTTTACCCGTATTTGGGATATACGATGGCTCCGTCTTCCTTTTCCGGCTTAAAATTATCGACTGACATCTACCAATATCGGCTACACAAAATGTTTCCCGGTATTCCAGATATTTTAATCATTTAGGATTAGGATTTTAGGACGTGGAGCAACAGACAAAAAGCCCCTGCCTGTTAAGATTTATTATTTGAATACTGTAACTGTACAACACTGTAACTGGCAACAGTGATTCAGATAGAACCGTTGGCGGTTAGCACATGGCTGTAACTTGCCCCCCTCGATGTGGCTTTTTATATAGTGTTGTTATTTACTCATTAAACTGCGTTATAGTTATAATGTGTGGTTTACTTTAATAAGATACCCAAACTAATTTTAGCAGGTTATGGGCACAGTATAATTACTGCTGTGTTAACGGCGCGTACTCGTGTGTGTTTAATATGACCGAAGCAATGGCCAAACTAACATAAAAAAAAATCCCTATTCTCGTCGGATCTAACTTCAACAATTGGGAATTCCGAATACAAACAATATCGGAAAAAGAGCAAATAAATGAGGTGCTGATAAACGAAATACCAGACGACGAAAGTAAGAAGAAAACTTTTTTATTACAAGATGCCAAAGCAAAGGCTATTATAATAGAAGGACTCTCAGATAAATATCTCGATTTGGTTAAGGATTGCACTACAGCGAAAACAATGATTAAAGCCCTGAAAGACGTTTTTGTGAGGGCGACAGCTTTTTCTAAACTAACTTTATGGCGTAAGTTACTTAACCTTAATATTCAATAATTAACAGCATGGAAGATCTTTTTTTTTTTTAATTTGACACCATTATAAGAGTTAGCAGGATATGGGTACACAATTTGATAAAACTGACAAAGTTTGTTATTTATTTTTCACATTACCAGAAGAATTTAGTAGCATTGGAATCAATAAAAGATGTAAAAATAGATTTTTTCAAGGCAAGACTTTTGGACGAGGAGTTAAAAATTAAAGTAAATCCACATTCATTGCAAGATGAAACTTCTTTCAAAGCCAACCAGGACCGGGGATGTTACCAGTGTCGTCACAAGTCTCATTTCAAATCTAACTGTCCTAAACTCGCAGGTATAAGAAACAGGGGAGGAAGATCTTCTAGAATAAGATCTAATAGAAGCAATTTCAGAGGTAGGTCCAATTATAATTCCTATGGTAAAGCCTATTCAGCCAAAAATGATTATTCATTAGTTGCACTCAATTGCCAAGAAGAAATATCTTGTGCTACCAAACATTTCTTAATAGATTCAGGAGCTAGCAACCATTTATTAAAAGAGAACCTTATTACATTTATGCATGAAGTTAAAAAACTTGACAAAGAAGTGATAATTCACATTGCTTATGGTGACAAAATGTTATGTAAACAAAAGGGTTGTTTACGGATAGCATGTCAAGGTTATAATATTAACATTGAAGATTTAATTGTACCTGGTTTGAAGCATAATTTGCTATCAATTGGGAAAATGACAGGTAAAGGTGTCAAAGTTATTATTGATTCATATAAGATGGTTTTATGTTTGAAAAATATTAAATTGTATTGCGAATTTACACATTGGTTTGTATAACTTAAAATTTTACACAACCAAAATTAATGAAAAAGCATTTCAGTGCAGTATTACAGGTCAAAACTTTACAAAACAAAATACTGATAAAAATCTATGGCATCAAAGGCTTGGACATTTGAATAGAGGTGGCTTAAAAGCATTACAACTTCCTTTTGATGATAAAATCTCTCCTAGCTTTGTCGAAGCGAAGGCTCCCAGGCAACCATTCCGTCCTAAGGAAAGGAAATCTCGTCAAATAGGGGATCTGATTCATTCTGATATTTGTGGACCCATTACCCCACCTACATCTAGTAGTCATAAATATATGCAGGTATTTTTAGATGATTTTTCTCATTTTGTAGTAGTAAAACTATTAAAAAGTAAGAATGAAGCAGTAAATAACTTAAATGAATATATTACAGAAACTGAAAGGCAGCATAATATAAAAATTAAACGTTTAAGACAAGATAATGGGGGTCACGAACTTCAAACCAATTTAAAATTTATTGCAGGCAAAATGGAATAAAATTGGAGAGTACTATGCCTTACAGTAGTCAAAGTAATGGTAAAGCTGAAAGAATGAATCGGACATTATTTAACGTGGTATGAACAAAAATTGTCGTTTCCGAAATACCAAAATCTCTGTGGGAAGAAGCCGTAAAATGTTCTGCATATGAATTAAATAGATCCCCTTCAAGTACACTTGATAATAATAAAACACCTCATTAATTTGGAACGGGCGAAACGATTTTTCGAAATTAAGAATTTTTGGGAGCCGTGCATGGTATTCTGTATTGCCAAGGAAAAGTAAACTTGATCCAAGGACGCGTAGAGCAGTTATGGTTAGATACTGTGGTGGTGGTTATAGACTTTATGTTATTGGAGTAAGGAAAGTCATAAGGGCACGTGATATTTGAAGAGGGTATAATGGAATTTAAAATTATGAATAGTAAGGAAGCAGACAAGGACACACCAGGGTTAGTCAAAGAGTTAAAAGCTCACAAAGAACTCAAATTTTTTTATCATTTTATAAAAGAATTAGCTTTTTACTAGAAAAGGTAATAAATATTGAGTATGTTAACACCAATGATAATGTTGCAGATTTATAAACAAAATCATTATGTAAAGAAAAAATTTTTAAGTTCAGAAATATAGCGTTAAATGCAAAAAATAATTAATGTCTGCGATTGAATCTTTATAAATGTAAATTTTTGAATTTTTTAAAGCTTCAATCGAGGGGGGGTGTTAAGATTTACTATTTGTATACGGTTGCTGTACAACACTACTGTAACTGGCAACATTGATTCAGACCGCAGAACCGTAGGCGGTTAGCGCGTGGCTGTAGCTTGCCCCTCACGATGTGGCTCCTTATATAGCGTTATTGTTTAAAACTAATCTCTGCAATCCCTATTCTCATCGAATCTTACTTCAACAATTGGGAATTCCGAATAGATACAACATTGGAAAAAGGGCAAATAAAGGAGGTGCTGATAAACGAAATACCAGACGACGAAAGTATGAAGAAAACTTTTTTTATTACAAGATACCAAAGCAAAGGCTATTATAATAGAAGGACTCTCAGATAAATATCTCTAGCTTTATTGGGTTGGCAACATACATGGCAAAGTTTGTACCAAATCTGCCGTCGATCTGCAAACCGCTTGAAACTATATTCAGGCGGTCGATTCTCAAAGCATCTACACGACTTCAACATATGTTGTTACGCTTACAGAGATACAATCTCAAGGTCTAGTTTCTGAAAGGAAAGGACATGCTGATTGCTGACGCGCTGTCTCCCATGCAGCTACCGGAAGACAACGAACAGCAGCTTGAAGAAGTATTTCGATGTGACCAAATCTACCCAGAACTCGAGTCCAACAGGATGGCAGACAACCTGAACATGATGCCTGAAAGCCTTCGCCGCATCCGGGAGGAGATCAAGGATGTTATGAAATGCTGTCAGACGTCAAAAACTAGCCGCTGCACAGCCCTAGCAATATATGACGTCACACCAAATTCCATATCTTCCATGGGAGCATTTCAGTTCAATTCTAAACAATATGTTGTAATGGTATGAGACGAGCTATTCAAGGCCATGATAGAGTTACGCGTTCCAGCAAAATTAGTTCGCCTCGTTAAAGCAACAATGAGAAGGGTGCAATGCATGGTAAAGGATAGTCTTTGGATGTGTAGCATTTTAGTTTGGCCTTGAGGAATGCTTCCTGAATTATATTTCTAATGTCAATGTATAGTTCTTGGACGTTGTTGTTTTTTATATGGTCTACGTAGTTTCTTATTTCTTCAATCTTTGTTAGGAGGATTGTAGTATTTATTGATATCATCACAGGTGTGAAATAGAATGGTCGGTTGTTCTTCATTATATCTAGCCTAAGAGTGGTATCTAATGGTAGGTGGACCTATCTAAGGGATGGTGTAGGTAATTATTACGGATACAACCCACCAATAAAATCAGCCACAAACTACCAGATATGAAGATCTCTATAGAAGTTAGATACCTGGGACAAATCATCTGGGACAAAACAGAAGTCAAACATAGATATAATCAAGAGTCAACAAGGCATGGAAGAGATTTTGGAGCCTTAGAAGTATATTTAAAGGCCGTCTAGAAATAAGACATAAAACAACCGCATTCAAATGCAGCATAATCCCTGTCCTGAGCTATGGTTGCCAGACATGGTCACTTACTAAAACCTTAGAGAGGAACATAACTACCTGTCAACGCAAGATGGAAAGAATAATGTGTCAGGGATAATTGACATATGTATAAATAGTGAGTTGGTATGACTGCTCGTTACCTCCCTATTCTTGTTTACTTGTTCTATGAAAGTGTAACATGTGAGTTCTGAGTTGTACTTGTTGTGTGTTAATAAATAAATTGGAAGTGAAACGAATATGTGTTTTATTTTTGTGTACTCACGAAAATCATCATAAATGTGTAGATATTCAACAGGTTATGGGCCCAGAACTCAAACGTGCGTGAAAATCGATCAAAAACGGCCCTAGTGTCTCGTGATTAAAAATGTCGGTGTTTACTGTCCCTTTACTTTCGTCGAATAATTTCTCAAATTGGAAGTTTAGAATCAAAGCAATCTTTGAAAAGGAACAATTAGCTGAGGTAATCGAAAAAGACCTACCAACGGATTCGACAGAAAAGAAAACTTTTCTTGTTAATGATGCAAAA
Organism: Troilus luridus; assembly: GCA_964056705.1. Taxonomy (NCBI): domain Eukaryota; kingdom Metazoa; phylum Arthropoda; class Insecta; order Hemiptera; family Pentatomidae; genus Troilus; species Troilus luridus. Next base: position 141,695,095 of record OZ057412.1, read on the forward strand.
GGAAAAGCCATTATTATTCAAGGACTGTCCGATAAACATCTTGATATTATTCAAGAGTGTCAAACATCAAAACAAATGCTTCAAGCTTTAAAGGACGTATTTGCCAGATCTAGTTCTTTTTCTAAATTAACGTTGTGGAGAAAACTTGTAAATTTAAAAAGTGAACGATATGAAAATTTGGAAGATCATTTCCTTAACTTTGATAAAATTATCAGAGAATTGAATGATTTAGGTTCTACATTGGACGAAAGTGACAAAATATGTCATTTGCTTCTTTCACTTCCTGAAGATTACAATATCGTGGTAACTGCTTTAGAAACAGTTGAAAACATTAAAATGGACTTTGTAAAAGCACGTCTTTTGGACCATGAATTGAAAATCAAGTGTCAAGATAATTCTGAGACAGGTCTTAAAGCCCACAATAATGGTTGCTTTCGATGTGGGGATAATTCACACTTCCAAGCAAACTGTCCCAAAAATTTTAGGGGGCGCGGCCAAACCAGAGGACGTGGACCAAGCAGATGACGATACAATTCTCACAATGGAACCAGGAGGAACTCAGGAGGCAATTTCCTTTCAAAACAGAATTGTGAAAAAAAATCAACAGATAAGAATAGTCATGCAAATCATGCACAAAGCGAGGGTGAAATTGCTCTATTGACAACTGAAACTCGTAATTCAAGCATGATCCTCGAAGAAAAATCTTTTATCTATGACAGTGGTGCTTCAAATCATTTTGTCAAAGGAGAATTAAAACGTTTCATGAAGAACATCACAAAATTAGAAACCACAGTGAAAATTGTTCAAGCAGATGGCCGGCTGTTGACTGCAAATGAAAAGGGTGAGTTAAATCTTTATTTCAAAGGACAAAAATTCATAATTGAGGCATTGATTGTACCAGGAATGAAACATAATTTACTTTCATCTTCAAAAATTGCTACTCGCGGGGCAAAAATACTTACAGATAAATCAGGTACCACAGTTTACATCTGTGGATGTACAGAATAATCCTGTTTTGTTTTTCAAACCCCATAATGGTCTCTATTATTTCGAAGCAGACAAATTTAATGAACAGTGCTTATTAACTATCGATAAAGGGGACTTGTGGCATAGAAGAATGGGACATATTTCAAATGATGGACTCACACAATTGAGCTTACCTAAACCGAGCAAATTATGTGAATCATGTGCTGAAGGAAAGGCAAAAAGGAGACCATTTTATGAGAACAGAAAGCGTGCAACAGAAATAGGTAGTCTTATTTCTAGTGATTTAGTTGGTCCCATCACACCGAGTACACTCAACGGGGAGAGATATTTCCAAGTTATATTGGACGATTATTCTCATTTTGTTGTTGTCAAACTGTTGAAACATAAGAGTGAAGCAGCTGAAAATTTGATATCCTATGTCAGGGAAATTTAAACTCGTTTTGGTTTAAGCGTCAAGCGCATTAGATTCGACAACGGTGGTGAAGCAAAATCTAAATATTTCTTAAATTTTATTGAAAGAAATGGCATTCGAATTGAGTACACTATAAGCGATTCCCCTCAAATGAATGGCAGATGTGAAAGGATGAACGGGGTTCTTCTGTCAACATTAAGAACCAAATTAATCGACTCTGGAGTCCCCAAATTTTTATGGGGAGAAGCATTAAAATGTACAGTTTATGAGACAAATAGATCTCCAACCTCAGTTTTACCTAAACCTGAGTTTTAGGTAAAACTCCCTCGGATCTCTGGAATGGACGAAAAGATCTATCCAAACTAAAAACATTTGGCTGTCGAGCATGGCATACATTGACACCTAAGCCTGGGAAGTTGGAGCCCCGAGCAGTTCGTGCGGTAATGGTTGGCTACTGTGGAGGTGGCTACAGGTTGTGGCTGCCACAACAAAGAAAAATAATTAAGTCAAGAGATGTAAGATTTGATGAGTCTATAATGGAATACAAAGATAAAAATGCAATTGAAGACAATTCTCAAGAAAGTGTAGAGCCAGTCCAGGTGAATAATCCAGTTATGACTATTGGCGAAGAAAATACGATTGTAGAAACTAATGAAGACAGCGAACATGTGGTGGAGAATAATTTGCAAGAAAGTTTTACAGATACCAATGGACAAGAGGAAATAATTACCACAAAAAGAAGAAGCAAGAAACCCGGATATTTGGATGACTACGAGCTGTACACTGCATACTGTTTTCTATCATCGACGAATGAAGAGCCAAAGACATTCGAGCAGGCTATAGAATCAGAAGAATGGGAAAATGCAATAAATACGGAATTGGAATCGGACGAGAAACTCAAAACATGGACACCTGCAAAATTACCTGAAGGAACGAAAGCTGTAGAAACAAAGTGGGTGTTTAAAATCAAAGAAGATGGCACGAAGAAAGCTAGGCTTGTGACTCGTGGTTTTCAAGTTCCTCAAGAAGAATGGGAGTTTTTCTATGCACCTGTATGTAGAATCCCTACTGTTCGACTTTTGTTGTCAGTAGCAGATTTTAACTCAAATTGATGTTCTCACCGCCTTTTTGAATGGAGATTTGGACTCAGAGGTCTATATTAAAACACCAAAAGGAGTAGAATGCCAAGAAAGTACTCTTGTTCTTGATAGATCACTTTATGGCCTCCCCTCCGCTCCAAAATGTTGGAACAATAAATTTTCCAATGTGATGAAAAATCTAGGATTTAATCGATCAGATTATGATTATTGTCTCTACTACAAAGATAATATTTACATGGTTCTATTCGTAGACGATGCAATACTGGCCGGGACAGAAGAAAATGTGAATTCATTATTAATGGACCTGCAGAAGAATTTTAACATCAAAAATTTGGGTTGTCCCAAATCGTTTTTAGGAATGGAAATTAAACATATAAGAAATGGATTACATTTATCTCAGACTAAAATGATTGAACGTTTGTTGAAAGAGTTTGGAATGGAGGTGTGTAGAACGATATCAACACCAATGGAAGTTAATTTCAAAGTAGATGAAAGTCAGGATATTATAAAGGATGTGCCATATAGGAGACTGATCTGTAGTCTAATGTACCTGTCTATAAAAACAAGACCAGACATTCCATTCTCTGTGTCATATTTAAGTAGATATTTGGACAAACCAACAAGTCAGACATGGAAAGCTGGTTTAAGAGTTCAACGATATCTAAATTCTTCAAAAGATCTAGGACTTCCTATTATTAAAGGCAAAGGAGGCTTGGAAGGTATGAGTGATGCAGACTGGGGAGCTGATCAAAATGACTCAAGAAGAAGTGTCAGCGGATTTATATGTTTTCACGCTGGAAATCCTATCGCATGGTATTCGAAGAAGCAGAGATGTGTTGCCCAATCCACAATGGAAGCTGAATACATTGCTGCTGGATTTGCTGCTCAAGAATTAGTGAATCTTCGTGGTGTGTGGTGATCTGAGCCTAGTGAATAGGCCGAGCAGTGAGGTGATAAGTGAAAGTGTATTAAATTCAGTTAAAAATGTGCTAAATGAGAAAACGCAGGAGCTTGATGAAATGAAAGTAATTCTTAAAATAGATAATGCTAGTGCAATATCTTTAGCAAATACCTTTTCAAATACAAAACGTGGAAAACATATAGAAATTAAATTTCATTTCATCAAACATCTTTGCCTAAAAAAATGTCATAAAAATTGAATATGTTGGTTCTAAGAATAATATTGCTGATCTTTTTACCAAAGCTCTAGGAGCTGAAAAATTTCAATTATTTAGAAGCTATCTGCTTATTAACTGATTATTATATTTGTTATTCCTTTTAATTAGTTGGTATTTAAATTGTTTTTGTGTTTTATCAACTATTTCAGTTTATTTAAATGTGTATTTTCAGTATATTCAATTAGATGTAGTAACTACATCTAGTTGAGAGGGGGTGTCAGGGATCACTATTTATACTATTGACATATGTATAAATAGTGAGTTGGTATGACTGCTCGTTACCTCCCTATTCTTGTTTACTTGTTCTATGAAAGTGTAACATGTGAGTTCTGAGTTGTACTTGTTGTGTGTTAATTAATAAATTGGAAATGAACCGAATATGTGTTTTATTTTTGTGTACTCACGAAAATCATCATAAATGTGTAGATATTCAACAGGTTATGGGCCCAGAACTCAAACGTGCGTGAAAATCGATCAAAAACGGCCCTATAACATATAATGCTGGGAATTTCATTGAAAAAATAAATTCACCCCGAATAAGAAAGCACACCATGGTTACGGACGCCGTGACCTACGCCAGAAGAATGAAATGGAACTGGTCAGGCCATATAAAGAGACAAGGCGAAGACAGCTGGGCTAGGCGAGCCGCTGAGTGGATCCCGTGTAATAGGAAAAGGCGCAGAAGTCGGCAACGCAAGCGATTGCGAGGCCGACGAGTTCAAGTACGAAGGTAGTAAGGTAGACATTGCCTTCTTCGGAAGAAATTTATTCATCATCCGGCGATCTAGTAGGCAGTCCTGATGCTGATGAGCGGGAAATGTCTTCTTCGATTTATAACAATAATAGTATGGATATTGTCCGTAATAAAATATTTATTCAAACCAAGTTCCGTATTAACGACGTTCCCTAAACGACAATTATATTTTTTAACCTTAAACTTTGGAATAAGACGTGTCAAGAATCGTGAGCAATTGGTTATACAGCAAGCGAATATTTTTATTATAATTTCTTAAAATAGCTTCTTTTCGAAATAATCAATAATAAATGCATCTGGAAATTACACGAGAGGCTAAAAGAATTATGACTAGTTGAAAAGGGGTTTATTTTCATAATGTTAAAATATTTTAACCAGTCAATGTTTCGCATTAGGTCAAAGAACGAAAATTCACATCAAAGGAGATCAATCACAGTACCAAGATATTTGTAAAAAAATGATCTTAGATGTAATAAGAAGTCATATAAATAGAAGTATCTAACACTATATATTAAAAATATACAATGTCTTATATTTTCAATCCTATCTAATTATGTATTTAATTTAATCTATTAGACTATTAAAAATAAAATAATTCCTCACTGTGATTGTAGGTATTAGCCGTTTGCTTTTTAACTTCCTTAATTTACGAGTAAAAATTCTCATCAAAACGGAAAGGAGGTGTTTTGTATTTTACAATTAAGTAGAGCTGGTAATACCAAAATACATGCGTACTAAAACAATAAGTTTATTTATTTATATTCTGAATGCTTATGCTCTCTAAGTTCGCATTAAGAGATAAAAGTAATCAATTAGCAACTTTAGTGAAGAGATTTTCCCTAACACGGCTATTTTCCACGTTATTTCTCATTGTTTCATTTTGATTTTGAACCTGAAATTTCAGGAACATAAAGCATTGCTTGATTAAATGAAAAATGAAATATCTCTGAATGCGATCAGCGCGAGACAGGGACCTATGGAAGAGTATATGTCAGCAACTTCACCTGTAAGGTTCGACTAGTCTGTCCAAAGACTCTAATCTCCCTAAAGGGAAGGTCTATATGTAAATACATAATGCTGTATATAAACATTGTAAATAATGAGGAAGTTAAATCTGTATATTCACATAAATAAAGACTATTATTATTCTACCCCGAATACTAAATTTAATCCTAGTTCTAATTATTATTTTAATTATAATTAAAAAAAAACATATGATCGAAGTTATAGTGAAAACAGGTTAGTTTTATGTGTCACTAAATTAACTTCAATTAGTGTTTTAATACTTTATATTTCTTATTAAAAAGTGTTGTATTTTGATCATACAGAATACATTTAAGACTAAAGTGATAAAAGTGCGGGTTTACCGCCAGCCATGGGCGAAGCGTCTACTTCTTCGCAGGCGGTAAGTGAAATGGAGTCGGACAATTGAAATTTAAGTTCTAATAATAACGATACTGGTTTCTGGGAGCTTGTTACTGGTCGAAAACGACCTTTACCGATAGAACCGGACCTTACAAGACAGAAACGACAAACGCCAATTCCAACACACAATAAACTTCAAGCCCTAACCTCAACACCGGACGAACCATTAGAAAATCCCACAAAACCAGTCCTAAACCAGACCAGTGCCCCCTCTTTATATTAATGGTGTAGAAAATTTCTCTGCACTAATTACATTCCTAGAAGAAAAAGCCGGACCAAAACTTATACAGTCAATTCTACATTGAAAGGTGTAACTGTTTATCCAGATATACCTGAAACTTATCGAAAATTAAACGCAAGCATTAAAAGAGAGGGGGCGGATTTTCATACTTTTCAGCTCCCACAGGACAGATGCCCAAGAATAATAATTAAGGGCCTCCATCACACTACACCGATTAGCATCATCAAGGAGGCACTGAAACAGAAAGGTTATGAACCTTCAAATGTAACCAACGTTACATCAAGATTCAAAAAACCTCTTCCAATGTTCTTTGTGGATATTACCGAAGAAACATTCACACTATTTTTACAATGAGAACGAATTTCTAGTCTGATTCTAAGTAGAAAAATAATAATTAATGATGACCACCCGATCTAAACAAGGAATTATAGATACCCTGAACAATGCAAAGAACAGATCCAAGATGAAATAAATAAATTGTTACACAATTAAATAATAATAAAATAATAAGAGAGAGAAACTCGCCGTGCAACTCTCAGTTATGGGTAGTGCCGAAAAAAATGGACGCATCCGGGAAAAGGAAAATACGAATAGTTAAAGATTACAGGAAATTAAATAATGTAATTCAATAAGATAGATACCCCTTACCAAATAAAGAAGAAGAATTAAATAGATTAAATCTAGTAACAATAGATTTAACCTCAGGGTTTCATCAAATCGAAATGGATGAAGAATCCATACCTAAAACAGCTTTTAGTACTAAAAATGGTTACTACGAATTTCTAAGAATGCCATTCGGATTATGTAACGGAACTCCCACGTTCCAGAGACCGATGGATATGATGATTTCTAATACAACCAACGCTATGATATATATGGATGATAACATAATATATTAAAAAACTAAAGAAGAGCTTTGCAACATTTAGAAAACATTTTTAAAAGATTACAACAACATGCACTTTCTATACAATAGATAAAACCGAATTCTTTAGGTCAGAATTAAAAATTTTTAAGATATAATGTAACAAGAGATGGATTGAAAACAGACTCAGAGAAAATACAACCAATACAATATTTACCGATTCCTAGAGATGAAAAAACAACTAGACAATTCTTAGGAATGACGGGATACTACCGGAAATTTATCTATAATTATGCCAAAATAACTAGGACCATTTCTAATTCATTAAAAACAAAAGAATATAAAACAGAAGAAACAGTTAATGCTTGCAATGAATTAAAGAACCACATGATAAATACACCTTTATAGCATACCCCGATTGGAATAGACAGTTTATTTTAACAACAGACGGTAGTGATAAAGCCATAGGGTTAGTATTACCTCAAAAGGATGATCAAGGAATAGAGCACCCTATAGCATTTGCATCAAGAGTATTACAACCTGCCGAATTAAAATATTCAACAATTGAAAAAGAATTACTATCCGTAGTGTGGTCGACACAACATTACAAACCCTTTCTGTATGCCACTACATTTTTACTTCAAACAGATCACAAACCCCGTACTTGGATATTCACAATGAAAAATGGCAACACCCGCATTATGAAATGGATTCGGAAGTTAAGTGAATTCGAATTCGAAATTAAACACCTCTGCAGTTCTGCGCAAGCGCTAGCTTTATTAACCTCATGTCATCTCGTCTCTCTAAACATTCATTATTTCACAGTGACATAGTTATCGCTCAAGTGTTAAACTTAGTGTTGTAAACTTATACCACCTGTATTTTCATTAGAACCTACAATCAGTGAGTAATCACTTGATTATTAGCTGTTCTGAACAGTACAATAACAGAGTGCAAGAGATAAGAAAAGAGACACGTCGGCATCTTGCTCCCCACTCCTTCCTACGGCCAGTGTGCCTTCGCTAGGCCAAGGGAGAGGCTTCACGTCAGTCATTTTTCTCTGCGCCTACGTAATTAGTTACGTCTTCTGAACAGTTTATTTTTATTTTTTTTTTGAAGTTATTATCATTATTATTTTTTTTATTATTTCTCTCCCTCTTTCTTGCACTATTCTTATTCATCGCTCATAGCCAATATGAAATGAGATATTTTCATATGGTGATGCCTAGTAAAGCGAATTCCAATAAACGAAGTAGGAGCTTAGGGACTACTCCTACTAATTCTCCCCCTAAAAATAAATCTCGAAAATCAAATCGCAAGAACAATAACATTGTTACACCCGGCAGCTCAGTAGAAAATATGGAGCCCCAACCTGGCACTTCTTCTGAGCTTACGACAGAAGAATCTCCTTTCTTCACCCCCAATCCATATCAGGCGCTATCTAACACCCCCGAAGACAGCATGGAGGCAGCACCAGCTCCCAGGGAGGCTAAACCACCTCCAATATTCATAAAAAACATAAAAAATTTCCAATTATTATGCCAACAATTAAATCATGTTGCGGGCTCTGGAACATACATTTGCATCAGTCGTACAAATGACACAAAATTACTGCCAGACACTCCAGAGACATACAGAAAAATTGTAAAATATTTGTCTGACACGAAAGCTGACATTCATACATATCAGCTCCAACAAGAAAGAGCACTTAGGGTAGTAATAAGACACCTGCACCCTTCGACGCCTACAGATGCGATCAAAGATGAACTGACATCCATGGGATTTGAAATCCGCCAAATCGTAAATGTCACAAAGGAAAATAGAGAACAGCCCGGCCAAAGAAACAAAATACCATTACCCCTCTTTTTTGTTGATCTTGAAAGATCGCCCGGGGTTGAAAACATATATTCAATCAATCGCCTCTATTACACTAGAGTTGTCGTAGAGAAACCTTATATTAAAAAAGACATAGTCCAGTGCCACAACTGCCAGGCGTATGGACACACAAAACGGTACTGCCATCATCTACCCCGCTGCGTCAGATGTGGAGGACAGCACAAGACGGAGGAATGTACCAAAACAATGCAAACTCCTGCAGTTTGCGCACTATGTCACCAAGGGCATCCAGCTAACTACAAGGGGTGCCAGACCTACAAGATCTTAAAGTCAAGACTGCAGACTGCACCTCGTCAAGATCTTACACCAAGACCGCTAAGGAAACCCTCAAGAATCGCCAACTCAGGGGTCTCATATGCCCAAATGCTGGAAGAAGATGAGACACCACAACCTCAGGCCCAACCGCAGGCTCAACCTCAACCCCAACCTCAACCTCAACCCCAACCTCTAGACTCCTACCATCAATATCAATTTCCACATAATCCTTCCACTCAACCTAGGACCAATACCCAAAAGTCCAGTCCACACCGAATTTCCTACATTCCTCCTCCTACCAACTCTACTGATATTACTGCCACCATGAATATATCCCTGACTGAGCTCAAATCTCTTATTACCCCTCTCATCTCCTTGTTAACCAACTTAGTATCCAACCTAATCCAAGTCCCCAGAAATCCATAAATGACACCGAAAAAGTCTTTTTCCATTCTCCTTTGGAATGCGAATGGTGTTCGAAATCACGTTAACGAACTAAGTACACTACTACACGACAAACATATTGACGTAGCCCTTATAACTGAAACACGACTAACCAACAAACGATCATTCAACATCCCTGACTACCAAATATACAGAACTGACCATCCCGATGGAACAGCTCATGCCGGCACTGCGGTCATCATCCATCGCTCCCTCTCCCACCACTCATTTCCCCTACCAGTCCATGATTTTCTTCAAACCACTGCTATAAAAATACAAACCAGTTATTTTCCTTTAACAGTGGTAGCTGCATACTCCCCACCTAAAATACCGATTTCCGCATTACAATTCAATTCCTTCCTCAATTCCTTAAACCATCACTTCCTCATAGGTGCAGACTTAAATGCAAAACACCAGCAGTGGGGCGCCAGAACAACGAATTCTCGCGGGCGAACATTGCAGTCTGCACTCTATTCCACCCATAGTAACATCCTCTCTCCCGACTCTCCCACCTATTGGCCCACCGATCCTAACCGTAATCCCGACCTATTAGATATTTTCATCCACAAAGGCCTAGGACCGTTAAATCATTCTGTCTCCCGGCTTGACGACCTATCCTCAGATCACAGCCCTCTTATCCTAACTCTTTCATTATCACCTATACTAAAACTCCCTTCACCGTCTTTCCTAAGAGGTCCAGTTAACTGAACCCTCTTCCGTGAAATAATAACCGATGCAATAGACCTCAGAGTATCCCTCAAATCTCCTCAAGAATTAGACGATGCTGTTAATTCCTTTACTACCCTGATCCAACAAGCAGCCTGGAATGCATCTTCACCTTCCCCATCCCCTCTGTATTACAAGAAGAATCCTATACCCCAAGATCTCCTAGATCTAATCCATACCAAGCGATGCTCTAGAACCCTCTGGCAAAGAACCAGGCACCCAGATGATCGGAAATCCTACAACTATTACACCAAATTAGTTAAAAAGAAATTAGATACCTTTAGATCCAAATCCTACAATTCTTACCTCTCCTCATTATCCGTAACCGACAATTCCCTATGGAGTGTAACCAAAAAAGTACTGAAACACCATACTATCACCCATCCTCTCCGACGTGATGATGGTTCCTGGGCTTCGTCAGAGGAGACTAGAGCTGAAGAATTCGCCCAATACCTCTCTAAAATATTTACCCCTCACCCCAACCACAATCCCACTCATACAGCTAGCGTACAAGAACTCCTCTCTTCACCAATACCTCTCTCTCTACCCCCTAAAGCTGTTAACCCCTCTGAGGTCAAATTCCTTATAAATAAACTAAAACCCCGTAAATCTCCTGGCCATGACCTCCTCAGTTCCAAGATCATTCGACAACTGCCTCAAAAAGCAATTATATTCCTTACTTACCTGTATAATTGTATCCTCCGCACAACCCACTTTCCTCTGTTGTGGAAACACTCCATTATTATTCTCTTTCTCAAACCGGGTAAACCCCCCAACAACGCCTCATCCTATAGACCAATCAGCCTCCTCCCTATCCTTTCAAAAATCTTTGAAAAAATCCTACTTAAGCGCATCCTACATTTAATTGAAATTCCTTCCCACCAGTTCGGATTCCGCTCGGGGCACTCCACTGTACAGCAGGGTTTAAGAGTGGTTGACCATTTATCCTCTGCACTTGAAAACAAGCAATACTGCACTGGTGCCTTTCTGGACATTGCTCAGGCATTCGACCGGGTATGGCACGATGGCTTGCTTTTCAAACTAAAAACCCAATTACCCCAATCCTTATATCTAATCCTTAGATCCTATCTCTCAAACCGTTCCTTCAGAGTCCGCTGTGGTCCAGAGTTCTCCACTTGTTATCCAATCGAGGCCGGCGTACCTCAAGGAAGTGTCCTAGGTCCTATCCTCTATATCTTGTTTACAGCCGATATACCTTTAGATCCTGATACCTTCCTTGCATCCTTTGCCGATGATACTGCCATACTATCAACCCATTCAGACCCAGAACTGGCATCTGCCCATCTACAACGACACCTCTCCTTAATCGAACATTGGTGCGCCAATTGGCGTATCAAAGTCAACCAATTCAAAAGTAAGCACGTCACCTTCACCCTCCGTCGCAGATCCTGTCCACAAGTTCATTTTAACTCTATACCACTTCCCAGTTCCGACACAGTCCGGTACCTGGGTTTCCTACTAGACAAAAGACTTACCTGGAACCCACATACTCGACTTAAAAGACAAGAGCTCAACAGAAGATACGGACAGTTATATAGACTACTGAACAGAACATCACAACTTTCCGTTGAAAACAAACTATTAATTTACAAGATTATTCTCAAACCGATGTGGACCTACGGAATTGAACTATGGGGAACTACTAAATTTTCGAACATCAAACGTATCCAATCCTTTCAATCCAAAGTCCTTAGAACAATAGTCAATGCTCCCTTTTATGTTACAAACAAGACCTTACATCACGACCTCAAGATCCCTTATGTCCTTGATCTCATCCCATCCAAATTCTCAACCTTCCACCAGAAACTTGCTCTTCTTCCTAACCCCCTGGCACAATCCCTATCTAGTACCAACCATCCTTATAACCCTCCTCGTAGGTTGAGGCGGCAGTGGCCGAGAGATCTCTTATGAAAATACATCTGGAGTGCTGGCAATGGCCAGCTTCTCCACTCATGCCTGAGAGTGTGTGGCTCTAGCGTCCTCACTCAGTCTCCACTGGCTAGACTGGTGACGCGGCTGACTGAGAGGCGCTGGGATCTCCTGGCATTGTGCCTCGGCACCCACTTCTGGGTTTAGGGGTTCGATTCGGAGTTCCCAGGGGCAGTATGTAAATATTGTATATAGATATGAATGTGGCCAAGATTATTATTATTTTATTTTATTTTTATTAATTGTTATGTATATGTATATATATATATATATATTTTCTTTCTCTTTGTTATTCAGGTTTACTTATTTTTATTTTTTTATTTTTTTATTTTTTTTATTTTTTTTATTCTGTACATATGGAATGAATGATCTCTTTTAGCTCTAATACTCATTGCCCAAGATAGTGGCAGAGTGTATTATTTCTCAATAAAGCAATTATAAAAAAAAAGAAAAAAAAAAAAAACACCTCTGCGGTAAAACTAATTTAGTAGCTGACGCTCTTTTAAGAAACCATATAGATTTATTTAATTATTTTGAAAATGAAGAAGAATTAGAAGAATATGAAAGATTTTTAAACGAACAAATTTTAGAACCACAAACATAAATACTTTCATAACATCACAGGATGTAGAATCTTTAGATAATGTCGCTCCTGAAGAAGTAAGCTTAGGAACAGGTGAAACTATTCCTTCACAAATATCATCAAATGATCAAATTTGGATTGTAGAAAAAGACAAGTGTTTAAATGTTGAAAAACGTCAAATAATTATTAAAAGAGGAGGAAAAGAAATAAAATTTACAAAACCATTCAATAAAAATAGTTTTGAAATAAAAACCAATAATGTAAATCAAATTCCAGGAGTTTTACAAGAAATCCTTGAACAAAATAAGACATACGGCATTTATTGTGAACCTAATATAAAATCCGCGACTTCATGAAAATTATTTCCAAAGTATATCTAAAGTATTACAAGATAATTATCCCACCGTCAAAGTAAAAAGGTATCAAACATTATTAATCGATAATATCAATGTCAAAGAACAGCAGGAAGTAATTACAAATTATCATGAAGGAAAAACGCAACATAGGGAAATCATCGAAACCTTTGAAAAATTAAAACGGCAATATTAGTTTCCCAATATGAAATATATAATCTCAGAATATATAAATCAATATATTATTTGCAAAAAAACCAAACACGATCGGAAACCGATTAAAGTTAAATATCATATAACTTCAACTCCTACTAAGCCTTTCGAAGAAACAATGATAGACGTATTATACTTTGAACAAAAGCCAATCTTCACCGCCATAGATTCGTTTTCAAAAAGGTTATTCGCACGAATACTAACAACAAGAATTGCTGCTCACATCAAGGCACCTACCCAGTTAAAGGTTAATATTTGTAACGCTTTTAGAGATTAACTAGAACACTATCCTAAGCCAAATTTAATAAGGATGGACAATGGAAAGGAAATGGACAATAACCTTGTCAAAAACTTCTTAGATAGTAATGGGATAGAAAAACATTACGGATCAACAAATCATCCTAAATATAAAATATAAAATAACTAACGAGGTAAGTTAGCTAATGTTAATGCACAATTTTCGTTTATTTTTCTCAATCTAAGGAGTTATTATTAGAAATTTATTTTCAGAATGGAACCAGAACTTAATTTGCTATTGAATGGTGAGCAGTTGTCTCTAGATCAACTCCACAGAATGCTGTTGGAAGAAGAGGAAGAAGAAAATGAACATCGCTAATCATAAGTCTTTAGACGAAGAAGCCATGGAGGAAACTGAGAGCGAGCAGAGTGGGGATGAAATTGAGGAAGATGAGCGGGTAAGAAACGTAAATGTTATTTACGGGAAAAACAAGTATCGGTGGAGTTTGGATATACTCAAAAAACAAGGGTTTCAGCGAAAAATATAGTGAAACATTTGCCTGGTCCAAAGGGTGAAGCACGTGAGGCACAATCTGCTATTGACGAATGGCGCTGCCTTATCACTGACTCGATTGTACTAAAAATTGTCACCCATACAAATCAAGAAATTCAAAGAAGGCTAGACTCCAATTTAGCCCTCCAATCATATCACGAACTTACAAACGAAGTGGAATTTAGGGGCTCTTTGGGACTCCTTTATTACTGTGGAGCTCAAAAGTCCTCAAAACGGTCAGTTGAAGAACTGTGGAATCCTCGAAAAGGTACAGCCATGTACCGAGCCACAATGAGTCAACATAGATTCCAGTTTGTTCTATCTTGTGTGAGGTTTGATGATAAAATGGATCGAACCATTAGGAAAAAAAATAATAAATTTGCTCCAATAAGTGAAATTTGGGAAGTTTTTATCTCAAATTGTAAATCGTCTTACACACCTTTATAAGTTTTTTTCATCCTATAACTTTTTATTTGTAAAGGTCTTAATAATGTTTGCTGTATTGGATACTACGATTATTGTAAATGATAAATGAATAATTATTATTACTGTTAATTGGGCAGCTGTTATATTTAAAATTTTGATTAGTCTTAAATTATCATTGTAAAAAATATTGTTATTGAAATAATTCATATTAAATAAATTTCAATTGTATTTTTCAGCTTATTGGATAGTGTATATAAAAAATGAGCTCTCCAGGTCCATCGAAGGTGACTGACGATAATTCAGATGATGAATCAAGTCAAAAATCAGATGAAAGTCAAACATCAGAAGTAAAAAGTCAAAAATCCGATGAAACTAATGAAGAATTAGAGAAAAGCGATGATAAAAAAAACCCAGGAAAACATGTTCAGTTCACAGATCCATTAGTACAAAATAGGCCAAGAAGGGAAGTTAAAGGAAAAAACCCAACCCCCCAAAAAAAGCAACAAAAAAACAAAACAAAAAAAAACAGGATGATAAAAAATAAATAATACAGTTATCTTTAATTATTGTAATGTATAAGTTATTTTTTTTTTAAGATTTAAGATTTAAGAGCATAGCCAGTTCGAGCTACAATAATCTCATAAGCCCATAAGGATTATAAGCAGCTGCCGCCCATAACAAACCCTCTCCGTAAGTAACTATTTATTTATTTACTTAGGCACAATGCCTGTTTGCTCTAAGTGTAACAGCGCCATCTCTCGTGATGATAAAAATAATTTATCTTGCTCCAAATCCAATTTAATTTTTCACAGGCGGTGCAGTAGTCTAAGCGAAAAGGAGATAGAGGGCTTAAAATCTTCAAAAACACAATGGCTGTGTACTAAGTGCGAGCAGGCAAACAAAAAAATACAGAAGTAGGGGATAAACAAGCTTCCTGTAAAATAGCACAACCCTCACTAATGGAAATATTAGCTGCAATAAAACACTCCGATCAACACGTCCATGAGGAGATTAAAAAGATCAAGATCGCGATAGATAAATATGGATATTCCACATTTAAAATGAATAAGAGGCTCACATCTATCGAAAAACACTTAGAGGGGCAAACAAATATATTGAGGACATCGTAGAGGAAAATAAAACGCTCAAGGCACGTGTGGGGAATTTGGAGGTACGCTTAAATAAAAGCGAACAGGGCTTATTAGTCAAGTCCCTAGAGATACGACGGGTCCCTTATACGAGCCGGAGAGACCCCTTCTGGCCTAGTTGCAAGCATTGGTGCAGGCCTGAGATTAAAACTAAATATCGAGGACCTGGACACGGTGCAGCGTCCTAGAGCGAAGAATGACGACCCGCGACCCCCACCAATCAACGCACGCTTCACAAGGCAATCAGTGAGGGATGACCTGATCCAAAAGAGAAAAGTCAAGAGAGATTTCTCCACACGAGATATAGTTTGGCAGGAAAATGACTGCCACCAAATCTAACTAAGCGAGGAAATGACTGGGACTAACAGGCACCTCTATTGGCTGGCATGTCAGAAGAGGGCAACGGGGAAAATAAAATATGTCTGGTTCTCTGGTGGTAGAGTGCGATGCAGAAAAGAGGATGGGCACCAAGTGGTCTTCAACGATCAAGCTCATGTATGGATCATGTACCTGGATGTAATCGGCTGACTATTGAAGAAATCCTTGAACAAAATAAGACATACGGCATTTATTGTGAACCTAATATAAAATCCGCGACTTCATGAAAATTATTTCCAAAGTATATCTAAAGTATTACAAGATAATTATCCCACCGTCAAAGTAAAAAGGTATCAAACATTATTAATCGATAATATCAATGTCAAAGAACAGCAGGAAGTAATTACAAATTATCATGAAGGAAAAACGCAACATAGGGAAATCATCGAAACCTTTGAAAAATTAAAACGGCAATATTAGTTTCCCAATATGAAATATATAATCTCAGAATATATAAATCAATATATTATTTGCAAAAAAACCAAACACGATCGGAAACCGATTAAAGTTAAATATCATATAACTTCAACTCCTACTAAGCCTTTCGAAGAAACAATGATAGACGTATTATACTTTGAACAAAAGCCAATCTTCACCGCCATAGATTCGTTTTCAAAAAGGTTATTCGCACGAATACTAACAACAAGAATTGCTGCTCACATCAAGGCACCTACCCAGTTAAAGGTTAATATTTGTAACGCTTTTAGAGATTAACTAGAACACTATCCTAAGCCAAATTTAATAAGGATGGACAATGGAAAGGAAATGGACAATAACCTTGTCAAAAACTTCTTAGATAGTAATGGGATAGAAAAACATTACGGATCAACAAATCATCCTAAATATAAAATATAAAATAACTAACGAGGTAAGTTAGCTAATGTTAATGCACAATTTTCGTTTATTTTTCTCAATCTAAGGAGTTATTATTAGAAATTTATTTTCAGAATGGAACCAGAACTTAATTTGCTATTGAATGGTGAGCGGTTGTCTCTAGATCAACTCCACAGAATGCTGTTGGAAGAAGAGGAAGAAGAAAATGAACATCGCTAATCATAAGTCTTTAGACGAAGAAGCCATGGAGGAAACTGAGAGCGAGCAGAGTGGGGATGAAATTGAGGAAGATGAGCGGGTAAGAAACGTAAATGTTATTTACGGGAAAAACAAGTATCGGTGGAGTTTGGATATACTCAAAAAACAAGGGTTTCAGCGAAAAATATAGTGAAACATTTGCCTGGTCCAAAGGGTGAAGCACGTGAGGCACAATCTGCTATTGACGAATGGCGCTGCCTTATCACTGACTCGATTGTACTAAAAATTGTCACCCATACAAATCAAGAAATTCAAAGAAGGCTAGACTCCAATTTAGCCCTCCAATCATATCACGAACTTACAAACGAAGTGGAATTTAGGGGCTCTTTGGGACTCCTTTATTACTTTGGAGCTCAAAAGTCCTCAAAACGGTCAGTTGAAGAACTGTGGAATCCTCGAAAAGGTACAGCCATGTACCGAGCCACAATGAGTCAACATAGATTCCAGTTTGTTCTATCTTGTGTGAGGTTTGATGATAAAATGGATCGAACCGTTAGGAAAAAAAATAATAAATTTGCTCCAATAAGTGAAATTTGGGAAGTTTTTATCTCAAATTGTAAATCGTCTTACACACCTTTATAAGTTTTTTTCATCCTATAACTTTTTATTTGTAAAGGTCTTAATAATGTTTGCTGTATTGGATACTACGATTATTGTAAATGATAAATGAATAATTATTATTACTGTTAATTGGGCAGCTGTTATATTTAAAATTTTGATTAGTCTTAAATTATCATTGTAAAAAATATTGTTATTGAAATAATTCATATTAAATAAATTTCAATTGTATTTTTCAGCTTATTGGATAGTGTATATAAAAAATGAGCTCTCCAGGTCCATCGAAGGTGACTGACGATAATTCAGATGATGAATCAAGTCAAAAATCAGATGAAAGTCAAACATCAGAAGTAAAAAGTCAAAAATCCGATGAAACTAATGAAGAATTAGAGAAAAGCGATGATAAAAAAAACCCAGGAAAACATGTTCAGTTCACAGATCCATTAGTACAAAATAGGCCAAGAAGGGAAGTTAAAGGAAAAAACCCAACCCCCCAAAAAAAGCAACAAAAAAACAAAACAAAAAAAAACAGGATGATAAAAAATAAATAATACAGTTATCTTTAATTATTGTAATGTATAAGTTATTTTTTTTTTAAGATTTAAGATTTAAGAGCATAGCCAGTTCGAGCTACAATAATCTCATAAGCCCATAAGGATTATAAGCAGCTGCCGCCCATAACAAACCCTCTCCGTAAGTAACTATTTATTTATTTACTTAGGCACAATGCCTGTTTGCTCTAAGTGTAACAGCGCCATCTCTCGTGATGATAAAAATAATTTATCTTGCTCCAAATCCAATTTAATTTTTCACAGGCGGTGCAGTAGTCTAAGCGAAAAGGAGATAGAGGGCTTAAAATCTTCAAAAACACAATGGCTGTGTACTAAGTGCGAGCAGGCAAACAAAAAAATACAGAAGTAGGGGATAAACAAGCTTCCTGTAAAATAGCACAACCCTCACTAATGGAAATATTAGCTGCAATAAAACACTCCGATCAACACGTCCATGAGGAGATTAAAAAGATCAAGATCGCGATAGATAAATATGGATATTCCACATTTAAAATGAATAAGAGGCTCACATCTATCGAAAAACACTTAGAGGGGCAAACAAATATATTGAGGACATCGTAGAGGAAAATAAAACGCTCAAGGCACGTGTGGGGAATTTGGAGGTACGCTTAAATAAAAGCGAACAGGGCTTATTAGTCAAGTCCCTAGAGATACGACGGGTCCCTTATACGAGCCGGAGAGACCCCTTCTGGCCTAGTTGCAAGCATTGGTGCAGGCCTGAGATTAAAACTAAATATCGAGGACCTGGACACGGTGCAGCGTCCTAGAGCGAAGAATGACGACCCGCGACCCCCACCAATCAACGCACGCTTCACAAGGCAATCAGTGAGGGATGACCTGATCCAAAAGAGAAAAGTCAAGAGAGATTTCTCCACACGAGATATAGTTTGGCAGGAAAATGACTGCCACCAAATCTAACTAAGCGAGGAAATGACTGGGACTAACAGGCACCTCTATTGGCTGGCATGTCAGAAGAGGGCAACGGGGAAAATAAAATATGTCTGGTTCTCTGGTGGTAGAGTGCGATGCAGAAAAGAGGATGGGCACCAAGTGGTCTTCAACGATCAAGCTCATGTATGGATCATGTACCTGGATGTAATCGGCTGACTATTGAAGAAATCCTTGAACAAAATAAGACATACGGCATTTATTGTGAACCTAATATAAAATCCGCGACTTCATGAAAATTATTTCCAAAGTATATCTAAAGTATTACAAGATAATTATCCCACCGTCAAAGTAAAAAGGTATCAAACATTATTAATCGATAATATCAATGTCAAAGAACAGCAGGAAGTAATTACAAATTATCATGAAGGAAAAACGCAACATAGGGAAATCATCGAAACCTTTGAAAAATTAAAACGGCAATATTAGTTTCCCAATATGAAATATATAATCTCAGAATATATAAATCAATATATTATTTGCAAAAAAACCAAACACGATCGGAAACCGATTAAAGTTAAATATCATATAACTTCAACTCCTACTAAGCCTTTCGAAGAAACAATGATAGACGTATTATACTTTGAACAAAAGCCAATCTTCACCGCCATAGATTCGTTTTCAAAAAGGTTATTCGCACGAATACTAACAACAAGAATTGCTGCTCACATCAAGGCACCTACCCAGTTAAAGGTTAATATTTGTAACGCTTTTAGAGATTAACTAGAACACTATCCTAAGCCAAATTTAATAAGGATGGACAATGGAAAGGAAATGGACAATAACCTTGTCAAAAACTTCTTAGATAGTAATGGGATAGAAAAACATTACGGATCAACAAATCATCCTAAATATAAAATATAAAATAACTAACGAGGTAAGTTAGCTAATGTTAATGCACAATTTTCGTTTATTTTTCTCAATCTAAGGAGTTATTATTAGAAATTTATTTTCAGAATGGAACCAGAACTTAATTTGCTATTGAATGGTGAGCGGTTGTCTCTAGATCAACTCCACAGAATGCTGTTGGAAGAAGAGGAAGAAGAAAATGAACATCGCTAATCATAAGTCTTTAGACGAAGAAGCCATGGAGGAAACTGAGAGCGAGCAGAGTGGGGATGAAATTGAGGAAGATGAGCGGGTAAGAAACGTAAATGTTATTTACGGGAAAAACAAGTATCGGTGGAGTTTGGATATACTCAAAAAACAAGGGTTTCAGCGAAAAATATAGTGAAACATTTGCCTGGTCCAAAGGGTGAAGCACGTGAGGCACAATCTGCTATTGACGAATGGCGCTGCCTTATCACTGACTCGATTGTACTAAAAATTGTCACCCATACAAATCAAGAAATTCAAAGAAGGCTAGACTCCAATTTAGCCCTCCAATCATATCACGAACTTACAAACGAAGTGGAATTTAGGGGCTCTTTGGGACTCCTTTATTACTGTGGAGCTCAAAAGTCCTCAAAACGGTCAGTTGAAGAACTGTGGAATCCTCGAAAAGGTACAGCCATGTACCGAGCCACAATGAGTCAACATAGATTCCAGTTTGTCCTATCTTGTGTGAGGTTTGATGATAAAATGGATCGAACCGTTAGGAAAAAAAATAATAAATTTGCTCCAATAAGTGAAATTTGGGAAGTTTTTATCTCAAATTGTAAATCGTCTTACACACCTTTATAAGTTTTTTTCATCCTATAACTTTTTATTCGTAAAGGTCTTAATAATGTTTGCTGTATTGGATACTACGATTATTGTAAATGATAAATGAATAATTATTATTACTGTTAATTGGGCAGCTGTTATATTTAAAATTTTGATTAGTCTTAAATTATCATTGTAAAAAATATTGTTATTGAAATAATTCATATTAAATAAATTTCAATTGTATTTTTCAGCTTATTGGATAGTGTATATAAAAAATGAGCTCTCCAGGTCCATCGAAGGTGACTGACGATAATTCAGATGATGAATCAAGTCAAAAATCAGATGAAAGTCAAACATCAGAAGTAAAAAGTCAAAAATCCGATGAAACTAATGAAGAATTAGAGAAAAGCGATGATAAAAAAAACCCAGGAAAACATGTTCAGTTCACAGATCCATTAGTACAAAATAGGCCAAGAAGGGAAGTTAAAGGAAAAAACCCAACCCCCCAAAAAAAGCAACAAAAAAACAAAACAAAAAAAAACAGGATGATAAAAAATAAATAATACAGTTATATTTAATTATTGTAATGTATAAGTTATTTTTTTTTTAAGATTTAAGATTTAAGAGCATAGCCAGTTCGAGCTACAATAATCTCATAAGCCCATAAGGATTATAAGCAGCTGCCGCCCATAACAAACCCTCTCCGTAAGTAACTATTTATTTATTTACTTAGGCACAATGCCTGTTTGCTCTAAGTGTAACAGCGCCATCTCTCGTGATGATAAAAATAATTTATCTTGCTCCAAATCCAATTTAATTTTTCACAGGCGGTGCAGTAGTCTAAGCGAAAAGGAGATAGAGGGCTTAAAATCTTCAAAAACACAATGGCTGTGTACTAAGTGCGAGCAGGCAAACAAAAAAATACAGAAGTAGGGGATAAACAAGCTTCCTGTAAAATAGCACAACCCTCACTAATGGAAATATTAGCTGCAATAAAACACTCCGATCAACACGTCCATGAGGAGATTAAAAAGATCAAGATCGCGATAGATAAATATGGATATTCCACATTTAAAATGAATAAGAGGCTCACATCTATCGAAAAACACTTAGAGGGGCAAACAAATATATTGAGGACATCATAGAGGAAAATAAAACGCTCAAGGCACGTGTGGGGAATTTGGAGGTACGCTTAAATAAAAGCGAACAGGGCTTATTAGTCAAGTCCCTAGAGATACGACGGGTCCCTTATACGAGCCGGAGAGACCCCTTCTGGCCTAGTTGCAAGCATTGGTGCAGGCCTGAGATTAAAACTAAATATCGAGGACCTGGACACGGTGCAGCGTCCTAGAGCGAAGAATGACGACCCGCGACCCCCACCAATCAACGCACGCTTCACAAGGCAATCAGTGAGGGATGACCTGATCCAAAAGAGAAAAGTCAAGAGAGATTTCTCCACACGAGATATAGTTTGGCAGGAAAATGACTGCCACCAAATCTAACTAAGCGAGGAAATGACTGGGACTAACAGGCACCTCTATTGGCTGGCATGTCAGAAGAGGGCAACGGGGAAAATAAAATATGTCTGGTTCTCTGGTGGTAGAGTGCGATGCAGAAAAGAGGATGGGCACCAAGTGGTCTTCAACGATCAAGCTCATGTATGGATCATGTACCTGGATGTAATCGGCTGACTATTGAAGAAATCCTTGAACAAAATAAGACATACGGCATTTATTGTGAACCTAATATAAAATCCGCGACTTCATGAAAATTATTTCCAAAGTATATCTAAAGTATTACAAGATAATTATCCCACCGTCAAAGTAAAAAGGTATCAAACATTATTAATCGATAATATCAATGTCAAAGAACAGCAGGAAGTAATTACAAATTATCATGAAGGAAAAACGCAACATAGGGAAATCATCGAAACCTTTGAAAAATTAAAACGGCAATATTAGTTTCCCAATATGAAATATATAATCTCAGAATATATAAATCAATATATTATTTGCAAAAAAACCAAACACGATCGGAAACCGATTAAAGTTAAATATCATATAACTTCAACTCCTACTAAGCCTTTCGAAGAAACAATGATAGACGTATTATACTTTGAACAAAAGCCAATCTTCACCGCCATAGATTCGTTTTCAAAAAGGTTATTCGCACGAATACTAACAACAAGAATTGCTGCTCACATCAAGGCACCTACCCAGTTAAAGGTTAATATTTGTAACGCTTTTAGAGATTAACTAGAACACTATCCTAAGCCAAATTTAATAAGGATGGACAATGGAAAGGAAATGGACAATAACCTTGTCAAAAACTTCTTAGATAGTAATGGGATAGAAAAACATTACGGATCAACAAATCATCCTAAATATAAAATATAAAATAACTAACGAGGTAAGTTAGCTAATGTTAATGCACAATTTTCGTTTATTTTTCTCAATCTCAGGAGTTATTAGATAGATATAGATATAAAATGCTCTTTATTAAATTATTTACAACTGTTCTTTTTTTAAATTTTATTTTTCACATTAGCAACCACAGCATGGTACTTATACCGTCTGCCGGGAGTTTGATTAAACTACTAAACAACAAGAAAACTAAAAAATAAATCAAATTTCTTTTTGACATTAATAATTAAATTCTGAAATTAAAAAATGTCTATAACGACCTGCATTACTTACAAAATTATTTAAACCTATAAAATTCTCTCCATTCAGAATATCTATTAATTTTTGTTTTGATATCAGCTCATATTTTAAGAATTTTTTTCTATACAATTTTAAGACGGGACACACTGCCAGGAAGTGAAAACTGTTTTCAATTTCTTTCAGATTACACAGTGAGCATAGCTGTATATTTTGCGAATCAATTTCAAATGGTTTGTAATTTAGATTCAGAAGTTCCCCTCTACATTTCATAACTACGCTCATTTTTTTTGTTGCTTTAAAATGTCTATTATAATCTATTGTTTTATTTAATGAGCTATAGAGGCCGTGGTGTGTGCCCTCTGCTGCTTTTGCATGGCAAACTTGGATAAAATAATCTTTGTACCGCTCCAACATTTTGAACATTTCTCCCTCCCAAGTATCCACGGAGTTTAAAGTTAAATCCAGTCTATAATTTATTTTTTTTGCAATTTCCCCCCACTCTTTAAACCATGATATGTTTTGTTTTATTATTTCTCTTGCTATAACTGTACATAGCCTATTTTCTTTATAATCTAGTATTTTTAAAATATAATTGGATTGCATTTTTAGTGTGTACATGTGTATTAATTTTCTATTCATTTCTAAGTACACAAAGTAATTTGGGGTATTAACCGGTAATTTAAAATTTTTTTTAATGAAATACCTTTCAACTTTTTCTATTTCCTCAAAATATTTGTGGCCCCAAACTTGACATCCATAGGTTATGACATTTTTAATTGTTGACTCAAATACTTTAAATTGTGACTCTAATGGCACTTCTGGATTTTTGAACAGTTCTCTCCACATCATATTAATCCCAACTTTTGCCTTACTTACTTTTTCTTTAATGTCATATTTCATTTTTAAGTTATTGCACATCACCACCCCTAGATATTTGTATGATTTCACACATTCAATTTGCTCATTATTTAGGAACCATTTCTCTTTTTTTGTACACATTTTGCCTCTATTATTCTTCTTAAATACTATAATTTTTGATTTGTCCAGATTTACAAACAAATTCCATGTTTTACAATAGATTTCTAAATTGCCTATCATGTACTGCAAACCAACCGGATTATCTGATATTAGGACAATATCGTCAGCATAAGCCAACATATTCACTTTCTTATGCCCCACTATGACTCCTCCCCCGAGATTCTCCGCTAAATCATTTATGAAAAGAGTAAACAGGTATGGACTCAGTACACATCCCTGCTTGACCCCCATCCCCGTCTTGAATGACTCCGTAACTCCATCTTTTGTCCAGACCACTGCCTCCGTGTTTTCGTAAAGACTTTTTATAGCGTTAGTGAACTTAGTTGACAAACCCATTTCGTACATTTTGTAAATTAACGCATTCCTGTCCACAGAGTCAAACGCTGCCTTGAAGTCGACAAAAAAACAATAGATTTTATTTTTCCCTAAATGCCACATGTACTCTATTAAATTGCTTAAAATAAACAAATTGTCAACAACTGAGCGGCCCTTTCTGAAACCTGCTTGGCCTTCTATCAATACATTTCTTTCTTCCAACCAGTTTGTAAGTCTTACTGCTAGCATCCCAGAATATATCTTCGAAATGGAATCTAAAAAAGAAATACCCCTGTAATTTGTCACTTCGCCAAGCTCACCTTTTTTATGGAGAGGGAAGATGATTGATTTTCCAAAACTCTCTGGAACCTTACTTTCATCAAAACAGAAATTGAACAGCTGCAGTAGAGCTTTCGTAAAGCATTCAGGAGAATTTTTATAAAATTCACTTGGTATTCGGTCAAGCCCAGGTGCTTTATTGTCTTTTAACTTATTTATGGCTGCGACCACTTCATCATAACTGAATTGATTATCTAAATACCCATCCTTTACCCAAGGAGCCGCATATGAGAAAAGTTCAGTACAAAGATGAAGGTTATACTGTTTTTTAAAATGCTCTTTCCATTTCAGTGGTTGAATATTTCCAATACGGAAGTAGTTTTTTTGCTTAAATTTATTAGTCAAGTCCCAGAAATCCCTGGAATCCCTCGCCCTCTCGAACTTGTCCCCTATCTCCCTGAAGTAGTTTTCTTTTTTCCCTTTACAGAGTTCCTTATAATTTTTTACATTATTTAAATATGCCTTTCTGATCAAGTGGGAGTTGGTATTTCTGTACAAGTTCAATAGTTTAAATATTCTTTTCCTCTTATTATGACACTCATAGTCATACCAAGGTTGTTTTTTATTAATCTTAAAGTCACCCCTACTTCTTATTACATAGCATTTTTTAATTAGCTCCTTCATCTTCTCAAAGTCTGCCAGCCCTATTAGCTTTCTTTCTTTCAAAAATGCATCTGTTTCTTTTTCTATCTTTTCCCTATACTCCGCTGACCTCTCTTTATGCCAAATCATTTTCGGGATTAGCTGACAGCATTGTTCATCCTTTATCGCCATTTTTATTCCAATGCTAATGACTAGAGGCATGTGGTCCGAAAATATTTGTTTTTCTACTTCAAAACCCTTTACTATTTCTTTAACCCCTATTGAAATTATACCTAAATCTATTGTGGAACAACCGGCATTACTGATGTATGTAAATTCTCCCTCTCTGTCCCCCTCTGATCTACCATTAAGTATAATTAGCCCATTATCATCGCACAGTTCCAAGAGTTTTCTTCCTTGCTTACTTACTTTCTTGTCTTTTGATTTCCTATTCTTTACCAATTCTCCTTCTCGGTTATTATCTTCCCAATATGTAGTCTGTCTTTCTCCTATCCTCGCATTTACATCCCCTACCAACAGGTATTGTAGTTTATCCTTACTAAAAATTAAATTTTGTAGCCTTTCAAATTCTTCTACCCAATACCTAGCATTAATATATAGTGGAACAATGTGTACTGATTCCTTTCCCGTTTCTAACTGTATTAGAGTCTGATTTTCTACCGTTACATATTTACATAATTTTTCCTCCTTTAACCATTTTTTATATCCGAATATTTTACCACCGCTAGCTCTACCATACTTACTAGTTCTGCTGGCTGGCTCGCAGTACAGACAGTAATCAACAAAATAATTCTCAATGTGCACGTTACAATTATCAATTTCTAAATGGGTTTCAAACAGGCAAAATATGTCATACTTACATACAAAATTGAAAAAAGCAACATTATCTATCTTATTTTTTATCCCTGCTATATTGTACCCTAATAATTTAATCGTTTTATTAGATTCATACAGTCTTGTAGCCAAATTAGAGTTTACCCGGCAGACGGAATATTCCTATTTACTAAGTGGTATCTTCACCTCTTCGTTCTTCGCTGGTTGATTGGCCTGGTCCCCTGGCGTACAGCAGCGCGACCACAGTTCTTCTCCCAGTAGACCCCTCAAGTAGTTAATGTCATCTTCTCCTCCTGAAACACCACTTTCATCATCCCACTGATATTCCTTCCCATTCAGAATCAGAGTGTCCTTTCTGACCAGGCATTTTAAATGTCCACCCTTTCTCATAATTTCTTTTTTGATCCAGAACATCCTGTTTCTTCTATTTCTTACTTTCCAGGTGTAATCCCTATCTATGTAAAAGCCAGTCCCCTTTAGTTTCCTCGTATTCCTTAGTATGTCTGTAACTACTCTACTGGTGGTAAACATTACCTTCTTAGCCGTACGTCCTTTGCCTTCCTTTCCTACTGTAAAGGTGTCCTCTATCTTCCCTTCCACTTCAACATTCAGCACTTCTTTACAAAAGGTTGTTATTTCTTCAACATTTTCTTTTCCGTCAAATCCTTTAAATATTAAATTGTTTCTTCTCAACTGGTTTTCTATTGCTTCTAGCCTCTTATCATTTTCTTGATTTTTGGTCTTCATTTTCTCCAGTTCGTTCTTCAAAATTAAATTTTCGTCTTTTAGTTTTTTAATTTCTGTGAAGAGCTCTGATATATCTTTTTTTGTCGCCAGTCCCTTTGAGTCTATCATCGCTGAAAATTGTTTCATCATTTCTCCATAATCCATTCTATTAATTTCTTCTCCCATTTCTGATGACACTGTATCTTCTGTCCGACTTATTTTAGTACTCACTAAAACTTCCGGCGACGATCGACTTCTCTTGACCCTTTCTTTTTTTTGTATTGGCGTTGACAATTCTTTCCCTTCCACTGTATAATTTTTAATTGATTTTGGCATTTATTTTATTCTGTTAAGAGAAAACCTTATTTTGTCTTGGTTTATTGAATGTTTGTTATTTTTATTTCGTTGTAATTGTTTTGGTTAGGGTTTGTTATGGCTAGACATTTATATTCTATCTTTCAGGAATTAAGATATTGTTTGTATACTCTGTGGGATTATGACTCACTAGCCTACGTAGTTTACCTGCAGGTTCCCGCTCGTGGCCAGTTGCTCCAGTTTAAATTTTTCTCCTTATTTATTTCCCGCTAATCCACTCGGTGTAAATTCTCGTCCATTACGTAGAATTAACACAGGTACTGTATTTTATTACTGTTGCAATTTTTTATCACCATACACTCACTTTTATCCACTTTTTAATAAACTTTTGCAAGACACGATGTTCACTCTACGAATGCTAGAACCAAAGCTCATGTATGGATCATGTACCTGGATGTAATCGGCTGACTATTGAAGAAATCCTTGAACAAAATAAGACATACGGCATTTATTGTGAACCTAATATAAAATCCGCGACTTCATGAAAATTATTTCCAAAGTATATCTAAAGTATTACAAGATAATTATCCCACCGTCAAAGTAAAAAGGTATCAAACATTATTAATCGATAATATCAATGTCAAAGAACAGCAGGAAGTAATTACAAATTATCATGAAGGAAAAACGCAACATAGGGAAATCATCGAAACCTTTGAAAAATTAAAACGGCAATATTAGTTTCCCAATATGAAATATATAATCTCAGAATATATAAATCAATATATTATTTGCAAAAAAACCAAACACGATCGGAAACCGATTAAAGTTAAATATCATATAACTTCAACTCCTACTAAGCCTTTCGAAGAAACAATGATAGACGTATTATACTTTGAACAAAAGCCAATCTTCACCGCCATAGATTCGTTTTCAAAAAGGTTATTCGCACGAATACTAACAACAAGAATTGCTGCTCACATCAAGGCACCTACCCAGTTAAAGGTTAATATTTGTAACGCTTTTAGAGATTAACTAGAACACTATCCTAAGCCAAATTTAATAAGGATGGACAATGGAAAGGAAATGGACAATAACCTTGTCAAAAACTTCTTAGATAGTAATGGGATAGAAAAACATTACGGATCAACAAATCATCCTAAATATAAAATATAAAATAACTAACGAGGTAAGTTAGCTAATGTTAATGCACAATTTTCGTTTATTTTTCTCAATCTAAGGAGTTATTATTAGAAATTTATTTTCAGAATGGAACCAGAACTTAATTTGCTATTGAATGGTGAGCGGTTGTCTCTAGATCAACTCCACAGAATGCTGTTGGAAGAAGAGGAAGAAGAAAATGAACATCGCTAATCATAAGTCTTTAGACGAAGAAGCCATGGAGGAAACTGAGAGCGAGCAGAGTGGGGATGAAATTGAGGAAGATGAGCGGGTAAGAAACGTAAATGTTATTTACGGGAAAAACAAGTATCGGTGGAGTTTGGATATACTCAAAAAACAAGGGTTTCAGCGAAAAATATAGTGAAACATTTGCCTGGTCCAAAGGGTGAAGCACGTGAGGCACAATCTGCTATTGACGAATGGCGCTGCCTTATCACTGACTCGATTGTACTAAAAATTGTCACCCATACAAATCAAGAAATTCAAAGAAGGCTAGACTCCAATTTAGCCCTCCAATCATATCACGAACTTACAAACGAAGTGGAATTTAGGGGCTCTTTGGGACTCCTTTATTACTGTGGAGCTCAAAAGTCCTCAAAACGGTCAGTTGAAGAACTGTGGAATCCTCGAAAAGGTACAGCCATGTACCGAGCCACAATGAGTCAACATAGATTCCAGTTTGTCCTATCTTGTGTGAGGTTTGATGATAAAATGGATCGAACCGTTAGGAAAAAAAATAATAAATTTGCTCCAATAAGTGAAATTTGGGAAGTTTTTATCTCAAATTGTAAATCGTCTTACACACCTTTATAAGTTTTTTTCATCCTATAACTTTTTATTCGTAAAGGTCTTAATAATGTTTGCTGTATTGGATACTACGATTATTGTAAATGATAAATGAATAATTATTATTACTGTTAATTGGGCAGCTGTTATATTTAAAATTTTGATTAGTCTTAAATTATCATTGTAAAAAATATTGTTATTGAAATAATTCATATTAAATAAATTTCAATTGTATTTTTCAGCTTATTGGATAGTGTATATAAAAAATGAGCTCTCCAGGTCCATCGAAGGTGACTGACGATAATTCAGATGATGAATCAAGTCAAAAATCAGATGAAAGTCAAACATCAGAAGTAAAAAGTCAAAAATCCGATGAAACTAATGAAGAATTAGAGAAAAGCGATGATAAAAAAAACCCAGGAAAACATGTTCAGTTCACAGATCCATTAGTACAAAATAGGCCAAGAAGGGAAGTTAAAGGAAAAAACCCAACCCCCCAAAAAAAGCAACAAAAAAAAAAACCCAAAAAAAACAGGATGATAAAAAATAAATAATACAGTTATCTTTAATTATTGTAATGTATAAGTTATTTTTTTTTAAGATTTAAGATTTAAGAGCATAGCCAGTTCGAGCTACAATAATCTCATAAGCCCATAAGGATTATAAGCAGCTGCCGCCCATAACAAACCCTCTCCGTAAGTAACTATTTATTTATTTACTTAGGCACAATGCCTGTTTGCTCTAAGTGTAACAGCGCCATCTCTCGTGATGATAAAAATAATTTATCTTGCTCCAAATCCAATTTAATTTTTCACAGGCGGTGCAGTAGTCTAAGCGAAAAGGAGATAGAGGGCTTAAAATCTTCAAAAACACAATGGCTGTGTACTAAGTGCGAGCAGGCAAACAAAAAAATACAGAAGTAGGGGATAAACAAGCTTCCTGTAAAATAGCACAACCCTCACTAATGGAAATATTAGCTGCAATAAAACACTCCGATCAACACGTCCATGAGGAGATTAAAAAGATCAAGATCGCGATAGATAAATATGGATATTCCACATTTAAAATGAATAAGAGGCTCACATCTATCGAAAAACACTTAGAGGGGCAAACAAATATATTGAGGACATCGTAGAGGAAAATAAAACGCTCAAGGCACGTGTGGGGAATTTGGAGGTACGCTCAAATAAAAGCGAACAGGGCTTATTAGTGTTAAAAAGAAATTTTATTTGTAATAGTTGCCACTTGAGCGCTCTGCATTGTAACATATAACAGTCTGTAATACCTTCCTACTTAGGCAAGTAGAAGTTCTTGTGCCATGTTGTATTGTTCCTAGTTAATTATATATTAAATGTTTGTTTTCTAATAATATCTTCTTATTAATACTTCCACAATTATTTCTATAGGTTATGGGCCCAGCCCCAGTTATTGGTAATTTGTTATATCGTTAGAAGTGTTTCATTTTTTGTTGTTGCAAACTATCAGAAGTCGAAATCTGAAATTGCATTTTGTGCAAGTTGAATTCTGAGTCGAATCTAAAGAATGGAAGCCGTAAGTAACACTCTGTCTATTACTAAATTACGTGGAAGTGAAAACTGGAATCTATGGAAGTTTCAAGTAGAAGTTCTGTTAAAATCAAATGGCTGGGCAAGCTGTATATTAAATGAAGTAACAGAGAAAGACAGTAACGAAAAAGTTCGAAATGATGAAAAAGGTCAAGGTCTTATCATTACACTTATTGAAGATAGAATTATATCGTATTTATTAAATTGTAAAACTGCTTTTGAAATGTGGAATAAATTGTCTAGTTTATTTGATCAACAATCGAATGTAGGAAATTATCTGTTACAAAAACAATTTTTTGAATATAAATTTAAAAATCAAGGCCTAGGAACACACATATCAGATTTAGAAAATATTGTAGCTAAATTAAAGGCTCAAAAAGAAACCATAAGTGATACAATGCTCATGACTAAAATATTGTCATCGTTGCCTCAAGAATACAAACATTTTGTATCAGCTTGGGAATCTGCTTCTGAAGATCAAAGAACATTAAATAACTTAACATCTCGTTTGTTTATTGAAGAAGGTAGATTAAAAGAAAATGATAATGCAAATGTAGATAAGGTAACTGCTTTCACAACTAAAAAATTAAATAATTATTCAAAGCATAAAAATAGATATCAAGTATCAAGTAACTTTCAAAAACATGCAAATAAAAAATTTCCTTGCCATTTCTGTGGCCGTATAGGGCACTTTATAGCTGATTGTCCCATCAAAATTCGAAAAGAAAAAAACAAACAAAATAGAAACGATAATTATCAACAAAAGAAGAAGGCAGCTTTCATTACATTAAATTTGTCTGAAATTTCAACTGATGAAGAATGTTGGATTGCGGACAGCGGAGCAAGTGACCATATGTGCATGAAAAAGGAATGGTTTATAGAATATGTTGAATTTGATAAACCTTTATTAATTAAAATTGGAGATGGTTCTTTTCTTGAAGCCTTTGGTCAAGGTACAGTTGAAATATTAGCAAACGATGAAAAAACTTACATACCTACAGATGTTACCAATGTGCTATATGCGCCAAAATTAAAATTTAATTTATTCTCAACCAGTGCAGCAACAGAAATGGGCTATAGTATGATTTATGAAAATAATGGTTGTAAAATTATGAAGAATAACTTGATCTATGCAATAGGAAATAAAAAGAAAAAACTATTTTACATGGACTTTAGGATGCCTAGCAGAACTGCGATGTGCAACAATACAAAAAGAGTTGAAAGTCTAAGAACCTACCATGAAAAATTTGTTCACCAGAATATTACTCAAGTTAAAGAAATTTTAAAATTAACTGGCACAGAATTTATTGATGATAAAAATTTTTTCTGCGAATCCTGTATGATGGGGAAACAACATCGATTACCTTTCAAAACAAGCACATCTAGAGCTACAGAACCGGGAGAAATGCTACATATAGATCTTTGTGGCCCGATGGAGGAAAAATCTTTAGGAGGAGCTCGATATTTCTTACTCATAAAAGATGATCTTAGTCACTATAGAATGGTATATTTTGTGAAAAATAAAAGCGAAGTTAAAGATAAAATTAAAATTTGTTTGGAATACATAAAAAATAACTTAAATTTTAAAACCAAATTTATAAGATCTGATAATGGAACAGAAATTTGTAATTCTTATGTCAAAGATATAACAAATGAAGAAGGTATTATACATCAAGTTTCGTGCAAGTATACACCAGAACAAAACGGTAGAATAGAGAGAGAAATGAGAACAATTGTAGAAGCGGCTAGAACTTTAATTCACTCCAAAAACCTACCAAAATCACTTTGGGCAGAAGCAGTAAATACCGCAGTATACACAATAAATAAGACAGGTAAAAGTAGCATTGCAAACAAAACACCATTTGAAATTTGGCACAAAAAGAATATCGATATTAGTCAATTACATATTTTTGGTGAAACTGTTTTTGTTCATATACCAAAAGAAAAACGACTCAAATGGGACTCAAAGAGCAGAAAGGGCATATTTGTTGGATATAGTGAAACTTCAAAAGGTTTTAGAATTTATTTTTCTGAAAAGAATGATGTAGAAGTTGTCAGAGATGTCATTTTTAATAATCAAGAAAATCAAGTAGTTCAGTTAAGAAATAATTCAGAAGAAGAAAATAAAGAGAAAACAATATCTTTAGATTTTGAAGAAATAAATGATAGCCACAATTCGGAAGAACTGGAAGAAGAAGAAGAAGAAGAAGAAGCAAATGAAGAAAATGAAAACCAAACTAGAGAAGAGCAGGAAAAAGAACACCAGTATAATCTGAGAGATAGAAGAGAAATAAGAAAACCACCAGAGCTTGAAAACTATGTTTTGATTGGAGAATGTGAAAATTTAACAGTGTCAGAAGCCTTGGATAATCCTGATTGGAAACTTGCTATGCAGAAAGAAATTGATGCTTTATATAAAAATGAAACATGGGAAATTGTGAGTCTTCCTGAAGGCAAAGTGCCGTTAACAACCAAATGGGTGTTTCGAAAAAAATTTAACAATGATGGAACAATTGAAAAGTGTAAAGCAAGATTAGTAGTTCGAGGATTCCAGCAAATTAAAGGATTAGACTATCAAGAAACCTATGCTCCAGTTGCACAGTATGACTCCATACGATTCCTCATTGCTTATGCTGCTAAGAAAAATTTAAAAATGCTTCAGTTTGATATAAAGACCGCCTTCTTACATGGAGAATTGGATGAAGAGATTTACGTAACGCAGCCTGAAGGTTTCACACAAGATAACTGCAATGAAAACAAAGTTTGTTTACTGAAGAAAAGTCTCTATGGACTGAAACAAGCTCCTAGAAAATGGGGAGAAAAATTTAAATCGTTTATGAAAAATAACAACTTTGAAATATTGAAATCAGATTCATGTGTATTTATCAATAAATCATCTGCTATTATAATTGCTCTGTATGTGGACGATGGATTGGTGATAGGAAAAAATCTATATAAAATGCAGAAATTAATGTCAGAGCTGAACAAAACTTTTGAAGCTACCTGGGGTGAAGTTAGTAAATACTTAGGTATGGAAATAAACCAACAGGGAAACGAGTCAATTTCAATAAGCCAAGGTCAATATGTTAGAAAAATTCTGCACACTTTTAATATGATTCATGCCAATTCAACCTACACACCAATAGAAGATTCAAAAAGTATAGCTGAAACTACATCCGCAGAAGGGAAACCATATCGAGAATTAATTGGTAGTCTCTTATATTTATCAACGATTACCAGACCGGACATAGCATACGCCGTCAGTTATCTCAGCAGGTTTGTGGAAAGTCCAACAATGGAACATTGGCTACAAGCTAAAAGAATTCTACGATATCTTCGTGGCACTATCGATTATGGAATTAAATACAATGGTAAAGGTGACCTAGCATTATACAGTGATGCTGATTTTGCCGGCAGTTTGGATGACAGGCGATCGACATCTGGATATGTACTTATGTTCTCAGATGGAGCAGTATCGTGGACATCAAGGAAGCAGAAGACCGTCGCACTTTCAACTGCAGAAGCAGAATTTGTCTCAGCAAGCGAAGCAGTCAGAGACATGTTGTTCATCAGAAGACTCGGTTTGGAGCTGGGAGTTGTTGAAGACTGTTCACGTGTATTAATGTTAGTAGATAATAGAAGCGCTATTCACATGATACAACAGGAAGACGGAAAGGCCTCAAAACGAACAAAACACATTGATACGAAATACCACTTCATCAAAGAAAAACTGAATGAGATAGATGTAAAACATGTCCCTAGCGAGGAGCAGCTGGGAGATTTCTTCACTAAGGCTCTTCCAAGAAAAAGGTTTGAAGAACTTAGAAATCGTCTAGGAATGTGTAAGGAGTTTGATAGTGATATGTGAATGATCTGAAAGTGTATAGTGTTTCTCATTTTTTTTTGGAACTGTTTGCAAAAAATGAATTCTTTTTTCTTGGATATTGTAAACATAAATTTATTATTAAATATTTTTTTTTGAATGATTAAAATTTAGGAGGAGTGTTAAAAAGAAATTTTATTTGTAATAGTTGCCACTTGAGCGCTCTGCATTGTAACATATAACAGTCTGTAATACCTTCCTACTTAGGCAAGTAGAAGTTCTTGTGCCATGTTGTATTGTTCCTAGTTAATTATATATTAAATGTTTGTTTTCTAATAATATCTTCTTATTAATACTTCCACAATTATTTCTATAATTAGTCAAGTCCCTAGAGATACGACGGGTCCCTTATACGAGCCGGAGAGACCCCTTCTGGCCTAGTTGCAAGCATTGGTGCAGGCCTGAGATTAAAACTAAATATCGAGGACCTGGACACGGTGCAGCGTCCTAGAGCGAAGAATGACGACCCGCGACCCCCACCAATCAACGCACGCTTCACAAGGCAATCAGTGAGGGATGACCTGATCCAAAAGAGAAAAGTCAAGAGAGATTTCTCCACACGAGATATAGTTTGGCAGGAAAATGACTGCCACCAAATCTAACTAAGCGAGGAAATGACTGGGACTAACAGGCACCTCTATTGGCTGGCATGTCAGAAGAGGGCAACGGGGAAAATAAAATATGTCTGGTTCTCTGGTGGTAGAGTGCGATGCAGAAAAGAGGATGGGCACCAAGTGGTCTTCAACGATCAAGCTCATGTATGGATCATGTACCTGGATGTAATCGGCTGACTATTGAAGAAATCCTTGAACAAAATAAGACATACGGCATTTATTGTGAACCTAATATAAAATCCGCGACTTTATGAAAATTATTTCCAAAGTATATCTAAAGTATTACAAGATAATTATCCCACCGTCAAAGTAAAAAGGTATCAAACATTATTAATCGATAATATCAATGTCAAAGAACAGCAGGAAGTAATTACAAATTATCATGAAGGAAAAACGCAACATAGGGAAATCATCGAAACCTTTGAAAAATTAAAACGGCAATATTAGTTTCCCAATATGAAATATATAATCTCAGAATATATAAATCAATATATTATTTGCTAAAAAACCAAACACGATCGGAAACCGATTAAAGTTAAATATCATATAACTTCAACTCCTACTAAGCCTTTCGAAGAAACAATGATAGACGTATTATACTTTGAACAAAAGCCAATCTTCACCGCCATAGATTCGTTTTCAAAAAGGTTATTCGCACGAATACTAACAACAAGAATTGCTGCTCACATCAAGGCACCTACCCAGTTAAAGGTTAATATTTGTAACGCTTTTAGAGATTAACTAGAACACTATCCTAAGCCAAATTTAATAAGGATGGACAATGGAAAGGAAATGGACAATAACCTTGTCAAAAACTTCTTAGATAGTAATGGGATAGAAAAACATTACGGATCAACAAATCATCCTAAATATAAAATATAAAATAACTAACGAGGTAAGTTAGCTAATGTTAATGCACAATTTTCGTTTATTTTTCTCAATCTAAGGAGTTATTATTAGAAATTTATTTTCAGAATGGAACCAGAACTTAATTTGCTATTGAATGGTGAGCGGTTGTCTCTAGATCAACTCCACAGAATGCTGTTGGAAGAAGAGGAAGAAGAAAATGAACATCGCTAATCATAAGTCTTTAGACGAAGAAGCCATGGAGGAAACTGAGAGCGAGCAGAGTGGGGATGAAATTGAGGAAGATGAGCGGGTAAGAAACGTAAATGTTATTTACGGGAAAAACAAGTATCGGTGGAGTTTGGATATACTCAAAAAACAAGGGTTTCAGCGAAAAATATAGTGAAACATTTGCTTGGTCCAAAGGGTGAAGCACGTGAGGCACAATCTGCTATTGACGAATGGCGCTGCCTTATCACTGACTCGATTGTACTAAAAATTGTCACCCATACAAATCAAGAAATTCAAAGAAGGCTAGACTCCAATTTAGCCCTCCAATCATATCACGAACTTACAAACGAAGTGGAATTTAGGGGCTCTTTGGGACTCCTTTATTACTGTGGAGCTCAAAAGTCCTCAAAACGGTCAGTTGAAGAACTGTGGAATCCTCGAAAAGGTACAGCCATGTACCGAGCCACAATGAGTCAACATAGATTCCAGTTTGTCCTATCTTGTGTGAGGTTTGATGATAAAATGGATCGAACCGTTAGGAAAAAAAATAATAAATTTGCTCCAATAAGTGAAATTTGGGAAGTTTTTATCTCAAATTGTAAATCGTCTTACACACCTTTATAAGTTTTTTTCATCCTATAACTTTTTATTCGTAAAGGTCTTAATAATGTTTGCTGTATTGGATACTACGATTATTGTAAATGATAAATGAATAATTATTATTACTGTTAATTGGGCAGCTGTTATATTTAAAATTTTGATTAGTCTTAAATTATCATTGTAAAAAATATTGTTATTGAAATAATTCATATTAAATAAATTTCAATTGTATTTTTCAGCTTATTGGATAGTGTATATAAAAAATGAGCTCTCCAGGTCCATCGAAGGTGACTGACGATAATTCAGATGATGAATCAAGTCAAAAATCAGATGAAAGTCAAACATCAGAAGTAAAAAGTCAAAAATCCGATGAAACTAATGAAGAATTAGAGAAAAGCGATGATAAAAAAAACCCAGGAAAACATGTTCAGTTCACAGATCCATTAGTACAAAATAGGCCAAGAAGGGAAGTTAAAGGAAAAAACCCAACCCCCCAAAAAAAGCAACAAAAAAAAAAAACCCAAAAAAAACAGGATGATAAAAAATAAATAATACAGTTATCTTTAATTATTGTAATGTATAAGTTATTTTTTTTTAAGATTTAAGATTTAAGAGCATAGCCAGTTCCAGCTACAATAATCTCATAAGCCCATAAGGATTATAAGCAGCTGCCGCCCATAACAAACCCTCTCCGTAAGTAACTATTTATTTATTTACTTAGGCACAATGCCTGTTTGCTCTAAGTGTAACAGCGCCATCTCTCGTGATGATAAAAATAATTTATCTTGCTCCAAATCCAATTTAATTTTTCACAGGCGGTGCAGTAGTCTAAGCGAAAAGGAGATAGAGGGCTTAAAATCTTCAAAAACACAATGGCTGTGTACTAAGTGCGAGCAGGCAAACAAAAAAATACAGAAGTAGGGGATAAACAAGCTTCCTGTAAAATAGCACAACCCTCACTAATGGAAATATTAGCTGCAATAAAACACTCCGATCAACACGTCCATGAGGAGATTAAAAAGATCAAGATCGCGATAGATAAATATGGATATTCCACATTTAAAATGAATAAGAGGCTCACATCTATCGAAAAACACTTAGAGGGGCAAACAAATATATTGAGGACATCGTAGAGGAAAATAAAACGCTCAAGGCACGTGTGGGGAATTTGGAGGTACGCTTAAATAAAAGCGAACAGGGCTTATTAGTCAAGTCCCTAGAGATACGACGGGTCCCTTATACGAGCCGGAGAGACCCCTTCTGGCCTAGTTGCAAGCATTGGTGCAGGCCTGAGATTAAAACTAAATATCGAGGACCTGGACACGGTGCAGCGTCCTAGAGCGAAGAATGACGACCCGCGACCCCCACCAATCAACGCACGCTTCACAAGGCAATCAGTGAGGGATGACCTGATCCAAAAGAGAAAAGTCAAGAGAGATTTCTCCACACGAGATATAGTTTGGCAGGAAAATGACTGCCACCAAATCTAACTAAGCGAGGAAATGACTGGGACTAACAGGCACCTCTATTGGCTGGCATGTCAGAAGAGGGCAACGGGGAAAATAAAATATGTCTGGTTCTCTGGTGGTAGAGTGCGATGCAGAAAAGAGGATGGGCACCAAGTGGTCTTCAACGATCAAGCTCATGTATGGATCATGTACCTGGATGTAATCGGCTGACTATTGAAGAAATCCTTGAACAAAATAAGACATACGGCATTTATTGTGAACCTAATATAAAATCCGCGACTTTATGAAAATTATTTCCAAAGTATATCTAAAGTATTACAAGATAATTATCCCACCGTCAAAGTAAAAAGGTATCAAACATTATTAATCGATAATATCAATGTCAAAGAACAGCAGGAAGTAATTACAAATTATCATGAAGGAAAAACGCAACATAGGGAAATCATCGAAACCTTTGAAAAATTAAAACGGCAATATTAGTTTCCCAATATGAAATATATAATCTCAGAATATATAAATCAATATATTATTTGCTAAAAAACCAAACACGATCGGAAACCGATTAAAGTTAAATATCATATAACTTCAACTCCTACTAAGCCTTTCGAAGAAACAATGATAGACGTATTATACTTTGAACAAAAGCCAATCTTCACCGCCATAGATTCGTTTTCAAAAAGGTTATTCGCACGAATACTAACAACAAGAATTGCTGCTCACATCAAGGCACCTACCCAGTTAAAGGTTAATATTTGTAACGCTTTTAGAGATTAACTAGAACACTATCCTAAGCCAAATTTAATAAGGATGGACAATGGAAAGGAAATGGACAATAACCTTGTCAAAAACTTCTTAGATAGTAATGGGATAGAAAAACATTACGGATCAACAAATCATCCTAAATATAAAATATAAAATAACTAACGAGGTAAGTTAGCTAATGTTAATGCACAATTTTCGTTTATTTTTCTCAATCTAAGGAGTTATTATTAGAAATTTATTTTCAGAATGGAACCAGAACTTAATTTGCTATTGAATGGTGAGCGGTTGTCTCTAGATCAACTCCACAGAATGCTGTTGGAAGAAGAGGAAGAAGAAAATGAACATCGCTAATCATAAGTCTTTAGACGAAGAAGCCATGGAGGAAACTGAGAGCGAGCAGAGTGGGGATGAAATTGAGGAAGATGAGCGGGTAAGAAACGTAAATGTTATTTACGGGAAAAACAAGTATCGGTGGAGTTTGGATATACTCAAAAAACAAGGGTTTCAGCGAAAAATATAGTGAAACATTTGCCTGGTCCAAAGGGTGAAGCACGTGAGGCACAATCTGCTATTGACGAATGGCGCTGCCTTATCACTGACTCGATTGTACTAAAAATTGTCACCCATACAAATCAAGAAATTCAAAGAAGGCTAGACTCCAATTTAGCCCTCCAATCATATCACGAACTTACAAACGAAGTGGAATTTAGGGGCTCTTTGGGACTCCTTTATTACTGTGGAGCTCAAAAGTCCTCAAAACGGTCAGTTGAAGAACTGTGGAATCCTCGAAAAGGTACAGCCATGTACCGAGCCACAATGAGTCAACATAGATTCCAGTTTGTCCTATCTTGTGTGAGGTTTGATGATAAAATGGATCGAACCGTTAGGAAAAAAAATAATAAATTTGCTCCAATAAGTGAAATTTGGGAAGTTTTTATCTCAAATTGTAAATCGTCTTACACACCTTTATAAGTTTTTTTCATCCTATAACTTTTTATTCGTAAAGGTCTTAATAATGTTTGCTGTATTGGATACTACGATTATTGTAAATGATAAATGAATAATTATTATTACTGTTAATTGGGCAGCTGTTATATTTAAAATTTTGATTAGTCTTAAATTATCATTGTAAAAAATATTGTTATTGAAATAATTCATATTAAATAAATTTCAATTGTATTTTTCAGCTTATTGGATAGTGTATATAAAAAATGAGCTCTCCAGGTCCATCGAAGGTGACTGACGATAATTCAGATGATGAATCAAGTCAAAAATCAGATGAAAGTCAAACATCAGAAGTAAAAAGTCAAAAATCCGATGAAACTAATGAAGAATTAGAGAAAAGCGATGATAAAAAAAACCCAGGAAAACATGTTCAGTTCACAGATCCATTAGTACAAAATAGGCCAAGAAGGGAAGTTAAAGGAAAAAACCCAACCCCCCAAAAAAAGCAACAAAAAAAAAAAAAAACCAAAAAAAACAGGATGATAAAAAATAAATAATACAGTTATCTTTAATTATTGTAATGTATAAGTTATTTTTTTTTAAGATTTAAGATTTAAGAGCATAGCCAGTTCGAGCTACAATAATCTCATAAGCCCATAAGGATTATAAGCAGCTGCCGCCCATAACAAACCCTCTCCGTAAGTAACTATTTATTTATTTACTTAGGCACAATGCCTGTTTGCTCTAAGTGTAACAGCGCCATCTCTCGTGATGATAAAAATAATTTATCTTGCTCCAAATCCAATTTAATTTTTCACAGGCGGTGCAGTAGTCTAAGCGAAAAGGAGATAGAGGGCTTAAAATCTTCAAAAACACAATGGCTGTGTACTAAGTGCGAGCAGGCAAACAAAAAAATACAGAAGTAGGGGATAAACAAGCTTCCTGTAAAATAGCACAACCCTCACTAATGGAAATATTAGCTGCAATAAAACACTCCGATCAACACGTCCATGAGGAGATTAAAAAGATCAAGATCGCGATAGATAAATATGGATATTCCACATTTAAAATGAATAAGAGGCTCACATCTATCGAAAAACACTTAGAGGGGCAAACAAATATATTGAGGACATCGTAGAGGAAAATAAAACGCTCAAGGCACGTGTGGGGAATTTGGAGGTACGCTTAAATAAAAGCGAACAGGGCTTATTAGTCAAGTCCCTAGAGATACGACGGGTCCCTTATACGAGCCGGAGAGACCCCTTCTGGCCTAGTTGCAAGCATTGGTGCAGGCCTGAGATTAAAACTAAATATCGAGGACCTGGACACGGTGCAGCGTCCTAGAGCGAAGAATGACGACCCGCGACCCCCACCAATCAACGCACGCTTCACAAGGCAATCAGTGAGGGATGACCTGATCCAAAAGAGAAAAGTCAAGAGAGATTTCTCCACACGAGATATAGTTTGGCAGGAAAATGACTGCCACCAAATCTAACTAAGCGAGGAAATGACTGGGACTAACAGGCACCTCTATTGGCTGGCATGTCAGAAGAGGGCAACGGGGAAAATAAAATATGTCTGGTTCTCTGGTGGTAGAGTGCGATGCAGAAAAGAGGATGGGCACCAAGTGGTCTTCAACGATCAAGCTCATGTATGGATCATGTACCTGGATGTAATCGGCTGACTATTGAAGAAATCCTTGAACAAAATAAGACATACGGCATTTATTGTGAACCTAATATAAAATCCGCGACTTTATGAAAATTATTTCCAAAGTATATCTAAAGTATTACAAGATAATTATCCCACCGTCAAAGTAAAAAGGTATCAAACATTATTAATCGATAATATCAATGTCAAAGAACAGCAGGAAGTAATTACAAATTATCATGAAGGAAAAACGCAACATAGGGAAATCATCGAAACCTTTGAAAAATTAAAACGGCAATATTAGTTTCCCAATATGAAATATATAATCTCAGAATATATAAATCAATATATTATTTGCAAAAAAACCAAACACGATCGGAAACCGATTAAAGTTAAATATCATATAACTTCAACTCCTACTAAGCCTTTCGAAGAAACAATGATAGACGTATTATACTTTGAACAAAAGCCAATCTTCACCGCCATAGATTCGTTTTCAAAAAGGTTATTCGCACGAATACTAACAACAAGAATTGCTGCTCACATCAAGGCACCTACCCAGTTAAAGGTTAATATTTGTAATGCTTTTAGAGATTAACTAGAACACTATCCTAAGCCAAATTTAATAAGGATGGACAATGGAAAGGAAATGGACAATAACCTTGTCAAAAACTTCTTAGATAGTAATGGGATAGAAAAACATTACGGATCAACAAATCATCCTAAATATAAAATATAAAATAACTAACGAGGTAAGTTAGCTAATGTTAATGCACAATTTTCGTTTATTTTTCTCAATCTAAGGAGTTATTATTAGAAATTTATTTTCAGAATGGAACCAGAACTTAATTTGCTATTGAATGGTGAGCGGTTGTCTCTAGATCAACTCCACAGAATGCTGTTGGAAGAAGAGGAAGAAGAAAATGAACATCGCTAATCATAAGTCTTTAGACGAAGAAGCCATGGAGGAAACTGAGAGCGAGCAGAGTGGGGATGAAATTGAGGAAGATGAGCGGGTAAGAAACGTAAATGTTATTTACGGGAAAAACAAGTATCGGTGGAGTTTGGATATACTCAAAAAACAAGGGTTTCAGCGAAAAATATAGTGAAACATTTGCCTGGTCCAAAGGGTGAAGCACGTGAGGCACAATCTGCTATTGACGAATGGCGCTGCCTTATCACTGACTCGATTGTACTAAAAATTGTCACCCATACAAATCAAGAAATTCAAAGAAGGCTAGACTCCAATTTAGCCCTCCAATCATATCACGAACTTACAAACGAAGTGGAATTTAGGGGCTCTTTGGGACTCCTTTATTACTGTGGAGCTCAAAAGTCCTCAAAACGGTCAGTTGAAGAACTGTGGAATCCTCGAAAAGGTACAGCCATGTACCGAGCCACAATGAGTCAACATAGATTCCAGTTTGTCCTATCTTGTGTGAGGTTTGATGATAAAATGGATCGAACCGTTAGGAAAAAAAATAATAAATTTGCTCCAATAAGTGAAATTTGGGAAGTTTTTATCTCAAATTGTAAATCGTCTTACACACCTTTATAAGTTTTTTTCATCCTATAACTTTTTATTCGTAAAGGTCTTAATAATGTTTGCTGTATTGGATACTACGATTATTGTAAATGATAAATGAATAATTATTATTACTGTTAATTGGGCAGCTGTTATATTTAAAATTTTGATTAGTCTTAAATTATCATTGTAAAAAATATTGTTATTGAAATAATTCATATTAAATAAATTTCAATTGTATTTTTCAGCTTATTGGATAGTGTATATAAAAAATGAGCTCTCCAGGTCCATCGAAGGTGACTGACGATAATTCAGATGATGAATCAAGTCAAAAATCAGATGAAAGTCAAACATCAGAAGTAAAAAGTCAAAAATCCGATGAAACTAATGAAGAATTAGAGAAAAGCGATGATAAAAAAAACCCAGGAAAACATGTTCAGTTCACAGATCCATTAGTACAAAATAGGCCAAGAAGGGAAGTTAAAGGAAAAA
This sequence comes from Troilus luridus, assembly GCA_964056705.1. NCBI lineage: Eukaryota > Metazoa > Arthropoda > Insecta > Hemiptera > Pentatomidae > Troilus > Troilus luridus. The sequence continues at coordinate 141,739,416 of OZ057412.1, forward strand.
ACCCAACCCCCCAAAAAAAGCAACAAAAAAACAAAACAAAAAAAAACAGGATGATAAAAAATAAATAATACAGTTATCTTTAATTATTGTAATGTATAAGTTATTTTTTTTTTAAGATTTAAGATTTAAGAGCATAGCCAGTTCGAGCTACAATAATCTCATAAGCCCATAAGGATTATAAGCAGCTGCCGCCCATAACAAACCCTCTCCGTAAGTAACTATTTATTTATTTACTTAGGCACAATGCCTGTTTGCTCTAAGTGTAACAGCGCCATCTCTCGTGATGATAAAAATAATTTATCTTGCTCCAAATCCAATTTAATTTTTCACAGGCGGTGCAGTAGTCTAAGCGAAAAGGAGATAGAGGGCTTAAAATCTTCAAAAACACAATGGCTGTGTACTAAGTGCGAGCAGGCAAACAAAAAAATACAGAAGTAGGGGATAAACAAGCTTCCTGTAAAATAGCACAACCCTCACTAATGGAAATATTAGCTGCAATAAAACACTCCGATCAACACGTCCATGAGGAGATTAAAAACATCAAGATCGCGATAGATAAATATGGATATTCCACATTTAAAATGAATAAGAGGCTCACATCTATCGAAAAACACTTAGAGGGGCAAACAAATATATTGAGGACATCGTAGAGGAAAATAAAACGCTCAAGGCACGTGTGGGGAATTTGGAGGTACGCTTAAATAAAAGCGAACAGGGCTTATTAGTCAAGTCCCTAGAGATACGACGGGTCCCTTATACGAGCCGGAGAGACCCCTTCTGGCCTAGTTGCAAGCATTGGTGCAGGCCTGAGATTAAAACTAAATATCGAGGACCTGGACACGGTGCAGCGTCCTAGAGCGAAGAATGACGACCCGCGACCCCCACCAATCAACGCACGCTTCACAAGGCAATCAGTGAGGGATGACCTGATCCAAAAGAGAAAAGTCAAGAGAGATTTCTCCACACGAGATATAGTTTGGCAGGAAAATGACTGCCACCAAATCTAACTAAGCGAGGAAATGACTGGGACTAACAGGCACCTCTATTGGCTGGCATGTCAGAAGAGGGCAACGGGGAAAATAAAATATGTCTGGTTCTCTGGTGGTAGAGTGCGATGCAGAAAAGAGGATGGGCACCAAGTGGTCTTCAACGATCAAGCTCATGTATGGATCATGTACCTGGATGTAATCGGCTGACTATTGAAGAAATCCTTGAACAAAATAAGACATACGGCATTTATTGTGAACCTAATATAAAATCCGCGACTTTATGAAAATTATTTCCAAAGTATATCTAAAGTATTACAAGATAATTATCCCACCGTCAAAGTAAAAAGGTATCAAACATTATTAATCGATAATATCAATGTCAAAGAACAGCAGGAAGTAATTACAAATTATCATGAAGGAAAAACGCAACATAGGGAAATCATCGAAACCTTTGAAAAATTAAAACGGCAATATTAGTTTCCCAATATGAAATATATAATCTCAGAATATATAAATCAATATATTATTTGCAAAAAAACCAAACACGATCGGAAACCGATTAAAGTTAAATATCATATAACTTCAACTCCTACTAAGCCTTTCGAAGAAACAATGATAGACGTATTATACTTTGAACAAAAGCCAATCTTCACCGCCATAGATTCGTTTTCAAAAAGGTTATTCGCACGAATACTAACAACAAGAATTGCTGCTCACATCAAGGCACCTACCCAGTTAAAGGTTAATATTTGTAACGCTTTTAGAGATTAACTAGAACACTATCCTAAGCCAAATTTAATAAGGATGGACAATGGAAAGGAAATGGACAATAACCTTGTCAAAAACTTCTTAGATAGTAATGGGATAGAAAAACATTACGGATCAACAAATCATCCTAAATATAAAATATAAAATAACTAACGAGGTAAGTTAGCTAATGTTAATGCACAATTTTCGTTTATTTTTCTCAATCTAAGGAGTTATTATTAGAAATTTATTTTCAGAATGGAACCAGAACTTAATTTGCTATTGAATGGTGAGCGGTTGTCTCTAGATCAACTCCACAGAATGCTGTTGGAAGAAGAGGAAGAAGAAAATGAACATCGCTAATCATAAGTCTTTAGACGAAGAAGCCATGGAGGAAACTGAGAGCGAGCAGAGTGGGGATGAAATTGAGGAAGATGAGCGGGTAAGAAACGTAAATGTTATTTACGGGAAAAACAAGTATCGGTGGAGTTTGGATATACTCAAAAAACAAGGGTTTCAGCGAAAAATATAGTGAAACATTTGCCTGGTCCAAAGGGTGAAGCACGTGAGGCACAATCTGCTATTGACGAATGGCGCTGCCTTATCACTGACTCGATTGTACTAAAAATTGTCACCCATACAAATCAAGAAATTCAAAGAAGGCTAGACTCCAATTTAGCCCTCCAATCATATCACGAACTTACAAACGAAGTGGAATTTAGGGGCTCTTTGGGACTCCTTTATTACTGTGGAGCTCAAAAGTCCTCAAAACGGTCAGTTGAAGAACTGTGGAATCCTCGAAAAGGTACAGCCATGTACCGAGCCACAATGAGTCAACATAGATTCCAGTTTGTCCTATCGATAAAATGGATCGAACCGTTAGGAAAAAAAATAATAAATTTGCTCCAATAAGTGAAATTTGGGAAGTTTTTATCTCAAATTGTAAATCGTCTTACACACCTTTATAAGTTTTTTTCATCCTATAACTTTTTATTCGTAAAGGTCTTAATAATGTTTGCTGTATTGGATACTACGATTATTGTAAATGATAAATGAATAATTATTATTACTGTTAATTGGGCAGCTGTTATATTTAAAATTTTGATTAGTCTTAAATTATCATTGTAAAAAATATTGTTATTGAAATAATTCATATTAAATAAATTTCAATTGTATTTTTCAGCTTATTGGATAGTGTATATAAAAAATGAGCTCTCCAGGTCCATCGAAGGTGACTGACGATAATTCAGATGATGAATCAAGTCAAAAATCAGATGAAAGTCAAACATCAGAAGTAAAAAGTCAAAAATCCGATGAAACTAATGAAGAATTAGAGAAAAGCGATGATAAAAAAAACCCAGGAAAACATGTTCAGTTCACAGATCCATTAGTACAAAATAGGCCAAGAAGGGAAGTTAAAGGAAAAAACCCAACCCCCCAAAAAAAACAAAAAAAAAAAAAAACCAAAAAAAACAGGATGATAAAAAATAAATAATACAGTTATCTTTAATTATTGTAATGTATAAGTTATTTTTTTTTAAGATTTAAGATTTAAGAGCATAGCCAGTTCGAGCTACAATAATCTCATAAGCCCATAAGGATTATAAGCAGCTGCCGCCCATAACAAACCCTCTCCGTAAGTAACTATTTATTTATTTACTTAGGCACAATGCCTGTTTGCTCTAAGTGTAACAGCGCCATCTCTCGTGATGATAAAAATAATTTATCTTGCTCCAAATCCAATTTAATTTTTCACAGGCGGTGCAGTAGTCTAAGCGAAAAGGAGATAGAGGGCTTAAAATCTTCAAAAACACAATGGCTGTGTACTAAGTGCGAGCAGGCAAACAAAAAAATACAGAAGTAGGGGATAAACAAGCTTCCTGTAAAATAGCACAACCCTCACTAATGGAAATATTAGCTGCAATAAAACACTCCGATCAACACGTCCATGAGGAGATTAAAAACATCAAGATCGCGATAGATAAATATGGATATTCCACATTTAAAATGAATAAGAGGCTCACATCTATCGAAAAACACTTAGAGGGGCAAACAAATATATTGAGGACATCGTAGAGGAAAATAAAACGCTCAAGGCACGTGTGGGGAATTTGGAGGTACGCTTAAATAAAAGCGAACAGGGCTTATTAGTCAAGTCCCTAGAGATACGACGGGTCCCTTATACGAGCCGGAGAGACCCCTTCTGGCCTAGTTGCAAGCATTGGTGCAGGCCTGAGATTAAAACTAAATATCGAGGACCTGGACACGGTGCAGCGTCCTAGAGCGAAGAATGACGACCCGCGACCCCCACCAATCAACGCACGCTTCACAAGGCAATCAGTGAGGGATGACCTGATCCAAAAGAGAAAAGTCAAGAGAGATTTCTCCACACGAGATATAGTTTGGCAGGAAAATGACTGCCACCAAATCTAACTAAGCGAGGAAATGACTGGGACTAACAGGCACCTCTATTGGCTGGCATGTCAGAAGAGGGCAACGGGGAAAATAAAATATGTCTGGTTCTCTGGTGGTAGAGTGCGATGCAGAAAAGAGGATGGGCACCAAGTGGTCTTCAACGATCAAGCTCATGTATGGATCATGTACCTGGATGTAATCGGCTGACTATTGAAGAAATCCTTGAACAAAATAAGACATACGGCATTTATTGTGAACCTAATATAAAATCCGCGACTTTATGAAAATTATTTCCAAAGTATATCTAAAGTATTACAAGATAATTATCCCACCGTCAAAGTAAAAAGGTATCAAACATTATTAATCGATAATATCAATGTCAAAGAACAGCAGGAAGTAATTACAAATTATCATGAAGGAAAAACGCAACATAGGGAAATCATCGAAACCTTTGAAAAATTAAAACGGCAATATTAGTTTCCCAATATGAAATATATAATCTCAGAATATATAAATCAATATATTATTTGCAAAAAAACCAAACACGATCGGAAACCGATTAAAGTTAAATATCATATAACTTCAACTCCTACTAAGCCTTTCGAAGAAACAATGATAGACGTATTATACTTTGAACAAAAGCCAATCTTCACCGCCATAGATTCGTTTTCAAAAAGGTTATTCGCACGAATACTAACAACAAGAATTGCTGCTCACATCAAGGCACCTACCCAGTTAAAGGTTAATATTTGTAACGCTTTTAGAGATTAACTAGAACACTATCCTAAGCCAAATTTAATAAGGATGGACAATGGAAAGGAAATGGACAATAACCTTGTCAAAAACTTCTTAGATAGTAATGGGATAGAAAAACATTACGGATCAACAAATCATCCTAAATATAAAATATAAAATAACTAACGAGGTAAGTTAGCTAATGTTAATGCACAATTTTCGTTTATTTTTCTCAATCTAAGGAGTTATTATTAGAAATTTATTTTCAGAATGGAACCAGAACTTAATTTGCTATTGAATGGTGAGCGGTTGTCTCTAGATCAACTCCACAGAATGCTGTTGGAAGAAGAGGAAGAAGAAAATGAACATCGCTAATCATAAGTCTTTAGACGAAGAAGCCATGGAGGAAACTGAGAGCGAGCAGAGTGGGGATGAAATTGAGGAAGATGAGCGGGTAAGAAACGTAAATGTTATTTACGGGAAAAACAAGTATCGGTGGAGTTTGGATATACTCAAAAAACAAGGGTTTCAGCGAAAAATATAGTGAAACATTTGCCTGGTCCAAAGGGTGAAGCACGTGAGGCACAATCTGCTATTGACGAATGGCGCTGCCTTATCACTGACTCGATTGTACTAAAAATTGTCACCCATACAAATCAAGAAATTCAAAGAAGGCTAGACTCCAATTTAGCCCTCCAATCATATCACGAACTTACAAACGAAGTGGAATTTAGGGGCTCTTTGGGACTCCTTTATTACTGTGGAGCTCAAAAGTCCTCAAAACGGTCAGTTGAAGAACTGTGGAATCCTCGAAAAGGTACAGCCATGTACCGAGCCACAATGAGTCAACATAGATTCCAGTTTGTCCTATCTTGTGTGAGGTTTGATGATAAAATGGATCGAACCGTTAGGAAAAAAAATAATAAATTTGCTCCAATAAGTGAAATTTGGGAAGTTTTTATCTCAAATTGTAAATCGTCTTACACACCTTTATAAGTTTTTTTCATCCTATAACTTTTTATTCGTAAAGGTCTTAATAATGTTTGCTGTATTGGATACTACGATTATTGTAAATGATAAATGAATAATTATTATTACTGTTAATTGGGCAGCTGTTATATTTAAAATTTTGATTAGTCTTAAATTATCATTGTAAAAAATATTGTTATTGAAATAATTCATATTAAATAAATTTCAATTGTATTTTTCAGCTTATTGGATAGTGTATATAAAAAATGAGCTCTCCAGGTCCATCGAAGGTGACTGACGATAATTCAGATGATGAATCAAGTCAAAAATCAGATGAAAGTCAAACATCAGAAGTAAAAAGTCAAAAATCCGATGAAACTAATGAAGAATTAGAGAAAAGCGATGATAAAAAAAACCCAGGAAAACATGTTCAGTTCACAGATCCATTAGTACAAAATAGGCCAAGAAGGGAAGTTAAAGGAAAAAACCCAACCCCCCAAAAAAAGCAACAAAAAAACAAAACAAAAAAAAACAGGATGATAAAAAATAAATAATACAGTTATCTTTAATTATTGTAATGTATAAGTTATTTTTTTTTTAAGATTTAAGATTTAAGAGCATAGCCAGTTCGAGCTACAATAATCTCATAAGCCCATAAGGATTATAAGCAGCTGCCGCCCATAACAAACCCTCTCCGTAAGTAACTATTTATTTATTTACTTAGGCACAATGCCTGTTTGCTCTAAGTGTAACAGCGCCATCTCTCGTGATGATAAAAATAATTTATCTTGCTCCAAATCCAATTTAATTTTTCACAGGCGGTGCAGTAGTCTAAGCGAAAAGGAGATAGAGGGCTTAAAATCTTCAAAAACACAATGGCTGTGTACTAAGTGCGAGCAGGCAAACAAAAAAATACAGAAGTAGGGGATAAACAAGCTTCCTGTAAAATAGCACAACCCTCACTAATGGAAATATTAGCTGCAATAAAACACTCCGATCAACACGTCCATGAGGAGATTAAAAACATCAAGATCGCGATAGATAAATATGGATATTCCACATTTAAAATGAATAAGAGGCTCACATCTATCGAAAAACACTTAGAGGGGCAAACAAATATATTGAGGACATCGTAGAGGAAAATAAAACGCTCAAGGCACGTGTGGGGAATTTGGAGGTACGCTTAAATAAAAGCGAACAGGGCTTATTAGTCAAGTCCCTAGAGATACGACGGGTCCCTTATACGAGCCGGAGAGACCCCTTCTGGCCTAGTTGCAAGCATTGGTGCAGGCCTGAGATTAAAACTAAATATCGAGGACCTGGACACGGTGCAGCGTCCTAGAGCGAAGAATGACGACCCGCGACCCCCACCAATCAACGCACGCTTCACAAGGCAATCAGTGAGGGATGACCTGATCCAAAAGAGAAAAGTCAAGAGAGATTTCTCCACACGAGATATAGTTTGGCAGGAAAATGACTGCCACCAAATCTAACTAAGCGAGGAAATGACTGGGACTAACAGGCACCTCTATTGGCTGGCATGTCAGAAGAGGGCAACGGGGAAAATAAAATATGTCTGGTTCTCTGGTGGTAGAGTGCGATGCAGAAAAGAGGATGGGCACCAAGTGGTCTTCAACGATCAAGCTCATGTATGGATCATGTACCTGGATGTAATCGGCTGACTATTGAAGAAATCCTTGAACAAAATAAGACATACGGCATTTATTGTGAACCTAATATAAAATCCGCGACTTTATGAAAATTATTTCCAAAGTATATCTAAAGTATTACAAGATAATTATCCCACCGTCAAAGTAAAAAGGTATCAAACATTATTAATCGATAATATCAATGTCAAAGAACAGCAGGAAGTAATTACAAATTATCATGAAGGAAAAACGCAACATAGGGAAATCATCGAAACCTTTGAAAAATTAAAACGGCAATATTAGTTTCCCAATATGAAATATATAATCTCAGAATATATAAATCAATATATTATTTGCAAAAAAACCAAACACGATCGGAAACCGATTAAAGTTAAATATCATATAACTTCAACTCCTACTAAGCCTTTCGAAGAAACAATGATAGACGTATTATACTTTGAACAAAAGCCAATCTTCACCGCCATAGATTCGTTTTCAAAAAGGTTATTCGCACGAATACTAACAACAAGAATTGCTGCTCACATCAAGGCACCTACCCAGTTAAAGGTTAATATTTGTAACGCTTTTAGAGATTAACTAGAACACTATCCTAAGCCAAATTTAATAAGGATGGACAATGGAAAGGAAATGGACAATAACCTTGTCAAAAACTTCTTAGATAGTAATGGGATAGAAAAACATTACGGATCAACAAATCATCCTAAATATAAAATATAAAATAACTAACGAGGTAAGTTAGCTAATGTTAATGCACAATTTTCGTTTATTTTTCTCAATCTAAGGAGTTATTATTAGAAATTTATTTTCAGAATGGAACCAGAACTTAATTTGCTATTGAATGGTGAGCGGTTGTCTCTAGATCAACTCCACAGAATGCTGTTGGAAGAAGAGGAAGAAGAAAATGAACATCGCTAATCATAAGTCTTTAGACGAAGAAGCCATGGAGGAAACTGAGAGCGAGCAGAGTGGGGATGAAATTGAGGAAGATGAGCGGGTAAGAAACGTAAATGTTATTTACGGGAAAAACAAGTATCGGTGGAGTTTGGATATACTCAAAAAACAAGGGTTTCAGCGAAAAATATAGTGAAACATTTGCCTGGTCCAAAGGGTGAAGCACGTGAGGCACAATCTGCTATTGACGAATGGCGCTGCCTTATCACTGACTCGATTGTACTAAAAATTGTCACCCATACAAATCAAGAAATTCAAAGAAGGCTAGACTCCAATTTAGCCCTCCAATCATATCACGAACTTACAAACGAAGTGGAATTTAGGGGCTCTTTGGGACTCCTTTATTACTGTGGAGCTCAAAAGTCCTCAAAACGGTCAGTTGAAGAACTGTGGAATCCTCGAAAAGGTACAGCCATGTACCGAGCCACAATGAGTCAACATAGATTCCAGTTTGTCCTATCTTGTGTGAGGTTTGATGATAAAATGGATCGAACCGTTAGGAAAAAAAATAATAAATTTGCTCCAATAAGTGAAATTTGGGAAGTTTTTATCTCAAATTGTAAATCGTCTTACACACCTTTATAAGTTTTTTTCATCCTATAACTTTTTATTCGTAAAGGTCTTAATAATGTTTGCTGTATTGGATACTACGATTATTGTAAATGATAAATGAATAATTATTATTACTGTTAATTGGGCAGCTGTTATATTTAAAATTTTGATTAGTCTTAAATTATCATTGTAAAAAATATTGTTATTGAAATAATTCATATTAAATAAATTTCAATTGTATTTTTCAGCTTATTGGATAGTGTATATAAAAAATGAGCTCTCCAGGTCCATCGAAGGTGACTGACGATAATTCAGATGATGAATCAAGTCAAAAATCAGATGAAAGTCAAACATCAGAAGTAAAAAGTCAAAAATCCGATGAAACTAATGAAGAATTAGAGAAAAGCGATGATAAAAAAAACCCAGGAAAACATGTTCAGTTCACAGATCCATTAGTACAAAATAGGCCAAGAAGGGAAGTTAAAGGAAAAAACCCAACCCCCCAAAAAAAGCAACAAAAAAACAAAACAAAAAAAAACAGGATGATAAAAAATAAATAATACAGTTATCTTTAATTATTGTAATGTATAAGTTATTTTTTTTTTAAGATTTAAGATTTAAGAGCATAGCCAGTTCGAGCTACAATAATCTCATAAGCCCATAAGGATTATAAGCAGCTGCCGCCCATAACAAACCCTCTCCGTAAGTAACTATTTATTTATTTACTTAGGCACAATGCCTGTTTGCTCTAAGTGTAACAGCGCCATCTCTCGTGATGATAAAAATAATTTATCTTGCTCCAAATCCAATTTAATTTTTCACAGGCGGTGCAGTAGTCTAAGCGAAAAGGAGATAGAGGGCTTAAAATCTTCAAAAACACAATGGCTGTGTACTAAGTGCGAGCAGGCAAACAAAAAAATACAGAAGTAGGGGATAAACAAGCTTCCTGTAAAATAGCACAACCCTCACTAATGGAAATATTAGCTGCAATAAAACACTCCGATCAACACGTCCATGAGGAGATTAAAAAGATCAAGATCGCGATAGATAAATATGGATATTCCACATTTAAAATGAATAAGAGGCTCACATCTATCGAAAAACACTTAGAGGGGCAAACAAATATATTGAGGACATCGTAGAGGAAAATAAAACGCTCAAGGCACGTGTGGGGAATTTGGAGGTACGCTTAAATAAAAGCGAACAGGGCTTATTAGTCAAGTCCCTAGAGATACGACGGGTCCCTTATACGAGCCGGAGAGACCCCTTCTGGCCTAGTTGCAAGCATTGGTGCAGGCCTGAGATTAAAACTAAATATCGAGGACCTGGACACGGTGCAGCGTCCTAGAGCGAAGAATGACGACCCGCGACCCCCACCAATCAACGCACGCTTCACAAGGCAATCAGTGAGGGATGACCTGATCCAAAAGAGAAAAGTCAAGAGAGATTTCTCCACACGAGATATAGTTTGGCAGGAAAATGACTGCCACCAAATCTAACTAAGCGAGGAAATGACTGGGACTAACAGGCACCTCTATTGGCTGGCATGTCAGAAGAGGGCAACGGGGAAAATAAAATATGTCTGGTTCTCTGGTGGTAGAGTGCGATGCAGAAAAGAGGATGGGCACCAAGTGGTCTTCAACGATCAAGCTCATGTATGGATCATGTACCTGGATGTAATCGGCTGACTATTGAAGAAATCCTTGAACAAAATAAGACATACGGCATTTATTGTGAACCTAATATAAAATCCGCGACTTTATGAAAATTATTTCCAAAGTATATCTAAAGTATTACAAGATAATTATCCCACCGTCAAAGTAAAAAGGTATCAAACATTATTAATCGATAATATCAATGTCAAAGAACAGCAGGAAGTAATTACAAATTATCATGAAGGAAAAACGCAACATAGGGAAATCATCGAAACCTTTGAAAAATTAAAACGGCAATATTAGTTTCCCAATATGAAATATATAATCTCAGAATATATAAATCAATATATTATTTGCAAAAAAACCAAACACGATCGGAAACCGATTAAAGTTAAATATCATATAACTTCAACTCCTACTAAGCCTTTCGAAGAAACAATGATAGACGTATTATACTTTGAACAAAAGCCAATCTTCACCACCATAGATTCGTTTTCAAAAAGGTTATTCGCACGAATACTAACAACAAGAATTGCTGCTCACATCAAGGCACCTACCCAGTTAAAGGTTAATATTTGTAACGCTTTTAGAGATTAACTAGAACACTATCCTAAGCCAAATTTAATAAGGATGGACAATGGAAAGGAAATGGACAATAACCTTGTCAAAAACTTCTTAGATAGTAATGGGATAGAAAAACATTACGGATCAACAAATCATCCTAAATATAAAATATAAAATAACTAACGAGGTAAGTTAGCTAATGTTAATGCACAATTTTCGTTTATTTTTCTCAATCTAAGGAGTTATTATTAGAAATTTATTTTCAGAATGGAACCAGAACTTAATTTGCTATTGAATGGTGAGCGGTTGTCTCTAGATCAACTCCACAGAATGCTGTTGGAAGAAGAGGAAGAAGAAAATGAACATCGCTAATCATAAGTCTTTAGACGAAGAAGCCATGGAGGAAACTGAGAGCGAGCAGAGTGGGGATGAAATTGAGGAAGATGAGCGGGTAAGAAACGTAAATGTTATTTACGGGAAAAACAAGTATCGGTGGAGTTTGGATATACTCAAAAAACAAGGGTTTCAGCGAAAAATATAGTGAAACATTTGCCTGGTCCAAAGGGTGAAGCACGTGAGGCACAATCTGCTATTGACGAATGGCGCTGCCTTATCACTGACTCGATTGTACTAAAAATTGTCACCCATACAAATCAAGAAATTCAAAGAAGGCTAGACTCCAATTTAGCCCTCCAATCATATCACGAACTTACAAACGAAGTGGAATTTAGGGGCTCTTTGGGACTCCTTTATTACTGTGGAGCTCAAAAGTCCTCAAAACGGTCAGTTGAAGAACTGTGGAATCCTCGAAAAGGTACAGCCATGTACCGAGCCACAATGAGTCAACATAGATTCCAGTTTGTCCTATCTTGTGTGAGGTTTGATGATAAAATGGATCGAACCGTTAGGAAAAAAAATAATAAATTTGCTCCAATAAGTGAAATTTGGGAAGTTTTTATCTCAAATTGTAAATCGTCTTACACACCTTTATAAGTTTTTTTCATCCTATAACTTTTTATTCGTAAAGGTCTTAATAATGTTTGCTGTATTGGATACTACGATTATTGTAAATGATAAATGAATAATTATTATTACTGTTAATTGGGCAGCTGTTATATTTAAAATTTTGATTAGTCTTAAATTATCATTGTAAAAAATATTGTTATTGAAATAATTCATATTAAATAAATTTCAATTGTATTTTTCAGCTTATTGGATAGTGTATATAAAAAATGAGCTCTCCAGGTCCATCGAAGGTGACTGACGATAATTCAGATGATGAATCAAGTCAAAAATCAGATGAAAGTCAAACATCAGAAGTAAAAAGTCAAAAATCCGATGAAACTAATGAAGAATTAGAGAAAAGCGATGATAAAAAAAACCCAGGAAAACATGTTCAGTTCACAGATCCATTAGTACAAAATAGGCCAAGAAGGGAAGTTAAAGGAAAAAACCCAACCCCCCAAAAAAAGCAACAAAAAAACAAAACAAAAAAAAACAGGATGATAAAAAATAAATAATACAGTTATCTTTAATTATTGTAATGTATAAGTTATTTTTTTTTTAAGATTTAAGATTTAAGAGCATAGCCAGTTCGAGCTACAATAATCTCATAAGCCCATAAGGATTATAAGCAGCTGCCGCCCATAACAAACCCTCTCCGTAAGTAACTATTTATTTATTTACTTAGGCACAATGCCTGTTTGCTCTAAGTGTAACAGCGCCATCTCTCGTGATGATAAAAATAATTTATCTTGCTCCAAATCCAATTTAATTTTTCACAGGCGGTGCAGTAGTCTAAGCGAAAAGGAGATAGAGGGCTTAAAATCTTCAAAAACACAATGGCTGTGTACTAAGTGCGAGCAGGCAAACAAAAAAATACAGAAGTAGGGGATAAACAAGCTTCCTGTAAAATAGCACAACCCTCACTAATGGAAATATTAGCTGCAATAAAACACTCCGATCAACACGTCCATGAGGAGATTAAAAAGATCAAGATCGCGATAGATAAATATGGATATTCCACATTTAAAATGAATAAGAGGCTCACATCTATCGAAAAACACTTAGAGGGGCAAACAAATATATTGAGGACATCGTAGAGGAAAATAAAACGCTCAAGGCACGTGTGGGGAATTTGGAGGTACGCTTAAATAAAAGCGAACAGGGCTTATTAGTCAAGTCCCTAGAGATACGACGGGTCCCTTATACGAGCCGGAGAGACCCCTTCTGGCCTAGTTGCAAGCATTGGTGCAGGCCTGAGATTAAAACTAAATATCGAGGACCTGGACACGGTGCAGCGTCCTAGAGCGAAGAATGACGACCCGCGACCCCCACCAATCAACGCACGCTTCACAAGGCAATCAGTGAGGGATGACCTGATCCAAAAGAGAAAAGTCAAGAGAGATTTCTCCACACGAGATATAGTTTGGCAGGAAAATGACTGCCACCAAATCTAACTAAGCGAGGAAATGACTGGGACTAACAGGCACCTCTATTGGCTGGCATGTCAGAAGAGGGCAACGGGGAAAATAAAATATGTCTGGTTCTCTGGTGGTAGAGTGCGATGCAGAAAAGAGGATGGGCACCAAGTGGTCTTCAACGATCAAGCTCATGTATGGATCATGTACCTGGATGTAATCGGCTGACTATTGAAGAAATCCTTGAACAAAATAAGACATACGGCATTTATTGTGAACCTAATATAAAATCCGCGACTTTATGAAAATTATTTCCAAAGTATATCTAAAGTATTACAAGATAATTATCCCACCGTCAAAGTAAAAAGGTATCAAACATTATTAATCGATAATATCAATGTCAAAGAACAGCAGGAAGTAATTACAAATTATCATGAAGGAAAAACGCAACATAGGGAAATCATCGAAACCTTTGAAAAATTAAAACGGCAATATTAGTTTCCCAATATGAAATATATAATCTCAGAATATATAAATCAATATATTATTTGCAAAAAAACCAAACACGATCGGAAACCGATTAAAGTTAAATATCATATAACTTCAACTCCTACTAAGCCTTTCGAAGAAACAATGATAGACGTATTATACTTTGAACAAAAGCCAATCTTCACCGCCATAGATTCGTTTTCAAAAAGGTTATTCGCACGAATACTAACAACAAGAATTGCTGCTCACATCAAGGCACCTACCCAGTTAAAGGTTAATATTTGTAATGCTTTTAGAGATTAACTAGAACACTATCCTAAGCCAAATTTAATAAGGATGGACAATGGAAAGGAAATGGACAATAACCTTGTCAAAAACTTCTTAGATAGTAATGGGATAGAAAAACATTACGGATCAACAAATCATCCTAAATATAAAATATAAAATAACTAACGAGGTAAGTTAGCTAATGTTAATGCACAATTTTCGTTTATTTTTCTCAATCTAAGGAGTTATTATTAGAAATTTATTTTCAGAATGGAACCAGAACTTAATTTGCTATTGAATGGTGAGCGGTTGTCTCTAGATCAACTCCACAGAATGCTGTTGGAAGAAGAGGAAGAAGAAAATGAACATCGCTAATCATAAGTCTTTAGACGAAGAAGCCATGGAGGAAACTGAGAGCGAGCAGAGTGGGGATGAAATTGAGGAAGATGAGCGGGTAAGAAACGTAAATGTTATTTACGGGAAAAACAAGTATCGGTGGAGTTTGGATATACTCAAAAAACAAGGGTTTCAGCGAAAAATATAGTGAAACATTTGCCTGGTCCAAAGGGTGAAGCACGTGAGGCACAATCTGCTATTGACGAATGGCGCTGCCTTATCACTGACTCGATTGTACTAAAAATTGTCACCCATACAAATCAAGAAATTCAAAGAAGGCTAGACTCCAATTTAGCCCTCCAATCATATCACGAACTTACAAACGAAGTGGAATTTAGGGGCTCTTTGGGACTCCTTTATTACTGTGGAGCTCAAAAGTCCTCAAAACGGTCAGTTGAAGAACTGTGGAATCCTCGAAAAGGTACAGCCATGTACCGAGCCACAATGAGTCAACATAGATTCCAGTTTGTCCTATCTTGTGTGAGGTTTGATGATAAAATGGATCGAACCGTTAGGAAAAAAAATAATAAATTTGCTCCAATAAGTGAAATTTGGGAAGTTTTTATCTCAAATTGTAAATCGTCTTACACACCTTTATAAGTTTTTTTCATCCTATAACTTTTTATTCGTAAAGGTCTTAATAATGTTTGCTGTATTGGATACTACGATTATTGTAAATGATAAATGAATAATTATTATTACTGTTAATTGGGCAGCTGTTATATTTAAAATTTTGATTAGTCTTAAATTATCATTGTCATAAATTATCAGAAATATTTAAAAATATTAAAAAAATAGCTAAAATGAAAGAAGCAGAAAACGGAGTATCCAAATTTTTCATTTCATATGAAGGTATATGATTTCTACTAGACTAAATGAAGGGTTATTGCAACATATCCAAACAACTTAATCATCAAACAAGTAAAATATTTATTGTATTTATCTTGCTCACAATACTCATAAACAGAATAATTAGCAATTTATATATCAATAAAACTCCAGTAATATTAATATGTAACAATATAGAAATAAATATCACTTCACACAACATATTGATAACCTGCCACTACAGAAACTACCTGAGTAAACAAATCCTCTTATCTCTTTCTGCTATCACTGCAACATTGCCAAGCTATTTATTCTACATGCTTATTTTAAACTATTCAATACATGTTCAATCGCTTTTGAGTTCAAAGATAAACGTTTACCATAAAAATGGAAAGAAACAATATAAACTCCATGACCATTGACTACATAAATTGCTTAACTTGGAATGCTCGATCCATAAAAATAAGTTATTAGAATTAAAAGAATTTATTTCTACTAACAACCCCCACATATTATCAGTTACAGAAACCCATATATCCAAACTAGACAAAATCTCTATCACAAATTATAAAATTTACAGATCAGATCGTAATCATAATGGTGGCAGAGTTATGTTGATCATTCATAAATCACTGAAACACAGATGCTGTCCAATGCCAACTTTAAAATACATTGTCATCAGATTCCTCACTGATGAAGAAACCCGAAAAAAATGGGTTCAAGTTGTAAGGAGAGAAAAGTGGGAGCCATCTAAACACAGACGTTTATGTTATGTATATTTAAAAGAAGAGGATTTTGATAGGTCTCCATTCTATAATAAACTGAAAAAAGGTGTAGTCCCTTCAATTTTTTATGCTTTCTCTGAACATTTAAAACCTAAACTTTCTCAGTTACCTATATTTTCTACTGTAAGCATAACTACTCTACTTACATGAAAGTTTCTTATTCCACTCAACTTTTTCTGTTATAGAAAAGGAAACTGGTTCAACGAAATGAGACGACTTCTGTGAATAGTCGTTCACCGAGTAAGAAGAGACTAAAAAAAATGTTGGAAAGCTCCAGGTTAAATGTGCAAGACCTCACAACTCGACTAGATGAAATGAAATCCGAACTGAATATTGCAACATGTTCTTTGAATGACATGACAGATTCTGTAAATTCAATCAAGAAAAATTTAGTTGAGTCAAAAAAACAAGTCAGAATTTTGCAGCAAAAAACAAGAAGATACAATAAGAAACATTTCACATTGAAAACTATAATTTCTCAGTTGAAAGAAAAGAGTTTACTGGCTGATGAATATGCAGATATGCTTTCAAGTTTGTCAAAAACGTCGATAGCTCTTTATAATAGACAGCAGATCAAGAATAATAGTCCAAAATTGGTGAAGATGTACAATGACAGACTGAGAGCATTTGTAATCACGCTTAATTTTCTATCACCCAAAGCGTATGATTTTGTCCGAAACCAGTTCAACACCTGTTTGCCCCACCGTCGTATAGTTTTTAGGTGGTATTCCACGGTTGATGCATCTGCTGGGTTTAGTGTTGAAGTTCTGCAAGTCTTGGAGGAAAAATGTAAAAAAAGTCTGTTGCTCTTCAGTTTGATTTTCGATGGAATGGCAATAAGAAAACGCGTAGATTGGGATGGGTCTCAGTATCATGGTTACGTGGATTTGGTGTGTAACGTAGATGATGATGAAGCTCCTTTAGCCCATGAAGCCCTCGTGTTTTATCTTGTGGGGTAAATTCACCTTGGAAAGTTCCAATTGGTTATTTCCTTATTAATAGTATTACTTGGGAGCAGCTGCATAACTTAATACGTACGACATTGGACCATTTGAGGAGAATCAGTGTCACTGTCACATCCATTACTTGTGACGTAGCATCTCACCACGTAACAATGTTGAAGAGAACGGGTTTCAATTTTAACGAGCCTTGCATACTTAATATCAAGTGTACAGCCAATGTTAAAGGAGATCGTGTAATCGCTTTTCTAGACCCATGCCATCTTCTAAAGCTCGTGCAAAACACTCTTCATGACTACTGTAATTTAATAGATGGTTGTGGCCGTAAAATCAGTTGGAAGTACTTCGAGCTACTACACGACTTTCAAAATCAAGAAGGATTAAAATTAGGGAAAAAATTGAGTAACTCCCACATTTTTTATGGGAACAATAAAATGAAAGTTAAATTAGCTACCCAGCTGTTCAGTAACTCAGTTGCCGATGCAGTCCAATACTGTTTGATAAATAAAGTGGATGGTTTTGAAGAGTGTGAAGGAACCATGTATTTTGTGAGGATGTTCAATACTCTATTCGATACACTCAACTCCAGGAATAGGCAAACGAGCGGGTCCAAGCAAGCTTTGAATCCACTCAATATTGAAAGTCTTTTTTTTCAGAAGCCAAAAATTATTTGACAAGCCTCAAGAATATAGTCGGCACACCTATTATAAACACCGGACGTAAATTAGAATTCCTTGGGTTTCTTCTGGGCATGGAAAGTACGGTTGTTTTTTACAATATATAAGTTGAGGAAAAACATATGCTCAAGTACTTCCCAACATACAAAGTTTTTTTTATGTTAAGAACGTTTTTTTTCATATATACGAGCTAGAGGAGGAAGAAATAATAACCCGAGCTGCAAGGAGTTCAAGTACAACTTCAGAGCGATCCTTGTACATAAACAGTTGCACGAATTTTCTGCCTCGAGCCAAAATGCTATTCCTCTGGACAAAATTAATATTTTGGCCATTGGACCGAAAGCAGCGTGTCCAATCACTGAAATAAATCGGACTTCCTCAAGAAATAAATTACTAGAAGAAGAAGAACTGGGGACTGGTGAGTTTGTTTATGCAAACCTAATGTTATGATTATGCATACTCCTCCCATAATTTCTTTATAAGAATACAGTTATAAACCTTGAATTATTTTTATTTCATTGTACAACACGATTTGGATGAGGATATTTCTCAATATTTTACAAATGACCCTCCCGTTACGGATGTACATGACATACCTGATTATTTAGCTGTCGATGCTACCAAGATCTCAAACATGCCACAAAATGTTATAGAATACATTTCCAAGTACCTATCTAATTGTCCATGTCCATTATTTATTGATTTGTTTATTTTACAAAGAATTTTGAATAAGGATAACAATTTATTATTAATAATAAACGCATTACCTTATTTATAATAAGTACATTATTTTAATCATATTGTTACCTAATATGTCATTCAGATTTTCACGCTACGATTTATTTCTATTACAGGATTTATAGTGAGAAGACTGAATTTAACATTAAAATGTGAAGAATGTTTGAGAGCTGTAGAATCAAACCCGAACGCCATTGGAAATGGACGACTTATTGCAATAAAGGACCGAAGGGGGTTGATCCTACCAAGTGATGTCACTAAAATTTGTAAAATAAGTGAAAAATTGTTTAGGTAGATGTCCAAGCATAAAAGACTCTCACCCAAGTCGGAGGCTTTCGCATCACTCCTAATAAAGCATTGCATTGGCAGAAACTTTTTTCCTAATGTAACACATTTTCTAGATGAGGAGTCTCACTACTCATCGATCATCTCTGCAGTGGGAATATTATATTTAAAAACTAGAACTAGTTAGTTCTATGTTCTGTGCTAGACATCAATCCTATAATCTCAAATCCGGATGAAATAAAATCTGCTATAAAAAATTTAACTTCTGTAATCAAAAGATCAGCCCATCTAGCAATCCCCAAAAGCTACGCTGCTACCCACACAGATGAATTCTCCAAATAAATAAAACATATGATAAAACTAATAAACAAATATAAGTGTAGAGCTCAAACCCTTTCTACAACTATCATAAAAACATTCCCCAGCAAATCAACAGATCTAATTCGTCTGAAACTGAACCTCCAATTGGGCTAAAACTCTGAAATCATTTGAATTCGTCTGAAATCTGGTGATAAACCCTTCTGGAAAATCCACAAGATTTTTACGAAAGCCAAACCGAACATTCCCCCATTAAAAATAGATAATAATAAATATATATTTGATACAAAACAAAAACTTTCATGGATTGCCGATCATTTTGGGAATATCCAAAACTCACCAAACACCTTACCCACAATAGATCATAAATATAAAGTGAAAAAAACTGTAAACTATTATATATCAACCAGACCGGAACAAAACAACTTTAAACATACCTCACCCCAAGAAATCGCAAAATTAATAAAATCCTTAAACATTAACAAGTCACCCGGACCCGATAATATTCCATCAATATTAATAAAACACCTCTCCAAGAAAACGATAATACATATTACCAAAATCTTCAATAACTGCCTCAGATTAAATTATTTCCTAAATATTTGGAAAAGAGCAAAAAGACTACAATAATTAAAGGAAAACTACAATAACTAATAAAAGACTACCGGAAGCATTTTGCAAAACTAACAAATATCTGAAAGAATGGAGACTGAATACAAATACTGACAAAACCGAAGCTATACTTTTCATAAAACGAAGACCTATACTCCCCTCTATCACACCATTCAACAATCATCTCAATAATAAACTGAATGGCGCCTGCAGAATAATATATAAAATGTATCCGTACTTCAACAAAAAATCAAAACTATCTGAAAAAAATAAGAAAACATTATATAAGGGAGTCATGAGGCCCATGATAACTTACGCATGGCATGCCCAGTCTGGAGTTTAGCTAGCAAAACACACAGTAACAAAATACAGATCTTCCAAAACAAATGTCTATGAATCATAAAAAACTATCCAATATATACTCAAATCACCACAATGCACAAAGAACTGGACATCCCAACAATAGACAAATTCATACACCAACAAACCCTCAGATTCTTCACCTCATGCCAACTATCAGACAACACACTCACACAAGAAATAGGAAATTATACAAAAACCCTCCTACCACCCTCTCCTGGGTGGTTATAAAGATTTTCAGCGATTTTCCTTTGGGAGCTTCACTCCCTTAACTGGTCCTAGGAGACATCGCCTTGACGTGGTGGACGAGCTCGCTCGTACTGAGAATGTCTCAATCGCTCTTCTTTACTTCTTTTCTTTTCAAGTCTGTTTTTTACATTGGTCATAGAGACTGTGCCTGTTGTCAGCGACTTTTTGTTATGATCAAAAGATGAACATATGAAATCACACCAAGCCGTGGAATGTGGTTGCAGCAGACATAATGACCCATTGCCATGTTCAAGAAGTGTTTTTTTTTACCTACTGGTATTAGTCAGCACCTTTACTAAGTGGACTGAAATAATCCCAAAATGTTGGAATAAAGTATATCATAGTTACTTAATAAAAGTATATAAAGGAGAACAGCTCTTGAAGAAAATCTGGCAATTTATCAAGAAACAAAGCCTAAAGTTGTAATCAAAGATGTCACTAAAAAGTTGAACACGGACTACAACAGGCCATGAAGGGTCTGGGTATCGACCACATTGTTTTTTACCCTGTAGTTGTGGAAATCAAAAATTAGTCGTGTTATTTTTTATGTGCAAAAGACTAATGTGTTTTTGATTGAAGTTTCTTTCAAAAGATTTGCTTAGAAAGAGACATTTTGATCTTGAATTATTATGTAAAAAAAAAAAAAAAAAAAAACACAACATGAAGAGTCTTGGGTTAAGTACGTACTGAGTTAGGTAGAGATGGCACTGTTTCTAAGACAACAGTAGTGCAGGGAGGTAATTCGTCCCAGAGCACGGATCCTAAAGTATACCTAAGTATACCCGAGTTAAGTGCCAGGGCCTGGCAGGGATAGAGCTTAATCCTATCTATATTGTAAACAACTCCCAGATCCTATATAAGGAGGATTATTGAATGAAGAAAGTCAGTTATAACAATTCTCTCGTAGAGTATGTTTCTAAACCTTTTCCTTTTTTTTTATTATTTTTGGTGCAACCTCGTTAATTGGTGC
This sequence comes from Troilus luridus, assembly GCA_964056705.1. Taxonomy (NCBI): domain Eukaryota; kingdom Metazoa; phylum Arthropoda; class Insecta; order Hemiptera; family Pentatomidae; genus Troilus; species Troilus luridus. Next base: position 141,761,016 of record OZ057412.1, read on the forward strand.
CGAAACCCGGGACCGCCCGGTATATGGTCAATAGTAAGTGGAACCAAAGTGAAATTTTTTTCTCCTAGTTTCGTGTGAATCCTGAGCAGACATGACTGGAGATAGCATATTGCGACCGGCTACATTGAATTTGACTGAAGGTAATGGGAACAACGCATTGGCCTGGATAAAGGTCAAAGTAGCGACGGCCCAGGAGCTGCGTAAGGATGTGTCCAGCCTGAGGGAGTTCACCGGTGAGATAGGTGAGCTGAATCATTTTATTAAGGGCGGCGACCGCTTCATAACAAGATTAACGGCGAAAGAGGCCAAAGGCTTAGTAGACCCGCGTGATGCCAAGTCCCTGAGAGCTAATCTCATCGGCAGGGTCAGAAGAAGTATTCTGAACTTAATTCAAGCAGACGAAGAAACCCCTTGGGAATTAGTGAAGGAAAGGCTGAAAAAGGCGTTCGGCGGAGGAAGATGGACAATAGAAGAAGACATTTACCAAATGTTTTGCGAAAGGAAGCAAACCCGCCAGACACCGGGACAATTCGCGGCTAACATGTTAGCACGGTACCATAAGCTGAATGAAAAGATGCGAGAAATTGTATCAGCGGAGGAGACGACCGCGCGCATGATATTCTTGTCCACAGTGTGGAAAGTACAGTTGGCATGACAGATAGGGAAGAAGGAGCGTTTCCCAGTTGAGAAGACGTTCCTCGAGTGTGCCCAGAATCTTGTGGACACAGGGGCGCGAGAAGAGGAAAGCAAGCAGATGGAAGTGGACGAACCACAGTGGACCAAGGTCTCGGTGAGTCGACCGAGAGTCCCTTCAACCCCCTTTAGGAGAGCGATCATCAGAGAGAGACCGTGCTTGCGTCATCAATAATGTAGCAGGTAAGCGAAAGAATTGGTTGCCTATAATTAAGACAAAAGGTGAAGTGAAGTGCCTCGTGGACACAGGGAGCTCGAGCACCCTGCTGTCAAAAATAGCGGCGGAGAGTTTGTGCGATAAGGGGAATGCAAGTGTAGGTTACAAACATTAGGAGGGCCATGTTAGGTGATAGGCGAGGCGGACATGGGGTTGAGCGATTGGGGGAAAACAGGAGCAAGGTTACAAGTTCATGTAGTAGAGAGCATGCCCAGGGAATATCAGGTCATAGTGGGGTGCGACTTGCTAGAGAGGGTAGGCGCGAAGGTAGAAAATAAACAGGGCAGGTGGTATGTTCAAATAGGGGGTAGGGCATACGCTTGTCACTGCACTGTTAGAGGCTCTCGGGTTGGGGCCGTGAATAGGGTAGTAGAGTGGAGGAAGCTATTGTTAAATGAATTTCGGGACATATTTTATAAGGAAGGGGGGATATTAAGCGTCACAGGAAAGACAGTGCACGAAATTCCTTTAAAACAAGAGAAGGTGACTTATGTAAAGGAAAAACGGTATCCTCAAGCCCTGAGACAACATATCCGGGAAGAGTTGGAGGAGTTGAAAAGGCAAGGAATCATAGTTAATAGCTCTTCCCCGTTTAATAGCCCCTTGTGGGCAGTGAAGAAGAAAAGCACAACAGATCAAGAGAGATATAGAGTAGTTGTGGACTTCCGGCAGTTAAACGAGAATACTAAAGATGAAGCCTACCCAATCCCTCGTTTTGATGACATAATAGACAGACTTAGCGGGGCTACCATGTTTAGCTTACTTGACTTGAAAGCCGGGTATCACCAGATCAAAATTCACCCTAGAGATCAGGCGAAAACGGCTTTCACGTTCGAACGGGGTCATTACGAGTTTACGAGAATGCCATTTGGACTGAAGAATGCGCCGCTCACTTTTCAACGACTGATGAATGAGTTCCTTAGAGATATTGACGAAGGGATTTGTCAAGTCTACATGGACGACCTTCTGGTATTCAGTAAATCAGAGGAAGAACACGAGCGACATTTGAGACAGGTGTTTACGAGAGTAAGGGAATTCGGGTTGAAACTATCCCCGGAGAAGTCTGTTTTGGGCTTGGCCGAAATAAATTGTTTAGGTCACACGGTGTCGAGTAAAGGGGTTAAGCCGGATAGGTCCAAAGTGGAGGCGATCACCAGGATGGCAGTACCGCGGGATGTGAAAGGCATAAGGAGACTTTTAGGGGCTTTGAATTATTATCGGCCATTTGTACCGGACATGGCGCGTTACTTGGTACCCATTAATAATCTCCTGAAAAAGGGGGCGCGGTTAGTCGTCACACCGAGTATGGAGCACCTGAAGGAGGAACCTGTTCTAGCATTCCCCGACTTTACGAAGCAGTTTACGGTGACTACGGATGCCAGCGAGTATCCCTTGGGTGCAGTGTTATCCCAGGAGTATGATCGCGGGGAACAGCCCATAGCGTACGCGAGCAGAAGATTGTCGGAGGCCGAAGCAAGATAAAGCGCGTTGGAGAGGGAATTGTTATGCATTATATGGGCGGTTGACCATTTCCGGCCATATCTATTCGGAAGGAGGTTTAAGGTCCAGACGGATGACAGGCCACTACAGTGGGTTGGACAGTTGAAAGAGTCGTCGGCTCGATGGAAAGAGAGGTTAAGCCAGTATTCTATGGACGTCATATAAAAACCCGACAAGGAGAATGTTGTCGCCGACTGGTTGTCGCGGGCACTGATGGTAAATGCAATAGAAGAGGATGTCGCGGGGCCATCAAGAGATATACGTCAATTTCTTCAAGATTGGTCACCCGATGGCGAAGGGGAGCAGGATGCGACAGAGGTGGAGAGGGAAGAGTCACCATTGGACGGAGACGGCTCTACAGATGACAGGCCACGGGAGCTAGAGGAAATTGACGAAATCATTAATGATAAGCCGCGACAGGTAATCTGGAGGACCAAGACAGCAGGTATGCTGTCCATTGAGTACTTCCGTTATGGGCGGTCACGTGTTAACGTGATTTCATCACAACCTGGAGTCCGGTTAGATCTCGTTTGCAAAGCCCTGAAGGATGCGTCAAAACCTGCCCGGACACACCACATATATGTGGGGAACGCCACAATATGGGAGAAGATCAAACAGGCATGGAGAACGGATCAAATTCCGGACCAAATTTTCGTTCGGTGCAGGGTTCTGGTTGAAACCATCAGAGACGAGGAACGGCAGAAAGAGCTGACCGGGGCTTACCACCAGGGAAAGACGAATTACCGAGGGGTCAGCGAGACTTTACAGGCGCTAAAAAGACGATATTATTGGGCAGGTATGCGACGAACTGTTCAAGAAGTTATTGGGGCGTGCGAGATCTGTATGGCAACGAAGTATGACCGACACCCACCACAAGTCGTACAAGAAGAGACACCAACGGGCGATCGACCACTAAGAGATTTGCAAGTGGACACATTCACCTGGAGGGGGTTTACATGGTTAACGGTCGTTGACATCTTCAGTAAAATAGCCATGGCTCAGCTTATACAAACAAAAGAGGCAGCGTCGACCTTGGCAGCACTACGAACATGGTTTATGTTCTACGGGGTACCGGATCGTATTACATCCGATAAAGGGAGGGAATTTGATAATTCAATCCTTAGCGAAGAAATGCGGAAGCTGGAGGTGAAGTGGCATTTCAACACGCCTGGACACCCGAAGGGTAGGGGAGCAGTGGAGCGGCTGCATAGCACGCTGAGTGATCACCTCAGGATCTACCACATTGAACAGGAGTTAACCCCGGACGTAGCAATGCGGAAAGCCGTTGCGGCCTATAACCATTTGATTCACTCGGCAACAGGGTTTTCTCCATTCGAAGTGTTGTTCGGAGTTCGAGGGCCTAGTCGCGATTGCGAGGGTACTGTGGGGAACGATTCGACAGCCCGCGATATCATGGTCAATCACATGCAAGTGCGGGGGTCTTGGGAAAAAGTACGGAGGAAAATTGCAAAAGAGAAACGAACCAGGGTTGCTAGGGAAAACGCACAGGTACGCGATTGCACGGGGGAGCTAAAAATTGGGAATATTGTGTACCGGCGGATTGGGTCGAACAGGGGTAAGGAACCGAGGAGATACGAGGGACCGTTTCGAGTTGTTGTCATACGGGAACACAATGTGGTCACCATAGAAAGCGTAGGGGACCCAAGGAGACGACGGACGGTTCACATTGAACAGCTTAAGTTTCCCTTGGGATCTGGAGTGCCTTCGCCTGTGCAAGCGGAGGAAACGTGATAAGCAGAGGTTGTTGTTATTATGGTTTTTTTTTGTACACAGGAATGTACCATTTTCTTTTGTGTTTGTATTATATATTGACTCTGTGTATAAACAAGAAAGTTGCCTTTTTTTTTCTTTCCCTGTGAAAAATGTATTTGTTGGGTTTGGGAGGTGTACTGGTGTACAGGAGTGAACTCTGTTACTTGCCCGGACTGGTCACCTCTTTTAGTTTCCAAAAGTGTCTGGAAACTGGAGGGGGGGAGTTAAGTGCCAGGGCCTGGCAGGGATAGAGCTGAATCCTATCTATATTGTAAACAACTCCCAGATCCTATATAAGGAGGATTATTGAATGAATAAAGTCAGTTATAACAGTTCTCTCGTAGCGTATGTTTCTAAACCTTTTCCTTTTTTTTTTATTATTATTTTTGGTGCAACCTCGTTAATTCCCGTTTCTGCACATAAACTAAGGATAGTGGTAAAAAAGTGTGTAAAAGCAGAGTTGTTTTTGTTGTAACACCCTAAGGAGGAAGGTTAGAGGGTTGAATAGTTTTTTATTGTTTCTAGTTTGTGGAAAATAGTTTGTTTGGATTTGTATATATGCAACAGTGACCCAGAGTAACCAAGTAGATGTTGAAATAATAATAAGAATTGTATCTGCCAACCGGTGCTACTTTGGTCTGAGGAAACGAATATGGATGTAGTAGTAATGACTGAGAAAAAGAAGAAAGGTAACGGTAAAGAGATCATGGGGGAGTACGTACACATGTGGAGTGATGTTGACAGAAGCACAAGAGCCAAGGCTACTTCTAGAGACAACACACCAGAATATGAAGCTCTTAATTAAGGATATTATTAGTGAAAGACTAATAAAAATTAATTTGACTTTATATGGGAAAGAAGTTGTGGTAATAGGAGCTTATGATGCAAATAGCCACAAAAAAGAATATTTTTGGAAAAGCGATAACAAATTATGTGAAAATAACACAACTTCTTAGCACCACAATAAACACAAAGGAATACGACACAGAGAATTTAAATCAGCATTTAAATATTGCCTGCATCTCATGACTAACACTCCAATCCTAGCATATCCCGATTGGAAATCAAAATACATTTTAATATGTGATGCATCCAAAAAAGCAATTGGCGCAGTTTTAAGTCAAATAAATTCCCAGAACATACGATAGCTTATGCATCCAGGGTCATTCCTACATAAGGCGGAAGAAAATTATAGTACCAAAGAAAAGGAACTTTTAGTATGGGCAACTCAACATTTTAAGTCCTACTTATTTGGTTAGCGATATCTTTTACTGACTGGTTTAAGTCTCTAACATGGGTTTTTAACATGAAAAATGGAAACAGTCGAATTATGAAATGGATATGGAAACTTAAAGAATTCAAATTTGATATCAGAATTATGAAATGGATACGGAAACTTCAAGAATTCGAATTTGATATCAAACATATTCAAGGCAAAACTAATCACATTGCATACGCTTTATCTAGAAATACCAACTTACATCATACAAATTATATTATAAAACAATGTCATTATGTCAAATTAACACGTCTAGAGACTAAGCACCAGAATATGAAGCTCTTATAGCACAACTAGAACAATTACAAAACCCAAATAGCGACCAAAGCACTTATTGAACAATTAGAGCAATTTCATTATTTAACTACATATTGAAGAAATATACATAAGTAAATAAAAAATAAAATGTTATAAGAGAAAATACATGTAAATATAACAAAAACGTGATAATCTTAGTTTTATGTGAAACAGTATTTATCAGAATTGACTAATATGTATAAAAGGAGTAAAACAAAACAAAACAAAACAGAATAATATGAAATTCAATATTTTAAGCTTATCTCACTATAGTCCAATTAGCAACAACTCCTAACTCGAAGGGACTTCACTAGACTAGGAAGCTATTGTTGTCACACTTAGAGGGATAAAACCGTGATCTTCATTCCTTAAAAGTTGGAGATTTTTTTTTATTTTTTTTTTAGCATTACACACCTATCATAAACAATTAAATATTACTACTCTAAACTAATTATACTTTTAAGTAAGATATTGAATGGTATGTTTTGTTTTAAGTTCTAATAACATTCCATTAAAATGTATTTCATGATTTATGGTCAGAACCTAGCATTTGCATTTTTACTAATAATTGTTTAAGCATTCATCATGTAGGATTTTCATTATAGAATTCATTGGAATAATAGTGAAAACATAAGGGATATAACCCTAATATCCCCTATACCGGAAATGGCCATGCGGATGATTAAAAAAATTAATCTATGTTTTACTCAGCAAATACATTTTTGTTTCTTCATAAATAATCATAAAAATAAGCAGTGTAAAAACATCAATAGTTATAAAATAATAGAAACCAAAATCAAAACTATTCTAAATCTACACAAAACATGGCACAGGAGTAACGTTTCCAAAAGTTAATCATTTCTTTCCCTTTACAATGATGAAACATTTTTGGTTTGTTTTTTCCAGCTTCTTTTAACCGGAAGGTACAACAGTTATGTCATACATAGAAGAAATATATATGCTTTTGTTCAGAAATTCAATGAACAACAAATATTAACTTTTGCAAACATACCATTTTGAATACAGTATACAGTAAGCTGGTTTCTTCTAAAAATATTCAAAAAGCCAATTATTGTTTCGCTTGTACAGAACCAAATAATAAATTTGTACCTTTATAGTTATTTGAAAACTTCAAACTTCGATTATCTGAAAAACAGACAAAAATTAATACACTTCTTTTAATGAAACAATAGAATAACATAAATAAAATTACTATGGAATTTTAAAGAAAAAAAATTATACATCAGAATCCAAGTACATAGTACTTTAGTAGTCTATCTATTTATCTCTGACGTTGCTATGGTCCTTGAAGGACCTTGGCCTCCTCACCAATTCTCCTTCACTCAGAGTGATCCTCAGCAGCTCTTCTTCATCTTCTCACTCCCAGAAGCTGTAGGTCAGCCTCAACATCTTCACATTTTTCATATTTCTCTAAAACTGCATTTGGTGTTGTTCCAGTTATGACAACATCGTCGGCAAAAGCAAGGTGTTGAGGCACTTTATTATATATGCAACCGTCCGTTCTTATTCACATAGTCCTTATGATCATTTACAAGGCCATGTTAAACAAGACTGGGAACGAATGGGGAAGTCCGCAGGCAGTTCTCCTTGGACCTTGACCCAGCATCTGCTATGTTGTAAGATCATCCTTATCAACCTGATGTGTCTCAGGGGACTTAGCCTAAGGCCTAGGCACTTAGGTTTTCATTGACCTCATTTCTTGGGATACTGTCGTATGCCTGTCTGTAGTTGATGAAAAGGTGGTGCAGGTCAACAGTACTTTAGTAGTAGCACATACAATATGTCTGACCATCAAATTTAAAATAATTGAACTTACTATATCTACTTCCAACAAAACAACATGTATTAGAAAAATTAAAGTTTAATAAATATTTTATCTATGTATAGCAATAATTCATCAAATTTAAAATAGATTGTCACATGAGGACAGAGAAGGATTATTAAGAGGTAAGTAAAGTACTTACAATGAGGTAAACCATTAACAGATGACTATCATTTAGTTCAGACTTAACAAGACTATTGAGTAAGCTATAGGGATCTGAGAGATGTAAGTACAGAAAAACTACTATGGAAACCCATCACTCATTTTTAGCATTTTTTGTGCGCTTGTTTCTTTCTGCTAAATGACATCTCTTTAACCCCCCAAAGCCTAGTGTGACGTTTATGTCACAAAAGAAAGTATCCCGGGTTTACCATCCCCCTTTATCTTTTATTATTGTTAAGGGTGAATTTCCATTGCATCGACCTGCAAGGGGCTCTGACAGTCAGTTTATTGCAAATTTTTTACATTATTTTTCTCGAGTTCTGTATCACTATAAGAATAGAAAAATGTAAAGAAAAGCAAATATTTTTCAAAAAAAAATAATTCCCGGTTTTGGAGGGTTCAATACTTAACAAAACAAAATTAAAACATTGCTCAAAGATAAATACCTCTTTTCAATATATTATACTGGGATGATAATCTTTTGAATATCACATAAAAAATTGGATGTTCAATTATCGACTGCAGGCTCAAATTTTCCATGAGTGAATCATTTTTATCTACTTCAATAAATGCTTTGGACCCATACTTCTCCAGTTTTAATAAAACTAGAATGTCATCTTTATCAGTTTCCAAATACGGCTTCAACAGTTTTTTCAAGTTCAGATCACATTTTTCAGAATTAACATATTTATCTAAGACATTTGAAATCAAATCTTCTTCTGGAACCCTAAAATAGATAACATACATTAGTAATTGTATTGACAGGGTATTATGCCTATGCTACTGATTGCAATAAAACAACATTTTTATAATAGATTTGCATTAAGAAGAAAGATTTCTAAAGTTTGACATTATAACTTGTTATAAGTTAATACAAACACATAATTTCTACTATTCCAAACAGATCTAGCTGTGTCATAAGTCTTGTAATGGTCAGGACAACAGCCTACTAAGATGGCGGGTTTGCAGCCCAACAGATGGGCTTTCAACATATGATTTATAAATCTTAAGGCTTTTAAAATACTTACCTTTCATCGACAATTGAAAACATATCTAATTCTGGAAAAATCCATTCTATTTTCCAAAATAACTTATCACTTTTCCAGTGATAGTAAGTTGTATTTTTCCTATGTCTACTGAAACTTTTTGGTAGATAATTTAGGTCTATATTCCTCTTACTAGCTGCAGTTTTAATTTTCATACGAGCCTTAAAAAAAAAATGGGAGGTATTAATGCTTATATATAGAGAACACAGTGCTTTAAATACTTTAATTAAGCTTTAATTAAAGCACAGGCCGAGGCCTGTAGGTCTAATAGATTCTGAGTTACACCCCTTGGTCATTTTTTCCTAATAGTCCCAATATATGCCAGCGGCCAGGTATTTGAGGGTTGCAAAAATTGAAGAGAGTTGCATTTTTTATATGTTGTAAAGGCATGCCTGAGTAGTGTATATCCAAGTTTGCAACCGAAAAAACGGATGGGAAAACTTTTGGTGCCCTGAAAAACCTTGGGGAGATTGGGTGGCTCCCCCCCTCCATAGTAGTGCCTACTAGTACTACCATTATTTTTGTATAAGTAATTTACAAGTAAGTATTTATAATTTACAATCAACAAGCTGTTTTAGATCGATTCGTGGTGTAAAAGGTCATTTTCTTAAAACACCCACTTCCCCGATTTTCCTTTTTTTAATTAACAAGAGAATTATAACACCTACAGGCCTCGTTATATGCTTAAATTAAAGATAACTAAATTTACTACAACTCCATTTCACTTGACTTTCATCGTAGGACGTAACTCAGAATCTATTACAACAACAGGCCTCGGTCTGTGCTTAAATTAAAGCTAATTAAATATACTACTACCTTGAGTTTTATCATAGAATCACTCCTTCGGCCGATGCTCCTCATGAAAAAGGACCAAAACTTAAAATTTGGACTTTTTGGAAAAATAGACCAATTTTCAAAGGGGCGTAACTCAGAATCTATTAGACCTACAGAGCTGTGGTTGGATTCAAATTGTAGAAAATTTAATCTACTTTACAAATGGTTACCCATAGTTTTTTTTTTTAAATGCACCGATCAGGAGATACAGGCCAAAAACTGAAATAACTCCGAAAACTTCGAGGTTATTTGGCCACCAAAAGTTTTCCCGTCTATTTTTTTGGTAGCAACCTTGGATTTCCACTAGTCAGACATGGCCTTACAACATATCAAAACTGCAGCTCTCTTCAATTTATTGCGACCTTCAAACACCTGGTCGCTGGTCTAAGAAGCCACCTTTGGATTGCCAAGGTCTCTGAATCCTACATTGCCCTAGTTTACAAATTTGATTATCATCATACTTCTTTTCAGGGTATAGTTGGTTGCATGGAGCTTTAAATGATAGAGGCATTGAATTTTTGAAAATTTGTGTATTTATCTGCATGGATTTCACTACAGAGAGATCAAACACATTAGGTATACCTTCAAAGGGAGGTAGGTTTCTTCATCCATCCTCCTACCTGAATCCCTTGGGACAAAGTTTTAAAAGAATAGCACATATACAACATGTGCCAAATGGCATTTGTATAATTTCTTAAATAAAAACTTACTTATTATTAAGTATATAATATTTTAAAAATGACCAACCATGCTGTAAAAGTTTGATTTTCTCAAGCCTTTTCCTTTGTTCACAATACCATCTACTGATCTGGTAGCATCTTCTAACAACAGATAATCTGGAATCAAACAAGATGATAGGAAATTACACTAGACCTCCAAATTAGTAATTGATTGAAAGTCCATATTAAAAAATATTGAAAATTAGAACAAATTTAATAAGGATAATGCAAAAATATTAAATAAATCTTAATTAAATAAATATAAAAATCATGACTACGAAGATAACATTTCAATTTGACAGCTTAATTCATCCAAAGGTATAACTTAACTAGAATACTTTAACATATTGGAGGAAGACTAATGATCATTCTTACAAACAGATCCTAGCATTCTCTGCAAAATTGCTCTTTCAAAACTGTCAAGCAGGTTGATGCTTGTATTAGGAGACCATGTTTATAAACCTTGAACAACTACTGGGCTTACAATAAAATTAACTAGTACAGCATTAATTTGGCCATACTGCTGACATGGTTGCTTTTAATTTATTAAAAATTAATTTTTGTAATTTATTTTAAAAAGTGCAAATAAAGACCGGAAATGCTTTTTATTATTCCTTCTCGACATTACTAAACTCACGTCTTTTGTCCCAAAATCTAAAAATCAGAATTTATAAAACCAACATCCTTCAAAACTTTTACTTTACAGATGTGAAACTCGGCCGCTAATGCTGAAGGATGAACGTCTTAAGGTATTCAAAAATAAGGTGTTGCGTAGAATATTCGGTCAAAAAAAAGATGAGACCATTGGAGAATTTAGGAGATTAGACAACACAGAATTACGAAGCATGCACCCAGTTAATATTATTCAAATGATGGAATATTTTTGAAATGATATGTACCATAAATTGTTAAAATCATAATATTGTAATTTATAGTGAAGCTGGGCCCTCTCTATTTGTATGGGGAAGCCCCCAAAGAAAAAGAAAATTTCTATCTATCTATCTATCTAAATGATGGCTTCAAGAAGATTAAAATGGGCTTGATAAAAGAAGAATTCCTAAAAAGTTAATAAGTGCTGTGCAGACAGGGAAGCAACTAAGGGGTAGACTGAGAGGTAGGAGGAAAAATTGCATAAAGAGTGATGATTGAGCAACCTCGAAATAGTTATTGGACCTTTCGATGAGAGCTCCGAAATGGATAAGGAAATAAATTTCTGATTCAATTATACCAGATCGCATGTCATTTTGATTGTAACCTTTTATTAAACTAATAACATAAATCAATTTTCATAAATTAAATAACTAATACTTTTGATAATGAAAAAAAACCAATTAATTAAATTAAAAGAACAATTTAAACGCTTTTATAAAGAGAAAATGAAGTTATTAAAATTAACTAAATTACAAACAACTAATTAATAACAAAAGAAAACAATTATTATTTAATCTTACGATAATACATTAAACTCTATGAATTTTATTAAACTAATAACATAAATCAATTTTCATAAATTAAATAACTAATACTTTTGATAATGAAAAAAAAACAATTAATTAAATTAAAAGAACAATTTAAACGCTTTTATAAAGAGAAAATGAAGTTATTAAAATTAACTAAATTACAAACAACTAATTAATAACAAAAGAAAACAATTATTATTTAATCTTACGATAATACATTAAACTCTATGAAATTACAAATAAATCTATTACAAAATAATAAATGAAAACTCTTATCTGTCTGTCGAAGTAGATTCCAGTGGATAGTAGATTCTCGGCAGGGCTAATTAAGACATTGAGACAATAAAGGTTGAGATGATCGGCTGGGTCAATTCGAATTTGTCGAATCGATGACTTAGTTTAAACTAATTACACCTGCAGGTGGGCAGCAAATTAGTATCAAAATTCAACTTTGGGCTCCTATAAAGCATACGATGTGCACGGCTAAGGGCTCGCGTCAACACTGTCTTTAAATTCACAAAACACAACTTTGGGCTCCTCTAGAGCATACGATGTGCACGGCTAAGGGCTCGCGTCAACACTGTCTGCTCGGTCTCGCCGGGGCGAACAAAACCCGATCGACTCTCATTTGTTTTTCTCTCTTCACTTTTATAACATATGTTTTCACACTTACTACAAATATTACACTTATATCTAAACCAAATAAAATTACCTTTTAAATTAAATTATTCTATACAATTATGAAATTAAACGTTTAAATTATTATATTAAATAAAATGTGAAAAATAAGTAAAAAATACTCTTTCTTTTACGAAAAAATTATTTAATTTTTTATGATTAAAACTAATAATACTTTATAAGGTTACTACTTTATCTGGCCTTAACAAGTGATCAGACGGATTTGGGTTTGAGTAGTGGTACGTGGATAGAAGTTCGTAAGAAGAGATCGGTGGTATCAGCATCTTTTCTTCGGGTTCTCTAAACCTTATTATTTATTTTGATAATGAGAAATAGGTTTATTCCCATCTGAAATTTTTCTTTTCACCTCTTCTTTCTCATTTAGGTTAATGTTGTAAGGGAAAAGGTACTTGAAGCATTTGACCATTTCATAGCGTAACAGTGACTCACCCTCTGTGCCAGCTTTATTTTGCCCAATAACATTATCTTAGTCTTCCTAGTCATATGACATATCACTGTCCTCTTCACTTAAAGGTCGTCCTTACGCTCTTATGAGAGCTAAGATAATAGCATTATCTGCATAAGCTAGAATTTCGAGTCCTATAGTTGCATATATTAAACAAGACAAGAGGTATTGGGATCCCCTGTTTTCCACTCCAAAAAACCTTACTTGGTAAATAGTCTTAAAAATTATGCAATATATTAGTTTGTTTATTTGGTAATCCAAGTTCATTCTTGGTCAATATAAGTTAGGCTGGAAACAACCCTAGTTCTGTTCCAGAAATGGAAGGAGCCCTTGTTATAAAGGGTTATAGAGAAATGTTATGTGCAATGTTAAGCTAACTAATCCTCTGTTTTATTCTATCTAATATGTTTTAATCTATCTTCATTTTATGTACTGACTATTTCCATCTCATTCCAATCTTAAGCCTTAGATTTTCCTCATTTTTTTTTTTAGCTATCAATTCCTACAACTCCCTTGCGATTTTAGATAGGTACTGGTGTTTGGGGGTACCTGATGAGTTATTTTTTAGTTTTTCTAAAATATCTTCAGTATCCATATCAGTTGGAATGGTTTTCCAGTAATCAGTTTCAAAAAGTAATTGTACTTGGATTTCTCCCATAGTAGTAGTCAATTTTTCAAACTATTGTCAACACCATTCTTGTACCTCTTCATGCAGCATTAAATCTTACTGAGGTTATCTTTGATTATATCTCCTATCCTAGTCACTTTTAATTGTGTCAGATATCTGTATCTGTATCCGCGATATCCGAGGGAAAAGAAAGATTCGTATCCGTATCCGTGACTTTTTTGGCAGATCATTTGCGGATCTTTTACCTTATTAATTTTCAATACATAGATGAAATTTTATATTTACTGCAAAACTCTTAGGTATGTGTTAGTAACCCTATAAACAGCAACTTTTGTTCTGGTGAACGTCGAAATGAAAAAAAATTCAGTCCTCCATTCAAATAACCGATCAGCTGATCTTAGTTTGTATGGAAAAACAAATTTTTTTCCCCTTTTTGTGCTGGTCCAGAACCAAAGTTGCTGTTTATACTGTTTATACACGTACCTAAGTGGCTATCAGTAAATTTAAAATAACCCTGCATGAAGGTTATTAAGTATCAGTGAAAAACCGTATCTGCGGATCTTGACACCAAATATCATTTGTATTATCATATATCCGTATTTGGATCCGTATCCCCGGATATACTTTATTAAAGATCCGGCACATCACTAGTTTTAATGTATTATTCAACATTTTTTAGACTTTTCATAGAGCAAGCCTAAATAGAAGAGTGAAGGTTTTTTATTATATTCTTCATAAAAAATTTATACTTACTTTCGAATAACAGAATATTTAAACAAAACTTTTTTAGACCTATGCATTACAAGTTTTAGAAACAGTAAAATACTCAGATACAAAATATTAATAAAAAAACAGGAACTATTTTACTATAGATATAAAATTCATATTATTTCTGTTTTTGGTCATAATATAAGTAACAGGTTGGGATATAAAATTATGTACTTTAGAAGGGAATGGTTATTGTAAAAATTGCCAGGTTATTCTTAACAGATTGTAGAAGTCAAGATTTATAATGTAAATTAAATTAAGCAGTAAATTGTAAGTTGATATTGCTTATAGATTCTTTTTCAACACTTAAGGGGCCTTTTTATACACGGTCAATATTACTGACAGTACTGAAATGACAAAAATATTGGAGAGTCACCCTTCAGTATTTTTACACAATACACGATCAATATGACTGTCAGTATTACTGAAGTTTCTACAGCATACACGGTCAGTATTTAACTCAGTTCACAGTTAACTCACGATAAGAACAGTCATCTTTTTACCATGAAGATATTCCTACTTTTTTAATGGATAGAGCGTGTTTAGCAATTGTGATTGCCATGGAATTGGAAAAAAAAGAGGAAAAGGCGCTTGTGGGTGGGTGAAGAATTGGCTATTGGGCAGGGATAAGTTCACGCATTTAAACTTAATTAATGAGATTTCAGTAAAGGAACAATCAGATTATTATAATTATTTTCGAATGAATAAAAACTTATTCAATAATTTATTAAATATGGTTTCTCCTCATATTAAAAAACAAGATACAAATACGAGGAAAAGTATATGCCCAAAACAGCGGTTCGCAGTTACCCTACCCTACAGGCTCAAATTTTGAGGAGTTTTCAATGCTAATTTATCCAGCAGTCATCAGCCGGATTGTGATAGAAACCTCTGAAGTTCTCATTTTGACATTGAAAAACTATATATATATATATTCATTAACAATACAGAATTTTACATATAAAATTAAGTTCCACTCTGCTGTTATAAGAAAAAAAACATATACTGCTTATAACAAAAACCCTAACCATCACTCCTCAATACCCACTTCAGTACATGAGTATTGTCATTACACTATCAGTATTTGACTATACTGTCAATAGTATAAGCCCCTTTAGACACAACTACTTACCACTTTGAAGATCCAAACCATTCATTTTATTGGTAGGTTTAAATTTCACTTTGTTTCTTATCCCAGAGCATTCAAGTTCTTTTTTGTGTATTTTAACACATTGCAAGCAACATGTTTTTACTTCACATTCTGGACAAGTATATTTAGCTGGATTAACCGCACAAACTTCACAATCACCAAGCCTAGAGAATAAATAAAGAAAAAAATCACTGATAGGAAGAATAAAAATATGTACTTAAACATATATAATTAAAAAATATTTGATAAACAATTTATTCAGAGACTATGTAGAAAAATATTTGTTTATTAAACAATAGAATTAAATTTCCATCATGATACATATTTTTTTAATTATTGGCAGAATGGGGTGGCTCAATATGTGCTGAGTTGCCATGAAGCAGGACCGGGTTCAAATCCAGCTGTGACAGATAATTTATTTAATCTGTTAACAGCGGCCCAACGAATATTCCATGAATAAAAATCCAAATACCCCGCATCAAATCCCTCATATCCCCCCTCCTTCAAATGCTACTGATCTCACAACACTACTCACATCATTCCTCTCTGAGTTCAAATCCATGGTCACACCACTAATATCACTCCTAACAAATCTTGTTTCCCATCTCTTTCCTGTCCAACAAAATCCTTAAATGACATCCACCTTATCCATTCTCCTTTGAAATGCAAATGGTATTCAAAACCACACTGATGAACTAACATCTTTGCTGTATGATAAAAAAAATAATGTAGCCTTAATTACAGAAACTAGACTGACCACTAAACGGAATCTCAACATAACACAGTACCAAATCTACCGGAGCGACCATCCTGATGGAATAGATCACGGTGGTACTGTTGTCATAGTCCACCAATCCCTCTCCCAACACTCTTTTCCCCTACCTTTAAACGATATCCTTCAGGCTACAGCTGTTACAATCAAAACCTTCTCTTTTCCCATCACATAAGCATCGGTGTAATGCCCTCCTAATAAATTCATTTCCCATTCCCAATTCAGCTCTCTCCTGAAATCCTTAGGGACTCATTTCCTTTTAGGTGCAGATTTTAATGCGAAACATCAACAATGGGGCTCAAGAACAACTAACTCGCGAGGTCGCATACTCCTCTCTGCACTCGACTCCCATAATTCCTGTTTTATTTCTCCAGGCACCCCTACATATTGGCCCACTGACGCAAACAGAAATCCTAATCTGGACTTTTTCATCCATGCTGGCTTAGGTCCCATAAACTACTCCATAGAATGCCTCGATGAACTGTCCTCCGATCACAGACCTTTGATCCTTACCCTTTCTATAGTCCCATTATCCAAACTTCCTCTACCATCATTTATTAGAGGACCAGTTGACTGGAACCTATTTCACCAGCTTGTATCCAACACTATTGACCTCAGAGTTTCCCTAAAAACTCCTCAGGAGTAGGATAATCCCTTCAATTCCTTTAACAATTTGATCCATCACTTTTATTTGGCAAGCAAGCAGTTTGGACTGCATCTTCACCCCGTCCTTCCTTCAAAATCCGCAAGAAAAATCCATTACCGCAAGATCTTAGGGATCTTATCCTTATCAAACGCCGCTACCGATCCCTTTGGCAAAGAACCAGGCATCCTCACGATCAGAGACTGTATAACTAATTCACCAAACTAGTCAAAAAGAACCTGACAACCTATAAATCCGAATCCTACAAATCCTACCTTTTCACACTATCTGCTTCTGATAATTCCCTTTGGAATGCTACCAAACAGATCCTCAAATACCACTCTATTTCCCATCCCCTCCAACGTGAAGATGGCTCTAGGGCTACATCAGATGAGCACAAAGCAGAAGAATTTGCCAAACACCTTTCATATATATTTACCCCAATCCACCCTATGCATGTTTCCAACATTAATCTATTATTCTCTTCACCCATTCCTCTACCCTTACCTCCTAAAGCTGTAAACCCCTCTGAGGTCAAATTCCTCTTACAAAAGTTAAAAGTCCGCAAATCTCCTGGGCATGACCTTCCGGCATATCAGCCTGTTTCCTATTCTTTCCAAATTTTTTGAAAAAATCCTCTTGAAACAAATCCTACCCATAATGGAATCCATTGACATTCCTTCGGATCAGTTTGGATTCCGTCCCAGGCACTCAACGGTCCAGCAGGGTCTCCGAGTTGACGATCACATATCCTCCGCTTTTGAAAGCAAACAACACTGTACAGGCGCATTTCTGGACATAGCACAACCTTTCGACCGGGTATTGCATGCTGGTTTGCTGTTCAAGCTCAAAACCCAGTTGCCTTAATCCTTATTTCTAGTCCTTCGATCCTACCTTTCTGATCTCTTCTTGCAAGTACGCTATGGTAATGAATACTCTAATCTTCACCCAATTCAAGCTGGAGTCCCCCAAGGCAGTTTCTTGGGTCTTATCCTATACATATTGTATAGCTCTGATATCCCAACTACTCCTGAAATCTTCCTTGCATTGTTTGCAGATGACACAGCCATTCTATCATCTCATCCAGGCCCTGAAATGGCTTCCTTGAAACTCCAAAGGCACCTTTCACTTATTGAAGTTTGGTGTAACCAATAGCAGATCAAAGTCAACAAGGAGAAATGCAAACACGTGACTTTTGCACTTCGCCGGGGAATATGCCCTTCTGTCCAATTCAATGAAACTGTCCTACCTATTTCCGACAAAGTACGATACCTTGGCTTGCTCCTAGACAAAAGACTTACATGGAACCCTCATACCAGACTCAAAAGACAAGGACTTAACAGAGGAATCAGCCAACTATACAGATTACTATGTAGGACCTCCCATCTTTCAATAGACAATAAACTTCTAATATAAAAGATGATCATCAAACCTATTTGGAACTATGGACTGGAACTGTGTAGACGGCAAAAAAACCGAATATCAGACGTATTCAATCCTTTCAAACAGAAGTCCTGAGAACTACAGGGAATGCTCCTTACTATTTCTCCAATAAAGCCTTTACTATGATCTCAACCTTCCTTTCGTCCTCGACCTCATCCCTACTAAATTTTCAAACTTATACCAAAACATTGCCTGTCATCCCAAACCCCCTGATCAGGGCACTATCCAGTTCTACACATCCATATAACCCACTCCACCGTCTAAAACGTCAATGGCCCCAAGACCTGTAGTAATAATGTTATTTGGAGTTCTGGCACTAGCCAGATTCTCAACTCACGATCTGTGTAAGTGATGTCAACAGACATCACTTACACAGACCTTTGGGATCAGGAGATTTCTCAGGGGCTAACCCAGCCTCTATAAAGGGAGTACCCAAAAATAGGGGGGAAAACTGGAGGTTGGGCATGATCTTGGGCAAATCACTTCTCCACAGAACTATTATACTAGAAACAGTACAGTCTCTACAATGCACTTAATAGTTTGATATACAAACTCAGTGTTGACTTAGATATAAATAAATGTAGCATAAAGTAAAAAAATTTATAACTGGAAGTCAGACTTATGGACTTACTACTATATGTTTATAATTAGCAAACATAAGTTCTTTTCATATAATATTGAGTAAAAACAAGTTTTAGCTAGACCATAAAGATGCATAAATACATCATAATCATTTTCTGCCTCATTTATACACTAGACATCAGTATAATCTAGGTTTTATGATAAGTTCCATAGGGATTACACGAGATAAAATTTAGGAGGAAGAAAATGGTCCGGGTGGAGGTCAAGAAATTCTTTAATACAGGGAGAACTGTTTCGACCAAAATTGCAGATCTTCTTCAGGGCTAAGATAAGACCGGTGGTTGACACTAAACTGTATAAAGATTTACCTATAGTGGTAAATAAACTTCCGCGAACTTTGTAACTCTGAAAAATCTATTTTAAATTAAGGTTATATGTTTCTTTATGGGTGGTTTTTTTTTATTATCATGCAAAGAATAATATAAGATTATAGATTTAAAAAAGAATAGATTATCTCATCACATTCACAGACATGTTTTTTCAGGTTAAAATATAAAATCAAACAATGTAATTGTTGTTATAAACATCAAACTTAAAGCAATGAGATATTACAACATACATAGAACATGTAACCATTCACTTTCAAAAACCCCTCAAGAATTTGGAATTATCAAAACATATAATACCAAATTATAAAATCCTGGGGAAAGTAACAAGTTATTATCATAAGAATCTCGGCATAGATTGTTCTTGGAATATTATATATTATACTAAATATTATAATTAAGTACCTAGATTTAAAGACTTCTTCGGGCATTATGTACAGCTTGACACAAAGATGCTAAACCATTAAATTCAAACTCGGCATGGATGAACCTTTAGGTTAGCGAAATATTCCAAAGAGCGACACACGTAGAAGTACAATCAAGAAGTACAATTTGTGACTAAACAAATTCCTGCGCGTTAGTAGTTTCCAGAACCAATACTCCTGTTATGTCTATGATTATTCAATACAAGGTTTTGAAACACTTCATATATTTATTGTAACAGTATCAATCAGTCCTTATTCGCAAGTAACAAACATATGTTTATAAAAAAGATTAATTGTCATGTGCTACGGGCATAATCGATATATAACAACTCCCTTCTTTTCTCTTTTTGTTGCTGATTATGTCGGTCTTATTGAGTTACTAAAGTTTAATCAAATACTGGTGAATAATTTCGGCAATTATTCATATAAATATAATTTAATTATATTTATAAAAATAAATATAAATTTAATTTCATTCTTAGAAAATCAATTTGATCTTGATTAAAAAAAAATTAATAAACACTTTTCCTCCCATTAATTAGTTGAGTTTTAACAATGTTAATTTATTTTAAAATGACTAGCACGATAACACTAATATATGAGGACACGTTGATATACTTAAGAAAAATATATTTATTTACACAAGGATATATTTATGTACATAAGGAAGAAAATAATTGTGAAAGTGGTGATTTCCTAGATTATTCCCTCATTCAGCCCTTCAATTGCTTACTCAATGATACAGCTCATGATACTACTGTCATAAATAGCCATAATTTTTCTGATATTCTTCATTGCTCAAGACATAGCTGCAAGGACTTTTTCCATTTAAAATAAAGTTCAAATCAGACCAAACAACAGCACAAGTGAAACCAACACGTTGTTTGTGTGGTTTCATTTCACTTCTCTTATGCTGCTAGGCTAATCAGATGATGCTGCAGTGGGAATCCTAAATTTGTACTATCAAGGTATAATTAGGAGAATAGTATAACTAAGGCTTTTTTACTCCATTGGGGGGGGCCCGATTTTTGGGGTATCAGATTCCCAAGCACAGTCATCATTTATAAAGGAATGATTCAAGGCATTCTACGGTATGCATCCTCTGCGTGGGTCAAAAATCTTTCATGTCGCCAGAAGCGCAGGTTGGCGAAGATTCAGCGGACGGCTCATCTGTGAGTCACAAGAGCGTATAGGAGTGTGTTTCACGAGGTGGTGCGTGTATTAGCAGGAGCTGTTCCTATCGACCTTCTCCTGCATGAATATTTAGAATAGAATAGAATAGAAAACAAACTTTATTCTGGGACCAAGTCCCTTTAGAATAACAATAAAGAACAAGTAAAATAAACATAATATTCATCTGGCCAGGAGGCACATAATGATACAAATCAAGAAGTAATCATGAGTGACAAAACATAATAGAAATAGAGAAAGAAAGAAAAAAAATAAATAAAATAAATAACTGATTAAAAAGTAATAGACTTTACAGGAATTTAACCAATTTTCTAGAAAAATAAAAATAAAAATAAAACATATATATATAAAGGTTTGATATTAACAAAATAATAATAAATAACATTAATATAATAGTTAATAACGGAATTGCTAAATAAAGCAAATAAATTGCATAGCATGCAATAAAGTATTTACAAAGTTTGTATCTTCTTTGTTGTTGGAAAAATAGACAGACACGTAGGTAACGAGATCGAGTATTCGACACACATTAATTCAAGCGGAAGATTGGCCTGCCTGGAGAGCATTTTTTTGGGATGCCAAGAGATGATGGAAAAGCAGGGATTTAAATGAGGCCAGTGAAGATGAATGGCGGATGAAATGAGGGATTGAGTTCCACACAGTGGTGGAACGGGCGAGGAAGGAACGGTCGAATGCCTTAGTTCTATGGGATGGAATGTAGAGATCGGAGAGGCGGGATCTTGTTTGATGGTGTTGGACAGTGGATTTAAATTGAAGGAGACTATAGATGTATGAAGGGTGTTGCGAGTTAATGGATTGGTATAGAAAAACACTAAGGAAATAATGTCTACGAATGGGTGGGAAGAGCCACTTTAACTCATCATAATGATGTGACACCCGGGAACGCCTCAGAGTACCAAGGACAAATCTTAAAGCGCAGTTCATAATTCTTTTTAAGCGATCCTCTAGCAATTTCGAGAGGCCCCCGTATACCACACAACAGTAGTCAAAGTGGGGGAAGATAAGGGAAGATACAAGAAGCTTCCGGGTAGATTGTGTAAGGAGATGCCGGGATCGATGGAATAATTTCAGGGAACTAATTGATCGTCGGGATATTTGGGCGACATGTGGTTTCCAAGAGAGGTTTTTGTCCATGGTAATGCCTAGGTTTTTAACGGAGGAGTTGAAACTGATAGGGTTGTCGTTTAGGATCAATGTTGGGAGGGTGGGGATAGTTGCAAGAAGGGAATTGGAACCTAGAACAATGGCCTGGGTTTTCATTGCGTTCAATTCCAATTTGTTCAGCTTTGCCCAGGCACTGATCCTATCGAGGTCTTGCTGAATACTGGCGAACGCGAATGATAGCTCAGAAGGAGGAAAGGATAAATAGATTTGGAAGTCGTCAGCATATAGATGGTAGGAACAGTGGTGAACGGATTTAGGAAGATCGTTGATGTAACAGTTAAAAAGGATAGGGGAGATGCTTGAGCCCTGTGCCACGCCTGAGGATAGGGCTAGGAAAGAGGAAAGGGGTTGGTTGGGCATAGAAACCGCTTGGGACCTGCCAGAGAGGAAGGACTGGAACCATAGTATAGAGCTGTTGGAAAAGGACAATGACTTTAGTTTGGAAAAAAGGATAGAATGGTCCAAGGAATCAAAAGCTTTGGAAAAATCTAATAGGATTAGCACGGTTAGTTGTTTGTTGTCCATGGCTTTATGTATGTCCGTAGTGATTTTGGTAAGGGCAGATTGAGTGGAAAAACCAGGACGAAAACCAGATTGCAGCGGATCCAGGAGTTTGGACTGTTTGAGAAAATTTGATATTTGCGACTGGACTATTCTTTCGAAAGGTTTGGAAAGGTTGGAAAGTATGGAGATTGGCCGGTAGTCTTTGGGAGAAAAAGGGGTAGAGGTTTTATTTATAGGATGGACTAGGTCTTTTTTCCAAGAAGTTGGGAATATTGCGTTTTGTAGTGAGAAATTATAAATGAAAAGAAGGACAGGTAGGATATCGATGAGGCATAGTTTGACGGGAATCTCATCAAAGCCAGTAGAACTGGAGGAGGATTTGAGAACGGAGGAAATAATGTCGGTAGGTGAAATGTCAGAGAAAAAAAAATTGTCGGGGTTGAAAGATGGAGTTAGTGAGAAGACGGAGGGTGATGATATTGATGTGTTAGTTGAGGTAGACAAAAAATACGAATTCATTTCATCTGGCGAAGCAGGAAAGGCTCTGGAATATGTTGAATTGCAGAGGGAGAGTTTTCGGAGGAGTTGCCATTTAGATTTAGGATCGGGAGCCGAGGAAAGGGCTTCGTGGAAATATTTGGATTTTGCTTGTCTGATTGTAGACTGTGTCAAATTGCGAAGAGCCCTGAACGCTTGGTAGTCATCAGTAAGCCTAGTGCGTCTAAAGCGTCTACGGGCAGCATCACGTTTCCTTTGCAGGTCTTTAATTTTTTGACACATCCAAGGAGCAGGATGGTGATGGAAGGTTAAAGTTTTGACTGGGGCATGGGTATCCAGGATGCTTTTGAGATTGGCCGTGAGTATGTCGACCATTGAATCGACGGTGGTACAGGAATAGATTTGGTTCCAATTCAGGATTTCGAGGGAAGGAGATATAGATTCAGTGGTGAGTCCATCTAGGTTGCGGAACGTTAATGTTTTCGATAGGATTACTGGAGTTTGGATATTGTATGTAATTTGGATTAAATCATGAGAGGACAAGAATGGAGCGGGTAATTGTGTGGAAGAAAGAAGTCTCTGCGATGAGTCAATGATGAACAAATCTAACCAGGTGTCAGATAGAAGAGTGTGATGGGTGGGAGAGAATGGAACAATGGAGAGGTGTAGAGAGTAAAAAAGATTTTCAAGGTACAGTTTATCATTGGATTGGACTAGGAGATTGGTATTAAAGTCGCCGGAGATTATGATGTGGTTGTAGAGAGGAACATGGTTGTAAAGGACCGATTCAAAGATAGGATCAAAAGGGACCAATGGAGGGCGATACACTACGACGTATAGGAGAGGATTTGATTTGCAAGAAATTTCGACGAAAAGGAATTCTATGTGAGGGAAATTGGACGCTGGTGAAGAATACAGAATGCGTGGTTTTAGGGAGTTGTGGACATAAAGACCTACCCCTCCACCAGTCCGGTCAACTCGGTCGTGGCGGAGGAAGGAATAGTCAGGTAAGGAAACAGAGGAGGACGGGATATGGGGTTTTAGCCATGTTTCTGAGATTCCAATAGTGTGGAAAAAATTCTGGGTAAAATATTGATGAAATTCATCAAAGTGAGCGGGCAGGGATTGAGAGTTGATGTGACAGGAGGTTAGAACACTAGACATAATGGGGGAGCAGAAGAGAAGCTCTCAGTATCAGAGGAGAGGAGCTAGGAGGAGTAAATCTTATTGGCAGAGCTAATTGAAAAGTTTGATAGTGCCGAGCAAAGATAATCAGTGGCGAGCTATTGCTATTACTAAAATCCGCTATAAATTTTGATCCCCAAGAATAGATAATAAAATTAACGAATAACGAAAGGAAGAATGATACGTAAATAATGAAATAGATTAAACAATAAACAAAAAGAAGAAGATAAAAGTGCGAACAAAAAATAACAGTTAATTTTATATGAAAAATAAAAAATAATTTCGCGACATATTTCATAGGAAAAAATAAAAAATTTAAGAAACACTTTAGGTTATTAGAGTAATAGAAAATGAACGCGTGAGCACCGTTGTGAGAGCCAAGGTTATTAACGCAACTAGAAGGCATACCGGTCTTCAGTAGTCAGCCGAATACATCCAGGTCTTGAGCTTGGTCAATGAAGACCACTTGGTGCCCATCTTCTTTTCTACATCGAACTCTACCTCCCGAAAACCAAACATATTTTATTTTTCCTGTTGCCCTCTTCTGTCGTGCGAGCCAGTAGAGGTGCCTGTTGGTCGCGGTCATCTCCTCGCTAAGATAGATGCGATGGCAGTCGTTTTCTTGCCAGCCAATATCTCGCGTAGAGAAATCTCTCCTCACTTTTCTCTTTTGAATCAGATCATCCCTCACTGATTGCCTAGTGAACCGTGCGATAATTGGTGGGGGTCGCGGGTCGTCATTCTTCGCTCTGCGACGCTGCACCGTGTCCAGGTCCTCGATGTTCAATTTTAGTCCCAGGCCTGCACCAATGGTCGCAACTAGGCCAGAAGGAGTCTCCCCGGCTCGTATTGGGATTCCTCGTATCTCTAGGGACTTGGATAATAAGCCCTGTTCGCTTTTGTTTACCCGTACCTCCAAATTCACCACACGTGCCTTGAGCGCTTTATTTTCTGCAACTATCTCCTCGATATATTTAGTTTGGCCCTCTAAGTGTTTTTCGATGGAGGTTAGCCTCTCATTCATTTCGAATGAGAAATCCCCATATTTATCGATTGCGACTTTGATCTTTTTTATCTCCTCTTGGACGTGTTGATCAGAGTGCTTTATAGCCGCTAAAATTTCCATTAGAGAGGGTTGCGAAAATTTATCGGAAGTTTGTCTGTCCCCCGCTTCACTGCTTTTTTTGGCCTGCTCGCACTTAGTGCACAGCCATTGCGTTTTTGAAAATTTGAGGCCCTCTATCTCCTTTTCACTAAGAGTACTGCACCGCCCGTGATAAATTAGATGACATTTTGAGCAAGATAAATTGTATTTATCATCGCGAGCGATGACGTTATTGCATTTTGAGCAAAGAGCCATGGTGCCAACGTAAATAAATAAATGTTACTTACAGAGAAAGTTTGTTATGGACGGCAGCTGCTGTTAATCCTGAAGGGCTTACGAGATAGTCTATTGTTGTAGCTCGGATTGGTACTGTTTGATTTTAATTTCAAGTGTCCCTTCACTACACTTTACCGGCAGTAGAAATAAGTATGTATATATTTTCACTTATATATAATATGTCTATAATATATTTATCCTGTTAGTATAAATTCTATGCAAAGTACACTACACAACTTAAATGGACGATTTAAAAAGATGATGCGCACTGGTTGGTGTCCCTGGCCAGACAAGAAGGTTCTTTTTTAAGGTTAAATTTATACAAATTTAACCTTAAAAAGGAAGGCTCAGCAGGTCGGCCGTACAAAAATAGCCCAAAACCCCAGAATATGGAAAGGGATAATTCAAGAAGACACCATTTATGAGTGGCATTGGCTGTGGGTGACAGCCACAAAAGGTGCTACGTTGAGGAAATACTTTCCCACCGTCCGGCCACGACTAGCTGCAACATGAATTCTCCCGGACTACTGGATTTCGCAATTCCTTACAGGTCATGGAGGCTTTCGGTTTGAACTTCATGAATACGGAAGGGATATTGACCCTTTATGTCCTAGCTGCGGCGTTCTGGACTCTGCTGAGCACATTGTCACAAGCTGCGCCGCCTTTGATTCACTAAGATCCAAATTGCTGAGGGGAACCGGACTTTATGTCCTCACCGAGAATGAATTCCCTCAGTTAATGACTCGAGACATTTACCCGTACTTCAAAGAGTTTGTGTACGTGTGGAAAGCAGGATTGGAAATAACACTCTTCAATCTTGGAAGGAGAACCCAAGGAAATGACCAGTAGGAGACAGAGCAAATTGGAGTGAAAAGTGAAAATAGGCAATTCAATTATCGTGTGATAATTAATATTGTCAGAACCCGTGCTGCCGTAAGGCAAGGAGGGTGATAAAATGAAAAAATAAATAAATAAATACTCCCTTTTAAAAATCTTAAGGCCACATACCGGGGTAAGAATTCGCGATCTTGGGCATTTTGGTTGTTATACTAACCACTAAACCACAGGCGACCCCCCCCCCCGATAGCACGTTCTAAATATTCTAATTCTAAATATTCAATCTGTCGAACAAACTTATGTCGCATTACCATCCAAAGTGACGCTCCACTCTTAAAAATAATCATCAATTTCATCAATGGAATGAAGATTGAAATAGTAAAGGATACCGGAGCGCTTTTTCTGTGCACACAAACACATTTCTTTAAATCACCAGCTGAACAGCTTCTTTTTAATTTTCGTAGCTATACAAAGGGTCCATCCAGGACTGATTTGTTTACACTTCAAGAATTTTTCCAACTTCCTTCCACTTAAATTCCTTCTGTGATTTCTGTTTTCTAAAAATGCCTAGATGAACTACTTTACTATAGACACTACTTCCCCAATTAAACCTGTAGGTTCAAGAGCCATTTTGTCTCACTCTATGTCGAATTGCTCTGAACGCTTAATCCCACAAAGAAGCGTCACTCACACGTACACCGCGAAGCACACGCTATTGTATGAGGTGATACAAATTTTTTATAGTATTTTTAAGATTGTAAACTTAAATTATTCGTACATAATAAATTCCTTTGTCGCATATCTTTTGGACAATATGCTCAGCTTTTGTTTAGCTAAGCTAGTTCTAATTATGATAAGTAGAAGACCAACAATAAAAACCTTGAGTAGTCAACTTTCGAAGTTCATAGATTTCAATTAGAAGATGTTATTGATGGTTTCGGAAAAAATATGCAGTATCAGGTTAATCAAATCATATTTTCGAGGAGAATGCTAAGTAAAATAATTTCATCAAGTAATAAACATTTCGATGAGAAAACGATATGTGCTTGTTGAAACGTTTATTTCTTTATGAAATGGTTTACCGAAATATAGACATTTCCCATAACCACACTCTTTTTTTCAAACTGAAACTCAGGATTATTTTTATTTTCGAGAATATTAAAAATGGAATGAGTGAAAAGTTAAAATGTGTTGTGGCTCAACCTTGAAGCAAGAACCTGCAGAATTGATACCAAATAATGAGTAAAACGTGATACAAAAGTCATGTTTAATGAATTCATTTTATTTAACCTAGCTATAATTATATCCTAAGAGGCTAGGTCTTCCAATGGCAATCTCCTTTTTCTGTAATAGATTTTTTTTTAAACTTAACATCGTTCATCCTTGTGCTTATGCCTAGCAAAAGTATTCAAAACTCATTCGCCGATTCCACGTAACCATTATGCTGAGAAAATCTGGGATGTTACACAGCTAAACCTCCAAGAGTTAGCGAATTTTAGAGCTCTGTTGAGGCAAATTGGGTTCCATTATTCGACCCAAGAACACAAGGGTTTTTTATCTATATTACATTACAAAAAAGTTAAGAAAAATAATCTTCGTACAATAATTATCATTGCTCTTCGAAAAAATATGACCAATCGCCACTATTGACAACTTCCTACACGATCAAACGATACAAACAGCCACTCCTATTGGCCCTGAAAATGGCCTACAAAGTAGGTCGAAACATTGGCACAAATAAAAAATAAGTTTCCACATATTTATTGTGTAAGTTTTTTACTGCACCCCTTCCATCCTCAATGATAGTCTTATTTCTCAGATAAACAATTTATCTCCATAGGTTTGTTTGGAAGATTAAATTGGAAAATGAATAACAATTCCAATTCATCAAAGATGTCTTGATACACCCCTCAAAATATAGGGAGTCTCTTGACAAGTCATCTTTAATTATGAGATCTTTTTCCAGAACATACACCTTAGTGTAGTAAGCTTGAAATAACCTCATCTGAAAATGCTGGAGCCAAACATTTATATTTTGTATAGGATTATATCCAAAATGTGAACAAGATCCCACAAACAAATTGAAAAAAACCTCTCACAATCCAGGTGATACTGTCTCCCTCCCATTCATTGGGTACATCCTTGTTCTGCTGGACTCAGGGGAAACTGAACTCGACTCCAAATTCAAATGACTATCGCAATGAGCTTTATCTTACTTTTGCACAAAAGGATAGCCTTTTTTTGTTCATAAGCACTAACCTTGAAACAAGTGATCTTCTTTCTCAGATTTAGCAATAATAAAATTTACTAAAAATTAGAGAGAATAAAAGGAAGAAGTGCTTACGAAGAATTTTAATTTGTGCATACTTCAAAAAATATATTTCTAAATTAAGGAAAAAGTATATAGAAATTCCTGCAACAGAAAACAAAATTAAGTCGGGTCATTATTAACAAATATGTAGACAGCTCATTCAACATTGCAGCCATGCTTTAAGTATCCTACTGCTGCAGATGGATGATTATGATCGTGTGTTTGGAGAGTACAGTAATCGAGCCAAGTTATCAATATACAATGCATGTTTTTGAAACCTAAAAAACAAATTAATTTTTATTGTATGTTATGGTTATCTTATTCTATTTTGAACTTCTAAGTAATTACTACATATAGTAATATCAATAAAACTGTCTATTATGTCCAAACAAGGCCAGTTTGGTGATTGTTAATTTTGCTTTTTATTCTCAAACTCCTACATAAATCTATAAATATAATTACTTACTTAGCTCACAAAATATTTAGAAATATAAATAGACAAATAATTTATTAGTACTTTGTATACTATAATTCATTGCCCCTATTTGCAGTTAACTGCACCAACTACTAACCACTAGTTGCTAACTAAAATTAAAGTTAAGTAACAAATTTGGTAAGATTCTGCACAGCACTGCTTCATAGTTTACCTTACCCTAGGTCATATGGTTTCTAAGAATATAACATTTTTTTTAATACCTTAACTATAAAATTATAACATATTCTTAATTTTCAATATAAAATATCATTTTGAAAGGATGTAAACTGGATTGCATTATCTAATAATTCATTCACTCAATGAAAACCTATTTCCAGTCGGTTTTTTTGGCATATAACTTTATTATGCGGATACGTTTCGACTAATTTGTCATTTACAATCCATCAAGAACTTCATTAACATCTCAGAAGAGTTATAAGTCATCTTTTTTCTTTTTTTTTTCTTTTTTTTTTTTTTTTAATATTCATGTCATTAGCTAAAATCTTTTCTTGGAGGTCCATTGTCCTCCAACATTAACAAAAGGACCATGGAGGACAATGGACCTCCAAGAAAAGATTTTAGCTAATGACATGATTAAAAAAAAAAAAAAAAAAAAAAGAAAAAAGATGACTTATAACTCTTGTGAGATGTTAATGAAGTTCTTGATGGATTGTAAATGACAAATTAGTCGAAACGTATCCGCATAATAAAGTTATATGCCAAAAAAACCGACTGGAAATAGGTTTTCATTGAGTGAATGAATTATTATATAAAATATCTTATTTTTTATTTATTTTTCTTTTGAAGAGAAAAGATTTGTCTTGGCCGGGATTCGAGCGCGGGTGGCCCGCATCTCTTGTGCAATTATATATTGGATACGAGCCTTGGTATCTCAGTGGCCAGAGCACCGCACTAGAGATACAGGCGAACCGAATCCCGGCCAAGATGAATTCATTTCTCTTCAAAATAAAATATCTTAGTGGTATCATATTTGATAAAAATCTGGATCCTATGTTCAACTTGCCACTTCCAAAAGATGTCTTCTCGTGTATTAGAGCAGCAGAATAGATGAACTGGCAATTATTCTCAAATGTAGGGTTGTAAAACACAAACTATGAATGTTGACAATTGTATATTTTATTGATTACACCAACCACCAACAGGTAGTCAACTGATCCAGTAGGGGGCAAGAGCTCATGTATTAATACAAATTCACTTATGGTACCATCATAAGTTAAATGACGTGATTGTATATGTATATATATATATATTCATATTAATAATTACCAATACAACTATAGCGCTTAATTGGTAACTGGACCAAATCCATATAGAGTTCTGGTCTCCCACCCATCCCCAATGCACTGTTTACTTAATCAGTCCAATAATTGTGCTTTACTTGATCAGTTGATATTTTTAAAAATTACATATTAAAGAATTGTATTCTAAAAACCGTTTTAATTTACAATATATGTCTTTATATATTTCTGTACAAATATAAATTATATATAACAAATTATACATGATAATGAATTCTAGTATAGATTCAATTACAAAATCCAAAAATACATAACAATAACAAAAACAACAACAAAGCCAGCAGCAGCTTTGGCATAGACTGATTTCATATTTAAATAAGTAGCATCCTTTTTATATTTCTGAGAAAGCATAGATAAATTTTGAGCTTTAGAATCCAACTCTGTAAAAAAAAAAAAATAAATAGAATTATACTAATATAAATAATTTTTAAGTTATTTGTAAAACTATAAAATAAATAAAAACATTTTATAATATAGAAGAGCTAAACCTTTAAGAGTTATAAAATTTAATTATATATATTGTAATACACACCTGACATAAATTAACTACACTCTTGATAATATAATTTATGACTCTTTTTGATTTTTACTAATACTGCTATAAAAAATATTGCAAAGCAGTAGATGTATGTACGTACATCCAGTGTTATGATTTGAATGCCATGATATAGACTTTCCTTACACGTGGATTTTAACTTTCTTTAGTATTTGTTCTGAATTTGAGTTGAACCTGAATATTCTTATATTTATTATTATAGATTATAGTATTTTTTACATGCTTGTTAAGTATTATGTATTTCTGCCTTTTTATAATTTTAATCTTAAAGATAAACTAAGTGTCATTTTATCATTATTCAGATACATTGTTCAGAGAGAAATAAAGAAAAAAAAGGAAGAATGAGTACATGTTTGAAAGTTTCAAATTCTTTCTTGAAATTAGTAACAAGCATGAAAAATGAAAAGAAAAGATTTCTTCGGGAAAAAAGCATCATTTTAAACATTCTAATTCTTCTGTAGTATTTAGAGTAAAGATAATTTTTTTTTTTGTTGGATAGCTGAATGCTTTGCCTCTGCCTGAACTAGGGATCTATTATAATTATAACTAATGTATTAGCTCTCAACATTGTAACCTTGCCATCCAATTAGGTCCCATCAGCTTTATTGCAATTTCAAAAAGGCTTAAAATATCAATTGCCAGATGTATAACGTTTTGATTGATAATGGAATAATGAAGAAGTTTAAGAGGAAATTGCATGAATGAAATGCTTACTAAAATATTTAACTGTACTGCTACAACCCGTGAAAGGTCCTTGGTTGAGTAAACTATATAAGCTAAACTGTTTCTAATAGAGGGCTTGTGCAGGTAGCTGATTGGTCCAAGATCATCCTCAACAGCCAGGATTTCCCTCAATTAAAGATATCCACTTTAGAGGCTGGGTGAGCCCAATTAAGGTCACAGGGTCCATCCATAGGTGTTAACAAATTTAAATAATGTATCTTCCAAAGCAGAAATATTAATATTTCTATATGTGCCCTAGTATTTTACTATGTTACCTTCATTTTATATAATTCTTATTTGATCATTCGTTATGACTTATTACATTTTACTAAGTTATTATCCTCTTTGTTTTAAATTTATTTATGTTTTCTCACCATTACTTATATCCTATTGTTATTGTTCGTATATTTCAAATGTTTCCTTTATTTAATTTTATAATTTAAATCATCCCTTCTTTTGTTACAGGTTTAATACAATAGTATTTTATTCTTTACAATTATTTTAGTTTGTTTGTATCTTGCCTATTCAGGCCTAAAGAAGACCACAAATGTGGGTTGAAGTGTTGGTTTTAAACAAATAGTTCAATCCTATCAAAGAAATTCTTTCCCTGACCTCCTCCCACCTAATTAATGATTAGATTACACACATACATATAATTATATATATACAATTTGAATTAAACTTTAAAATAAATTAAATTAATGTGTTTAAATAAAATAAAGGAAAACACAAATAATAACTTTATTTAAAATTCATTTCTTTCATGAATAACTTTGTCAGTCTATTGGACTAACTAGTCAAAAAGTCAATCAGACCAAGTCTGCAGTTTAAATAATACAGCAGCTATTAAATTTAATTATTTTTAAAACATCATATCACTAAATAAAATCATAAATTTTAAGAATATATAAGTAAGATTTACCAGAAAGGACAGCTCCTCTTTGGAGCACATCATCAATATTTTGAACCATTATTCTTTGCACATCTTGCAATTCACTATTTAGTGATGTTAAATTTCTTCTAACCCTAGAATCAGTAAAAATCTTTTTTGCTTTCTGGATATAAGTATCTAAAAAAGTAGAATAAGATTAATACAGATCTTTAAAATAACTTTAAAAAACCTGAATTCCCAAAAATTACCTTACCAAATTCAATTAAAGAATATGGTCTAGAGACAGTGTTAACTTTTCTTCCATACTGAGAATGAAATTCCTGGGCGATATCTTCTAGATAGGAAAATGCGATCCTTTTTGAAAAATTTCTTTCACAGAGAACAAGATAACATACATCTTTCTCGATAAGATAGCTATAGTAACATAAATACTCATTACAATTTAAATTGTATACTGCTATATGTAAACTTATAAATAGAAGGGAAAACAAATGATAAATAGTATATACTTACTGGAAAAAATATGGACCAGTTTCGATAGTGCACTGAGATGGGCTCTGTGTTGTCAACCTTTTAAATAACATCTTGGCTTGGTTTTGATATTCCAGAGTGTTTCTTCCTGACTTTAATATTTTCTTGTTAGTAACACTTTAACAATTGATAAATTAAGCTATAAAATAATAGACTTATTACGAATTACATACTTGTTCGTCATCTTGCATAGTCGCTGCTAGTGGAAGTCCATCGGACAACCTAGCTATCATTGTCATTAAAACCATAGCGCGTATTTTTTTAAAAATTACCACTACAGACAGCTAGAAGTAAAATATAAATGAATCAACAAGGATTTGAGCGGTAAACAGTCACGACGAGTATGACATAGTAATAAGTAAACTAGTCAACTTACAACTGAGAAGGTTGTACACGTCGCTGAAGTTTAGCGATCGACGGTACCAGAGAGGTATGGAATTGAAGTTAAGATTTATTTAATAATTCTTTATTCATTTATCTAAAATATCCAATAACAAGACTTTCGTAACAATATAAATTATATGCAATGCCAGGAAGTTAATTGGAATAGTTTTGTTGAAAAGTAATTATTGAATTTTGAGTTCCAATATCCAATATGCCTTTTTTAAGTTGGCAGGGCTAGTGGCCTGGTTTGTTAATGACGTTTAGGATTCAGTCCCTTCAGTGAACCGAAAAAGTTAGAATTAGGTTGTGTATTAAACTTAAATTGTTTTTATTGAAATATATTCAATATACGCGTTTTGGATCAATATATCCATGCTGTTCTTCAGTATTAACAATAATAATCAGTTTCTTGAATGATCTTCTATACAGTGTTCTCTAACATCTGTGAGTGCCCAACAAATTTAAATATTGCTATTTCAACAAAATTGGACCTGAATATTCTTCGTCCTATAAATATGACAATATTTATAATTTATTTCCTATTAATACATAATCAGTAATCATTTTGTTTAATGTTATTATCCTAGTTTGATTGATAGCTAATTACTCTGCAGAGTCATTAAAATTGAATGTATGTGGATGTATTGTTGTAGTAACAGTTGTTACTCTCCTATTTGAACTATAGGTTCAATCTAAAACTTTTTGGAAGTTTTGGTGCTATGACATATTTTGTATGCTTACCTATTTAGCTTAAAAACAAATCACTCGAACACTGGCTTCAAATTTATTTCCACTGTTACACTTTTATGTAATGTAATATATCTTAAATCTAAATCATTAACTGAGGTAAATTAGAAAAGATATTAATGTAAACAACTGGCATTGATTACGTAAGCTAGTTTTTTTATAAAATAGTTTGGAATGAGTTTGTTTATTCTCTCATTATATCTGAATCCATAAATAGTAAGAGGTGTAGCTTGGGAATCATTATAAACACATATATTTCACATATCAGTCTGGGTAGTTTGTTAGGATAAATTATTATAAATAGGATTATTCATTAATGTTTTACATCCCCCTTTCATGATTGTCATTGGAGACAGCAAAACGTAAATCTCACACAGGATTACATCTTTAACCTGATCTACTGGAATCAAACTGTTTGTTCTTCACTGTTCTGCAACCTGCTCTATTGTTTGAGTTAAAAATCTTATAGATACTTTTTACGTACTTATCCCTCAAGAAATAAGCAAGTTCAATTTTAATAGTTCTGGGGATAATTAAATATAATTGTCAATCTCTTAAAGATGGACACAATTAAAATGTGTTTAAACATTAAAAAAAATGTATGTGCCTCTACTTATTATTACTTTAAATTCATGCAAATGTAATTATTATAAGCGGGTTGTTTTATAAATTTATGTAACAAACGTGTACGTCAATTGTGTGTAACTTTTATGATAATTTTTATTTTCACACTCATTGAATTTTCGGGCTCCACGTGTATTTTCTAACTTCTAAGTGGTCAAATGACATGACAAAAGGATGTGCAGTGTTTTATTATGGAAAAATTAAGAATACACTAGAAAACCGATTTTAATTGTAGATAAATCAAATTCATGTATGGAATTCAATGTCAGAACAATCTTATTCATAGACTTGTTTTACAGAACACTGGGGGAGGGATACACACATCGTCGGACTAACTTACATTGTTCCAATCCTTCTTCCTCATAATGCATTCTTCAGTCACTTTGCAAACACCTGTCAAGAATCTGAGTAACATATTTAGGATAGATTTATAAGAAAAAAAGAGGGGAAAAATAAATAATCCATGGTCCAATATGCATGAATTAAGAATAGCAAAAATACTGGGAATGAAGTATCTTTAATTTTTAAATCAATTTGTATAAGACAATTTCTTTTAGATCATTAAATATTTTGGTATGGTTAATATTTTTAATTTATACTTTAAAATATCAGGAATAAAATAAAGGTTCTAAAGAGATTAACAACAAAGATGAAGGGATTGAGGGGTGGGTAGGAAAGTTTGGTGAAATTTTTCTAGAATTATCCGGGCATAAGTAGCTTTTCCAGATTATTTTGTGTTGAAGCCTGCACGGCACTGTGATGAAACCATCGTGCATGACTTGTATAAATTTATTAAAGGACAAAACTTTTTTTATATAATAGTGGGATAACAACACTATAGATGTATATACAATAAAATATATTTTTAAAAAAATTTACATTAAAGAATACAAGTTTTGCAGAAGTAGAAAAAGACAAGAAGGAGCTGAATATAATTCCAGTCGATATAAGAGGGATCACTTCTGGAGGCAAAATTGTACAAATCCAGTTTTCAGGAGTCAACTAAAAAGAAGAGGGTATCACTTGGACTTACGGTAGGAAGAAAAAATATAGTGGAGACAAAAAAGAAGCAGAGTTGAAGGAACATTGTGGCTTATTCAATGAAAAAAATTATAATTATTTAAATAAAACTATAGAATAGCTAGACCTAATAAGGAAATGTACAAAGAAGTAAATGATTTGGAAACACACGTAAGAATAAGAAGATTAAGGTTCTACAGACATATGGTGAGGATGCACCCAAAGAGATTAAATAGAGAAATCTTCAATAAAATGAGAGGATGCAAGAGTGCTGGCGGTACATCAAACAGATGAAGGAAGAAACAGAGACCGAAAATAACAGATCAAGAATGTTTCGATAGGGATGACTATGGGAAAAGACTAAAAGAAATTAAGGTCCTTGTGGGAAAGAGAGATAGGAGATAAGGAATAGTGTGGACCGAGGAAAGAAGGGGTATGAAAAGAAGTGAAAATAATGATATTCACATTGTCTCTAAGGCCGTTCCGTGAAAAAAAAAAATTATAAAAGCAACACCAAGGATAATAGAGAAATCTCCTTCCCTTAAACCCGAATTCCAAACTAGGGTTGTCGTGGATAATAAGATAGAGTATAAATTAGTTGAAATTAAAACTTTAGATTGTTAAAAATTCTCCACTCCGTTACATTCCTAGTTCACATAATGACAGATGATAGAGTTGATAGAATGGGTGTAAGATCAAGAGGAAAAGAGGAACTACTAAATAAGTTATTGAAGTTAATTTTCTAGCTTTCATAAAATGAGATGAGGCATGATTTCTTCATCAACTTTCAAATATCTAATCACTGGCTGTTTTCCGTGCATAATTTTTTATTTTGTTTTTCGAAACATGAGAAATTCTAACAGATTTCCTAATGTTCAAGGAATGCAAGACTTCTAGTAGATGTCAATATAAAATTTGGGAAA
This sequence comes from Troilus luridus, assembly GCA_964056705.1. Taxonomy (NCBI): domain Eukaryota; kingdom Metazoa; phylum Arthropoda; class Insecta; order Hemiptera; family Pentatomidae; genus Troilus; species Troilus luridus. The sequence continues at coordinate 141,798,066 of OZ057412.1, forward strand.
TTAAATACATAACAAACTATATGTTGGAACAAACATGGGGAAAGTGAATATGACCAAAAAATAGATTTTTGTTTCTTTGTATACCCTATTCTTGTCAAATATTACTTATATTGCCCTAATAACAATCACAACTATTCGTTTCTTCAACTCAATAAGGTTTTACTTATATCAAACAGATTTTGGATGAAATTGTATGTATTGACGAAAATAAAGTTACAAATCAGTTACCAATATTATTAAGACATAAGAGGAGTGAAAAGTGGTGAGGTCTAATTACATTCCATTCTCTCCACTTTTCTATGTCATAACTGGTTTTGATTGCTACACATTTACTCCATAATATGAGGAGTCAATTACCAAAACCTTTCTCCTAGGAAAGAAAGCTGTCCAAAATTTTTTTTCAGTCGAGAAAGACACATATGTGTCATATTTTCATGCCCAACATAAACATTATATGTATGAAATCAACTAAAGTTTATGTATGTTTATTTATTTTGAAGAGAAAAGATATGCTCCCAGCCGTGATTCGAACCCGCTTCCTCTGTCTTCTGTCTCTACCTAAAAACTATTGCAATTATGGTTTATAATTATCTTAAAACGATGATGTTAGTAAAAATTAAATACCATTGGCCTCATTGATTCATATATCAGTTTGGCCTAAATAATTTTCATCAGAGAAGTTCACTATTAAAATAACACATGATATACACCAAGACGGAGGTACAACTGATGAAAATTTTAAAGGCCATAAGACAGAAATCTGTCATAGATTATATTACTAATTATTAAATATTCTTTATACTGGCTACAAACCAAATCAGGAAAGGGGGTCAAAAAGTTTTCATGATTTAAAAAAAAATTAAAACTACAAAGTTGATCACAGTTACAACTTAATTCAGTTATAATTTTGGATATAGGACTCTTTGCAACTAAAATTGGTATTTTTAAAATAACAATACTACTCTTTCTCTGATATTTCAATAACAACCTCACTAAAGAATATGATTATTTTTTAAATTTAATTTTAATATATTTTTTTTTAATACAGGCTTACCATGTCAACCGAGTTCAATGAATGGGATTGGAACAACAGTGATTGGAATAACGGATGGACAAACACTGTTTCTCAAAACTTCAATAGGCCACCTCCAAAGGTATTGTTCATAAAATGGCACTTTATATTTAGTATTAAACATTGGTTAGGATATCTAGTAATAAGTAATCCACTTGTGGTTCGTTTGGCTCTTAAGTAAGCAGACTTAGACCTTTTTGATCTGATTAAATCTGTAATAATTAATTTTAGATAAAATTGTATGGATAAATTGGTGAAACTTATTGAAAAATGGAGAATTAGCACACTCATAAGTAGGTTTTATTTCTGTAAAGTAGATTTGAGGACTTGGGAAGAGATAATTTTTCTAAAATGTAAAATCCGATATCTTTGATTCTGAGAACATACTATACTATAGTCGTTCCTCTCTACCGCTCTGCAGTGTGAGGTTTCTTTCTGTATAGCCCGGACCACACCGTACGATCCTCTACCATTTCTCTCCTTCTATTCCATTCCAGACTTCTCTTTGCGAAGCTTTCCTTAATACCATCTTCCCAGGTACGTTGGGGTCTTCCTCTGGACCTTCTTCCTTCAACCTTAGCCTGCTGCCTTCCAGAGATAGTTGCCGGTCCCAAGCCCGGAAAAAGGAGGAGGGATTCTCCTTGCAACCTGAGGGTACAAATAAGTACTGTCTCAGGAATTAGCCTCATCCAGAACATCAAAAAAGGTGAAGCAGGGAGAAGGGTGTGTCTGTACACCCTTTAAGGGGCAGCCCCCCATACCAGACTTAGGTGTTTGGGCCGATACCCCATACACTGAATAACAAAAATCAAAAGAAAAGAAATGAGAACATACACTTTTTAAAAAACAACATTAAGTTAGTATTTTTCAAGTTACAAGGATTTTTATAGTTTTTATTTTATTATTAGTTTTTCTTATTCTCTCAATGTTTGTCAACTAGCCACTCGTAACTTGATTGCTTGGAAAATTGTATATTCTATTTAATTTTTTATTTCTCATCAAGATTGCCAACTATAAAGCTTGCTATGTTGTTCAAAATGTTGAATTATTTTCTTTTTGGGTATGTTTTAATGTTTCACAAGACTATTTTCCTTGTTTATTATTATTTTTCAATTGTTTTTATTCATAAGTGATTTTTAATGATTATTGTAAAATGTATGTTTCTGTTTTTTTATTGGAATACAGTTTTGTTATTCTTAAAGGACAAATAACAAAATTGTTATTGTTAAAAAATCTCTATTTTTCTACTTTTGCCATTAATCAGTGTGAAACTCTCCTATGTGATCATGAAACCTGCTCCAGGTTAAGATAGTTAAAAAAAATAATTAAGTTATACATGATTAATTATAATGCTGTTGATAAAATGTGATTTTTTTTATTCAGCCGATTTGAATTCCACGATTAACTGGTATAATAACATGTCATAATTATAATATAGTTTGAATATATAATAATGGAATGTAACTTCCATTTTTAAAGGAAGCTGGATTGAGTAGTCATGTGGGTCAACAGAATAGAGGACCCACTAATGAAAGTTACGAGAAAGGATGGGATGATTGGACTCAGTCAAAACATAATGCAGAAGTTCGAGGTCATGGTTCATCAAATTTATATTCTACCATCAACAATAATATGCTCAATCAAGTTGAAAATCGAGAAATAGCACCTCCTGACAATAAACAATTTAGGTATGTATAGTGATTTAAGATAATAATAAACTGCCTTTCTTCCTTTTATACAATATAAATCCAGTTAATTTGGTCTACAATTTCTGTACTAATTCATCGATTAGAAATAGGTAAATTTTTTAAAAAGATTTTATCTTAAGTAATATCAAGGCTTTCTCTATGATTATTGAAGTCACACCAGAGTATTATGTCACTCTCTAATTTTTGAAAAAGAAATAAAAATAGACATAGGTAGAAAGTTCCTTATTTTTTACAGAAAGTTTTTTTATGAGGGAAAAGTTATGTAAAATATTAGAGGAACTTCATGCATTCTTTTAGTTTCAAAAAATCTTTATTGTTTGTCTGTTAATTTAATGTCACTTTATGCTGCTATGGCTAATCAGACGATGCTACAGTGGGAACTCTAAATTTGGCCTACCCAGGTTTATTTGGGATAGGGATTTTTAATGAGTACCTGACATCGTACAAGCTTGGGATCCCCGTTTAACGTCCCTTCCGAAGGACAGCGTAACTAAGGATTTTTTACTCCACTTAAAATATCCTAGGGCCACCTGCTGGGCTCCATAGCCGTGATCTTGGGCTTAGTAGTTTTTTACGCTAACCACTAGACCACAGGTTGCCCCAAAAAATAAATTGTTTTGTTATGTTTACAAGTTTCTTTTAAAAAATAATGACAGATTCAATGAATAATGAACATATTTGACATGGCATCTAACTTTACATGTTTCCTTACAATTTTTTATTTTTTATAGAGTTGAATTAATGTATTTTTTTGTTGTTTTAGTTATGAATCATCTAAAAGTAAGCCAAAACCTACAGAAATATCTAATTTGGGCAGTCAACACCTAAATAACATGGTTCCAGCTTCTAAAGTTTTTCAAGTTCAGCATATGCCACATACAGGGGTTAAACAACAACCTAATCATATCAATGAATATTTTGAACCAAAACCAATCAATCAAAACTTACCTGCTCAGCCAAATCCTTTTTATTCTCAGCCAGTGCAAGATGGTTATAATGCTCAGATGATTTCCTCAGGACCATCAAATTTCACCAATATCTTTCCACATCATCAGCAGCAAATGGAAAAAGAAGCGAGTTTTCCATCGTTAGGAGGACATCATCACCTCAATGCGGCTCAAAACTCAGTTATGAAGCAAATACCTTCACAAGACGAAGTAAACCAAAATATTGATTCTAGAACAAAACGGTTTACTCCTTCTCCTCAACAAAGGATTCCTACTACACAATCTGTGCAGCTGCCGCCACCTAATTCAAATTCTAATCATCATACGATTACACCTTCAGAAGGTTCTGATTCTAATGGTATTGTGAAGGTGAATCCTAGTATTGGAAATCCCCCTTCTTTTCAAGTTGCAAATACGAATGTTATGGCCCCTATTGCTACTAGTTCACCCATAGCCATTCATAATACTCTGTTACCTGAAAATCAAGAACGAATCCCTGATAATCGGGAGTTTCCTGACAATAAAGAAAATATTGCTCAAGATTTAAAGGCTCTCTCTATCAACCCTCCAAAAGAAGTAAGTTATTCGTGGGGCTTTAAACGTAATTATTATTATTATTTTTAATAGATACTAAAGTACCAAATTGTTTATTTCTAGCAAGTAGAACAGGAAACACAAAAACATTGTGCAGTTGATAGGAACCAGTATCTAGAAACAGGACATTTTTCTTCACGAAAGGAGAATAATACTTACCTACAAAACACAGAAATTAATGATGAAGGTAAACAAACTTAATATCTTTGATGTACGTTTATTATTTTTTCAAATTACTTTTCTTTTTAAGCTCTTATGTTTTTTTTTTGTTTTTTTCCTCCAATGTGAACCCCATGGAGGGACTGTTTATTTATATTAGCACCACTTAAATAAGTATATTGCATATCATTACTTGTAATTAGTATTAAATGATCAAGTTACAAAATTACATTTAAACACATTTAGGTGTAAGTTAACAATGTAAGAAATTAAAAATGTACAGATGGACTTAATTAATAATTTATATTTTAATGTAAAATTAGGATTAAATTTGTAATCAAATTATAAAATTAAAAAATAAAATAAAATAATAGAAATATTTTAAATATTACATATATATATAAGCACAGCAAGGTTTTAAAAAATTAGATAAAATTAATATTTTAAACAAAACAAGAAGGTTTTTGTACATTAGTTTCCAAGATAATTTTTTGGATAGTTAACATAATGTTAAGTATGTAATAAAAAGAATCTAACTATAATGCAAATAATTCTGTAAAGAAGTTTTATTTTCATTAGATAAGATTTAGTATTGTATATATTATCGTGGAAGAAAATGGTCCGGTAAGAGGTCAATAAGTTTCTCTGAATATCAAGAATATTTATTCAGTAGCTAACGTTTCGACCCACTCTGTAGGTCTTCTTCAGGGCTAAATATACAAAATACAGATAATTTAAAATCACAAAATATTTAAAAATAGGTTAAGCATGGTAAAAACAAATGTTAAAATACAAAGGTAGGAAAAAAAAACAACAACATACTATAGAATACAATAAAAAACAGAAAGTGCTAAAAATTAAAGAATAAGGTGATATAAATTCAAATGGGATAAATATTAAAGTAAACGTACAAAAGTATCAGTTATCTGAGTGGTGAACAATAAAGATGGGGCAGGGGAGAGAACATGAGAATTACATCGATATAGTAATAAATAAGAAAATGTTGATAAGAAATGATGATGATAAGTAATAGAAGTGAGACATACGTATTACTACCAATGGGGAAGATGATGTATACATAATGTTCATGAAATAGTATAAAGGATAGATGTAGTACAATATATAATAATTGCTAAGACATGGTGAGAAAGGAGAAAATAATAGATATTAAATTAACATGTACAATTGTATAAAAAGTGCGATAAGTAAGTTACAATTGATGGGTATTGGACAAAATTAAATGTAAAAAGACAAACAAATGTGGTTCAGAAAAGATATTTAAAATTAAAAAAGTGAGTTAAGATGAACCCGGATGAAAGTCGTTAAAATGATAATAAAAGGTGGGAAATGAATAAACTTCTTACAGAAACAGTAAGCAAGGAAATAGTAAGAATAATAGTGTGATGTGTTTTATAAAGTATATGACTATTAGGGAAATTAAATGAAATGGAGAAGAGAGGGGGGGGGAGGATGGGTAAATTAGTGGAGAATATATAATCAATTACCTGTAGCGGGGGGGAGAGCCCGATAGGTCCATCAGGCTATTATTATATATCCGATATAGCTATTATTATAAATCAATTATTATATATCCGTACAGCTTGGACGGACCTATCGGGCTCTCCCCCCCGCTACAGGTAATTGATTATATATTCTTCACTAATTTACCCATCCCCCCCTCTCTTCTCCATTTCATTTAATTTCCCTAATAGTCATATACTTTATAAAACACATCACACTATTATTCTTACTATTTCCTTGCTTACTGTTTCTGTAAGAAGTTTATTCATTTCCCACCTTTTATTATCATTTTAACGACTTTCATCCGGGTTCATCTTAACTCACTTTTTTAATTTTAAATATCTTTTCTGAACCACATTTGTTTGTCTTTTTACATTTAATTTTGTCCAATACCCATCAATTGTAACTTACTTATCGCACTTTTTATACGATTGTACATGTTAATTTAATATCTATTATTTTCTCCTTTCTCACCATGTCTTAGCAATTATTATATATAGTACTACATCTATCCTTTATACTATTTCATGAACATTATGTATACATCATCTTCCCCATTGGTAGTAATACGTATGTCTCACTTCTATTACTTATCATCATCATTTCTTATCAACATTTTCTTATTTATTACTTTATCGATGTAATTCTCATGTTCTCTCCCCTGCCCCATCTTTATTGTTCACCACTCAGATAACTGATACTTTTGTATGTTTACTTTAATATTTATCCCATTTGAATTTATATTACCTTATTATTTAATTTTTAGCACTTTCTGTTTTTTATTGTATTCTATAGTATGTTTTTTTTTTGTTGTGTTTTTTTTTGTTTTTTTTCCTACCTTTGTATTTTAACATTTGTTTTTACTCTGCTTAACCTATTTTTAAATATTTTGTGATTTTAAATTGTCTGTATTTTGTATATTTAGCCCTGAAGAAGACCTACAGAGTGGGTCGAAACGTTGGCTACTGAATAAATATTCTTGATATTCAGAGAAACTTATTGACCTCTTCCCGGACCATTTTCTTCCACAATTTTCATCAAGGTCAACCATTTTCTTTCAAAATGTATATATTATCATTTATATCAGTATTGTATTATTACCCCTTAGCAGATTTCTTTTGTTAAGATGTTCCTTAGAGTTATTTTTTAAATAAATAATAACTATTTTTGTAGGGGAAGCTCCTCCTCCTGGTCTTCATCGACTGGTAACAGGCCAAGGGTGTGAGCCTTGGAAGGTTGAAATGGACAATTGGTCAGAAAAAGATGTAAATCAAATTCCCGCTACTCCTTCTGTTCCAAGCTTGACCAGGCATAGTTCTCCCCTCTCTTCGATTGGAGAATCAGGTAAATTTTTTTAAAGGGCTTTGATTTGCACTGCGATCAGTATTGATCTATTGTGTGCCCTGTTAGATGAGATTACTTTACAACCTTAGCTTGGCTAATCCAACAAATTTAAGTATGTTTGTTGTTTTGAGTAATTCACATTGCCTGGGGTCAGTGACGCTATTCTGTCCAAAGGTTGTGAACCTGAGGTTGGCAACCCTATCACATAGGCAAATGACAATATAGGGTGTTTTGTCCGCTATATGACGAGGGACATCCACAAGTCCAAGCCTAAACATATGGCCATTGAGTCTACTATGCCCCATATATGCCACTATAATTGTTTTTAATGATTCCCTGATCAGGTTCAGAATAGGTGCATGACTTGTCATTATATCCGTGTATCTCTTTGCATCTACCCGTAAGCTTCTCTCTCGTATCATCCTTCATCTTCCCTCACTTTGGTAGTGTGGTATACAGGGACCTTTCGAAAATGCTTGAGGGCCGTTTAAAGCAAATAATGAACTGTGCTCTTCGATTTGTCCTTGGTACTTCGAGGCGATCCCGGGTGTCACATCACTATGTTGAGTTAAAGTGGCTTCCCTCCGATTCGTTAACAATATTACCTTAGTTCTTTTCTATACCAATCCATTAACTCGCAACACCCATTCATGTATCTACAGTCTCCTCCAATTCAAATCCTCTGTTCAGCACCACAAAACAAGATCCTGCCTATCCGATCTCTACACTCGTTCCACAGAAACAAAGCATTCGAGTGTTTCTTTCTCGCCCGCTCCACCACTGTGTGGAACTCAATCCCTCCTTTCATCTGCCATTCTTCACTGGCTTCATTTAAATCCTGGCTTTTCCAACATCTTTTGACATCCCAAAAAGATGCTCTCTTAGCAGGTCAATCGTATACTTAAATAAATTAGTATTGAATAATCGATTTTGTTGCCTACGTGTTTTGTTTATCCTTCCCAAAGAAGATATAGACGATGTAGATACTTTATCGCATGCTATCTCATTCATTTATTTTATTTAGTAATTTTGTTATTAACTATTTTATTAATTTTGTTTATAATTATTTTGTTGGTATCAATATATTTATTTTTGACAATTAGTTAAAATCCTGTCAAGTTTCGTACTTTTTAGTTATTTCATTTTTATTATGCTTTTGCCACTTTGATTACTTCATTATTTGTATTATTATGTAGCCTTCTGGCCAGATGTATATTATGTTTATTTGTTTTGTTCATGGTTTTTATTCTAAAGGGATTTGGTCCCAGAATAAAGTTTGTTTTCTTGTTTTGTATTCTATTCTAACCGACAAGGAAACGCTTAAAATCTTTTAATTTCTTTTGGTTGCACCAAAGCTGGTTAGTTTTCCTGAGGTAAATTTTCCTTATTCTGAGCTTAGCGTTGCTGAGACTGACACCACATACCGGTTCAGGGGTTAGTGCTCCTGATGCAGCTTGACTGTCAGTGAAGAATGTGATTTTTCTACATGATAGTCGCTCTTCCAGCAGTGTCCAAGTGCAGTGACTTATGGCAATTATCTCAGATTGAAATATAAAGGAATACTTGCCTAGGGCGATCCAGGTTCCTTCTCTAAGTTTATCTTTTCTCCAGAACCCTGCACCAGCACCAGTGGCTGTGAGAGAGCCATCAGTGTAACAGTTGATGCCGTTGCAAGGCCTTTGAGATTTCGATTTGTCAATATTGACCTTGAAGTGAGTTGACATGGATGCTTAATAAATAACCTGAGTGTCTGATCACATGCCCAGGATACGATCTGCTTAAATTTGTCTGAACAGTTCCGAGGAGCTACAGAAAACTGACTATGATTCTGTTTATACAGCCTGTGCAAGGAGACCATAGCTTGGTGTTCTAGCTCCAGGAGTAGAGGTTTAAAACCTAGTATCTCCATTGTTGAAGTCTGAGACATTCTCATAGCACCAATTATCAGTAAACAGGCCAACCTCTGTAGCTTCTCCAGCTTAATTCCAAATCCACTTTTTTTAGCACAATGCCACCACACCAGGGCTGCGTATGCTACAATGGGTCTAATGGCTGTGACATACAGCCAGTAGATCATGTTGGGTTTGAGTCCCCAGAATTTGCCTATTGCACTTTTGCAGGCCCATAGGCATCTGATGACTTTGTTAGACGCTTTGATTCCATCTCAGCTTGTTGTCCAGCATCACCCCCAAGTAGGTCACCGTGCTGTTCAAAAACAACTGGATTCCATTAGGCGTTTGTAACCTAATTACCACTCTGTTTTCTCATGAAAGCTAGTGTGTTCACCTTGCGCGGGTTGATACTCAAACCATTGCCCAAGCACTAACTCGACAAGATTTTAGTCGCAGATTGAGAAGGTCATAGAGTATGCATTGGTGCTTGCTTCCTACAAGAATAGCATACCCCTAAGCGTCGATGCCTGCTTTGTTGATCAATGCTAGAAGAGAATCAGCCACAAAACACCAAAGCAGGGGTAATAGTACACTTCCCTGTGAACAGCCTTCTCTAGGCTTGATCTACAATATGGTGTCACTTAGTTCATAGGATAAGAGTTCTGTGCTCCAGCATAGAGTTAATCCATCTGGAAACAATTGGCTCAATCTTCTTTGACATCAGAGTATTAGCAATAATGCTGTAGGGTGTTCTGTCGAAGGCACCTTCTATATCCACGAAGATTTCTACTTTAGTTTCATCTTGAAACAAGGTTAAATAGGGCAACCTCACAGGATTTCCCTGCTTGGTATGCAGATTGATATGGGTGTATGGGATTGGGTGCCAATAAATATATCTATCTAGAATCTTCTCTTGAGTCTTCACCTTAATCCTGGATTCTCAGGTCCTGATCACCGAAAATCCTCATTGTACCATGGCAGGCACTATGCTATCAGGGCCCCCCCCCCCCGATTTATAGGGCACAAATGAGCCAATTGCCCAATTTTTGTAATTTATTTAAATTGTAACTAGTCTGGTATTTTACAAATGATAGTTTGTAAATGATTTTAGAACCCTAGATGAATCTATCTTTAAAAGTTCCTAAGTCAGGGTATTGTGAATAAACCAAATGTATTCTTATTATTTATGTGAAAATGGATTTTCCTGTCTTTTCTTCCTGGGTTGAAACTGAATACACGGAATAAAAAAAAAACTGACAAATACTTGTTCTCGCCTCTGAATCTAATATAATGAAATGGAGAACCCTTTTTTTTCTCTGCAACCATTTTTATGTTAAACTGGTTGGTTTGGTATGGGTGGATCCTCTAGCCTTAGCTATTGAAAAGATTTGGGTAGACCTTAATGAAGTAATGGAAGAGTATTTCTTCTTCACTCTCTTTTTAATTAATATCTTTTGAAGCCAGAAAAAGAGTTGAAAATAAGGTCGAAGTTTATTGTAGGCAGTTTTTTGTTTATATGTCCTTTCAAAATGAATTTTCTTATACTTTTTTTTTGCTTTTCCTCAGAAATAAGAGATGACGATAAGGAAAGAAGAAGAGAAGTTCCTGGTGAAGCTGAGCCTCTTCAGGGAAGGGTGGTGCTAGGACAAGTTCCGACTCCTCCCCAAGATGCTCCTACTGCTAGAGGTTTGTTTCAAACTATCAATGAATTGTTTTCTTCCGTGTGAATTTATCCGTTGCTTTAATGCAGTGCTATAAATTCCATATTGTTTTATTATTTTCAACACTAAACCTTTGTAATTAAGAAAGAAAAAAAATCTGACTACTATTCTGAGACACTGAGCGCGTGATTAAACATGTTGGAATGCCAGAGGCAGTGACCTCTGATTGGTGGATCTTTTGGCTATTGATATGAGATGTTCTATATTTATCTGTATTGATGTAAATTTTTTGGCGTAAATCCTGATGATGCCTGAATTTGCGAAAGATTAGTTATTTTCCAGTATTTAATATACTTTCGGCATTGTAGTTTGGACTTATCAAATTGCATTATTATTTTATGCCTCTTTATGAAATTTTGCTCATTATTGAATACTAGTCTTATTTATTAATTATTGTAATTTTCGCCATAATCAATAAACATTTATCAAACTTTGATTGATATCCCCAATCTAGAATGCTTTAGGTTGTTCAGCTTTAGCCAACTTATGTTTATACTCTACATCACATCCTGCTCTGAAAAAGGTTAAAGGAGTACAGAGAGAACCATGTAACTTCCAATTGCTATATGACCAGTTAAAAATAGAGACGATTAGTAGTTTGACAGCGTGGATAAACTAAATAAAATATACCATTATAATAATGTTTTATGTAAGGAAGAAAATAGTTGGGGGTGCAGTCAAATAAAACACTAAATAAGTATCCACTTATTTAGTGTTTTATTTGACTGCACCCCCAACTATTTTCTTCCTTACATCGATCATCCAGTCAACCATTCCTCGCTTATCAATAATGTTTTATATTCGTGCTCATTTAAATCTGTTTAAAATGTGTATATTATTTAAGAACTAATTTTTTGTGTCTTTGTTTTTGTTTTATAAATATCATATTTAAAGAAGTGCATCATACTCTTAAAGTCAGATATTAATTCAAATGTTATTTTTGTATTATTTTTAAGAGCTTTTTTTTTAACAATCAAAGATATTTTTTTATTCGAAGTTATAAATATGAAGTATAAATATCTGAACCGATTCTTTAAATAATGCTGGTCTTCTGAAAACTTGATAAAAAAAAAAGTTATAGGTAACAAACAAAAAATGTTAGGCGGAATAGAATAGAGAAAAAATTGCATTTCATTTTGAAACAACGGAGTTAATAAGTAATTTTAAAAAAAATTGTGTTAATCGTTAATGTAAACAAACAAAATATAGGTTACATCTGTACATAAATTAAACTAAAATAAATTTTCTTTTTCAAATTGAATTATTTTGAAATTAAAATATTTTTAGAGATTTATTTAATTTAATCATAAAAAAAACAATGAATATTTTGTAAAAGAAAGATTATTTTCCTTTTATTTTTCATTTTTGTAAATATAAAAATTTAGTAGACGTTTATTTTCATATTTATTTTGAATAATTTAATTTTGTATTCATTAGGAAATAGTCAGCTAATTAGTAATTTTATAATAATAAGTTAACAAAAAAAAAAAAAAAAAGATGGTGGTGAATTCAATCGGCTGCTGTAATTATTATTTATTTCTTCTGTATCAACCCAGACAGTATACATTTTAAACAAGTGTGCGCTACTGCAGTCGGGAATTAGATCAGTCCAGTATTGGTCTCCCAGTCGATTGGACCTCTTCGAATCGACCTGGTATTTTGTTTTCGAATCCTCACTCGCCCTGTGGGAGTGAGGAATTTTATGGACATTTTCTCTCGCCCCGTCAAGGAAAATTCCTGGACTTTTGGCTCGCTCTGTTGAGTAAAGTTCACCATTTCGAAATCCTCGTTTGCCCTGGAGAAGAGGTCCTGTGACTTTTTTCAGACATTTTCAATCGCCCCTTCAATGAAACTCCACGGACGTCTACACATCGTCGATCGCCCAGCCGACGACGACAGATAAGACAGTTTTTTAATTTTTGTTTACGATAATTTGACTGGCTAGCCAGATTTACAATAGTTAACAAACATTTATTAGTGTCTTTACAAACATTAATTTATTTAAAATTGCTCTCTTTTTCCTTTATTAATGGTATTTGTAATTTCTGTTTTATTTCTCTCTTTTGTTCATTGTTATTTCAGTCTAAGTAATTTATTTTCTTCATTGCACAACGTTTATATTTTTAATTTAATGGAATTAGTTTTAATATCAAAGTTTGTTTTGTTATTTTTTTATATTTATACAATGAATTTTAATTTTACTTTAATAAAAGGTTTGTTTGATATGACATGCGATCTGGTGAAATTGAACCAGAAAATTTATTTTTTCATTAACATATATATATTTCGGGGCTTTCATCGAGAGGTCCCAACTGTCTCGCAGGAGCTCAGACAATAATATTTAATATACCACAAAAAATACGAATCTATTGGAATATTTAAATAATTAATTAACAACCAAGTACAAGCTTCTTTTAAGCAATCCAATTTAAATTTTATTAAATTCAATTGCCTCTTCATGTAGATTGTTTTGTTTTTTGGTGTTTTTTTTTCCTCCTTCAGACCATGTAACGATCGTGCTAGCATATTTTGGATTTTTTCTTTTCCCAGAATATTTTCATTCTGACTCTTTGTTGTTCCTTCCTTCTTTTCTGAGGATTGTTTTATTAATGTCAAAGAATAAGAAAAAAAACAAGTAATTACTTTTTTATAATCTATTTTATTATATTAGTTGTTGATTTTATTAATTTTCAAATAAAAATACTTAAAAATTACTTTTTTTAGTTACCTCAGTAGGTAAAAGCTTGGTTTATATATTGTAAGAACCATTTCCAAACTTTCATGGAAGAAAGTTGTAGTTGGTAAAAGTTGGTCGTAAAGATAATCACAAGGTCTAGGAATAATGAGGATCTATGTCTAGCGACTACAACTTCACTCTCTTCGCCCCTTCCTTAAGGCTTTGTTGAAGGCCAGGGTCATCTCATGGTAATCCATAAATGATACATAGTTTGTAAAACTATTTACATAGTAAGTTGAAAATAAATAAACGAACATTTTAGGGGAAAAAATATTTTTAACAGGAATAATTACATTTAAAGGAAAATGACTCAAACATGGTATATTAAAAACTATTAAGCAAATTTGTTGTTGTTTATCTAGGCAAATATTTTACTGACCATTACTTCTTGGTTTATAGGAGATAGAGAAAGGGAAAGATTAGAGAGAATGGTTGTGGGTGAACAGGTTCAAAGTGGTGGTAACACTTCGGATGATTACAGGCAACCTGGAAGACAAAAAAGGCACCAGAGGCACCGCAGAACTGAGTAAGTATTATTTTAGAATAAGATAAATGGTGTTATTCTATTATCTATATAATCAGAAATTGCAAATTTGATATCAAAAAGAAAACTCTAAATACAAATAATTTTTTTTATGTTTATTAAATAACTGTGGAATTTTATTGAAGGAATTTACTGTTAAAAGTTTATGTTTAATTATCTTAGTACATCTAAGAATTATGGTATTCTTGAGGATTATTACATTATAGATATTTTTCTATCATAGCAGCAGTTATGAAGAAGAAGAGAGAGACTATTCTAGTGATCGTGATAGGAGAAACGAAGATCATCGTCGACGAGATGACAGACCCAGAAGACGTCGAGAGCAAAGGTACATAATTGGTGCAAAAAAGTCCATACATATTATAATTTTATATAATCTTGTTTTAAATTCAAGAGTTGGTGGAATACTTTATATCGTAAAGTAATGTTTTTTGATACAAGTTCTACGTAGGTAGCCTTCAATTTAAAAATGAGTCACATCTTGAGAAAAATCATTATATCAAGAACTTTTAAGTTGCAATTTATTACTGCAGGGGTTGTAGTTAAAGTTAGTGGAAAGTGCCCTCATTGTCATTATATAAATTTTGATCAAAGCACTTTTAATCAGTAGATAATCCAGTCTGAGATATTCATCTCTCTGATGGTATCAATGTGCCCCCAGTTGCGAATTTTGATGCCCAGACATATACACATATACACATTCTAACATGTGTGTGTCCGTAGGTGCGTGCATATGAGGGAATAAATGCAGTTGCAACTCGACATAAATCTAACTTCCTGTTATAATAATAAAAATTAGTTAAGTATAAATAAACATTGTTTTAGATCTCCTGAGTATAGAAGTGATGATGAGTATGAAGATAGAAGAGGCTTTCACCGGAGCGGAAGAGAAAGGTAATTCATAATATTATCATTGGCTTGGGAATGTTTTGGGGCATGGCATAAATTTTTTTATTGCTGACTAATATTTTTTAGAACTAATATATATTTAAATATTTTTTTGCAATTGGAGTTAATGTATTAAAGTAACATTGGATTTATAATGTATCTTCTAGTCGGAGAACAAGAGAATACAGTCCTGATCGAAGTTATTATAGAGACTATAGAGATTATCGAGGTGATGATTCAAGGTATGCATGATTCAATTTACATTTTATTTGTTCTTCCTGATGTACTTCTTCCTGATTCTGATGTACTTTGACTTCTTTTATAGTCATTTTATTATATCCCGGTGTCTTTTTTTATTTTTATTCTGTTGTATGCTCTGAAGTAAATTTATGTTATATATGAAAAGTGTAATAAGTTTTCTAGTAATAAAAATCCAGTCCTTTCAAAACTGTTTTAGTTTAAAGTCATTTGGCACTAGTTCATTACAACTTTAAACTAAAATTAATATTTTAATGTCTTCTTTAACTGTCTAATATGTCTGAAGTAATTGTATTCAGCCTTTCTTTCTCTTTGAATAATCTGCTTTACTGTTCACTAAAAGTCGTACCAACTTTATGGCACGGACTGCTATATTGAAAGAAATACCTGATTTTTCTTAAGAAATTGTTGGCTGCGCAGAGCAAGGCTTGTCAACAATTTCTTCAACACTAAAATTACTATCCTTGAAATCTCGAAACCATTCCTCGGAAATTATTTCCTGGAACATTCTCACCGTAAACTTCCACGAGCATTTCATGCGCTTCAGTTGCACTTTTATTTCTAGTAAAACCTTCTGCAAATGCTGCTTAGTCACCACAAATTTAGAGCATTGTCTGATTGCCAGTGAGGCGCTTTAGGTTAGATCAGTAATCAAGATATGGATTCCAGAAGAAAAACTCTGGGATATTATATAGACTGATATTGTCTGTCAATATCTTATGGATTGAATTTTAGTTTTTACATTGTATTGTTGCATTAATAAAAAAACCTACATTTAATAATTACTGCCTGTTTGACAGTGCTGCATCAAACTAACAATATTTAACTCATTTTCTTTGTTTTGCATAAGCTTATGTTATGACATTTTGGTGATTAAAGATATTCCAATAGCCTTTACTTTACAATATAGGAAAATAAAAGCATTTTTTATTGGAGAGAGAGAATTTTATTCTGTATTTTTCTTCTTAGGCCTGACGAATTATTAACAGAATAATTTAATTATTAAATTGTATCTAACTGGAATCAAGGCCGGGTAATGCAATTCCAGTCTCAGGGTCTCTCTCCCCTTTTTAATTCAATACATTTTGTTGGTAAAAAAAAAGCTTTTAAAGGTTTAAGTTAAAAAGGTTAATACTTGATAGATTCTGTTCACTTCAATATAGATATTGTTATAATGAATTACATTTAAAAGGCAAATATATTTAATTGAATTTTATGCCAACAGCAAACCTTAATATATTGATATTCATCCATTCATTAAAACAAACAGTTTTAATTAACATAATTATCATCAGTCAGAAATTCACATGGAAAAATATTTAATTATAAAATTATGTTTTTGAATTATTTACTTTGGTATAATTGAAATATCAGGTCAGTTTTAAATTGATTTGGAAGGATATTGCAGTATTGTGGCAGGTATTGCCCATTAGTTGTCTATGTAATTGAGTTTTATTTTTTAGAGGCAAATCGGAGGTCCTCTTAAGTTAAGTTAAAATATTTGTAAAGCACATTAAAGCTATCTTAACTCCTTTTTCTCATAGTAAGATAAAATAATGAATAATAATGAAAGTGTGTGTCAAATAAATACGCAATAAACATAAATGTTGAGAATAATTGCCAATAAATCATTTTTACGTCATTTCACTGCTCCATACTTGCTTGGTGTTAATAACCTGGATTTAATATCACTGACTGAACCTAAGTTAAAAAAATTATAATGATCCAGCAAAATGAAATTTCTTCTGAAGTTTCTGCAGCTCCTGTGAATAAATGGTCAAGTCAACCACACAATTTTCTTTCCAAAATAAGTCACTTGTACTGATGGATCCAGAATTGTGTCATAATCTTAGTTTTTGACTTGAAATGCAGTTCTGATATAAGCAATATCTCTATTTCAAGCTAAGATCTTACTTAGCCACTTATGCAGTACGAGAATACACATGATTCTGCTCCCCTCATTAGAATTAACTCATTCTGCGATAAACTCCTCTTAACCACTTATTCCCAAGGGTGCAGATTTAACTGAAATCTTAATAAATTTGTTTTTAATATGTTTTTAAAGCATTTGATATGTTGTTTTTTTTTAAGTATTAAATTCTTGAAAAAATATTATTAGGTAATAATATTACCTGGTACTTAAGCCAGGATTTGCCTTATAAACTGTTCTTAAGGTATTGTTATTCCTAAGATCACATTTACTATTGATTTTAACATTACAGAAGTTATAGTTTAAGACAGTAATATTTTATGTCCATAAGACTAATTCTTTATTTTCTTCTTGTTTAAACATGTTCAATTGAAGGTAGTAAATAAAGTCTTAATGCTATAAATGACTTATTGATTATTTAAATAATTTAATTTTTAATGTTCTTGTCAGAGCTCATCGTCGATATTATGGGCGAGAATATGATGATTATTACCGAGAGAACCAGCGCTCAAGACCATCCTCAAGATCAGGATCTGATTATAGACATCAAATAAAACAACATCCCATGAGAATGATGCAAGGACCTTACTACCATGACTCATGTAAGTTTATCTTCTTAACTATTCTTTCTAATTTATTATTTAAAAAAAAAAAAAGTGTAACCAAGGAACTTTAATTTATATTTTATAAAAGTTTTTTTAAATTCTGAAAATTCACAGAAACCTAATAAATAATTATATGTATGTTAACCATTGAAATACAGTTATGGAACAATGGGATCTCGTTAATTTGAGTTGGATGCCTCGAGATCCTTTGAGATTATGGCACCAACTTTTGTACAGAAGAATGTTCTTAATATATTGAAGTTCCTTCATTATGGTTTTTAGCATCATTAATGAATTTTATGTAGTAGTTGTTTATTTAACGTCACTTTATGCTGCTATGGCTAATCGGACGATGCTACAGTGGGAGCTCTAAATTTTGCCTACCCAGGTTTAATTAGGATAGGGCTTTTTAACGAGTACCTGACATCGTACAGGCTCGGGACCCCCGTTTAACGTCCCTTCCGAAGGACGGCGTAACTAAGGATTTTTTACTCCCCTTAAAAAATCCTAGGGCCACCTGCCGGGCTACGAACCCGCGATCTCGGGCTTAGTAGTTTGTTACGCTAACCACTAGACCACAGGTCGCCCCAGAGGTCAATCGTTTGGCACCCCAATTACTATCTTATTGTTTCAGAGCTCCTTAAATTCAAAAAACATTTTTAAGGGTATTGGTCAGAGAATCTATATACTATTTTTGTGTCACAATTGTAATTGAGCCTTTAATTCTATTCAGTGATGCAGTATATCACTTTTCTAAAAAGAGCGTAAAAGGCTAGAAATGTTATATTTGGTCATTCTTTTATAATTTTATATTGGTGGTAGTATTATTTTAGTGTAATTACTAGCTAATTTGGTTCTGAACACTTAAACACTGATATTTTGTATTATAGCATTTGGTAATTCTTTGCATTATGTAGGAAAATCGATTGAGGATATTTTAATTGTAATCTATTGTTATTTTTATGGTAATTGTTTTTAAATATTTTCTCTTCAAAACAAAAATATTTAAAAATTTAATTGTAATCATTTTTATATTATTATTATCACTAACTTGGAGAGTGTTCTGATTTTTTATTAGGCCAAATTATTTTAGCTGCAAGATCAATTTCATTTAATTTTTGAAAACTATTGCTTACCTTTTTGGCCAAGTTTTGTGTTATTATTATTATTATAATTCTAACTGGTTTTGTGGAGAACCCTATCAGTTCCTTCTTTCTTTAATCTCTATTTTTCTATAAAAATGTTCTTCGTACATGGGATGAAATATCTACTTCTACTTCATTGCTAGTTATCTGTAATTATAACCAGAAAAGATCCGATCACCTGTGGTCTAGTGGTTAGCGTAACAAACTACTAACCCCAAGATCGGGGGTCCGTAGCCCGGCAGGTGACCCTAGGATTTTTTTAAGGGAGAAAAATTTGTTCTGCCACATAAAGTTTTGTGACAGATCATTTTAAATAAATAATTTAATTTTGTTTTTACTATTAGTTACCCATACATCCGAAATTTCAGACGTCAAACTTCAAAACTGACGGATTCCATACAATCTTTGAACCCCTATTATATTAAGGGGGAAACCCTTGGGGGCGGAATTGTCCAAATTCCTCTCTTAGTGCTCATTTAAGCTATACAAAGAACCTATTTGCAAATTTCAAAATCCTAAGTTCAGTGGTTTCACAGTTTTATATAAACTTCGCCTGTGTGGTGTGTTGATAAAAAGTAGCCTATGTCCTTCCCAAGGCTTAAGGTTATCCATATCAAATTTCATCACAGACAGATCAGCACAGCCGTGAAACATACATTGACACTGATTAACAAACCGGAAGGACAGAAGTTTACTGTCAGTAAAGGATTAGTATGTAACTTTATTGAATTTATTGAAAAGGATTACTTAGTATAACGGTTTCACTTGTCGTATGGCAGCACCGAGAAGTGAACTATGTTACTTGATTTGTTTTGTTCAGCGAAAATATCTATATTTTGCAAGTAAGAAACACGTGAGCAAGCATGCAAACTTTGCCCCCCTTTTTCACCCCCTTAGGGGTAGAGTTTCGGAAAATCCTTTCTTATTGGATGACTACGTCATACATAGAATACACCCTCTAAGTTTCAGGTCCTTACGATCAGCGGTTTAGGCTGTGCGTTGATCCCCCAGATATTCAGGACAAAGTATTTTATATGTATAGATTATAAAAATAAAAACAAAACCAAATATTTCTTTATATATGAATTTATTATCTTGCACATTAGATAAATTCACAGGATTAAGGAAGCAGCGTCTTCTGTGAAACCCATAGATATTCCAACCCATTTACACAAAACCTCGACAAATTATATAAGCATTCCTGGTGAATTACTCTACCTATTGGTGAAAACAGCAATGAAAATCCTTGCAGTAGTATTGAGTTTACCACGAACAAACGTGGCCAAGGACTTTGTTTTATAATATGTATAGATTAACTTACTTTTTTTTATTGTCATCTTAATATAATTAGAAATGATTTTTTTTTTCAGATGCACCAGGGGTTTCTTCTTTTCATGATTATAATTTAAAATATTCCCAACGAACTGCAGAGTATTTTGAAAGGATGCGACTTTTAGACCCTGCTGGTTATGCTCAATGGTATTCTCAATACATGCAAGGAAGGTTTGGCCAGGATACCTCTGCACGTGCTTTTTCAAGTGATAGAGCCTCTGTTCATTCAGGACAGAGCTCTTCCCATCAAAGACAGGGTATCTCAACGTAAGTAGAAATAACAGTAATTATTCTTTTCAAACTAGCTGGGTTCTGTTTATTTCATCTACTGTTATGATTTCTCTAAAACTACTGTTTTGGTAAATATAAACAGACTGTTTTTCATTGAAGGTGTTTAGTAATGTGATTTTATCTTATTATTGCAAATCTCGACTGACAGGTTTTGACGGTTATATATTTTTTCTTTATTTAACCTTTTTTTAATTTGAGCGAAATTGAATGAAAATTTTTAAAAATTTATGATACATTTATAATAACAATTGATACATATATAACATAAAATCAGATATATATTTCAAGGTTTAAATATTTTAATATATTCAAAGATTTTAATTTTTACAATATCTTATTACATTCTTTCTAACATTAATTCTGATATATACCACAAGAATGCCATTTAATAGTCTTATCAAGGAACTTTTAATAGTCATTTATTCTTTGTTATTAATAGCTGACAAAATGACGTGTATTAATAAAATAAGTTATGACTTGTCAACCCTTTGGATATAAATGATAAACTCAAAATTTAAGTTTAACGCTTCTATTTAACGATGCTTTAAATTAGAATGTTTAATTTGAGAGGAGTGGTGACTAGGTTAAACAGATATAATGAAAAAAAAGTAAAACAGTCACTACTGCCTGGTGCATTGTGGAATTCTAGCAAAATTCTATCTTCATAACACTGTTTAACAGAGCTGTATTATTATATTCTAGTATCATCTTTACAACTATGCTATTATAACATTACATTTTTTTTTCTTTAGTCCTCAAGAGGCAGTAGATGATCTTACCAGGGAAGAAGAAGTGGATTATACTCCTAGATTGTACGACAGTGCCCATATTAGAGGTATATGACCTATCTTATATTTTTCGTTTTTATAATATAAGTGCAAAAATTAAAAACAAGAAGCATTAAGTCTTGAAATAACTGTAAATAAAAATACCTGTTACTTATTTTATGGTAAAGTAAACTTTTGTTTGTTTATTTTTAGAAATGAGACTTTTTGAGTTTGTGTACATTTTTCATATATTTTAATGAACTTATGTTGTATTTCCTATGTGCTCTCTTTTAGACTAAAAAGATGGTTCTGCTATAATATATATTTAATAATTAAATTAATGACGTGTATTGTATTTTTAGGAAAAATGGATGGGCAAGGTCGTTTGATTGTTGTGGATCCACATTACCCATTAGATAAACAACGAGCAACTGTTAATATATGTCATCTTTCACAAATATCTCTTGACAGTGATTCAGAAGACTTTTTCCAAAGTCCTGGCCCATTTATTCCGTAAGTTAATCTTAATTATTTGCTATTTTATCTCTGCCTGTATCTTAGTTTTTTTTAAAATAATTTAATGTAGTTTAAAAAACTATTTGTTTATTTTCTATATCATGGCTTAGTAGAATTACTGTATACCGACAATTTTTTCTTACCTTTTTTTTTGTGTTTATCCACTCTTACTCTCTCAATCCACTCACAAAATTCGCTACTACATCATCAATCCATGTCTTTCATCATCATCCTCCAAGTCACTGCGGCAAACCAGCTCTATAAGAGGTGAGAGCTGCCAAGTTGAGTGAGACTACTGTCTCTAACTAATTCAAAAGTCCAAAAAGACATTTCTTTAACCCTTTTTTGTGCAATATAATTTTTGTTTTGTCCAATTGACTTTGTTTATTTTTATAAGAAATAAAGTATTTTATTTTGTGTGTCAAGATTCTTCACAACCTTATATAAAATCTGAACACAATTAATAATTTTTGAAAAAATCATTTAGGTTATTGAAATTTACATTTTTAATTGGTTGCTTCAAATTTAAATGGAATAATGTCTATTAACATTTATTATGTTTGGTTTTTTAGTGGTGTTACTCACAGGAATACAGTTCTTCAATATCTCAAGAGAATTTCTGATCGATCTGTTAAGAGCTCTGAGAAACTCCTCTATGATCTCATCTATATGACTGTTAAAGGAAATGGGGTTTGTACCTGAATAAATCTCTATTAATAATTCATTTTTGTTTCAATACATTCATTAATATGGTATTTGATTCAATAATTCAACTTAATATTGTTTTAAGGAGGTGAATGGAAGTGACGTAGCTGAATTATTAATGGATAGTTACAAGAAGTCTATCCAAAATGGAAATGAATCCACTGAAGATGCAGCAAGTCCACCTGCTGTTTCTGGTAAAAAAGTTACTGCGAGATTCAGGGAATTGCTACAACAAGGAAATAAAACTGAAGCATTAGGTAGGTTTTATTTTTATTTTTTTTGCTGAAATTAAAAACCTTTTTATTTATTTATTTTATTTCCAGGAGGTAGAAAAAACTCTTTTAGTTATAATTTTTGGTATGATATATTGAATAGTAATATACTCAGTAAAAGGGCTAGTACTTACCTATTTAAGCCTGAAATTTTTAACTTCTCAATTTTCAGATTGGGCAATTGATAATGATGCTTGGGGCCATGCCCTGTTTCTTGCTTCAAAGATGGACGAAAGGACACATAACAATATAATGTTGAGATTTGCTAACAGTATACCCCACAATGATCCTCTTCAAACGCTTTATCAGTTGATGTCTGGCTTTGTCCCTCAAGCTGCTACGGTAAAATATACTTGTTTTACTAATTCATTAATAATTTTATTTCCACATCCTTTGACATTTTTCATTCTATGCTTATGAAATTTTTAACTTGAATCATTGAGAGGTTGAACAAATGCTATATCATAGGTTATTTTATTTTAATGGTTTTTGTTGTTCTTTTTAGTGTTGTGCTGATAAGAAATGGTCTGACTGGAGGCCGCACCTTGCTATGATTTTAAGTAATCCCACAGGAAATGCCAATTTAGATCGGCAGGCAATTATCACTTTAGGAGATTCACTCAGTAAGTAGGAATATAAAAACATATATTTTAAATAAGAAAATACAACAGTCCTCAAGAGGCAGTAGATGACCTTTTTTTTTTTTTTAATATTGAATAATTAGAATAATAAATAGTTTTAAGATATTTAGGTTATGTTAAGATAGAAGCCCTCCTTCCTTTCCCCCTTTTATTTATTTATTAAAATAAACATGTATTAAAGGAAGTTTGACCTAGGAAAAACAGTTCCTACAAAAGTGGGTCCATTGATGCTAGTGTTAGAAAATGCCTTTGGGGATTCTCATCATTCTTCTCCCATCTTTGTCATTTTAATATTTCAATTTTGTATTTCAGTGAAAATACAAACATTATGACAGTATCTGCTGCTCAGGATTTTTTTTTTCTCTTTGATACAGTATTATTGATTAAAAGTTTATAAAAAAGACTTAAATAAATGTGTTTTTTTTTGTGTATAGTTAACAATGTTTTTAAAATAGCCCTTATTACAGATACCTCAATTATTTCTACTAACCTCATATTATTGACAGTGATGTTGGTTTTTAAACAAATAATATATACCTCTTAATTTCCAGATGTCAGTGGAAGGTTATTCGCGTCCCATTTCTGTTACGTCACTGCTCAAGTTGAATTTTCTGAATTTAGACCAGATGCCCAACTAGTTTTGCTAGGTTCATCTCCTGAACAAGAATTTTCAAAATTTGCCAGTTGCAGAGCTATTATGTTGACTATGTGCTACGAGTATGGCTTGAAATTACGGCAACCGTCGTTTAGCATCCCCACACTACAGGTTTTTCTTTAAATATTTTATGTATAATTTTATAGTATTATTTAATTGTTGCATTAAAACAGTATTGATCTTTTTTTTCCAGATTTATAAATTGATCTTGGCAGCACGCTTAATAGACAGTGGACGAACCCGCAATGCTTTACAATATTGTGAGCTCCTTGCTCAAGAAATGCTCAGCGGTACCACTCCAATTGTTAAATCACTCCTCACAACTGTTATTGATTTCTCATCAAGGTTGAAAATGTTTGATCCAGTTTTAGCACTTTCAGGAAATACTGAAAGAGATCCTGATTGGCTTTCCAGCCTCAGACAGCTTTATAGAAATTTACCGGTAAATTATTATTATTAGTAAATAAATATTTTGTGTCTTTTAACTAGAATATATTATTTGTTAACATTTCTTTCATTCATATAATTAGTTCAAGAGTTTGGTTCAATTGATTTTTTCATAATGCAATAAAAAATTTGAATTTTTAATGTACTCGATCAATTTTTGAATAATTTTGAATGTTTGAATGTGTTTCTCTTAGTTTAATGAACAAACAAACCATTGACCCCTGGTGGTGTTGAAGAAATTAATTTAACCTGTACAACTACAACCCATGAATGTTATTGGGTTCAGTTCATGATAGGTACTGTTTCTAAACCAATGATTGTGCAGGCTGAGATCTCAATCAACTGTCAAGTCTCCCCCCTGTAAGGGTATCCTCTTTATAGAGGCCAAGTGAACTCCCGGAAGGTATTTAGATCCCACTGGGTAAATCTATAGCTCAAAACAGAATAAATAATTCATCTGCTACAGCCAAACTTGAACTCAGGACCTAGAGATCAGTAACTTAGTACCCTGTTCGTCTGTAGCTAACTAACTGCTCGGCTCAGGACCTAGCCCTCCCTGACGAGCTTCCTCCACACCTCAACAGCTCTGAATCAGATAATCTGTTGTTTTTTTCTGCTATACCCCTGTAGCTAATATAATTAATTTTGATTTACTAATTTAGGAATTAATTACTGTACTTTTATTTTCTTTGTCACACCAAGGGGCAGTTAGAAAAGTAAAAAAAATACTGAAATAAATTTTCAATACTTATTATGAGATATTATTATATTTAGTAGGTTTCATTTATTGTTATTTTTGAATTATCTTGTGAATTATGATCTTTCCTTCTTTTTTTTTGTCAAAGGATGATTACTCTTCTCGTAGTAATAACTGCTCACCTTTGGCTATCCCTGAGGCCAACCCAAATAATGATTTTCTTCAAGAGACATATAAGGTTTGTATTTTATAATCAATTCTTGTTGTAAATTTCAGTGAATATTCTACTATATTTTTTGGTTTTGACTTGAAATTTTTTAGAATATAATATAATAGAAAAATAACTTTATTCTGGGACTAATAAAGTCCCAAATAAAGTTATTAACAAACATGAAGAGAAATAGAAACGTAATATATATCTGGCCAGAAGGCTACATTTTACAAATCATAAAGCATATAAAAAGGAACAGATAACAATTTAAAAATAAATAAACAAATAACAATAAGAAGTAAATAAACAGTACAAATCCTGACAAGATATTAAGCAATTGAAGAGAACAGATAAATCAATAACATCTATTGAATGCATGAGCTAGCATGTAATAATTTCTTTGCTTGATGTACATTTTCTTAAAAAACAAAATTAATACAACTAAATAACACAATAACATAACATTCTGGGAAAATGACTAACTTGCTTAGAGGGCATCTTTTTGGGAAGCCAGATGTTGAAAAAGCAAGGATTTAAATGATGATAGTGAGGGAGCATGACCTCAAGAGGGATTAAGTTCCACACTGTGGTGGAGTGGACGAGGAATGAACTTTCTAATCCTTTGGTTCTGTGGGAGCGAATACAGAGATCGGAAAGGCGAGATCATGGTTTATGGTGCTGGACTGAGGATTTGAATTGGAGTAGACTGTAGATATATGAAGGGTGTTGAGAGTTAATGGATTGGTATAAGAATGAACCGAGGAAGTATTGTCTTCGGGCACAAGAAATAAAGGTGGGGCACGCACGATCGCCTCAGAGTACCAAGGGCAAATCTTCGAAAGCAGTTCATTATTCGCTTTAATCTGTCTTCAAGCATTTTAGAAAGGCCTCCGTATACCACACTACAGTAGTCAAAGTGGGGGAAGATGAGAGATGGTACGAGGAGCTTACAGGAAAGTTGTGCAAGGAGATGTTGAGAACGATGAAATAACTTCAGGGAACTAATTTACCGTTGGGATATTTGGGCGATGTGGAATTTCCGGTAAGAGTTTTGGTCAATAGTAAAGCCTAGGTTTTTCTCAGAGGAGCTGAACTTAATGGGGTGATCGTTTAGGATTAATGTTGGGAGGGTGTGGATGGATGTAAGGAGGGATTTCATTTTTAACTTGAAAATTTTTATTTATTACAACTGTGATAGTTACAACATCACTGAATTTTCTAAAGCATCAGATTAAATCAGTTACCCTTATAAATGTATACATTACTGAGTTATGATGAATGCCATAACTTGGTGCAAAAGTAAATTTAAACTAATCTAGTAGAACTTTCTAGGCTTTCAGTTACAGTGTTTTTCTGTTGTAAGTTTTATAAAATACGATGTGATGAAGTTTCAGGTTTTTTGCTTTATGCTCTACTACCTACCATTATTATGCTTTTAATATTTGTTGAACTTGGCTTATTTATTTTGTAATTTATCCTGCAATAGTTCTTATGAAAACCGGCTTTAATTTTAACTAGTTGGAAATAATAAACATTTGTGTAATAGTTAACCATGAAATCTATATAAATGATATTTTGTGATTAATTGAAACAGGTTCCTGAGGAGCAAAAACCTTTGTATGCAGAGCCAGTCCCTATGATAAACCCAATGGAGCAACAGGTTTTTCAGCCACCTCAAATGCCAATTCCTCAGAAGTCAGGTCGACAGCAGGCAAGTTTTTTGTTTTGTTTTATAATTTTATTTAAAATATTAATTCAAATTCACAAATAATTGGGTGTGTCAAAAAATCAGTTTCTTTGGGCTCTTTGATATTTAAGTATGGATGAAGTATTGTTGTTTTTTTTTTACAAGTTGTAGAATAAGAATATTAATTGTGACTAAGGCTACACCTACATTGGATCCAATTTGGTGCGACGTGATTCTATCACATACGATGCTGGGGTGTATACATTATAGTAAATTATATAAATGTATTAAAAATAATTAATAAATAATCTTAATTTTATAAATTTAAAGAACCAAATGTTATAACTCTCAATATATTTCAGTAATTTGGTTTGCTAGCGATGTCTCATCGTATCACACCGGATCCAATGTAGGTGTAGCCTTAGATTAAAGAGCTATTAACCCAATAAATTTTTCTCAAACTGTCATTTATTTAATTTTCCTGTGTTGGTGCATGCTGGGTGCTCTACCTTCTGAGGATCCGTGATTACATAATTTATTAAAAATAAAAACTCATATGTCTGAATTTAACGTAAAAGATTAATTAGTGTTATTCTGAAGCTCCTAAGGAACAAAAATTATTTAATTTTATCAAATTTATGGAAAAAATATTAAAGCAACCAGACTTCATTTTTTTGCTTTATGAGTCAAAAAAAGGAAATAAATGAATTTTGGTTGTCATCATCATCAATGGCACTACAACCTGGTACGGGTTTTCGCCGCATCAAGACGACGCCTCCACTCATTTCTGTCTTATGCTAAGGTTTCCCAAGCTCTGGTGTTGAGGAGCTTCTTTGCATCGGCTTTACCTCATCTGCCCGTCTCAGTCGTGGCCGTCCTCTCCTCCTCCCATCCACACAACCAAAGAGCAGCCTCTTGATAGGTGTGACCCATTCTTGCAACATCCCCGCCCACCATAGCCTTGAGATCCTAATAAATTGTACCACATCTGGTACAACTCTGCATTGTGCTCTGCCTGTACTGGGCGCCATCCCTTACAGGTCCAAACATTCTCAGAATTCTCAAAAACCTGCAAGCTGATGGCATCTGTACGTGATAAGGGCCATGTCTGTGAGGCGTATGTCAGTACAGGTCTAATTGAAGATTTGTACAGAGCGATCTAAGACTTTCTTGCCAGCAATTGACTTCTTAGTATTTTGGCTTGGCCAAAATAGCACCTGTTTGCTGTTGTTATTCATCTCTGAACCTCTTGACAGGGCATATTGTCTGCACACATTAGGGAACCTAGATACACAAAACTATTTATGCTTTCAAAGGTGTATCCTTCCAACCTAAGAGTAGGTTAGGTGGTGGTGGCCTTAGAGGGTTAGCAACCATGTATTTGGTCTTTGCTTGGTTGACTTGAAGACCCATTTTCTGCCCTGATGCCTCTATAGCCAAGAAGTCCCTCTGTGATCTTGCTACGGCATCTATATCATCTGCATAGGCTAGAATTTGGACTGACTTGGTGAGAATCGTAGCGTTTCTTTGCACTTTGGAATCCCTTATCACCTTCTCTAGTGCAAGGTTAAACAACAAGCATGATAGGCCATCTCCCTGTCTCAGGCCTCTTGTGGTCGTGAAAGTTACAGGTCTCCCTGTATTCTGACTTGACATCTTGTTCCTATCATCAGCAGCTTTGTAAGATGGATCAGTTCAAGGGGGTATTCATTGTCACCATAGCCGAGTACAGCTTCTCTCTTATGACACTATCATATGCACTGCTGAAATCAATAAAGAGGTGGTTGTTGCGAATAATAATACTTGTTTAATATAAAATAAATAAACTTTTGGGGTTCTCCTCCCACATTCAGAACTAAATTTGTTATCATTTACATTCTTACTTCTGTTGTAATAATAAGTTAACTTATCAAACAATTAATAAAACTCAAGATGCTTAATATACTTCAAGTATTGTAGTGGTCTGAGCATTATCAGTCTCATCGACTTAATTTTTATTTTGATAAATTTAAATTTAAATGGTTTGATGTAAGAATTCAAATTAATTTTATTTTTAACTTTAATTCTATAATTATAGCTAAATTACCTGTTGCTTCTGTATCATATAGTATATAACGTAATAAGGTAAATAAATTTTAATATGAAGTAGTAATGATTTGATATTTTAGTGATAAGATTAAATTGTATATTTATACATTGAAAATATAGTATATTTATCGAATTGTATCTTTTATAAAATTCACGTGAACATAAAATTTAGTAACATAGGTTTTATTTTTACAGTTTCAACCTGAGATTTCTGAAAATATTTATCATCAAGGCTTTGCACCCCCTCCATTGATGCCTTCAGGTACATATTTTTTTAAATTTTAATAATTATGTTGTCACAGGAATTTAATGTGAATGTGAATGGAAATGAAAAACACTCCATGAAAATGTAACTTTTTGATGTATACTGACATTTTTCTATTGAGTTCCCTGATGATAATGGCATAGAGAGTTGGCAGCCCCATCGCCCAGTCATCTGCAATTAGCCACTGGACCTCCAGGTTGGGGGAAACCCCGGGTGGTATAGCTAGGTACCCTTTCTCCTTAAGGGATCATATATTCAAATATATATATAGGGATAAATATATTCATGAGACCAGTCTTCCCGAAGATATGGGGCCTCCATTGCTGGGCCAATAACCGGCATGGTAGAAAATCTATTCAAAATAAACAAAATAGCCTCCAGGCTAGAAATGGCATAAGAGGAAGTAAAAGAATAAATTCCTAAATGATATTAATTTATGAATACAGGGGGGCTAGACAGCAACTCTACATCAGTTCTATTGAACCTAGATATAAATATTCTCTTGAAGTGCATTAACTGTTAATATAAAAGTGATGCAGCAATGACCTATTTAAGATTTCCAGTCTTATAGAAAGTATGTTGAGGAGATTAATATAAATCCTCAGAGTTTAATTCTAATAATTTAATAAAGCTCTCGTGTAATTCTATGAAAATTATTGGGCTCTTTTTTTATTGCAAAACTAATAGTCTGACATTAGTAAATTGAACTTTAACCCTGTACTCATCAAGTC
Source organism: Troilus luridus (assembly GCA_964056705.1). NCBI lineage: Eukaryota > Metazoa > Arthropoda > Insecta > Hemiptera > Pentatomidae > Troilus > Troilus luridus. Next base: position 141,828,437 of record OZ057412.1, read on the forward strand.
CCTTCTCAACTGCTGATAGCTTACCAAAGCTCTTCACTCCTTACAAAAAACAACCTGTACCACTACAACCCGTGACGGGTCTGGGGTTCAGTACATGGTAGAGACTGTACTGTTTCATGGACAACGGTTCTGCAAGGAGGTGACTTGTCCTAGGTCACGCTCAACACCCAGATTTTTCCCCCTTATTTTGGGTACCCTATTTTTATTATATTTTATAGAGGCTGGGTTGGCCCCAGGGGGGTCCTAGATCCTCATGATCCATCCGCTGCAAACAGACTAAACAAAAGTCATGGCCTGCAACGGGATTTGAACCAGGATTTCCTGCATGGCAACTCAGTGCTCTACCACTGAGCCACTCCGCTTCCTCACTCCTTACACCTTAAGTATTTATATGTCACGGTGTTATAACATCATTCAGGGAAGCATATTTTAGTAAATTTAACAAGGAGCATGCGACTGTTTTGGAATACCATTTATTGTTGATAAGTTATAATTTAATAATTAAAAAAAGATGTAGTAAAAAAAACATCAAATGAATTTTGTGATAATTTTACTTGCATTTAACAAAAATGAAAGTATATTGTGCCAAAAGACAAGAACCAGAGCCAAAAGTTTTTATTTGTTATAACTTAGCCAGGCCACTGTATTAACGGATTTTATATATATTTTTTGGATGCTTGTAATGAATTTCACCTTCACAAGTTTGATTTTCATTTTGTCTAGGTCTAAAAAATAACAAAAATTGCTTCTTGTTTTTTTTCTTATTTTTTATATGTCCATAAGCCATGCTGTTTCCCCCACTATCACACTCACCTCACTCGCCATTTTCCCTTGTCGTGACCTAGTTTGCTCTTACCATTTTATCTTTCCATTCTTTCAGAGTTAGTATTGTTGTTTTGCGTTTGACTGCTCTTGGACTTAATTTTGGACTTTTATTGTCATTGTGTTTTAGACTGTTTCGGGTCTGTTTTTTTTTTTTTACTCTTCCGGATTTTTAGTTTTATTTGACCCTGCAATGGCAACAACCCCCATCCCCCCACCACACCTCCCGAGCCCTTCCTTCAGCTCTGAAAAAGGTTGTTTTGTAAATTGTGAGACTATAATTTTAAAAACACTTGGTACTAGTAAATAGAGTGATTAGGTTTATAAAAAAAAAAATTTAATTAAACATTGAATTGATTTCTTTGCCAAATAACTAAGTTTATAAAAAAGCAGAGGATACAATTTACATGAATAATTCTGAGAAGTTTTTGTAGAATTTAAAGTTTCTAACAAAATTTCATTCTTCAAATAAGAAACAATATGTTGGCTTTTTAAAAAAATATAATATTGTCTAGGCACGTAGTGTATAATTATACTTTTTAAAAAAGATAATCTGTAGAAGTATTATATGTAATTTCCTAGAAAAAGTATAATTACAATATCAATTAATTTTGCAGTATTAGTAACAAAAAATATACATACTCATTGAAAAATACCATTTATTTCTTTATTTAATGATGGCTATAAATTTCACAGGTTACCAAACAGGACATGGAGGGAATAATGAAATGCCTGGTCCCATTGAAATATCTAGTGTACCAGACCAGCAGTGGGGAGAACAACCTAGAGCACACACACAGGCTGCAGTCATCCAACCTTCTGCAGAAGCATCACAAACTCAAAGGAACAGTTTTTTTAAAACAACCGAAGAACAGTTAAAGGTATAATTACATTCTTATCTATAAATTATACTATTTAATTTATCAAGAACTCATTTTTATTTATATGTACTCTTAAGTTTGCTTAAGAGTTAATGTGTTTCAAATGTTCCTTCTGTAATAAAAAAAATAAAATAAAAAAAGTCTATTTATTACAACCCATGAAGGTTAGTGAGTCGGTTTCTTAGCCAACATATTTTATTTTTAGCCGAGATCATGCTGAACCTCCTAGTTTACCCTCTCAATTAAGTGTGCAGGTTTTTCTCTCTCTTGTAGAGAATGAGTGTGCCCCAGGAAAGTCTCCTGTTGGAAAAATCATAGGAATAGTTTGGTGATTTTAGTATAGATGACAAGCATCGTTCTGGACAGCCAAAATAATTTGATGACATTACCCGATGAAGTTCCCAGCTAAACACAAGAAGAACTTGTAGAATCAATTGTAGTGACACAACTAGTAGTTTCATTTTGATTAAAATTCGAGGGAATGATTCATAGGCAAAGCAGTTTCTGACCTTATGAACTGAAACCAAGAAAGATTGAAAAGTGGTTTTTCTCTTACGAACAGCTGCTTGAGTAGCAAAATATTTTAAAAAAAAATTAATTGAATTGTGATTGGAGATAATCTATGGTAATCGTGAGAATAAAAAATATTAGCTCAGGAAATAGTAGCCATAAACTTAAATATCAACACCAAAGCTGAATATTCTTGGTCAAATGGATCATGTTGATCTTGTGGGACCACAGAGGTGTTGGGTATTCTAATTTTCAAAGATTGAGGAGAATCCATTATGATGGTCGGGATAAACTGTTTTTTTTTTTGTTTTTTTTTAAATTTAATTTATTGATATTTACAACTGTATAATAAAAAAAATACATCCAGTAAATAGGCTATGTGATACAAAATGACATGAGTAATGGCAAGTTGAGAAACTACCCACTGGTAGTACTCAAATCACTAGTTCAACTAAGAAGGTCACGTGGCCATCTTCTTTTCAGACGCCTCGGGGGATTATCGGGAATCGAAGAGGAAGCTAGGTTTGAAACTAGAGGGTTTGAGTGGGAATGAAGTTTGTTATGAAAGGAAAGATACCGGGTTCGGGCCAAATCAGCAACAAATGGGACATTAAGGTCGTTATGGATGACGGTATTTTTAACAAAATAAGGAGCGTTGAGGATTTTACGAAGGATTTTGGACTGTAGGGATTGGATACGACAGGAATTCGATGGCTTAGTGGAGCCCCAAAGCTCTACTCCGTAAGTCCAAATAGGTCTTATGATGGTCATGTAGATGAGTCTTTTGTAGTTAATCGGGAGGTTAGAGCGTTTGTCTAGTAAGTGTTGAAGTAGCCTGAAACGTCGAGCAGTTTCTTGTCTTTTCAGTCTAGTATGAGGATTCCAGGTTAATCGTTTGTCGAGGTGCAACCCTAAATATCGGATCTGTTCTACCTGCACCAGTGGGGTATTATTAAAGGATACTGAAGGGCAGGAAGTCATTGGTTTACGACGTAAGGTAAAAGTGATTTGATGGGATTTTTGAGAATTTATTTTAATTCTCCAGTTTTGACACCATTCTTCAAGATCAGTGATATGGGATTGGAGCCTTTGGGATACAATAACTGGATTGGTGTTGACTGATAATACACATGTATCATCAGCATACGTGGTAAGGATAGTATTAGGATGAGTTGGGATGTCAGCTGTATAAACTGTATAAAGGATTGGGCCAAGGATACTACCTTGAGGAACACCAGCAGATTGGGAGAAGAGGGATGAAAGGACATTATTATGGTTTACCTGGAAAGTTCTATTTGTGAGATAGGATTGAAGGATGAGAAAGTAGGTATGAGGTAGGAATTTACGGAGTTTGTAGAGCAAGCCCGGATGCCAGACTCGGTCGAAAGCCTGTTCCACGTCAAGAAAGACGCCCGAGCAATATGATCCACGTTCTAATGCAGAGGAGACCACATCCACCACACGATGACATTGCTGAATAGTGGAGTGGGATGCTCGGAATCCAAACTGGTGATCTGGTATTACATGATTTGCATCAAGGATGGGGTACAATCGTTTGAGGATAAGTTTTTCTAGGATTTTACCCATGCACGGTAGAAGAGAGATAGGACGGTATGAGGAAGGGTATTCTGGTTTTTTTTTAGGTTTGGGTATCATTTTTACAATGGCTAATTTCCAGGGGTCAGGAAAATATGTGGAGCGGAGTACAGCATTATATATATAGGTAAGGAATAGAATGGCTTTTCTAGGAAGGTGTTTTAAGATATGAATTGTGATGAGGTCGTGCCCAGGAGCTTTGCGGGAAGGTAATCTGTGAATAATGTTGGATATTTCTGTAGGATGGAATGCTTTGGGTGGAAGGGACATTTGGAGGGGAGCATCTAACGCTTCTTTTATACATTCAATGTGATTTGGGTTAATTATTTCAGGATGTGGATGAAAAATTTTGGAAAGGTATTGACCAAATAACTGTGATTTTTCTCCGTCAGATCTTGTCCAGTTATTTGATCCAGTGAGGAGTGGATGATTAAATTCCTTGAACTTTAGGAGTTTTTTGGTGGTCATCCATAATGATTTGTCGGTGGTTGTAAGATTTTCAGTCCAGGTAATTAAATTTTGAATTTTGAACTTCTTGATTTCTGCTTTTAGTTTGTTAGTTAATTTTGTATAGATAGTTTTATCTGCTGGATATCGAGTTCTATGCCACTTCGATCTTGCTCTGCGTTTTTCTCTTAATAAGATTCGAATATGCTGTGGCAAATCAGTCTGTTGATAGTTATTAATTGTATGATTTGTGATGTTATCATGTAAACTGCTTCTGATTGAAGTTGTAAGTTTTTCTATGGCTGTATCAATGTCTTGTTTTGTCTTAAGTGAAATTTTTAAGTCCAGTTTGTCCTCCAAGTCGTAACAAAAATCGTCCCAGTTGACACGTCCTGTAATTAATGAGGGAGGGGAAGGCTTCGGAGCAAAACTTGAGTGCAAGAAAAGGAGGACTGGACTATGATCTGATGAAAGGTCGTCCAAGGATTCAATATTGGCTTGTGCGGGGGAAATCTGGGATGTAACAAATATGTCAAGGATGTCGAGACGTTTTTTGAGGGATGTAGGCCAGTAGGTGGGATTTTTTGGGGCAAGGATTGAGTAACTCTTTGAGGATGTGAGAGAGGATAGAATATTTCCACGGGAGTTGGATGTTCGACAACCCCATCGTTGGTGTTTAGCATTGTAGTCTCCTCCAGCAATGAAACGCGGTCCAAAAGATTGGAATAGGGAATCTAAAAGGTTATGAGAGATGGAACTACCGGGAGGACAGTATACAGCTGAAAGTGTGATATGGAAAGGTCGTGAAGTTATGGATACTGATGTTGATTGAATAGCATCAGTTGGAGTAGAAGGGACAAGGGAATGAGAAAGAGTTTTATGGATGAGAATGCTGGATCCAGCATGTGAAGTGTTGTCTGGGTGGTCTGACCTATAAGTAATATAGTCCCGTATATAGAATTTCGTACGTTGAGTGAGGTGAGTTTCAGTCAGCAAAGCTATATCTATTTGTTTGTCATGGAGAAAAATGTCTAGTTCGTCACGGTGATTGAGTAGTCCGTTTGCATTCCACAAAAGGATAGTTAAGGGCTTTATGCTCATCGTGGCAGGTTAAGTGGAACTTCGGACAGAAATCTTGTGAGTAGGACGATCAGTGGTTTGATGGTTTCCTGAAGGTCTCGCAGGAAGGAAGATAAGATAACGTTAATGTCTGTTGGATGGTGGACTGGATATACATCTGGAGGTTGGGTTGGATAATTTATTTGGAAAGGATGGTTGCCTGTGAGTTGAGTCTGTGGAGCTGGATTTGTTTTTGTTATATTATGATTTAGGGAATTTTTTTGAGGGTTCTGAGAGGATGGGACCGGTTTTTTTTGTTGCGGCGGCAATTTGACCCGTAAGGGTAGATGATAGGGAGGAATTTGCTGACATGGAGGTTCAGCTGTAGGATGGGATGTCTGGAATTGAGGTTGGGATTCCCGAGGCTTGGGTTGGGAGGTCTGAGTCCTATTAAGGGAAGTCTGAGGCTTGAGTTGGGAGGTTTGAGGCGCCCGACTCCGAGGCTGTTGCAGATTAGTTGAAGTGCTGTCCTCTGTGGACGTTGTATTAGTAAATTGTTGCAGTTGTAACGTTTTTGGCAATTCAGGGAAGATTGTGACGTTGGCGACTTCAGGTGCCTGAGTCGTAGTCTTCTCTATTTTATCTTTTATTTTAAAAGTTCTCTGGCGATGGAAATTTTTATAGACCGTACAGCCTCTATAGTTTGCGGGATGATCTCCGCCACAGAGTGGACATTTTGCAGGTTCGGCATTAGATTTTTGGCAAGTGTCAGTTGGGTGTGAGCCTGCACACTTGACGCACCTGTCTTCGTGATGGCAATACCTCTTAGTATGACCCAAGTTTTGGCATTTAGCGCATTGTACTATGGTTGTTTTTTGTTTGGGCTGTTCGAATTGAACGGTAGAATAAACCAGTCTTGAGACTTGAAAAATATCCTCATTATTGCGTGCTGGTTCCAAATCCACGAAGAATAATGGTAGTGGATATTTCTCTGTGGGATGCAATACGCATGAGACATTTCTCACATTGTGGCCTATTTCTTCTAGGTCATTCTTAATTGCTGACGTTGGGGTGGATGAGTGCAGCCCTCTCAACACCACTCTGTATGATTTGTCCTGTCTCAACTGATAACAGTGAAAATCGTATTTTTTTACAGTCAGGTGATCTATTAGTTTTTTGTATGCATCTTTGTTTATAGTGTTTATTTTGATGTCCTTCACTCTGGAATAGCAACTAAAGTTTGTCGGGCCAATTAATTCCGCAATTTCTTGGCCTAAGGCATAGAAATTATTTATTTTTGAAATAAAGATTGGTGGTGGCTTCGGATCAACGAATCCCTGATTTGTGGTTTCCTGTTTAGGAGGTAGATTATTTGAAGTATAATTGCCGCTAGTTGAGGCTGATGGTGGTCTATTTTCTAGGCTGTTATTTGAATTTTTGGCTGCAGTAGTTTTACTGCGAGTTTTAGGACGCCCTGATACCTCATTGTTTTGTGTGGGTGTCTTTTTTAAAGCTGTTGTCTTATTTTTTTTTTTATTAGGAGAGTTCCCGGCCGAGCCCGGTGCAGACTTTCTCTCTCTCTTCTGTAGAGTTCGTCTTTTTAAGTATTGTGAGTCCGTCTCACTTATTTCCGAGAAAGGAGTTTCTTCCTCCGACACTTCACTACACGTATTGTCTTTCATTGTCTATTATAAATAATAATAAAAGGAAAACAAAATTATATATAAGATTTATAAATAATTAAAAATAAATTCTTATCTCTAAATTATATCCATGCATTGTATTAAACATAATGAAACTAATTATTAAAAAAAAAAAAAAAAAAATTATTTAAAAAAAAAAAAAAAAAAGTTAATGTCTCTCGTGGGATTCGATCGGAGGATCGGAAGGGATCCACGCACCAAGCCTTGACCTTGAACTTGGCGTTGCGACTATGCTAAGTCCTGTAAGGATTAGTGCCACGTTGCTGCCTCAGGGAATGTCCACCAGTTAATAATTGTCTTTTTATAATAGCACTCACCTCACAATCCTTGATTAAAATAGGTTCATATTGTTAATAAACTATTTCCTACACATTTTCAGTTGTAGCTGTTGAGTTGTTCATTGTATAAATAGTAACAAATGCGGAGCGTTATTGACAGAGAACTGTGTAAGCGGCCATGACACTTGATGGGATAAACTGTGATTGATTTGTTTGAGCTGGTCATTATAAGAAAACATATATGAAGATATGCTAGAATATGAGGAAGAACATAAATAAAGTTATTCTTTAGCATCTCTTGTTGCACTAGCAGTCTTGAAAAATTATTAAGAAACACTGGAAAAGGGTATTTTACTGCGCCCACATTTGTCAAAGATTGCTCTTTTTGATTATTGGTCGTTCCAACTGATGGAGCACAATTTGGCCCACTTATTTCAAAGAAATCAAAAACTGTTCCAAATTTGGATTGTCTCAAAAGACTAAACATTTTTTGAAGATGGAATTTTTTTGAAATTTGCCTTAGTTGTATTAAAATATTATAGGTAGCTAGGTTTGAGACTAGTGGGTTTGAGTGAGAATAAAGTTTTTCATGAAAAGATTGATATCAGGTTGGGGCCAAATCAACAACAAATGGGACACTGAGGTCATTATGGTTGACTTGTTCTTAACAAAGTAAGGAGCATTTTACTTATAATTTTAGATTATAGGGATTGCGTACTAGAGGAATTTGAGGAAGCTCTACTCTTGTAAGTCCAAATAGATCTTATAATTGTCATGTATATGTCTTTTATTATTAATTTGGAGATCAGAGCATTTGTCTTGTAAGTCTTGAAGAAGTCTGGAATGTTAGTAATTAATTGTCTTTTCAGTTAAGTTGTAGTCCTAAGTATCAGATTTATTCTACAGGAATCAGTGAGATATAATTTAAGGATACTGGTGAACAGGAAGTAATTATTTTATGACTAAGGGTAAAGGCTTTTTGACGGGATTTGTGAGAATTTATTTTAATTCTATGTGATTTGGTATTAAAGAGTATAGGATGAGTGTTGTCTGTTAATACACATTTATCATCACCATATATATAGTCAGGATGGCAGTAGTATGGTTTGGGATGTCTGCTGTATAAACTATGTAGAGGATTGGACTGGGGATGCTGCCTTGAGGCACACCAGCAGATTGAAAAAAAAAGCGATGAATAGACATTTTTGTGGTTTACTTTGAATGATCTATTAATGAGATAGGATTGTATAATGAGAAGGTATGTAGGGGCAGGAATTTGTGGAGTTTTTAAAGCAATCCTGTTGCCAGACTTTCCAAATTCAAAGGAATTTAATATTTTCCTAAGATTCAATGCAAAAAAATCAAAAACAAATATTGCAGTATATTGAAACTATTTCAAATAATTTATATGTTACATTATATTTATTCTTATTTAATTTATGTAACTTTAAAAGCTAAGAGTATGAGTGAAAATGGATGACTATATGATATTCTATTTGACCTAAACTTTTTTTTAAATATTGTTCGATTTGGAACTCCCCTCTATGTAATCTTCTCATCTAAGTTTCTATTTTAGACGATCGTTATCCCTAAGAGGTTATAAAATATGTTTATTAAATTTATTATTACATTTGCTGACTTCATTTCTTTTCTTCTTCTATACCAACAAATATAATAAGACAAGTTTAATTATTGCTTCTGTTAATATAATCATAAAACTAGGTCCCATTCATAATTCCAATTTTTTAATTTATACAATCTAATGTTGCTCTGCAATGGAGGTCCAGTAGGACCATACAGTTTAATGAAACCACTGGAGATTGTTTTAATGTAAAGTAGTCCATTTGCTTTTCACAATCTTACTTTTGAATATCTAATTAAGTGTGTCTAAAATTTATTGAAAGAAAATTAAGTTCAACCTGTTAAGCTATACTCTTTGTAATTGGAGAGACCAATTACTTTTATCCTAAAAAGAACATATTCATCCAACCTTCTCTCTTTGTTATTACTTAAGACTTGTATTGTAGTATAGCAAGGAAGTCTCAAGCCATTTTGGCATATGTCAGGGCCACAAGCTTAGACTGTTTTAGTTTTTTTTTCCTCAGTTGATAACTTTTTGAATAATTTATAGAAAAATACAATTTACGGAATCTAAAGAGTACTCTGTATTCAGTACAAAAAAATTAATTAATTTTTAATAACTATATTATAATTTATTTCCTCTGGATGAATTTCTTATTCCAGTAAGTGTGAAGATGTATTTAAATTTATTGTTTTAATTTTATTTGGATGATTTGAGCATGACTCTTTCTTTACATTTATAGTTAACATTTTTTTATTAATAGGTGCTTTCAATGTCTGTAGGTTATATATCTTGTTTTTGAAATATTTTTAGTAAATAAAATTTTTAATGTTATCTGTTATCGATATTAGTCATACATCTGTAGCTACATATATTCTCAAAAATCATCGTGATCAGTATCATTGGTAGCACTTTGAATTGGCATATTTGAATCATAAGTGATGCCAGTTCGATTTTGTATTTTAGTAGTTATTTTTTATTTTGTTGGTAGATCGATATAATTAAGGCTAAACTTCATAATTTAATTGGAATAGATTATCGGTTTTTCTAATCATTTTAAATATTTTATATATATATATATATATATATATATATATATATATATATATATATATATATATACAGTAGAACCTCGATTATCCGTCAGGGTATGGGACCAAGATGGTGACGGATTTGGGAAATAGACGGATATCGGAGTGAGACATATGTTATATATATATTCACATAAATTGAACAATATATTTCAAACATTCGACATTATATATGTACTCGTAACTTATTTACGTACTAATAAGGTATACATATGTAGTAAAAATATTTTTTTTAAAACAATAATTACGTACATCAATGGCTAAAAGCACAATCATTGTATGTCCAGTTTTTCCCTCTTGAGAAATTAATATAAAGGTGGAGTTTAGCTCTTTCCTCGTGCACAAACGTAGTATGCCCCTTCTTAATAATCATTAAATGTGCTAGCAAGCTGGTTTGGTTTTCTCCCGCTGGCAAAACCTTATTCCAGCATCGTTGGAGAGTGACAGGTGTAACGTCCTGCCAGGCTTCTGCCACATTATAAATGGCATCCTTAATATTATAGCTTTTCAAAAATCCTGGAAGATCACAGTCATTCTGCAAAACCAGAGTTTTAAGAAATTTTTTTTGGTAGCGACGTTTTAGTGCTTCAATTACCCCTCGATCCATAGGCTGCAGTAGTGACGTGTTAGCGGGCAAAAACGTGGCACAAATATCACCGTCAGAAGTTTGAAGGGTTTCGATAGGATGAACGGGTGCATTATCTAGGAGTAACAAAGCTTTTATTAGAAGCCCTTTTTCATCAAAAAATGATTTTACTGATGGTACAAAAACATCATCAAACCACGTTTTAAAGATATATGTGGTCGTCCATGCATTTTTTTTAGCATAATATTTTACAGGGAGTATATTAGTATTTACATTTTTAAAAGCTCTAGGCTTGACTGACTTACCTACAACTAGTGGAGGCAGTCGATGTTCGCCAGTTACATTTGCACAAACCGTAATTGTTAACCTTTCTTTTTGGATTTTATACCCGGAAGCAGCAGTCTCTGATGATGTAGCGAGAGATTTCCGAGAAAGGGCTTTCCAATTTAGCCCGGTTTCATCACAATTATAAATTTGATTGTAATTTAATTCACGTTTTCCTATTTCCTGTACTAATTTTTCTTTAAATTCTTTCCAATTTATTGCTGTAACACTATTTGCACTCAGTTTTTCGCCTTGTATTGAAAGTTGTCGAATGCCATGACAAGATTTGAATTTGTCCAACCACCCTTTACTAGCTTTGAATGTTGGGTCACCGGATAAAATTTGATTAAAATGAAGGGACTTTTCTTTCATTATTGGACCTGTTAGTGGTAGTCCCTGACTACGTTGCTGGACAAACCACTGAAACAATGCTTCATCTAACTTACTGTTAGTGGCAACTTTCATAGTCTTCTTTTTAGTCGCATCTCCATCACACACTTCCATTTCCACAACAAAATTTTCTATTTTCTCTCCATCATGTTTCATATCATTAACTGTCGTCCGAGGAATACCATAGAATTTTGCTAAGATTGAAGCACTTTCACCTTTTCGTAAATGTTTTACAATTTCAAACTTAGTAGCGAGATCTAAACTCTTCCTTTGTCTTTTTTCCGACATTATTATAAGACTTTTAAGAAAACGACAAGTACCCGTAAGACAAGAATGAAGACTGAACGTAGCTCAATTGTGAGAAATGTGTGCGAGAAAGCCTACGGATTCTAGGAATCAAAGTTGTCAAGACACAGCGATTGATTCTTAGCCAGATATTCTAAATTGATATCCGAATGGGTCCATGACTTTAGCAACCAAACAATATATACACATTTTCTTTCTTTTTTTTCTCAAAAGTGAGGTGACGGTTAACCAGAGAGTGACGGATGATAGAGGTTTTACTGTAAATATATATATATATATATATATATATATATATATATATATATATATATATATATATATATAATATTTTATTTTTTTCTAGATCAAATATTAAATTATAGATATAGACAAGATTATGTATTTAAAGAATTTAACCTGATTTGGTGTGTGTACAAGAAAACATACACAATCGTTTCATAGTGCAATTAAGTATGGCACATGGTTATTAAACAAAAAGTTAATTATTAAATCCAAAAACTTAATTATTATATAACTGTATGGGTGCAAGAGAAACAAGTTTGAAATGTTTTGAATTATAGATGTATTATATTTATTATTTTAAAAATTGAATATTTTTTAGTTAAATACCTTTGAAGGGGATAGCGAATATCGGGGGTATTTGTAACTATAAATATAATATCGTATTTATGTATACTGAATGCTAGAATAGTTTTTTATTAAAACTAAGTATAGAAGCTGGAGTTGTGTGGATTAGTATAATTAGGAAAAAAAATTCTCTACAGAATGAAATTGAATGTTTGTTGTCCGAATTTGATTCCATATTTTTAGTAACAATAGCTTTTAAAGGTATTACTGTGATGTTTGGGTAAAGGGGTCCATGTCACATTTGAGAAAAAGCAGAGATGTCAATGAAACAGTATCTATGTGAACCCTTTTTTTCAAGACCAATAATATTTTTCGTAAAGAAAATATATAACAAATCCATTATCGCCAAAAAAATGACTTGCACCCCTTAATCCAAATATATTATTTTAAACAAAATCGTATTTTATTGAATCCATTGCTACTAATTTTCCTGATTTGTTTATTGTTGATAAACTTTTTTTTGCATTTCAGTTATTTGAAGTTTAGTATTTGGTTAGTAGGTAAACACTCTGTTGGGATTATATTATGTTGAATTCAGTGATCCAATCATATTAAGTACTATTATGATTTTGTATTACCAGTTTTATCTTACTTATTTTTGATTTAATTATTTTTTCTTTTTAAAATGACAAGTGTTTATTCAATGTGATTCTTAATTAGAAATAATTTTTTTGTGATTTATTTCATGCTTTCGATCAGGCTGTTGATGATAGTAAACCGACGATGAAAGTTGTAAGTATACCGATGGGTAGTTCCCTTCCTCCTTGTTGCAGTTGTGACCTATCTATCAAACCTATTGGGGAGCAAATCATCAAGAGTCGAATCATTACTCCCACTGCTTCATCTTTTCTTGCGATGGACCCAAATAAGTCAAACCGGTTCTTATGTAGTGATTATTGTAAACACAGTTCTAATTTGATAAAACTTTCAACAAATTTTCAAAAACAAAGAATTAATAAACCTGAAATAGTGTTTTGTGGAACCTTTCCAATAGATAAACCAATAGGGAAGTTGGACAGATCTCAGTTTCAGTCTAACAAGCCACAAAGCAATTTATGACTTTCTAACTAGCTGTTAATGATGTAAACTTTTTTATAATAGTTTTAGGTAATGTTTAATAAATGAAAAAGAATCTTTTTATTTGTCTTCTATTCCTTATTGATCCTCATCATGAAGTTCTAGATTTTTAAAGTTTATTAACCAAGGTAATATTTATTTATAATTAAATAAAACTTTAGTAGTTGGTCGGTATTAGTTATAATTGTGTATTGTTTTTATTAATTTTTGTTCCTTATAAGTATGGTTTGGCTTTCTAAATGAAGATGGTTATTTAATTAAATCGTTACTGTTTAAAGGTTTCTTTAGTGGAAAAAATAATGGAATCAGAAATTCTGGACTTCAGCAGAGTGATAAGTCATAGTTAACCTTGTAATTACTAGGGTCCGGATATACGTGCATTAAGATCCTTGCTTGGTCTTGGAAAATCTCGACTTTTTTGAATAAATTTATTTTCTTTTTTAATCACTACCTAATTTAATATGAAATCTGGGTAATTCAAAATATTCAGTGGTTTGGTTATTATTAAGGAAATAAAAATAAACCTCTTATATTTCCAATATTTGTTTGAAACTTTAATTTTCCATTGAAGTTATCCAAGTGATAGTTCTATTCTATTGAAATATTAAATACTAATCATATTCAATAAAATTCATTTATTTTTTCATATTTTCTAGGTTTATTCTTTTTTGCATTCAAAGTGTACATGTATGAACATATGTTAAGTTTTTATTATATATATGTAAATCCAGTCTTTAGTAATTACCACATATGTACCAGAACCATTTGTTTACCTTTACTCATTAACAATTAGTTTTATTTTTTAAAAGACAACAAATAGTAGATAGTATAGTTATCATTTATATTAACCCAATATTATTTTATATTACATAAATTTTTTAATGTATTTTCTGTGGGTTTTTTTTTATAAACTCAGTAGTTATTATTCTGCTCATTTTAAAACCAGACAATTGAGTCATTTGTTGTTAAAGATCTTTCAGCCTTGATAGTTTCACACATTTCGTTTAAATTTGTCTTTTATGGTGTTTGTATAAAATGGGGATTGTAAATCATATCATAGTTAATTATAATTCAAAAAATATGAAATGGGATCTTTGAAGAATTTTATTTTCAATGTTCTATCATTTTTAAATTGTTCTAAAGTGGTAGAGCTTCTTTAAAATTATTGGTATTAGGTGTTATTGAATTCTTATTTCATTCCTATCCCCTAAATTAATTTCATTAAGTATTAAAATCTCTTGTAGCAGTTCCTTAATTTGTTTAATCGAATTATACCCAGTGTGTTTTCAGTCTTCAAATAAATCCCTTTAGATCGCTGGAATATTGTGAACTGGAACCACTGAAATGAAATTATCATATAAATTGTCGTTGTTCTGTGTTGGTAGCTTGGAATCATTTGTTCCATTCCTGTTGCTGATCACTATGGTTAAATAATAGGAAAGTTTATATTAGGCATATATTTTATTTCTGTTATACTTGTCACTCAGCTGTAGTTTTACTTAGTAACTCAAGGTGCATGTGCCATAGTACATTCTAGGCATATTGTTATGAAGAACTGTTGTATACTGTACTTTTACATTAGTGATAAGCAATCTGCTATCAACCACTAGACTTTTACTATTTTACATTAAATTTTAAAAAGCTAACAAATATTTTTTAATTGAGACTAGTCTAGCTTTAATGAGCAGTCAATTTTGGTCTCTTAAAAAAAAAAAGAGAAAAAAAAAATATTTTGGTTATTAGTGATCAGAATGAATGCCAAGCTGTATTTATTATCCTTTCTTTACTTTTTCTTGATGCATTAAATTGCATAATTAGTAGTTTATATGCTTGGAAGTTAAAAAGTTTATATTAAATATAATACATTTTTATAAACCTAGGATTCATATTATTTGTATTTTATTTGTAGCTGAATGAAGTGGGTGGTGATAAGAAAAAGGACACTGCTAAAGGTTCTGACAAGGCAAAAAATGAAGAGCAGAGTGGTGGCTGGTTCGGAGGAATTTGGGAAAAAATTGCTATGCGTCCGAAGAATCAAATGAGATTGCCTGATGACAGTAATCCTTCGGTAAGCTTTTTTGCCATAATAGAAACTAAGCTAAATATATATTGTTACATTTACTATATTTTCATTTTGTTGTAAACTACTTTTACCATGGTTTTCTTTTAGATAATTTGGGATGAGCAGAAGAAGAAATGGGTCAATCTGGATGGTGAAAGTGAAGGTGGGGGAAGTGTTAAACCTCCACCAAAAGTCACTGAATACGTCCCTCCTCAGAACTCTAATAAATATAAGATTCAGAAGGGCAAATGTAAGTTTGTTTTAAATTGGGTATAATTTTTTTTTTTTTAATTATTTTATTGAATTGTACAACTCTAATATATACATCTAGTACAAGGGATATATGACTAACTAGATACATGAAAGGACATGTAGAGGCACTACCCACTGGCAGCATTCTAATAACATTTCTATAATATAAGGTCCCGAGGCCATCTTCTCTTCAGACGCCTAGGAGGATTGTCGGGATGGAATTGGATGCAAGGATGGAAACTAGTGGGTTTGGATGGGGCTGGAGTTTATTATGGAATGATAGGTATCTGGAATGGGCTAAATCGGTAACATATGGAACGTTAAGGTCATTATGGATGGCTTTATTTGTGACAAAATAAGGAGCGTTTAGGATTTTGCGAAGGATTTTGGATTGCAAGGATTGAATACGAGAGGAATTTGATGGTTTGGTGGAGCCCTATAGTTCAATTTCGTAAGTCCATATAGGTCTTATAACAGTCACATAAATAAGTGTTTTGTCATTGATCTGAAGCTTTGAGCGTTTGTCTAGTATGTGTTGAAGTAGTCGCAAGCGTCTAGCTGTTTCTTGTCTTTTCAGTCTAGTGTGAGGGAAATTGGGTATAATTAAATTTATTTGTTGATTGTATTTACTGAGGATTCATTTATTTTGTTTTATTAATTTTCTTTAATAATTTTTTATTATATGTATTTTCAATTTCATCAGCAGAGTAGAGTCTTACTTTTAAAATAGAATACTATGGCTATGTGCTTCAGGAAGAAGGTGGAAATCTTATTCAACCTTAAGTTTGATCTTGAATTGTATAAAATAATAATGCTATGATGAATAAAATTATATAATATCAAAGATAAACCAAAATCATAGCTATTCTCTTGAAACCAAAAAGGAAAAAGATTTTTAGGTTTAGCCTGGAGAGTGTTCACTGGTTATTACCATTTCTTTAATTTTAAACACTAATCTCTGAGCAGATGTATTCAAAATCTTGTTGCGAAACTGTATTGATTAGGATGTTTCTATTAAAAGACAAATTATTTAACCAGCAAATTTAAGGTCACCACAACCAGTCTATATTTTAAATCACATATATAAAAATGAAGGTGCATGAAAATAATAGATACATTTAATTCAACTTGTTTACGTTCTTTCTACTATCATTTATAAAGACAAAAAAATTATTATCCCTGGTAATGTTTAGCTTTTCTTGCTTCCGATGTATTTGAATATTTAAGAGCAATTATGTTTCAATAATTACCTTACCTTTTATTAAGTTTAATTATAGTATGTATTCGAAATTCAGCAATTTAAAATTTTGATTTCTCTAAAGAAGAAGCTTTTTAAATAAATTTACAGTTTCAGTAGTTCCTCTCAATTTTTTTAGGTTTTGGAAACACTGTTTATGGGAAATGAGAGAAATAAAAATATTTGTTTGTATATATATTTTTTTATTTTAACAGTAATGAAGTCAAACTATGTTGATGTGATGGGCAACACAGATAAGAATGAATCGTTACCTCCTGCCAACTTAGTTCCAAGTGTTCCATCTGTAATGAAAACCAACTACTTTATTCCTCCACCAGGTAAGTATTTTTATTTTTATGATTTTTGTAGATGATCCTTACACTTAAAATTAAAGCTTCTTCTTCTTCAAAACAAATTTCATTAGTTAATGTCTTTCATTAAAAGTTCAAACACTAATCAATGATAAATGTGTCCTCTTGGTCATAGACCTTTTTACACACTATTCAGGTAAAATAATTTCATAATTCCATCTCTGTGAGGAAAACAACCAAGTGATTTTCACTAGCTTAAGCCTCTTTCAACAAGCCAGGAATTCAAACAAGCAGGAGAAAAAATGGATTTGCATATAGATGAAGCCAAGACCATGTACATGTGTACCTCAAGAAGGAATGTACTGGTAGATTACCAGTCCCATTTATGGAGTTCAACTTTAAGCAAACATAAAATTTTAAATATCTGGACACAATAATAACATACAACAACCAGATAGAGGAGAATATAAAAGCAAGACTTGCCGCTGGTAATTACTCTTACTATGCAATACAAAAGGCTTTAAAAACTGAGCAAATGTCAAAAAGGACCAAGATCACATTATGTAAAACCCTTGTCAGGCCAATAGTGATATATTGACATATTGGTTGTGAAAGTTGGGTCCTGAATAAAAAAACAGGATTGGTGAATGTCTGGGAGAGAAAAATACTGTGGACCCATCCATGTCTAGAGAGCATGGAGAATCCGTAATAACGCAGTACTCTGACAACTTTATGGATAACCAGACTTAGTGTCTTTCGTAAAAAGAGCTCGATTGAGGTGGTTGGGCCGCCGTTAACAAGAATGCCCAGAAGACTGTTATTTGGGAAGCTTGGTAGAAGAACCAAAGGAAGGCCCCGTACTAGATGGCTAGATGATGTGGAGACCGATCTTCACCAGCTGGGAATCAGACATTTGAGAAGACTAGCTATGGCTCAGAGTGATTGGCAGGCAGTGGTGGATGAGGCCCAGGTCCTTGTAGGACCGTAGTGCCAAGGAGTGAGTGAGTGAAGCCTCTTTTCAGCAAGTTTACAAAAGGTGTGAAGTAAACTTTACACCATTAACACATTGACTGTCAACTACGAGATAACTCATAGATTGGGTTCTTTTCTAGGATACCAACTACGAGTTATCTCCCACTGTGTTTACTTGCCATATTTGTGCAGCTATGATTAAACTCAAAATATAACAGAATTAGAGTTTTTAATAATATAATGTGATTAAATCACATTGTCATTTTAGGCCAGATTTCTGAAAATTGCCGTGGTAATCAACGTGTTAAGATAGTTGATAATTGATTAAAATGATTTTTTTATACATAATTTAATTATACCACAAATAAGTACTCTTAATTTCCTAGGATATGTATAGGTAGTTGTCAAATTATTGAAAAAAGTATTTGTTTAGATCTTAATGATTATTTCTTTTCAACCACTTAAAGAACTATTTTTACCGACCTAACATGTTTGCATATCCAAAGCTTAGGAGAACGACTATTAAAAATGTTAGCTTCTATAATTTTTATGATACAGAGTGATGATTATACTTTGTAAGTGAGTGGATGGCAGTAAGTTATTTTGTATAGTCATCACTTATTTATTTACTATTAATATCACTTATACCCATAAATTTATTATTTTAAACTATTTTATTTTTCACAATTTCTCTTATTTTCAGTTGAGGGAAATGAGAATGCACCAATAGATTTCATATCTCCAGCACCTGTTAGTCCAATTCTACCAGATTCTTCTGATAACAGCAAACAACAGGTAATGATTTAACAAAGGTATTTACTGTTGGGTATGAAATTTTTACGATTACATTAATAAAAAGCTTATGGGTCTAATGCTTATGCCAGTTAATATGAATTTCTTTTTAAAATGTGAGATTGTAGAAAACAAATGTGAATAATTCAATTTCACAGGCCTGCATATCTTATATCTTCGCTAATATTGGTCTGATTAAGAATTTTTTTTTTAATTTAGCTTTATGGATAGTTTTAATTATCTTTCAAATGATAATTTGGTATGTAGACCTTCTGAGTTAGAATAATACCTAAAAACTGGAGACAAATTTCATTTAAATTTTTGGCATGTTTACTATCTCATCGTGTGATGGATGTGGTTTCCTCGGCTTTGGAAGGTGGATTGTATTCTCCGGCGGTCTTCCTTGATGTTAAACAGGCTTTCGACCGAGTCTGGCACCCCGGGTTGCTGTACAAACTCCGTAAATTCCGCTGACATGCCAACTTATCCTAATACTATCCTTAACATGTATGCAGATGACACACATGTCTCTTATCAGTCAACACTAATCCAGCTATAGCATCCCGTACTCTTCAATCCTATATCACTGACCTTGAAAAATGGTGTAAAACTGGAGGATTAAAATAAATTCCACAAAAATCCCATCAAATCACCTTTACCCTCTGTTGTAAACCAACAACTTCCTGTCCTACTGTATTGTTTAATAACATCCCACTGATTCCTGTCCGGTACTTAGGACTACACCTTGACAAAAGTTTAACTTGGAATCCTCATACTAGACTGAAACAACAAGAAATAGCTTGCCGTTTCAGACTACTTCAACATTTACTAGACAAAGGCTCTAATCTCCCAATTAATTACAAAAGACTCATATACATGACAATCATTAGACCCATCTGGACTTACGGAATAGAGCTTTGGGGCTCCACTAAGCCATCGAATTCCTCTCGTATTCAATCCTTACAATCCAAATCCTTTGTAAAATCCTCAAACCTAGCAACCTCTTCAATTCCTGATAATCCTCCGAGGTGCCTGAAAAGAAGATGCCCTCGTGGCCTTCTATGTTGAACTTTTTATTTGAGTACTAACCACTAGGCTCCTTAACTTGCCTTTATCTCGGGACATTATTTATCTTTTATTATATTTACTTGATGTATTCAATATACAGTTGTAAATTTCAATAAATACATTTTAAAAAAAAGGTATGTTTACTTAAAAATGTATGCCTTTGAAGAAGGATGACCTCAACAGCCCCGCTAAATTAAGTTAATGGGTTGGAATTTAGTTAACAAATTGTCTTTGGGGAAGGAAAGTGCCTTTTTGGTTTCCTGCACTTTCTTTGCTTTAAGGCTCTGTGAATTTCTAGAACCCATCTAAATTGAATGGGTCTTCTTCATAGTGTTTGGCTAAACAAATCTCTTCCGCGTGACTGGTGCATTGGCCTTATCCTCCCTCTTCACAAGAAAGGAGACCAGATGCATTGTGATAACTATCGTGGCATAACACTCCTTAGCTCTGTCTACAAAGTCCTCTCCAATGTGGCGTACCAAAGACTACTCCTCCATGCCCAAAGAGAGATAGGAATGTACCAATGCGGCTTTACAAATGGTAAAGCATTTTGTTTTGATCTTGTATTGATCAAATATTTGCCCTGAGAACTCTTATGGAAAGGACCAGAGAGTACAATATAACGACCCACCACCTTTTTGTGGATTTCAGCAATGCCTATGACAGTATCTTCAGGGGGAAACTGTATCAAGGTATGGAAGAAATGAATGTCCCCAGAGAATTGATAAGCCTTGTGGAATTGCTGATGAGGGATTCGAGAAGCCAGGTCAAGATCCAGAATGACTTGTCTGAAGTATTCAGGACAACTAGGGGTCTGAGACAAGGGGATGGACTCTCGTGCCTGTTATTCAATTCCGCACTTGAAAAGGTCATAAGAGACTCAGGATTACAAGTCACTGGTACGATTCTGACTAAGTCCATCCAAATAATGGCCTACGCGGATGATATAGATATAGTCAGAAGAACACAGAGGGATTTACAGCAATCGTTTCTTGCTTTGGAAAAAGCTGGACGGCGAAGAGGTCTTCAAGTGAATCAGGCAAAGACCAAATATATGCTTGCTAGCACTTCAAGGCAACCAACACCCTCTATCACGTTTGGCTCCTACACGTTTGAAAGTGTCGACAGTTTTGTCTACCTCGGCTCTTTAGTCAAAGCGGATAACTCAACTGGAGCAGAAGTTCAAAGAATAATTTTGACCGCTAATAAATGTTATTTTGGGGTGGCAAACATTTTAAGAAGCCATCTGATATCAAGAAGAGCCAAGGTGATACTTTACAAGACGTGCATAAGGCCTATTTTAACTTACGGATCGGAAACCTGGCCTCTGTCCAGGGCAGATGCCAATAGTTTACTGCTCTTCGAAAGAAAAATATTAAGAAGGATATATGGAGCAGTTAGAGTTGGCGATCAATTTAGACTCAGGCAGAATGCAGAGATATATCGGATGTATCAGGAGCTAGACATGGTTCAGTTTATAAGAATAGCTAGGCTTAGATGGGCTGGACATGTGGCCAGAATGGAGGACAACGCTACTCATAAGAGACTGCTATTTGGGTATGTTGACAGAAAAAGGAAACGCGGACGGCCACGATTAAGATGGGCAGACGAGGTCGAGAAAGATGCAGGTAGCATTGTTGGATCCAGAGCTTGGAGGACCTTGGCACAGGACAGAGAAGAGTGGAGGCGGGGCCTTGATGCGGCCAAGACCCGTACTGGGTTTTAGAGCCAGTGTTGATTGATTGATCTAAATTGAATTAGAGGGCTAAAAAAAATTTCATTTTAATATAAATTATATTGCCTTTATAATTTCAAAAGATTTGATGAAATTGGACCAGTATTAAAAAAGATATTCCATTTTCATAAAAATTCATTGAAAGTTTAGCTTATTAGTCTTCCCTAAAAGTATTGCACTAGGTCAAAGTTCAACAGAAAGGGATGGGTTGGGAATACATTTTGTAACCTTTTCATAACACCATTATATAAGTTTTGGAGATTTCTGAATTATATATAAATATTAATATCAGTACATGCTATAAATGAAAAGTTAACAGCTTCAAGTAGACTTTAGATAAGTTTCTTCAAAGCCATTTCAGTTCTATAGTCGTGGGAAAAAAACATGGTTTATTGCTATTTTAAGTAGTTCTACCCAGAAACTGGCAGAGGAACTCTTTATATTAGACTAAAACCCTTTATAAAAACAAATGTTAAATTTGGTGTATCTGTTCAAGAGAACTGTAGAACGGACAATTTGTGTACACATATGGAATGACTAGTCTGCACACAGTCAATATAAATTTATTATTCTGAAATCTGAGGTTTTGGCACAAACATCTGACCCATCATCGGGACTAAAATTTAATCATAGATACATGATAAAGATTAACAGGAGAAAAAACAAAAAGCTTGAGAATTGTACAAAAGGAATTAACATATGGATAACAAATAATAATGAAAGTGAATCACATATAGTTTAGTGATAAAGGTTCAAATAATAAAATAATATAAAAACAGCAAAATACCTGTGAAATTAAAACAAATGGATATGCTAAAACTGTTAGCTAGAAGAACCTACTGTTTTAGAAGATAGAAGTAACCTGCCAATTTAAACTGTGTTTTTAAAACAATAATGATTGGGATGTGGTAATATATATATATAATTATAATATCAATTATAATTATCCTTATTCCATACTTCAATCGGATAAAAAAATCCACCTGTCTATCATGTTTTGTATTTATATAATATCAATAGCTCAAAATTTTCATTCATATTCCTCTCTCTAGAGTAAAATATTTTTCATCTTTTAGGTAAAAGATTATTTGAAAAATAATTTTATTTTTGTTTTATATTTTTTCTATAAATTTTTTAAAATGTTTCCCATACATTTTGTTCATCGAGGCTTACATTTTTTATAGTACTGAACTAATTAGAATCTAAAAAATCCTCTTTATTAGGCTTATCTTGTCCAAGTTTGATGATAGAATCTAGATTTGGACATGATTACTAAAACTGTGCATTGATAAATGTACTGATTCAGAAGAAATAGTCACTTTTTTGCCCCATTTGCAGTATTATTTTGCTTAGGTTGAATTAGTTTTGAAAGAACTTAGTTATGTTTCTCTTCTTTAAGAACTGTTGCCTTTATTGCAGCAAAAAATTAATATGTTTTAATTGTTTTGAAGTACTCTAGTCGTTTAATAGTTAATGACGTTTTTCATAGTATTGCATATAATTTTGAAATGTAAATATTTATTATTTTGATAATTTATGGATAAAACCTATTGAAAACAATTTATAACCAATGATTAATAAATAAGGATGATAAAGATAAACTTCTGGTGGCTGGTGAAAGTGAACTAGGAACTGGGTCTAAAAGTGAAATAATAATGCATTCATTTTTTAACATTTTAATTAATACTACATCTAGAAGGTGTTCGGCTTCTTGTTTACAATGAAAAGTTAAGTATTCTAATTTTTATATCACAATGATTGTTGCTTTGTTTGTTTGGGCCAGGCATGTTTATTATATGTCCTCCACTAACCATTAATTACTTGCACAATACACTCTTTAGTATTAGGTAAAGATAGAATATTTATATAAAGTCTCTGTCTTTCTTTATGCACACTAGATTTATAACTGATAGTGCATCATGTTTCGTTCATAAATTATTTTTTTCTCATTGTTTGAATCCCTAAGAAGCTCATTAAAGTTAATGATCTATTTGATAAATTAAGATAATTATATAACTGTCTTGATAGATAGGTGCTTAGTTTCTTAGCTTATTATTCTGTAAGAGTTAGGACCCTCCTTCTAATATAATAAAATTTAATAAAGTAGTAATCAAAAGACTTATTTCTATTATATTGGAGATGTTAAAATCCTGTCTGTCCTGGTAGGGAAGGAGACATCACTAATTAATGCGGAATGTAAACTATAATATTAATTTAACTCCTAAATCAATTAAAAATTTCAAAGAAAAATCAGTCATTTTAACGTTTTGAGTTTTATGTATCTGGATTCATATTGCAGTAAGCATTTTTATAATTCTTTATCAAAATTTATTTTAAACACAATTTAAATGTACAAATGATCTCTTCGGTTAGAGCCAGAAAGTCATTACTTGTCAGTCTGATGAATCTTCTTCATGATTAAAGACCAAATTCTTCTTGGGAGATTTATCACTGATAATCATGTTTACTTTACTCACCTATTTTTTAATTGATAAATAGTTGATGTAAGAAATGGTCGGGGAAGGGGCAGTTGCGGTAAATGAATTTTACACAAATTAGTCAAACTTAATATTTATTTATTTCAGTCTAATTAGGATATTTTCAGGGCTAATTTTTTTCAATGGTTCTAACTAATCCTCAATTAGTGTTTATAATGGAAATGATCATGTATCCAGAGGAAATTAGAACTAAAATGTTTATAAGATTATTAATGTATGATAAAAATTATTGATTATCATTTTAATTTTTCATAGCACCTGCCTTTATAAATAATTTAAAATGCTTTCATAATATCATGTATCAAACAGTACCTAATAAACTCACAAAACCTTAATGATTTATGAACTTAACTTCTTAATAAATTAAATTATAACCTTTATTTTACACCAACTTTGATTATTATTATTATTAGGATTTCATTCAGATTTTCATTTTAGGATTTCATTCATTCTGATTTTCTATTTTAATAATGTGTTATACATCAATGTCTAGACAACATGACAGTCATAATTAGAGAATTATCTCCATCCCTACAAATTTCTCAGGTGTTCAACTACATTTTGCGTTTTTTGTTTAGTTCAGTTGAAGGGAGATATAATTTTCTTTTTTTTATTATCGATTGAAAAACTTGATACAATCTTAAACATTATATTTGCCTTTTCCCCAAGCTGTTATTGCATTCTATTCTTCCACCCGATTTTGGCATAAGTTAATCTTTTTAAACAGCACAAATATGTGTGTGTGTGTGTGTGTGTACACATATAGCTAATATTGAATATAACATACATTACATTTAGGTTATTGTAAGGGTAGCTTTAATTTATAAGTTTATTTTTCGGGACAAATAAGTGAGGCCAGAGGTCCTTAGCAACATCACTATGTTGTGTTGTCATAAGAATGTTGTTTTACAATTTTGAGTTGTTATATTTATTTTACAAACCATTTGACATTTACTGTTTCAATTATTGCACTTTTTTATTATTTTATTTGAATAATTTATGTTGTTTGTTTTTTTTTGTTGTTAATACATGATTTAATTTTATATACAATATTGAGGCATTAGATGTGATAATTTAATAAATATTTTAAGCTGTCCCTTATATAATTTTATTTAAAATCTATCTATTGTTTGCCCCTTGTTTTTGAAAAACAGAAACCATTTGTTAAGGATTGTTTGATTACCTATATATCTGGTTCTTAAATATTATTGTTAACTGAAGTAGGTCAAGTCAATGAGATTTAGATTATCTTTAAAAAAAGAAGCTCTAGTGTTTGTCCTGTCCATTCAGTTGAACTTGATAAATGATTTTTTTCTTTATATACATTTTTTCATTAATGATTGCTCATAATATCTTTCATTTTTTCCCATCACGCTCTACAATAGTACCATCGTAATGATTTTCGCTCTACAATGTCATCGTAATGATTTTTTCTATTCCAGTTTAGTTTAGTTTTCAATTGTAAGAATTAATTATTGTACAGCTATTAATTAGATATGAATTGTTTATGCGCTTTGTTATTTTGTCATACATACAACATTGATGATTTTTTATTCCACGATTATTTATCTGTAAGATGTATTCTTTCTTAAAATCCTAAGTAAAGTATTAAATGACAAAGAAAGTTATAAATATTTTCATTAACAATGTAAGCACTATGAGATTAAATGTAAAGTACTGATGCCACTATTCTTCCTCAATATTGTATAAAAGCTAGTCTTTTTATATATCATTATTATTTTTATAATAATGATATACGAAAAGAATGAAATTGATAGTATGTAGTCGGTGTGGTTTGTGGTGGTATAGCATTGCTTGTGTTGCGCATGCGCTTTTAGCTCTCAAGATGCAGTTCTGTGAGCTCTCTGTCGAGGGAAGTTCAGTATTACATGGCACCACATCAAGTTCATTATCAGCAACGAGTAAGTACTTTACTAAGATACTTAATTTGTATGGTATTTAATAAATAAATTATATTTCTTTTCTATTTGAAATAAATAATTCTTTAAGATATTTAATTAATTTAGTAATTTATCTTATATTTCTTAAGAAACAATTATAGTTCCATAAACGCTTCAAGTATTAATGGAATAATTATCAATAATTATGTTTGCTTAAAAAATATTCAGGGATCTTTTTAAGGTTTAGAATTTTCAAATTATCATGGACTTACGAGAGAGTTCAGTTGAGTAATGCTCTTGACAACCACCTCAGTAGTCATCTGTGGAAATTTTTACAGTTAGTGGTTCTTTAGCGGGGTTGAAATTAAAAATTATTTGTCATCAGAGATTAAAATTAAATATTAATAAATTATCAAAAAAAATTTAAAGATGAAATTCACTATTTTAAAATAATGTTGACATAAGAGATATAATGAACATTGTAAATATAAAATATTTGTCCAGGTAGTGGTCAAAATAAATTCTCTAATGGTAAAAGACTATTTCTACAGCCCTGCTGAATAAATGGTTAAGTCGGATTTTGTCCAGACCAGCATTGTATAATTCTTGTAGTTTTTGGCTTTAAATGGAGTTTTGTATGTAATTAATAACTCCTTTTCAAGTCAATGCCTTGCTTAGGCCCTTATTCACTACGAAAATAACTCGATTCCATTTACTTAATTGCAAGAAACTTATTTTGAAGAAGATTAGACTTAACCACTTATTCACCGGGGCTGTAGATTTATTGGAAACCTATGTTTGGACCCAAATTGCAGTTCTTCATCAGTGCTGTATAAGCTAGATAAAACAATTAATAAATAATTTCTTTGTTTCTCATTTATTCAGCCCTGATGAAGACCTGCAATGGGGTCAAATCATTGGTTTCTTACAAATAATTTAATAAAAAATAACTCATTAGTAAAATAAAATAGTGCAAAACTTTATTCCTCCTGGTTTTGTGACTTATCTTTTGCTTAATCACACGCTTTAATAGAGCACAGCATGATATCTTTGTGGCCAGAGCCTTTTTTTCTCAACACAAGTGCACTGGTATTGGTCTGTATGCATGTTTAAAACTAAATGCATGTTGGATAGTATTTTAAACACAAATAAACTAAATCTAGCAAATATAACTAATAAATATAGCAATTTATTTAAAACTAATAATGCAAATTATTTACTTAATGAATTAACTTCCTTTCCAATTCCCGTCTGATTTGATTGGCAAGGATATTAAACCCCAACAATAAAAAAATATATTCCCTATAATTTTTTTAAGATCCACATAATTATAAGAACACTACATTGAGAGCAAATCATTCACACAATTTAAAAAAACAATGGTAAACTAAATTCAGCTCATCTATGATTATTTGTAATTTTATTTCTGCAGTTACAAATTACATTAACTGGTAAGTGATTGTAATTAAAATCACCTTTTGCCTTACATGTCCTCAAAATAAATAATAAGTTGAAGTACTTTTTTTCTTTTTTACCAGAGTTCAGACAGTGTTGAACTATATATGAGTCATATTTAATCCTAATTTATTTCACTCTTAATAGCGTTTCATTTTATTTATTTATCAGGAACTTTTTTTATAATGTTTTTGGATTAATAGTCTTCATTGCCTATATTTCTCAAATATTTGTAAGATTTACATGTTGAATGCCTAATACATACTTTTTAACACTACGGTTCTAAAGGAATAATTATTGATCTATAATGTTTAATTTAAAATATATTTAAGAATACGATGTGTGGCTATTAAACAACGAGACTGACGTTGCTGCGGAACAAGTACGGATGCGCCAACCGCCATTGACAGACAGCTGTTTAGTGCGAAGCTTTCTCTTTACTATGCAGTTAGTCTCGCTTCTGTCAACAATACCGTTTAGTCAGAGCCTATGTTCGCGTTAGTGTTGTTTTTCTGTTTTGTCGGATAAGATGGTTAGTGCGAAAATAGAACAAAGAATTATTGTGAAATTTCATTTCAAACTTGGAAAAACCGCTACTGAAACTTATAATTTACTGAAAGAAGTGTATGGCAGTGACTGTTTATCGCGGGCACGTGTTTTTGAATGGTTTAAGCGGTTTAAAGATGGCCGAGAAGACGTTGAAGATGATTCGCGGCCAGGTCGCCCTTCAACGTCAAAAACGGATGACTGTATTGAAAAAGTCGGTAGTTTGATTCGGTCTGGCTGTCGAATAAGTATTCGTGCAATTGCTGAAACTGTTGGAATTGATAAAGAATGTGTACGGCAAATTTTACATGACAATTTTAACATGCAAAAAGTCCGTGGAAGCTGTAAAAGAGGAAGCGGCACGCGTCCTGAACTAGCTGACGAAAGATGACATCCAGCACTGTTTCAATGGAAATTCGCTTGGAGCGTTGTAGGGATAGAGAAGGGGTGTGTATTGAAGGTGATAGTAATTATGTATAAAATAAAAATAAATTTTATTGCAACGTCGGTCTCGTTATTTAATGGCAACACCTCGTATATACAATGCATTTTTTTCTGGAATTCATAATCCTTTGGTTAATTTAAACAAAGATAAACATTTTGTCCATTTATTTTAATTAATAATTATCATTTTTGTACCACTTAATTCAGCGGTTTAAAAAATGAATCAAAAATCTTTCAACAATGAATTTTACTAGAGATAAGTGTTGGAATAGATTATGTATATAAATTAATATTTAGCAATAAAATTATTAACTTTTTAAAAATATATGTGACTTAATTCTTATTAAGCAAACATTTTTCAAAAGTGTAAACTATTGTTTTCTCTGTTTCAGTTACAAGGGAATCCAAAACATCCTGCTGTGTACAATCCATCTCGATTCCCATCTTAATGGTAAAATCTATTTCTCTAATTTCAATTTATGTGTCATCGGTTTTATGTAGTTTGTATTGATTAAATTAATTATTTTACCCTTCAACATTTGATGACATTTTGTAAATATTCTAAATATATTTGATGTATAGTTATATTATTTTATTGTTATATTAATATGTATGGTATTAGGTGGTATCCAACATGTGTATGGGAATAATTGTGATTTACATTTTTACTAATTGTGATCATTCAGGAATTCTTCAAACTTATAGTTTTTATTTGTAATATATTGTGTGAATTTTTTAAAAAGACAGAGTTGAAATATTGATGGTTTATCGTGACCAAGTATGTTACCTGTGTGTTTATTGCAATATATGTTATTCAGGTGATTTGTGAAAATGAATACAATGTATAGAAATGGAATGTTTATAATGTTTGATAGATTATTGTATATTATTATTATGTATTTATAAGTTACAGAGGAATAGTAACTGGTTTTCATGAAAAAAAAATTAAATCAAATATTACTATTGTTATTTACTTAAATTATTACCTCCTTATTCATTGTTTTTGTTTATATATTTATAAACTTTGTAACTCCAATCAGAACTTCTATGATGATTCGATAGAAATTTCTGATTCACGTTTTTCTATTTAAAACATCATTATATGTTATGATTTAAAATGGTTATTGTTTGAATTAATAGAGATTACAACATTCCTGGTTCATTTATTCCTTTTTCATTTTAATACTTTATCTGTTTATTATTAATAAGTGTTTATATTTTAAGGTAAATAATAAAAATACAAGTACTTACATAATTATGATTGTATCCACATAAATTAGTCTATCTTTTCTATTACATAAGAGTATCATCTTTGGAGGAGTTATTAATAAACTAGGAGTGAATATGACACTTTGTTTGTTCATTTAACGTCACTTTATGCTGCTATGGCTAATCGGACGATGCTACAGTGGGAGCTCTAAATTTTGCCTATCCAGGTTTTATTAGGATAGGGATTTTTAACGAGTACCTGACATCGTACAGGCTCGGGACCCCTGTTTAACGTCCCTTCCGAAGGACGGAATATGACACTTAGTGATTTAGAATAGATCATTAATTATGATGTCCAGGTTTTCCTACATGATTAAGGTTTATACATTTGGGAAATATTAGATGAAATTCTTAGGTCTTCAATTCAAAAAGTCGTGCATAGAAATGATTTTACGGAACATTAGGAACATATCTATTAATGTTTTCATTTTTATGATCCAATTAATGATAATAGTTCTTTTGGAGACAGTACTATTTATATTGAACTAGTCAGTTCACTAAGTGGTATCACTGGCTATGCTGATAGTATTTCTTGGAAAATAAATATCATACATTATAATAGCCCTGATATTTTAGTTTAGAAAATAAGTAACGAATATATGTGACTAGGTCAAACTAATTCCAGAGGTGGGTAAACATATTTTGTTTTAATCATTTAAAACAACTAACAAAAAATTAAAAATTGGTGTATTCAAGGTTAGAAATTAGAAATATTAAGGCAATTGACCAAATCATTATAAATTTATATATAAAATATTGTAGGCCCAAGATCAATATAAATACAAAAATGATATGCAACATCATAGGCTTACACATAAAGAAGTATTAGAACAGGCCCCTGAAGCTTATAGAAAAATATTTTTATACTTTTCAAGTATAAAGTTTGTTTTCTACAAAAAAAAAGTACAACTATAGTCCATGATGAGTCTTGAAAAATATTTTTATACTTTACAAATATAAGGTTTGTATGGAACATAATAAACTTTTTAAAAAATATCCTACTACAATCCTTGAAAGGTCTTGGATTCCGTAATTTTTAGAAACTGTATTATTTCTAAGCTACTGGTTGTGCAGGAAGGTGTCATGCCTGAGATCAGACACAATCAGTATGTTTTTCACTGTTATCAGTACCCAATTTTCAGAAACTGAGTGAGGCCCAAGAGAGTCAGCAGATTCCACAGGAACCATTTATAGCTATTAAGAGATTAAATAATTTATCTGCCTATATTTTATGCTATTATAACATTGCTATAAAATAACAAGTAACGAAAAACAAATTAATAGAATCAACAGTTATAAATGTCATTTCTATTCTCATGTCAATGTTTACTTTGACTAACCCTTGACTTGTGTTAGTTTAATGGAGTTCTTAACATTTTTAAAACGCATTACTAAAAAAAAAAAAGATTAAGCCCCAAAGAAATTTCTGCCATAGTCAGTCCTTCGGAAAACTGCTTCACATTTGATCATATGTTTCAATGGGCCTTTAAGATGAACCCAGATCAGGTTGCCTGATGGTTGGGGAGTTGACTCGAACCTTAACAGTGAACAGATAAACAAAGCTTATGCTGTTGTGGGTGCAAAATACTCCACTTTGGTCAACAGGAACCTAGCAATTTTGCATCACAATGATGCTCCTGCACATCAAGTTACGGGGTGTAATTCTTAAATTCTTCCTGGAAATTTGAAAACATTAAATTCTTTGTTAACATTATAAGTACACGTTAATCATTTTTAAATTCATATATCAATTGCTCCTGCTGCGTATATAATAATAAACAATAGAAAAAAAAGTTTTACTCCCTTCAGGGGAGGATGTGTTTGATCCGCTATAATGGATATTGTTTATGACTATAAGGTAGTCTCAGCAGCAATCTGAATATTATTGATGCCAATTTACTGGCATAATCTATCTTCCATAGAGTGTCGTACAGCTTCTGATTGTAAAAAAAGTTAAATCCCTTCCCCTTCAATTCATTAACAAATAGTGATACTTTAGTTGAAACTGTAAAATTACATTTATAGCTATGACATGTGTTTTGGAGTCAAGTTGTAGTAGGATAAATGATTATTCCTTTTAAAAAAATATATAAGATCATTAACTGTTATTTAATGACCAAAGTTATAGAACTAATTTTAAAGTAAATAGTTTTCTTTTTGTTCCTATTTGATCAAAACATATTACTTACAGAGAAAAACAAATCACATTTTTTGTAAAAGTTAAATTGAATGTGATCGGTCTGTAAAGTTGGAAAATCAACTAAAATTAAAACAAGTAAAAAAAATGTATGCAAAGAGAGCAATTCTGCTTCCAAATTTAATTAAAGATTATTCCGCTTATGATCATCTTAGTTAGGTTCACATACATAAAACAGAACTATTAATTATATTACGACTTATTACTACAATTTAGTAGTGGCAATCAACAGTTGAGTATAATATTTTTACTAAATACAAAAATTACAAATATATTTTTAAACCTGATAATTTTATAAACTACGTTAATATCGCTAGTCAATATATTTGAATAATTGCATCGATTACTGTTTAAAAACTATTAGTAAGACTTCTTAAAAAGTAAGGCAGCATTCACATAGTTCAATATAAAAAGGAAAATAAATTAAAACATGGAAGGTAAAGCGAACTACCATAAATAACAACTTATGCATCTAATTATTATACAATAAGGGGCAATAAAATAATTACATATTTATTTTTAATATATACATATATTTTTTTTTTTATCTACATTTATTTCAACCTTTCATATACATATAAATAAATATATACATTATGTATTACAATATTATTAATATAATATATATTATTTATTTTACAATAAATAATAACAATATTTTACATATGTCAGCCCATCATGTACATACTGACAAGTAAAAAATTCTATATACTTGTAATATGATTTGATTTGGTCAATATAATAAATTTTAATGGTTTTTTTGACCATTAATGATTGAGCATCTGTTTAAAATAGTAAAAAAAGATATTTTTAATTTCTACTAAATAATTGCAATTTTTAGTGGATTACCGTTTCGGAACTTGTATGTTACACGCAGACCTCTATAAAATTTAATGTTATATATTAAATAAATAAAAGACAAATGTTCATAACAACAAAAAAGGTTTAATTATTGTTTATATCTAACCAAAACTCTTTAATATCTTTTTAAAATTTCCGTAAATACGTCCCTGCCTTGAAGTTAGGTATACCATATAAACTCTGCAAGATAAGAACTTAAGAAATTTCTATTTGTCCCTCTTCTTCTTTTATTCCCCCATTTTGCGGATCCCCACAATCTTTCAAGTGTAGTCCTAGAATCTATAAAATTATATTTATGGTTGACTGTTAGGTGAACATAATCATATTTATACAAATTCATGTATCCTCTCCAGCATTCAGATACAATTATACTCGAAGGATGGATATTTCTTTTATAACTTCCAATTGTGTTGATCGCGATCTGTCATCTACCATTTCCAAAAAAACACTCATTTGTTTCTCTGCAAATTCTCATCTATTTCTACGTATCAGTCATCTCTCCCGATACATACACGATGGATTTTTCATTATTTTACATACACATACTTCCCTCAAATAATTGTTCCAATCAACTATTCAGACCTGACACATATTTAAATGTTTTCTGCAAAATTTTATGGAAGTTAATTCTTCGCATTTTAATACATAAAATGTACAGGTTTCTAATTTTATTTTGGACCCTGTATCTCTTTTAATGCCAACACTTAACCTACAGCTTCTTTTCGAACACCTCCAGAATATTCTATTTCCTTTAAAATCTAGAGTCATATTATGTCCTAGAGAGGATACCTTCACTTTTGGTAATAGTCCATTATTTTCCAGGAATGTTATTGCCGTCTTTTTGTCTTGAACTTCACGAAATAAGGTTTTCAAAGTGTACATTTTAACTGAATGTATAATATCTATTTGTGCATGAAATGATTATTGTTATGAAACATATGTTTTTTATTTGTAAATACAATTTTATAGTGGTGTGCGTAAAACATACAAGTACCACAGTTTCTCTTGTTATTTACATTTAATATATCTTTTTACTGGAGGCTAGATTATTCTCTATGAAGAGGGCTTTTTAAGACCCTAGAGTGGATCTCCTATGTGCTCTGAGGATGTATTACCAACTTGATATGCTTCGAATTCGGAGAATGGTTTTAAATGCTAAGACTATGCAAATAACAAGTGGATGGGCATTATTTTATATTGAAAAAAAGCCTGTCACCGATTTTGTCAAGAACAAGTAACAAATTACAATCCAAAGTTTCATTCACAAATTCAGTGGCTGGCAAAGATTATCCACGAGGCTCAACCTAATTTTTGAGATTTTCCATTTAAATCCTCTCCCACACCCACACTGAACTATGTTGAAAAGTTAAGCCCTGGGTAAATTTACAGCTGCATTGCCTGTAGACCATAGTGCATATGTATGGATAGATGAAGTAAATGAAAGTATAAACACAGGCAGTAGTACTTAAATGCCTTCAAGAACAATTACACCACTTAAAGAGATTGTCAACAAACACAAAGAAAGCGATAGAAGAGTGGAATTGACACCACACGAGGTCAAGAGTATGATCAAGTTTGGGGCTTAGACTGACCAGCCAAGGATACTACCTAAAAACATCAGGTAAGAAGTTTCAGCCATCTTTTTAGAATTGCAGAAAACAGAATAAAAAGGTTTGTATTTGAAACATAAGTGGAAGAACAGAGGCTCAGAGGTATTGATGTCGACTAATATCAAAAGAAAATTTTTGTATCTCAATGACACTTTTAATTGAAATCATAATGAATCAATTATTTGTAGTTAAATTAAAAACAAAAGTTTTTTACCCAGTCGAGTATGTATTTTCATTTCACAGCGACCTTTTATTTATATTAACACAAGGGAATGAAATAAAAAGTTTTTTTAAATACTGTTAAAAGAAAAAACTAGTGGTTGCTAATAGTAAACTTGAATATTGTTATACAAATATTTATTATTAAATAAATAATTTAATTTACTTAATTAAAATAGGATGTAGGAAAATGAATAACTTTAAACATTACTATTTTTGTA
This sequence comes from Troilus luridus, assembly GCA_964056705.1. Taxonomy (NCBI): domain Eukaryota; kingdom Metazoa; phylum Arthropoda; class Insecta; order Hemiptera; family Pentatomidae; genus Troilus; species Troilus luridus. Next base: position 141,863,366 of record OZ057412.1, read on the forward strand.
TATGAACGAAAGATAAGGTTTAATCCAGAGAGTGAACTTACAAGTATAGATTGACAGGAGAGGGATCAAATTCTCTGACCAGAGGTTTCCTGTTATTTTTCTTCGCAGAGGGAACAGTGTCACTCTAGCTTGGAAACTTGCCAGGCACATGAACTATAACATTTTAATTTAGAAACTAAGTGAGTTTGTTTATTAAAAACTATGAGAATAATTAGTAAACATAAAATAGTTCTTTCTGCTTCTATATTTCAAGGAATTATACTATAAATGCTGATAAGACTTTGGTTTACTGAGGTCTAGGACTAAACTTTAATTATCAATAACAAATTTAGACTAACCAAAACTAGAAAAAAAATAAAATAAACAAAGGCATATCCAGATTTAGTTGTCTTAGGGTAAAATATTTATTTCCTTGTTTTATTCTTGACATACCTATATAATCTAGAACTATGCTTAACTTCAGACCAAGAAATTAACTTAAATATGTTATTTACCAGTATAAATCCTTTCGCCTTTAATTAATTCCCTGCTTTGTTTAAATATTGAAATATGAACAAATAAGGTAGACTAGGTTAAGATGAATAGTCCATTCCAATTGAATAATAAAGAAGTTAGATCAGATACCTTCAGACAGCAAATGGAATAGAGTGAGTCTTAGGTTTAATTTTTATTAAGGCATCACATAGGTATAAGTAATCTATCTTCCGATGTGGCGATCAAGTCCATTGTGGCATCTTAATAAAATTCACTGCATCATTTTAATTTTTTTACATCAAAATTATAATTCTTATACAATAGGATCAGAAATAAAAACCAATAATAGGATTTCATTTACTTCAATCCTTCGCTGGAAGCAGAAATGTTGAAAAATACATGTATGTAAACATATATTTTATTTATTTGTTTTTATTCTTTAAAATAAGTCTAACAGCCACCATTCCAGAGTATGTTTAGATATTATCAACTTATGGTAAAAATTGAGAAGTATTATTTTTATATTTATATATAATATTAAATTATATATTAATAATATATTTTATTTTATTAGTTATTAATTATATTAATTTTTAAATATTTTTATTTGAAAAGAAAAGATATGTCCAGGACCGGGACTCGAACCCGGGTCACCCAGATCGCTAGTCTGGAACTCTACCAACTGAGCTATCCTGGATTCAAGTTCCAGTCCTGGACATATCTTTTCTTTTCAAATAAAAATATTTAAATATTAATAATATAATATTAATATATTATATATATATTTATGTATGTAGGTATATATATATAACAATATGAAATTAACTAAATATTATTATTAAAACCGAATACGCCTTGGGGGCTCATGTTTTGAATTAAATCTTATTTGTGTTCTTTTGTTTGATATCCATTATGCTATCATACTTTAATCAATAATGACTAAGTAATTATTGGAATAATCATGAACTATAAAAATTACATATAAAAAACCTATGTTGTTCAATTACACCTGTCAACTAGCTATGGACATTATGTTACTTCTACACACTAAACAAAAATACTTTTTCCTCCTTAAACTGATATAATATGAGTTTAATTCAGAAAAAGAATTTTTGTTTAGTGTTACTTATATCAGTACTTTGGTGTCCCATGTTTTAGTTTTTCTTTCTTCTTAGAAGTTGGAGTTGACGGTGTTAAGTTTAGTTGTGAAAAACTACCTAATACATTTTTAGAGTAATCCACATCTTCAACATCTATATCCATGCTTTCACCAGATAATAATTTTCTTGCTACTGCTCGTTCAGCATCTGAATGAAGGGGGCATCTTAAAGATCTGCCACAATACTTACCTGTATGATCTGATTTTACTCCACATCTGGTAGACAAAATGGGTGATTTATCATCACCGACTCCTGGTCCTACCTTGTTTGGGCTTATCCATACTTCAGAATCCTGATCCTTAGAACTTTTTCCACCATAATTTTCCCTCCCTGACTTACTCGGGGATTGAAAGATATCTTTAATATTAGAAGAGATACCATTTCCTGCATCTTTTTGATTTTTTGAAAGATCTGTCTTATATGGCTTCTGTTTTCTAGCAGAATCTTTCTTTTTCTTTCCATCAAATTTTTTTACACTTCTGCTTTTTTCAGCTTTCCAATCATCATCCTCATCAGAATAAGAGCATTCTTTTGAATTACTGGCAATTCTCTGGCTTGCGATACGAGAACTACTTCGGCCAAGTTGCATACACTTTTCTAAATGTGGAGCAAAACGTGAAGCATGAATTAACTTATGACACTTAGGACAATTAATATCTTCAGTTTTACTATCAACAATTTTAGGGTAAAATGGTAAATCAACTTCATCCAATGAATGATCATAGATTTTTGCAAAAACCATATCACTATATCCTAACTTCATGGCTCTGTGAACATCTATAATGATCTCCCTTAGAATTTCTTCAACTATTCTAGTAACTACAATATCTGCAACTTCTTCTGCATAACTCCGGTTTTCAGCAATCTTAAGTCTTAATGAATTTTTCAATTTTTCAATTTTTTGTTTAGAATTTGTTTCTATAGTTTCATTCGTGGGGTCCATTGTTTCGAAAATATCATGGAATGAGAAAAGGAATATACATTATAATATACAGAACTGCCTACCTAGAGAAATCTAGTGATGGGCCAGAAATCACAAACTGTTACTTTTTCATTGTTACTCAAAAGTCACAGGTCGACATGTGATTACAAATTCATCAATAACAACTCAAAACTGTTCTTCACATTGATTGGCGATAGAACCGATTGGAATTGAAACGTGACTGTTATTGTGACTACAGTAACAGTCCTAAACTGTTCTTCGCATATGGGAACTGGTCGTCGGCGAACGGAATTGAAGCATGATTGTGACTACTCTGATTTAGGCGAAAAGAGTGATTACTGTTGTTAGGGCGCCATAAGGGTAATAGGGATTGCACCCTTGGAAAACCTTTCCCTATAGTAATAAACTCTGATAGGCTGCTGCCTTAATTTGACTCAATTAATATTATTGTAGAAAATTAACTGCTCAGTAATAAATTTAAATTATATTTGAATGTTTAAATATAAGGGAAAGTCAGATATTTATTTACAGCTTTACTTGTAAATTACCTATACAAAAAATAATGGCAGTACTAGTAGGTACTACTATGTAGGGGGGTAAGGGTGGATTTAAGGGGGGGTACGTGCTCCCGTGCCCCTCCCCGCAGGACGGGTTTTTTGTACTGAGGAGAATCCATTACAGTACATACTTATAGGCAAATTACAAGATCGTAGTTGTTAAAATATATGAAAAAAATAACAGAAAGAACATGAGTGAAATTATTGTTTTGATATTTTAATAAACCTTTGAAACCTTTCTATAAATACTACAAGTTTATTTCTAAGTTATTGTTGATGTTTTTGCCCGTCTGCCCCCAGAAAGAAATCCTGGATCCGCCCTTGGGGGAGGGAGAGCCACCCAGTCTCCCGAAGGTTTTCTGGACACCAAAAGTTTTTCCATCCGTTTTGTCGGTGATTTCGATAGTAAAAATGTTTTTTAAATTAAAAATGAACAATATAAAGAAAAATAAATCCGCTCCAGGGACTTTGTTCGAAAAAAGTCGTCGTCTTGATTGGGTTAAACTTTATAGGAGTTAAATTTACATTACATAGGATATTGAAAATCATTCCATTTGTAGGAATATTGATAGGATTATAGTGAATTATACAAGTGTCAAAGTAATTGTTATCCTTATAATGCAATGCGTATTCTGTGATTGTTATATTCAAGATGTGGAATCGCGTACGCCGACGTAATCACTGATGATAGCATTTCGACAGAATCACTAATCACAGTTAGTAACAGTTAAGAAATCACAGATAAGAAACATCACAGTAACGGTTAGATCTGTTACTGAAAAGTAGCAGTTAAGCCCATCACTAGAGAAATCTGGAATGGAAATAAATGTCAACATTTCACCATGTTGACAAAAGAGGCATTAGTCAGTTTCAAACAAAGAAGTTACGCAGTGGTATACATTAGTGAGGTTGTCCATGCAAATTGTTGTGCGAGTACCTCCAAGTTAGTCCTACAATATCACTTGTAAAATGTCCTGAAATTATTCTTTGATTTTAATGAATCGTCATGGGTTGGTTGGGACTGTACTGTTTCTAAGCCATTGGTTTTGCAGGGAGGTGATTTGACCAAGATCACGCCCAACCTTCTGGTTTTTTCTTCTGATTGAAAATACCCGCTTTAGAGATGTTGGGTGAGCTTACTTCTGAAGTTATAGCTTCCCTATTTGGAAGCAATGTAGGGGTATACAAATTAAAACAAAAAAGATAAAAAGTAAGAATCATGACAAGATATTAAAGAATTAAAGAGAATAAATAAATTAATAACAACAGTTAAATTCATGAGCCAGGATGTAATAATATCTTTACATAAAATATATCTGCTTTACAAGATAAAAACACAGAAACAATTATTCAATTATTCATCTAAGAAAAATACTAACCTGCTTAGAGAGCATCATTTTTGGGAAGCCAGAGATGTTGGAAAAGCAAGGATTTAAAGGAGGATAGTGAAGAAGCATGACGGATGATAGGAGGGATTGGGTTCCACACTGTGGTGGAGCGGGCGAGAAAGGATTTTTCGAATGTTTTGGTTCTATAGGAACGAGTATAGAGATCTGAAAGGCGAGATCTTGTTTCATGATGATGCATGATTTGAATTGGAGGATACTGTAGATATAGGGCAGGGGTTGAGAGTTAATGGAGTGGTATAAAAATTCCCCGAGGAAAAGTTGTTTACGAATGGGAGGGAAGAGCCATTTTAGCTCATCGTAAAGATGGGACATGTGAGACCACCTCGGGCTACCAAAGACAAATCTTAGACAACAGTTCATTATCGGCCCCGTTTACCACATTACAGTAGTCAAAGTGGGGAAAGATGAGAGATGATATGAGGAGCTTACGGATAGGTTGCGTGAGGAGATGTCGGGAGCGATGGAATGACTTTTTTGTTTGGATATTTTATAACTTTAAATGTTGGGATATTTGGGAATGCCGAAGTGGAGTTTCCAAGAAACGTTTTGGTCAATAGTAATGGCTAGGTTTTCGATAGAGGAGCTGAGAGTGATAGGGTGGTCATTGGTGATGATCGGTCGCCACTGGTGCTCCGGCATCTCATGATTTTTTTCTTCATAACATTCTTTAAATCGTAAAATTTCCAACTCTAAAGTTTCTTAAGTTTAATTGCTCACATCGCATTTAAAATGGACTCATGCAACATACGTTGCAGTAAAAGAGTTTTAGTCAAGCCCAATAGCTTCTTCATCTCATTAAAAATCACATATTGCAAGTACCTATATACAAAAGTTTATTAATGAAGTTAAAAAGATAAAATCTATCACATTTCATAATAAATAAATTATGTTAATCACATTGCATCTCCTTGAGATCTGCTGTTGCGACAAGTCTTTAACACCCTGATTTCTCCCTGCTCACGTATACAAAATAAGGTTCTGAAGATACAACAATCTGTATATAAGTTATTAAGAATGTATAGATACAATTTTGGTTTATTTTGATTATTAATTTTTTTTTCTCTCTGTTGAAATTTGTTTTGTTTAATTTTTTCTTTCATTGTCTATGTGATTCTGTATAGATACATTTAAATTTGTCCAAGTTTTGAAGTTTGAGACTACTCTGTTTGGTGCAGCATATCATTTTTGTGAATTGTAGCAAATTATATTAGAAAAAAAAAGATGATACAACATTCGCATAGAATTGACATGTTTTTCAAGCATTTTTGTTTCTTCTTTTTTTTTAAATTTTGTATCTTCAGCTTCTTTCACCTATTCCATAAACCATTTTATCATGTGCTTCTCTTCATTAATATTTAAGGGCCATGTCCCTTCACTGAAACTCCATCCTCCACTAAGTAAGATGGCTAGTACACTTAGTTGTTTGTTTGTTTGTTCATTTAACGTCACTTTATAGTACACTTAGTTATTGATCCATACCTGCTGCGCCTGATGCGAATACCCTTCGTGTTGTATTTCGATACAATAATATTTAGTATAATATCGTAGAGCACTTGAGCTTCCTCACTCCATAATCACCCTGCAGAATCTTTATAGTTGCGCTCACTGTTGAGCGTCCATACTGGTTTTTTTTTTTAAACTTCCTAGCAAGATTCTCAAACACCTTCTTCGCATATTCAGATGAAATATAGAAGATCCTCTACAAAGTTAGGTGGTTAATACCCTCTGTTTTTGCCTCCTAGATAAATTGTGTAAGCGTGAATACCCTAGGGTTCCATTTCTCTGCTCACCTACTGATACAAGGAATTTTAATTAATTTTAGAACCTTTATGCTGCTTGGGCTAACATCAGTAGCTTTGCATTTCATAAGTATTATGTTCCATGAACAAAATAATCCTTCTATCTTAAAATCTCTTCACCCATCCACTAGCCCTAATTCCATTTTGAATACACATGTACGCAGACCTCCACACTTATCACCCTCACCACGACAATACCTATAAATATTGTTGATACCAGATTTTATCACATTTCTTATATGTTTTTCGGCTATTAAGAAATAATAACAAGTAAATAATTTGATAATTAAAATTAAATTATTTGATGATTAAAGTTGAATTATTTTTTATGGAAAGTCATTATGTTACACTGATAGTTATATTTTAAAAATTCTTAATATTTCTCATAACCAATATGGTATTGTGTTAATCACACTTTATTAATTGTTTTAACTATTTTTTGTTAAGAATTTCGCGATATTTGTAAATATTGGAGTGAAACTTGTGTGACGTGTCATTCTGAAGTATCTGTCACGTAATCTTTAGGTTAATCTGTAACTGTGATTTGATATCTACCTTGTTTGTTTTAATTGTTTAATTTTCTTCGGTGGAATTTTTAATATTAACCTTCCAGTAAAATTGACAGCCCCTCCCATTTCTCTAGTTAGTTGTTTTGGTGTTTCCTATCTCTCTTGATGGGGCCTTTACAACTTGGCAGTTGTCATTTTCTCCTGGTATTTATTATAATTCATAATTGTGTGGCACCTCCTGCTAAAACCAAGCAACCTGTGGAAAATGAAACTGCAGGTGAAGAAAAACCCGTGAGCTTAGTGAGTATTGTGATTTGAGTTTGTCTCATTTATAATCATGGCACAAATAAATTGTTAATCTCCTATTCCGATATCCAGGATGAATTGGGAATTGAATATAATAGATACTTGAAGGAAGTTGTGGACGCTCTTGAGTCTGATCCTGAATTTCGGAAGAAATTGGAAACAGCTGAAGAGGCTGACTTTAGAGTATGTATCTAGTTTCTAATTTTAACATTTATTTTGTATTGTGAATATTTCGATTAAATAATCACTGAAATAAAACCACCATAATTCCAAGAAATAAGTCAACTTTGATCTATTTCAAAAACTTCTCTTTTCGTTAGAAAAATGATTTCATATCCACTATAAGGGGATCTATTGTTCCCTTAAGTCAGTTCTACTTACCAATATAAACTGTTACAGTGATGACTCAGCTTTTTATAAGCCAACTTGAAATTTTAATTGATCCTAAATGGATTAATCTATTAATGTTTTATTTAATACATTTCCTTTTTAATTTGCCCAAATATATGGGTATTTATTTTTATTTCTTCAGAATGGCAAAATAGCTGCAGAACTGGAATATGTTAATCACCATGTTCGTACTAAATTGGATGAACTAAAGCGTACTGAATTACAGCGATTGAGAGAACTTGTAAAGCAAGCGGAAGAACTAGAACATAATGAAATTAATCCAAATCACATTGATCCAGGTCATGTTGATCATCAAAATCCCCACACTTTTGAATCAGCCGATTTGCACAAACTTATAACACAGGTAAACAGTCATGAAATAAGTTCATTTATTTTTTCTTTACTTGATTAAAATTTGTTTCTTTTTGTATTCTAAATAAATTTAGTAAATTATATCCTTTTTACTGATTGGCTCTTATACTTTTCTAAAATGGCTCTTTAAAAATGAATTTGTTGCGCTTGTTTGAATACTATTGATTCAAATGATACTGTGAATACTGATGACCCCTTACTGTTTTTTTTTATGTGTATTGGAGTTCAATAAAACCAGAAATTCAGCTTGTCTTATTAAAGTAAATCTTTCTGACAAACTCTTGTTGTAAAAGTGCTACAAAGTTATACATTTATAATATGAACAGACAAATGGGTTTTACTCAAAAGCTTCCTGAACCCTTAAAAGGATTTACGGTATCTGTTCTACAGGTTGTTGCTTCAAGTTGAGTTACAAGTTTTAACTGTTTATTCTTTTCAGTTTTAATATTTTCCACAAATACAAGTTATCGTGAGCTTTAGAATGGAAAAGATAAAGGAATTATGGTTAAGGGGTAGATTTTGATAATCATTTCATCAAGGAATATAATTTTGAAGTAATAAAAAAGCGCATTATTCTAAAAACAACAAATCACAATATGGAACATTTTGTATTCACAGTACTCTTGAAATATGGAAAAGAGAAGGTCGACAAATTTTTTTATGGTCTTGTAAGTCTTGTATGTATGAAAAAAAAACTATTAAAAAAAACTACAACCCATGAAGGATCATGGTTTCAGTACATAGTAGATTGTACTGCTTCAAAGACAGGGGTTGTGCAAGGACACCTCGACACCTCCTTGTTCTAAATCACTTTTAGCTGCCAGATTTATCTCCCAATTAAAATCACTCACTTATAGAGCCTGGGTGAGCCCCAGGAGGGTCTGCAGTTCCCATCACATTCTGGTCTAGACATAAGCATGTTTTTATCTTCATATCATTTTACCCATTTCAATATTAGTTCATCACGTGTATCAAACTTTAAGGGATTACATTGTTCATGATTTTAAACAATTTTAATAACTGATACAAGCTTTTTATAAATTATCATTACTGGTCATGCCTTTACTTCAAACTTTTTGCCACATCGTCATTCTATTTTCTACATCATGTATTAAGTTCAATTTGTCAAAAAAGATTTTTTTGACAGTTAAACCTCTTACTTAATGCCTATGTACCTATTTCCTGTGATTATTAAGTAGCTGCTAAACATACATCCTTTTTCTAGGTGAGGAAAGATTTGGCTGAAGCAGACAGAAAAAGACGTGAAGAGTTCAAAGAATATGAGTTACAAAAAAAATTTGAAACTGAACAGAAACTTAAAGTGATGGATGAAGAACATAAAAAAAAGTATTTACAGGAATTGGAAGAACAAAAAAAGAAACATGCACAACATGAGCCAGTATATATTTTTTGTTTAATTTTTTTATTGTTTACCTTACTTGTCGGTTAATTTTCACTCTAATATTTGTCCTAACAGCTTCATCATCCAGGGAGTAAAGCTCAATTAGAAGAAGTTTGGGAGAAAGAAGATCATATGAATCAGAAGTTCAATCCTAAAACATTTTTCCTCCTTCATGGTAATTTTATCTCTTTTTTTTTTAATATAATATAATATATATTTTTTAGTAGTCTTTTGGGTTGGGTTAATAATGACCTGTTGGATTGTTCTTTTAAGGTCTTACCTTTGGAGAAAGAAAGTTAAGGCTTAAGATATATATATATATATATATATATATATTTTATTTTTTATTTTTATGTTCTACCAATTTCATTTTCAAATAATGTTCTGCATAGATGTTATCTATCTCCTCTTTTGTTAGTTACATTACTTTTAAAATTTAGGAACTTTTAATTGTAAATGTTTCCCAACAAAAGATTGACTATTTTTTTTTTGTATGCAAACAATTTATATTCTTTGTTTTTATTTTCCTGTATATAACCTTTTTTTCGTGCTAGGATATATATTAAGAATCATGATAAGCCATGCCTCTATTATCATTGATGTTGAAAGTAAAAGAGATCCCAATTGTCATTCAGTTCATATTTTGTTAAGGGTAAGACTCCTACTGAAAATGGAAACCTAACTTAAAGAGGAATTTTGCTGAGACGGAGTTTCTTTAATTCACAATATCCTTTATATACATCCCTTGGATTTACAAATTACAATTATTATGTAACCGCATTTACAAGATTAAAAAATATATACCCTCCCTTAGATTTGCATGGTTTTTTTCAGTTTTATTCAAGAAACCAGCTTTCAATTTATTTAAAGAAAAACTAAATTTATGTTTCTTTATCTCATTCTTATCTTCATGCTCATTGTCCTTTGAATAGATACATTCTTAACTATAAGGAAATCAAGATAATCATTTCTGACCTATATTCAGTGGAATCGCCTAAGTGTTGTTATAGGTTTCAATGATTACCCCAGTAAAAAAAAAAAAAAAATATCTATGAAGGAACTAATTCTCCAGGATACAATATTATATTAAACAATATTTCTACTGATGTCATAAGATAAATTTTTATCTATTGAAAAAGTAGATCAGGATTTTCTCACCGCTTCAAAAAGAAATAAGCTCAAGTACTCATCTATTTGACATGTCCAACAAGAGTTGGAGTTTAATATTTATAGAATTTATTTGTAATTTTAAATTTGGGTGAGGAATGAAAAAGACACTGTCTACTGGGGTTCGAAGATGGATATTGGTAACCTAACTCCTGTACTATCTTATGCGAAACCAGCGATACTAATAACCAGAGTTTATTATGTAAAACTCGTCTCTGGAGAATTATTAATTTGTTATTTTGACCAATTTTCATAAACTTATTTACTATATCGCCTTTTTCTTTTCTTTTTACAGATATAAATGGCGATGGATTCTGGGATGAGGAAGAAGTTAAAGCATTATTTTTGAAGGAACTAGATAAATTGTATCAAGCCGGAGTGCCTGAAGATGATATGAGGGAAAGAGAGGAAGAAATGGAAAGAATGCGGGAACACGTTTTCAAGGAATCTGATAGCAATGGTGATAGGCTCATTAGGTTAGTTGAATAGTGTTGATTATTTCAGATCTTAATAATCTTACAAGGGTATTTCCTTATTTAAAAATGAAAACATTATTTTTGATTTAAAATTTCTTATCGTTGCTACTAATTTGTTTTCTTATTATTTTGTCGTGTTTTTTTTTTAGCTACCAAGAATTTTTGGAACAAACTAAGAAAAAAGATTTTAACAGAGACGAGGGATGGGAAACTATTGACTCTCAACCACAGTTTACTCCACAAGAATATGAAGAATTTGAACGAAGGAGGCAAGAAGAAATTCAGCGTTTGATTGATCAAGGCTTGGTAAGCTAATCCTAGATTATTATATTTATTTCATTTTTAGCTTTTTTTGTTTTTTTTATTATTATATAATTAAACTCATGTATAATATAAGACATCACAGGACATACAGTTTTAAAAAATCTGAGAAAGTAAAAAAAATATAAATATATCAATCATGGCTTATTTGACTTAATTTAATTTAGCTCTGATGAAGCTGAATCTTATTCTATCTCCACTGGTCTCAAATCCAGTGATGTGGCTGGGAGAGAAGCGCTGGGATCTCCTGTGGTCACGCTTTGCTCTCCAACGTGGAGGCTTGGTGCTGGACCCAGAGATCCATAGGGCAGTGTGTAATAGACCTGCACTACTTAGTGCCCTTATGTGTTGCAGAGTAGTTTATTTTTCTTTTCAATAATTAAGAAAAAAAAAAAAAATGCAGGATGCTGAATAGTTTGTTGTTGTTTTGTTTGTTTGTTCATTTAACGTCACTTTATGCTGCTATGGCTAATCGGACGATGCTACAGTGGGAGCTCTAAATTTTGCCTATCCAGGTTTTATTAGGATAGGGATTTTTAACGAGTACCTGACATCGTACAGGCTCGGGACCCCCGTTTAACGTCCCTTCCGAAGGACGGCGTAACTAAGGATTTTTTACTCCCTAAATGAATAGTTTGTTATTGCTGTTTAACTCAAATTGCTGGTCTTCAATCTTCCAAGTTTCTGTTAATGATTACATTAGTTACTTAGACATCTTGTTACTATTTATGTGTTTTTTTCAAACCATATGCTATTGTAATTCTTTTGCTTTCAAAATTTTAAATTATTCGTCTTAACAAAGAATATGCTTAATGTGACTTACAAAAATAAAGTGAAAATTAATATAACTATGTTGTGGAGAGGCCAATGTTCTCTAAAGAATCATGAAAAAATATTTTTTTAAATGTAATTTAATTAACTTTTATCATTTGAGTATAATTTAGATTTAAAATGCCCTACTCCTGCTTTTGACTCACGGATGTGACAATTATAAATAAGAGGGTTGAATGATTTTTTTAGCTTTAATAAAATTTCATATTTCAAAAATATCAGTTTTCATATAATATTTACAAACTGTTAATTGTTTAACATTGTTCTTGTTGGTTCTAATTAGATTACTTGTTGGTACTAATATTATTAGAATCCAATACAGAAACATATTGGAATTCAGAAATACTTTATATACTGTTTTTATTTTAGGTATTTGTTAAATTGTTATGCACCTCTAGGCCTTCTTATCTTTTCATATATTAGCATGTTTATTAATAAAAGTAATTATAATTGATATTTTAATATTTATTAGTAATATAAGTCAGGTGCGGCATTAATGATTGATGATTGAATTGCAGGTTACATTCTGAACAGTTTGAAGCATTGTGTTTGTTCTTCATAAATAGATCATGAATATAGTTGAACATTTGGAAATAATAAATAAATTTTTCCTGTTTTTTTCAGATTCATATTTTTTTTTTTACTTGAAATATTTATAGTTAAGTTGATTAAAATGCTAAGTAGGGGAGATAAAACATAAGTACATAAGAATGGTGTTCATTTGCAAAGCGTTGATTATGTTTTTTGTTTTTTTTTATCTATGTATATGAACTAACTCTTTTAATGGCATGACTTTATTTATAGTTGCAACCATATGCACCTGGTATGATGCCTCCTCCAGTAGCACACCAAGATCACCAATTTCAGCAAGTAAGTATTCATTAATACTTGTCCATCTTCTTTCTTAATCTTTCCATTATGTCATGTTCTAAATATTTATTATGTTTACGGATTTGAAGGGTCTTCTTAGTTTCCCCAGACTCTGTTAGTTTTTTGTTTATTTTTTATCTATTATAGATATGTGTGTGTATTATATGTGTTATTTTGTTCTAACTCTCTGCTAAAAATGTACATGTTTCTAGAATACTCTCTATGGTTATTTTGTTTTGACAGCTATAGTATTAAAAGTATTACACTATGATAAACTGCAATGGAAAAAAATCATTGAATTTTATTATTGAAAAATGGGGAAGCCTTGTAAAAATATTCGTTTGGTATTAATCAAAAATTGTCAAAACCTGACTTTGTTTGAAAAAAATATATAAATAACTACTAAAATATTATTAAAAAAGTGGTACAATAGTTTGTTTATGAAATAATATTACAGTATACTGAATGCGGCTAAAATCCTTCTTGAATATCTTACTCCTAGCTGTCCTCACCTAGGTATATATATTTCCTGAAATCTCAACAACCTCCTCTCTTCTTCTACTGGCCATTGTTTATCAATCTTCTCTTGTTCCTTTTGACAACACTTCTAATCCCCCTTGTCCATCTGATCTCTACCTACACCAATCTATATAATAATATCTAGTGATTTCAACATTATTATGGTCTCAGATTCCTGCAATAAAACCTTTCTCACAAATAGTTTCTCATTCCCTGTTCTCCTACCTATCACACCCAATTTTTAGATATTCTCCTCAGAGAACCATCCCATCACACTGTATAACCTTTTATTTTCTTACATGATCTCATCCAGATTTCATATGACCACTCGCCTTCCTAAAACCATTCTGATTTAAGCTATTATAGTATATTAATTATCGAAATATTCTACTATATTTTCATTTTAGAAGATTATTAAAATCCTCAAGTAGTTGAAGTCCCGTTGTTAAATAATTTTTTGGTCTTGCATCAAATGATTTCATACCATTATCTGGGGATAGTTTTAAATGTGCATATCTGAAATATGAAAGAATATCTTATGGCTGTAATCAGATTTATTTCCTTTTGCGTGGCTAGCACTTTATCATCAGAATCACTGTCTACGGATTAGTTGCTTTTACATTTTTCATTAATCTAGAATTTTTATATATCTTCAAATTTTACTACATTTTACATGGATTTAACCATCTTTAAGTTCATAATTGTTAGGTAAGGTCTAATTTATTCAGAATTTTTTTGTCATTTTTATGGATGGTTATTATTATAAACTTTTTTTGAATTCAGATGTTATCTTAAGACCTTAATCTGAGAAATTAATGATCTCATAAAACCATTTCAGTTTTTTGTTTTTTAATTTCACAGATGCATCCCGACGCTCACATGCAGCAACAGCAGTATTATGCTCAGAACATGCCATACCCACCACAAGGCGGTGCCCCGCCTCAGTATGCTCCCGGACATGGACAATATGCTCCAGCATATGCCAATCAAGGATCTCTACCCAGTAACCAAGTACCACCTCATCCAGCCCAAGTTCAGCATCAAGCTCCTCCCCAGGCCAATCAATATCACCCACAGCCTAATCAAGTTGATTCAAATGCCATTCCACAGCAACATCAACCCTACCAAGTTCCCCAACAGACATACCACGTCCCATCTCATCAAGATCTTAATGTAATTCCTCAACAACATCCTCCATCTTTAAAAACGCCTGATCAAGGTATGAAGCAAGTGCCAAATGCTCCGCCAATGCAACATAACATTAATAATATACCACCAAATGCTGGAAAAATGCCTGAAAACAATCAAATTCCCAAGTCATATGAAAACGCACACCCCGTCAAACCAAGTGTTATACAAAATGATCCCAAAAATGCTATTCCTCTTCATCAAGGTGCACAAGTAAATCAGATCCCAGAGATGAAATACGTGCCTCAGCAACCCCAATATCAACCTGGGAATGTCCAATATCATTCTAAAAATGAAAAAGTTTCTAATTAAAACCAATCTATCCTTCTTATTAAGTAAAACGTACTGAGTTGACTACTAATTGTCATGTTTCATATTGTGATTGTTAATTTTTAAAATTTTAATTTAAAAAAATTGGACTACATTTAAATGATTGTTCTTGTATTTTATTATTTAATTATTGCATTTGTTAAAATTATTAAGTACTGTTGTTACCATATTGCTTTATAAGTTTATCTGAATTCCTTTTATCTGTTTTTTTATTGTTATTTGAATTGATTGTATTTGAGTATTTATGTTTAATGTACTGCGTTATATCTATTTCATAAATGTATGTAATATTCAAAAAGGATGTAGCTATTGAATTCAGATTAATGAAGCATGAACAGTTTTATATACTCTGTTAATAATTTTTAAATAATTAAAACTTCCTTATATATTTAATTACTTATTTGCTTTATAAGATTTTTTGATTTGATAATTAACTCTCCATTATGTAATAATGGAATTTAGAGTTATCAAGCTAATTGTACAACCTACTTAAAATATATTTTTTATTAAATATTTTATGTAATGAAGAGTATTATTCAGATATTATTTAATTAGAAACTAATTTGTGTATGACACATTCCATTCTACCTATGTATCTACCTTATTGTAGATTTTTATTTGAAAAATATTTAATCCTATTGTGATAAATATTTCTGTTTTTTTTCTTTCTTTCTTAAATTCTGTCTCTCTTATAATTATTTTAATAATGTATGTATATGACCGTGGTTGTATTTATATGTGATATACAAAAGACTATTACAATGCATTTATGATCAAATATTTAATTTAGTAAATATTAAACACTTTGTAAGTTTATTATGAAATTAATAGTTTATTTCTGTAATTTTTTCATCTAGTTTTGATTTTCTGTTATTTTGTGCCAAAAACGAACAAATAAAACCAAAATAACTGTATCATTCAATTAGTTTTTATTTTAATCACCTAGCTATATGAGCTGATATATTTGAAAGTGGTATAAGTCCATTTTTTCGTATTTGTGATATCTTAAGGATTTCTTGACAATTTTGATAATGGCCAAAATTTGTTTAAGCTCTTTGGAAAGACTGGTGTTTTAAACCCTCTACGCCTTTTAAATTTTATTATGAAATAATAGTCATTAATACTATTTAAGAGAATAAACATTTTTTTTAGATCCACATGGATTTATACAAATATAATCATAATACTATAATAATAATACAAATATATACATAACAGCTCATATGAAAATCCGCTAATGTGTTGCAGCTTTACAACGATATGAATATCTTATTAAAAATCATCAATGACATTGCACCACAAATTTTAATAACATTCTTTCTGCAGTAATAATCCTTCCTTATTTACTAGGTGTATCATCTTTGTTATTCATATCATCATAAGATGATGAAAAAAAAGTTTAAAGAACTCAACACCAAAAATGATGAATGTGATAAGAAATCTTTCAAAGATGTATCATCTTTGAAAGATTTCTTATCACATTCATCATTTTTGGTGTTGAGTTCTTTAAACTTTTTTTTCATCATCTTATGATGATATGAATAACAAAGATGATACACCTAGTAAATAAGGAAGGATTATTACTATCATCTTATGATGATATGAATAACAAAGATGATACATCTTTGAAAGATTTCTTATCACATTCATCATTTTTGGTGTTGAGTTCTTTAAACTTTTTTTTCATCTTTCCAATTAGGTTATATGTTTCTGCTATTTCATTTTCAATCTTATCTTTATATTTTTTTCCTTGGCCGAGTCTCTGCATTCTTTCAAGAAATTTTCTTTTTTCATCGATTTCTTCCTGCACTAAAAGAAAAAAATCATTTTTATTATAACTAGGGATTCATATTTGTAATGTGTTATTAAAACCACACCTGTGTTATCAAAATATATTTCTGTTTACAGATTATAGATAATTTTCAAGGGTTTCTTGTCATATTTCAGAGATAAAAGGAAAATTGGGTACAACTAGAGAATAAATAAAGTCGGAACATAAGTTGTACTTGTGCAACTGTGGCAATTAACTGTTGGTTTTTTTCATTGGAATTTTTATTGTTTTCAATATTAATTAGGATTATTAAAACAATAACTGCTTAAATTTAGTATTATTTAAAATTATTATGACTGTATACACCCACCCATTAAGAATGATCAAGAACAAAAAAAATCCATCATATCCTTTTCAGTAGAGACCAGTGCCTTAATTAATTTAATGAGTCTTAATTATTCCTACTTGAGTTAGATCACTGGGCCCACTCACTCAAGAAATATGCAAACCTCTAAGAAATTCAAGTGTAGCAATACAAAGTTAATATGAATTTTACAGTTGGATATAAAGCATTTAATTATCAGGAATACTGCTAGGTAGCAATAGTGCAGTTCCCTGAACTGATACAAGGCCTCTATCCTGGAGTTGTACCATAAGTAGTGCTACATCTCAAGTCCTTTTAAACACTGAACACTCAGTGAAGATGTCATAAAAAAAAGTGTGTGTGTCAGCTCTGACAGGCAACTGGAGATTACCCCTTTCCGTTTCTAATGAATTTTAAATGTGTTATTACCATCGCTCTCTGCTGATACTTATAATCGTGTATTATGTTCTTTTAATTTGTAAATTATTTTAAATTAATGTAAACAATTTTAATTAAAATTATAAATATATATTTTTTATTAATTGCGCCAACGTTTTGGCTTACGTTGTAGGTCATCTTCAGGGGAAATAGTGGGTGTGGTGACTTCTTACAACTGTCAACTGAACTCATATAGATGTATATTCACGATTGTGAAACACATCCCAAGAAAGGATATCCTACCGCCCCAGTGCTATAAATGTCAGCCATTTGGGAACACAAAACACTTCTGCAACCACACCGTAAAATGTGTAAGATGCAGCGGCTCACATAACATTTCTGAATGTCCGCGACTAGGTGAACTCAAACAAAATGCTCGAATTGCGAGGGAGCGCACGTCGCTTCTTATAGAAAATCCCTCCATAGAATAAAAATAGAAGAAATAGTGACTAGTCAAATAGTCACAAGTGACATTCTTTAACTTCAGCTCATTGCATATTTCTATACGTAGCACGGAATTGGATACGGGATACAGACACAAAAAAACTATAAACGTTGTTAGCTATATTTCCTGTTAATAATCTTTAATGAAGATATCTGATGCTTTCGTGCCTGTTTTTGAAGACAACTTGCTCTTCTTCGAGGTTCTCTTCCATCCATTATGACTTTGATTTTGGTTTCCAGCATAAACAATTATAATGTGCAG
Source organism: Troilus luridus (assembly GCA_964056705.1). Lineage (NCBI taxonomy): Eukaryota > Metazoa > Arthropoda > Insecta > Hemiptera > Pentatomidae > Troilus > Troilus luridus. The sequence continues at coordinate 141,881,668 of OZ057412.1, forward strand.
AACCTGAGATAGGGCTGTAACTGTTGTATCCAATTTGTATTTCCTTTTTTATGGATGGGGACTACGTTGTATTCCCTGGGATTGCTTTTTACACCCTACACTCTCTGAAATAAACCCTGAATTCTAATCATTTCTTGATCTCCGCTCATATATAATCTTGGCCGAACTGATATTATTAACTGTAGGTGGTCTTAATAACTTCATCAGTTGACAAATAGGAAATATTAAAATCACACAGTAGTATAGCGTATAATAATAGAAAATCAATAATTTTGTAAGTCATAAAAACTTGATTTGCAGAAAGAAAAAAAATCATAGCGGAAATTTATACAGCATTATAACACATATTGATGGCTAGTTTATCTCTAAATTTTCAATTTTGGAAACGTCGTTGTTTGAAGCCGATCAATTTTTTTTAATGCAATACACACTTACTATATTAAGCCTATGCTTAGATTATTTCTGAGGAGAACATGACTTCAAAAAATTTAAATTTGTCAACATTTACCGAACATAATATTTAGTCTGTTTATTTAAAATGGGTTTCGTTTCAATCAATGTTAAAACAATTTCTATAACTATAAGTTAACTTACATAAATAAGAGATGATGAAGAAACCTCTTCAAAAAGAAAAATAAAACATGTTATTTAAAGCAAAATGGCTGCTAATGCAATAAGAAAAACTAAAAAAACTAAAAATTATTATTTTTAGACTCAGCGGTATTGTAGGAATCAAGAAAAAAAAAATCATTGCAATATAAAATGTTCAAACATCACTTGCATCATATAAATAAACAGGGTCAAAATTAAATTGAAGTCATTATAGTCATGAAATAAATTTAGTGAATAGAGATCTCATGTTGATCTAACCTCTTAGCCATTTTGGTGAAATATTTTCATTATGTTATACATTAATAAGTAACTATGTTGGGCCCAAATTACTATACTTTATGTTTATTATTATTATATTAGCTAAAGAGAAAATCGACATACTTTCCCGGAAGAATGATTCCTGCGTGGTTGCGCCAGATTCTTCATAAACACTCTCTTCATCATCATTTAATTGTTTTTTATAAGATTTCCCTGATTTGAGAGTTCTTCCAAAGGCCATGATCTCTTGCAATTTTTTCTTCTCTTCTTCATAGTTAGCTAAAATATTAACAGTTTAACAATAATTAATGGATAAATTATACAATTCTGTGCTAAAAATCAATAAAAAAATAAATTATAGTCTGTTTAATCAGTAGATTGACTACACTTCCCATAATAGAATGAACATACTGAAAAATGGTTAGAAAATTAGATAATGGTTGGATAATTTATGATATCAATTATGTATGTATAATTTATTTTATTTTTTTATAATTATTATAATTTTTAAATCTTTTTATGTTGAAGAGAAAAGATTTGTCCAGGACCGGGATTCGATCTTTTCTGTTCAAAATAAAAATATTTAAAAATAGATATCAATTATGTTTTGATAAAAAAAGTGAAGAAGTTGTTAAATGATAAAGCTACGAAGACACGCCATTTAATGTGTAGACAATCATTTTTATTTTTATTCTTTTAAATATCTGTTCCCATTCTAGAATATTTGTCGTCTAAGTCACTTTAGGAAAATTTCAAGAACTTTATATCACAGGTGGTTAATATCATTGAAAAGCGTTATTATTACTTATACTCCTAAGTTTTTATTGATATGAGAAATAAATTTAGATTTATTAATGTAAATTTTGAAACGTGAAAAATCAATTAAATGCTTTAACGTTTCTTAAGAGCGTGGTGGAATTGAAGGGGAAGACCTTATGCATCCCCCCTCTCACATTGAGTAAATTCCTAGATTATTCTTAATCTAGCTTAAAACAATCCACCACCTCAGAATTACTTTTTATGAAATTAATTCCTATTTGACATACCTTTCTCATACGTCGGCACGAAACGGTCTCTCTCAAATGCCCCAGAGCTTTGAATTGTACTGAATTTTCTTCTTCTCGGAATCATATACTTTACTACTTTTAATTCATCTAATGGTGTAATCTTTTTTTTATTACTAAGTGCTGTTTTTTTGGGAGGTAGAGGAAGCGGTTGTCCATTTTTAATGGAATTTTGTACCTCTTTTCTTTGAAAAATTGACATTTTGCTTTCCCTAATTAATTCTGTATAAAAAACAATAAGTTTGAAAAATCGATTAGTATATGAGACCAAAACAAAAATTCTTAGTTATTAATTCTGAATATATTTGATAAGACATACCCCGTAAAAAAGCTGCTGTTTCCGGGCTATATTTTGTTTTATGGACATGAAATAAACCACCTTGAGAAACGGTACATTTTCTATCTCCCATATTTTACTGATATTTTAATGAGCTGCAGCAAGTCTGATGTGAGACTGTTGAACCAGTAAGTAGCAATCTGTTTACGGGATGCTATAGAAACAGTTCTTCTTCAAATGAATATAGAAACAGTACTTCTTCAATTCGTAATTATTGATCGAATTTGTTAATTAAAACTAACCATTAGAACAGATGAAAGATACATTGCAATCTGTATGTTTTAAAACTATTGCAAAGCATTGTTTAAGATCTCATGTGTTTTTGTTCTGTTTTGTATTGAATTTTTTATCTAAAACTATATAGTTTTGTGAAAATATGAGGATAAAATCTAAATATTAATAAAAATTTAAACTTAAGCATCAATAAACTTGTTCTAATTTATTGTATACGACCACAGTTATCGAATGCACGAACGAGCCCTATGTAATGAACTATTTGACAATGGCTATGAAATATGAGGCTGTTAGGATTATTCATAGTTTTATTCCGATTTAACCTCAGAACGGAGGATGGAAATGGAAACAAATTTGTATTGACATACTATTACTTTCAAAATGTTGTCTCAAAACTCACAACAAAAGAAGTCTTAGCATATTTTTCTGCAAATATGTCGTTTTTATGTGTTCCACTCAGTTTTGGTTTTACTGGTGTTATTCCATAGGCAATTGCTACCTAGATATAACGCAGATGTGGAGAAGGGTCAGTATTTGATTCTAATTTTAGGAGGTTTCAATAAGAATAGCAATGATTAACGTCGTTCAAAGCCACCAAACATTGTGATCCATTCCAAATTCACTACAATTAAATAATGACGATATTATTTTGTTAATTGAATCGCTAATTTCAGAAAGGCAACTAGTCCAACTTTTGAGATTTTTGTTTTTAAAACTTTTAACTTTTACCAGAAGCTGAAGGCATGGTTTTTTTGGGGTTTTTTTTCATGGCTTGGATACTTACTTCCATACAGCCAGATATCTTTAATTAATTAATTAGTATTTTCTTTGATGCCAACAGCACGCGGTTTTCCCAAGCGGTCACCCATCCAAGTACTACCACGCCCGACGTTGCTTAACTTCGGTGATCGGACGGGAACCGGTGTGTTCAACGTGGTATGGCCGTTGGCGAAGGCATTGTTAACTACAGAAAGGACACTTGTTCGCAAGATAGCAGTGTCATGACAACGCCTTCAATATTTTGTTTATTGCAAATAGGGAATTAGACCAGGACAAGATCCCTTTGTTGTCTTTCTTGTTAAATTTAGAAAATTGGACTAGTCTCTGTAGCGATTCAACGAACTAGCAAGGTTCGTGATTTTCACAAATTCTTCTAGGCTTCTTTTTGTTGAAGTGTTTTAATCCTCTTTTGTTATTTAATTTCCGGTGAACTCTATCTGAGTTCGAAATTCTATTCTCCTAGATATTTCAATCCTCTTGTAATGACTCAAGTTAAATGTTTGTTGAGAAGCAACCAAGTCTCTCCTGCGTACAATAGCTTGGAAATGTAAATTCTGTCAAACACGTACTCAAAGATTAGATTGAAGATGTGAAGGGTTTATTTTTTTCTTAATAACGACATTTATTAAGAGAGTCGGCCGACCGCGACTGCGGATTTATTGTGTGGCAGAAGTCACCAGGAATTTGTGAGTCCAGAACTGGTTGGCAGCAGCACTCAACAGGGACAATTGGCGGTTAATAGTCGAGGAAGCCTGGACGCATCCACGTGTTGTTGCGCCGAATTAATAATAATAATAACGACATTGGAAAATTGGTTAAAAAAAGGAAAGTTGTTTGCTTTATTAAAAATGTCGAAAATGTCTTCTTCTACACTTCTTTCACTCTCTCTGCTCATAAAAAAACTGCTTGAAAATTCAAGAAAGGAAATATATTACAATCCACAATAAGTAGAAAAGATATTTCATTTTTTGCAAAATATTAGATGTAAACTGGACCAAGTCCTTAATTCCTGACTATTTCTAATAAGATACAATAGCAACAACAAAATTAAAAATAAGTATCAATGAAAAGTTTTGGATCATATATTGTAGCATTCAATATGCAGGAAAAAAGACATTAAGTAGTAAATATTTTGGGTTTACAAACATTCTAAATTAGGGAGCCATCTCTGTCTAAGAACTATTACAAATGATCTGAGAGAAAAAACTAATATTAACATTTGGGCATATATCAAGTATTGTTTTAATTATGTTTTGGTTTGGACATTTAAATATACAAAATTAAATGGAACATTCTCAACAGAATGGACTAAAAAATGCAGCGCTAGCAACAGACTCCTTAATTGTTTTATAGATCAAATGGTTAATGTTGCCATAAATTTAATTACTAAAGTTATCAGATTGACTAATAAAGGACATGTAAGACTTAAGAAAATATATATAAGATAATGTTTAAACATTGGGAATCCTAAAAAATAAATTGACAGTCTTTGGAGTAAAGCCAAACATACTAAAATTAGTGCATATTTTATAAAGATAGACCAAGTTAGTGCATAGATCAAGATAATTCATGAAGAAGCTTGTGATGAAGGAACCATTCAGAACATGGCCAAACCAAATAATGGTAATATGAGGAACAAATTGATTAACCATTATTTTTATTCCAATAAGTATAAAATTCCATTCTGAGATAATACTGAAAGCAAATATTGAAAACAGGAGATATAGAGAATTGATGAAAATAGATATTATAGATTTAATTGTGTAAAATATAAACCCAAATTAAAAATTAACATACTCAATAACTAACACTTATTTACTGTAAATTTTAAGGAAACCTAATTGGATCTATATTTAGAAATTGATTACATTAAATTAAGGTTCATATTAGTTTTCAGCTCAATATCGTCCTCCCTGAGGTTTTTCACCTTATTTCACTGGGATATGTGTAACATATGTTCTTACCTAAAACAGAGTTCACTTTCTCACGAAAAGATGGAAAAATACAATAGAAATGATAAATGTTCATATGAACGAGGCAGAGCGGATTTTCCAGATAACTCTTGAATATCAATTTGTAAGCCAATTTTGGGATATTTTGCAAGAAAGGTATTCCTTACAACTCAAAATCCTGATTAAATTTAGTGATTATTTTTTTTTTACCATTTAATTTTAATTTTTTTTTTTTTTCCTGAGCTGAGCCTAAAAATGGTATTTTCATTGCACTCTGAATAGAATTGGTTTTATATCTCTACAAATTATAGAAACCAATTTATTGCTGTTAGTTGAGCATTCTGAGGATGTTTAGCAGAGCAGTTTTAGTGACTTTCTGGGAAATTCGTGTTGTATGAATAACTTCTTAAAAACATATGTAGAATTCAGTTTGCCTCTAATTTTTTCATGATGGAATTTAGTTTAGGCTCGCTCATCGGGGTTGCTAAATGTACCTGGGAATTTTATGGTAGTGTTAGTCTTATATCTTTCAACTCAAGTCCACCCACGATATCCTCAACCTGCAGAGTTCCAAGCATTACTGTTACTGTTCTCAACATCTGATTTCCTATACACGTTTCCATTCCATGATCGAGTACATATCATCTCAGGAGTAGGACTTTGATATCTATATCACGGTATATATCGCACAATGCCTTAATTTTCATGGTTGTTCTTCTCGCTTTTTTTATATTTATTTCTGTTAAATTATCGTTATTATAATTTACAAAGGTAGTTCAAGGAAATATTTATTTGCTGGCTGTGATGAAAATGGAGGAAGAATGAATTACCCTTAGAAAGGTTTTTATTAGCTTAAAACAACAACTGTAGAAGAATAGAGAGTTTACAAACATATAACTGGTTATCTGCCAGGTTAGACAATAGTAGGGAAAGTTTCCCACACATGAGTGGGATTAAAAATCACCACATTCACCCTGAGTTTTTCTTAAAACATTTGGCATAATTTAAGTACAATATATGAGATACATAGAAAGATTTAAGAAAACATTTGGCAAAATTTCAGAACAATATTTGAGGTAAAAAAGAAAGATTTAAACTTCATTCAAGATTTGTAACACCAGGATTGGTTTTCAATTAGTAACATAGTCTTTGAGGTAAGATGGAGCCTTGGTCACCCGTTGAGGTCTTGAGGGGCACACTGGGATTCCAATTTCATTAGAGAGAGAGCCATGAACAGATGGAGTGGCAGAGGGTTCTTCCGGATGTACCATGTTAGAGGGCTCTAATATTGGAGCGGGTTCATCACCATCAGGACAAGGTTTCTCCAACATCTCATGAGTTCCTTTAGGTGCTAATTGTCTCAGGGACACGGTTGATTCTGATCCATCCTTCTTGCGAATTAGGCCGTACTGTGGGTTAGCTTCAAGTAATTCTACTTCCTCGACAGGGTCTTCATATTTGCTGATTCGCACGTTCCTTTTGGCAAGCACAGGACCAGGGGTTAACCAAGACGGCAAGGAGACTCCATTGGCTGTACGGCGAGGATGAGTGAAAAATCGTTCATGAGGAGTGGAGTTAGTTGCTGTGCAAAGTAGAGATCGAATAGCGTGGAGGGATTCCTGTAGGACCATTTCCCAGTTCTCTGTCCGCAGTCCTAGAGTCTTCAAAGAGAGACAAATGGTTTTCCACAGAGTTCCATTGAAGCGTTCAATTTGCCCGTTTCCTGCCGGATTGTATGGGGTTGTTCTGCTGGTAGCTACACCATTTGAATGGAGGAAATCCTTGAATTCCCTAGACATAAAGGAAGGTCCCCGGTCTGAGTGGACATAGGCTGGCATTCCAAACAAACAGAAGAGATTTTTGAGACACTCAACCACAGTGGCAGCAGAAACATCACGGCAGGCGTATGCGAAAGGGAAGCGGGAGTACTCGTCAATGATGGTAAGGAAGTAGAAGTTCTGTGCCCTGGAAGGGAGAGGGCCCTTAAAATCTATGTTGATGCGTTCAAATGGAGAGGTGGCCTTAACTAAGGTTCCAGATGTTTTCAAGTACCTAGGTTTTACTTCAGCACAGATGGTACAGCTTGAAGTCATCTTCTTGACATCTTCAAGTGAATAGGGGATGTTCTTACATTTGAGCCAATGATACATACGTGTAACACCAGGGTGGCACAAAGATTGGTGAAGCTGGAACAAGTCAGTAGAAGTGGACGCATTACAGACACGGGAGAGTGTGTCTGCCTTGGTGTTGTCCTCACCGGGACGGTAAGATATGTCATAAACGAACGGAGCTAGCTCTATTCGCCATCTAGTGATCTTCTCATTTTTTACCTTACTCCCATGTTTTCGGTCAAAAATGAAAGACAGAGCTTCTTGATCAGTTATGAGGTGAAAATGCTTGCCAAGGAGGAATGATCTCCAATGTTTCAAAGATTCAAAAATTGCCGCAGCCTCCTTTTCGATTGGTGAATGTGCACTGATTTCAGATCTGCTTAGTGATCGTGAGAAAAATGCAACCTAATCTTGACTAAGAGTAGCTGCCAGTGCAAACTTAGAGGCATCGGTTTCTACTACAAGTGGGCGAGATTCATCGATGGTTGTGACGACTGAGTTGGCAATATCCTTTTTTAGATTTTCGAAAGCAGAAGCAGCAGATGGATTCAGCGGAAATGATGTGGCATCAATCAAGACACGAATTTTATCTGAAAATTTATGTATCCACTTCGAGTAATGGGCAAAGAAACCAAGAGCCCGCTTCAGCGATTCAGAGTTATGTGGCAGTGGCATATTAAGCAACGGGGCAAGCCTTGCTGGGTCTGGCTTGATTGATTGGAATGAAACAAGATGTCCCAGAAGTTTTACGTTTGTGAGGTCAAATTTACTTTTCTCTTTGTTGATTTCAATGCCGAGCTTATCGAGTGTCAATATAAGCTTGTTTAGATTTAGGTCATGGTCGGATTTATCCATCCCACACACAGTGATGTCATCGAGGTATGAATACACCCCAGTGAGGTTTTCGGCAGTTATTATTTGGTCTATTGTGCGTTGGAAGCAGGCTACTCCATTAGTCACGCCGAAAGGTATGCGTGTAAACTGATACAGCTTACCCATTGCTTCAAAACCAGTATATTTCTTCTCATCTTCACATATTGGGATCTGATGATATGCTTGCCGTAAATCCACAACACTGAAATGTTTGTAATTAGCAACGTTTCTGACAAGTTGGTCAACATTTGGTAAGGGGTAGGCATCAAGTAGAGTATACCTATTTATCGTTTGAGAATAGTCCACCACCAGTCTCTTTTTTTCGTTGTTATTTACAACCAATACCTGAGCTCTCCATGGTGAATTGCTGGGCTCAATTACTCCTTCGGAAAGCAACCGGGTGATTTCTGTCTTAATAAACTGATTGTCTTCATTACAGTATTTGCGGGACCTCATGGCAATTGGATGACACTTAGGGGAGAGATGATCAAAGAGACGTACAGGGTCAATCTTAGCTACAGTATGCGAACAGATTGTGAGAGGTGCCTTGTCACCGCCAAATTTTAGCAGAATATTTGAGTGTGCTTTGAGTATGTCATGTCCAATGAGAATATCGGAACAGAGTTCTTTCAGAACAGTCAACTTACATTTAGTGTAAGTGTGTTCCGCTATTTCTAGCTTTACAAGAATAAATCCTTCAACTTTGGTCCATAACGACGTAGATGCCATTGATACTCGTCCCTCCTGAGGCATAACTTGAATGTTGTGTTCAGAGACAAAGTCAAGGCTGACAAAGCTACCAGAACTCCCAGTGTCCACGAGGCAGTTACAGAGGATTCCATTTACAAGAGCAGAGGTAACAGCATGGCTTAACTGAGGCAGAAACCCATTATTCAGTGATGCTAAAATAGCTGCAGATACAGGTTTGGTTTTCTGAGTATTTTTCTTAGCTTTCCGACATACACGGGCATAATGGCCCTTGATTTTGCAATTGGCACACTCTGATTCAAGAGCAGGACAAGCCGAGCGCGGATGGCGACTAAATCCACAAAAGAAACAATGGCTGCCCCTCTTCTGACTTGTTGCAGCACAAAGATCGTGATCGTTCGGATCATATGATCTGGGGTTAACGGATCGTGCACTAGGGTGGGAGGTACCAGGAATTGAAAATGATGAATTCGAATCACTGCCAATTCCCGCGCAAGAGAAATCATTTGCACCGTTTAAGTATCCTTCAGCTTGTTTATGGGCCAGCTCGAGAGCTTGGGCTCGTTGGATGACGTCATCGAGGCTCAATGTTTTAGACTCTTCAAGTATTCGTTGGCGGATTTGAGAAGACAGTAGTCCGTTAATAAGAGAATCGCGAATGTACTGATTCCTATTATCTTCAGCAGAAACAGCCTTGAAATTGCAATCCGTTGCTAACAGCCTTAGAGCCTGAACATATTGGTCAACACTTTCGTTTTGCTGTTGTTTACGTATAGCCAAAATGTGACATGCAAATATTTCCCCCTTTTCCTTAACATAGATTTTAGTCAGGGTTTCAACTGCTTCAACATATGTTGTGGTCTCTGAAATCAGATCATAAACACTGAATGAAAGAAAATTTTGGAGTACCTTCAATTTGTCAACGTCTTCCAATGGTTCAGTAGATAATGAGATGAAATTTTCGAATGTTTTAAGCCAATGTGAGAACTCCTTTCCACTAGATGGTGAATCTGGACTTGCGCAGAATTTGTCGGGCTTTAAATACTTGTCCATCGTACAAGTATATCAATAATTAAGAAAAAAAAAAAATGCATGATGCTGAATAGTTTGTTATTGCTGTTTAACTCAAATTGCTGGTCTTCAATCTTCCATGTTTCTGTTAATGATTACATTAGTTACTTAGACATCTTGTTACTATTTATGTGTTTTTTTCAAACCATATGCTATTGTAATTCTTTTGCTTTCAAAATTTTAAATTATTCGTCTTAACAAAGAATATGCTTAATGTGATTTACAAAAATAAAGTGAAAATTAATATAACTATGTTGTGGAGAGGCCAATGTTCTCTAAAGAATCATGAAAAAATATTTTTTTAAATGTAATTTAATTAACTTTTATCATTTGAGTATAATTTAGATTTAAAATGCCCTACTCCTGCTTTTGACTCACGGATGTGACAATTATAAATAAGAGGGTTGAATGATTTTTTTAGCTTTAATAAAATTTCATATTTCAAAAATATCAGTTTTCATATAATATTTACAAACTGTTAATTGTTTAACATTGTTCTTGTTGGTTCTAATTAGATTACTTGTTGGTACTAATATTATTAGAATCCAATACAGAAACATATTGGAATTCAGAAATACTTTATATACTGTTTTTATTTTAGGTATTTGTTAAATTGTTATGCACCTCTAGGCCTTCTTTTCATATATTAGCATGTTTATTAATAAAAGTAATTATAATTGATATTTTAATATTTATTAGTAATATAAGTCAGGTGCGGCATTAATGATTGATGATTGAATTGCAGGTTACATTCTGAACAGTTTGAAGCATTGTGTTTGTTCTTCATAAATTGATCATGAATATAGTTGAACATTTGGAAATAATAAATAAATTTTTCCTGTTTTTTTCAGATTCATATTTTTTTTTTTACTTGAAATATTTATAGTTAAGTTGATTAAAATGCTAAGTAGGGGAGATAAAACATAAGTACATAAGAATGGTGTTCATTTGCAAAGCGTTGATTATGTTTTTTGTTTTTTTTTATCTATGTATATGAACTAACTCTTTTAATGGCATGACTTTATTTATAGTTGCAACCATATGCACCTGGTATGATGCCTCCTCCAGTAGCACACCAAGATCACCAATTTCAGCAAGTAAGTATTCATTAATACTTGTCCATCTTCTTTCTTAATCTTTCCATTATGTCATGTTCTAAATATTTATTATGTTTACGGATTTGAAGGGTCTTCTTAGTTTCCCCAGACTCTGTTAGTTTTTTGTTTATTTTTTATCTATTATAGATATGTGTGTGTATTATATGTGTTATTTTGTTCTAACTCTCTGCTAAAAATGTACATGTTTCTAGAATACTCTCTATGGTTATTTTGTTTTGACAGCTATAGTATTAAAAGTATTACACTATGATAAACTGCAATGGAAAAAAATCATTGAATTTTATTATTGAAAAATGGGGAAGCCTTGTAAAAATATTCGTTTGGTATTAATCAAAAATTGTCAAAACCTGACTTTGTTTGAAAAAAATATATAAATAACTACTAAAATATTATTAAAAAAGTGGTACAATAGTTTGTTTATGAAATAATATTACAGTATACTGAATGCGGCTAAAATCCTTCTTGAATATCTTACTCCTAGCTGTCCTCACCTAGGTATATATATTTCCTGAAATCTCAACAACCTCCTCTCTTCTTCTACTGGCCAATGTTTATCAATCTTCTCTTGTTCCTTTTGACAACACTTCTAATCCCCCTTGTCCATCTGATATCTACCTACACCAATCTATATAATAATATCTAGTGATTTCAACATTATTATGGTCTCAGATTCCTGCAATAAAACCTTTCTCACAAATAGTTTCTCATTCCCTGTTCTCCTACCTATCACACCCAATTTTTAGATATTCTCCTCAGAGAACCATCCCATCACACTGTATAACCTTTTATTTTCTTACATGATCTCATCCAGATTTCATATGACCACTCGCCTTCCTAAAACCATTCTGATTTAAGCTATTATAGTATATTAATTATCGAAATATTCTACTATATTTTCATTTTAGAAGATTATTAAAATCCTCAAGTAGTTGAAGTCCCGTTGTTAAATAATTTTTTGGTCTTGCATCAAATGATTTCATACCATTATCTGGGGATAGTTTTAAATGTGCATATCTGAAATATGAAAGAATATCTTATGGCTGTAATCAGATTTATTTCCTTTTGCGTGGCTAGCACTTTATCATCAGAATCACTGTCTACGGATTAGTTGCTTTTACATTTTTCATTAACCTAGAATTTTTATATATCTTCAAATTTTACTACATTTTACATGGATTTAACCATCTTTAAGTTCATAATTGTTAGGTAAGGTCTAATTTATTCAGAATTTTTTTGTCATTTTTATGGATGGTTATTATTATAAACTTTTTTTGAATTCAGATGTTATCTTAAGACCTTAATCTGAGAAATTAATGATCTCATAAAACCATTTCAGTTTTTTGTTTTTTAATTTCACAGATGCATCCCGACGCTCACATGCAGCAACAGCAGTATTATGCTCAGAACATGCCATACCCACCACAAGGCGGTGCCCCGCCTCAGTATGCTCCCGGACATGGACAATATGCTCCAGCATATGCCAATCAAGGATCTCTACCCAGTAACCAAGTACCACCTCATCCAGCCCAAGTTCAGCATCAAGCTCCTCCCCAGGCCAATCAATATCACCCACAGCCTAATCAAGTTGATTCAAATGCCATTCCACAGCAACATCAACCCTACCAAGTTCCCCAACAGACATACCACGTCCCATCTCATCAAGATCTTAATGTAATTCCTCAACAACATCCTCCATCTTTAAAAACGCCTGATCAAGGTATGAAGCAAGTGCCAAATGCTCCGCCAATGCAACATAACATTAATAATATACCACCAAATGCTGGAAAAATGCCTGAAAACAATCAAATTCCCAAGTCATATGAAAACGCACACCCCGTCAAACCAAGTGTTATACAAAATGATCCCAAAAATGTTATTCCTCTTCATCAAGGTGCACAAGTAAATCAGATCCCAGAGATGAAATACGTGCCTCAGCAACCCCAATATCAACCTGGGAATGTCCAATATCATTCTAAAAATGAAAAAGTTTCTAATTAAAACCAATCTATCCTTCTTATTAAGTAAAACGTACTGAGTTGACTACTAATTGTCATGTTTCATATTGTGATTGTTAATTTTTAAAATTTTAATTTAAAAAAATTGGACTACATTTAAATGATTGTTCTTGTATTTTATTATTTAATTATTGCATTTGTTAAAATTATTAAGTACTGTTGTTACCATATTGCTTTATAAGTTTATCTGAATTCCTTTTATCTGTTTTTTTATTGTTATTTGAATTGATTGTATTTGAGTATTTATGTTTAATGTACTGCGTTATATCTATTTCATAAATGTATGTAATATTCAAAAAGGATGTAGCTATTGAATTCAGATTAATGAAGCATGAACAGTTTTATATACTCTGTTAATAATTTTTAAATAATTAAAACTTCCTTATATATTTAATTACTTATTTGCTTTATAAGATTTTTTGATTTGATAATTAACTCTCCATTATGTAATAATGGAATTTAGAGTTATCAAGTTAATTGTACAACCTACTTAAAATATATTTTTTATTAAATATTTTATGTAATGAAGAGTATTATTCAGATATTATTTAATTAGAAACTAATTTGTGTATGACACATTCCATTCTACCTATGTATCTACCTTATTGTAGATTTTTATTTGAAAAATATTTAATCCTATTGTGATAAATATTTCTGTTTTTTTTCTTTCTTTCTTAAATTCTGTCTCTCTTATAATTATTTTAATAATGTATGTATATGACCGTGGTTGTATTTATATGTGATATACAAAAGACTATTACAATGCATTTATGATCAAATATTTAATTTAGTAAATATTAAACACTTTGTAAGTTTATTATGAAATTAATAGTTTATTTCTGTAATTTTTTCATCTAGTTTTGATTTTCTGTTATTTTGTGCCAAAAACGAACAAATAAAACCAAAATAACTGTATCATTCAATTAGTTTTTATTTTAATCACCTAGCTATATGAGCTGATATATTTGAAAGTGGTATAAGTCCATTTTTTCGTATTTGTGATATCTTAAGGATTTCTTGACAATTTTGATAATGGCCAAAATTTGTTCAAGCTCTTTGGAAAGACTGGTGTTTTAAACCCTCTACGCCTTTTAAATTTTATTATGAAATAATAGTCATTAATACTATTTAAGAGAATAAACATTTTTTTTAGATCCACATGGATTTATACAAATATAATCATAATACTATAATAATAATACAAATATATACATAACAGCTCATATGAAAATCCGCTAATGTGTTGCAGCTTTACAACGATATGAATATCTTATTAAAAATCATCAATGACATTGCACCACAAATTTTAATAACATTCTTTCTGCAGTAATAATCCTTCCTTATTTACTAGGTGTATCATCTTTGTTATTCATATCATCTTATGATGATATGAATAACAAAGATGATACATCTTTGAAAGATTTTTAAAGATCATCATAAAAAAGATTTCTTATCATATTCATCATTTTTGGTGTTCTTTAAGTTGGAGTTCTTTAAACTTTTTTTCCATCTTTCCAATTAGGTTATATGTTTCTGCTATTTCATTTTCAATCTTATCTTTATATTTTTTTCCTTGGCCGAGTCTCTGCATTCTTTCAAGAAATTTTCTTTTTTCATCGATTTCTTCCTGCACTAAAAGAAAAAAATCATTTTTATTATAACTAGGGATTCATATTTGTAATGTGTTATTAAAACCACACCTGTGTTATCAAAATATATTTCTGTTTACAGATTATAGATAATTTTCAAGGGTTTCTTGTCATATTTCAGAGATAAAAGGAAAATTGGGTACAACTAGAGAATAAATAAAGTCGGAACATAAGTTGTACTGATCAAGAACAAAAAAAATCCATCATATCCTTTTCAGTAGAGACCAGTGCCTTAATTAATTTAATGAGTCTTAATTATTCCTACTTGAGTTAGATCACTGGGCCCACTCACTCAAGAAATATGCAAACCTCTAAGAAATTCAAGTGTAGCAATACAAAGTTAATATGAATTTTACAGTTGGATATAAAGCATTTAATTATCAGGAATACTGCTAGGTAGCAATAGTGCAGTTCCCTGAACTGATACAAGGCCTCTATCCTGGAGTTGTACCATAAGTAGTGCTACATCTCAAGTCCTTTTAAACACTGAACACTCAGTGAAGATGTCATAAAAAAAAGTGTGTGTGTCAGCTCTGACAGGCAACTGGAGATTACCCCTTTCCGTTTCTAATGAATTTTAAATGTGTTATTACCATCGCTCTCTGCTGATACTTATAATCGTGTATTATGTTCTTTTAATTTGTAAATTATTTTAAATTAATGTAAACAATTTTAATTAAAATTATAAATATATATTTTTTATTAATTGCGCCAACGTTTTGGCTTACGTTGTAGGTCATCTTCAGGGGAAATAGTGGGTGTGGTGACTTCTTACAACTGTCAACTGAACTCATATAGATGTATATTCACGATTGTGAAACACATCCCAAGAAAGGATATCCTACCGCCCCAGTGCTATAAATGTCAGCCATTTGGGCACACAAAACACTTCTGCAACCACACCGTAAAATGTGTAAGATGCAGCGGCTCACATAACATTTCTGAATGTCCGCGACTAGGTGAACTCAAACAAAATGCTCGAATTGCGAGGGAGCGCACGTCGCTTCTTATAGAAAATCCCTCCATAGAATAAAAATAGAAGAAATAGTGACTAAAAGGATGGAAGAAAAGAGATCTAAGCAGATCAGTACTAACCAAAACATGCCCAAATTAATGACTAACAGCATGATAGTTCGCCCTGGTGTAGAATACGCATCTTTTCTACAAGGTACCAAAATGACAACCGAATCACAACCGATTTCTTCCCTGTCTTTATTTTTTTGAAGGGGGCCCATTTACAGATTCCGGTACAGGAGTATTTAAGCCAAGCATGATCACTGCCTATCCACTTCCTAATACACAAATCTCCTGTCCTAGTAGCATTACACACTACACACTGCACACTGTACACAATTAAATAGTCACTGCACAGCCTTGTTAGATAGCTAGTCAATTATCAGAGCAACACTGCCCTGTCGTCTGTTGAGGTCGTATCTAAGTGATATGAATGGACCCCAACAGCTTAAGGCGGAATCTAAATAAGAGTAGTAATAGTGTTTGTTTGGACAGGTGTCTTTAAAAAGGCTCCTATATAAAAAATTATCGCATTTCAACACTTCGAGAATAAAGAAATAGAATACACTGTTACCATATATACCACACGTACCTATCTCTTACCGATTAGTCCCGGATTTTAACTTTTAGCTTCTACCTGTTGTATAAAACCAATAATACAATCTTATCGAGAAGTGAGTGTTACTCACCACTTTTATTTAAAACTTGATTTTACTCCTCATAAAATTTTCATACCGCGAGCTAAATATGAAAATCGTTTCTTAAGGAGTAAACTCGAAAATGAATTTATGATAATTTTCTTCGGTCATAAAAATTCAAACCCTATTTGTATGCAAATAAAGGCAATAATTGATTATAAACCGCTGCGTTGGCTGTTTACCTTGGAAATAAATGCTAATAACAGAATTATGAAGTGGATATTTCATCTAATTGAATTTGATATCGTATACAATTCAAGGCAGAATAGTTGCCAAGTAGAACCCAAAATATAATTTAATTTCAAATGAAAAATCTATACATGGACCTTGATATAATATATTTGATATTTTGTTTATAGATTATTCAAGATTATTATGTCACGGTAGACAGTTGAGAAAGTCGTAAATCATCTAAACAAATACAAATAATGTAGATATGATGGTGAATAAAGTTTAATAGGAAACAAGCCACACAAATATGACTTGTACGATGAGTATCAAGAAAAATATGGAGGAAAGTGGAGATGAGAGGGCAGTCGGTGATGACAGATAATACAATGACAGCATTCCCGAGTCTAACCGAAAATAAATTCTAATAATTTGGGAAAATAATCTAAAAATCAAAGAAAAGAAAAATATCAAATGTTCGTGGAAAAATATCCAGGTATACCAATAAACAACGAGAACATTTGGGATATTTACATTATTGGCGCGACAGACTCATAAGAAAGTCCTTGGCCTGCTCAACCGCTCTACCCCAATCGTCCCGATCGCCTGCTCGAGTGATGGAGACCTTACACAGCCTCAGATCTTCACAGACGGCATCCTTCCATCTAGCTTTGGGCCTTCCTCGAGGTCTTACTCCATCCGGATTTCCTTTATACAGCTTTTTAGCTGTTCTTTCTTCGCCCATCCTATATAAGTGGCCCAGCCACTTGATGCGTTGCCTCCTGATGAAGCTCGATATCATTAGGTCTCCATATAACTCACTTAGCTCCTTGTTCCTTCTGATCCTGAGTTGGTCGTTTTCCCGAACTGGGCCGAATATATGCCGAAGAACTCTTCTTTCGAATCTATTCAGCTTTTCCACGCTGGATTTATTCTGTGTGAGGGTTTCGCCAGCGTATGTCACTACTGGCCTAATCACGGTTTTATATATCATCAGCTTGGACTTTAGGCTAAGGAGCTTACTTCTCAGGAGCTTTGACACTCCAAAACATGCTTTATTACCTAATACTATCCTGGCTCTGATTTCCTCCTCCTCATCCAAATTCTCATTTATACGGCTTCCTAAATACTGGAAACTTGACACTCGTTGGAAAGTGTGTCTTCCAAACGTGTAGCTATGAGGTGGTCGGTTTTGTTTACTATTCTTTATTACCATTATCTTGGTTTTCTCCTCATTCACCTGCAACCCCATTTTTCCAGCTTCCACTTCCAGCCTCTCGAAAGCTTCTTTTAAGATTATCAGCGAATTTGGGATATTCGAGTGTTTAATTGATTGAATTATCCGTGGAAACACGATTTAGATTCTTATGGCTTATTCGATATAGGGCGTATAATGTGAAACAAATGTTGAAACCATTATAAAGGAACCTGATGCAGAAATAATTGAACCAAAATTCCCTACAAAAAAATTAAAAGATAATTACTATGGAAGAAAATGAACAATACGAATTAAGTGAAATTTATCTCGTTGGGGGATTATTCCATCGGGGTATTGTCACGGTGAACAGTTGAGATTTTAATTGTAATTATCTTTATATGTGAATATAAAATTAAAACATGTCCCTTGACGCCGCATAGTAGGCAAGTTATGGACGTGTGCTAAAGCTGCCTGCTGCGTATTAAATACTGTAAATTAATAAGAGGCGAGGAATGGTTGACTGGATGATAGATGTAAGAAAGAAAATAGTTGGGGGTGCAGTCAAATAAAACACTAAATAAGTGGATACTTATTTAATTAAGTGCCGACGTTTCGACCCACTTTGTGGGTCATCTTCAGGGCTAAGAAAGAAAAACAGACAACATACAATGAATACAATACAACATACAATGAATACAATAAAAATACATGAGGACTAATTATATGATAAATGAGAAAAACTATATATGTAGAGAGGTAGAATTTTAGAACAAAAGTGAGGGATATATATGAATACAAAAAATTACAGAGAAAATGTACACTGAACGGTGGTGATGCCAAAAAAATTTTTTTTTTTTTTTTTTTTTTAACAAAGATAAAAGACGGAAGTAAACAGAAAGTTATTTAAAAAAGAGAGAAAAGGTATAAACATCAGAGGTGAGAAGTAAAATTATGGAAAAGGTAGTAGAATATATATAAACTATAAAAGGTAAGATAATAGACTCCTATGGAGTTTACATGAGTAAAATGAAAGAAGATATAACCAAAATGAAATTAAAGAGTAAATAAAGGAAAAATAACAGTAGAAAGTCAAGATATGAATATAGAGTATAACAGTTTTTAAAAATCCATATCTATAGTATGAAGTGGTATAAATATATGACATAAATATACAAGGAATGTATAGAAATATAAGTAACAATATGGTATGAGCAAGGAAATAGAGTAAAATATGAAGAAATAGTGATGTTAAATGCTAATGAAATCTTAGATAATAATAACATATGATGGATGCCAAAAACTAATATGAGAAAATATGGTGTGCAATGTGGAGAGGGAAAGGGTGAGGAGAAGGTATGAGAATTAAAATAGTAATTACCTATAGAACGTTGCAGTGCGAGAGGACGCGGTCTAACTGACCAGAAAGTACGTTATGGGGGTGTTGCCAGCGAAATCTGACGGCCAAAAATATGACTAATTTCAAATTTTGAGATATATTATAAAATATATTAATAGTAATATTTTCTTGACTATTTTTCGAAATATTGACTATTTTATTATATTAAAATGTGTATCATGACTATTTTATAGAGAGCCGCGAAAATTAATGACTAAATTAATGGGACAAGGTAGGGTGATAAAACAGTAGGATTTGATGTCAAGAGGTCAAAATAAGTATTATAGGAAAGAGACTATAGTAGTAACAGAATGACAATGGGAAGGAATAACAAGGTAAACTAATTTAAGGTTTATTTAGTAAGTTGAAAATTTGTGAGTAGAAAGAGGATAAGTTGTTTGAATCGATCTTGAGGTTAACAGTGGAGGAATCTAAATTTATGTGGATGGTTTCAGAGAGTATGCGTTTATCATGGTTGGGAACAGAAGCTAGGATGGATGTATTATCAAAGTCAAAAATGTGGTTAAGGGATAAGGCGTGTTCGGAGAGTTTTGATGCGGTAAGGTTATGGGAGGAAATGGAGTATTTGTGTTGGTAGATACGGTCTTTAAGGAAGTTCTTAGTTTCGCCGATGTAGGAGGCGTTGCAATTAGGAGTAGAGCAGGGGATGCGGTAGACGACATGGGAGCGTTGTTTAAGGGGGATGGGATCTTTTACTTTGGTATAAATATTGGAGAGTTTGTTGTGGGATTTAAAGGCGATGCGTAAATTGGGGATAGATGAACGTAAGGATTTTTGAATGTTATGTGAGAGGGTGGGTATATATGGCATGGATCTGTATATAGGGGTAGAAGGCGGATGTGGAGATAGGGTGGTGGTGGGTGGGTTGTTATAGGCATGGATGAGTTTATTGATAACGTACGGAGGAAAATTGTTTTTTAAAAGGATTTCTTTGATTCGGTGGGTGTTAGTTTTATGGAAGCAGGGATCAGCGAGGGATAAGCCACGGTGGTTATCCCTGGTTAACCACGGTGGTCTAGTTTCTCTTCTTCTAACCATCACCTGGCTTCGTCGCCCTCACCACAACATCACTCTTCTTCAAGATTACATCTTTCATCTACCTTTTCTCCTCAACTTCGCTCTTCAAACGATATTAGTTCCAACCGCCTTAATGTTTTCAACTATGATGGAACTGCCTCTCCGCTTTTTATCTCTAACACTCCCCCTCTTAACTTATCCTTCTCCTCAATTAAATCTTCAGTTCCTAACCTAAAATCCCACATCAACCACCTTTGCTCCCTACACAAACATTTAGCTCATCACGTAGAACATCGCATTTTCCTCCTTAAATGTCGATCAAACTCCCTTTTTCCAAATTTTATAACCAACACCCTGAATCATGTCACCACATCAAATTCCCTATACCCCACTTTACATAATTTTTCATTAAAATTTAAAAAATCTTTGTTGAATCTAAAAATAAGGGAGAATATACAACATATCCATTCTTTGAACCTACGTATTTCTTCCCTCACCCAATTTTTAACCAGTCACCTTACCCAGGACCACATGCATAACCTATCCACCCTAATAGAATCCACTTTCTCCACAACAAGGTCACGTAAAAAACTCCACCTCATCTCCAAATTCAATACCCTTTACCAAAAATCACTTACCTCCAAAATTTACCCCAAAGGAGATAAAACCTGGGTACACAATATCTCTACCACCAACATCCCCACCCATGTCAACAACATTCTATCCTTAGGACCCAACTTTGCTGCACCCTCCTCTTCCTTCAAAAAAATTATTCCTGATCTTTTGACCGACTTAGAATATATTCACAATGACCCCCTCCTCCATCGTTCACCTGTTCCTCTAGATCTATCACGTGTCTCCCTAGCCAATATCATTTCTAATTTCCTTCAACACCCCCACTCCACCCCTTCTAATTTCTCCCCACAGTTCTTCAAGGACCTATCACTCACACGTTCTTTCCTCAAATCCCACGAAGACCTGATTGTCACCAAAGCAGATAAAGGCAACTCTACAGTGATTATGAATCTTTCTGATTACGACCTCAAAATGCATTCTCTTCTTTCAGATACTTCCACCTATAAACCTATACCCCGAGATCCTACCGCTTCTCTCCAAAAACAATTCAACCTCCACCTAAAAAGCCTTTTAAATTCCAAACTCATCACTTACCCAGTTTACAGAAACCTCATTTCCTACCATTCCTTAGCCCCTCGTTTTTATGGCCTTCCCAAAATCCATAAACAAAACAACCCCCTCCGTCCCATTACATCCAACATCAATTCCCCAGCAACAAAACTTAGTAAATTCTTACTTCCATCATTACAAGTCCTTAGCCGTAACAACCCATACGATATCCAAAACTCATTTCAATTACGTAATTTATTAAAATCCCTCACCATACCTGATCATTACGTTCTCACCTCCTTTGATGTAGAAAGCCTATTTACCAATATACCTTTAGATAAATCCCTCCTCATAATAGATAAAAACTGGTCCATCATAGAACCCCATACCTCTCTCAATAGGTCCTCATACCTCCAATCCTTAAAACTCTGTTGTGAATCCGGCTACCTTACCTTCCATGGACAGTTCTTTAACCAAATTTCTGGACTTGCCATGGGAAATCCCCTCGCTCCTGACCTCTCCAATATTGTTCTAAACGACCTTCTTGACTCCATTCTACCCCAGTTCCTTGACGAGATTATTATTATTAAAAAATATGTGGACGACCTCCTCCTTATCCTAAATCCAAACATTATTCCAGAACTATTATCAGCCTTCAACTCATACCATCCCCGCCTCCATTTCACTTTTGAACTAGAATCGAATAATTCACTACCCTTTCTTGACCTCCGTATCATTAAAAATCCAAACCACACCTTATCCACAGATTGGTATACAAAACCCACTTATTCTGGCAGACTCCTCAATTACTACTCCCAACATCCGCACCACCAAAAAATTAACGTCGCCAAAAATATCATCCACCGTGGCTTATCCCTCGCTGATCCCTGCTTCCATAAAACTAACACCCACCGAATCAAAGAAATCCTTTTAAAAAACAATTTTCCTCCGTACGTTATCAATAAACTCATCCATGCCTATAACAACCCACCCACCACCACCCTATCTCCACATCCTCCTTCTACCCCTATATACAGATCCATGCCATATATACCCACCCTCTCACATAACATTCAAAAATCCTTACGTTCATCTATCCCCAATTTACGCATCGCCTTTAAATCCCACAACAAACTCTCCAATATTTATACCAAAGTAAAAGATCCCATCCCCCTTAAACAACGCTCCCATGTCGTCTACCGCATCCCCTGCTCTACTCCTAATTGCAACGCCTCCTACATCGGCGAAACTAAGAACTTCCTTAAAGACCGTATCTACCAACACAAATACTCCATTTCCTCCCATAACCTTACCGCATCAAAACTCTCCGAACACGCCTTATCCCTTAACCACATTTTTGACTTTGATAATACATCCATCCTAGCTTCTGTTCCCAACCATGATAAACGCATACTCTCTGAAACCATCCACATAAATTTAGATTCCTCCACTGTTAACCTCAAGATCGATTCAAACAACTTATCCTCTTTCTACTCACAAATTTTCAACTTACTAAATAAACCTTAAATTAGTTTACCTTGTTATTCCTTCCCATTGTCATTCTGTTACTACTATAGTCTCTTTCCTATAATACTTATTTTGACCTCTTGACATCAAATCCTACTGTTTTATCACCCTACCTTGTCCCATTAATTTAGTCATTAATTTTCGCGGCTCTCTATAAAATAGTCATGATACACATTTTAATATAATAAAATAGTCAATATTTCGAAAAATAGTCAAGAAAATATTACTATTAATATATTTTATAATATATCTCAAAATTTGAAATTAGTCATATTTTTGGCCGTCAGATTTCGCTGGCAACACCCCCATAACGTACTTTCTGGTCAGTTAGACCGCGTCCTCTCGCACTGCAACGTTCTATAGGTAATTACTATTTTAATTCTCATACCTTCTCCTCACCCTTTCCCTCTCCACATTGCACACCATATTTTCTCATATTAGTTTTTGGCATCCATCATATGTTATTATTATCTAAGATTTCATTAGCATTTAACATCACTATTTCTTCATATTTTACTCTATTTCCTTGCTCATACCATATTGTTACTTATATTTCTATACATTCCTTGTATATTTATGTCATATATTTATACCACTTCATACTATAGATATGGATTTTTAAAAACTGTTATACTCTATAATAGGATGTTGATAGTTGGGGGTGCAGTCAAGAAAACACGCAAAAATAGGTGAAACTATTTTATTTTAAGTGCCGACGTTTCGACCTACTATGTAGGTCATCTTCAGGGCTATGAGAAAACAGACAAAAAACAGAATAGACTGTAAAAATACATAAAATAGAGGTACAGAAAAATTAACAAAAAAGTAGAGATATAAAAAAATGATATATAATGAAAGGATATATGAAGGTATATGAATATATATATACATAATATATATATATATAATAATGTATATAGGTGTATGAATAAAGATGATTACATGGTAGATGGATAGAAAGGTGATAATGCAAAAAAAAATACAAAGAGAGCAATGAAGTTAAACAGAAAAAAAATAAAATGAAAAAGATATGAATATAATGAGTATGGACAATTTAGTATAATAAAGATAGAAATGTATTGCAAAGGAAACAATAGTATGAAAATGGACTCATGGGGAGTATCATAAGTGCAATGAGAGAACATGAATTAAAAATATGATACCTAATAATACATCGAGAAGAATATATTATAGAACGTAAAGAAAAGGAATCTAAAGTATGACAGGCCGAGAAGTGAGATATAAATAAAATTTTTAAAAATATAAGTATCAGAAGTTATGTAAAGGTATAAATGTTATATAAGGGTATACACTATACATTATATAACAGATATTGTATCCAGGAATACAGATATTATATAGAGGTATACATTAGGTATGAAGTTATATAAATAAAGATGAAAGAATACAAGGAACAATACATGAGAGATATAAGATATCAGTAAGTGAATAGAGATATATTATAAAAAATAATGATGTTCTGTGAACATGAACTCTTTAATTAAAACTATTTAATTAAAACTATGATGGATGCTAAAAGTGATGATGGGAGAAATAGGTGTGAAGGAAGGAGATGGAGAAAGATGAAGAGAAGATATAAATAATAAGAGACAGTACGAACCCGATACGAATGGCTGCTGGGACAATGAGTAACTGACGCGGAAAAAACCGTTAAACGACGGAAGCGCTGGCCGCGATCTCTGTCGGTCAAAGGTCAAAGTAGCAAAAAAAAAAAAAAAAAAAAAAAAAAAAAAAATTCAAAAAAAAATAAAAATATAAAAAGTAGGGAAAGGGCAATATGGGGAAATATGGGGACGCGTAAAAAATGTGAAAAATAAATAAAAAATAAAGTTAAAGAAAAAAAAGGGGAGTAAAGAAATAAAATACTAGAAAAGAAAAAATATACAGAAACGGGCCGTAAAAGGAGAGAAATAAAATATGATTTGAAAATTAAGGAGTTTTTAGAAAATTACAAATTTGGGAATAAATTGAGGATAGGTGATGTGATTATAAAAAATGATTTGAAAATTAAGGAGTTTTTAGTAAATTAAAAATTTGGGAATAAATTGAGGATAGGTGATGTGAATCGGACTTAAGGTTGACGGCGGAAGAATCTAAATTGATGTGGATGGTTTCCGAGAGAATGCGTTTTTCATAGTTGGGAAAGGAAGATAGGATAGACGTGTTATCGAAGTTGAAAATGTGGTTTAAAGATAGGGCATGGTCAGAGAGTTTGGAAGCGGTTGGGTTATTGGATGAAATGGAATATTTATGTTGGGAAATACGATCTTTAAGTAAGTTTTTAGTTTCGCCGATATAGGAAGAGTTGCAATTTGGAGTGGAGCAAGGGATACGGTAGACAACTTGTGAGCGTTGTATAACAGGAATGGGATCTTTAACACGGGTATAGATTTTGGAAAGTTTGTTATGGGATTTGAATGCTAAACGTAAGTTGGGGATAGAGGAACGTAGGGATTTTTGAATATTATTTGAGAGGGAGGGTATATATGGCAAGGATCTGTATACTGGGTTAGAGGGAGGGTGTGGAGACAAGGTGGGGTTGGGGGGTTTTTTATAGTCTTGGATGAGTTTATTAATAATATGGAGAGGAAAATTGTTTTTTAAAAGTATATGTTGGATGCGGTGGATGTTAGTTTTATGGAAGCATGGGTCAGAGAGGGATAGGCCACGGCGGATAATATTTTTGGCGACGTTTATTTTTTGGTGGTGCGGATGTTGGGAGTAATAATTGAGGAGTCTGCCAGAATAGGTGGGTTTGGTATACCAATCTGTGGATAAGGTGTGGTCAGGATTTCTAATGATACGGAGGTCAAGGAATGGTAATGATTTATTGGATTCAAGTTCAACTGTGAAATGGAGGCGGGGATGGTATGAGTTAAAAGATGATAATAATTCAGGAATAATAGTGGGATTTAGGATAAGGAGGAGATCGTCCACATATTTCTTAATGAAGATAACATCGTTAAGGAATTGGGGTAGAATGGAATCCAGAAGATCGTTTAAGACAATATTGGAGAGGTCAGGAGCGAGGGGATTTCCCATGGCAAGTCCAGAAATTTGGTTAAAGAACTGGCCATGGAAGGTAAGGTAGCCTGATTCACAACAGAGGTTTAAGGATTGGAGGTAAGAGGTGCGATTGAGAGAGGTATGGGGTTCTATGAGTGGCCAGTTGTTATCTATAATGAGGAGAGCTTTATCTAAAGGTATGTTAGTGAATAGGCTTTCTACATCAAAGGAGGTGAGAACGTAATGATCAGGTATGGTGAGGGATGTTAATAGATCACGTAGATGAAAAGAGTTTTGGATATCATATGGGTTGTTACGGCTGAGGACTTGTAAGGAAGGAAGTAAGAATTTGCTGAGTTTTGTAGATGGTGAATTGATGTTGGATGTAATAGGCCGGAGGGGGTTGTTATACTCTATATTCATATCTTGACTTTCTACTGTTATTTTTCCTTTATTTACTCTTTAATTTCATTTTGGTTATATCTTCTTTCATTTTACTCATGTAAACTCCCTAGGAGTCTATTATCTTACCTTTTATAGTTTATATATATTCTACTACCTTTTCCATAATTTTACTTCTCACCTCTGATGTTTATACCTTTTCTCTCTTTTTTAAATAACTTTCTGTTTACTTCCGTCTTTTATCTTTGTTAAAAAAAAAAAAAAAAAAATTTTTTTTGGCATCACCACCGTTCTGTACATTTTCTCTGTAATTTTTTGTATTCATATATATCCCTCACTTTTGTTCTAAAATTCTACCTCTCTACATATATAGTTTTTCTCATTTATCATATAATTAGTCCTCATGTATTTTTATTGTATTCATTGTATGTTGTATTGTATTCATTGTATGTTGTCTGTTTTTCTTTCTTAGCCCTGAAGATGACCCACAAAGTGGGTCGAAACGTCGGCACTTAATTAAATAAGTATCCACTTATTTAGTGTTTTATTTGACTGCACCCCCAACTATTTTCTTTCTTACGTAAATTAATAAGTTAGTTATTTCGTTTTGGATTGTTATGAATTAATTATATTTACTTCTGAACACTTATGGGAATAAATAGAAAAAAGTTGTCCATAAACTATGTTAAATTTTCAGTGAACAGCAACAGCTTCATCCGCGTAGGGGAGAGTGTGAAATCCCACTAAATGATCGTGCTGGCATGATTTTTTCCACATTTTTAGAATTTCATCCAACAGATCGAAAACCAGTAGAGTTGTTATAATGCTTTCCAGTTTAACCCCTTTTCTTCCTATCGAAAAAAACCCAGATAATTCTTTCTGTTATTGTCGTTGATCCTTCATACGAGGATCTGAAAGTGTCTATAACTTCACAAGTGACATTCTTTAACTTCAGCTCATTGCATATTTCTATACGTAGCACGGAATTGGATACGGGATACAGACACAAAAAAACTATAAACGTTGTTAGCTATATTTCCTGTTAATAATCTTTAATGAAGATATCTGATGCTTTCGTGCCTGTTTTTGAAGACAACTTGCTCTTCTTCGAGGTTCTCTTCCATCCATTATGACTTTGATTTTGGTTTCCAGCATAAACAATTATAATGTGCAGAACCTGAGATAGGGCTGTAACTGTTGTATCCAATTTGTATTTCCTTTTTTATGGATGGGGACTACGTTGTATTCCCTGGGATTGCTTTTTACACCCTACACTCTCTGAAATAAACCCTGAATTCTAATCATTTCTTGATCTCCGCTCATATATAATCTTGGCCGAACTGATATTATTAACTGTAGGTGGTCTTAATAACTTCATCAGTTGACAAATAGGAAATATTAAAATCACACAGTAGTATAGCGTATAATAATAGAAAATCAATAATTTTGTAAGTCATAAAAACTTGATTTGCAGAAAGAAAAAAAATCATAGCGGAAATTTATACAGCATTATAACACATATTGATGGCTAGTTTATCTCTAAATTTTCAATTTTGGAAACGTCGTTGTTTGAAAAAGAAGCCGATCAATTTTTTTTAATGCAATACACACTTACTATATTAAGCCTATGCTTAGATTATTTCTGAGGAGAACATGACTTCAAAAAATTTAAATTTGTCAACATTTACCGAACATAATATTTAGTCTGTTTATTTAAAATGGGTTTCGTTTCAATCAATGTTAAAACAATTTCTATAACTATAAGTTAACTTACATAAATAAGAGATGATGAAGAAACCTCTTCAAAAAGAAAAATAAAACATGTTATTTAAAGCAAAATGGCTGCTAATGCAATAAGAAAAACTAAAAAAACTAAAAATTATTATTTTTAGACTCAGCGGTATTGTAGGAATCAAGAAAAAAAAAATCATTGCAATATAAAATGTTCAAACATCACTTGCATCATATAAATAAACAGGGTCAAAATTAAATTGAAGTCATTATAGTCATGAAATAAATTTAGTGAATAGAGATCTCATGTTGATCTAACCTCTTAGCCATTTTGGTGAAATATTTTCATTATGTTATACATTAATAAGTAACTATGTTGGGCCCAAATTACTATACTTTATGTTTATTATTATTATATTAGCTAAAGAGAAAATCGACATACTTTCCCGGAAGAATGATTCCTGCGTGGTTGCGCCAGATTCTTCATAAACACTCTCTTCATCATCATTTAATTGTTTTTTATAAGATTTCCCTGATTTGAGAGTTCTTCCAAAGGCCATGATCTCTTGCAATTTTTTCTTCTCTTCTTCATAGTTAGCTAAAATATTAACAGTTTAACAATAATTAATGGATAAATTATACAATTCTGTGCTAAAAATCAATAAAAAAATAAATTATAGTCTGTTTAATCAGTAGATTGACTACACTTCCCATAATAGAATGAACATACTGAAAAATGGTTAGAAAATTAGATAATGGTTGGATAATTTATGATATCAATTATGTATGTATAATTTATTTTATTTTTTTATAATTATTATAATTTTTAAATCTTTTTATGTTGAAGAGAAAAGATTTGTCCAGGACCGGGATTCGATCTTTTCTGTTCAAAATAAAAATATTTAAAAATAGATATCAATTATGTTTTGATAAAAAAACTGAAAAAGTTGTTAAATGATAAAGCTACGAAGACACGCCATTTAATGTGTAGACAATCATTTTTATTTTTATTCTTTTAAATATCTGTTCCCATTCTAGAATATTTGTCGTCTAAGTCACTTTAGGAAAATTTCAAGAACTTTATATCACAGGTGGTTAATATCATTGAAAAGCGTTATTATTACTTATACTCCTAAGTTTTTATTGATATGAGAAATAAATTTAGATTTATTAATGTAAATTTTGAAACGTGAAAAATCAATTAAATGCTTTAACGTTTCTTAAGAGCGTGGTGGAATTGAAGGGGAAGACCTTATGCATCCCCCCTCTCACATTGAGTAAATTCCTAGATTATTCTTAATCTAGCTTAAAACAATCCACCACCTCAGAATTACTTTTTATGAAATTAATTCCTATTTGACATACCTTTCTCATACGTCGGTACGAAACGGTCTCTCTCAAATGCCCCAGAGCTTTGAATTGTACTGAATTTTCTTCTTCTCGGAATCATATACTTTACTACTCTTAATTCATCTAATGGTGTAATCTTTTTTTTATTACTGAGTGCTGTTTTTTTGGGAGGTAGAGGAAGCGGTTGTCCATTTTTAATGGAATTTTGTACCTCTTTTCTTTGAAAAATTGACATTTTGCTTTCCCTAATTAATTCTGTATAAAAAACAATAAGTTTGAAAAATCGATTAGTATATGAGACCAAAACAAAAATTCTTAGTTATTAATTCGGAATATATTTGATAAGACATACCCCGTAAAAAAGCTGCTGTTTCCGGGCTATATTTTGTTTTATGGACGTGAAATAAACCACCTTGAGAAACGGTACATTTTCTATCTCCCATATTTTACTGATATTTTAATTAGAACAGATGAAAGATACATTGCAATCTGTATGTTTTAAAACTATTGCAAAGCATTGTTTAAGATCTCATATGTTTTTGTTCTGTTTTGTATTGAATTTTTTATCTAAAACTATATAGTTTTGTGAAAATATGAGGATAAAATCTAAATATTAATAAAAATTTAAACTTAAGCATCAATAAACTTGTTCTAATTTATTGTATACGACCACAGTTATCGAATGCACGAACGAGCCCTATGTAATGAACTATTTGACAATGGCTATGAAATATGAGGCTGTTAGGATTATTCATAGTTTTATTCCGATTTAACCTCAGAACGGAGGATGGAAATGGAAACAAATTTGTATTGACATACTATTACTTTCAAAATGTTGTCTCAAAACTCACAACAAAAGAAGTCTTAGCATATTTTTCTGCAAATATGTCGTTTTTATGTGTTCCACTCAGTTTTGGTTTTACTGGTGTTATTCCATAGGCAATTGCTACCTAGATATAACGCAGATGTGGAGAAGGGTCAGTATTTGATTCTAATTTTAGGAGGTTTCAATAAGAATAGCAATGATTAACGTCGTTCAAAGCCACCAAACATTGTGATCCATTCCAAATTCACTACAATTAAATAATGACGATATTATTTTGTTAATTGAATCGCTAATTTCAGAAAGGCAACTAGTCCAACTTTTGAGATTTTTGTTTTTAAAACTTTTAACTTTTACCAGAAGCTGAAGGCATGGTTTTTTTTTGGTTTTTTTTCATGGCTTGGATACATACTTCCATACAGCCAGATATCTTTAATTAATTAATTAGTATTTTCTTTGATGCCAACAGCACGCGGTTTTCCCAGGCGGTCACCCATCCAAGTACTACCACGCCCGACGTTGCTTAACTTCGGTGATCGGACGGGAACCGGTGTGTTCAACGTGGTATGGCCGTTGGCGAAGGCATTGTTAACTACAGAAAGGACACTTGTTCGCAAGATAGCAGTGTCATGACAACGCCTTCAATATTTTGTTTATTGCAAATAGGGAATTAGACCAGGACAAGATCCCTTTGTTGTCTTTCTTGTTAAATTTAGAAAATTGGACTAGTCTCTGTAGCGATTCAACGAACTAGCAAGGTTCGTGATTTTCACAAATTCTTCTAGGCTTCTTTTTGTTGAAGTGTTTTAATCCTCTTTTGTTATTTAATTTCTGGTGAACTCTATCTGAGTTCGAAATTCTATTCTCCTAGATATTTCAATCCTCTTGTAATGACTCAAGTTAAATGTTTGTTGAGAAGCAACCAAGTCTCTCCTGCGTACAATAGCTTGGAAATGTAAATTCTGTCAAACACGTACTCAAAGATTAGATTGAAGATGTGAAGGGTTTATTTTTTTCTTAATAACGACATTTATTAAGAGAGTCGGCCGACCGCGACTGCGGATTTATTGTGTGGCAGAAGTCACCAGGAATTTGTGAGTCCAGAACTGGTTGGCAGCAGCACTCAACAGGGACAATTGGCGGTTAATAGTCGAGGAAGCCTGGACGCATCCACGTGTTGTTGCGCCGAATTAATAATAATAATAACGACATTGGAAAATTGGTTAAAAAAAGGAAAGTTGTTTGCTTTATTAAAAATGTCGAAAATGTCTTCTTCTACACTTCTTTCACTCTCTCTGCTCATAAAAAAACTGCTTGAAAATTCAAGAAAGGAAATATATTACAATCCACAATAAGTAGAAAAGATATTTCATTTTTTGCAAAATATTAGATGTAAACTGGACCAAGTCCTTAATTCCTGACTATTTCTAATAAGATACAATAGCAACAACAAAATTAAAAATAAGTATCAATGAAAAGTTTTGGATCATATATTGTAGCATTCAATATGCAGGAAAAAAGACATTAAGTAGTAAATATTTTGGGTTTACAAACATTCTAAATTAGGGAGCCATCTCTGTCTAAGAACTATTACAAATGATCTGAGAGAAAAAACTAATATTAACATTTGGGCATATATCAAGTATTGTTTTAATTATGTTTTGGTTTGGACATTTAAATATACAAAATTAAATGGAACATTCTCAACAGAATGGACTAAAAAATGCAGCGCTAGCAACAGACTCCTTAATTGTTTTATAGATCAAATGGTTAATGTTGCCATAAATTTAATTACTAAAGTTATCAGATTGACTAATAAAGGACATGTAAGACTTAAGAAAATATATATAAGATAATGTTTAAACATTGGGAATCCTAAAAAATAAATTGACAGTCTTTGGAGTAAAGCCAAACATACTAAAATTAGTGCATATTTTATAAAGATAGACCAAGTTAGTGCATAGATCAAGATAATTCATGAAGAAGCTTGTGATGAAGGAACCATTCAGAACATGGCCAAACCAAATAATGGTAATATGAGGAACAAATTGATTAACCATTATTTTTATTCCAATAAGTATAAAATTCCATTCTGAGATAATACTGAAAGCAAATATTGAAAACAGGAGATATAGAGAATTGATGAAAATAGATATTATAGATTTAATTGTGTAAAATATAAACCCAAATTAAAAATTAACATACTCAATAACTAACACTTATTTACTGTAAATTTTAAGGAAACCTAATTGGATCTATATTTAGAAATTGATTACATTAAATTAAGGTTCATATTAGTTTTCAGCTCAATATCGTCCTCCCTGAGGTTTTTCACCTTATTTCACTGGGATATGTGTAACATATTGTTACGGTCAGAGCGGGAAGTAGGACCGGCTTCTGATCTGCCTAGAGCGGATTAGGCAAACAATGGGATTAAGCGGAAGGGATTATAGAATGGCGTAGAACCTTCTAGATCGGTCTAGGTGGTCCTCGTCCGTGTTCCGAGTAATGCCCCACCACGACCTACCTTGCCTATATAAAAAGGACAGCGTTTTCGGGCGGGCGAGCTTCACTGCTTGTTGTGTCTCTGGGTCCCGAAGTCCATCCAGGAATTTGTCGACAGCCAAACTCTCGTAGACATAGTCGGTGACCGATGGGTAGGCGTTCCTCACCTGTTGTCTATTGTCAGAAGTGGGATCTTGTGTAATTGTTATTTTGTCTAGCATTTTGTAATAATTGGGCTACTGTTTGAAAAATGGCTTCTCAAAGTCTTAAATTGATGGATTTAAAAGTTGCGGATTTAAAACGGGAATTAGAAGAACGTGATCTGGATTCTTCCGGAAATAAAAGTGTACTGCAACATCGCTTGCGTCAATTTTTTGTAGAGTTAGGGGAAAATCCAGAGGACGTTCTGTTTGAAACTGATTTAAGCAAGTTGTCTGCAACTTTTAAAAATGAATTAGGCAATGTAGAAAATAAGCTAGGTAATGAATTATGCAGTGTTAAAAGTGAATTAGGCAATGTAGAAAATAAGCTAGGTAATGAATTAAGCAGTGTTAAAAATGAACTAGGTAATGAATTAAGCAGTGTTAAAAATGAACTAGGCAATGTAGAAAATAGGCTAGAGTCTAAATTAGGCACATTAGAAACTAAGTTAATGGAAAATGTAGATGATAAAGTAGCTGATGTAGAATCTAGGTTAGGAGAAAAATTGAATTCAATTGAAAGCAAACTTAGGCAAAGAGTGGAAGCTATAGAGGGACTTATGAGCAACCCACCGACGAACAACACCGACCGTTTCCCCGAGGCCAGTCTTCATAAAACCATTCTGCACACCAATAATGGGACGCCACCAGCTCACAACACCATTCCAGCATTCGACGGAAAGACGCCGTGGGAGGACTACATGACTCACTTCGAGACAGCGGCTTCGATCCACGGGTGGTCACAGGAGACCCAAGCTTCAGCGTTGTGCCTGGCCTTGCGTGGAGACGCCTTGAGAGTGCTGCAGGGAATGCCCATGTCGGAGCGGTCTAACTACGGGAAGCTGATTAGAAGGCTGGAGATGCGTTTCGGCCACCGCCACATGGACCAGCTATATCGCTCACAGCTAAGAAACAGGGTCCAGAAGGACAACGATACGCTGCAGGAATTTGAAGCGGATATTGCCCGGCTGGTGAGGAACGCCTACCCATCGGTCACCGACTATGTCTACGAGAGTTTGGCTGTCGACAAATTCCTGGATGGACTTCGGGACCCAGAGACACAACAAGCAGTGAAGCTCGCCCGCCCGAAAACGTTGGGAGACGCATTATCTCAGGCCATGGAGTTTGAAGCTGTTAGACAGTCTGTACGGGGCCATGCGCGAGTTCGAGCAGCAGAAGCGGAACCTAATGTGGTCCCTAGCATCGAAGACATTGTGACGAAAGTGTTGGATGCTCTCAGGACCCATAAGAAGGAGATACGCTGTTGGGGCTGCGGCCAGCTTGGACATCCTAGAAGCAAATGTCCAACCCGTAACGTCAAAGCCCCCAGGAAGACCATCAGAGTTGCGTCAGTAGGAAGCAGAACAAACAGCTTCTATGTTGATGGGATGGTGAACGGGCAGCTGCGAAGTCTTCTAGTGGATACCGGCGCGAGCATGACGATCTTGAACTCGAAGACACATCCAGCTGAGAAGATCATACCGACCACTTGGGCATTACGGACTGCAACGGGACAGCCAGCCAAGGTCTACGGGGAGACAGATGCCACCTTCCACATCGGGGGTCAACATCTGCAGCACCGCGCTCTCGTGGCAGAGATCGATGAAGATGTCATATTGGGCATGGACTTCATGATCGCATACGGGATCAAGCTGGATATGTCGAGAGGTGTGATGACGCTGGGAGACGAGGAAGTCATACTTCGGCAGGAAAAGGACTTCTGCGCACGAGTGCTGCTACCAGAAGACACCACTTTACCGGCACGGAGCCAAATCGTGACGCATGGGACGGTCGAAGGCCATCTACCCGCGGGTC
This sequence comes from Troilus luridus, assembly GCA_964056705.1. Lineage (NCBI taxonomy): Eukaryota > Metazoa > Arthropoda > Insecta > Hemiptera > Pentatomidae > Troilus > Troilus luridus. Next base: position 141,916,467 of record OZ057412.1, read on the forward strand.
AATGTGCACTACTCGAACCTGAAAGGCACGAAGAACAAGAGGTTGGACGCGGCGTACTGGTTGCTAGGTCTCTCATCAAGATCGGACCTACCACTCCAATTCGGCTAATGAACCTGAACAGCTTCCCGGTAACGCTAAAGAAAGGAACACCGGTCGGGGAGTGTACCACCGCTACCTCAGTGGTTCGTCAGCTGCAACGTCATCCCACCGAGCTTCGAGGGCTCCCAGAGGAACTAAAAGGATTTGTGGATGAATCATGTCGCGACCTCTCACCTGAACAGAGCGAGGAAGTGAAGAATATGATTATCCGATGGCATGACGTCTTCGAGATCGGACCAGGACCACGGGGCAGAACGGATATCGTCCAGCACAGGATTAACACTGGGGATGCGAAGCCTATCCGACAGGTCCCGCGGAGGCTGCCGTTAGCTAAACGGGAGGACGCCGAGGAGATTATTAAGGAGATGGCAGCTGATGGTGTCATTGAGCCTTCGAGTAGCCCCTGGATGTCTCCTGTCGTGTTGGTAAAGAAGAAAGACGGAACGACAAGGTTCTGCGTAGACTACCGTCTTCTAAACAACGTCACCAAGAAGGACAGTTATCCGCTTCCCAGGATTGACGATACGCTGGACACCCTGGAGGGGTGTAAACTCTTCTCTACCTTGGATCTCCGCAGTGGATATTGGCAGGTTGGATTGGCACCTGAAGATAAAGAGAAGACGGCGTTTTCAATTGGCACTGGGCTCTGGCAGTTTACAGTAATGCCGTTCGGGCTTTGCAATGCTCCTGCCACATTCGAGAGGCTGATGGAAAACGTGTTAAGAGGTCTCTCTTGGGAAGTATGCCTGGTGTACCTAGACGACATCATTGTGCTGGGAAAGTCCTTCGCTCACCATCTGAAGAATCTGGAGAAGGTCTTCGAACGACTGCGTGCAGCGAACCTAAAGTTGAACCCGAAGAAGTGTAATCTCTTCCGAAGGCAAGTCAACTACCTGGGGCATATTGTGTCGGACAACGGAGTTGCTGTTGACCCAGAGAAGATAGCAGCGATCACCGACTGGCCAGTACCTCGAGATAAGCACCAGATGAGAAGTTTTCTCGGGCTCTGCACCTATTACCGGAGGTACGTAAAAGGATTTGCTGACATCGCAAAACCTCTTACCAGGCTTACCGAGGAGAAAAGGACTTTCCATTGGGACCACGAGTGCCAGGCATCCTTCGAGGAGCTGCAGAGAAAATTGAGTAGTGCTCCTATTCTGTGCTATCCACGTCCCGAGGGCAAGTTCCTACTTGACACAGATGCCAGCAACATCGCCATTGGAAGTGTCCTCTCTCAGCTCCAAGACGGAGAAGAAAGGGTGATTGGATATTTCAGCAAAGCACTCTCAGCTCCGGAACGCAACTACTGTGTCACAAGGAAAGAGCTTCTGGCAGTAGTAAAATCCATAGAGCACTTCCATAAATATCTATACGGAAGAAGGTTCCTGCTGAGAACGGACCACGCGGCTCTAATGTGGCTGCTGCGATTCAAGTCACCGGAGGGACAAGTGGCGAGGTGGATCGAGCGCCTTCAAGAGTACGATTTTGAATCTGCTCATCGTTCTGGAACGAGCCACAGGAATGCGGATGCACTGTCAAGAAGACCTTGTGAAGAAGGCTGCAAGCATTGTTCTCGACAAGAGGAGAAGCAGGCAGCGGTATTGAGGACTACAGTTGTCATCGACAGTTGGCAAGATGCAGAGGTGTCAAAGGAACAGGACGAGGACCCGGACTTAAAACAAATAAAGGAATGGAAAATATCGGGGCGAGGAAGACCGGCCTGGCAGGATGTTGCTCCAATGTCGAAGAATGTAAAAACGTACTGGGCCCAATGGAACTCCATTTTAGTGGACAACGGGCTACTGAAACGGGCATTGGAGAACGCGGAAGGAGATCAGCGCAGGCTACAGCTCATCGTTCCAAGGAATAAAGTGCCCGAAGTGCTTAGGGAACTACATGACGGTGTAACTGGCGGCCATCTTGGAGTTCACCGTACATTGGAAAAAGTTCGTGAACGCTTTTACTGGGCAAACCTTAAGGACGATGTGTTGGACTGGTGCAGACGTTGTGCGACTTGTGCGGCTTCTAACGGACCAACAAGAAGAAAGAAGGCCCCTATGAAGAAGTACAACGTGGGAGCACCGTTCGAGAGGATAGCGATTGACATCGCTGGCCCTTTCCCTGTGACAGACGAAGGCAACCGATATATTCTCGTGGCCATGGACTATTTTTCTAAGTGGGTGGAAGCGTATGCCCTTCCGAATCAAGAGGCAGTCACGGTTGCAGACGTACTTGTGAAGCAGCTCGTCAGCCGGTTTGGAGTACCCATGGAACTTCACGCTGACCAGGGAAGAAACTTTGAGTCTGCAGTCTTCTCCGGGATGTGCGAAGCACTGGGAATACGGAAAACCAGGACGACACCTCTTCACCCTCAATCGGATGGCATGGTGGAGCGCATGAACAGGACAATGGGTCGATATTTGTCTAAAGTGGTCTCCGAGCATCAGCGAGACTGGGACCAGTATCTTCACTTGTTCTTGTTAGCCTACCGGAGTTCAGTCCATGAAGCAACGGGGCAGACCCCCGCAAATGTGGTCTTCGGCCGAGAACTTCGTTTGCCTTGTGATCTGAAATTCGGGTTCAAGCCAGACGAGGAAGTTAACGGAGAGGAATACGTCACGAATCTACGGAAGCGGATGGATAATATCCACGAAAAGGTTCGTGCAAACATCCAGGGAGCCAGTGACGAGGCGTTACGACATCAGGGCAGAGAAAGGTGGATTCCAACCTGGAGATTTGGTCTGGCTACACGATCCTCGAAGAAGGCGAGGCTACTCACCTAAACTTCAGAACTCCTGGGATGGCCCGTTTGAGATCATCAATAGGATAAACGACGTCATCTATAGCATCAGAAAGCAGCCAAAAGGAAAACCCAGGGTAGTCCATTTTAATAGACTGGCCCCATACAAAGGAGACCATGGCCCGACAAAAGACCAGCAAGTCAGGTACCTCAACAACGTGGAGACCAGTAAGGTATCAGTTGCACAACCTAAGGTACAAGGTTCCCGTGGAGTAACTCAGACAGTATACAGAGATATCTTCTCGTTACCCGCGGACTATTCTCTGGCCCATTGTGTCGCCGAAGATCTGAGGACTTCCCGAGGGATTGCAACGGTCTTCAGGAAGAAGTTTGCTGGAACTGAGGAACTGGAACGCCAAGGACCAAGCGTCGGGAAAGCACTCCACCATACGCACGAAGGACGACACCTGTTCTACTTAGTCACCAAGTGTGCTACTGATCAGAAGCCCACATATGACGCACTGCGGCGAAGCCTCGACGACCTGCGGAGTAAGCTTCTGAGACTGCGTGTCACCAAGCTCGCGATCCCTAAGTTGGGCTGTGGATATGACGGCCTTGAGTGGAAGGTTGTCAGGAACATGCTTGAACAGATATTCGCCAACTCTGGAGTCGCCATATTGGTGTGCACGTTCAACCCCTGGAAAGGAAATGCGTCTCCATCGAGGGAAGCTCATGACCGCCCGATTTCTCTGGACTATGCTCTGGGGCAGAGCACTTTTAAGGAGGGGGCAGTGTTACGGTCAGAGTGGGAAGTAGGACCGGCTTCTGATCTGCCTAGAGCGGATTAGGCAAACAATGGGATTAAGCGGAAGGGATTATAGAATGGCGTAGAACCTTCTAGATCGGTCTAGGTGGTCCTCGTCCGTGTTCCGAGTAATGCCCCACCACGACCTACCTTGCCTATATAAAAAGGACAGCGTTTTCGGCCGCGGCAGTAGTAATAAGACGAGTCAGTAATAAGCAGTGAAGTAATAAGCCAGTGAGTAGCAGTCGTTAACTAGTGATAGTGCGTGAGTTACAGTGAGTTAGTATCAGTCTGTAATAAGTGCTTAGTGAGCAACAGTGACAATTAGTGGCCGTGTAATAAGTGTAATAAACTGTGTGGCAGTTTGTCATATTTGAAGAGTCTTACGGTCGGTGGACTTTAGTTAGCGAACTGTAAGTGTTAATTTGTAATTGTAAACTATAGTGTAATATTATTGTATTAGTACAAATTTATATAAATAGTTTAGTTACTTAGTATAAACAATATCTCATATTATTTGTATATTATCTTAGAAATTAGATAACATTTAGTAGAATATTATTATTGTAAATTGATATTAGTTTAATAATTTAACTGTTTTAAATAATCACATTGTATTCTTTCTAATTTGTTAATAAATATTAGATTCTTGAATTAAGTAATAGTTTAGTCCATTTTACACCCAGTAGCCCGTAACAATATGTTCTTACCTAAAACAGAGTTCACTTTGACTGGCGATGGACTCGGACCCTTTTCGAAAACTGAAGGTTGAAGCCACCAATTAGGCCAGTAAAATAAAGATTTAATGAAAATTTCAGTGCTGAGAAAAGTTCAAAAGGGATCATTTAGATCACATAAGACATATGTATACTAAATTTGAGTGTAAATGACGCTGTTTATATTAATCCTTTTTTTATTATCATAAAGCTAAATTGATATTTAAGTGTGCATTAATTTTATATATAGAAGATATAATATCCTTTGCATGTGTTATTTTATATCCAATAGATTGAAAAATACAGTTGTATTGGAAATTATTATTGCAAAGCTTACTTTTTATCAATGTAGAAATATACAATAATTTGCATCTTTTCTCACGAAAAGATGGAAAAATACAATGGAAATGATAAATGTTCATATGACCGAGGCAGAGTGGATTTTCCAGATAACTCTTGAATATCAATTTGTAAGCCAATTTTGGGATATTTTGCAAGAAAGGTATTCCTTACAACTCAAAATCCTGATTAAATTTAGTGATTATTTTTTTTTACCATTTAATTTTAATTTTTTTTTTTTTCCTGAGCTGAGCCTAAAAATGGTATTTTCATTGCACTCTGAATAGAATTGGTTTTATATCTCTACAAATTATAGAAACCAATTTATTGCTGTTAGTTGAGCATTCTGAGGATGTTTAGCAGAGCAGTTTTAGAGACTTTCTGGGAAATTCGTGTTGTATGAATAACTTCTTAAAAACATATGTAGAATTCAGTTTGCCTCTAATTTTTTCATGATGGAATTTAGTTTAGGCTCGCTCAACGGGGTTGCTAAATGTACCTGGGAATTTTATGGTAGTGTTAGTCTTATATCTTTCAACTCAAGTCCACCCACGATATCCTCAACCTGCAGAGTTCCAAGCATTACTGTTACTGTTCTCAACATCTGATTTCGTATACACGTTTCCATTCCATGATCGAGTACATATCATCTCAGGAGTAGGACTTTGATATCTATATCACGGTATATATCGCACAATGCCTTAATTTTCATGGTTGTTCTTCTCGCTTTTTTTATATTTATTTCTGTTAAATTATCGTTATTATAATTTACAAAGGTAGTTCAAGGAAATATTTATTTGCTGGCTGTGATGAAAATGGAGGAAGAATGAATTACCCTTAGAAAGGTTTTTATTAGCTTAAAACAACAACTGTAGAAGAATAGAGAGTTTACAAACATATAACTGGTTATCTGCCAGGTTAGACAATAGTAGGGAAAGTTTCCCACACATGAGTGGGATTAAAAATCACCACATTCACCCTGAGTTTTTCTTAAAACATTTGGCATAATTTAAGTACAATATATGAGATACATAGAAAGATTTAAGAAAACATTTGGCAAAATTTCAGAACAATATTTGAGGTAAAAAAGAAAGATTTAAACTTCATTCAAGATTTGTAACACCAGGATTGGTTTTCAGTTAGTAACATAGTCTTTGAGGTAAGATGGAGCCTTGGTCACCCGTTGAGGTCTTGAGGGGCACACTGGGATTCCAATTTCATTAGAGAGAGAGCCATGAACAGATGGAGTGGCAGAGGGTTCTTCCGGATGTACCATGTTAGAGGGCTCTAATATTGGAGCGGGTTCATCACCATCAGGACAAGGTTTCTCCAACATCTCATGAGTTCCTTTAGGTGCTAATTGTCTCAGGGACACGGTTGATTCTGATCCATCCTTCTTGCGAATTAGGGCGTACTGTGGGTTAGCTTCAAGTAATTCTACTTCCTCGACAGGGTCTTCATATTTGCTGATTCGCACGTTCCTTTTGGCAAGCACAGGACCAGGGGTTAACCAAGACGGCAAGGAGACTCCATTGGCTGTACGGCGAGGATGAGTGAAAAATCGTTCATGAGGAGTGGAGTTAGTTGCTGTGCAAAGTAGAGATCGAATAGCGTGGAGGGATTCCTGTAGGACCATTTCCCAGTTCTCTGTCCGCAGTCCTAGAGTCTTCAAAGAGAGACAAATGGTTTTCCACAGAGTTCCATTGAAGCGTTCAATTTGCCCGTTTCCTGCCGGATTGTATGGGGTTGTTCTGCTGGTAGCTACACCATTTGAATGGAGGAAATCCTTGAATTCCCTAGACATAAAGGAAGGTCCCCGGTCTGAGTGGACATAGGCTGGCATTCCAAACAAACAGAAGAGATTTTTGAGACACTCAACCACAGTGGCAGCAGAAACATCACGGCAGGCGTATGCGAAAGGGAAGCGGGAGTACTCGTCAATGATGGTAAGGAAGTAGAAGTTCTGTGCCCTGGAAGGGAGAGGGCCCTTAAAATCTATGTTGATGCGTTCAAATGGAGAGGTGGCCTTAACTAAGGTTCCAGATGTTTTCAAGTACCTAGGTTTTACTTCAGCACAGATGGTACAGCTTGAAGTCATCTTCTTGACATCTTCAAGTGAATAGGGGATGTTCTTACATTTGAGCCAATGATACATGCGTGTAACACCAGGGTGGCACAAAGATTGGTGAAGCTGGAACAAGTCAGTAGAAGTGGACGCATTACAGACACGGGAGAGTGTGTCTGCCTTGGTGTTGTCCTCACCGGGACGGTAAGATATGTCATAAACGAACGGAGCTAGCTCTATTCGCCATCTAGTGATCTTCTCATTTTTTACCTTACTCCCATGTTTTCGGTCAAAAATGAAAGACAGAGCTTCTTGATCAGTTATGAGGTGAAAATGCTTGCCAAGGAGGAATGATCTCCAATGTTTCAAAGATTCAAAAATTGCCGCAGCCTCCTTTTCGATTGGTGAATGTGCACTGATTTCAGATCTGCTTAGTGATCGTGAGAAAAATGCAACCTAATCTTGACTAAGAGTAGCTGCCAGTGCAAACTTAGAGGCATCGGTTTCTACTACAAGTGGGCGAGATTCATCGATGGTTGTGACGACTGAGTTGGCAATATCCTTTTTTAGATTTTCGAAAGCAGAAGCAGCAGATGGATTCAGCGGAAATGATGTGGCATCAATCAAGACACGAATTTTATCTGAAAATTTATGTATCCACTTCGAGTAATGGGCAAAGAAACCAAGAGCCCGCTTCAGTGATTCAGAGTTATGTGGCAGTGGCATATTAAGCAACGGGGCAAGCCTTGCTGGGTCTGGCTTGATTGATTGGAATGAAACAAGATGTCCCAGAAGTTTTACGTTTGTGAGGTCAAATTTACTTTTCTCTTTGTTGATTTCAATGCCGAGCTTATCGAGTGTCAATATAAGCTTGTTTAGATTTAGGTCATGGTCGGATTTATCCATCCCACACACAGTGATGTCATCGAGGTATGAATACACCCCAGTGAGGTTTTCGGCAGTTATTATTTGGTCTATTGTGCGTTGGAAGCAGGCTACTCCATTAGTCACGCCGAAAGGTATGCGTGTAAACTGATACAGCTTACCCATTGCTTCAAAACCAGTATATTTCTTCTCATCTTCACATATTGGGATCTGATGATATGCTTGCCGTAAGTCCACAACACTGAAATGTTTGTAATTAGCAACGTTTCTGACAAGTTGGTCAACATTTGGTAAGGGGTAGGCATCAAGTAGAGTATACCTATTTATCGTTTGAGAATAGTCCACCACCAGTCTCTGTTTTTCGTTGTTATTTACAACCAATACCTGAGCTCTCCATGGTGAATTGCTGGGCTCAATTACTTCTTCGGAAAGCAACCGGGTGATTTCTGTCTTAATAAACTGATTGTCTTCATTACAGTATTTGCGGGACCTCATGGCAATTGGATGACACTTAGGGGAGAGATGATCAAAGAGACGTACAGGGTCAATCTTAGCTACAGTATGCGAACAGATTGTGAGAGGTGCCTTGTCACCGCCAAATTTTAGCAGAATATTTGAGTGTGCTTTGAGTATGTCATGTCCAATGAGAATATCGGAACAGAGTTCTTTCAGAACAGTCAACTTACATTTAGTGTAAGTGTGTTCCGCTATTTCTAGCTTTACAAGAATAAATCCTTCAACTTTGGTCCATAACGACGTAGATGCCATTGATACTCGTCCCTCCTGAGGCATAACTTGAATGTTGTGTTCAGAGACAAAGTCAAGGCTGACAAAGCTACCAGAACTCCCAGTGTCCACGAGGCAGTTACAGAGGATTCCATTTACAAGAGCAGAGGTAACAGCATGGCTTAACTGAGGCAGAAACCCATTATTCAGTGATGCTAAAATAGCTGCAGATACAGGTTTGGTTTTCTGAGTATTTTTCTTAGCTTTCCGACATACACGGGCATAGTGGCCCTTGATTTTGCAATTGGCACACTCTGATTCAAGAGCAGGACAAGCCGAGCGCGGATGGCGACTAAATCAACAAAAGAAACAATGGCTGCCCCTCTTCTGACTTGTTGCAGCACAAAGATCGTGATCGTTCGGATCATATGATCTGGGGTTAACGGATCGTGCACTAGGGTGGGAGGTACCAGGAATTGAAAATGATGAATTCGAATCACTGCCAATTCCCGCGCAAGAGAAATCATTTGCACCGTTTAAGTATCCTTCAACTTGTTTATGGGCCAGCTCGAGAGCTTGGGCTCGTTGGATGACGTCATCGAGGCTCAATGTTTTAGACTCTTCAAGTATTCGTTGGCGGATTTGAGAAGACAGTAGTCCGTTAATAAGAGAATCGCGAATGTACTGACTTCTATTATCTTCAGCAGAAACAGCCTTGAAATTGCAATCCGTTGCTAACAGCCTTAGAGCCTGAACATATTGGTCAACACTTTCGTTTTGCTGTTGTTTACGTATAGCCAAAATGTGACGTGCAAATATTTCCCCCTTTTCCTTAACATAGATTTTAGTCAGGGTTTCAACTGCTTCAACATATGTTGTGGTCTCTGAAATCAGATCATAAACACTGAATGAAAGAAAATTTTGGAGTACCTTCAATTTGTCAACGTCTTCCAATGGTTCAGTAGATAATGAGATGAAATTTTCGAATGTTTTAAGCCAATGTGAGAACTCCTTTCCACTAGATGGTGAATCTGGACTTGCGCAGAATTTGTCGGGCTTTAAATACTTGTCCATCGTGGATTACAAGATTTTTCGTCAATGGTTAAAAACAATTCACATCCACGAAATAAATATAACAACGGCACTCCCGTGATTGAATCTCCGAACCGAAATTTAAAATTTTAAATGACATGACGAACGAAAGAAGTTTAAGCTAATAAAATTGTGATGAAAATGGAGGAAGAATGAATTACCCTTAGAAAGGTTTTTATTAGCTTAAAACAACAACTGTAGAAGAATAGAGAGTTTACAAACATATAACTGGTTATCTGCCAGGTTAGACAATAGTAGGGAAAGTTTCCCACACATGAGTGGGATTAAAAATCACCACACTGGCTCTTTCAAAAATTTGAATCTGAAGATACTAATTGTGAATCTTCCATGTTGATATTGATATCAGCATTCATTTACATAGTTTTCTATACATTCGAACTACGTCCATGCTCCTCGCTAATTTCTACGGTCTTGTTTAGTACACTTTGCAATTTCTCTAGAGTTTCTGCCACTATACCTTGAATTTTTTATTGTTCTGAATTTTATTTTGATTCCCATATCCTGAAGCTTGCAAGGTTCTTGCAATTACCTCATGAGTAAATATTAAACTAATAAAGAATGCAGCTCTACTTGATGCCTATTCCCGATTAAAATAGATTTAGAAGCTTCGATCTAATCGTGTGGTAGCTTTGTGATAATCAAATAAGCTTGATATTATTCTCAGGTCTCTATAGTACAGACCCTTCACAGTCAATAAGAATATATGGTTCGTCGATCATTTAGTTTTAGTTTATAAGCCAGATAAATCTAAAGACGCTAATATAAGACCTAGTTAGACTTACGGAATAGAGCTTTGGGGCTCCATTAAGCCATCGAATTCCTCTCGTATACAATCCTTCGTAAAATCCTCAATGATCCTTACTTTGTTGCTAATAAAATCATCCATTATGAATTTAATGTTTCTTGCTAATTTGGCCAGAACCAATGACAACTATTAAACATGTTGCTATAAAGATCAGTTTTAAGCATATAACGCTCATATACGTGATGATCCGTAAGACCTATTTGAACTTAAGGAGTAGAATTTTGGGCCTCCTCTAAGCCATCGAATTCCTCTCGAATCCAATCATTGCACTTCAAAATCCAAAATGCTCAATACTTTGTTACGAATAAAATCATCCTTAATGACCTTAATGTCCCATTTGTAGATGATTTGGCCCGAACCCGATATAAATCCTTTTATGACAAACTTTATTTCCTCCCAAATCCACTAGTTTCAAACCTAGCTACCTCTTCAATCCCCGATAATCTTTCGAGGTTTCTGAAATGAAGATGGCCTCGCTACCTTATAAGTTGAATTTGTTATTTGAGTATTACCACTGAGTAGTTTCTTTACTTGCCTTGATTTCATTCTATTATGTACCATCCATTCTATTTATAAGTAGTATTATAATACAATTATATGCTAATTTAGAGTGGGTAGTAAACAGGATGACAGGGTGACTTGTGTTTTTAAAAGTCATTACGCTTGAACTTTGATCTAGTCGTTTTAAAATAAAATTTATTAAAAATAGTTCTAATTCTAAATCGGAATGCTTAATTGATATAAAAATGAATATTGCAAAATATACCATTTTATTTTATATTTAGGAACAAGCTTTCTTGAATATATCAAGCTATTCGAGAGCACAAAAATATTTCATATCAGCTGCTATCTGTTGCGTCAAGGACTTGCAGTGGAGGTCAGGCAGGTTTTTTTTCTCTCCACTCTCTTTGAGAAATCATTCTTATCACACTTTCTTCTTTGAGATATTGGACAAAGTTCAGTATTGGCCCCCTTCACGGCTATATTACAGCACAGATAAGAACGAAGTGATATCAGTTGTTTTCACTCCTTGCCAGGCCTACATTCAATCAGGATGAGTACTTTGAGACAAGTTAGTCCGATGATTTTTTATTTTATTAAAACCACTTATTTTAGCCATTTATTATAATTATGCTATAATATAATATTTAATAATAAAAAAAAAAATCAAATTGAGAAAAGTGAAAGTTTGTTGTAATTAGTAGTCTGTATAAAGCTGAATCATCTTTTATAATTTTAGGATTTTATTAAAATTTAAATGATCCTTCATTTTAATCTTTCAGGAGAAAATTACCGTTATGTTAAATAAATAACTATTGCAAGAAAATAATAATAAAGAAGTATTATTTTTTTCCTTTTATATATTTTATAAATCTTTTAATTGGTCTAACCTAGTTTACTAAGAGCACTAAATGTTTAACTCACTTTTAAGATAAGAGCTAATGGAGGATGGAAGTTGTTGGGGGGTGCAGTCAAAATATACACACATATAAGTGGAAACTTATTTTTTATTTGTGCCTATGTTTTATGTAGTTATGAAGTTACATTTTTCACTGAGCAGCCACTCCTATTGGCCCTGAAGATGACCTACAAAGTAGGTCGAAAAGTAGGCACAAATAAAAAATAAGTTTCCAATTATTTGTGTGTATATATTAACTGCACCCCTCCAACAATTTCCATCCTCCATTAGTTCTTCCAGTCAACTATTTCCTCTTTAAGATAAGAGCTAATTTGATGTTTTTGTCCATTGCGGAATAGGGATATTATCTTCTGAAAGCTTAACTAAAAGGATTTTTTTAATATTACCAGAAAAAACTTTTAAACTTTGTATGAATAAATATCATTATTAATAACTTAAATAATGAAAGATTACCGTTGTTAGGACAAATATTATGAGTGAAGAGATGCACTGAAATATGATTTGGACTATATGCTGCTTCCTGCCTTTTCATAATTAAACAAATATTTACGGTCAAAGGGCATTAATTGATATCGTAATCTTCTTCAGAAGGTTATTTACTATATAAACTGATAAATCAACAAAACTTATCATGAATCACTTTTTCTAATCATTATTTGTTTTATTTTTTTATTACAAATAACAGCTTAAAGATTGGAGATGTTAATATTAAAACAATTATCTTCAATGGATTTGTGTTTGAAATATAAATTATATCTGTTTTTTCTTGACATAATTATCCAGCATGATTAATTTAAGCAAGAAAAATAAAATAGTGAAGTATTTGTATTCAAAGTGGGTATTAGAGAGGAGGCTTATCGCCACCATTGTTTCTTTATGATTTTCTCAAGAAAATTGTGATTTATATTTTTTCTACTGATAATATTAATATTTTACATATTTGAAGTATAAACATATAGCAGTAGTATGGTATCAAATAAATGCTTGTTAAATTGTACTACTTGTTTGTAATCTAATTCTACTTGTTTGTAATTCTTTTAGGCTATTAACTCTAATTTGAAGCCCAGTTTCAAGACATTTGTTAGGACATTTGCCTCTGAAGGGAAACATCCTAATGGTTTCAACTTTGGTAAGTATGATATAATTGTGCATATTTGTATTTCTTACAAAATGATTTTTCTTTTAATATTTCTTATTTTCGTATTGCATTTTTTTAAAGAATTAAATGAGACTCAAAGAGAATTTCAAGATTTAGCTAGGAAATTCGCTCGTGAAGAAATTTTACCCAAGGCTGCTGAATATGACCGAACGGGAGCGTTTCCATGGGATATTGTTAAGAAGGCGCATGCAGTTGGTGTTATAAATACTCACATACCTCCAGCTTATGGTACTTTTGATTTTCAATTATTCTTGTTAATAAATAGTATAATTAGCCAGTTGTAAACATTGATAATAGATTCATATGTATGTTTATATAAAATTAAATTTTATAAATTGATAACCTTAATAGTTATGATACTACAGATGCTTAATTTGATGACATTTTGTAGAAAGTTACCAACCCTCAAATTATGCAAAAATGGGTTGTAGGTGGTTTTGAATGGGATTAGTGCTTCCTATTTCAACACAAAAGTACTATCTCTTCAGTAGTTAAGGTATCTTCAGTGGAAAATTGAAGTCAAAATAAGCATTGAAAATAGAATGAAATGTTTCTATTTCATGAAAAAAAACTTAACTACTTTAGATAATTGTAACAAATTACAATGTATTCATATTGTAAAATAAAATGAAGTTTCCAACAAAAAAAAAAAAAAAAAAACTAATTTAAAAGCCTCCTAATTTTCCATTCAACTTTGATTTGAGTTTACTCAAAATATGAACAATTGGTTCCTTTCTTCTCAATGCGCTCAATTACGTCTTTCTTGTTTAAGAACAGTTTTTAAATGGATTGTTAAGTATTGATCCAATTTTATGACATATATTAATATAATTTTTCTTATGTGATTATTATGAAAGATTTGTTTGTTACTAGGTGGCTTGGGGATGGGAGTGTTTGATGGCTGTCTCGTTGCTGAAGAATTAGCATGGGCCTGCACAGGTGTTGCTACAGCTTTGGAAGCAACTGGACTAGGGGTGAAATATTTTTCTTTTCAATATTTTTTTTTTAATAGATCTCACAAAATTCAAAAGCAATTAATCATATAGAGTTGAAATGTAATATTTGGAATTTATTTAACTTCTAGTTGTCACCTCCTAATTGGGCCACTAAATTATTACAAGAAGTCGTACATACTTGATATTCATACGTTACTGGCTAGTATTAAAAATTATCTCTTCCCTGACTTTTTAAACAGTTAAAACCTTCAACAGTAGGTTTTAAAAGAAATCTGATATTTCTCATGTACAACTTATTTTATTTCTATACTCTCGGAGATTAAAAAAATATAAAACATTAAAAATACAAAACATGGTATATACTCAAAAATGTTTATAATAATTTATTTTATTTTTTATTAATTATTATAATTTTTTCGAGTCCCGGCCCTGGACATATCTTTTCTTTTAAAGTAAAATATTTAAAAATGTTTATAGTTTTTTAAATGTATTTTTACATGTAACTAAAAAACCATTGGCAGGAAATAACTCCCGAGCAAACAGCAAACAATCTTACTTAACATTAGAATCATTAGTCCCAAATCCAATCTAGGGTTGATAGGCTCAATTTTACAGAAATTGTATGCATTATATATTCCACATGAGTTCTATTCTCTACTGTATTCTTCCTGATGTTATCGATCTTGTCTATGATAAATCTAAACTTCATTAGTTAATAATCCAGGATTTGTTGTTTCACGCGGACAAATTCGTAGTTGCATTAAAATATAATGCAAGGTACTCAAAATTCTAGAGTTTGGTTAAAATCGATTAACTGAAAATGGTACTTTGCTTGAAACTCTAGAAAACATTTTTTAATGATACATTTAAACATAGTTAAATTGATTTAAATTTGGTGTGCTAAACTTTAATGCTAATATATATATTTATATATATATTAATGCTAATATATATGTATATTAATGCTAATATATATGTATATTAATGCTAATATGTATGTATATTAATGCTAATATGTATGTATATTAATGCTAATATGTATGTATATTAATGCTAATATGTATGTATATTAATGCTAATATATATATATTAACATAATAATAACAGGCCTTATTCTAGGCATTATATATATTTATTCATACATGACGCAACTATCGTCTAATGAACGAATCATTTATCTAAGAAGAATATAGAGTCATTCCTTAATTAATATAATAAACCTGGAAACAAAGGCGGGAGGATATAATTGTTCCTGGAGAATCAGGATGAACTCTGACATCATTGGAGAGTTCAGGTAAATGCCACCAGAGGTCGGCATTCTCACCTATCCCTTCCACATAAAAAACAAGGCACTAGATCTCAGACCTTCGAACAAGAATGACCATCTCTCATCTGAAGCCTTCATACAGGAACATACAGCTTTCTACCCACAGAGCAATCTTCACAAAAACTTCACAGCGAAAGGATCACCTCTTCTATTAAATGCAAGTACTAGATTTCAACATTCTGCAGAATAACGTTGACAAATATAATAATTTTTTAGAGTTCATTAAAATTAAATTAAATAAATTTAAAAGCGCTATATAAATAGCGGTTAAGGTCCAAAGCGGAAAAGCAATCGCAAAACCCGTTAAAGGAATCGTGCGACGCCGGTAAAACCATAAAACAAAAACAGATTTCCGAGAGTTTTAATTCAACAAAACTAGGTACTGTCACCATTCAACCAGCTCCCCCTACTCAAGAAACAGTTTCTGACAACACCAAGTGTCATGCGACCAGAACCGAATTCCTGTCCAAAGAGGAGATTATGCAATTATAGGCGATGATGCAACAATTAGATAACGGTATAAGTAGTATTAGCGAAAACTTAAATAAATTTATCAAAAATCAAAATGACATAAATGAACGAAACGAAAAGTTTAATATTCACATGATTTCAGAATTAAAATCGGAAATCATGTGAATATTAATTAAATAAAAACGGATTTAATTCAGAATTAAAATCGGAAATCAGGGACATAAATAATAAATTAGATTGTCGATTACAAATTTTCGAAAAAAAAACATTCATGAAAGCATTTCAATTCAGTCAAAATTGACCGAAGAAATTGATAAGAAGGATCAAGAATTGAACAAACTCCAAACATCGGTCGCGAATTTAGAAGGGAAATTAGATAACGAAGTAAAAGAAATAATTATTAGTCCGGCAGAATTAAGAAGAAATACGTCTGAAAAGATAAGACGAAAAGCTGAAACAGATAAACAACAATTTGATTGCCAGATAATCCCCATCAAAGGAAGGGACAATGTATTGACGGATTTTCTCAGTAGAGACCCAGAAGAGAACATCATCATACTACAGCATAATGAATACCAAGTAAATATAATTGAGCGGAATCCAGAAACAATTGCGGATGAAATGATAAATACATTTCAAAATCATTATAAAACGGATACACAGTTGCAACTATTTATTAATAAATTTGAACAAGAAGAAAATAATTTCGAAAAGACAAAATTTATAAACAATGTTTATTTTATTAAATTGGAAGAACAGGAAGACTTCAAAATTTACGTTCCCCAGCAACAAGCAACGACATACGCTTTAATAAACCCAGACGATAACTCGTGAAGAGGACGATTCCATATATCATCGTCGAAAAGATACCGTGTCCCCCATCGGGGGAGAATAACACAATGCGCAGGGCAAGTATAGTTGAATACTTGATGCAATTAACGACTGCAGGTACCTTAGTTAATTCAGTCAACAATAGATTACAACCTGGAACGGAAAAGGACAAACACATTGATTAAACGAAACGTAAAGTAAATAAAGCGGAAAAATAAAAATAATTGAAACGTATGTAAGCAAATACTACTTTATATTTTATAAGAAAAAAAAAAGAAGGAAATGAATGTTGGGAACGTTTATTTTATTTAAGTTGAAAGGAGTTCGTGGAAAAAAAGGAGATTTTGGAAAAGGAGAAATAGTAAATAAAAGAAGTAAGTAGAAGATTTATTTTTTTAAAGTTAAAAAGAATTCGTGGAAAAAGATATTTTAAAGAAGAAGAAATAGTAAGTAGATGAATTAAATAGAAGAATGGGGGAATAATAATTAAATGATTAGGTCATTGAGAAAAAGCCAAGGAGCTAATATATTTTGTGCATAGTGAGTAATGAAGGACATAGAATCCTTTGGTTAGGTATCGGACTCCAAGAAGTAAGAGAGGAGTTTTATACCAGTTTTTTCTTAACGCGTATTCCCAACAATTCAGTCGAATATCTCTTGAAAATAAAATATTTTGCTTTCATATAACCCAATTACGTTTCAACTACTTACTACTAATTATGTCTGGCAAATGATATTAACATGAAATTAATAAAATGACATTTTACTTTAATAAGCATAACACACAAAATAAAACATTAAGTGAAATTTTAAATAAATAAAAAAAAATAATATAATTTCTTTGTAATATTATACGACTTATTTACGACTTGTTTATTGTTAGTGTGTAACTATGATAGTACGTAATATTGTTAAGTAAGATATATTTATATATTTAAAAAAAAAAATTTTTTGAATTTTTTTTTTTAAAAACAAGTAAGGACGATTGATACATGACACAACTATCGTCTAATGAACGAATCATTTATCTAAGAAGAATATAGAGTCATTCCTTAATTAATATAATAAACCTGGAAACAAAGGCGGGAGGATATAATTGTTCCTGGAGAATCAGGATGAACTCTGACATCATTGGAGAGTTCAGGTAAATGCCACCAGAGGTCGGCATTCTCACCTATCCCTTCCACATAAAAAACAAGGCACTAGATCTCAGACCTTCGAACAAGAATGACCATCTCTCATCTGAAGTCTCCATACAGGAACATACATCTTTCTACCCACAGAGCAATCTTCATAAGAATTTCACAGCGAAAGGATCACCTCTTCTATTAAATGCAAGTACTAGATTTCAACATTCTGCAGAATAACGTTGACAAATATAATAATTTTTTAGAGCTCATTAAAATTAAATTAAATAAATTCAAAAGCGCTATATAAATATAATATGTTAGTTGGTTATATCTTGATTATAAGATTTTATAGTAAATATATTTAATATTTGATACTTGTGAATTTTCTAGATCAATTTCTTTTATTTGTTCATTATATTGTTTTTAAATTGAAACAATTTGTTTATATATTGGTTTCAATTGGGGTTAGTAATAAATCAATGTTAACATAATGTATTTCGCCTTATCTATTGATTTCCTGATGTTGATCCATATTTAAATTCAAATAAATAGTAAAAGGTTTATTAATAGTTAATAAAAGTAATTAATCCACTCAAGGTAAGATTTTCAATTTAACTTAAATAATTTATTCCAGTTCTTGTCAGTGAATATAGATAATTAAAATCTGCCCATTTAAACCCGTGAACACCCTAGACAAGCGAAACCAAGTTAGTGTTGATTAAAAAGTAATCAATATCAATTTATGTATATAAAGGCCTGTTATAAACCCCATTAAGTTCAATTTTTGAAATTTATAGGGGACCAAAAAAAAACTGAATTACGTGAATTTCTCACAAAACAGAATGTTTTTTTCAAGGCAACTAAAATATTAATAAATGGGTTGTATAAGCAAGTATGCTTTGAGAGATCTTATTGTCATGCCGCCTGAATTCTAGGGTTCTCAAAAATTTGACATTTTGTGTTAGTGTGTTTTAGCATAACGATGGCTTCGAACTCATTGAAATATCTCAAAAAAATACCTTTTTAATCCTTGTTTTTTTTTAACACTGCTTTTTTACTAATGCAGTGAGATTTCACTTTCGACTCCAAATGCACTTAGTGTGTCTATCTGTATGTTCAGAACTGTCGAACTAAGGACTTGCCAGGATTTAGCTGGGGAAATCTTTCGGCTTTTTTTACCCGTTTTTACGGGTTGTAGCCATAGATAGAGGTCATCTCAGAGAGAACTTTAATGCAAAAAAATGCATTAACGGGGCTTGCCATAAAAGGCCTCGTATAATTTACCAAATTGTTGAAATCACTTGTTACGTATTTGATTTTTTCTTTAAAAATTATAATAAGTGCTAATTTAATAATACTGGAAGAGGTACTCGCATGTTTTTGTTTTATCCAGGATCAGTTTTTGAGCAACCCATTCATAGTTTAATTGGAATACAAGAAATTCATGGGATGTCAACATTTTTAATAATAAACCTCATAGTCATTTTATTGTATTTAATGTATTACATGTTGTATTACTTGAAGTTAGTCATTATGTTTCAATTCTTTATATAAAAATTTAGTATTAATATTATTTTTTCTTTATTTCAGCAAACACCTGTACAGATTGCTGGTAATGATGCACAGAAGAAGAAATATTTGGGAAGGTTGATTGAAGAACCACTGTTAGCTGTAAGTTCTGTTATCCTTATTAGGAAAACTTCATGAGTTTGTACTGGTGTTTTGGTTGGAAAGAAAAGTTGATCATAACTTAATATAATATTAACAAGAAGCATTAGCTAAAAACAATTTTTTTTTTTTGTTAATTGTTTATAGAATTGTTAGAACCAACCTAAACGTAGTATACATTGTTGTACAGTCAATTCTTTGCTTAAATCTTCTTCTTAGGATAATATACTGTTGTAATATCATTTAGAGATCATATACCAATTTGACTTATTTCATATCACTAAACCAACAAGGAATGAGGATTTTTCATGTATCTCCTTTTGTATGTGTATTTCTCTAAAATTACTGAATAATTGGTAAATATTTAATGTATGTTTCCTAAATCCCACCCCTTCCGTAGGTAGGATTGGTTCAAATGTTTAGATTGCTTCCTTTTTAAAAAAAACAAACATTAATTACTTGAATTAAAAAAACAACAACTAGTATTTCAGTCTAGCTGTATAGGACACTGGTTGGTTGTTTAATGGTATTATTGAGACTTGAATAATTGTGTTTGTATTCATAGACATTTCTTTTTTAGGCCTATTGTGTAACAGAACCTGGTGCAGGTTCAGATGTCAATGGTGTCAAGACACGAGCTGAAAAGAAGGGAGATGAATGGATTTTAAATGGACAGAAAATGTGGATTACCAATGGAGGTGTTGCTAACTGGTAGGACAAGTTATTTTATTCCTAAGAGTGCTAAGTAACAAAGTAACAACTAATAAGTAACCCTTTGAACATTCCATTCTACAGTGCCTTTTAAGAACATCAAACTTTACAACTCATCACTTCTTATTCTATGAAGATTGCCGCTGAAAGTGTTGCAAATACCTTGAAAACTTGTATCAAAGACATATTATGTCCTGGCTGATATGTGAATTGTTGACCTTGACACATTTATAATATGCTCTTATGAAAATATAGCAATTATTGCTACTGTGAACCTAACAAGATAAACTTTACTTTGGATTTAAATACTAATTATATACTTGAATGATTATGGAAAGTAATTAACCTTATTTTCAGTGCAACATCATTGTTCATGTTCACGTAGGCTGCCAGGGTCATAATTATTCTTCTTATATTCAACTTCCGGGATGGGATGAACAGTGATGTTGGACTGAAAATAAGGTTAATTACTTTCCATAATCATTCAAGTATATAATTAGTATTTAAATCCAAATTATCTTGTTAGGTTCGTTAATTCAAAAATTAGAAATTAGATTTTTAATAAAATAGTCTCTAAAATGGGTTTTTCAGAGCAACACCCTAGGCCTTTTGAATTCTGCTTGTGAAGATTGACTTTTTTTTGTGACTGACCCATGTGATTTTTGTCTTCCCCATCGTGGCTATAATAGGTTGAAAATATGCTGGATAAACCTTTCTTCAGTACCCAAATTAATTCCCCATTACTGTTAGTATATTGTATGAAAATTCTTTCTTCTTCTTTCGCTTCCTCCTATAGCCTTTCAGCGTAGAGGAGCGTCCAGCCAGGACCCGAATCTATCCCGGTCTCTTGCTAGGTTTCTGGCCTGTCGGAGATCTTTTCCTCTTTTTCTGCTGAGGCGTTCGATGTACTCGAGATAAGACATGCTTGGGCGTCCTCGAGGTCTTTTTCCATCCAGCATTTAGTCCATCGTCTTCAGAGGGTATCAGTGATCATTCATCCTGACCACGTGGCCGAACCATTTCAGTTGTTGGATTTCCAGGAGCCCTTTTAGAGGGGCAATCTGACCAATCCTCTCGTTGCGAACACAGTCTCTTTTCGTCTTTCCCGCCACTCTTCGCAAGTACCTAATTTCCGACGCGGTAACTCTGCTTTCCTGTCTCTCCGTCAATACCCAACTTTCAGCCCCATACAGCAGTATCAGCAGGTACACTGACTTGAAGATGTGGAGTTTGACGTTCCTTCATACCTCCCGCTTTCCTACAACAGTATTACAAATCTGGTAGTAGACTGTGTTTGCCTTATTAATCCTATTGGATATTTCCGCGTCCAGCTTCCCAGTCCTGTCTATTACTGTGCTGAGATAAGTGAAGTCAGTCACCACTTCCATTTCCTCTTCATCGCAGTATATGTGAACTTCTTCCTGCCATCTACCCACTTGCAAGATCTTATTTTTGTTGGCATTGACTGTCATTCCTTTTTGTCGGAGTTCTTCACACCATTCGTTGCAGCTTTCCGACTGAGTCAGCAATCAGCACTACATCGTCCGCATAGAGAAGAAACTGGACTACAACCTAATACAGACTTCTTCGCCCCAGAAATACTCTCTCAGTTTTTCTCCTACAGATGGATGCCACCTCATCCATGAATAGGAGGAACGAAAAAGGGCTCAAACTGTCTCCTTGTTTGACCCCTCTTGCCTTTCCAAAATGACCAGACTCCAATCCATTGAGCTTAATGATTCCTTTAGGCTCCTGATAAGTAGATTTTATAGCTTCTACCAGATTCCTTGGTATGTTCTTGTTTCTGAGGGCAGCCCACATCTCCTCTCTTGGGACTGAGTCGAAAGCCGATTTACAATCCAGTAATGCTATGTACATATTCTTGTCACGGTCCCAGGATTTCTGGAGGATATTTCTTAGTGTTTGTCGTCCTGGTCTGAATCCCGCTTGCTCTTCTCCAATTTGGCCTTCCACTAGTGGTCTAAGCCGAGCTTCCAGGATCGAAGTATATAATTTGTAGACTACCGGTGATAGGCATATAGGTCGGTAGTTGATATATTCTGCCTGGCATCCTTTCTTGTGGATGGGGATTATTATGTTGTTCCTAGTTTGTTGGGATCCTTTTTCATCCCAGGCTTTTTGGAAGAGAGCTTGTAGAGTGCTTTCGAGTTCAGGGCCCCCATGTTTCACCATTTCGGCCACTGTTATCCCGTCCTGGTGCTTTCCCTGTTTTCATTTTCGTTATTGCTCTTTCGATCTTTTCCTCTTTGATCATCTCGTCATACTCCTCCTCATTCCAAGGCCCACTGCGGCTCGTTGGATGGTGTTTTATCACACCGAATTGCTTCCTGTAATGGCGCTTCCAGACTTCAAGGACAGCTTTGTCTTCCGAGATCACCTTACCTTGTTCATACTTCATGTTTCTTACTCCTTTACACTTACACCCTCTCAAAGCTTTTATATTTTTCCAGAAGAGTTTTATGTGTTCCTGATGATCCTGATCTATCTTCTTCCCAAATTCCTCCTATGACTCCTGCTTCGCCTTTCTAACTGCCTCTTTAACCCTGTTTCGAGCCACTACATAGAGCTGCCATTTCTCTGGTGCTTTTTCTTGGCAGTATTCCTTCCACGCCTTTTTCTTCTCCTTCACCTGTATCCTTAGATCCTCATTTCACCAAGAAGTACGTTTACTTCCTAAGCAGACCCTCTTCACTCCGCAGACTACAGTAGCTGCTTGTAGAATGCTGCTTTTAATGGCGTTCCACATATTGTCCAGGCTTGCATTCGCGTCTACTTCCTGGAGGCGGTTCCTCAGCTCTGCTTTGTACTCTAAGATCTTCTGAGGGTCCTGTAGCTTCTTGACTTCTATCCTCTCGTAGGCTTTCTTCTTTTGCTTCCTTTCTTTTAGGACCCTCGTATCAGCAACTAAGATCATGTGGTCGCATCCTATTTCTGCACCTCTAATCACCTTTACATCTGTAAAATACCTTCTGTTATATCTCGGCTATATAAGAAATAGTCTATGACACTGTTCGCATTTCTCTCTTTGGCCGAGAAGGTAATTTTATGGACTAGCTTGTGTTTGGAAAGGAGTTTCCCAACAGCAAATCATTTTCGATGCAGAAATCTATGAGTCGTTGACCGTTTTCATTTTTTAAGACTTTTTCAATAAGGTTAGATACTATGAATTGTGACTAAACTAGTACTATTTCATTTATTAATTTTTGTTGGTAAATTGTGATGTTAATGGTGAAATAAGTGGTCGGGATGCAGTCAACATATTTTTTATTTATAGTACAAGGTAATGTTTCTACTCAAACTTGTGATACTTCATCAGTGTATTTGTTGCTTCATAGAGACATCAGAACTCACCATCATCAACATTTATTTCATCATTAACTCTTTCAGTTACAGATATTATTTATTTGTAATTTTTACAATTTCTGACTTTCAATGTTTTAATGCTTAATAACTTTAGGTATTTCGTCCTGGCAAGGACAAATCCTGACCCAAAAGCACCTGCATCAAAAGCTTTCACAGGCTTTATTGTTGAGAGGGAATTTCCTGGAGTCACTCCTGGCAGAAAGGTAAATATGTTTTACAATCAATTCTTCAAAATTGCAGACAGTTATTGATCTTCATAATCACATGTATTCTTTTAAAAATTAGTAATCATTGAATCATTCTTTTGATATATTTTATGATATTGTATCTACAATATCAAAATTGGAATTATTAATTATTTATGTGAGCAAGTATTTCTTTTAATTCTATTTGAATTATCAAAAAGATTCATAGTTTTTCATAAATTGAATGTGTCTTAATTAGTTTTATTTATCAATCTTACTTTGTAAATTCAGTAAAATATAAATTTTTAGGTTATAACGAGTATAGTAATTGGGTATTTAATGTCATATTTATTTTTAGGAGATGAATATGGGCCAAAGGGCATCTGATACTCGTGGAATCACTTTTGAAGACGTTAGAGTACCAAAAGAAAATGTTCTAATTGGGGAGGGTGCTGGATTTAAAATTGCCATGGAAACATTTGACAAGACCCGACCACCAGTGAGTTTATATTTCTTTACTAAATTAAAGTATCGTATTTTTATTTTAATATGTATTCTTAATCTATATGATATTCTGGTTGTGAATCGTTAGTTGCCTAATGTGAGTTACTTTATTTTGTAAAGGATTACTTTATGTCAATTAAATTTGTATTGCCTCCCTTAAAAAATTTAATTTCTTGACAGACTTTTTTGAAAAATTTGTGTATAGGTTCTATTGAAGCTTATGATTTGAATTACGTCATGTACGGTTCCTTAGTTGTTATTCAGTTGTAGAATTTTTATTCTAATTTAAAGTTTAAAGTCCTGTTATATATAGTCTCTTCTGCTGTAATATTATTACTCTATAAACTTGTGGACTAGTCATCTTTTTTAGGTGAATGCTCTTTAAGAAATCTCTGAATTTTATTAGGTAAATTAATTTTCTTATTTCTTTTGTTCGAGGATTTGTTAATTATGAAATATTTTGTTTTATAGATTTGGTCAAGTACGCTTATATCTTTTCAGAATCCTGCTTTTATTTTCTATTTTGAAAGTTGGCCAATCTAATTAAAAAATACCAATAATTTTCTAATATGCATTTTAAAACACTCGTTTTTTATGTGATCAGTTTAAAGTTCAAAGTACATTAAACAAAGAGTTTCTTATTTTTTGCTTTTAGTCAGTCTAATACAAATGATTTTTTTTTTTTGTAATTAGTGTTTATATTCAGAATTCATTTATATTAGACAAATGTTATTTATGTATTCCTTTGTATTATAGGTAGCTGCAGCTGCTACAGGTCTTGCACAAAGAGCATTGGATGAGGCAACAAAATATGCTTTAGAACGTAAAGCTTTTGGCGTACCAATCGTGGCCCATCAGGTGAGTTAATTATGCTATAAAACCAATGACAGTGCTTACATTTTTCATGGTTGAACAACATTTGTTATATAACCTACCCTGTTATTAACATCACTTCTAAAGTATTATTAATTTATTGATTAATAACTTTTGAGATTTTCATTTCCAAAATTTTAACGTTTATCAATTTAAGAAAATGTAATAAACTCTCTTAAATTGCCATGACCAATATTCTACTGATGAGAAATGGATTCCAAAAAAACTATATAGAGGGATTTCAAAAAAGCCCAAAAAACAAAATAACATGAAACAGAAGAAGACAGAGTAAGAACAAAGAAAGCGGTGATTCCCTATGTCAAGAGCACTATAGAAGAAAATAGCCAAAATCTTAAAGAAGTTTAAATAAGGACAAGTTACACCAATGACAAAAAAAATAAGTCAGGTTCTTCAATATATAAAAATTAATTTTTGATGAAACCAAGTATGATATACTAAGAATTACGTCAAAAAGCTCCAGTGGTTTTTTGAGATACTGCTATCTTTATGATCTAGTTACCGAATAGAGGGTCAGGATCTCTTTGCTCCAACACTTTGTAGTTTAATATTTGTACAAGGAATTGGTTTCCACATCTGAATTTTTATTGTAATAATAAAAATTAAATGTAAAATCTTTAATACAGAACTCAAGGAGAGAGATTTTTGTCTTGTCATTAAAAAAATGTAAGAGAAGATAAAGTATTCCTTCTTTGAAATGAGGTAACATACTGATTCTGTGTTTTTATTTTTGCTCGTTATGAGTACCATTCTGTTGAACTAACTTGAATTTTATCATTTTGTTTGAGTTGAAATATTGTGTTTGTAGATAATATTTATTTGAGTTGGATTTTTATAAAAATATTTTCTGTTTGTTTATTTATAATATTCAAAATTGAATTTAACAGGCTGTAGCTTTCCTCTTGGCGGATATGGCAATTGGTGTGAATACAGCAAGACTTTCTTGGCAAAGGTCAGCTTGGGAAGTTGATCAAGGAAGAAGGAACACTTATGAAGCATCTATTGCCAAAGCTTATGCTGCTGATATCGCTAACAAGTGTGCCACTGATGCTGTCCAGGTAAAAACTTTCGTAATTAGTTTATTCAAATTATTTAAATAAAGTTAATTTTGGGTACTTCATATTAACAATTTAGAGATAATAAGGCATTAGGTTGCTTAGAAAGTAAATAAACCTTCATATTTCTTCCCTCTTGAAACTCAGGACTTATCTTTATGAACAATAAGCCTCCCTCTCTCTTATATTATCCAGTTATTTGATAAGTCTATCTTTTATAATTCTATTTATTTATTCTTATCGCCTATATAAGCTCACCATCCTGAGCCACATTTAGACCGTAATTTGGCTAAAAAATTCAGTTAACAGTTTAGAATTTCAGAAATAGTTAGCTGTGCTTTTATCCAGTCAGGAGATTATGTTTGAAATATAACAATACAAATGTATCAAGTATATAAGTATAGATACTATGTATGGAACTATCTAGTTTATGCCTACACTTCCTTAATAATTTTCTTCTTTTTTTTTTTCTCATCGGAAAGGTTCAAATTGTTTTTATTCTTCTTTGCACTTACTTGCCTTAGATGACAAAGCCAGGGAATGATGTTTCTGAAACTATATAATAAAAACAAAGCAAGAATTTAGTTAAAAATGGAAAATTAATAAAAATAAAAGCCCTTTATGATTAAATAAACAAGAAAAATAGATTAATTAATAGATAAATATATATATTATAGCTCATTTGTAATTTTTGTTGAATAAATAGAGATGATAAAACACAATAATATTTGCTTTGTAATTTTGGTGGGTCCTAACTTCAACAAGGGATTCTTGTAGAAAACAAATAGAAAGTGTCTACTGAAGAAGTAGACTCAATTTTTAGTCACTCCCACATTTATTGACTACTAAGCCCTGATGAAGACCTCCAATGTGTTTTGAAACATCGATTTCCAATAAATAGTTTCTTACTATTTGAGAATTTAAATTAATCCCCCATCCAGACCATTTTCTCCTCCATATTTTAATTTACTCTAGAATTTCAGTATACATTTATTATATCATTTAATTAAATTTATGATTTAAAAAAAAATTATACAAGTATGATTAATTTTTTTTCCTATTTTAGAATGTTTTAATAAACCGACTGTGTTCACAAATGATATATTGGGTATGATTTTCCAGGTGTTTGGTGGAAATGGATTTAATTCTGAATATCCTGTTGAAAAATTGATGAGAGATGCAAAAATATACCAGATCTATGAAGGAACTGCTCAAATTCAACGCCTTATTATTTCTAGGGAGCTCATTGACCGAGCTAAGAAACAACTTATGTAAAATATAATGTGTGTTGAATATTTTAGAACTTTTATATTTCTATTTAATAGAATACAATTGAGTATAAAAGCTCAAGTTTTCATATAGACTGAATAGTATTTTCCAAAAAGCTATATATAAGATGTTATTTTTGATATTGAAAGTTTGAATATTTCATAAATAAATACTAAAAATTGTGAATTTTAATTGTCTCTCTGTTATATTTATTTACAGATTTTTAGTGTTATACCGTTGTATTGTTTGTTACAACTGTTAAGTTAAATTTAATTTATTTTTTTGTTTTATTTTATTTAAAACCCTTGATTATGTTACCCACGAGTTTCAAAATACTTATTTAGAAAACCTGGTAAATGTTCTTAAGTAATTAACTTTCTAATTTTTGTGACTTAACCAACAATTTACATCATGCTATTTTCACATGAATTTAGTTTTAATTCTGCACAGATAATATGACTATAACAATGAAATTCTGTTGACCCAATCATACTCTGGTACTAAAATCCATGAGGATCTTAAATGGAAGAAAAATAGTAATAATTAGACAGTAATTGTTCTGAGCAATATACAACTGTTAGGGTAGAAAAATTATACACTAGAATTTAATGGATTTCAGAACTTGAAGACCCTTTATTATTAAGTAGAGTTATTTATTAATTTATTCAAAAAAGCCTAGTCACTATTTGTAAGAAGGTGATAATTAAGTCAAAATAATCTGATTTGTGAACCTCTTTTTATACTGGATAAATTAATTTTCACCTTTTTTATATATATGCATGGCATATTAGCCGGATAATTTATTTATTTTATTCTGAAATATTCAGTTCAATAAAGGCATCAAAAAAATTAATTTGTTGGTTTATCGTCTAAAATTTTGACATAGGTGAAATAAGTATAAATGCTCTATACTCAGTGAACTATCAACGTTTTAGAGAAAGAATAGACCTAGCTAGTTTTTTGTATTAATTTTTATATAGAAGCTCTGTTAGAATGCAACACTTCTGGCTACTGGGAGCAGTTGTGTTTACTAGTTCATTTATACAGCTATGAATTTGACATAGCATTGTCTCTATAAAAAGATGATGAATGAGATTAGAACTTAAAACCACATTTCAAAAGAATTTGAGACATTGGGTATCTGCCAGGGCTGTAGCCTAAGTCTGTTGCTCTTTATCATGGTTTTGGACTTAGCACTAAGAAGGGCAAAGCTGAGGATGAGAAAATTCCAGCTAGGGTACAGATACCTTCACTCTGTCAAATTTTCCTTGTTGGGCTTCACTGACAACCTTGTCTTACTAGCTGCCAATGACCGAGACCTCTAACACAACATAAATGTACTCCAGGAAGAATTATTTATAATAAATATGATAATTAACCCGGGGAAGACTAAATGCATGCTTATAGTGAAGAAAACCAGAAGAATAGAATAGAATAGAAAAGTAATTTTATTAAGAATAACAATATTGTACATAAATTAATAGAAATATAACTGGCCAGACGGCTAGTTACGTAACGGACATTATTGGAATACTGCAATTAAATATGAATAATGAGAGTACTGAGGATTGGATAACAGAGATTAGAGCAGGTAGAGGGTTTTAAATAGCTAGGTGCTTATTTATCTCAATGAAAGAAGTGGTCCAAAGAATTGGAGCATCAGGAAGGAGGTTTCCTGGGAAGAAGAGAGGTGTCTGACAAGGCAGACCAAAATTACCATCTATAAATTGACCTTCCTTCCTACCCTATCTTACTCTTCGGAATCGTGGACCTCGATATCAAAGCACAAAAGTTAAATACAACCTATTGAAATGAGGTATCTGGAAAAAGTAGAAAGGAAAACTAGGAGAGATAGGATGGGGAACACAACTATACAGAGTAATCTTGACATTAAACCAGCTGAGAATATCCTGCAAGAGTATGGAAAAGTAGAGAATCTCCAGGAAGACTTACGAGACCTGTACAGATTGGAAAAGAGCCAATGGAAGGCCGGAGTAAGGGATGCATTCAGGAGGAGAGGAATGGACTGGAACCAAAGGAGAGTTGGTTCAGGCTCTTTAAGCAGAATCCTCACACTGCATAGTGGTAGAAGAGGGAAAGTATATGATGATGATAATGAATTTGACATTTCCAAAGCTGTAGAATAGCTGAAATTATTATATACTTAAGTTATATTGATCAAAAATTGTTTAATATGCCAGACATAAATTGACGTTTTGATGTGTCAGACCGATTCTAGTCTTAAAGACAATAGATGAATTGCTTTAGTTTCATGCGAGAGATTTGCCATCTCTTGTGCACTACTCCATTCTAGTTGATCAGTTATAATATCCAAGACTTCAACTGGTCTGGCACCTCAAACAATAGATTTTTTGTCGAGAAAATGAACATTTAATTGCCGCTCACACATGTTGTGATAGGCGGCATTACTGTTAGTGTCTGCTCACACAACATGTGTGTTATGCTAATGTCCAAATTTTTGGGCCGATACTACAATTTCTGGGTGGTGATTGATCAATGCAAACAAGTTTATATATTGCATTTGAGTTTGAGTTTCATCTACATATTTGATTTCAGAAAATTATTGTTTTATCACCTAATTTTAATTTTAGATTTTTTAGTTAACACTGTATAATATGATGGGTGACTAAAAAAATTATGTGGTTGAATACAACCCCCATTGTTCCACTATTTCTTCCTCAAAAGGTATTTTGCTGTTCTTCTGTCAAATTCAATCTCTACTAACCAATTTTATTGCATTCCACTGTAAATTTATATTCATACCTTTATTACACGCTAGAAACTATTTTGTATCAGAGACTTTTTACATAGTAAGGTCTAAAAGTTTCTGGCCTGCATTAGAAGGAAAGGTGAAAGAAATAAACTGGTCTTACTGTTTTTCAATAT
Organism: Troilus luridus; assembly: GCA_964056705.1. Classification (NCBI taxonomy): domain Eukaryota; kingdom Metazoa; phylum Arthropoda; class Insecta; order Hemiptera; family Pentatomidae; genus Troilus; species Troilus luridus. Next base: position 141,946,628 of record OZ057412.1, read on the forward strand.
ATTCTCCTCTAAGTTCAGCACACTTAATACAATGCTTTGGCAACATTTCTATACCATGAAAAAAATAATTTTCTTCTTTGTTAAAAAAATTGTATTCCACTGCTGCTTGGAGCTCTTCGTCGGTGTTCACCAAAATAGCCAAATTTCATTGCAGCAATTAACTCGCTCCTGTTTTTGACCAGCTGAAAGAATTTTTGGAACCCATCTTACCAACCTTGCTCATATGCAAATGTTCTCTGATGATCCTCAAAACACTTGTTTTTGAAAGCCCCAACCTCGCTGCTATTTTCTTGGTTTTCAGTCGGCGGTCATACAGCAATTCAGATTCCACATGTTGGATTGTTTCAGAAGTTTTTAAGCTTCCAATGAGCGACCAAGACACCGGTCATCTAGACGTTCTCTCCCTAAGGACTGCCCGTATACACAATCCAAGCACTCTTTAATTTGCGCAGGAGTAAGACCCACTTAACAAAAGAATTTAATAACCGTACGGTACTCGAGTTTGAACATTGTAAAAATGGGGAGTTTCCTTCAAGGCTGGAGACTGACTGACAGGACTGAGGAAGTGCCAGCGTATGGGTATGGGTATGGACCAGCATAGGCGTGCAGGTCCTGGCACGTTTGAAGGAGGGGAAGCAGGACAGGCCGGAAACTTATGGACCTTACTACGTACACTCCATAAATGCCTGTCAATAATCTACTATGAACATATTTGGAATATATTTGCATACAGAAATAAAAATTCAGAAAAAGGAAAACAAATAAATAAATAAACTAATCCATAAATAAACCAAGTAAAAAATACTGCTGACCCCTGGGGATATTTCACTATGCAGACGTGCGGGCATTATAGTGTTAATATCTACATTGGTAGACAACAATATCAAAATAATCTGAGAATCATTTTTTAATTACTATTAAAAATTATAGTAAATAATTTTCATTGGCTGATATGTAGTTACGAACCTCAAGTCTCCAATGATTTAAATTATTTTAACACAATCACTCTCAGCAGCCAGAACCCTATCAAACAACAGAATAACATAACAAAAGAAAGTAATGATATAAAATTCTGATTTCCTCAATGTTGCTGTTATATTTCAACCAATCTTGGATGATCTTATTGTAAATATATTCTACACCACTTAGCCAAGGTTGTTGACCTTCATGCTGCTTATAGTTACTCTACCCCAAAGCATATGCTCAAGATACAGGAAAGGAAGAAAAACAAGACAGGATTGTTCAATTTATTTAAGTGTTTAGCACAATTTCTTTCTCTTTCAAACAAAAATAATTCTGCAATAGAAAAGAATGGCTACATATTACATTGGATGACTTTATAGTAAATACAATACCTCATCAAACCATGAGGTTTGTTTAAGATGAGGTTTTAAAGATCTTATGTCTCTTTAAAACGACCTGCAGCAGCAGCTCATAATAATGTTGTACTTTCATATTTACTATGAGTCGCATTTCTGTCAGTATCTTGTGCAGTATCCTCTTTCAGGTGCTCGCTGCACTATTCTTCTGAGCGCTGGTTGTGTATTGTTGTTGGAGGTCTTCTCAAAGGGGCATAAGATGTAAGGTCAATTTCCCTCTAACGATTAAGAATTGTTTATGTGGATAAAGGCCTATCCAAAATACCTCAAACTTCTTAGAGAATATGATGGATACTGTGGAAAGGGTATCTTCAGGAAACAATGGCAATATTTGTGTTGTAATGCGCTGCGATTTATTACCTGGCCTCCTATTGGCACTCCCTGCCAATAGATATTGTCATAATAAAGTGAAATTTCGATGTTCATTTTGGGGAAGAACAATTCATCTGGTTGGAACCAGTATTTGTTCGTGCGAAGAAGACATGAAATCTGGTTTTGGAGAGCTACGTAGTAACCTCTTGTAAAATTATTGATGAATTTCCATGTTTGCATTGACCTATTAATATTAACAACATATTTTTTCTAATTAACCTTTGAAACAATAACAATTCTTTTATAACCAATTATTGTTATTAGTATTAATTTATATTTCATTTGTCCATTAAAGAATCATTGTAACATTATAACGGCATTTAATATTTATATTTACCATAATATGATTAAACAATTTAACTATTTTTATTTTAATTAGTTAATTGATAAAAATCATCATTTTTCTCCATAATTTTCTTTTATTTCTCTTCACATTTTATTCATGTCTTAGTTTGATTCATTGTTTTGAGCCACTCAGTTAATGGTAGTATAAATTAGTTTGGAATGTCATAAAATAGTATTTAGGGAATGGTGAATCATTTCTTTTAAGTAGTTTCCAAACCAAATTTACTTATATATTAATGAAACTCAGTAGCTTTTTTAAAAAGAATCAGTTTTTAGTGAATTAAAGTTTTGACATTCTTTAGCGGCTACACCATATTTTTTAGCTCTTTGACTGTTTAAGTCTATACAACAATTACTTTAAAAAATCATAATATTGGTTTCGGTTATTATAAATGACTACTACTTGAGAGTGAATCATTACAAATTCAAAAAATTTAACTTGAATAATAGTAGTTGACCTTATATATGAGGAAGAAAATATTTAAACATTGCATCAAGAAGTTTTCTTAATAAATTAACAATAGAAATGAACATTAATTATGTCTTTTGGTTAATACCAGTAAAAAGTGACATCATACTATGGGATAACCTAATTCTGGATATCATCAAAAATGATTTTACAATTATTGTATACTGTAAGAAGTGTAATCTCTATTCCCAATTTACTGAACACAATACCCTAGATTGTAATGGTTAGGCATTTGGGTTAGACCAATCTTATAAACCCAGATCAGAAGATTAAAATTTAAGATGTTTAAACCATACTATGGATTTAAGAGGAAGCTTAGTTAAAACAAAGGGTGGAAAGTGAAAATCATAATAAAATTCAATAAAGGGTTTGAAAAATTCTTGGTAACTATACATAGGAAATTATTAAAAATCCCTCAATTCCCATGACTAGCAATTCAAGATTTTGTCCCATCTTCAAGACATTACATATTAGTAACAAAAACTTTTACTTATGACCAACCCTAACTCATAATTATTTTGTCAATTACATTTAAATTGTTGTTATATTTAAAATTATAATAAAATGAGTGCCTCTGATTTACATTCCGATTATAAAATTTTAATTTGTGAAATTAGTTTTTTTTCGGTTAAATCAAAAATATAAAATATTTGTATTTTACTTTTTTATTAACTTAGTAATCAAATACTCACTATGCCATTTATACAAAACCTTTTCACAACATCATTATTCTTAGTGTGAAGAATTTATATAAAGATGAGTGACAGTATAAATAGTTTACTTCAAATAAATTTTATAAAACAAAATCGTTCAATGTATTAAATAATGTTATTATTCATTAAACTACATCAACACTTAATGCTGTGAAATGAATTATATGAATAACTTCCTTAGTTATCTAAATGGTTAGGCCATACTATAAAAGCAATGATTTATGACAAACACTCAAGTGTTGCAACAATCAGGACAGATACCTTTCCATAAAGGAGATTTTGTTCTAATTTGGGCAATATTTTAAAAACATTAATTTATTCAGAGCAATAATATAAATGCTAGTATACAGAAACAATACAAATTTCAATATTGTGTAAAATAACTTAGTTTAATGTATCAGCACAACATAATTTGTTAAATCTTCAAACCTTAGTACCTTTTCTTACCACTAGATGTCGCGGAATGCCCATGTAGAAAGGGATCCTTCTCTTTACATTATTGAATACGGTACTCAAAATGTTTACAGAACATGTTCATTAATAATAAATCTTTTGTTTGACATACATTTTTACATGAAATATATTTGTAACGTAATAAAATTTAAGTTTTAATGAAACAGAGAAACATGGAAAGCTTCACTTTACTAAGTTTAATATCTAACCATTATAACCTGTCACTTGCTTTGATGATAGGTTTTATCATTAATGTTTCACCTTATAAAATGAAAGGAAATCATTTTATTATATTTAGTCATGTTGATTAATTATTTTACCTAATAAGTGCAAGTTCACTTTCCCTATTAATAATGAAAGTCAAATCCAGATGCTGATTTGATTCAACATGAACGTCTGCTGCGAAGTGCAAGTGAAGTGGCCTAGAGACCTACATTTTGTGGGACGTTCGATTTTTTTAACTGTGATTCTCAACTGTGGAGCCTTGGCATAGAAAACTGTGCAGGGCTTTATGGTATTGAGAAGATACGTGATTTTATATTATAGAGGGTCAATTGTCCTAAATTAAAATGCGTGAAGACGAGCTGACTATGAGCGTTCCAACCAGTTCAGCTCAAGAAACTAGTACAGAACTGGAATCTTTAGTATCACCAGATCAAAATAATTCCACTGAGCTACAAGTGTCATTCTCAACTAATGCTTCAGGTACAGACATGTCTGAAAGTCTTATGTATTGTTATGATTGCCTAACTTAATTTTAATGTATGTTTCCTTACAATTGGCATGCTTCTAATTTATATCCAACAAGTGTCAGTCAATAAAGTTAATATTTTTCAAACTAAATATCTGTGTTATTTTTTTTTCCGAGTGTTTAGTGTATTATCAACGATTACAGTGTTTTGATCTTATTAAGTGCTGGTTATATCTTATAGGTTATGATTTGTAGAATGATGTTAAAATTTAAATTTATTCAGTTGTTCATAGGATTTGTGTTCTCATTTGTGTTTTTCATCAATGATTAACTTAGTGTGTCTAAAAATTGCCTTGTTTCATAAGAATTATTCGTTTTCAAATGTCTTATAAATTTGTGTTCTCATTAATAAAAAACAAAAAAATTTTTAATGTACTTGTAAGAATTTATTTTTATATTTACATAAATATAATTAAATGTACATAAATAAAATTGCAAGAACATCTGTAGATATGTGTTAGTTATGAATAAATATTGTTGTCCTATTTAACATCAATTTAATGTTGTGACTATGATATTTGGTTTGAAAAATATTATTTAATTGTTTTTATGAATATTGGTTTATTTGGCTTATATGCTTGGTCGAAATGTTTGTATACCCTTTCAGTTATATTTTTAAATTAATTCCAAAATTTTGTGATATTAGAATTTGAACCAGTCAGTTATCTTGGCAGATTATTACCAATATTATTTTCTCTAAACTTGTTTAAATAAACAAGTAAAATAAGGAAAACAATCAGATTACATGAGTTTATTTCAGGATATGTCATTGTGTTCAATGCAATTTAATTGTGTTATCTGAAAAATAGTCTTTACTAAAAATTTATTACTATTTTACTTCTCAAAATATGTCTTAATTTTCTGATTTCTCATTTGGATATCTTTTAATTGTTATTAAAATAAGACTAAATTAATTCTGAGCCTTGAGCTTGAGACAAAAGAGAAATGGGTCTATGGGCTAAACATGACCTAGGGCAAGCAGTAGGGGGCAACCTTGCAACTGGGGATTTCCCTCCTGTTCCTCCAGACTTTCCCTGCACCATGACATTGACTGGAGAAAGCTCACTTATATAACCCAGCATTACGTGATTCTTGTAACTCTTTTGCTTGCACTAATGCTAAATTTAAGACGTTCCTTGATTTTAAATCTAATTTCGTTCTACTTACTTCCTTAGTAGGGAAGATCATGTAAGGGATTTTGTTTGTTGTACTTTTAGCGCGTTCAAACTCAGACTGAACCAGTTTTTTGAATTTAATTTATGAAAGTCGTCGGGTAATGTTTGAATCATCCGATTAATAGTTTATGTGATTTTTGTAACACTCATATTCACGAAACTTTATGTGGCAGACCAAATTTCACGCAAGCTAAGCCGTGGGCAAAAGCCAGTCTCATTATATAATGCATTTACAATCTGGGGTTACTTCTTATTTAAACAAACATTGATAAAAATAAAAGCAGTTGTGGAGTTTAATGGTTACCACATTTTAAGTTGATATCTAGATAATGACAATTTTGGAATTTAATAATATAATATTACACTTTTCAAGATAAATTTGACTTATAGCTTTATAGAGCTATATATGTTGTTGGATGGATCCACAATGCTTATATTTTTGCAACGTTAAACTATTGAGAATGATTAATGGTCGATACATTTAAATAAAAAATTGTGTAGAGAGGATATTGGCTTAGCTTTATTAATTAAACACTCGTAAATTAAACAATTATGTATAAGTAATAACGTCTAAATAAAAAAATAAATTGTATATATTATATCGTTTTACTCTTAAGATATTATTATATTAACAAATTGCGATGTTTTATCTCTTAATCACTACCAAACCATGAGTTTCGTTTAAGATGGGCATACATCTTATGTCTCTTTAAAACGATCTGCACCAACAGCCCGCCACGAGCAGCTCAGAAGAATGTTGCACTTTCATATTTACTATGAGTCGCATTTCTGCCAGTATGTTGTGCAGTTTGTAGGTGTTCGCTGCACCATTCTTCTGAGCTGCTGGTTGTGTATTGTTCCTGCAGGTCTTCTCAAAGGGGCATAATATGTAAGGCCAACTTCCCTCAAACGATTATGAATTGTTTATGTGGATAAAGGCCTATCCAAAATAACTCGATCTTCTTTGAGAATATGGTGGATACTGTGGAAAAGGTATCTACTGGGAACAATAGCAATATTTCTGCCCTCTATTTGTGTTGTAATGCGCTGCGATCCATTACCCGGCCTCCTATTGGCACTTCCAGACTCGGAATTGGGTTAAAAAGCCCGGGAAACGACGCTCTGAGAAACTTCAACCGCCTTTGCTATATCAACTTGCCGATGATCATGGTTGCTCTCAAATTAATATATAGTTATAAATAATATATCGAAATTGCGGTTCAGCCCAGGTTGACGTCTTTCCATAGTTAATGAAATAGAGAAAATAATTTAAAATAGAGAAACAAGTTAAAAAAAATAAATAAGTATATAAATGCATCTAAAACCATTTATTTTGTTATTTTTTCAAAATACATTAATTATATTCCCCTGCGTTAAAAACACATAATAATTTCTTGTAAATATTAATTCACTTTATTATAAAAATAATATAAAAATTCTAGACAAAGTAAATAATACAAAATTAGCAATATCCTTATTCATTTTTGCTTAGTTTGTATACGAGTATAAATAATGCACTTAAAGGTAACATCTTTACAAAGAAAAATACGGTTAGACTTCTGGATAATATTTTCAAATGGAATGTGTAATTCATTTTTCGGTTGTTTAATTTAATATTGTTTATTTTTTAAATTGATTTATTTAGGCCTGATAAAATATTTTGAACAATGATCAATTTTTCAAGATCCTATCAACCGATTCTATCAATATCTTCAAGATCCTTTCTCGAATGTATTAATAAAAGTCTGTCAACTTACATATTTATGTGCACTTTACCAGAAATACATTAGTTAATATATAATTGTTTTTTTGAGCCTCAAATTCAAGTATCTTGACGCTGTTTTTTTTATTTTTTTGTTTGTAACTACCTCAGAAACATTTCTCTATACTACCACAATACACAGACCTCCTGAACTATTAACTCTTATTTTTAGTCCACATTTTATTGCTTTTATCGTATGATATAATAATATTTTTCAAATTCGCAGAAAAATGATGAACTTCGTAAGTTCTTGAACTAGGAAAAACGAAGTCATTAGGTAGGTATACGAGGGTGGTCTGAAAAGTTTCTGCCGAACATCGCATTGTTCACCTAATGGTGCTAGACGACCGCCGAGATAGCAGTGAAAGAGGTAGCAGAGGTTATGAACATGTCAAAAGAACGTGTTTGTTACAAATTAAATCAACATTTAGATATGGGAAAGCTACCCACACGTTGGGTGCCGCATGAACATTTCCAACGCTCTGTTGGCGCAGTTTAGGCGCAATAAATCCGAGTTTGGGCGCCGATTAATTACTGTAGATGAAACTTGGATACACCATTATACGCCCGAAACAAAAATACAGTCCAAACAGTGGACTGCAATGGGAGAACCGGCTCCAAAAAAAGCAAAAAATGTTTTCTCGGCTGGGAAAGACATGGTGACTGTTTTTTTAGGATAGTCATGGAGTTATTTTAATCGATTACCTTCAAAAAGGAAAAACCATTACAGGAGCATACTACGCACCATTACTTGACAAGCTGAAGGCAGATCTTGCGGAAAAACAGCCACAATTGCAGAAAATGAAAATCCTGTTTCACCAAGACAACGCGCCGTTTCACACCTCAGCGATTGCCTTGGTGAAAATCCACGAACTACGGTTTGGACTGTTTGACCACCCGCCTTACTCACCAGAGCGACTTCTTTTTGTCCCCTCATCTAAAAATTGCGCTCGAAGGACAGAGATTTTCTTCAAATAAAGAGTCAATTACCTTCGTGAACAATTATTTTGCAGAGAAAAAACGCCGAGTACTTTTTGGACGTGTTACGGAGATGGAACCATCGCTGGGAGAAGTGTGTAGAGTTACAAGGATACTATGCTGAAAAATGAAAAAAATTGTCTTGTATTTTTGTTAGGTCGGAAACTTTTCAGACCACCCTCGTATATAATCCTTATCCTTAATTTTTAATTTGTTTTGCATTTTTCAAAGTAGTGCAACAGAATAGAATTTTAGCATTATTTATTCATTATACCATGAATGCTTCGGGAACAATGTCAATGAAACATTTTTTATGATCGCCGAAAAATATTGGAAACGTGTCCGAAGGTTCTTGCTAATGTGCTCTAAGACCGGAACAAAAAAAAATTCTAATTTCAATATTATTATTTCTGATTCATTGCTCTTCATGGGTTTTTATGTCAGTATATATTAATCGATATTCTTTTATATGTAAAATAAGAAAAAAAAATTTTAATGAAATAATAAATAATTTCATTCTGGGAACAAGTAGAATAATTACACTGCTCTACTTGTGTGTGCTGGTATGATTTAATACTTATCATAACAGTGCAGTTGCTGAATAACCTAGCTTTAATTATTGTTATTATTATATGAATACATTTTAATTCTATAGGACGATTTAATTATTCAGTAGATAAGGAGATATAAAAATAAGTAAAATGAAAACAATTATTATTACCCGTAATGGCTATATATTATTAAGTTCATTATTAAAACAGATTAGACAACCTATTTCATATCATAAACAGGTCCTAATTAGAATTTATCAATAAAACCAAAGTTATGTAAACCATTTTTTTTTTAAGAAGAAGAAAGTTTATTAACACTAATACTATTAAATGTCTCAAATAGCATGAGAAAATAAAATAATGATTATTGTTTTTTAGAGTCAACTACCTTTTCGGACTTTCTTGTCAATAATTTTGTATTTTTTGTCCAAGAAGCAGTCCAGTCTCTACTACATACTGAACCCAAGATCCTTCATGGGTTGTAGTGATACTGTTTTGTTTTTTTAATTATGACGTACTATTTTACAAAAATTAGAAGCCGATCGAAAATCCTAAATCCCTAAGATAAATCCTTAGAGGAGTAAATTGTAACAACAATATAAATAAGCGTCAATGAAATTGGCTGAAAAAAAAAAGAAGATTATTATTGATTACTATTCAATTATACTGCAGGATTGCCAATATTATTGAACTCCAAAGGCGTATACAAATATTACGTGAGTAATATTAGTAATAGGTAATGAAAGTGCGAATGAATAGTCAATACAACCGAAAAATGAAATTTTTATTTTGGTTTATCGATTTTTTGAAGCAGTTTTTTATTATCATTAGTTATTAAATTATTAGTATGTAAAATTAATATTTAATTAAAAAATATAGTCTAGTTTTTATTTATTTACGATATTTGTCTTTTTACTGAATCACAAAAAAAAAAAATCGAATGCGAGTTTATTATTTTTTAAGTGTTTTATTCCAGTTATTTTAGGTCACATTACTGGAAATTAAACTGTTATTAACGATCTAATAATAATCAATTAATTGTAGTATGGGAATTGTTATTTATGGATTAACCAATAATCGAAACGATTATTTGTTCGATGGGCGAAAGTACAACAAAGAAGAAAGATACTTTTTCTTATTATCACAATTTGCTTATAAGAAAGAAGATATAAGAGAGCCAATTCATTTCTGATACAATTTTGACACGTGTGGGAGCACTTTCAATAATATCACATTCCAAGAATACACTGACTGTCTAAGGAATATATTGAAACATGTGATCATTTATAAATATATATATATAAACACACACACGGATTATTAAATAATATTGCTTCAATACCATTGCTAGAGTAAGGTAGCCTTGCTGTTTGTTTGTTTATTCATTAAACGTCACTTCAATCTGCTATGGCTGGTGCGGACGATCTGCAGTCGGAGTCCTAAATTTTGCCTATCCAGGTATAATTATGTAACAGGTATAATTAGGATAAGGTTCAAGGTTGATTTGAGAACAATGTTTTCATCGCAAAAAATACGACAAAAAAACTTCTGCCGGTTGCATATTTACTGGATTTTCGCTTTTTCAAATAGTTAAAAGACATTACCGTTAATATTTAGGATGAGTTTCCTGATAAAAAATCTACCAAGTATCGATTATTTGTTTCCATTCATAAATTAGTGCTGTTTTCTGGTGATAGTATCATGGAAGGTTTTTTATTCAAAATCTTTCCCACTAATAAAAAAAATAATTTGTATAGCAAAAAATTTAATTGTTAGATTATAATCATCTGATACTTTGCGAACATTCATTTAATATAGTTTTTTTAAAATTAATTAAGAGCTTGTAGCTCCGGAACTTTCAAAATACGTGCTCTAGGTATGGAAATTAAATATTGCTTTAAGATAACGATTGTGGCTATCAAAATTCTAAATTTGTTATTATAAAAGCAGCTCAATTAAGCGTATATTAATTATCAATAGTCCAATTAGTTTTAATTATAAAGCAATTATTTAAGGAGTTAAGAGTGGGTTGAGGTGGTAGCATTATCTATCGTTCTAGTGGGCGGCAGTACAACAAATTCACATAATTACTCAGTGTTTAGACATCATCAGGTTTTCTGGATATCTTAATTAGTTTTCCATCGGAATACATCCTTTGCTCGTTTAAGCAGAAGATGATCATCCTTACAGAAAGCATTCGGAAAGATAACTGTACTATAATACATTTTCAATAAATAACTATTGTTTATGTTCGGTCAAAAATTCATAAAAATTCCTCTGATACTAACTATAACTATAATCATAAAATAATAACAAATTTTCTATCGTAATCATGAATTTCGGAAGTTATTTGCAGAAAAACATTTGGAGCTATAAATAAACAGTATTTAATAATAATAATAAAGTCTTTATTTATTCTGGGATCGTCAAACTATTTCTGATTATTTGGTCAAATATATCGATAAATTGATGTGTTAGAGGGATAGTGTATATCTATTATGTAGTGGCTACTAATACAGGTCAGTGGCTCAGTGGTGCCAATGCCGGGGTTACGTAAGGCAACATGGCGGTCGGTGCTAGCCTAGCCCGCCTTCAAATATGGACGCGCCCCTCCTATCTCTCGCACGTGCCTATCTTATCTCTCCATCTCTTAGCTTTGTCTCTTTTATGTTTCATCTCGATATGTATTTGTATTACCTATTACTTAGGCTTTTCTCTGAACTTATTATGTTGTGTGTTTGTGTGTAAACAACTCGTGGCAAAAGTGTCTACTACCACAATGACTAAAAAAAACCATTTTCGACTTCTTAAAAACATCGAATGAGATCAAAGGTTCGAAAAATTCTCAAAGATCGATGACTACCGTGTCTTAGGATATGAAAAATCGCCAATTCTGAAGATCCTCGTCAGAATAATGAGGCAAACTTATTAAATAATTATATTGCCATCGGTCCTTGAGAATTGAGCTATGCTTCAATTTAATTCGACATTTCAAAGTGACCCAAATCTAGTTTTTCGATTCGTTACATACATACGTACAGGCGAAGCTAACAAAAGCGTGTTAATAAATTGCTATTTACAATTAACAGTAAACCCAATTGATTTTGTTAATGTAATTGTTTGCTTGTATGTATGTTTGAATTCTATGTTGCTACTTTGTTAAAATTGAAATTAAAATAATACATTCATTATAAATATTTGGTTTTAATGCGTCTAGGTAGACTATTCGGATAGATATTTTTAGACTAATCTTAAAAATAGAAAGCAAAAATTTTTAATATTTTTTTTATTTTGCTGACGTTATTTATAATTATAATATTTGTTTATCGGGCGTTAGTTTAATTTATGTTCATGAATATATATTTATTTTTATTCATGTACATATTATATTTAAAAATATGCGCATTTTTGTTTATATGATGATTATCGACATGCCATTCGCCCTTTTTAGGAGGAGTGTTCCTTCAATTATGATCAATTGATTGTGGTTATTTCTTTTAAACTGTGTTTTTTTTCTCTATATTAATCGAGAATCTATAAATCCTTGCCCGGAATGGAACGCGCATTTTAAGGGGAGAGAGAGGCTAGGGCCATGCAGACTACCACGTAATTCTCTAGGGAGACTAAATCATCCCAAACCATGCTAAATTTATTTTTAGTTAATATTATTTCGCTATTGTTACTAAATCTAAGAAGTAAACTATAGCGAGTTTTTTTTCCTTCTTAGTCCATTGATTTATATTGTTTTGAAATTATTATTATGCATGTATATAGGAATGGGAGGACCTCTTTTACTAGGTGTATTATAAGAAACAGACGAGGATGTGCTGGAATTCTTTTGGAGGACAGGAATAAAACTCTAGTAATACAGTTCTTTTTTATTGGGATTGCGAGTTCTACAAGTTAAGAGATAAAAAAAAAATGTTCTTCAAATAAATTTGTTTGGGAATAAATTGGTAGGATCAAATCTTAGGTTATTTGACGTTTGTGAAAAACTAAATACTAGAAGTTAATAATTCCAAATCCAAGTACATGGATGATAAGAGAGGAGATTCCTAAAACTCATGAAACAGTAGGTAAATAATTACTAACGTCGTTTGATTTCTTTTGGATAAGCCTATTTCTTGTTAGTTCTCTTGTCTCTTTTATACCTTTCCCAGATTCCTAATCAAACGTTATGAAGGACAGTGCATTCCCTACCAGAGTCTTTTCCGTGAAAGGACGAAACACTTAAGGTTTTTCGCCAAGTTATTACTATCATTCGTTTTTATTTACTTTTCACAATCTTCATGGTGAGCCTAAGATATTTTATATTATAATATTAAAGGGATATATTATAAGTTTCTTAAGATTATTAAATTGCTTGAGGATTCTGTGCAGTACTTAAATCTGCTCTCATACCCTACTTTAGGATATATGAAGATATGATATGTTAGTTTATAGACTCTCTTTTAAGAAAGTTTCGCACAAATAGGATTCGATTCACGATTTGTCATTTTTTTAATTTTCAAATCTCCTTAGTTATTTACGAACCAAGCGTATGCACGGCGTATGTTAAAATATTTCACAATACTCTCAATAACAGTTCCTTGTTCTTCGGACATTCAAAGGTTGAAAATAAATTATTGCAACTTTAATTATAGCTTTATCTTATCGCTAAATAGTCCATTAAATGTAATTGAGTTCGAATTCTTAAAGACATTATTATATAAATAGCTTTAACAATTACATATTTGCTTAAAAGGGACGTACCATGCAATTATTTATTGTTTACCTGTGTGAATATCAACGGTAATAACTGCATCTTTGTTTGATCATAATTTCTACGCTTTGAAATAAGTTAGAAATTAGCTAAATGTTTAGTATTCTATTTAGAGAAGCCACGGTATTGATTACTTGATTTAAAAAAAAAAGAAACACTTTGGGAGGTCCTTAAATCATCGTCTCTTCCATGTCCAGCTGTCGAATTTAGATAAACCGCGTCATCCATATTGGTTTCTTTGTGAACTAGTTGAGGGACGCGCTGTGATGAAGTCTTGTATTTCCTAATCCTAAAGGATAGACTAGTTAGGTTTTTGGAGGTTAGGTATTTGAAATGATACCGCAATACTCCAACAATGCCTCGTCCTCATCGTTTTCATTTCCAAGGTGAGAATGAAATAGAACTATTCACATTCAATGGTTTGAGATTGTAGGGAGGATCTATATGAACTAAATAAAACATCTAGTAGTGAAAACACCTCATGTATTGTATAGTTTCTTGGTTTCCTTAAATCGAAAAGTACCCCCCCCCCCCTTGTTGGACTGTTTTCCATCCACCCTTGAACCAGTTGTAAGTAAAATAGAACGAAGCATTCGTTTTAGTAATGTAATGAAAAACTAATTTCTTGGCTTAAGGTGTAGTGTTGTGTAGACTTTTATTAATTTTCTAAATTAAAACTATGTCAAGGTAAGCGAGGTAGAGTGAGCCGTGTATCAACTGTGAATTTATCGTTCTGGAAATTTAGTTGGTATTATGAGAAAGTTATTTAAAGTTTTAATCAATTTATTAATTATATAAGTTTGTGAAGTGGTTTCCCTAGAGACCTTTTGCAAATACACTCTGTGGTTTCTCAAAATGGCAGCTCCTCCACTGAGCTACTGTGCGTCTTCAGTGTCCTTAGATGACATTCAGGAGTGAACATTTTGGATTGTCATTTTTCTGAATAAAAATAACTTTTTTTTTATTAAAGGAGTGCGTGTAAAGTATATTTTTTTATACATTTCGTAACTCGTTGTGATACGAAAATAGATAAGTGAACAAAACTTCTTAGATTTCGTCTCTAGACTCTTCTGAAGCATTCCACGTTTATTTATCGATTTATTTCGTCGCGGATCCACCCAATCAATCAATTCCTTCTCTGTTTCTCTTAATATTAGGAGGGTAGGACGTAAATAACTGATAAGAAATGAGTAATCATGATTTTTCAAAATAATAAAACAACCAAACTTTATAAATAATTTTTTCCGTCTTTTTTATTTTTAAAAAACCTTGAGATTAAAAAAATGTATTTCTGACATATTTAATAGTTACAAAAAACAAAAACATATATACTTTGGACTGAGATTTTTCGAAAAAATTAAACGGTTAATGTAGGTTATTTAATAAAATTAAAGTAGATAAAGAGACTACAGTATTTAGTTCAACTATTTCATCAACAATAGTGAGCATATACTCTAAAAGAGACCGTTAAAAAAGCTTCAAAAGCTTTCAATGTCAGTTATGTCGTAGTTGATCCAGGACTTTTGCTTTTTCTACAAAAGTAGTTAGGCATGATCGGGAGTTTCCTTTGAATGGATTTTCATATTGTTATTTTTTTTAGTTTTCAATATTATTTTCTTTATACATATTTTCCTTAAATATGGTGTGATTTAACTCACTTTATCGCAGTTTTGAATGCCTTTTATTGAGACAGTCTTTGATATTTCGCAATAAAACAGTTTTTCTTTTTAGGTAATTTTATATTTTTGAAATATATTATTTGAAAGAACGACATTTTAGCGATTTTGATATCAGACACGGAAGATATTACATCATAATAGTCGAGTTTAGAGAACCAAAGCAAATTAGCAATCAATTCGCGATCCCCCCAACTTAAAAGTTATGAATAAGCCAAAGCTATCCACAGCTTCGGAAGCAGAAATAATGAAGGCAGGCTAAGAATAAAATTGGCTATGCTCTCATGAAACAATGCAATACAGTTAAAGTACAAAATATGAGTATATGTTGAAGTTTCGAATGCTGACAGATCCATTATTTGTTGAGAGCTTTTTGGTCTTTCCAGTAGATTAAATAAAATTTCTGATATGCTGAGGGCATGAATTTTACTGGAAAAAGACAAAATC
Organism: Troilus luridus; assembly: GCA_964056705.1. Classification (NCBI taxonomy): domain Eukaryota; kingdom Metazoa; phylum Arthropoda; class Insecta; order Hemiptera; family Pentatomidae; genus Troilus; species Troilus luridus. The sequence continues at coordinate 141,962,461 of OZ057412.1, forward strand.
TTTATATTAAGAAGAAGTGAAGAAATACAACACCAATTTACAGCAGATATTTATACTCTGAAAACAGAAAATAAAGTTATTTTCTTAGAATACAGCCTGAACAGAGATTGGTCACTCACAGGAGATTAGATGCTGAATAGAGACAGAAGCAGATTCAACCGCCTCGAAAAGATTTTGTGTAATACGTAGCTGAATATTTATATAAAATCACGAGTCTTAAAATTCTTCATCAAATCCACCATCCTATGGAGTAGAAGCTTGGGCCGTGACAGAAACATCTTGTAAACGACAGGAAGCTTTCGAATTACGGTACCATGATTCAACCTATGAAGAAACACCTGGAAGTATGGGTGTGTAAAAATAAAAAAATATGCCTCATCTGGGAAAAATAATTAAACAGTTTGCAAGGCGGGACACACAAACAGATCAATGGCGAAAAATATATATATTTCTTAATAAATTATGGATTCGGAAAAATGGGAAAACCTTAAAAACGTGTACATTATAATTAGATCTGATTATAATACTTTACTAACTCAGGGTCGTGATATAAATTCCTTGTGTCCATGCGTGCTGTAGGTTAATATAAACTAACAATTCTGTTCAATATGCATTATCATTACTAATGTATTTTTTCAAGTAGGAAATTAAATATCCATTCCAATGAGCGATTTGATTTATACGGAAATAAAATATTCTTGTTTATTGATGACTGGGTGTATCTTGCATAAGGGATCCAGTCACTAAATTTTATACAAATTAGTAATAGGTCTAATTTGTTTGTGTAAAATGTATTGACCGCGCCCCCTGACCATTTTCAGCATTTCTCAAAATATTCTTTCTGTCAAAACACCTTTCTGCTTTTTCTCGCAGTAAATTTCATCATTTCTTAACCATTCGAGGATCATGAAGATATCATTGATGATCAGTAGTTTTCACGGTTATGAATTACAAACTAGAACAGAACTATCCATTTATATAGTAGCTGTTGAAACGGCATATATTTAGAGATTTGTAAGTTATATATCCTTTTATTACTTAACTGTGCTTAAAATCTACTGGTACATCCTGATTTCCTGAAGAACCGGCTTAGGAGTGATGGCTGTAACTGATAAGTCGACCGAGGTCCCTGGCCTGAATCAGCCATTGTCTGCGGTGATTCTTAATTGTTCTTAGAGAAAAATATTCTCATCGTCCTTGCCCCTTCTTACTAACTATGGGAACCTCTTGTTTTGCCTCTATTCAACTAGCCACTTCCAGTTTTCCTCTTTATTGGCACAAGAAGAAGGAATTTACACCGATTATTTAATGAGACATCAGTCTTTCACCATTGTTTATTTGTCCAACATATCTTTCCAACTAAATATCTACAGCCCCGGTGAATAAATGGTTAAGTCAAAATTTCTTCAAAATTAGTTTAAAGGAAGAAGAAACGTGTTATTTTCTTAGTTAAGTCAGGCATTGGCTAGAAAAGGAGTTATTGCTTGTATTACAACTCCGTTTCAAGCCCAAAACTACTAGAATCACACGATTATGCTTCCCTCAATACAGTCAACTCTGTCTGGACGAAATTTGACTTAACCACTTATTCATCGAGATAGCAGATATTTGGTACTATACTAAACCATATAATATCTAGATTTAGATTTTTTTTTTTAAATTTAATTTATTGATATTTACAACTATAATGCTATTATAACAAGTAAATGTGCTAATATGTACAATATGACATGAAAACACTTGTGTAGAAACTACCCATCGGTAGCACTCCAATAAAGTTCTATAGTAGATGGTCTCGAGGCCATCTTCTTTTCAGACGCCTCGGAGAGTTATCAGGAATAGTATGGGAAGCAAGTTGAGAGACTAGCGGATTCAAGTGTGTATGGAGCTTGTCATGAAAGGATAGGTAGTTTGGGGCATATCAGTAACATATGGGATATTAAGATCATGATGGATGAGTTTGTTTGTGACATAATAAGGAGCATTGAGGATTTTACGAAGGATTTTGGATTGTAAGGACTGGATACGAGATGAATTGGATGGTTTAGTAGAGCCCCAAAGCTCAACTCCGTATGTCCAAATAGGTCTGATAACTGTCATGTAAATGAGTCTTTTGTAATTAATTGGGAGCTTAGAGCGTTTGTCCAGTAAATGTTGAAGTAGGCGAAAACGTCGAGCAGTATCTTGTCTTTTCAGTCTTGTATGAGGATTCCAGGTGAGACGTTTGTCCAGATGGAGCCCTAGGTAACGTATCTGTTCGACAGGGTTCAGTGGAATATTATTAAAGGATACATACAGTAGGGCAGGAATTCATAGGTTTACGACGAGGGTGAAGGTAATTTGATGGGATTTGTTAGGAGTTATTTCAATTCTCCAATTTTCACACCATTCTTGAAGGTTTGAGATATGGGATTGAAGAAATAGGGATGCGACAAATGGATCCTTATTTACTGATAACACGCATGTGTCATTAGCGTACGTAGTGAGTGCTTGGATGGGTTGGGATGTCAGCTGTATATATCGTGTATAGGATGGGACCCAGGATACTACCTTGTAGATTTAGATTAAGAAAAATAATCGGTCAAAAGCTATCTCATTTTTTGATACATTGGTATGTAGTGGTTTAATAACCTGTTTCCAAAATGAGATAAATGTTACTTATAATAGTAATAGTAATAGTAAAAGTAATAGTAAGATAAGTAATAGTTATATAGCGAACCCGAAGGTTCAATTTCTATATTCCCAATCTTTCGTCCACGATCTAAACCCAAATCCGCCAGATCACAATTCTCCCTACCACGCCTCTGCCTATCCTTCTGACGTTTACCTGTCGACACAGCGCTTATTCACTTTTCAGGAACTTATTCGTTACCGTTTCGAATTCTTCAATAATGTTAACCGAACACAGCCTCCGCAATTCCGCGTTGAGTAAATTCTCCAGTGGTCCCATCCTTTTTTTTTTGAAGTAACAGTTACTGAAATTGATTATTAACCATACCCATCTGAGTGGTACCACTTTCTGGGTAAAAGCGTTGTAGTAACGGCTAAGTTCAATTATTGATATTTTTTCTTGACACTTTTTACATCCATCTTCTACAGACCGTACATAGCTGTTTTAATAGGTGGATTTTAGTAGGGGTATATTTAGTGGTATAGAGAAATACAGTTCAAACAAGTTCTTTTTTTATGTTATATCCATTTCATTTCCCTGTTTTTTTTATTTATTCCTACCTTCGAAATTTCCCATAGGTCTCCTCCATCTTTCTAATCTTCACATCAGAGATTCCTAACTGTCATTTCTTCCTCCAATTCTTCTGTACCTGCTGGATGGTGTCCTTATAAGCTTACTTAAAAATGTTCTTAAAGCTTTTAAAGTGAATCTTACTTCTTAGTGTTGATGTTGATATTATTCTGTAGTATCGACTATTAGGTTCATGGTTACAGATCATAGTACCTTCCGCTGGTCAATTGCTTAACGACGCGTTTGACTCATGAGGCTTACTTTTTGAGTTACTAGTTCAATTTAGCAGTAATGTACGGTTTATAATAAGCACTATTATGATTATCTGATGACTGTGTACGGATCGCACAAGGGTGCTCCTTCTCTCCTCAGAGAGGTGATGAGCTATCGTATTTTACTGATAAATACAGACTTGTGGCGTCTTTCGTAGCAACCAACTGTGTAATCTCGGGATCAGGAGTGTGTGCTACGGCAGTCGGATGTCCTCCTCTATCTGATTGTCGGTTCCTTGCTGGAACTCATTTCCATTTTAGTAACAGATTTTAAGCTTATATTTACATTGTTTTTTGTTGAAATAATAAAAATCTATTTATAGAAGGAAGCTGTTTTAAAAAAAATTAAAATGAGAACTACCGCAGTTTATTTATACATCAAAACATAAGATGGGCTGCACAAGCTCAATAAAAAATATCAATAATTTAAGTGAAATAATAATTAGTAAACATTTATGTTACTTATACCTTGTATTTGTATTTACGTAGACGTTAATGAACTTTATTTTTATTTTTAACATTATTATCAGCGTTATGTTCAACAATACTTAAATCATTTGCAATTTCAATCATTTCATAAAACAAGACATTTAACTATGACAAATAAAATATTTTAGGGGAAACAAAAAGTTGCCTTCGTGATTATTATGTTGATGTTTTAAGTTATTATTAGTAATAACTTCATAAAATAATCATTGATGTTTTAAGCTATTATTGGTATCAATTACACTATTAACTATTGAACGACTTTTTAGTTAAACATTATTATTACTATACCAATCAAATCATTACATTTAAACTAAGTTTATTAAAGCAAATTGTATAAGCAATAAATAGTCCGTTAGGAGCCGCCGGTCTTGCGCAAGACGTCACGAGCATGTCGCTCATGTAGGTGACGCGACCCCATAAATGTTTGCCCTGTCCAAAGTCGCTAAATGGGCCTAAAGAAGTTTGAACTTCAAAAAACCAAATTTCAGTACAAGGCTTCGTCAGATAGTTTTGTTATCATCCAACGTATTTGTTGCTATATTTTATCCAGAGGTAGATTATATAATAGAATGAATAAAATCCAGCATTTACTTCTTGATTATTAAGCATTAGTGAATAAATTAGCTATAACCTTTTTTTAAAACTTAATGAAGTAAGTAATTCGCGTGGAAGTGAATAACCTCATTAATTAATATTTATTAGCTTGGAAGAGCCGAGAATTTCATTACTTTCTACTTTTTTTTTATTTTCTGTATTTTTCATTTATTTAGTTGTAGAGCAGTAATGAAATATGTTCTTAGTTTTCATATATAATATTAATCCCACGCTTGCTTTATAATTATAATGCGACATTCGCGGAGAATAGAAATCATTAGCAGTAGTTAGTTTCATTTTGATAAAATTTAATAATATTCAGAAACCGTTTCTGAACTGGGCGCTGATTGTATAAAAAAGGTCCTGGAGATTTGAAACGATCCAAATTCTTTTAGCTTACCTGATCGTTTACCTATACCTAACTTAACAGGGTTTACTAGATATTTAGTATCTTATGATAAACTTATTATTATTTATTTTTTATCCTTCATATTTTATTCTCTGGCCCTGGCAGCTACCAAATCATAAACCTATTTTTTATATCAGGTTGGAAGATGAACTGACTTTAAATGGATGGTTTTGTAGAATGTACATTTGTGTAAGGAAAAAGCAATCCCTCTTCATTTTCCTCTATATAACTTTACATAATCTGCTCCATGCCTTATGGGTGGTTCTAAGTAACAATATCTCACGTAAAACGAATGATGAATATTAAGAAACTCTTCTTTTTATTATTATTATCGTGTTTATGAGGTAAGGTGTCTTGTTGAGAACTCCATAGTAGGGTTGGGCGATAGTCGATAGTTACTATCGATATATCTATAGGCCATGACTATCGATGGACACTATCGATAGATCTTTTTTACCCTCAAATTTTGAAACTCTCGGAATTATGCTGATATGTCTCTGTCCAGTGTCGAGTTCTTTTGAAATTGAACTCGCAATTCCTAGAGCTCAGGGGTTCTTTTCTATATAACTTGGATGCCGCACAGGACGTGTCATTATTTAATTCTCCGAAATTACTATTAATTATCTACATTATGTTGGGTAGTCCCACACTTGTGCAAACAAACCAAATTCGCGGTATTGAGCATTGGCTCTTCTAGGTTTTTATAACCTTAACTTCCTCTTTAATTAGGGATCTTTTTCTATAATTTTGAAATGTTCAACTAGAAATGCTAGTTTTTCTTTCGGGAAATATGTGGCTCAAGGAGGACACTCGACTTTTGAAATTTCGTTATTTTTCTTTTCTGAAGATTTGATTTGTTCATTGTTATTGTAAACATGAAAATTGTAAAAACATTTTTAAAATTCAAATAAATTAGTTTTTTTCCTCATCTTTATGATATAATCATATAACTTATAATCCTGCAAATTTCAAATAGTAGGTAGGTAATTTAATTTAATTAAATTAGTTGAAATTCTTTATTCAATAGGTTTGGAGAAAAAGGAAGCAGCTATCGAAAAACTATCGATAGTGGTAACTATCGACTAACGCCCAACCCTACTCCATAGTCACCCTCCCGACTGAGGTATATTCTATCGAGTACAAATGCTAAGGTTACTTAGTTTTCTCTAAATCTCCCGAAGTCTGACTAAAACCACTATCTGGTATCACCTAGATTAGGGAAATGCGAACTAACTCACAAGATTGAGTATTGGGTCCAAGGCTCGACCTCGAAGATTTGTGTTTTAAGAGGTTTCCGAGGAGTAAAGAAGGCAACATTGTTGGTGTTATCGGCTTCCTACATTATTATTTTGTAAAAATCTTATCTTGCAAGTTTTTTCATTCTAGTCCATGGATGTGGTATCTATTTTTTAAATTTTTAAATATTGTTAATTAGATAATATAACGAAATTATTAGTCTTGTATCGGTAATATTGAATCGTAGTTGTCAACTGACGTAAATTTAGCTTAAAGTGGGGACTTTCCGATTAGTGCTTATGCATATATTTGTTAAGCTCAGGCAGAGGCTGTTATTAGTGGGATCCAACTAATTCCACGAACCTCTTCCTCTGCCCTTAATCCTGAATCAAAATGGCAACTCCTTTGCAAACTCTCACTTTCCTTGTTGTTCTTTCCAGTTTCACCCGATGAAATGAAGAAATTTCTCTAATACCAACCTCTGTTCATACCATCCAGTGTTCATTAATACCGAACTATTTCTATGATAGCTTACCTATTGACCTTATTTCCTTTACAATTAATTTCATCTTCAATTCCTGGATAATGCTACGTGCTCATGTATAATTATTCCCTCATCATGAAAAAATCTTAGTCCACCCTCTCTTTGTTGAGCTTAGGTGAGCAGATTGCGTTAAAAATGATCTGGCGAATTGGGTTTGGGTTGCGGCCCGTAGACGGATGTATGTAAGCAGAGATTGGCGGTATCGGCATCGAGCCTTCGGGTTCGCTAAGGCTTATTGTTATTATTATTTATTTGTTTGTCGTGGATGTAAACAACAGAACAGATATATATATTATTTGTATTCTGTTTTGTTTTTTTTCTCATTATTTTTTGTGATGAAAGGAACTAGTCCAACATAAAAGTTCTTTTTTTATCTATAAATCTAGTCATTTTAAGTATTATAATTGAGATCTAATACAAAAACTTCAATTTTGTTCTTTTCATATTATTTTATGACTCACGCCAGCTTTAAAGCTTGTTTATTCAATCAAATAAATATTTTCCGTTCGCTTAGAAAGTTCTTCTACATGAATTGAAGATATATGGTAATAGTTGATTTGGTGAATTAGTTTCATAATTTTATGCTCCTAACCAACTCAATTTATATATGTAGTATTTATATATATATAGTGGTAGACCGCTGAGTGCTGTGTCCCTAGGTTCAAATCCGGGTGTGGTATACTTTACTTAATCTGTTAATAGCCTGGGATGGACCCCCCTGGGCCTCATTCTACCTCTTAAAGTTGTTACCCTTAATTAGGGGTAAAATCTGGCTGTTGAGCGTGATCTAGGAGAAACCACCTTCCCCTCCACAACCGTTGTCCTTGAAATGGTTCAGTCTTCACCATGTACAGAACTCTTAATAGGTTGTATTGGTACAGATTTTTTTAAATATATTTTTTGAGAAACCAGCTGTTTTGGTATTGATAGGATACTTTCCACGTTAACAGTATCATTTTCGAACATATCATATTTATTGACATATTGGATTATTGTTATGACACAACAGCCGTGACAACAATAGTGAGTAAGAGAGGACTTATCGAGAGGGAGCAGGGAGCCTATTGACCTACTGGGACGGCCTTGGGCCAGTTGTGCAAGCCCAGGTCTCCCCCCCCCCACTAGACCTGTTACCTCCCACCCCTTTCCTCAGCCTTCCCCCACCACCACTACTGTATCTACATGTGGTCCTATCAATTATTTCTGTAGTAGGCATGTTTATATTTATGCTTATTTGAATTTATCTGTTAGGAATACGTATACATTAAGACAAGACTAAAAAAGGGTCTTCCTTTACCTCCTAAAAAAAGGGGTATTTTCTTTAGGTACGCCAGTACTTTTATTGGTTATAAGTAAATGCTTTTTTTTATTTATTAAAATTAAATTAAATCACCTGTTACTTGATCGTTAATGAATATGATAATTTGAGACGTATGTATAGGTAGTTAAGTTCTTAATGAGCAAACTTGGAGGATAAATATTCTTTTGCCCAAGAAACGATTTTAATGCTCTAACCATGTTCCTATGAACTTCACTTTTGTCTCTCAGCAACTCGAATTTCATTTCCATTTGCCTATTCCTTCTGGAAATTTCATAAAATTACTTCTTTTAAATTCTCTGGCACTTTTGTGGTTTTGAATTAATTAAAATAGCTATAACAGTACATAATTAAACGCAGTTACTTTTTAACCAGGAAAAGTAAGAGGCGTACCTACAGCAAAAAAATACCCATAAAAAAATTTTAACTTTTTTTTTTCCCTCACCAGGCAAAGGTACGTTTATCCTATAATTTATCATACTTTATTTGAACATTAAAAAATATACTTTATTTTACCTTTAACGTTCTTTCCTGCTGAAGAAATAAGAATGTTTCGACATTAAATTCTTTTTATATGATGATGTCACATATTTAACTATATATTTTGGCAATTCGAATATTTTGGTCCAAGAATACGCAAAAATGGCATATTTACATATATGCCACTTTGGCTTGACGTAATCGGAGCCCTAATTTTTGGAAATAAAATAAATACACTCATTTATCGATTTATGTATATTTTTTCTGATATAGTTGATACTAAGATAAATAATAAATATCAATATATGAACCACTACCGCTTTGTATCACTTTAGTATAATTTTCATTTGTAATATTAAAGTGAAACTTAGTGGAAGATTTTAAATAAAAAAGGTAAATAGAAATAAAGATTGATTTCATACAAAGAACAATTAAACGCTGTGACTAATTTTCGTTTTACCAAATTTTATTCTTTTGTGTTGTAAAACTTTATTAAAAAAAAAATAAAAAACTGATATTTTCAAACTGTGTAGCAAAGAGTTTTTATTAAAAAAAAAAAAATTATCTTGAAAATGTATTTCGTAAAATAAGCATTAGTGGTTTGGGGTTATTAACTTGAAATAATCATGTATATAATTTAATAAATTGTGCTGGAATTTTAAAATGATTGATTGCTTGAATTAAGTATTCATGAAACAATAACTTTATGCTATCATTTAAAATCCTTTTCCACAAAGGTTGAATATAATGGTTAAGAGAAAACTAGCATTTTAAATTATTTTATAATTTAGAGGGTTTTTCGAACACTTAAAAATATTATTGATTACAAAAGTCAATGAAAATATTATATGTCAGCTAGGTCAGTTTTTAAGATAAAGAAAAAAGTGTGTGTGTGTGGGTCTTGTGAACATATTAGAACAAGATTACATTTTCATGTATACTTATTTGCAATATCGATAATATCGGAAAATACGATGATACCTGAGCAATCGTCTCATATTATTTTTAAAAACTAATATTTAAAAATTTAAGAAACATGAAATGTTAAAATTAATATCCTTAAATAATGAACAGTAATGCTATAAAATCCATGATTTAATGAAATTTAATGAATTCTAAAATGAATCTAGGCCTTAACAGGCGTCATGTTTATGTTAGTATCAAGCTGTTATGTGATCAATGGTACGTAATTCTTCATAAGGTCAATTTCAATGTATCAGCCTGATACATTTGTTTTTGTCTGAGTAATCTGTTCAGTTATCATCATGATCCTGGTTTTACCCCGTTCTATTGAATAACTCCTAAGAATTCTATATTTTATGATGTAATGTTCAATGCTCCTTATTTAATAGTTTGTTAAAAATATCAAATGTAATGATGACAGGTTTACTGAAATGAGCAAAACAAAAAGTCTACCAAAGTCCCTCTTATCACCAAGGTTACCCAATTAAGGGTACCTATTTTATGGAGCCTGAGTGAGCCCCAGGAGGGTCTGCAGAACCCACAATATCCATCCGCGCTTGTCAATAGTTTAAATAATTTATCTGCCACGGCCGAATTTGAACCTGGGCCTTCATCACAGCAGCGGTATAACCACTGAGCTATCCCTCTCCCTGAAATAAGCAAACCATTAAACAATTATTTTTGTGGAAATAAGTTATATCCTCTAGATTGTTCTGCTTTTACTTCGCTCTACCTTGTTTAAAATTATTTGAATATTCAAATTAAGAAAGAAACTCAATGAGGGATCGATGTCTGTCTTAATGATATATGTACATTATATTGAGCTATTATTTCTATCCATAAACCTTCTGATAATGTTTAATTAAATTTGTTATTCTGATTACTAATATCAAGTAGTTGTGAAATCTTAAATATCATTGTTGATTGTAAAAAAAATACTGAATTTTTTGAAACAATTCAAGTTCACTCTTTTTTAAGTATAGCACTTATTATTACCGGTGGTACCCAGACCACATAGTTACGTTCCAAACTTTAATCCTGGATTGAATAAAATAAGGATATATTCTGATAGAAATTAGTTGATTCAAGTTGTCGATTCCGTCATTCCTAACCGATTTCGAAGTAGTGTTCCTGTTTACGTTATAAAAAAAATAAGATTTCTTCCAAGAATAAATTGACGGAATAGTTAGAGACTATTTGAAAACAAATTTAACAGATTTAAATCAGTTAAATTGGGGTGGGATCATCGGGAAAAAATGACCCAATTCCACCATTACTAGAAATCATGAAGAGGATTTGAGTCTAATAAGATTCAAGGCGTTGAAGCAACGTTGGGCGAGTTGAAGAAAAAATGAATAAATGATTATACATAAACAAAATAACATGTAAAATGACCCATGAAGGTTCTTGGGCTCAGTATCTGATAGAGTTACTGTTTACTGTGCAACTGTTATACTGTCTCTAGGACAACAGTTGTTTAGGGAGCTAATTTGTCCGAGATCATGCTCAACCGCTAGGTTTTTCTCTCTACTAATGGTACCTACTTTATAGAGGTTAGTTGAACCCTGAAGGGGTTGTAAATCCCACAGGGTACATTTGTGGCTGTTGACAGAAGAAATATTTTATCTGTCTAGCCGAGTTTGAACCAGCAATGCTCAGTGTAGCAACTGAGCGTTCTACAACTGAGTTATCCCACTCCCTATAATATTCATATAATTAGTGCATTATTTTTTAAGTCTCAGTAGGCGGTAGAGACTTTACTGTTTCAAGGACAATCCCTAGGCTGTGCAGGGAGGTGATTAGTCCTGGGACATGCACAACCGCCAGATTTTGGTCCCCCTGTTATAGGTACCCATTTTATAGAGCCCCAGGTGCGAATTCAGGTTATAGTTCCTTTTTATTTATTTACAAGAACCATAAGTTGCGCCAAAAAACATAAAGCTCTTTTCATCAATTTTCCAAGTGATTCAAAACATTTTTCGATAGGGGTTCAGTTCCTGGATCCAAAGCGTTGCGCCCTATTACGGATATTACGCGTCATCCTGATTCCGCGATCTGGGACAACACTTTCGCTTGTATGAGAGTGAGTCTGGAAGAGAGGCGCTGCAGAAAGTGAAGAAGTGGGCTAAGGTCGGGCGACCCAGTGACCCAGTTGGGCCGACATTGACACACTGGCCCCTTCTCTCTAGAGGACGTGTATGATATCTTGCTAGCTGCGCGGCTAAATCTGGCATCGCTCCATTCTTATTCCTCTATCCTTGTTGATCACTACTAAGCTTAGTCATAATGGAGTGAGGCTGATTACAGGTTATTACATCATGACTCTTTCATATATGTCGCCCATATTTTGATGTTGGCAAATTAGGTCGGGTAATTAATAGGAGAGTGTCGTGATTTACAAAAATATACCTCGTGGAAGTGATCTATTAATAATTGGCGGTCTTTTCTACTTTTAATCTTTACTCAATTCTAGGTTATGAGAAGTGCATTTTTAAGAATGTGAAAAATACAATAATAATATTATTTATTACATACATATATAATAATAATAACTTAATGTTTGTTTATTTTTAAAGACGTAAAAACGTTTAGGTCATCAACGCCTATGGTTCGGCTTTTTAAAATGGTATATATTGTATTTAAATAACACATACACGCAAACTCATTCACAAAAACCCACACACAATACACACATTGAAACTGGATTAAGAAGAAAATTTATATACAATTCGAGGTAATGCTATAATTGGGACAGTGGGGAGATGAGCTTTCAAAAACTGAAATACCAACTTCACGAAGTGCCTTCGCTAAAATTGGGGCCAGTCTTATTTTATTGATTGTTGATAGTAATATGGTAATCATTAGTTTATAGTAATAATAATATTATCAACAACAATATTATTATTTATTGATAATGATTATTATTACCACGAATGATTCTTTAGAACCTTATTGGAAAAATGTACCTGCACTCCTTTATAATCTAAATCATTATAGTGAATATTATATGTCTAAATCTAAATATGTCTAAATATTTACTGTCCAAATAAAACCAAATTGTTAAATAATGAAATTATATAAATATGTGCTTAAACATGTACATGACTATACGTACGATATACGTATACAGCTCCGGAACTAACTGGTTGATTAAAATTTTTTTTTAAATGAGCTTAGTCAGGCATTAGCTTGAAATGGAGTTATTGCTCATTTTACAACTCCATTTCAAGCCAAAACTTACGAAAACGACTCTGCTTCCCTCAGTACATTTAACTTATTTTGGACAAAATTCAACTTAACCACTTTTTCACTGAAACTGCAGCTATACACACACACACACGCACGTTTTCTTTAATTAGGACACATATTCAGGTGTTTCGGGAAACTTTAAATGGAAAATAGATGAATGACTTAAAAAGGGGATAGGGGTATTATACGACGGATGAAAGAAAGAATAACATTCAATGATTCGTTGAAGAATGTTCACTCTAATACTGATCGCAGAGGTATATATACCAGAACTGAAGAAGGTCAAAAATGTATCAAGGGCCGTTGAGTAAAAAATTCGAAGAGGAAAGTGTTCAGGATATTTTGTCGATATCATAAAGGATTGAGAAATTTTAATTCTTCAATAGGAGGAAATAAAGAAGTTAAACAAGTGTGTGTAAGATTCACATAGATGAGTCTTCTTAAATCACAATACAGTGGAACGTCGATTATCCGAACTAATGTTGTCAGGGGTGGTTTCGGATAATCAGAAATTCGGATAATCGAAAATTACTAACAACTAAATACCAACCAAATGAATAGGAAGGGATTCAGAGAAACAAATGAAATTAGCTGATTAGGTTTCATAATTATTAAGGCCCTCTTATTGATGTTCATGGAAAAAAAAATTTTCGTCAAATATTATTTAAAATAACAATAATTTTAACAAAACAAATAAGTAACTGGATGATCTGATAAAATTATTTAAAATTGCATTTGAAAAAGGAAAAAAACAGTTCCGTTAATCGAACGTTCGGATAATCGACGCTCCACTGTATATGCAAAGTATATATTCAAACCTAGTCGGTTGGATTTGATTTTACTATTATTTTATTGCAATTTTAAATGGTTTTAGCCATGTAGCAATTTATTTATTTTTTTTCTTCAATTCTTTCCCAATCGTTTCACACCATATAAGGCTCACATCCTCTTCACGTTTTTTAGTTTTGTAAACAACTGGGTGGTGGAATTAGGTCACTTTTTGCCAATGGTCCAAATCAATGTTACGGAATTCTTGATTTCAAGGCTGATTTAAATATCTTTACTTTGTTTAAATTAGGTTGTAAATATTCCATTCATTTATTTATTTGTTTACATTTATTTATGGAAAAAATATATAGAATTTATTCTGTATAATTTATTAAATTATTATAAAAAATAATGTAAAGCGGAAAATAATTATAACCTAGATATAATTTATTTTACGATAATTGTAAAATAATATCTGTGAAGGACAGCTAGTTTTTACCTACGGATGATTAGTATGCATTTTTACTTCAGTAAAATTTATCTCAGCGAAATAATAATTGTAAAATGCTCTACTGTTAAATAGTTTTGCAGTCTTTGTCTATTTTTAATTTAGCTGCCCAAAAAATTGTTAACAATTTAACACTTTCCATGTTAAATCCAAACTGCAGTTTGTTCGTATTTAATTACAAAAAGATCCTGATCTCTGAAAGTGTAGAGAAGGGGACCTGCTGTTTAATTTATTTATTTTCTAATGCAAGTTGACCGCTTTTATTTTGAACTAAAATGAATTATATTAAAAGAATAACAAATAATCAGGAACATATATCTACTAAAATACAACATGAATTCTAACTTTTCATGTTTTTGAAAATAGGCCATCTGCTGTATTACCTTAAAATAAAATAATATTCTAGTGTCTCTTTATTTCAATAAATTACTTAAAAACGTCAATCTATACTGCATTATATTATATTAAACTTTTTTAAACCATATAATAAATTTGATTATATATTTTTTATTGATTATTTAACACATTCAAGTAATGTAAAATGTTAGGTTCTTTCAACTTTGGATACAACGCCTTGAATGATGGATTAGCTTTTAGCAGATGTTTGAACTGAAAAAAATGTTTATTTCATTTTATTCTCTGTATATATTAAAAGAAGTTTATCACGATTGTTTAAAAAGTCTCCAAGCTACTGCACCCAGTTACCATTAGACCAGGTTCTTTGGTGTAGGTTGGGATTCGGTTAGTTATGCGGTATGGTATACCTGATGCGCCTGCTGGAGTCTAGTCAGTCTTTAAAGTTATTTTGCGCAACGACATTCTTATAGACATATTACTGATTACTTTAAGTCTGTATTAAAATATTTTGTAATGATAAAATGGAAATAATATAAAAATAATAATGCATAAATCTGGTGTGCCCATTCCTTTCCTCATGGCTTTGATTTTGAGTTCGAGTAGTTTTTATCTTTTTAATAAAGAGTATCAAGAATTTTTCCAGAGATGTTACATTTTCGAGTTAACAAATAATAAAACAGACATGATATGTTATTAATTGTATGCTGATTTTGAAAAAGCGTTAACGTTGTTCCTATATTTTTCTAAACGTCCGACTTATTGCCATCTTAAATTTTAGATCGGTCGCCATTTATTCGAATCTTAATGAATAGATCAGGATTATCCTAGGGTCTGTACCAAAGGTGGCATTAAAACCAAGGAAAATCTAGAAAAAAGTCACGGGGAAAAGCAAGCTGTCGAAGGTAATTATTTGATATCTTGCCTGATATGTAAAGCCCCAAATTCTGAATGTTTTTTTTTTAATGATTAAAAAGGTTCATTGTTAAAAATAATGAGCCAATAGCAATTATGCAGATTTTTAAATATGTCCTTGGTATGTTGGATTATAAAACAGTCTACGCTTTCCTCTATCTTTATTAATGATATGATTATTAAATTTTTGCGATACGATTGGCTGCGATTTTTTAATTTAAGGACGGATCTTAATGTGTGTCTTCTTGGGGCGGTAAGTGAAATTGATGCCTAATATCAAAATATTACACTCAGAATAAGTCTCGGACAGATGACTGATAGATTTTATATTTATGTGATGTCTGTGTTTGGATTCTAAATTATCCATATGAAGTTATTATGTATTCTCAAATTTGGAGTGAGCTAGTTACAAGTTTATTCCCCTTGGCCGCTTCCAAAGGTTCATTATTGATAAGTCATGGGATTAAAAAAACAAATTTGAAGTATACGCATGTCTTCAGAGATAAGAAAAACTTATGATAATAATTCATTTAATCGGAACTGATTAAATTAGATTAGAACTGATACTTTAAGAATATCAATGCTTTTTTACTTGTGAAAATTCACCCATAAACAATTATTATTTCCAACTATAAATATCTTCTTCAAAAGAACGACGTAACTAAAATATACCAATACTAAAGCCTTCAGTAGCAATTGTGTTGGTTGAAGCTTTTTAATTCAGATATTCCATTTCCAACATTAAAAAAAAAAAAAGTAATATCAAAAAAGCTTCTTATCTTTAAAAAGTGTTTAATGCTTGATGAAATAAATTAAATTCCATCATTACAATAGGTATTTTTTTATTTACCAATACCAAAATTTTAATATTTTTAACTCATCAGGTTTAGTTTTGACAAAAAATGGAATTTTCAAATACTTCTGTATTAAAAAATTAGGTTTTTTGAATTATGCGATATATGTATGTTATTCGTTTCTTGAAATAAATTGGTCTTTAAAAATAATTTGAAGATCTACAAAACTGTCGTAGAGAATCTTTTTTTAAAACATTTCTATTTTTTCATCCTTTAAATTGAAGCACCATTTTGTTAGAATTATTATTAGGCTCATGCAAATGACACAATATTTAATGGTGAGCGGTATGCTTTCAGGAATTCTCGCCGTTTTGTATTTTTGTTTATTTTATTTGTATATCATTGTTAAGGAAATAAGATAACAAAGGATAAGACAAAAAAAAAATTGTTATTGTTTCGTGGTGTTGTACCTGATTATTTTACATAGGATAGCTGTGGGTGTAAATTCCGCCCTAAATAAATACCACCTTTTATTTTTTCGTTATGACTGGCGATCATCAATTCTTCAACTATGAACTTTATTTTGTCTATTTTATCCAGATGTGTTATGTAATTCCTCATTATTAGTAAGAATTACATTACACATCTTTATTTTGTAATACGACTTACTAATTAATAATAACCCAATTGTTTTAAAACACTTATATTGGCCCAATAAAAAAGAATATTTCTACACCTTCTTTGTATTACTAAAATACTTTAATATAATGAAAAGATGACAGAAACTTTCGAGACCTCTCATGTCAAGTAATGAATGGGGTTTAATGTTTTAGATGGGTGAAGTGTTTAGGTGTCTAATAATTGTTCACCTTTATTTGTATTTTATTTTAATTAAAAAATGAATTACTAAAAATATACGGATAATAGGATTTATTATACTGGTGGGAGTGAAAAAGCCAAACAAAACAATGCGTAGTTTTGTCAACAATGAATGAACTCATTCATTGATAATTGACATAATTAATTTTCTTGTTATTAATTTTTAAAACTTTAATTGATATTTCCTGTCTTCGTCCTTGAATTTTTTTAATAAAATATATATTGAATCGCATTTATATAAATGTTTTCACACCGCAGTGAATGAAAAGTGAACTTGGAACTGGCATTGACACAGTGGCCCGGTTTTCTTTAAACTAAACCGCAACGCTCAAATGTAATATTATCGTCTCGGGCGATTCATAACATTGCCACGGTAACGTTATCACCTTGCTCCTCCAATAGTTTATTTATAGTTCATTGTGTAAAAATATCAATCATAAAGTAATTTTATAAAGTTAGAGTGATTTAATGTACGATGGAAATAGTTGGGGTTGCAGTCAAAAATTACACAACAAATAAGTATAAACCTATTATATTTTATGTGTACCTACTGTGTAGGTCATCTTCAGGGCTATGAGAAAAAACAGACAAAACCAGAAATGACTGTAAAAATACATAACATAGAGATGTAGAAAACATAACATAATATAGAGATATAGAAAAATTGAGCGAAAAAAGTGAAGGATATATTATGAAAGGGTATATGAATAAAGATGATTACATAATAGATGTATAGAAGGTATATAAAAGTATATTGTACATTCCTATTGTATATTTTTATATAACATCTGATACTTATATTTTAAATTTTATATTTATATTTTACTTCTCTTCCTGTCATACATGAGATTCCTATTCTTCACTTTCTACAATATTTTTCTCTCTTTATTCTTAGGTGTCATATTTTTTAATCAATTTTCTTTCATTTTACTTATGTAACTCCCTAGGAGTCTATTTTCATACAATTTTTTCTACAATACAATTCTATCTTTATTAAACTAAGTTTTCCATACTTATATATCTCACTCATTATATTTATATCTTTTTCATTTTATAATTTTCTGTTTAACTCGATTTCTCTCTTTGTATTTTGTTTGAATTATCACCTTTCTAAACATCTATTATGTAATCATCTTATATCCTTCACTTTTTTCGCTCATTTTTTCTATATCTCTATATTATGTTATGTTTTCTATATCTCTATGTTATGTATTTTTACAGTCATTTCTGTTTTTGTCTGTTTTTTCTCATAGCCCTGAAGATGACCTACAGAGTAGGTCGAAAAGTCGGCACACATAAAATATAATAGGTTTATACTTATTTGTTGTGTAATTTTTGACTGCACCCCCAAATATTTCCATCCTACATTAGTACCTACCAGTCAACGATTTAAAGTGATTTAGCGTTATTAAATTAAATTGTTTTATTTTGAGTTATGTCAGTGGGTAGGTTCTCTACTTGTCATTGTATAATTCATGATATTTACATTTTGTATTATTTAATGCAGTTATAAATTTCAAGAAACATTTTTTTAAATGAAGTTTTGTGATGAGGTCGATGATACGCAAAAAATGAATAATTTAATAAGGTTTAGAAAAGAGTAATCAAATAATATAATATAAATACTGTTAGTTAAAGTATATGAAAGTAGAAAATATTATTTTTGATTATTATATTTCTTATAAAAATATTTATGTGATTATTCAGAGTTTAAGAAACATATGTTAAAACAATTTTTATTGAAATTTACTACTGTATTATAATAATACAACTAAATAGAATTAAACAATGCGTAATGGAATGAAAAAAATCAAGTAGAGAAAATACACACTGGTAGCACCCAATTAAATTCAACTTAAATGATCAATGGGGCCATTTTCTTTTTAGGAGCCTCGGAGGAGGTAAAATGATCAAACATAATAATTGTAATAACTTATTAATGATGATAATGATTAATGTTTCATCTATTGTTCATTATTTGTTTCAATTTCATTATCGTCTAAAGCCAAGGGTACCCCGTAAATAAATGCTTATTACATTACATAAATGTTTATTGTTTTATTTCCCATTGTCCGGCCTCAAACAAACTTTTTTAACATATGCCTCTTCGATTGGCTTCCCACTAATTAATTTTTTTATTATTCATTACATACATAAGAAGGATACTTTTTTAAAATAAGAAAGCCTCATACCCTTTTGTTTTCTTAGTTTTTGATATTTTTCAAGCTTGTAAAATATTGACTTATTACTTATTAATTAAACCTCTTTATTTTATTTTTTTTGGCTTACTAATACTAATTTTATAACCACCTATCTGAAATATTCCAATAGAACTAAATAGTTTGTTTGGAACAGTCAAACTCCCGTAAAACATTTTGGACTAAAGGCTTAAAATAGATTTCATAACTCAATGATGAGCTCATCTATCAATCCATTGATGGATACAGTCTGCCACTATGATCCATCGATCGGATTATATATTGATATATAACGATCAATATATTATAAATATTTACCATTTAGTTTAGGTCGATGACCATATGGACATAACATCATGTTATTATTTTTGTTTTTAAAACCGTCAACTGCTGGACAACTAAATGATTGGTGCAATAGGCTGTTAACTGTGAGAATAAATTACTAACAGAGATGTCTTGTATAGAATTCCTTTCTTTCTCCCAGATTTTTCTCGCACCCTTATAGTTTTGGGGGAATCCGTTCTTCCAAATATGTACCGTCGTCTTAAAAATACCAGCCGAGCTGTAGGACGTTTTGGCTGTAAGGCGAGGCAAGACGCTGACTCAACATTCCTGTAATATTTACTAGGGTCAAACATGGACGTGAAATGTTAAGCGGGTTGTTTGTTTTTTATCTTGATTTATGCTTATGTGCAATTGTACTGCCCGTATAACTAATAAACTTTCCGAAATTGCTTATCATTAGTATAATTCCCACTGACAAAAAAATAAAATTACGGGGAGAAGTAGTAAAGAAGGATACGATTTGCTCCATGAAATTATCAAAAATAATAAATTCTCATCTGAATGTAGACCATAGGTTTTTTATTTGTTTAATCCCCGCATTTCTAATTTATGGTTAGAAATAAAACACATATTATGAAAAAAATAACTACATTTGATAACAGTTATTCTAAAGACCAAAATGATACTTGATCCTTCTTTTCAAAATAAGGTGGTTGCATATTTTGTAGTCCAAGCATAAATGAATGTCTAAGTCGTATTTAATGGAACTTTAGAACCAATGGGTCTTTTTCGTTTAATCCCAATATATAAAAAAAATAAATTATACAAGAGTATATCCACAACAGTGGGTTTTCGGTGAGATAAGCCGGAAAAAAAATAATGCTTCATTTATGGCAGTGCTGTACAAGAATGAAAACACACTGTTAGCATGCATCAAAGAATGCATTCATCCTCAAACAAATATCATGTCTGACTTTTGGAAGGCCTACTCAAAAATAGAAAAAATAGTCGGAAATGAGTACAAACATTGTACAGTCAACAACTCAAAACATTTTGTGGATTCGACAACTGGAGTGCACACGGAGGCAATTTAGTCACTGTGGGCTGCAGCCGAAAGAAGAACTAAGGTAAAGGGAGGAACTAAAAGATCCTGGACTCGTATTTGTGTGAATTTATGTTGAGGCAGAGGTATACAGACAAAGATATTTTTGAGATTATTATAAATCACATATCTACATTTTGGTCTTTAGAATAACTGTTTTTAAATGTAGCTATTTTATTCATAACATGTGTTTTATTTCTAATATTTAAATAGATGCGGGGATTAAACGAAAAAAATCCGACTGTAGTTATTGCAAACTAGTCTTTAATTTTGATACGACTTTGGCGGCTACATAAACACCTATTAACTTATGACATTGTAACATTTTTCATTTTTACTCAATTACATAAATTGTGATATGTATATACATTTTTTACATTATCTATCAATTACTAGGATTATAATACATGTTTTAGAAACCTGACATATTTTTTATAAATAATTGAACATGAACTTATCAAAAGGATAATTCTTCTTCTTCTTCTTGGGCTTGGTAGGTTATTATGCTAACTAGACTATGGGTCGTCCTACAACGCTTTGTTATTTAATGAATATAATTCTTCAAAAAAGACGTGTAATACTCACGAAACTTTTTACGGTTGTACAATTAATCATTGAAATTAGCATTTAGCTGACTGATGTTTGCTAATTAGCGTCGATATTTTTCATTAGTCTTCTTCATATGAAATATAGCTAAGCAAAAACTAGAAGTATTCAATCGCCTATTTCATGAAATACAGCCACTAGCTGTTGGCTCGTTAAATACAACAATAAAAATTTGACTGTAGCTGACGTATGTAGATAAACTACACTGCAACTTAAAGCCAGTGAATGATAACAACAACGTGCGAGAAATTATTTCATGGTCTATAACTATTTTTATGAAAGCTAGGAAGAATGCAGTACCTCATTAGGATTCTGGGCAAGTTCCTGGTATGCCTTCATAGGCCTTTAGTTATCGACCGGCTGTGGAAGATAAATCGCTAGTTTAGTCAACTGTTTTTATGCTCCTGTATTTTCAGGTTCAGAACCGAAATAAAACCATAAGAAATAAGATAAAAAAGTATCGGGTAAGACAAAATTAATGGAATAAACTAGCGAAAATTGTGAAATAGTCAATCATTGAAATTTCTCAATAATTTATTTTGTTAACAATCTCAAATTGACATTGAGGGATCTGTAGGTCACCCAGCCTGGGTACCATGGTAAAATGGGTATCATTAATAGGAGGGAAAACCTGACGGATGTGTCTGATCTCGGCCAAATCACAACCGTTAGCTAGGAATCAGTGCATTATCTCCCATGTTCTGAACCCAACAGGTTGTAGTTCTATCGTTTTTATTAGTTTTTTCAAAGTTAGAGCTTTGAATAAATGAAGTAATATTGATAGACTCTTTTTAAGGGCTATTGTCTTATTTTTCTTCTCAGATAAAGGGTTTTCAGAAATAATTTGTAAATTATTAAGTAATTACCCCGAAGCGAATTGATTTATCAAAATTCGGCCAATTTTTTAACTAAAGTAAAAAAGCTGATAATTTTAGCATTTTCAGCCCAAGGATTAGTTTATGGTACCCAATAATTATTTACTCATTTTAAAACTTATTCCGTTATGGTTTGATCATCCTTCGGAATTGGTTGTGATATATCATTGGATATGCCATTTTGGAAGTGGGGTTAATCCGGACAGCCCCTAATGGCGGAGCCCGCTTGTCTTGCG
This sequence comes from Troilus luridus, assembly GCA_964056705.1. NCBI lineage: Eukaryota > Metazoa > Arthropoda > Insecta > Hemiptera > Pentatomidae > Troilus > Troilus luridus. The sequence goes on from OZ057412.1 coordinate 141,984,776, forward strand.
GGTCGAGTAGCATTCGGCTGCTGAAGGCGCTGTTACACCACTCCCAAGGTTAGCACGTAATACTTCTACCCCACTAGATCCGAGCTACACGTGTATCGCGATTAGTGCTTTTTTTGTTGTCTAGAGTTTATGTTATATTCGTCAAGAAGAAAAAAATAAGATTTTCATTTAAAAAGTATTTCTTAATACAATATATATATATATATATATATATATATATATATATATATATATATATATATATATATATATATATATATATATATATATTGAGAAATACTTCGCACTAATGACGTTAATTTTATTGTTGTATTCCCAGATCTGCAGTAAACAAAATATATTGAAAGTGTTGACAAAACAATGATATCTTGCGGACAAGTGTCCTTACTGTTGTAAACAATGCCATTTGTATCGAGTATATCTCTGTTAATAAAAAAAAATGACTCAAAAATTGGTCTAGTTACCTTTCTACAGTTTACGGTTCATATGTTCTACATTTTCTTTTTCTCACACATCTAATAATTTTTAAACCATGTTCAATAAACGGATGCCTATTAAAGGAGTTCCCATCTTAAATATGGATATTTATTGCTGTTATTTTAATGATTTGTTGAATTTTTTTCAGGTAAGATGTCAGAATTCTCTTCTGCTTTGTCTGAATTTGTGAGAGATTTTATGGAAAGGTACACAGTTTAATTTGAATGTCTTTTTGCTAATAAATGTTTAACACCGCATTGCAAAATTCTATTTACTAACAATCCTAACAATTCATGTATTTAATTTTATTTGTTTACATAAAATGCATTAACATGCCATTTTATAAATGTACTAATGTTAATTATATAGCTATATTGTACTGTGTTTGAAATATGTAGTTAATTGAACATGTAACATTTAATTTTTATCAAAGTTAGTAATCAGTTGTACTATTATTTATTTTTATTAATCCATGTTTGATACTTGACAAATGTTATTCTGAACATAACGTATATTTTATAAATCACTTTTCTTAGTGTGTGGATACGAATGTGTGATTGTAATTCATATTTTCGTGTCTGTCCAAAATTAAATGAATATTTAAATTGAAGTTAATATTTGGTTAATGTGTGAGTCTTCCTTTTTCGTACATAATTACAAATTCCGCTATGCGGATATTGTTTATAGTGAAATTTAGAGGCCTATATTGGTTAAATGAAATGCAAAATATGACAGCTAAGCTTTTGTAAGATATTTATTCGGGAATGTAAATGGAACTGAATGTACTTGTGATGTCGAGAAATGTTTAGGTATTGAAAATAATTTTTAAAATATTTATTCATATTTACAACTATACTTTGAGTACACTAAGTTAATAGCTGTGTGATTATTGTTTGGCTATGACTCCTATTGAAGCTACTTTTATTCTATTAACTCCACATTATTCCTCTATTTAATAAACAAGGGCGTGTAAAACCAGCAATTGATCACGAATTTTAAAAAAATGGCAGTAGCTACGTGACTGAGGTCACCTTTGATTTTGATAAACAAAAATTAATTAAAAAACCTATAACAAATTAAAAAACAAAACAGCAGTCTTGGATAGAAGCCGCTAATGGATTTTTAGGTTTTTTGTTTATGAATGATAAGCCTTTTACATGTAAAAAAAAAATCCTGTACCACTACAAACCATGAAGGGTCTGAGGTTCAGTACATGGTAGAGACTGTACTGTTTCATGGACAACGGTTCAGCAAGGAGGTGACTTGCCCTAGGCCACGCTCGACCGCCAGATTTCCCCCCCTTATTTTGGGTACTCTATTTTTATAATATTTTATAGAGGCTGGGTGGGCCCCAGGATGGATCCTATATGATCCATCTCCCGCTGCAAACAGACTAAATAAAAATCATGGCCTGCAGCGGTAATTGAACCAGGATTTCCGGCATGGCAACTCAGTACTCTACCACTGAGCCACTCCGCTCCCCTTTTATATGTAATCAACCAAAAAATATAGATGATGATCCTTTCTTAAGTTTTTAGATGTTGCCTTTCTATGTCAGATACTTCGAAAACAACAACCTATCATAAAACAAATCCGCCCTACCGCCTTCTTTGGTTTTTCTGCTCGATTTCTTTATTTTTTCCAGATTTGTCATCATTTCCACGGAAATAAAAATTTAAAACTTAGATGTCGTCGTTTGTGTTCTGTACAAATGGAATGCTACATTTATCTTATTGGTTCCATTTTATGCGTTCTTCACATGGAAGTTTTACCACAGTGTGACGATCCCATTGATTTAACGATTTTCTTTTTAATTTTCTCTTAAAGATTTTATGAATTCATCCTAATCGATATATAAAGGAGGTCATTCACTATCACCCCACCCCAATTATTTCAGCAGTAATAATGGTGAAAAACGTTGCAAGTAAATGCTGTGTTGTTCAAATTTAAATATGGGCTGTGCCAAGCGTGTTTAAAAATATTGTTATTAATTACTTATTTTTTCTCCTGTTTATTAAATAATTCATACAAATATTATAATTGGACTCCTCATCCCTCTGCCCTGAAGACTGCCTAAATATTAAGTCGAAACGTTTCGAAAATAAAATAAGTATAACTTGTTTTGTGGAATTTATTGACTGAATCCCCTGACCATTTGACTCTTCATAAAAATATTACTTAATAGGAAATACACATTTGTAATGCATAAGAATAAATCATTGGGCTAAGATTTTATTTAAACCTAAGTATATTCATTTTTAAAAAATAAAAAAATTGATTATTGATTGGTATTCAATGTATCCCTGTCCATAATACTTAGTCTTAAATTACTAATTCATGATACAGTTCTGTTGTTAAAATTTTTTACCATGTTTATACATACACATTAGAAAAAAAAAAAAAAAAAAAAAGTAAGATATACTTAAGTAGGTATAGCCCGTTTATTTTATTTTATTGGTTGTTTTCTTTGTTCTTCACAATTTCGACAGGGTCACATTCAACTGCGTAAATGCATGTTCATTACATCTTATTAAGGAGTTCCAAGGATTTATGCAGAATAAGGACCCTTGGACTGTTAATCAACTGTTATTTTGAATTATTTTGTTGTAAGATACATTACCTAGACACAATGAAAGTCTAAGCAGCCTTGAGCAACAGAAAACAATTACACTGTTGTATCCAGCGAACAAGAACGTGGTTTCCTTCTTTCTTCTTCCTTAGTATTTGATATGCAAAGATAATTTGGCTTTAAAAGTAATCCCAGATCATTTGCGTATATGAACCAATCGACCATTTATAGAAATATTTCGATTTCGTTATGAAATAATTCTAACCTCCAGTGGAGTGGAATATTATGTTTGTGGTATGACAGAGAATGAAGTATTTTTGTTCAAATTATGAAGGTTACCGAGTCAAATGGTGAAACTAGAAGAAATACCGATAGGAGACTTGACAAAAATATAAATACAAATAAACAAAAATAAAAGGTAATATAAATACCGCAGTATTCGAAGAGAGGATATCTGATTAATTATATTATATATTTATCAATTATATTAACCAGATACGTTGAAATTTATATACACTGACATAATAAATGGGTGGAAACAATTCCACCCAATTGATTTTTTCATGTTTTCATCCAAAAATATTTTTGCTTTGGATTGGTCTAGTTTTTTAAATAAATAAATACGTTTTATTATTTTTTTTTCAATTAGGAATGTCAATATAGAGGATAATAACCCTTAATACTTAATTCAATGAAAGGACCGTAGATTCCAATGTTCACTTTCTATGGAATTAAAATGTTTATTCAGTGCCGTTTCTTGCAGCAAACTACCGTTGTTCGAACGATTCATCAGCTCGATTGACATGTTTCTTCAGAAACTTAATTTTACATAAAGTTTTTTTTTATTTAGCCGTTTCGAGTATTTTGTTGAAAGGAGCTCGTTTCGTGACTTTTGTTACCGTATCAGCGGTAATGTACTTTTCCTTATGACTTTTATCTTTTCATTACTTAGATGTCTAATAATACGAATCTAAATAGAAAAATTGTATTTTAATTTAATTTAATGGTTTAAATAATAAAAAAAAGATATTTTCTTCAAAATAATCTGTATACTAATATTGTCATTTAGAATGAGTTATTATTATTTTTAATATGCCTAGTGTATAGCTGCCATTTCGTGTCAACAGATTCCTTTACAATACCCATTCCTTGGATTTTAAATTAACGAAATCTTCTGCTCAATGATTTAAGTCTTCCTGAGTATTGAAGGCTTTTTTCCACTAAAATTATATTAAGTTACCTGTAAATTACATTTACAGTTAAAATAATTAAAGTTACCTGTCTGAAATATATTATTAGAATAATCCGAGCTTTAAAGGGTGAAAGAAGCTCATCTGTCAAGGGAGGCAATATTAAAATGGACTCTGTTGACCGGAACTGTTAACATTGTATAGTCTTGGAAACTTAACGAAATCATATTAATAATTATATTTATTATGGTAATTAAAGTTCATTCTTTTCGTTTCTACTTTGGTATAATTATTTATTTTATTAAGTTCATTTCTTCATGTTCTTTTTTGTATTATTTGTATTGTATAAATCACCCTCATATTAGTCATTTTATGTTTCATTTTTTTATGCCTAAAAATTTTGTATATTTTCTAACGAAGATTATCTATATCGATGTACTGACCTACATCCATTGATTTCATCGATTTTGTTTTCAATTTTATCATCAGCTATGGCAAAAAGTTGATATCAATTTGTTTATTCCTCCTGATTTCCTGCATTAATTTATCATTATGTAATTCCACTCACTTATAATTGAAATACAAACAAGGGAATGTATTGGTTGATGAAAAATATCGAATCCTAGTTTTCAACGGAAATACACGTTTCAAGGCTTTCTTCCCCTCTCTTGAGCCCAATTGACAAATCCTCACAAAATTGTGCTGGTATTTGGATGAGGTAAGTCCAGCGCAAATGGTATTTATATGAAACAAGTCGTATCTTTATTGATATAGAGCGATATAGGAGAATTAACTGCCCTTAATTTTGTTTCTTTGAATTATTTAAATGTTTCTCAATATTATTGTAATAGTATTAAAAAGTATTGGTGTGAACCACAAAGTGAGAAAACCCTTGAAAAAAAAGGATTGATATAAACGATGAATGAATTCAATAATTTATTAGAGGGAAATAAATGGATAAATATATTTCCGTTTCCAGCGAATTGTGAATTGAAGAAATATGGGTAGTATTCTGGATATTCTCCATACAAGTATCGAATTTGAAAAAACACCTTTTCAGGAGAGTGAAAAACTGTTTCAAGGTTCATTCGAAATCAGTGTGTATTGTCAAGCTTATTGTGTGTAGCGTAGTTTTGTTCTTTAAACACATTCCTTAGTTTGATTATCTATAATTTATGATTATATTTCTATAATGTACTACGCAAACTATTGAATTTGTCATAATCGATAGTCTGCTTTAAAACACCTTATTAGTTTTACAAAAAATCAATTACAAAAAACATCAAACACATGAATATGACATATTCATTAGTTTTCCATGTTAGGAATTGGATTTTGTTACTATACGTACCATATCGCTAATACTAAACATGTGGTATATTCGAGACTTTTGAACCCCCTCGTTAAAAAAAAAATGTGCAGCATAACGAATTTTGTTATTGTTTTGGGGCATCATCTAGATAATTTAATAATCGATCTCTTGACAGGGCTATCCCCCTTTACAAAGTGAGTTGAGATTCCAGAATTTGCTATAATATTCATCAGTCCTAAAGCAATCATTTGAGATCGAAGTCGAAGAACTGTGTTTTATAACATTAGATACATTTGTATCGATGGTATAAAACATATGTATGGGTGATTTTGGGTGTGCATTAATAATTCATGCAGAATGGAATAAAAACATAATTGTAAAATTGGAACTTAGTTATTTTCGCTTTTATTTTATTTTAACGAATTTTTATGTATTTATTTTAAATAGATAAAGTGAACATGCTGGATAGCCCAATGTTAGAGTGCTGAGTAGCCTTGCCGAAGGTCCCTGGTTCAAATCCGTCTGTGGCAGATAACTATTTTGTAAATAACCTAATTAACAGCCTCATTTAATAATCTCTTAACAGCAATGGATAGATCCATTGGGATCTGGAGACACTCCTGGAAGCTCACCCAGCTTCTATGAAAGGCGTCCCCTTAAGGGGGAAAACCTGGCAGTTGAGCGTGATCTAGGACAAATCACATCCCTGCACAGCAGTTTTTGATTATTGTGGAAATTTTTTTCCAAGTTATCACTGTGAGGGGAATTTTTTTTTTGCAAATTTTAAAAAAATGGGTTTTGTTATATAAATAATATTGTAAAGTTTTGATCAGGAAGTCATACATCATATGTTGATATAAAATTAATAGAGAAGCAATGAAGGTTACAAAAATATATTTTGTGCTTAAACTTGAACTGTATTTCTTATGTCAAATTATTATTCAAATTTGACTCCTGTAAAATCTTGTTTCGGCACTGAACACATACGTGAACTAATGCATCGATATTAAAGTAGTTTATTAATGCTGTGTTACGTATTTATTCATTAATACATTTATTGTATTATGATTTTGCTAACACTTGTGAAAATCTCCTTGAGCCAATTGCTATAAGGTGGGCGCTCGCTGGGGTGGGAGTAGCTCGGCTTATCCCTGACCTAGTTACAGGAGACAATACTTGCTCTGCGCCCATCTGCCTCTCTAACTCGCCTTTATACTTTATTATTTAAATTATAAATATATAAATAAGTTATAAATAAAAAATAATGAAATAGGCAGTCATGAGGACTGCCGACAGAAGTGAATTACTCATGACTTTAAGAATAACTATCTTCTTTTTTGAATTTATAAATCAGTTATAGTCTGAATTATTTAAATTTTTAAATATAAATTATTAACATTAGTTTGGTTTTCACATATATTGACACTCTTAACAATTATTATATAAAGTAATTCGAGTAGTTTATTTGTTGATCAAAACATATGATGGGCTGCACAAGCTCAATACAATACATCAATAATTTAATTGAAATAATAATTAGTACGTAGTTATATATTTAAATAGATTTTATTTTCATTTTTAGCATTATTATCATGGTTAAGTTGAACAATACTTAGATCATTTACACTGTCAATCATTTCATAAAACAAGACATTTAACTATTTCAAATAAAATCTTTAAGGGGAAACGAAAAGTTCAACCAGCTATTGATGTTTTAAGTTATTATTGCACAACTATTAAAAGACTGTTTAGATAAATATACTTATTCTCATATGTAATTCTAACCTTAAAACTAAAGTTGATTAAAACAAATTGAATAATAATAACAGTTTTAATATCAAATACTTCTATAATAATAATAATTTCTTTTACATATAATGTATAAAATGTTAAAGAAATTGTATAACTCTTGTATAGGCCGCTAGGTGTCGTAAGTCTCGAGCATGTTGCTGACGCGAACCCACAAGTTTACCCCCTACCATAAGCTGCTGAACGCGGGTAAAGAAGTTTTCACTTCAATTAATCGCTGAATATTTATGGCTTAATTCGAAATAATCGATCGCTTCGTTTCGAATAAATCCAGTTGAGATAGATATTGTGTGTTTGAAACGCAATTATCTGTTAATGGGTTTCGGGGAATGTATTTGCTGTTGGATTCAATCTGGCGGAAAATCTAGTTTGAATATTTCCGATAGGTCAGTTCACTATTAAGCCTACATTTTACTAATTGGGAATAAAGAAATAGCTTGAGGATTCGAGCTCCATACCTAAGGTTCCTTTTAATTTATTTTTATTATAAATAAAAAATGAAATCAATAATAGGAAAATGTTGGGGGTGTGATTAAAAAATTTGGACGCCTAATGGTGTCGAAATTTTGATTGACATTGGTAACCACCTCTCTGGTAGTACACAACCTTAAGTATCTCCGTATAAACTGATGACCTATTTTGCTTATTTTTCTAATAGTTATTGTTTTGATATTTTTATTAGATATATGTAAGAAATAGTTATCCATCCATTAGTTACATAACATAACAAAGAGCCTCCTTAAAACATATCATAATTGGTATAATTTGCAAAAAGGATACAATCTTTTTCTTTTATTGTTCATCTAAATAAAAGCCTTTTACATAGGAATGGTTTACTGCTGAAAGTAAACTAATCAATTTTTCTAAATTTTACTAGAGAGGTGAAAAAATGGTTGTATAACTACTAGCTATTGTTTCTGAGCATTTTATATTTATTGTACCAATACGATCACTTATAACATGTTTATAAAAGATTCTTATCTCATATCAGACAAATGTAGTGGCCTTTTTATTGGCATGGATAAGTTTCCTTTCTGCCTCAATTCGTGCGACCAAGAAATGAATCAACGAAATCGTGCACTTTCATTTCCACAAAAGAAAATTTATTTATAAATATTTTTATTTGAAAAGAAAGAATATGTCCAGGACCGGGACTCGAACCCGGGTCGCCCAGATCGCTAGTCTGGAACTCTACCAATTGAGCTATTCTGGCTCAATCAGGCTCGCTCCCCGGTCATGGCCATATCCTTTCTTTTCACTGATCCCATGTTCCCACTTTCTCGCAATTTGCGATGTATACGAGGGGAAGAATGTTCTTTTAACATTTATTTAATTTGGATCTAGTTGACTTACGTCATAATTTATTATTATAATTTATTTTTTATTTTATTAGTTATTGATTTTATTAATTTTTATATATTTTTATTTGAAAAGAAAAGATATGTCCAGGACCGAGACTCGAACCCGGCTCGCCCAGATCGCTAGTCTGGAACTCTTCCAATTGATCAATTGTATCCTGGCTCAATCATGCTCGCTCCCCGGTCATTTAATTTAATTTAAAAATTTATTTAAAGTTGTTGATGAGTTCAAAGCAAAACAACAAAATGCCATCACAGAAATACTGTTTACTACAGAATGGGATCTTTTCCTGGACTAGTTCCCTATCTGTAGTAAGCAAAATATTTTGATTACTGAGCCTGAGGTGAAGGCTATAACAATGACACTTCCTTCAAACTCACAAGTTTTTTTGAAGCATTATAAAATATGATTACGATCGTCCTTATATCAGCGAATCTTGAAGAAAGGAAAGACCATTGATGATGATGGAAATTCAGCTCAATGCGTATGAGTACCTGGACATGTATAAGAGGCAACTAAGTGGCCGGTAGTGATACAAAGGGTGCTCTACTCTTTCTCCAGGGTCGTTGTATGGGTATGTTAACATCATTAGATCATATATATTCTATGAACCACAATATTCACAAGAAGTGGTAGAATATGTGAGACAGAAAGAGACTTTCAAGCAAAGTTAAACTTGTAAAGAGACTTATCAAGATTGAATCTCTTCCAGTCTCATCATCCGTTAAGAGAATATGAACCTTACCCGGACAAGGATTGGGAATACAAGATTGACTCAACTCGATCTAAATGAAATCCCATCTCAACATCAACATTGGAGTAGTATTCTAACAATAGTACACCTTTTTTAGCAGTGTCCGTTCTACAATTCTAAACTGAACGAAACAGGATTAATGCAACACAGTTCAATAGTTGTTATTGATCATGTGGCAAACTCCCTTCCTGACTCATTAATCGATCGAAGCTATTATGAAATTACAATTACAGTTTTTTTTTAATTGTTAGAGGGATCAGGTGGTTATCATCTAGCTATCATAACAATAAAATCAACCAACATTTTATTGTAAATAGAAACGTAATTTTTATCACCCTAGCTCTCCTGATCCAAGAGAGCCTTGGGTAATAAAATTGTTATTTGATGAAACAAGAATGAAATCCATTTTCTTCTTCCTCTTTTTATGCCCCGCTATGCCTAGAGTTAGAGACCCATTCTTTCCAACACACATAATGTTGATTTTAGTAGGATTTATTGGTAGCCCTCTTTACTGGGGTTCTTGGCTTTCGACCGATCGTGACTGAAGAGCCTATAGTGACAGTGTTATCGGCGTAGATCATACCCTGAGCAAGCATTAGCGTTAACATCGAATATGCCAATACACTTCTTTTTTCATTAAGGCTATCTCTGTTTTTCAATCTCGTTTACGAAAGTGATGTTAGTCCGTTGAACTCTTCAGTTCTTGATATATTACTCTTACTAGATTAGTAAGTTCTATTCTTTTAACTAGTGAGTTCCATATCTCCTTTACTCGTACTATGCGACCTTCAGATCGTGAAATGCCAAATAGACTGCATCGCTGATGGAAAAACCTCATATGGATATCATTTCCAGTTCTAGTGTTTAGGTCCCCACTTATCGTAATATTTCTTGTTCGGGTTCTTGCACTATTTACTGTCCCCTGGAGATTTTGTTTCGACTTTGTCAGGTGATGATGTATTCTCAATTTATATCCCTATATAACCGTAAAGTGCAGTCTGACAACTCTGTTATGATAGATTTAGAGTTGTCAGATGTTTGTAAATCTATCATAACAATCTTTTATGAATGATTCTTTAAGGTTCAAATCTCCAGTACAATCATATCACAAAAGCAACTTCTATTGCTTAGAGTACAATATATTATTTTCATCAGGGAATATTGGGTGACCATTTACTGTTTTATCATTTAACTTATCTATGAAGTCGACCTACCAATCTATTTTTCCCCTGTGAACCCAGGAAGAGAATCGTATTTCTTCGTCCCTGTAAGTCAGTCCGAATCGGAAGCTGCGTTATTAGCTTGAAATCGATATTTATTAACTAAGGACAACACATTCTCAGCTTGCATCTAGATCCAGGATCTCTTGATAGGTTGCCTTCAATAGATGCCCCCTTAGCCCTCTACCTGGCAATTCATCAGCGTGCTGACAGACATAGACCTGTCCATCATAAACCGTCTACGGCGGCACCCTGCAAGTATTGGGGCACTGTTTACTTTAGGGATATTTATTGACTTTCGGGTCTAGACCCACTTACCTGAACGCAGGGACGTTCTTGGATGTATAGCTCCCTAAAATGATGGAGTCCATGCTCTCATCAAGTCGAATCAATAATATATCAATAGTTGCAAATAAATCAACTACAAAGTTGGCAAGATAAGCTGCTGTGTGTAACAGAAAACTCTTATCTGCATATATGTACTGAACATGTTCTGTTAGCTAGTGAGTTGTTTTGGGGCATTGTTTCAATAGCATTTCTCCTCGTCGTGACCAAGTTTCAGTCGTCTCCGAATACTATGGGTCAATAGCCCAAAAAAATCAATAAAAAAATCACATGACAAATAAATTCATTGAATATTTTAAAATTTGATGACATGATTCATAGCTGATAAACACTTGTATTTTTTTTTTTGTTTCTACTTACCGCGCATTGGGGAACCACGACCCTGCCCCTAATACCTAGCTCGCTTCACACACCCTATGGGATCATCGTGGCTATGATTATCTCATAAAGACTAATATTATAAGGCTACAATTATACCTAATTAAATCGGTGAGGAGGGAACTCCACTTGTTGATATAGGAATATGACCTGGATAACTGTTTTACATGATATTGTTGGTAGACAATGGCAACTCATCACCACACTTCCCTAGCCCCGCCTCCTATTTCGCAAAAGTTTTTTCTCTAAATTTTCCGACTAAAGATAAACAACTTTTGTGTCTTTTGTAACTAAAATTTATCCTGGATTTTACTTATTATTCGCCCTTCTAATATCAAGATATATAGAACTTCCTTACTATTTGTTTTTTTAATAACATAAGTGGTATCGTGATTGAGGGTTCGTAGCCCGGCTGGTGACCCTAGGATTTTCTTAAGGGAGAAAAAAATCCTTAGTTACGCCGTAATAGAATTTAAAGTAGTTATGTATGGTATTTTTGTAAAAAAGAAGAAATAAATTATTTGTTTAAATGATTTTTTAATTATCAAGTAAATCTTTTAATATCCTTGAAAATGTATCATATTTTATTCTCGTCCAACGTATTTTACGGTCTCTTTAGGAAGTATGACTTTTCGTATATTGTTGATTATCTTAACCTATACTTTATTGATGGTTGATGGTTTATTTATTTCTAATTTACTATTCATTGATCCAGTTGATAATATTGGAAAAATATAATTTGTTAGGCTGGGTTAACTATTGCCCAGCTCGTCTCGAAACTACTGCATGAAATGCACGGGCTACGTTCTCTCAATGTTTTTATTTCCATTTTGTTTAAGGGTTGACCCCATTTTGGGGGCCCAGTGACCCAGATCTGGGCGGACTAACCCCACCTGACCTAAATCTGGGCTCCCCCCTCGCTAAGCCCAAATTAAGCTGGAGAATACTACTCCTCTGCGACTACTGTTTAAGTTTGTATATTACATAACGATGACCTAAGTTTCATGATATTACGGCTCTTATGTTCAGTTCTAGCCTTGACCTGCTTCTTCTTAATAGCGTGAAGAAAGTGCAAATGGTTTCAATTACTGCTTTTTCTAATAAAATAGGATATTATTTGATTTATGTTTCATAGGTTTTAGTGATTACATTTAATTTATAGGAATCTGAGTCATTTAAGACTAGGAAGAAGGTGGCTTACCCATTCCCGAATAAATTACATGTTGCTAACTACAATTAAATTAAATTTTTTTTTTTCTCAGTAGTTGCATTAATGCTTTGTGTTTTCATGTAAATTTGCCGTTATTGGACAGTTGTATAAAAAAAAGTTCACAAATGATCATGAATCTTTTTTATACTTAAAAATTTTTATTATTTGTTCAATATTTTTTAATTCAATTTACAATATTTATCATAATCCCGCGGTGAAGTCCTTAGTTTTGGCTGGTCTCTAGGAAGAGAGAAAAACAAAAAATAGTTTGGTGCGTATGGATGCGATAGCAATGAAACATCTGGGGAGGTTCTTGGCAATGCGACTTAAGAGCTGGGAAATGTTTTTTTTATATTTTTTCAATTTTGTTGTTATATATATTAGCTCGGCATGGCTTTGAAAATAAATTTAAGTATCAATCAATTTTTTTCTGTCTAATAATTGGAAATGTTTTAATTAAATTTAAAAATTAAGAAGTAGTTACAAAATTAATTTAGCTTTGGGCGTAAAGCTAACTAAATCCGTCTTTATCATCTTTAAAAATATTTGAATACAGATGTCAGGCAAATAACATAATGTTTTAAAAAGAAAAAAAGTCTTAGGACTTCATTTATTGTAGGATTTATTCTTTTTTTTGTACCAATCTCTCTTTGCATTTAAATAGGATTTAAATACTGAATGTTATTACGACTATTGATAAGGGATTTGTAAGAGAAACCAATAATATGAAATAACGATAATAATATAGATCTCATGTAATGTTTTATTTTTTATCTACGATTGAGTTTTTTTAAGGAGATCGGATTTGTTCCTTTTCTTTTGTGTTGAGTACATGAAGTTCTAACATACTCTCTAGTTTCGTGTAAGTTGAGTGGTTTTAAAATTATCGCCATTTCTCTAATCTCCGAACAAAAATTAAGTTTTTTTTTGTCAAAACACAAAACATTATGTTCTGTTTCTATAGACTTCGGTTCGTATTTAGGTTTTTTTCGTTGTACGAAAAACGAATATCAAATTAATTTTCTCTCAATAAAATATTTTACTCCTCTTTGTAATTAATTGAATTGGGCTGTAAAATATGAAATGTCAGTGAAGGTCTAAATTTAAATTATTAGCAAAAAAATTATTAAACAATACTTTTATTAATCAAAATAGGATCCTTCACTTTCAATACACTTCTCAGAACGTGAAACAAGCATTTCTATCCCCGCTCTGTAGAATATAGGTGTCAAGGAAGAAGCGAAGTCTTGGGAGGCCGATTTCAGGGTATTTTGGTTGTCAAATTTTTTATTTCTTAAAAAATTATCCAAACAACGGAAAAAGTAAAAATCAGTCGAAGAAAGGTCCGGAGAATATCGTGGGTGAGGAAGGATCTCTATAAAAAAAAAAAATCGGGTGAGCTGCTGGGCCTCGGTTAATTCACGTGGTACCCATATTTCCGGCTTTTTTGTCTTACCAAGCTCCATAAGGTGCCTGGAAACAGCTCTTTCAACTTTTCGTTGTCCAACTTAGTCCTCGGCCTACCACGTTCTTTGTTGGTATGGTCATAATCCCCAGACCGAAATTTTTCAAACCAACGGAAGATTGCTCTTTTGCTCATTGTATCTTCACCGTAAATAATATTAATGTTTCGGAACACCTCCGTGACGCTATGGCCAAGTTTAAATTCGTAGAGAAAAATTATATGAATTTCCGTGGAAGACGTAATTTTATTCTTATTTATTTTTAAAACGTTGCTTTACTTTCAAAAGGAAAAGTAAGAATGATTATGGAAAAGGATTAAATGATCTTTCAAACGGTATACATAACATAATTGTATGTGTATAAATAATCTAATCTCTAAAGATTAGAAAACTGTAAATAAACGTAATTGACATTTCATCCGTTACTACCCAATAGTACTTATTGCATTACTTTATGAATTTGAGTTTAATAGTTTTTTCATGATATTTACTAACTATTAGTACACTGTTTATTTTATATTCTATTGGTAAGGACTGTAGTATTGATTTCGCATGCGTAGCGCAGAGGTGATTTGGCCTAGACCACCCGTAGCCACCAAATTTTTCTCCCAGTTAAGAGAAGTTTATAGAGACAAGGTGAGTCACTGGGGATTCCGTAGTTGCACAGAGTTGATTCACATCTGATAGCATAATAAATAACTTTTCTGCCAAGGGTATTTTTCTTCAAGTTTAATGTGAATATCTTATCAAAGGAATTCGTAAAATCTCCGATTTTTAAAATTTTTTTATTGATCAAGTAAGGAAAGAAGAGCTGGAGAGGATCGATCTGAGGGGATAATATTTTAGTAGTCCACCACAGCCCCGTCAGAGATGAATGGATAAATCTAATAATATTAGAGTTAATTAAATGTTACAATTAAAACATTACATCTATGATGGAATAGATAGTTTTAATTTTAGATTATTGAAAATAGAATTTTCCTAAATAAAAAAAATGAAGCTCCGTAGTAGTACCACGTCCTCTTAGTAGCAATGAAACATTTGGTTGAAAATAATATATGTAATATGTGTGGTAGTTTTCGCGAATTTGAGCAAGGATATGCAAAATGTAATTGGCGAAAAGTCGATTTTGCGATCTCTTACCTGTACCCGTAAGATTTTGATTTATGGATTCATAATCGTGCAAGATATTGTAAATTAAAAAACAATATACTACTTCTCTAATGTTTTATGTTATATCTCTGATCCTAAGTTTTATAAACCATGTTATAATGCTAAAATAAATGTCTGATTTGGGTTTTACATTAACCGAAACTGAATGAGAACAAGAACTGGTGTCTTTTGTTGCATATGGTTCAAAATGTGTGGCATATAAGTTACATCTTCTGTTTTTTTCATAGTGTGTTTAATTTATAAGACATTTCAGTTTAAAATAACTCATTAAACTATTTAGTGGTGGCATTAAGGATAAGGATCCGGTGGAGCTAATGGTGGTGCGGTTTTATGGTGCCGAGTCTTATTGGGGTCAAGGCGGTGCTCCCCCACGGCAGTGCTTCTACTTCACAACCACCATATTATTCCATGTTCAAATATTTTCACTTTTGTAAATAGAATTTTATTTTTTATTTTGATAAATACTAAACTAAGCCTTTGCTAGCCTTTCTTTTTTTTGTTTTACTATAACTTGACCACTAAATATATAGGAATGATATTAGGTCGTTTATCATGAAATGACGTTTCATTTCAGTATTTTAGTATGCCATCAAATATGATCTGGATATACGCGATTTTTTTGCAATTTTTTTTTATGAGTTTAAACTTGGCTGACCATGCAGCAAGAGACATTACCACCTCATTCGGGGGGAGGATATAGTAACGATCGAGCGATTCGACGTTGAATTGAAAGATTTTCAGCCAATGACACAGATTAATTTATAAATAATTCTTTTCCCCTTTCTATCCAAAGGTGAAACCATCATATTCTCATCGTACTGCAGGAAATTTGACATAATACAACAAAAACTTATAAAAAAAACAAACCTGCATTGGTTAATCGGAAGGACCCTAACTCTTTTGAGCGACAACCCCCAGACCTCATGTTTCACGACCGAAAGTGAAGAAACTGAACCGAATTTTACGAAATCTAGTTCGCCAGACTTCTCTCAAGCACATTCCCATCTGTTAAGAAATTTGGATAACTTAAGCATACAAATTTTAAAAATGATTCTCAAGTCAGAAACGCATTTTCAGACTTTATTTCATCACAAAGTTCCTATACTCAAATATAAATACAGGGATATAGCGTTGAAATATGGCAACGCCATTTCTCTATATTTAAAAATCACTTTGATAGTGTTTTGAATACCGGAATAAATAATCAAATACTTGTTTCGGAATATCAGAGTGCCGAACCATTTATAGAAGGACCGAGTAAGGAGGTAGTCAAAATAGCCATCGAAAAATTGATATTGTACGAAGCAGCTGGGGTCGATAATATTCCTAGTGAACTGATAAATGCATGCGGGGAAGCAGGAGGCTCGAAGATTCACATTTTAGTTACAAAGGTATGAGAACATGAGAAAATTCCAGAAGAATGGAAAGAATCTTTACTTATTCCGATCCACAAAAAGGGGACGAGGGCGGCCTGCAATAACTACCTCGGTATCTCACTCCTACCGGCTTGCTATAAAACATTCTCATTAATCCTAACTAGTAGAATTACGGAATACACCGAGGAAATTATCGGATCATCTATCTATCAAATTTTTTTTTACCCCAAATACTAAAGAAAAACATAGAATACAACAGTGTTGTTCATAAGCTTTATATCGATTTTAAAAAAGCTTAGGATTCCATCGACCGTCAGATTATTTATAACGTACTGATTGAACAAGGTATATCTAAGGAATTAGTAAATCTGGTAAGGATGTGTATGAGCAAAACTTTCGATAAGGTTAGAATCGGTGATAATTGTTCGGATAAGTTTGAGATTCGCTCAGGTTAAAAACAAGGTGATTCGCTATCACCTGTACTATTCAATTTAACACTCGAGTACGTTATTAAAAAGGTGATGCCCAACGAAAAAGGTTTGAATTTGAATATGAATAGTAAAATATCCGTGGTTGGGTTTGAAGAAGATTTGGTACTGTTGGGTGAAGACGCAGAAACAATAAAGCTAAATACACAAAAGTTAATACATACTGGTAAGGAAATGGGGCTAGAAGTACATTCGGTTAAGACTAAGTATATGGTTAGCAGAAAAGGGCGAAATATTGGAGATATTGCTGTAGGCGGGAATAAGTTCGGGCATGTGGAGAAGTTTAAGTACTTAGAATCTATGGTAACTAGCAAAAACGAAAGGGAAATCGAGGGAAGGCGAGAAATGCTTGTTATTATTCGGTATCGAAATTAATAAGCTTGAGTCCTTCGTCCCAAAATCTAAAAATCAGAATTTATAATTCAATCATCCTCCCATCTCTTCTTTACGGATGTGAAACTTAGCTGCTAACGCTGAAGGATGAACAAGTTCTTCAGGTATTCGAAAATAAGGTGTTACGTAGAATATTCGGTCCAAAAATGGACGAGGCCAATGGGAATATAGGAGATTATATAACGCGGATGCATCCAGTAGATATTATTCAGGTGATAGCGAAGATTAAGATGGGCCTTTAAAGTTGCTGGGCTTAGTAACGAACGAATTCCTAAGACAATTCCGACTGGGAAGCTTCTGACTATATGTATTTGTATATTCATACCACTCAATCTAGGAAGGGGGGTAGTTCAATGTGTATAGAGCTGAATTCCGGGTGTGGCAGTTAAATTATTTAAATCTTTCAACAATTATGAATGGGCCCTTTGGGATCTACAGATCCTTCTGGGGCTCACCCAGCATCGATAAAGTAGGCATCCTTAATTAAGGAAAATACCTGGCGGTTGAGCCGGATCTAGGTCAAATCACTTCCCTGCCGTTATCTTACAAACAATAGAGTACCTTTTATGTACTAAACCATATAGTGGTACAGTTATAACACTTGGGGCGTTTTTCACGTATTTGTTTCATGGAAAATATTGATACTACAATTAAATAAAATACTGATGTGTAATGAACTATTTATATGTTTATCGCCTAACTTGGATTACTGCGCTAGTCAAATCACTTCCAGGGAATCTGATTTTGGAAAAATGATGGCTTACTTGACATAAGGTATCTCAACCCCACACTCTCCCTCCCATTAAGAACATTTTTACTCAGAGGGGATTATTTTAGTTCATCTCTTCCTCAATCTCCCCCTCCTAATTATCCCCTTAAACTCGCGAACACACTGCGATTAACTGACACTCTTCTTTGTGGGATATAACACTATACAGAATAGTGTCAGTTACCTTCTGCACCGAGCAGCCACTCCTATTGGCCCTGAAGATGACCTACACAGTAGGTCGAAACGTCGGCACATATATAATATAATAAGTTTCAACTTATTTGCTGTGTTTTTTTGACTGCACCACCAATTATTTACATCCTATATACAGAATATTGGTGGGCTATACTCGTATTTTGATTAACCTTTTTTTTTTTGTAATTTTTTTGTAACCTTTGTACTAATTACTGTATATAGAGTTCTGTATAAATACTACTGGGGCACAACTAATAAAATACATATTCAATTGTATGATAATTAATATGTCATACAATCTTCAAATATTCAATTTGTTTGAGGACATTCATTGTTTCATTGATGGTATTCAGAACGATTCGCATATTTTACTAACCTTTGTATACAATTGTTCTGTGGCCAGCTGGTGTAGGTTTCTGCAGAGCTGAACTAGTATGCATAATGAAAAAACATATATTTCGGCCGAGTTAGTTGGGGTTGGACAGTTAAGATATCTTCAAGTTGTAAAGAAAAATGGAAACAATCTGTAGTGCCCTTTCATTGACAAGGATTAATAGGGTATTAGTTAGTGTTGAAAGTAAAATACTTCGTAAAAGGGCAGTTAATACAACTATGCATCCATGCATTTTTCGGAATTCAAGGTGTTTCTTTAATGTATATTCTATAGTCATTTAATTTTGCATAGACAAATACTCTCAAGATCATATCAGCGTGAAGCCAGCTGTCCCCGGATGCACTTCTCGGTTTGTATTGAACCGCATTGTGTACGAGTATTGTGACAGAATTGTGTGATGCAGGTATGAAGGTTCCCACATGCTGTAGAATAGTAATGGCAACTCCTCTATTGATTATTTTGTCGTCGTCTTCCTCATTGTTTTCCACTAATGAAGAATCCCTGAGGATATTTATGTCTCACCGCTAAAAATAACCTGAGGAGTTTTTTAAAAATTTATTTTACTAATTTTTAAAGTGAAACTTTTTTCTATCGCCCCAAAATTATTCATTCATCTATCCATGTCGCATTATAGTGTGGTATCTATGGTAACAGCATATTCTACTGCTTTATTCTCGAAGTGCTGAAATGCGATAATTTTTTGTAAAGGAGCCTTTTTAAAGACACCTATCCAAACAAACTCTATTACTACTCTTATTTAGATTCCGCCTTAAGCTGTTGGGATAGGGCAGTGTTGCAGAGTGCAGTGACTATTTCGTGTGTAGAGTTTGTAGTGCTACTAGGGCAGGGGATTGGAAGTGGACAGGCAGTGATCATGCTGGGCTTAAGTACACCTCTACCAGACTCTGAAGATGAGGCCCCCTTCAAAAAAGTAAAGACTGGGATAAATCGGCCAAGAGGAAGCAAAAGAAGCGCCACCGGTAGTGACATCGAACAGCTTTACGGATCTAGCTAATATACCACCAACTGAGGAACCTACGGCGGCTCCACCGAAGGAGATTCATCCAGTTATAATGGACCGAGACAACTTCACGTTAAATGAGGTGAGTGATTTCGTGAACAAAATTAATATTAATCAATATTTTATCAAACAGACGAGGACTGACATCCATATTTACCTCCAATTAGAGACCGACCGAACAACCTTAGAAAGACATTTAAAAACTCGCGGAATTGGGTACCACAGTTTTGCACCCAAAAACACGACAAAACTCTCAAACAAATTTGTGATAAAAAATCATGATCTTTTTATTCCCATATTTGATGGCAGAAAGGTATTTGAACCTATTAAGGCTTCAACGTAAGACGTACGCAAAAGACTGCACCGCCCGGAAAGAAAATGGCCTATAGTGATAACTGTTCCAGATATCACTATAAAATATATACACGACAAATTCTGTTCAATCGGAAATGCAAGCATACATAAATAACATGAGTATTAGTCAAGCAACTACATCTGTATCTGCTGTGGGAGATTTTAGTGCAGCTGTGTGTCAACTTGATGACATATTACCTTCCTGTAGAACCATTTTCCTAGAACCATTATTTACAGAAAACTTGTAATCGCGGCCATTTATATTAAAGTGAATCAAAATATTAATGATATCCTGGATTGTCTAGGTTTTCATCTTGTTCCATTCGCTACGTCTTCGGGTCCAATTTTCCGTTCACGAGAAACATATTCGCGCCTATTATTTTATCTGGTGATTCCAATACAGATATTAAGAAAGAAGAATCTGCTCCACTTACTGAATACTTGAGAGAAGTATTCAATCTTGAAATCACAAATGATAGAAATGTCCTCGTATTACAATCGATGCGGTTTTTTCTAGGTACATTCAAAAAATAGAATGTAAGACATTATTTACTTATTTTAGTTACCATAAAATGTTAATTACATTTATAAACTGTGAGACTCGAGGCGGAGATGAAGTTATTGATAGAATAATGTAAGTTGACAACGATTCAATGATTTAAATAAATATTGCTCTTACTTTTTAATATGCGTTTATCATCTAAATGATTGTATTAATTATGTATTCCGTACTCTAATACGCAAATTGAAATTAAATTTTATAATTGAATATTTTGTCTATAATTGATTCCCCATTACCATTCTCATTTTTCAATAATTAAGTTAAGATTAAAAAGGCAATTTTAATACCCTAAATCTACTATTTTTCCATAATTTTTTAGTTAAATGCCTACAAACCGAAAAAATGTTTCACTTGCATCGTGGTTTCGTAATACCACACAACTTAATTTTATCCTATGAGATTTTTCCTAACAGTGTCATTACTTAATCTTGCACTTATCTACGTTTAATAGGTCTATAAAATCGATAGGATATCTCAATAATTTATATTAATCTATATCTTATTATGTGAGAACCCGCTCCCAGCTAAGTGTGAGAGCTAAGTTGCTGTCCTGATGATACCGGGTTCGAATCCGGCTGTGACAGATATGTTATTTAAATCTGTTAACAGCTGTAGATGGATCCTCTGGGATCTGAAAACCTTCCTAGGAACAACCTCTATAGAGTGGGTACCCTTTATCAGGGGCTAAACCTGGTGGTTGAGCGTGATTTCGGGCAAATTACCTTCCTGTAGAACCATTTTCCTAGAAACAGGCAGTCTCTACCATCTATTAAACCCAAGACCCTTCATAGATTGTTGCTACAATTTTTTATTTCTCAAATTATCTGTATAATTATGGATTTGGCATATTTCTATCCTTCCATGATAAACTCTTTATCTGTTCAGATCCAATAGGAACCTCAGATAACCACATACAACTGTCTGTTAAGTTCTTTTAATAGTTAGCTTATTTACATGTCATTATCATATAGTATTAATTATCTCAACACATTTAGTTGCGGTATTTTGTGCATAATTGGGGTGGTAGTAAAATCAGGTATTTAAAAAAAATTAGAACTTCTGGCATTCACAACAGAAGATAAGAATTATATTTGGCTTAGTTCATAAAGAATTATTTTCATCTCACCGGATTATTCGTTAATGCTTTGTTGTTACATGACTCGTTGCATCTCGAAACCGTTATCTACTTATTGAATCTGTATTTAGTTGTTCCAGAAAAAATATAAGGTTAGGCATTAAGGCCACATTAAATACTACTTTTATTTTATTTTTTTAAATTACACTTTATTTCTCCTTTATAAATCTTTTCTATGTCATTAAACATTACCTTATACTGTACTTATTACACGTTTCTAGTACCATCTGGTTAACATAAATAAATCGGTTTATTGAAAAGCTACAACTGATGAAGAGTTGATTGAATACAAATTATCAATGATGATATTTTAATGTTCGGCCCTCTTTACAATCTGTCACGTTATGATCTAAAATCACTAGAGAATAAAGACCATTTAATGGGCTGCTAGAGGGTGTGTGTTTCAGACAAATATTAAGCTTGGGGAAACTTTTTTTTGGAGAGGGGGTAGGGAGAAAGTATATAAAAAAATATATGTTATTCACATATCATTTGGATATTGAAAATAGAATTTAAGTAATTAATTAGAAAAAAATTGACCAAAATCGTACAAAATATAAATATTAAACGGATGAATATAATTCCTAATGAGGCATGTAGCTTCGAAATGAAGGACTTAAAGTGACCAGAAAATATAAAAACTCTTCACTACTGCTATAAAAGTCTTATATAAAAAGTTATCTTCCACTTTAATTACACGTTATATTAAGACATAAAGCCACAAGAAATTATTAAGTTAAAATGCCTTTTTCTATGATTTACACATTATTTTTTCAGTTTAGCTCCCAGGTTAAGAAGCACTACTACTCTCACAATTCAAATATAATGACATAATTATATTTTATAACTTCTTAATCATTTAACTCAAGTTGTGATATTTGGTAAAAATTATTTCTGAACTGTGTAAAATTGCATTAATTTTGAAAATATCATTTCCAGGTATTGTGTGAATAATAATGTTTAACTGGTAACCAAAGTTCGCTAATTATTATTGAGAATTATGCAAACCTTTCGTTTTAATATAAATTGTCATTTAATACATAAAACTTCAATCATCTATAAATAATTTGATTTTTTTGAAATACAGATAAAGTTTATTTAAATGTTGTCTTTTGATTTTTATATAAGTCATTCATATTCGTTTTTTATGCTGAAAATATTTTTCAGAATAAAGAAGTTTTATGAACTTAACTCCTTGAGCGGAAGCATGAATCCTTATTTAATTAATCCATTTCTATGTAGGAGGAATGACTAAAAAGAAATTTGTATTCATCCCTAATTGGGGATGTGCGCCACGGGGGAAACATTTTTTAAAAATAGGAATGAAGAACTGGATAGGCCTTCTCTGCTAATGACATCCATTTACTTGACTCGAATCAAAATGTAACATATAATTAAGATTTTTTAATTTCCATCGTCGGACTCGGATGGTGGTTTACTTAATTCTTTTAGTAAATGTATGCATCTACTGACCTGTAAATAATATATAAACGTTATTATTTTTTTTAAATATGGTACTTGTGTATTAGCCGGTCTGCAGGGACTGTTATCCGCCATTTTTTATAACCTGAACAGTGGTAATTCAGATACTGATAACACGTAACTTGTTATTCATATCAGTGGTAATTGCAATAAACAAAATGTGATAATAAAATGCTAATTCCAGATCCCTCTAGACACGGCCCTCTTCTTATATAAATGTTTTCCCTATACTTTCGATGAAAACCATTTGCCACCCATTTGACGGTATTTTTCACATGATTTCATTCAAGTATTTCACAGCTTCTTCTTTCAAAGACAAAGCTTCTTCTTAAAGTGTTATTCTGTTCATTTTTAATAGGGAATAACAAAAGG
This sequence comes from Troilus luridus, assembly GCA_964056705.1. NCBI lineage: Eukaryota > Metazoa > Arthropoda > Insecta > Hemiptera > Pentatomidae > Troilus > Troilus luridus. Next base: position 142,008,576 of record OZ057412.1, read on the forward strand.
AATAATAAAAAAACACAAAATTAAATTTAAATAGACAATAAACCAAATTAACAAGACAAAAATACTGAAAACCATCAATAACGCACACACAAATAACTCAAATGAGACGAGTGACAAGAAGAGGTTACACTAGATAAGAAGGTAGGTTTCATGTAGACCGGCTAATACACAAGTATCTTAAATATTATTATTATTATTTAAATTTAAATGATATTTATATATATATATATGTTGTGTCTTCGTCATATATTTTCTTTCGTCAAAACTCTTAAACAAATGCGCTATTGTAGGAATGTAAGATCAAGCAATCTTATCATCGGCGTCCGTATACGTGGGAAGTACCAAAAATTATACTTTTTTCACATTTATGTGTCGCTTTGCTGATGTACTAGCTTCAGTATAGTATTCATTCGGTGCCTGTTAGTAGGCTTCTAACCTGTGATATGTGATGTTCGATTTGATAGTATGGCTTGTTAATAAAGTAGGCCACACACATATTGGAGCGATAATCGGAATGCGCCCAACTATAAATACCCTGCTTGACATTGACGAGATATAGTGAGTGATAAGAGCCGTTATCAGCTCAGTAGAGAGGGGAGGGGGAGAGAGCCGACCCAATTAGGAAGGCCGGAGCTAACATTGGCACTCCTGACCCAGATCTGAGCCTCGATGACAATTCGGACAAGGTCTTGAGCGAACTGTGTCAGGGCCGCGCTGCACTCTAGTCTTCTCTCGCTTCTTGTGCAATCCTCCTCATCGTGTTGTCTGCGGGGGGCGGTGGGGATACTGGATGAAGGATCTTTGTTGGTGCTCTTCGTCCTCATGTTATGTCACTGCCTAATAGAGGACTATATCATAATATGTTTGTTGGTAAGACGGCTGTTCTTGAATTCTCCCTAACGCTCTTCTCGGGGATTGCGAACAACTCTAATTAATATTTAATTTTAAAGGTCTTTTTATGTTATTTATGAATTCATTAGATATCATAACTTAAAAAAATAAGAAAAAAAATGTACCACTATAACTCATGTAGAGTGCCTATGTGACAGGGACGGTTTGTGGTATGTTATTTAAGAGTTTAGGATGCAGCAAATCGGTAGATCAGAGGCAAGAATGTCCGATAGGGGTGGATCAATTTCTTAAAATCGTAATACCTAAAAAAATCAATCCTTCCATGCTCTAAAATACCAAATTGAGGACAAATTCCTAAAAATTGTAAAAATGTTTGTCTAAACTCGAGAAATAAACTATTGAATGGAAGAGCATGGAAGAGGTACTATTTATAAGACAACGCTTGTGCAGAAAGGAGATTTGTCTTAGATCACCCTCAACCGCCAATTAAGGCTACCCACTATAAAGAGACTGGGTGAGCTCCTGGAGGGTCTCCAACCATCACTGGCGGTTAAGAGATGATTAAATGAGGTTGTTAATTAGATAATTTAAAAAAAAGTTATTTGGCACAGCCGGATTTAAACCCAGAAGCTTCAACTTCAAAGCTCTACCACTGCGCTACCCAGCTCTCTTTTGTTCACTTAACCTATTTAGAAGAAATATAAAAGTTCCGGAATTCGTGTAAATACAATAAAATCGGTAATAACAAAATTCTAATTTTACCCTTATTAATTTTACAAATATAAAGTATCGAAAATGGAAAAAAAAAATGTTTTTCGTTTACGATCTATAACGACTTCATATTTTATGGCTTATTTTTGGAAGTTTTTAATCCCAATCTAAAATATTGCCCTTTTCAAAATAAATCTATTAAACATTGATATTAGTGACAAAATATATTTTATAATATAAAATATTACATATACACATAAAATTAATCATTGTTATTCTTATAACTAATAGAAACGAAGTACTTAAGCTTTTACTTTATGCGCACAAACACAATAACAACTCTTACACGGTGTCAACATACTGCAGATTCGAATTTGAAAATTATCCCAGTTTTTAGACCCGAAAAATAATTTACAGCAATAAAAATATTTTTTTTGGATTCAAGGATTTGTCTCCAATACGGGATATAGAATATGAAAGATTTGATTTGATCCACCTATATGTTACTTGCTTGTTATCATTTCCGATTTGTTTAAACTCTCGATTAATATAATACAAAACATACAAAAACTATAAAATTTACAAAAAATCCTGCCATTTTTATAAAACAGTTGATCTCTTACCGTTTCCAATGATCATGAGTCACTTATACACGTTTGCATCTACAATATATTCATTATTCTGTTTGATATCAGTTGACGCCTACGTTAAAATTTAATAGAAAAACGCTTTAAACTTTCAAATAATTCCTAATAATACATTTACACGATTATAAACCTTCATCTACTGTAAACAGACGGAGCTTTAGGCCTCAGAAAAATATTTTAATTTCTTTCGTAAAAACTGTGATAATGCTTTTTATATCACAAATAAATTTACCTATGATTTCCGCATCCACTCTCCCACAAAATGTATCTAAAAATATACATGCCTTATGTTTCAAATCTGGAGTAAAAACAAACAATTACTAGTCGACGTTTCGCCTATTCAGGCATTATCAAGACACAAAAAAGAGTAAGATCAATCACATCTCAAAGAAGAAGTGCAATACATCCCAACGAATAACCGCTCAGGTTATAGGCTCATAACCTGAGACCGCACCTCCACCCCAAGACGTTCAAACCAAAACTAATAATTAATATTCAGAAGCATTAATAGAACTGTTCCTAAGGTAATAGCTGTTGCGTTAATAACACTATATATTTTCTACTATCTGTACAGAGGTACAGTTTGTCACTGATGTGAATCCCAGTACAAAAATTATAAAATAAATAAAAATATATGTCCGTATCGTCTAAGACCTTATTTTTTCCCCTCTAGAATTTATAGAGCAACGGGGGCCGACCCAATGCTATCCATGTCAGGGGTTCGGCCACACCGCGTTCTGCGCATGGTGCTGTGATCACCATGCTCTCAGTGAATTCCCGCTGCGCAAGGAACAGAAGCCAGCTGTGATAAATAAAATCTTAGAGGATGAGAAAAAAACCCAGCAATAGTTCACTTCTTGCTGCTGCCGTACGACAAGTGAAACCGTTATACTAAGTAATTCTTTTCAATAAATTCAATAACATTACATACTAATCCTTTACTGACACAAGCTACAGTAAACTTCTGTCCGTTCCGTTTGTTAATCAGTGTCAATGTATGTTTCACGGCTATGATGATCCGTCTGTGATGAAATTTGATATGGTTAATCTCAAGCCTGGGGAAGGACATAGGCTACTTTTTATCAACACACACCACACAGGCGAAGTTTATATAAAACTGAAACCTGATTGACTAACACACCCAGCATCTTGAAATTCGCGGGTATGTTCTTTGTATAGCTTAAATGAGCACTAAGAAAGGAATTTGGACAATTCCGCCACCAAGGGTTTTCCCTTAATATAATAGGGATTCAAAGATTGTATGGAATCTGTTAGACATCTGAAATTTCGGATGTACGAGTAACTTTTAGTTAAAAAATTTAAATAATTTATTTAAAATGATCTGTCGCGAAACTTTGTGTGGCAGACCCAATTCCACGGGAGCGAAGCCGTGGGCAAAAGCTAGTCAAAGATAAAACCATTAGGACTAGAGTATAATAAATTAATTAAAAGTAGGCCAACAGGCTACATATAATCAGTTAGTGTTTACAGAATTGTCAATAAAACTATATAAAAACAATAAATAAGTTCTTATCTCAAGAAAATACAAGTACAATTGCATAACGGAAAAAACGTTTTTCACTGTTCAACAAAACACATATTGATCCATTCTTTGAATAGATGTTGACATCTTATGTAGTTTGATTTAGGGTTTTTTATCTTCAAATCATGTTTTTACTATCATTGGTTTCATGAATGTTAATTAAAAAATAGTTTGCAGCGATATTTAAGGATAGTAGAAATTATTTAATCACTTGAAAATGGGATTTATAAAAAAAATTCTTTATATGAATTTATTAATTCAAAGGAAAAAACAACTGCTTACACTTTAAATACTAATATTACGATACATCGAATGAAAACATTTTTCCGACATTTGAAAAGGAGTTGAAAGGTAAAAAAAAAAATACAATATGGAGGACTGAAACAAGATAATGGCATTTACTTTCAATATATCGAGCAGCTATTTATATGTTTTTTAAAACTTTCAATACGATATGTATCCAACTTTACTGTCCATAATCACCCCTTACTTTGAACTAGATATCTCAATACATTCGGTACAGTACCTGGCGTTGCGTGTGAACTTCGGGGCTATATCCCCTTCTTATAATATACTACAACAAGAAATAAACTAAAAGTTACAATAATTATATAATTAATACAGTATTATATGTAATCGTGCTATGGCTAGAGAATGCCATCCTCCCAAATTACTATCTTCTATTCCTGGTACACCATAACTAACTTTTATTTTAATTTGAAAAAAGAAATCGGCCTTTTTCATTCCTTCTATTTTTCACTCCAAAATACCAATAGGAAACTACTAAAAACAAAGTATAGTAAAAAATTAGCCGAAATCCAATTTATTATACAGCTAGCAAATGTTGAGTAGATCCTATTATTTAATAGAAAATCTTTTTTTATTAAAACTTGAAATAGTAATAAAGGGGATGGATTCTATATTATTTTACACGTGATAATTATGAAAAATGAAACATGTTTTTCTATAGATTATGTATTATCTATATTAAAATTACCGTTGTAAATATGTCAAGGTGAGGTGAATATAAGAATATGACCCATATGCTACCGTTTGAATCGTTCTAAGTAAATATCAAGGCTGAATCAATCTTATTATCATTATATGTGTATAATTTGATGTTTCCGTTCTAATTGCAACGAATTATGTATATGTTAGTCCCAGAATAACTAACTTTTTATACTTGATATATTGATTATAATATAAATTATTTCTGAATTAAACTTTTTTTTTAAGTTCAGTTATTTAATTGAATGAACTGTTTTTCATGTTCTTCTATTCATTAAAAAAATTGACGAAATGTTATATCTGTCATAACATCTATATCAATCTCGATTCTCTAAATCTAAAAATGGCAATTATATGTGTTCATCATTTTTTAAAAATTTATTTTATTTCTTTTTTTTTTATTAATCAAAATTAATGTCCTTTTATTTCTCAGTCATTGGGGGGAAAAAATATATCTAGGATTCTTTGGAAAATCGACTCAATTACCGCTCATAAAGAATTATTGAAAGTATTCACATTGAAAACTCGTATGTTTTTTTTTAATTCATTAGACTTTGAGTGAAGACGAGAGACTGTGATTGGGGCAGTTGAGCGAGGGAGGTCGGATTGGATAATGGTGATTCTAATCTCTTGCTTCATTAGAATTTCCGTCTCATGTTATTTTCTATTAATTTTTTTATTGAAGCTGTATGCATTTTTGATTATTTTATATTCTGCATTCTTCTTCTATATTTCGTTTAGAACTACTAGGACCACGTGCCAATTTAAATTATTCCCATCCTGCTGTTTTCTTCTCCATTCCCTTCAATAGTTCTGTTTTATTATTTGTTTAGCCGATTTTTTTTATATCATTATATGATCTATTTATATAGTTTCTTCTATGTGTTGTAGGCTAGAATACTTATTATTACATTTTTAGTAAAAAAATCTAAAGTCTTCAATTACCTTTTTTATTCTTATCTTCCCACTTAGTTCTTGGCCTGCTTTTTCTTTGTTTTCCGACTGAAAGTTAGCAAAGTTTTCCAGGTCCCATTGTAAGAAGATCACTATACCATTGCAGCCGATTCTTTTCTTTCATATAATTTTTGGCCGAAACAGAGTTTCGACCTGAAAGTGTCGTTTCTTACTCTGTTTCTTCTTTCCTCTTTTAAATTATTAGGGAGAAATCGCTTGGGTTCTTGATTGATTCCACTCCGTATGAGTACATGATTCTGTAAAGTATGTTCGGATAAGAAGAAAGGTAGATTTTATGCTGCTTCTTTTGTCTTCTTTTCTACTTCTGTCTTTATAAGACAGCCATTTTTATATCTGGGAATTTTCTGCCTAACCCGTTTTCTTTTAATTGTGCTCCGAGGTATTAGAAACTTTAAACTTGTTCATGGGGTTTGTAATTGTATTTTTTTCGGATCCCCAAAATATAACCACTTTTGATTCTACAGAATTCACTCTGATTTATTGATCTTCTATAACTCTACAAGTCTATTAATAAGTAACCGAAGATTGTTTTATCTTACGTAAAATTAATGAAGTCGCTAATATTTTAACCTTTTCTTTTTTATCTTTGGCAGACTTCAAGGTTTGACCTTTCCTCAATTGCTTCATCACTCATTGGAACAGTTTCTGATTGAACCCAAAATTTCTGTTTAGGTTCCTTGCTCATTGTTTCTTTCGTTATTCTCATATCTTGTAGTCATCAGAGGCCGTTTTTAGTAGGTTCTTTTACCATCACTTCTTGAACCTCTTCGTCAAACTAATTTTCAAGGAAAGAAGAGGCAATGATGGGGACACAAAGCTGTCCTATTATTTAGAAGTATTACTAACAAAATTAAGATCGTGAAGTTAATATCCAACGTCCGAAATGACAAGGCATAGGAAGACGATTTTTTTTAATGCCTCATTTTTCGGTTCTAAAACGATTTCAGTAGGCTTGTAGCGATCGATTACAGTGCTTAAGTTATGAGATAAATGTTTGCACCCGAATTAACACTATTTATTAATAATATGATAACAGAGGGATAATTCGATTATAGGAATTATTGGTCGATACATTAACTGTTAGTAGTTTTTGTTTTTTAATCTATGTAATTTCTAATTAAGAGCCATAGTTAATGTATAAATGTCAACCAATCTGTCAAGACCTAGTATAAATATATGCAGATTTCGTTAAAATTTCATATTTACGTTCAGGTATATAAAAGGTAAATTGAAGAGGAGAAAATAGAGATAAAGTGTAATAAGCGTAACTGTGACAAGTGACCTGTGACAGTTGTGCAATGACTTACCTTGGATTACTGAGAGAGCGACAGCTAGACCGCTTTCCTCTCTATTTATAAATGATATCAAATTTAAAAAGTATATATAAAATGATTCTTTCGACACCAAACACCTGTTGAACATCGACACTTGCAGTTACTACCCGTGCATTCCAAAGCTGAAAAAGACAGATTAGGAAATAAACGAAGAATAAAAGTTGCTGACAGTGGCATCAGTGGCATAAGGACAACTAAAGAGGTGAAGTTAGAACTGGGCTTTGAGATTTTAAAACTTAAAAAGGAGATTCTCGATAAGAGGAATACAATCATCGACACCTCTGTAAAGTTGTAGCTTTGGCGAATCAATTCTTCCAAGTATTAAGCCTAAAGCTAGACAATTTTCCAAAACGACCTGTGCAGAAGTTGCCTCTGGGTGGCCGCGCATAGAGAAGCCATACTTTACCCCATTACGTGGTTCTCTTTTCCCCTCCACACCTTCACAACCCCGTCTCTGATTTCGCAAAAAAAAAGTTGTCTTACAAAATATTGGTGTATAGCCAGATTCTTTCCCGATTGTGTTGTATGCGACTTTTATGTTAGATGAATTCAATGGCTACTTTTAGTTTTAGTAGTCTGGAATTCTAAATATGTACTAGCGGTTGGAGCTAGTTAATACTACTCGATCCTCCATATCTAGAAGAAAACCGCTTTTATTAGACATCGTTATTCCTTGTTTGAAGCAATAGTACTGAGACTGATAACGACCTTATTAGCTGCTTAATCCTCCATATTTTTCTCATTGAGGTTTTTTGACTTAGTTGCAACATTTAGTGCAGATATATAGTTCCCCATTTCCATTACGGTAGCCATTACACAATAATATCTATTCTGTAATTTCTCAGTTGAACCTGGTCTCGATACCAATCGAAAAGGCTTCTCTTCCACATTGTTACCTTGAGAGGTCAAGCCTAGAATTTCTTGCCACTGTCATATCGCTGTATCACTAAACCTTCAAGCAAGTCAAGGGTATAGCCCACGTGTTGAGCGCTATTATAATGGATGATAAGCTCACTACGTATATAAACATACTATCCAAACATTTCACGAGAACCGCCCTATTTCAATTTCAACAGCTCATTTACATCTATTCTTATGTCTGTTGTATCTTCCTATTCACATCAAAGTTTTTCTTGCATGTAACTTTAAATATAAAAATAAATACGCCTGAGAAAGTTACACTCCATTTTTAGAAAATGTATTTTTCTATTTAAAATCTTTTCTCAGATTTATTCCTCTAAGTCAACTATAAATAGGAGTTAATTCATAAAGGGCCGTGTGAATCGCCTTGAAAGATCTCTCCCCATATTCCTCCTCTTGGTGATCCCTCTGGTTCGTCACCTAGTGTTGGAGTACATACTTTACATTTCTCCATTAACCCTCTTTAATGCATCGACGACGTTGGGATTTATCTTGTTGGCTTTAATCCTTGGAAAAGTAAGATTTATTTTAATTTCTAAAACATGAGCACTTATGAAAGAATCGATTATAAGAAGCTTCTTTGAGCCATTTACATCGGTTTCCAATCCAGTTATATACTAGGAATGATCTTATTCCCTGGTAGATCCCGGCCAATTCACACGACGGTGATATAAAATATTCCTTTTTTTAATTGTAAAGAGAAATTTTGATTTAATTCAGTTTTACCCTCATTTTTGTATCGCTATGATTGCCCCTCAGGAAGTGGATAATAATACATAAATTATTGAAAAATGATTGGGTTAGTTTATCGATGAGTTTATTAATTTAAAGAGTGAGGAAATGAAATAAATGCAATCAGGTCTCGATTAAGAGAATCATCTGCAAGGTTGAATCGTTAAATTTGAATTTTAAAATGTAAACTTTCGAACATCTTCCAATTCATTTCTATTCACAGACTATGTAAATGTAAAATGGCACATACCGTTGAATATTGAAAAGAATTTTCACAGTCGTTAGTGTTGAATTTTTTCTTATTTTTCATCGATAGGAATTTGCCAAAAATTACTTTTTCAGACTCGAATAGATCCGTTGAATACTAGAAAATTTTAACAGATTACATAACTTGATTTAACTTTTAGGAAAATGAAAACGCATTTTTGATTCACTTTTGATGATTATTTGATTGGTGATGATTATAGTTCGATTTCGATGATTTTTATTTTCTTACTTCAAAGTTCTTACTGTCCCTTAATTAACCGTTTAGTAATAGGTAAAATGCATCTATGAAACTTTTTTAGTAAGCTTTAAGATGACTTAATCTAAGTTTTATGAAAATCGTTAGAGCCATCTGGTCGACAATTTGTATATTAGAAGAGGTTCTCGGGCTATTGCTCTCAGTAGTGGTGAAGGTACTCGTTGAGATGATTATTCAATTATTGGTTTTGGTCAAGTATTAACGAATGATTCTTATTCATGAAAACCATCCTAATTTCCTTATTTCGTAGACTTGTCTTTTATGGCTTTGGTAATTTAACTCATATTAGATTTACTGAAACAGCTTGTCTAATGTTCGTTAGTTCTTCATTCGTATACCTTTTATTTTACTTGATCCGAATAAAAGGAGTGTTTCAAAGGATTATTTTGAATATTGGAATCAAATTTCAAAGTTTTGCAGATTTCAAAATATTTTTTCACAGGTGGTCATTTAGCACCTAAATGTTTCAGGGTTCTGTATTACAATACTTTCTACAAAATGGTTCCGAGGCTGTAGATTACGGAATCGACTATTTCGAAGGTCAAATGCGGATTTCGCACGGTGGAGTCTAATTATGCTTTTCACAATCTGTTTATTTATTTGTTAAAACTCTAAAAAAATATTCTATTGTAAATTGAAACTATTCAGAATAATTTATACTTCATATGGATTCTTGTTATTCTGTTTTTTCTCTATTATATGACTTATCACATTTAAAATTTAATTTCCTGTATTTAATATTTATTCAATATAATCTCTAGTGTATTTTTTTATTATTATGTATTCTAGATAATTTTACCGGGTTTATGACTTGATTTAACTTATAGGAAAATAAAAACGGGTACTGGAAAATGGGAATACATTTTTGATTAACTTTTGATGATAATAGTTCGATTTTGATTTCAAATTCAAATCAGTACCCAATTCGATTATTAAAAATTAATAATTAACTTTATAAGATCAGATTCGTGAATCAAACTATATAAATTTTGAGTCTGTTTATTCCCATTTTTAGTAATGACCCCTTCGAAGTTGTTTATTTATACATACGGGTATACCTTGGGTATTGGGAATAATTCTTTTGAAAAGCATTTATGTGTAATCTACTATCCATAACTATATATTTTAAAAAACAGTCGCTTGTAAGCCTCTCTTTTATTATTATTATTGTTATATCAAACCTAATAAACATGAATTTCAATTGTATTTTTTTTTAATCGTTATTATTTATATCTTTTCTGTTTTAGGTATTGTAGCAGAATGTGTTCAGTTTTCTCATAAATTGTTGCAGAAACTTAGTACATGTAACATTTATTAAATTTGCAATATCTGCTACTCGTAAGTCAAAGAGGTTAATTATTTTCAAATATTTGTATTTTTATAATTTATAAATAATATTCCGGTCCTGGATAAATATGGACGTATCTTTTCTTTTTAAATAAAAATATTTAAAAATTATAACAATTAATAAAAAAATAAAATAAATAAATTATAATAATATTTAATGACGTAAGTCAACAAGGTCCTAATTAAAGTAATGTTCAATGGAAATTCTTCCCCTTGTATACATCGCAAAGTGCGAGAACACGGGGTTTTGGGATCAGTGAAGAGAAAGGCTGTGTCTGACCGAGATACGAACCAGGATAGCTCAGGTGGCAGAGCACCATGACGGAAACATGTGAGACCTGGGTTCGAATCCTGGCCCTGGACATATTTTTTCTTTTCAAATAAAAATATTTAAAAATTATAACAATTAATAAAAAAATAAAATAAATAAGATAATTTTTTTCGATTACTATTATGATTATTCGAAATTATCGAAAGCATTTTGTTCGATTTAGTGAAGAAGATTATATGTACATTGCTTAAGACTGTTTGAGTGGAAATTTTGTTATCCTATTGAGGGAAGTGATTTTAGTTGAAGTACATGTACTGGATAGAAACTTCTTACCCCTTTTTGCATTTAACTTGAAAAACCGATATACTTATTAAATCTTTCCTTCAAAAGAACAATTCCATAACTAAAAAACTTGGAATTTTTGTGTTAAGCCTTTAGTAGCTTTAATTGAATCGGTTGAATAATTAATTGAATCGGTTGAAGCTTTTTAATTCAGGGACGACGTATCTGATATTCCATTTCCGACATTGTTTTAAAATAAATAAAATCATGCCTTGAGTTATATTATATTTGATTCTTATCTAATACACTGGACTGCAATACTATCTAATTATTATCTTTGAAAAAAAACAGCTTCCAGTCAATTCATTTATTCTTTCAAACAATGACGTTTCGACACATCCCAATATAACTCCAAAAAAGTTACAAGTCTAAACTTTGCAAAAAAACAACAATCACAAATCAGTCAACAAATTTAAAAACAAAAACAACAAAAAGTTGTCCTACACAGTTAGCAAAAACCAAGCATAGATACCTCATAAAAATGTATAGTTATAATTTAAAACCCACATCTAAAACGAATACGGCACTGTCAACCCACTGTAAAAAGGAATTACATACCTTCAATTATAATAAACCAAAAATCTCTCATAGGGAAAAAAATACAGTTAAGAGAAAATATTTAGAGGAACATAAATGATAACATAAATAACATAAAAGAAGCAGGAGAAATAAGAAAAGTGTATTCACCCGTCGTTTTAAAATTAAAAAGCAATATTACATAAAAGAGTTTAACTTGAAAACAAGGCCAGTAATGAATATTGACCCAATAACCACCAATATTTTTCTCATATCTTGACTTTCCTTATAATATTTTGTAAATATCATATTGTGATTAGACTGATTAAATTAAAAAATAAAATAAGTTAAGAATTATTTATTTTTATTTGTTTTATATTTTTTGAAAATAATTTAATACATAAAGAATTTAAATAACAGTAAAGTATAAATAACATAATCATATAAAACTCACTTTACTTTACAGATCAAAATTTAAGCCATTTGTAGACTATTGACCATGGAGGATAGTTGATCCCCAAGAAAATAAAGTTTTAACTAACTGTTTAGGACAAGTTTTTTGTTTTTCTTTTTAGATTTGTGATTGTTGTTTTTTTGCAGAGTTTTGACTTGTAACTTTTTTGGAGTTATATTGGGATGTTGATGTTTTTTAAAAATATTGAAAATGACATTTAAGTTTCGAAACATCATTGTTTGAAAGAATAAATGAATTGACTGGAAGCTGGTTTTTTTTCAAAGCTAATAGTTATATTATATTTGAACTTGCAGTTTTATGGGAATTATGACATAAGATAAATTCCATAAAGATTCAAGCTTTTAACAATTTTCTTATGGATAATAAAAGAATTTTAATACCATTATTACAACAGGTGGGTAGTTTCTCTACTTGCCTTAATCCGTTCCATCATGTACCATTCGTTATATTTACTTGCTGTATTGTTACAGTTCAGTTGTAAATTTCAATAGATAAATTTGAAAAAAGAAAATATGTAATTTATTACTCTTTTGAAATTGTATTTACTCGATTGAAATCATTTAATTACAAAATTATTTTTAAGAACTATTTTTAATATAAAATATCTTTATTTTTAAACATGTTTACTCGTTGATTATATACTGCGAAGTAATTTTTTTGTAATGTGAGATACTAATTAGAGGTGTTGTTAGAGGTGATGCATCTATAATCTCGCTGAAAATACTGACGTTGGTCCCGACGCTCCAAAGATAGAGCCGCCTCGAAATAGACAAACCTCTTTACAAACCTTCTTACCCAGATATATTTAAATAGCCCACTAGCTTAACCTTAAATGGGAAGTCTTTGACAGCTAATATTTGTGATTCCATTTCCTTCTAAGCTGCGACTTGTTGCATTTGTAAATTGAAAATTCATTATCCCCTTTAATGTGTGAGATTTTATATAATCATTTACTATTTTAATCCTATCATTTGATATTAAAGCTTGATAATTCATTTGGTACAGAATGTTTTTGAATTGTGCATATGCCTAGTATATACACCTAAAAAATTGATACGGAAAAGTTAAAAGTACGAATTTAGTTGCTCTATTTGCCATGTGGATTGTATTGTATTTTTTGTATTCATTTTAATATAATATATTTTTATTTGTTTATTTAATAATATCAATATTTTCGTGTAGTCAGGGTTATTATTTTGTTTTAAATATTATTGTATACGCATTTCATGAGTGTTTTTTTTTCTTATTATTCGGGAGACAAATCTTAGAAAATAGTTTATTCCCTAATTTTCCAATAAAAGGATTAATAGTTTATTGATATCCAGAAGTTATATTTTATTATATCTTAAAATGGAATTGGGAATTATAAGGAAATTAGGATATTTTTCAATTAACACTGTCCGAACATTTTTTTTTTTTGTGCAAAGACGTTTTGTTCATTTTTATAAAAAAAATTCTTATAAACTTGAATTTATATTGGGAAAGAGAAAACCATTTTCCAGTCATTATATATTCTTAATCCTCATTGGTCATTTGAGACGTTTCGACAACATCGACTGTGTCATTTTCAATCTTTTGCATTTAGTTTTCTGCATCAGAACAAATCATGTATATAACTTTATAACAGTTATAAGTCTAAAAATTCTGTGGAAAAATAATAATAACTATAGTAAAATACATAATTTAATAAATATAATAAAGTGTCCATAATAACTAGTAATAATTTAAGAATAGATACCTCAAAGTCGCATTTATTTTAAAACTTTTAAATAAAACACTAGGGGATCATCTATCCTCCATGGTCAAGATAATATTAAATTAAAAACCAAACTTTGATCCTTGAAAGACAAGATCTCTTTTAAGTACTTTTGAATATTTTTAAAAATAAATATATTAAATTATGTTTCAAAATAAACATCTACAAAACAACACAAAAACTCTTTTAAATTTTTATTTTAAATTTCTCATTATATCCTTATTATCTGGATATGCTAATTTAGAAATCCCACTAAATCATCGTCCGATCAAACCTAGCAATATTAAGTAACGCAAAATGAATAATCAAACAAAAGTAATACCAGCAGCAAAAATCATTATGAGATTTTTTTTAATCGTATTTTTTTAATGCATGGACGTGAATCTAATGGCCATTGGGCATGTGAACGTGATTAACGATAAAGGTTTTTAGAAGATTTTGACCATGCAAAAAAAATCCTTAATACATTATCTGAATTCTATCAATTTTTTTATTTTAATAAAATATTATTTTTTCGGTGGTAATTTAACTACTATTTTGGATCTCCTTTGATTACATTGCAGCTAGAAAAACATAACATTTTAGTTTAATATGAATTATTTTTATCGTTTTTTTAACAGTAAAATGATATCTATCATTACCTATATTTTTCATGTATTATCTAAAAGTATTTTAGAATCTATCTCCATAATGTTATATAATATCAGACTAGGGCTATTGTATGTAAAGTAACAATGTTGGTTAGAGCAGGAGTAGAGAATTGTAGAGATATTCCGTGTTTGTGAGTGGGTCAAGGGCGACTAATATCACCCGCTAGATATTTCCACAAGATCTACATCAATCACGTCACTTTCAAACCACGCTTCTCTGTTTTTATTGTTACATTCAATGGGGGTTTAGTTTGTAATATGTTAGTAAAAATTATTTATATTTTATTGTAGTAATTTCCATTAATGTCTAGTAATATTGTTACGGGCTACTGGGTGTAAAATGGACTAAACTATTACTTAATTCAAGAATCTAATATTTATTAACAAATTAGAAAGAATACAATGAGATTATTTAAAACAGTTAAATTATTAAACTAATATCAATTTACAATAATAATATTCTACTAAATGTTATCTAATTTCTAAGATAATATACAAATAATATAAGTTATTGTTTATACTAAGTAACTAAACTATTTATATAAATTTGTACAAATACAATAATATTACACTATAGTTTACAATTACAAATTAACACTTACAGTTCGCTAACTAAAGTCCACCGACCGTAAGACTCTTCAAATATGACAAACTGCCACACAGTTTATTACACTTATTACACGGTCACTAATTGTCACTGTTGCTCACTAAGCACTTATTACAGACTGATACTAATACTAACTAACTCACACACACTGCCACTAGTTAACGACTGCTACTCACTGGCTTATTACAGACTCGTATTATTACTACTCGTCTTAATACTACTGCCGGCCAGAACAGCTGTCCTTTTTATATAGGCAAGGCCGGTCGGGGTGGGGATTTCTCGGAAGAAGGCCCAGAACCGCCTAGACCGACCCACAAGGATCTACGCCATTCTATAATCCCTTCCGCTTAATCCCATTGTTTGTCTTATCCTCCCAGCCGGTCCGACTTCCTGCTCTGACCGTAACACTGCCCCCTCCTTAAAAGTGCTCTGCCCCAGAGCATAGTCCGGAGAAATCGGGCGGTTATGAGCTTCCCTCGATGGAGACGCATTTCCTTTCCAGGGGTTGAACGTGCACACCAATATGGCGACTCCAGAGTTGGCGAATATCTGTTCAAGCATGTTCCTGACAACCTTCCACTCCAGGCCGTCATATCCACAGCCCAACTTAGGGATCGCGAGCTTGGTGACACGCAGTCTCAGAAGCTTACTCCGCAGGTCGTCGAGGCTTCGCCGCAGTGCGTCATATGTGGGCTTCTGATCAGTAGCACACTTGGTAACTAAGTAGAACAGGTGTCGTCCTTCGTGCGTATGGTGGAGTGCTTTCCCGACGCGTGGTCCTTGGCGTTCCAGTTCCTCAGTTCCAGCAAACTTCTTCCTGAAGACCGTTGCAATCCCTCGGGAAGTCCTCAGATCTTCGGCTACACAATGGGCCAGAGAATAGTCCGCGGGTAACGAGAAGATATCTCTGTATACTGCCTGAGTTACTCCACGGGAACCTTGTACCTTAGGTTGTGCAACTGATACCTTACTGGCCTCCACGTTGTTGAGGTACCTGACTTGCTGGTCTTTTGTCGGGCCATGGTCTCCTTTGTATGGGGCCAGTCTATTAAAATGGACTACCCTGGGTTTTCCTTTTGGCTGCTTTCTGATCCTATAGATGACGTCGTTTATCCTATTGATGATCTCAAACGGGCCATCCCAGGAGTTCTGAAGTTTAGGTGAGTAGCCTCGCCTCCTTCGAGGATCATGTAGCCAGACTAAATCTCCAGGTTGGAATCCACCTTTCTCTGCCCTGATGTCGTAACGCTCCTTCATTCTGTCACTGGCTCCCTGGATGTTTGCACGAACCTGCCGAAGGATGACTTCTTCGTCTCCCATCGTCAGCACACCTCTCGACATGTCCAGCTTGATTCCGTATGCCATCATGAAGTCCATGCCCAATATGACATCTTCATCGATCTCTGCCACGAGAGCGCGGTGCTTCAGATGTTGACCCCCGATGATGAAGGTGGCAACTGTCTCCCCGTAGACCTTGGCTGGCTGTCCCGTGGCAGTCCGTAATGCCCAAGTTGTTGGTAAGATCTTCTCAGCTGGAAGTGTCTTGGAGTTCAAGATTGTCATGCTCGCGCCGGTATCCACTAGAAGGCTTCGCAGCCGCCCGTTCACCATCCCATCAACGTAGAAGCTGTTCGTTCTGCTTCCTATCGACGCAACTCTGATGGCCTTCCTGGGGGCCTTGACGTTACGGGTTGGACATTTGCTTCTAGGATGTCCAAGCTGGCCGCAGCCCCAACAGCGTATCTCCTTCTTATGGGTCCTGAGAGCCTCCAAAACTTTCGTCACTATGTCTTCGATGCTAGGGATCACATTAGGCACCGCTTCTGCTGCTCTAACTCGCGCATGACCCCGTACGGACTGTCTAACAGCCTCGAACTCCATGGCCTGGGATAATGCGTCTCCCAAAGTTTTCGGGCGGGCGAGCTTCACTGCTTGCTGTGTCTCTGGATCCCGAAGTCCATCCAGGAATTTGTCGACAGCCAAGCTTTCGTAAACATCGTCGGTGACCGATGGATAGGCGTTCCTCACCAGCCGGGCAATATCCGCTTCAAATTCCTGCAAAGTCTCGTTGGTCTTCTGGACCCTGCTTCTCAGCTGTGAGCGATACAGCTGGTCCATGTGGCGGTGGCCGAAACGCATCTCCAGTCTTCTGATCAGCTCCCCGTAGTTGGACCGCTCCGACATGGGTATCCCCTGCAGAACTCTCAAGGCGTCTCCACGCAAGGCCAGGCACAACGCTGAAGCTTGGGTCTCCTGTGACCACCCGTGGATCGAAGCCGCTGTCTCGAAGAGAGTCATGTAGTCCTCCCACGGCGTCTTTCCGTCGAATACTGGAATGGTGTTGTGAGCTGGTGGCGTCCCATTATTGGCGGGCAGAATGGTTTTATGAAGACTGACCTCGGGGGAACGGTCGGTGTCGTTCATCGGTGGGTTGCTCATACGTCCCTCTAGAGCTTCTACTCTTTGCCTAAGTTTGCTTTCAACTGAATTCAATTTTTCTCCTAACCTAGATTCTACATCAGCTACTTTTATATTTACATCGGCTAACTTATTATCTACATTAGCTAACTTATTATCTACATTAGCTAGCTTATTATCTACATTTTCCATTAACTTAGTCTCTAATGTGCCTAACTTAGACTCTAATGTATCCATTAAATCATTTTTTACAGTACCTAGCTCATTTTTAACAGTGCTTAACTCATTACCTAGCTTATTTTCTACATTGCTTAACTCATTACCTAGCTCATTTTTAACATTGCTTAATTCATTACCTAGCTTATTTTCTACATTGCCTAATTCACTTTTAACACTGCTTAATTCATTTTTAAAAGTTGCAGACAACTTGCTTAAATCAGTTTCAAACAGAACGTCCTCTGGATTTTCCCCTAACTCTACAAAAAATTGACGCAAGCGATGTTGCAGTACACTTTTATTTCCGGAAGAATCCAGATCACGTTCTTCTAATTCCCGTTTTAAATCCGCAACTTTTAAATCCATCAATTTAAGACTTTGAGAAGCCATTTTTCAAACAGTAGCCCAATTATTACAAAATGCTAGACAAAATAACAATTACACAAGATCCCACTTCTGACACCAATTTGTTACGGGCTACTGGGTGTAAAATGGACTAAACTATTACTTAATTCAAGAATCTAATATTTATTAACAAATTAGAAAGAATACAATGAGATTATTTAAAACAGTTAAATTATTAAACTAATATCAATTTACAATAATAATATTCTACTAAATGTTATCTAATTTCTAAGATAATATACAAATAATATAAGTTATTGTTTATACTAAGTAACTAAACTATTTATATAAATTTGTACAAATACAATAATATTACACTATAGTTTACAATTACAAATTAACACTTACAGTTCGCTAACTAAAGTCCACCGACCGTAAGACTCTTCAAATATGACAAACTGCCACACAGTTTATTACACTTATTACACGGTCACTAATTGTCACTGTTGCTCACTAAGCACTTATTACAGACTGATACTAATACTAACTAACTCACACACACTGCCACTAGTTAACGACTGCTACTCACTGGCTTATTACAGACTCGTATTATTACTACTCGTCTTAATACTACTGCCGGCCAGAACAGCTGTCCTTTTTATATAGGCAAGGCCGGTCGGGGTGGGGATTTCTCGGAAGAAGGCCCAGAACCGCCTAGACCGACCCACAAGGATCTACGCCATTCTATAATCCCTTCCGCTTAATCCCATTGTTTGTCTTATCCTCCCAGCCGGTCCGACTTCCTGCTCTGACCGTAACAATATATATATAGTGCCGGGTGGAGGCCAAATAATTAGATACTTGAATTGCGATGACCTATTTATTATTAACTAACATTTAGGCCCACGTCGAAGACCTGCTTAAGGGTTATTTTTGGATATCTAAAAACAAAAATGATTGGAATAGAGATAAAATGTTAGAAAAATAAAATACATAAAATAATTTATAAAAATATGAAACTATTGGAGTATACCAGATGCAAAAGTGGAAATAATTTATAATAAACTAAAAGTATTGTTTTAATTTTAAAAATATAATTTATTGAAATTTACTACTGTATTATAATAATATATCAAGTAAATATAATGGATTATACTCAATGACATGAAATAAAGTCAAATATGTACCATTCACTGTTAGTACTCGAAAAACTAACCCAAAGTAAAGGTCACGAAGGAATTCTTTTCAGACGCCTCGAAGGATTATGAGAAATTGAAGAGGTGACCAGGTTTGAAACTTGTGAGTTATTTTAAATTCTTAATTACAACAATGATATATAAGTTAATAATAATAATGATAAAAAAACAATATGTTAGTAACCAACCAGGTTTGTTGTGTTTTATTTGTTTCATCTCTTCATTGTATTTCAAGTTTCGTCGTATGTATTATTGTCATTCTTTCATTTTAACTACTACTACAGAAGTTTCTGTACATCTGCAACTCATGAAGAGTCTTGTGTTCAGTATGTGATAGAGACTGTACGTATCTTGGACAACGGTTGTGCAGAGAGATGATTTGTTCTAGATCACGATTATGCGCCAGGTTTTCCCCTATTTTGGGTAACACTTTATAGACGCTGGGTGATCCCCAGGAGGCTTCCAGATCCCAAATGATCTATCCTCGGCTGTTAACAGATCAAATAAATACTGCCACAGCCAGATTTGGACACGAGACCTTCGGCACGGCAACTCATCGCTCTACCACTGAGCGACTCAGCTCCTTACTTCTACTTAGATGTTGTTTGAATACATTTTATTTTATTTTATAACTTAGATTATTTTCACTTCTGTATCTGGTTTACTTCAATAGTTTCATTGTTATATATTATTTTTTGTCTTTGCAATTATTTCATTTTTTAACATATTTGTATCTTGTCTATCCAATACTAAAGAAGACCTGTAATGGTGGTCTAAACTTCGGTTTCTTATGAATAGTTTATCACCATTTACGGAATTATTTCTTTTACCTCCACATGGACCATTTTCTTCACTATGTATATAAAGTCAACTATTATTATTTAAGATAAAATACATATAAATAGCTGGAGTCAAGGAATGAATACTCCTTTAGGTTCATTTTTAAATATTATTACAAGAGTGCTATAAAACTTAACAATATTGTCAGTACAGAAGTAAATAAATAAAATGTATAAATATTAGCTGTGGGTTAGAGATTATTTATTTGATAACATTTTCATTATGGGTGTGTTTATTTATTTTTATAAATTATCTCGACGCTATATTCATTTGTTTAGTATTCGTATGTATCTATTCATGAGTATCTTGGACAATGACTACTTGAGCTGCAGATGGCGATGTCGTTGATGAATCAGAAAGAACATTCGCTTTTCTACTTATCGACTTCCTAGTTATTGTTTCACTGCGTTTAATATCTACTGGCATTTGCAATATGGTGCAACCTATTGTCCATAAATATTATTTATCTCCAGCTGGTACAAAAACATGTGTTTTTGGCTCAATTAATTAGTACTAAAGTACGTCTTTTCTCCCTGTGCATTAGAAATTGAGTCAAAAAGTTACTTTATTCCCTAGGGAATAAAGTAAAAATATGACAACCTCATCCGTCTAAATAAGTAGGTTTTGTAATGAAAAAGTTCAGGGTTAGGTTGGTACACCTGTCACACCGGCCATTAAAATCAGCTTTTGTTTCAAAACACCAAAACTGATAAACAGAACTTCATTTGTTTTCAGGTTGTGTGTTATGGGTCCAACACATATTGTACAAGAAGCAAATAATGTTATTTCAAATTTATTGCCAGCTAAATCAAGTCAGGTTTATAATAAAACGTAGGATGACTTCAAAAAATTGCTGAAAATTTAACAATTCAAAATTGTAATAATTGCACATTTAATTTGAGTTTTTGAATTTATTGTAAAACATAACATAATATAAAATGTTTTAGCGTATAGTTTGCCTTTTTATGTCCCATCTGGAGATAAAATCTTGTATGCCCCTCTGGAGTAAATTGATCATTATTCCAAGCAATACTTTACTCCGTCGGCTTGCCCTCGTGAGTAAAGAATTATTCCCTCGCATTCGCTCGGGTACAAACTTACAGCTGAATAATGACCTTCTTTAGTCCCTTGGTGCTTAAATAACTAATTCATTTTTAAATGAACGTGTTATTGATAATTTTTCCCGTTGCCAAAGATGTAAATAACTAATTAAAATGGGCGAAAAATAATTAATTTTTCTGGTGAGGATATATGATTGGCGTGTGAGTAGGAAATAAATACATTTTTTCTTATATTTTCTACCGTATATTACCATATATACTATCTATGATTTTCAAGGGAGAGCTCTAACTTGATATTCATTACTTAACGGTATCTAAACCAGTACCGATTAATCTATCCTTTTGGAAATTTTATTGCTTATTAACGGTTTTGATACCCTCTAAATACTTTTTTTTTTCATTTCCTTTCAGGGTTTTTATTTTAGCATTTTTTTCTTAAACGCCATTACTTGTCTTATAGAAAGCCATGTTATTAATGACACTTTTATGAATATTTATGAGTGACATTAGTGTTTACATTAGTATTTAATAAGCTATTGTAAAATCGTTAAGAGAATGGGTTAGCTGAGTACGTAGGGCGCTAGGTTACTGTTGTATCTTGAGATAGAGATTGGCTTTGGCAGATAAATTATTTATTGTGTTAACGCCTGTGAATCGACTCGACGTGATGCAGAAACTCTTTTGGGGCTCACCCGGCCTCTATAAAGTCTGTGGTTCTGGGTCAAACCACTTTACACAGATGTAGGCTTGAAAACTGTTCAGTCCCAACATGCCTTTACCCATATACCCTTCATTGGTTGTAGTCCTAAGTTTTCTTTATTAATTATATTAAATTGTGTTAATTATGGTTTATAAATAATAACTTAATGAAGGAAAATTAAAAACTAACTATCTCATGAATTTTAACCCCATATTTTAGAGAGTTTTAAGAAGGCAATATGAAACTTGGTTTATCTTAGTTATGGTACATGAAGTTTCTTTTGGTTCAGTAATTATTTTATCTCACTACTCCTACTTTCGTAGGAAGGGCCATATTTGTTAGTAAGAGTTTTGGAGATACAATTATGAGGCTTTATGTTGTTAATCTTACGTAGAAATCGCTTGCCGCAACGATTCGTTTCAGAAGAAAGGTTGCGCCTTATTTTGGACTTCTACAGACCTTCGTTACTATTCATTCTTGACACTAAACTAAATCTAGTCACGCAATGTTTTTTATTATTAAAACCTGTACCACTACAACCCATGAAGGGTCTGGGGTTCAGTACATGGTAGAGACTGTACTGTTTCATGGATAACGGTTCTGCAAGGAGGTGTCTTGTCCTAGGTCACGCTCGACCGCCAGATTTTCCCCCTTTATTTTGGGTACCCTATTTTTATAATATTTAACAGGAGGGTCCTAGATCCTATATGATCCACCTCCCGCTGCAAACAGACTAAATAAAAATCATGGCCTGCAGCGGGATTTGAACCAGGATTTCCGGCATGGCAGCTCAGTACTCTACCACTGAGCCACTCCTCTCCCTTTATTATTGATTTATTAAAATTATATTTAATTATTAATTGCATTAATATTTTTTCTGAACCATATTAATAAAAAAATCAATTAAAAAAAATCAATTTGCTGTTTATATCTTCTTTTTTATGTGTAAATGATTTATAAACATTTTATATTTCATATCAATCTTCACAAATAGCTGATAAACCTCCAATAAGCCGCCATTTTGTTCCAAAATCTCGTGACTCTGGTGTCAAATATGAAAAATAAATCAGGGGGGTAGTAATAGAAAGAAAACACAATATATGGAGTAAAAAGGATATAAATACTTCATCCATTCTTTATTTATTTTTCTTCCTATTTTTTCTATTCTATTATATCATTAACCAGCGATAAGACATATTATGATCAAATGTTTTGTCTGTTCATTATATTTTATTATGTAGATATTATAAACATAAAAACAAAATATTTCTTTATATACTAATTTATTTTCTTGCGCGTTAAATTTTTGCGATAACCCATAAGATTCTAATATTCTAATAATGCGGATGAAATGCTTAAGGTAACTAAAGTATATAAGTTGATAAGGATTAATACTGTACTCATCTAAACAGCTTTCCAAATACCGCGTTGTAAGTGATCAATTTTTTTTGGAAGATAAAATGGGTATAGTAAGCTTTCCTTAAAATATAGATATATATGCTATCAATGACTTTTTTGTAGATCAATAAAAAAGGAATATTCCACCATGCATTGTTTCGTTATATGACAAAGGCATTGGGCAGCGCCTTCGATGAAACCTACCAGGAGACTATACTTTTTCCAACATTTACCGTTATATTCCAACCCGTTTACACAAAACCTCGATAAATTATATTCCTAAACCTTCCTGGTGAATCACTCTATCTATTGGTGAAAACCGCATGAATATCCGTGCAGTAGTTATTGAGTTTACCGGGAACAAACGCGGCTTATAATATGTATCGATGAGTTTTTAAGATTTTTGTACTTATTACTTCATATTCTTTATATAACAGCATCTGAAACAGTAGTCTTTAGTTTTTCCTTCCGGAAATTTCTTTGCTTATTTACGATTTAATTACCCCTAGATACTTTATTGATTTTTGTATGTCTTTTCAAAGTTTTTATTGTCTGAGTATGATATTTTTATGTTCCTAAAGACCTTTCATTTATACTTATAATATAGAAAGTATGCGATAAATTCTGTATCCGAAGGTAAAGAACACCATGTGACATTTTTGTAATTTTTATACTTGTTAGGGAAAGCCAATTTTCTATAACTTTGAACTATTAAAATTTGTTTCTTCTTTACATATAGAAACAGCTTAAAGAAAATTGTTCACATTACTATTGAACATATTATTTATTTATGACAATGTACCTAAAATATTACCTATTTTGTGGACATCGTGTACTTTACCTCCGGGGCACCGAATTATTAATATTTAATAACGACATGAGTTTTAGATCAATATTTAAATTCCGTGTCAGACTTTTATTCATTTGGTTATTGACTTTTAACATTTTTTTAATTGCAATTTTATAGTAACAGAATTCAAAACTTTCTATCTCAAGTGTTTACAAATGTTCATAAACGAAGAATGAATTAAAAATATTCCAAATCTATTTTTATCTATGATGAGAATTCGGTTCCGGTTTTTTCAGCTGCGTTTTCATCTTTTGGGAAAAAACATTGGAACGGAACGTGATGGAAATAAAACATCTTAGTGCTGACGAGACACTACTCTGGGCAACGAACGGTAGTATTTTAGCTCTAGAATCCGTAAACATGGTCTTTACAATTTTTTAACTCGAAAACAAACATCTTTTAATTTTTCATGATTTCAACAAATTTTACGAAGATGAATTTAACTATAGTAACACAGTGAATATTCTTTTATGAAAATCCATTTGGTGACTGTTTGCATTTGGTGAGATTTCTCTGAGGCTTCGTGATGACATTATTCTACAAACTGAATATTGACCCTAAACATGAATTTGCCGTCATAAACAATAATCGCCGCGCCATTATTTTATTGTTCCAAGTAGGCAGGGCAAGGTTACTTTTAGATGATCTGGATCTAGTCTAAGAGGTAGCTGCCATTGAGGCCGATACCTAAAAAATTTTTTTTTTAAATTTGCTTGTTTTACTTAAAATCTACTTGGAGGTTTTTTTTTTCTTTTCGGTTGGCTCTACAGATTTTGTAGATCATTGGCCTCCTTTACCAGCCTTCACCACCTCTGTCTATCCTAGGCCGCTGATTTCCAGTCTGCTACATGAAGTTCCGCAGGATCTTTGTTGACCCTGTCCATCCATTTGGTCTTAGGCCTATCACTTGGTCTCTTGCCATTTATTGTGGCATTCATAGTTGTGTAGAGGCCTCCTGTCGGATTACTTCGAGCTACATGCCCCGCCCATCTTAACCTTCTTGCTTTCATATCCTGAGATATGAACAGTTTCCGTGAGCAATTCCTTATTGGTCTTTCTCCTGCAGGAGTTTAGACTCTCCTCCCATACAGCTCCGGTTATCGTGCGATGGATTTTCCTTTAACATCTCTCAATTCCAGGATTTCCAGGGTGCCGGCGAGATCCCACGTCTCACAACCTTATATCAGAATCGGCTTTATTACAGCATGATACCCCCTTAATTTTTAATTTCTAAAAATGATTCAGGATTTCAATATTCTTGAAAGAGCGAAGAATTTGCTCTATTTAAGCCGGCCAATCTCAGTTAATTGGTCATTCGTTAAGGTTACTGTGGAGCCAACCACGCAGATGCTGTTTCTGGGGTGGACTTTCCTGCTTACTATCGTGTATTTTGTTTTTTCATTTGGTCTGCTTCTCTCATCAACGTCTTAGTGAGTCTCTCGGCATCCCATTCATTACTTCCGAGGACGGGTATATCATCGGCGTATGTTCCATTTCGACGTGCACCCCGCCGGGCGTCGTCTTCACACGCCTTAGTCAATCTCACTAATTGGCCGAGAATACCCAGCTCAGTCATGATCTTCAATACAAATTCTGTCCACGGAATCATATACATCTTTGAAATCGATAAATTACTTGGAGGTTATGGTTACAAAATATAGTTCGAAATATATCATAAATATATAGATCAAATTCAATTGTTATGACCTATTTTCATTTTATATCACTTTATTTATTTATAAATTTTTTACAAGTCGGGACCTTTTATTATATAGTAGAGGCCTATTTCACTGCACTAACACCCCTCAACAATCTTTTACCAAACGTTGAAGATAAAATACAAAAATTAAAAAAAAAAATCAGAAAAATTGAAACAAATAAAAATACCTAAGTGCAGTTTACTTTAATATATAGAACGAAACTATAGGGAATATACTTGAATAAACTATCTTTAACTTTGAAATCAATTCGTATTTCTTTTAAATAATTAAATAATTCGGTATGTTTAATGTTACATATTTAATTTATTCCTAAACCTAGCAGGAATGGAAAAGATGTTCACAAATAGTAATAACGTCTTAAGCCCTAAAAAGATTAACAACACAAATGCTAAGGGATTGAAGGGGTGGGGAGAGAGAGCAGAGTGGCATTTTTCTAAAAACAACTTGGCCTAAGTAGCTTTTTTTATAGCTAATAAAATATATAAAATATCCATGTTATTTTATATTGTAGCCTAAGCAGCGAGGTGGTTGGTTACCTGTATCTCGCACAACTTGTGTAGGCTCATTACAAATTTTTTAATTTAATATTAAAAAAAACTTCGCATATAAATTACTTCTTTAACGCTGGTTTTAAAGTAAAGCTATTATATTTTATTAGTGTATACTGACCCTCCTTACTATATTACCACATTGTACCCATCAAAAACTTCTTGATTCATGAGGTAGTAATTTCATAATGAAGGGTCCACCCTACCAAAAAATTTATGGAGCTAATCGATCAAGGTGATCCACCTAATCTGACCCATTTCCTATATCCACAATCATGCGCCTTCAAATCGGGGACGCTTACAAATTTTTCTTTACTCTGAAAATGACATTTCGGTTTTATGATTTCAAAACTGTAATTGTTATTCAGGTATTACTTGTTTAAATCTTTCAGGATTAGTGACCAATGACCATTTTCTGTAAAACATACATAAAAATGTATGCATTCTGTATTCACATTTAATTTTTTTTTTCAACCTTACAATAATAAAAATTAATCTGAAGAAATAAGGTTCATCTTTTAAATAAAATTAGTTCTCTTTTGTTAGAATGCGAAACACGGTTTCGAAGACACTAACCTCTCGAATTGAAATGAGTATCTGCCAGAGAATAAACAAATCAGTAAGCCATTTTCACTGTTGCCTGCCATCCAGACCCTTCATTGGATCTTGTGACGGATTAAATTTGTTTTTAGCCCAATAAATTCTGATATATATTTGTAATGTTATCTCATTATAATGTTGTGGGGTTAGAAGTGAAATACACTTTATCAAAAACGCTGTAGAAAAGGTTAGAGTACTAAGTGTGATGTGTTTCTACTGATGAAACCCACTAAGTCATTTATTTATATAATTTGTCAATGTTTCGTAATCTCACTAAGTGGTATATCCTTTTCATCAGCGATTTTTCAAATCATACTTTTGACATAGTGTATTTCATTTTTTTTTTTAAATGCCAGTGAATCAGAGAATATTTATTTTTTGTATTTGTATAGTTAAAGCAATTTAATTAATTTGATATAGTATATGTATATATGTTTTGTAGTGATCGGGTTTGCTCAGTGGTAATGCGCAATGTTGCTGCGCCGAAGGTCCCTTGTTCAATCCGGGTGTGATAGAAAGATTATTGAATCTGTTAGCTGCCGGGATGGACCCTGTTGGATTGGAAGATCCTCCTTGGGCTCACCCAGACTTCTATGAAATTGGTTCCCTTGATTAAGCTAAACCCTGGCGGTTTAGCGTTATCTCGGGCGAATACCCTCCCTGCACAACCCTTCTCCTAGAAACAGTATAGTCTCTACCATGTACTGATCCCAAGACCCTTCACGGATTATAAAGATGTAGGTTTTTTTCTCTTAATTCTAATCATTTACCAGTATGAAATCTATTTCTACCCTGCTCTAACACCATTGTTAGCAGTTTTCTTGCTGTCTAAGTGTAGTTAGCAACATCAACTCTATGTTGACATCATCATCAGCACTAAACAGAGGATGCTTTTTTAGAGAATGGATTTGTGGTAGCTACGATTTGTTCCATAATTTGGTCATCAAGACCATTCGAAACACAGAAATGCCCGACGGGTTATGATGAGAAGCCAGTGGTGGCGTGAGAGCGGAGGTTGGAATTTTCTTTGTCCCTCTCTACCTCTCCTTAAGGTAGGGCGATGGCCGCAAAGGGCCACGTGGAGGAGGAGAAAGCCCTTCGCTCCCTTACGTAACCTCAGGAGTCTTTTCTCGTCCACCGCTCTTGTCTTTATATAACCCAGTCTTCGGGGGTCTCCTCTCTATACAGTTATAGCTCCCGGTAAATTTAACATTTCATCTAAATCGGGACCTTAATATTCCCATTCATAACATGTTTTTTTATTTTTTAACGGCCCCCCAAAAAACTGGGTTATAGATGTTTTATGCTCATAGTATACTTTTTTCTTCTTTAAAATAATTATTAAAATTGACAACTGTATTATAACAATATTACAAGTAAATACATAAAGGCATGGTTAAAGGCAAGTAGAGAAACTAACCAGTGGTACTATTCCAATAAAAAATTCAATTTAGATGATCACGATCTTCTTTTCAGAAGCCTCTTCGGGAATTGAAGCTATCGGTTGCTAGCTTTGAAACTAGTGGGTTTGAGTGAGAATAAAATTTGTCATGAAAGGAATCATATCGGGTCCGGGCCAATTCAACGACAATGGTATATGGTACATTAAAGTCATTAAGGATGACTTTATTCGTAAAGTCAGGAGCATTGAGGATTTTACGAAGGATTTTGGATTGTAAGGGTTGAATACGAGAGGACCTCGATTGCTTAGTGGAGTCCCAACGCCCTACTCCATAGTCCCAAGTTCAAATAGGTCTTATAATAGTCATGTGTATGAGTCTTTTGTGATTTATTTAGAGTTTAGTGAGCTGAGGGAGTGGAGTGGCTCAGTGGTAGAGCTCCGAGTGGTCATTCTGAAAATCCTGGTTCAAATCCCGCAGCAGGCAAGACTTTTATTTAGTCTGATAGCAGCCATAGATGGATCATATTGGATCTAGTACCTCCGGGGGCTCACCCAGCCTCTAAACGTGAGTACCCAGGGGGAAAAATTTGGCGGTTGAGCGTGATCTAGGACAACAAATCACCTCCCTGCACAATCTTTGTCCATGAAACAGTACTGTCTCTACCATGTACTGAACCCCAGATTTTTTTTGGCGTGCCAACCTTAGGTCATTACACCAACCTTAGGCCATTGCGAATAAGTATTATTAAATAACATAAATCGAATGTATTTACTGAATTGATAATCAATTAATCCTCATTAGGAATATTAAGAATGTTTCGAAGGATTTCGGATTGTAAGGATTGGTGGTGAATTCTAAGGATACCTGAAGAATTCTATGGCTTCGTGGAGCCCCAAAGCTCTACTCCTTAAGTCCTAATAGATCTCGAAATAGTCGTGTATATGAGCAGTATATGCTGAAAATAGATTTTTTAGACAACTACTATTATCCAAGTGACATGTTTGAAGGGTTGTTATTGGTAGGCAATCAATGAACTGACAGATTTGACTAGGCTAATTATCATCTGTAAATTATAAAAAGTAATCACGTGTCGAAATGTGTACTTCTACAAATAAACAATAGGTGATAAAATAATACATTTTGCTGTATTTTGACATTCAACATCACATATATGAAGGCCCGGTAAAAAACGGTCAAGTCGAATTTTTTCTTTGAGTTAGTTGTACTGAATGTGTCATTCTCGTAATCTTTAACCTGAAAAGGAGTTATTGCTTATATTATTACACCATTTCAAGCCGAGGGATGGCTTAGCCACTTATGCACCATGAGAATGACACGATTCCGCTTGGAGTTTCGGATCAAATTCGACATGTCCACTTATTCACCGTGGCTGCAAATATATAAACTTAGAGTAAGGAATGTAGGAGCTTTGATGTGTCACATGCTTTTCTTGTGTAGCTCTGTAAATTAAATAATATTAATAAAAACGAAAGAAATTAGTACGAGAAACATAATTTAGTTTTTAAATACTATCCATTTGTAGAAATTAACGTGTTTTAAACTAATTTGATTATGAATTTATACCTAACTCCATCCAGTGAGACTAAGACAAGTTAATTACATTACGTATAAGTTTAATCTTGCAATTAATTTAATATATGTCATTAAATCACTCATAAAATGTTAAATGCTAATTATATTATTCTTTGTTTATTGCTCTAAGACAGCAAAGCTTGTATTTCAGTTTATGTTACTAATAATAATGTAATGGAACGTCTGGGATTAAATTACGCAGACGTAAATTGACTTTAGTACTTAATTGACGGACTTAAGCTCTTCCTTAAATAAAGGTGAAACTAAACGGAGGGGAAAAACGATAATTGCATTGTGTGACAAAGCTCACTAACATTGATTGTAATGTTCATGTCAATGATGTGTACAGTTTGCTTCAAGGCTATTTCGAAGCAGAAACTAATGTAGAAATAATAATACTTTGGAGGTCTGCCTAGTAAACATTTAAAATTTATTTTTTTTTTATTCCGAGGGACTGTTATAGCATATGGTAGTGGGATATGTATGTGGGCTGGCCTTATGATTTGGAGGAAAGATAGTACGTTAAAAGGATGTAAAAATGATTTTTCCATGATAAAAGATTGGATAAAGTTGAAAAGTATGTGAAGAAATGATTTCGATGTAGGCTGCGTGTAGAAAAATATTTTCTCTCTCTCTCTTTAAAAGAAAACAAAAAATGTACCACTACAACCCAGGGTCTTGAGTTCAGTACACGGTAGAGACTGCTTCTAGGACAAAAGTTACACAGGATCTTGTCTTGACTTGTCCGAAATCACGTTCAAACGCCAAATTTTGTCCCCCCAGCGTACCCACTTAATATATGCTGTGTCTGCAGATCCTAATAGACCCATCTTTGGCTATTAACAAATGAAATAAATTATCTGCCTCAGCCGGATTTGAACCCAGGACCTTCACCAAAGCAACTCTGCACTACTCAGTGTGCTATTCCGCTTATTTTTGTGTTCTTTATTTTTTTCTATACCTTCTTTTCTTTAAAAGTAATTTGACTTGATGTCATGTCAATTAAAAGCAATGTTAGTAGCATCATTAATAAAACCTGATTTTCATTCTCACTCGTATTGAGCTGACACTAGGTAGCTTTGCGAAAGGTGATTGTTGAATTTTGTTTCAAAATATAATATTTAATCAAAACTTATTGATGCTCCTCTTAAACCTCTCGATTTTTTGTAAGTTTTAACTTGTCTTATTAATTTTATTTTTTTTACCTGTATAAACCAATTGTCTGAGTTACTTACTCTGGACTTAGCCTTCTTAGCCCACGATCGCGAGTTCAAAGCCCCTAGGATTTTTAAAAAATCCTTGGTTGTACCCTCCTTCGGAAGGACGTAAAATGGGGATTCTGTTCATTATCTTTTTTTGCTATTTTGGAAAGCACTTGAAGTTCATTTCGGTGAGGTGAATCAGGCAGTAGCAACAGCTGATTTATTCCTTCCTTTTCCCATCCGATGAAGGTATCGAACTTTTAACTTTCAGAATAATAAAAAATCCAATTACATATGTTTGTTTTCTCTATAGATTAATATTAATGTAATCATTCTACATGCTATATAGACAGAGCCATGGACTATACAGTAGAAGTACAGGAAAATAATTAAGTATGTTATTTAGCGGGACGAGAGCAAGTCAATTAGCCGCTAATAATATAGCCCTACCGTCCCTTTGTGAGGGCTGTTCTCTCCGCCCTGCGCCCTCCTCTCTCCTGCCCTAGCTCACCTTTCTCTTCTTATCTCTCTTGTCTTCTCAACATCAATCCTTTTCTCGTCTTGTTTATCAAGTTCAAACGTCGGATTGGTTGTATTATTCATTTATACTATTTATATCTAGCAAAAAAAAAAGGAAATAATTTTTGGCTGTGTCCAAATGGTTCCAATACAAAAGCCTTCGCATCCTTAATGATGAATAATGGTAAAATATTTCCTTTTATTTAATCATTGATAACGTATATAAATAAAGTAAATGTTATCTAGCTGTTCATTCCATGTATGTTTTAATATTTTAATTAAATGTTAGAATTATCTTTTCTTATAATTATTTCTCGATGGATGGAATCGGTGATATTTTATCAGTTATTAAGTCGCAATTTTGGAAAAGGGATATTCTTGTTGGTTCTTTTTGAAAATTCTTGTGAGGATACTATATCACTGGTGTTAATCATAGAAAAAAGAGTAATCTAGAAAAATTATCATTATTACTGTTTCAATAAGTTTAAATGTGTGTTAATCTTTAAACCAATAAAAATAAAATATTTGTGACTGCATCTCCAACCAATCTTCTTATGCATTTTTTAAGACCAAACTATATTTTGACCATCAAAACTATCTAAATGACTTTTTATTATTTGTCTGAGCCCACTAAAAACTTAATTTATTAAAAATTAATATTCGACGTTTTAGGGACCAATTTTAAGTATGTTTCGCAGGTCAATATTTTTAGCCTTGACAAACTTTGTAAAGTGCAATAATAATATTAATTTAAAATCAAGTAAAGCGTTTTATATTTGTAATTAACGTAAACATTTAATTCCATAATTTTTTATATGATTAATGCTTAAATCAATAGGGAAATGTTAGTAGTAAAAGATAATTAATATCTACGCCGATTATTCTACATATTTTCTCTAAAGCTCCATTGCTTTTACAATTATAGTGGCGTTCCATTAGTGTAATGAATAACAAAGTGTTCCAATAGAAGAATTATTTCCAGAAGTAGTCATTATTTATAAAGTTTTCGTTTTTAATACTGTGCAACTAAACATGAAAATGGCTTACACTTAAAACACAAACGATCTACAACATTTTTGGTATTAATATTCTCGTGTTCATCAACTACCTATTAATTCTGTCTGTTTGGAATACATTATTAACTAAATATATTCGGAGTAAAGGTAAGGCGTGTAGACTGATAAAAAGGGAAATTTTCCCTTCTTGGTAAGGTTTTCCTCATTTCTCCCTCTAAAACTTGGAATTTCTCTAAAATTGGAAATTTCCCACTTAAGTGGAAACCCTGCTCCTAACACTTAGTGTAGACTATACCATTAGCTGGAGACCGGTTTTCCATGTTATTGCATGTTTACATCGCTTGTGAATAACAACTTTAATCCAATTAACTACCCAATTACATTTTTTAACCTATTAATTCCTAACGAAATTCCCATCTTTTTTTCTCTCTTTCTCTTTCCCTAGGTTTTTGTTTTTAATTTTTCCTGTGGCTCTGGGTACCCCTAGCTATACTCCTGTACGATGAAACACGTAGTTTTCCGTGGCTGCTCACAAAAACGGAACTCAATCAGCTGAGATTGCCGGGTGATTACTTCTGATTACTTACGCCTCCCGCTGTACCCACTTCGAGGTAAGGAATCCGTTTCGAGGTAGTCTATTCAATATTCTGTAATATTGAGTTAGCATAACCGATTAGTTTTGTGTTAAATATGGTTTGAGAATATTTCATTATTTTATGTATTTTCATTATTTCATTATCTTATATATATAACTTATACAGTTCCAGGAACAAAATATTTAAAAAAAAAGAAACGACTCGCACGAGAACTGGTTTAATACTGACTTTATTGCCATCTTGATCCTCTATTTATAGTAATATACATGTTAACAGCTTTTTACAATGCCAGCTTGATATTAGCGACTATTTGACCATGAGTCTTGTCTTAACTCCCCCCTGCCAGTTTACGAACATCCTCGAAAACTCAAAACAAAAAATTGCAGAGAAAGAACACAAAAACAAAAAGAAATTAAAAATTACTTGAATCTGATTCTACTTACATAAAAATAAAATACCTTACTACTAGCTTAATCTGCATTACTATCACTCGTAATTAACAAAAATTATTTATATACAAATAAGTTAATTTACAAAAACTAGTATAAGAGAAATGAAAATGAACTGTTCCTATATATTGTGAAAATGAAATAAATAAAATAAAAATGTAAAAAAGAAATGCTTTCTTAGCAATAACATTAGAGACCGAAGTAAAGTACACAGTTATGGACTGGCTACCCCAGCTGGAATCTTGACCTGTTCGATATGAACAGTCCTATGTTTTCTGGGCTAAGCCACACGCTGAATAGTGACGGAGGTGATCAGCCGTGTCTTCAGGGGGGGGAGGGTATCCCGGATGACCTGAGGGCTGGCTACATATCATCAATATATGATAGAAAAGTTTGCCGGAATTTTCGCGGGATCTGCCTACAAAGTTTGATTGCCAGGATTATTGATAGGCTGCTCCGGGACAAGTTAGAACAAACGTACTCTACCCCTCAGGAACAAGCGGGATTCACGGATGGACGGTCGTGTATGGACAATATTTTTGTTGTTCGTCAACTCATTGAAAAGTCCCAGGAAATGAAGCAGGAACTCTACATGGCCTTTATAGACCTCGGACAAGCTTATGAGAATGTGCCTGATGGGAGGTTATGGAGCACTTGAAGAAGTAGGGCTTTGATAAAGGCAGTGAGACACCGCAACGACATGTATCAGATAAAATGCGGTAACCACCTTTCGGACCCTTTTCATGGTACTAAGGGATTGAAGCAAGGGTGTAGCATGTCACCCACTCACTTCAAGATATACTTTCACGAAGCAGTGAAACCTTGGTACAAGCAATGTGGAGATGTTGGGCCGTTCATTGATGGCGAACAGCTACTATCCTTATTATTCGCTGACGACCAGGTCGTGTTTGCGAGGCGGAAGGCCTACCTTGAAATGATGGTGTATGCCCTAAAGATGTGCTACGAAACAGTTTGCTTAAAAATTAACTTCGAGAAGACCTAATATATGGCCGTTGGAGATCCTGATACACATGCGCTTCTGGTGGACAGGGAGGCCTGTAAGAAAGTAAATATATTTAAGTACCTGGGAACTTATTTGAATACGTCTGAGTATGACGTCGGAAAAAAAGTGGAGCAAGCCCGAAAAGCTACTAGAATGCTACATCCGATCCTATGGAACACAGAGATATCTACGGAAAATAAACGCCGTATTTTCACAACCATTGTCGAATCTATCCTGACTTGTTCTTCGGAAACCTGGAGTATGAGCTCCCGTCTGTACTTAAAGGTGCAGGCGGTTGAAATGGATTGCAGGAGGTGTTCCGGGTCACCAGGCTGGATAGACTAAGAAACGAAGAAATTCGACAGAGGATGGATGTAAATATATCAACAAATGAAAGGATCGGGACACGCCGCCTAAGATGGTAAGGCCATGTGAAGAGGAGAAGACGCGGACGGCCCAGAAGCAAGAGGATGGTTGGATGATTGGCTGGATCGAGAGGTGTGGAGCTCTGCTCTGACAGGTTGAGGCAACCCATGTTGGAACGCCCATAATAATAATAAAATCCATCTTTAATATTTATTAATATTATGCCATATTTAAGGCATCTTTAATGGCATTGTCATTTTAATATTAATAGTACATCTATGGCATAATGTAATAAATGAGACTATGACATCTGTTTTGGACTTTGTGAAAACGAAACAAGAAGCTGATTGATCATCGATTTAGAACAAATGTTTTAAAGATGGTGTTTTTAGAACACAAGGGTTTATTGTTGGCGCATTGAGGTTAATGGCAGTAGTCTATTTGCGTTTTATTCCTAAGCTTTACTTAAATATAGTTTTAATTCCGAATTACGACTTTTCCCTCTATTATATAAAAACAGTTTTTAGTGAGCGTGTAATAATTAATTTTAACTACAATGTAAAATAATTACAATGGATTAAAGGCTTGAACATTTTTTTCCTGTTTAGCTATCTTGAAAAAATAATACAATCCCAAGTATAGAATATTACAATATATTGTAGACTTATACAATTTGAGATAGGATTAATACAGTTATATAAATTCGTAAAAAGAGGTTAACTAGGGGACCTCCCTAGTTTTTCTAAAAATAGATATCTAAAATTCTTATTTAATCCTTCCCTTACAAAACTAGGCCTTGAAATCTTAATTTTAAATTCGAAGCGGAACAGGGAGGAAAACAAAATCTAAAAGTCTTAGAAGAGAATAATAAGTGTGCGAAGAAAACGTTATGCTTCAATTGTAACAATGAACATGTGTGTGAGATCATTTTGACTTCGATTGTCAATCCTTGTGGTCAAGCAGGCAATCAGTTGAAAATGTGTTTTAGTCATTGCTAAGTTATACTAAGTATAATAATAGTTACGATTTGAGAACCAGAAGGTAAAGAGTTTAGATAATTTATTCCGTTCGAGAGTTGGTAATTTAAAAATGTTATGTTTTTATTCTTAAAGTGAGACTATGTACTTCCAATAAGTCCTAACATTTACTGACGATAATAAGTACATTACATGACAGTTTTATTGCTTTACATGAATGCATTCATGTTATTTAGTGTCCTGGTTGGGAGATGAATAATGTTTTCGTTATTATTATTTATTTATTCTTTATTCTTTTATATTATGAATAACAATTATGTAAGAATAGACTGGTTACCTATCTTCCTACTCAAACCTACTGAAAGACTATTAAGAATTTTA
Organism: Troilus luridus; assembly: GCA_964056705.1. Taxonomy (NCBI): domain Eukaryota; kingdom Metazoa; phylum Arthropoda; class Insecta; order Hemiptera; family Pentatomidae; genus Troilus; species Troilus luridus. The sequence goes on from OZ057412.1 coordinate 142,045,184, forward strand.
AAGACGGTGGCATAGGCTCATGGAAAAAAATAGCTGTCTTCACGAATTCTCATAAATAGTGAATACAAACAATGAACCACCGATGACTACAGGAAAGCTTTGAAGGCGTTTGTTTATGGAGCATAAAAAATCTGACTAGAAAAAAACATTTGTTGGGTCACATCTTCACGAATGAAGAGGTCAGCAATTTTTATTTACCCACTGAGATAGCAGTCCCTTCCACTGATGTTTCGATTCAGCACTTAGAGCTACAGTTGGTGAGCTGTAGGTCCGGCTTTTTTTATGTAGTGCCTGAGGCAGAGAAATAATTTAATCTCTAAATAGCCATAGATCAACCCTGTGGGATCTACAGACCTCCCGTGCCTCTATTGAGTAGGCACTCTAAATTGAGAAAAAACCTGGTGGTTGATCGTAATCTCGCCCAAATAATCTCCCTGCACAACTTGGAAACAGTACAAGTTCTAGCATGTACAGAGCCCAATACTCTTCATGGTTTCTAGTAGTACAGGGTTTTTTTTATTGTGAAATTATATAAATTATATAATTATAGAAGTACTTAATTATAATTTTCACTTACTTTTCTTTCTACTTCTAGCATTCTTCTTCTTATCATTAGTCCAATCAATTCTCTCGTATTATTTCCTTCAGAAGTTAACCTAAAGCAAACACTCCAGTTTTTAGTAAATAATTCGTAAACATGAACAAATTAAAACCTGAGCACGGATTAGCCTTTACTTATCAATTTGTCGATTCAGTTGGATTTCATTTTCGAGGATTTTTTAAAAATTTCATTTCACTGTTATTATCAAGTTGATATTTTTTTATGACATGTTGCATTATTATTCATGGCATTTTCTTTTTAGTGTTTCATGTTTTTAGTTTAGAACGATTTAAGACTTCTTGGTTGGAATTTTTCCACTTGTCTTAACAAGTATTTTGTCTTTTTTCAGCTTATGCTCTTCTATTATTATCAGTAGCCGAAGTTTTTTTTCTTTTTTTGCCAGCTTGAGGATGGAAAAGTTCTGTGCAAATAAATAAAAAGATAAATAGACTATAGTTTTTTTTCTTATTGTATTTTTCATGGATGGCATATTCTACGTGGTCAATGCAGGGTAATTCAGGGAAAGAAATTGTTGTCCTAGGGTTGTTATTATCATTTTGAGAATGCTAAAGTTCCATGCGGATAGAGGAAAAATAAATAAATACACTTCAACAAAAAAGAAGTACGCATAAAGATGGTGGGAGAGGCCAAGAGAGGGGATGAGGGTAGAAGTGGAAGGGGTGGGGAGAAGCAGTGACTCAGTAACGAAAGGGAAAGCGGTGATAGCTCTGTCCTTGGCACACTTCTCTCCTCTCTCGATCGCATCACTTCCACTTGTATTCCTCTCTAGTATCTATAGTCTTATATATCGGCCCTGTATCTCTGTTTAATAACAAACATAGAAATACATAGTTTGTTATATCTACTCCCTTTAATGATTCAGATTTTTAACTGTTTAATAACTTTTGCTATCAAACTTGGCGATATATACACACAAGAGCGTCGATTATCCGAACTGGTGTTTGGAAGATACCATACAAGGATGGTTCGAATTAACCATACTTAGAAAATAAGTTTGAATAGTACATTCTATATAAATCAATTTCTAAAAATATAATGAAGCTCCAGCCTTATTGTTTTTTATCAAGTACCTACTCTTGTAGCTGTTATTCGATGAACAGTTCGATAAGACATGGAGTCAACGTTTTGTTATTAGAAACTGTTATACTGCTGATGACGTGACATGTGATCACGGTCATCCGGCAGGTTTTCCAACTTTAGAGGCTGGGTGAGCCCTAGGAGGGTCCCTTCCTGGCTTTTAACAGATTAAATAAAATCTGCCACAGCCGGATTTGGACCCGGTACCATTCAGCGCTCTAACCTACCTCTGAGCCACTCCGCCCCATGATCACCAAAAAATCAACTCTAATTGTCCGTTATTTATCCATATACTTAGTAAATTTCATAGGTTGTACTTATGTCGACTAAAATGAATGCTTATAAATAACATGAGCTTCGAATGGAATTGAATTACTATTAATGTATTTAATAAATATATTACATGAAGTATGGTTGACTTTTATTATGGCGACAAACTGAAGCTTGCCCTGCTTTTCAAAAATTTGGTCACTCTGAACGAACGTAGTTCGATTTCTCTCTCGTACCACAATATTTTTGGTAAGATATGATCTGTACTAAATCGGGGCCTATAGAAAGATTTTTTGTGGTGGGGAGTTAACTTTCGAAGCACTACCTGGACCCCCCTTTTTCTCTTCTACCACTGAAGTTAACATCAATTTGTTCATAACTATATCACAGGTTGTGCATTTTTAAATCACCGAACATAAGATTTCACTTCAGGTCAACTGAATAAAAAAAATAAAAAAAAATCGTTTGAAATTTGCATTACATCTTAATTCTGCCGCCTGGAAAGGTGTCTTCTCTACATCAGAGTGAATCGGGAATGTAGATTACTCCTTGATCAAGCTACTTTTTTTTTAAAATGTATCTATTGTTCCTTTGAAGTTCTAACCATTTGTATTGCAATATAATAAGGGAATATAGGATGGTATAAAAGACCATTGTTTCATGTAGGTATAGGTAAAATTATTCCTATTTTTTTCTCAGTAGTTATTTTTAGGAATCGTCCCCTCTTGGATCCGCGACTGCCGCGTGGGGAATACTGTTGCCAGTAATACCAAAGAACTACCTTATTTTTGTACCATTCTGTGCCGGTCATCAATTCCATTTGTGAAAATGCCAGATTTTAAAATAATCACGATATTTTAATGAAATCATGGGACATAATTTCTTATTACACAAATTAAATCATAAGAAACGAAATCCATACATTGTTGACCGGCTTGAATCAGTTGAGTGTCTAACATGAAATAAAAAATAAAAGGCTTAAGTTTCCTCGAAGAGCATGAAAAGATAAAATTGTGCATCTTTGATAGCTTTAAAAATTTACATCGACCAAATAAATAGTTATCATATTGATGCTAGTGAATCTCATGTAGCCAGGAACCCCCCTCCCTTTTTTTTATTATACAAATAAATAAAAATAACAGCAACCAAATTTATTTATTTCTTCTTCTCTCCTCCGTCCATCCCGGGATCTTATTGCACATTTGTTTATTCAACTTTGTGGGACAATGTTGCTCTTTTTCTTCTAGAATCTTTTGCTCATAGTTGTTTTGAAGCCTCTCTGTCATTTCGTATGTTTCTTAATTCGATCTCAATCCGCAGCTAGCCGTTTCCGTGTACTACAAATTTACTGGCCTTAGTACTGCATTGTAGTGATTTAATTTCGTGTTGGTAAAAAAAATCCTTTTTAATATAAATGTCTTTGGTGAGGAAATTTAGTTTTTCTAATTCGAAGCAGTTGCCTTCCGATCCATTTCTGCTGATGGTCTCTCCTGAATACTTAAATTGTTTTGTGACTTTTATCTGCCCATATTTAGTTTGCACCGTTTTATTTTCAAAATGTTCCATTGTGGTCATTATTTCTGTATCGGGTGTATATATATTGAATCTCTCGTAGTTCTTTCCTAATAATATTTATCACCAAAATATAGTCCTGAGTACTATTACATATAAACATATAAACACTCTTGAAACTCAACTTATTTTTTGGATCGGAACAGCTGCCAGTACTAGGGATACAGTTTAACCAAAATGGAATGCTGTGGTGTCGATGGATGTCTTGGATCCGGTGTCTACGTGTTCAAAATAAAATAAAACTCCAGACCACACCACATCCTGTCCGATCCGTTTCCAACCTATCCAGAAATGAAAGCTCGATTCAATCGTAGAATAAAAAAAAAGAATAAGAAATGCCTTAGGATAGGGGAGGAGCGGTAGATTGAGATAAACATGGGGTTCCCCCCCCTCCCCCCGCTACCTCGGTGCATTTAGTTATCAGATCCTTGGATCCAATCCAATTCAGGTTTGAATTTTATGCCCATAATTTAAGGGCAGGTTACTGAATTGTTTTCTTCACCTATCCATTTCGGATGTTTATGTGTGTGGTTATCCACGGGTGGTATTAGAGCTACTGTAAGCTTGTAGTTTATTATTTTATTTTTTTTATGGTAGTATATTACAGTTATGATGCTGATTTAATTAGCCACAAGAAAAATAATTCTAAAGACTGTGTAATTATTCTAATTTAAGGGTTTAGAAAATAAAAAAGTAACGAGATGAATTCAAAACATTAATAATGTGTATAAGTTGATATAGATATTGGTTATCAGGGAATAGATTATTTCATTTAAATTTTCTAATATTTTTATCGAATTTCTGCAAATATTCTCACAATATTTTTTAAAAAATTATGTATTCTGTATTATTTTAATAACCTATCGAAATAACTCTTAAAGTTGTACAACGCCTACATCTTATGAGGCTTGTTTGCACAAGCATGTAAATGTGTTTTTAAAGTGCTTTACTAATTTTTTTTTATGTTCCTCGAAATGAATGTTATAATCTGCCATATGGTTGCAGTTATCCTCCCTCTGGGCTGGGGTTCAAGAATTCTCTTGACTTTTGCCTTTAAAAATTTAATTTAAAAAAAGATTTCTTGAAACTTTTCTTAATTTTTATTATAACAAGCTGCACCCGCAAGGCTAAAATATCACGACTTAAGTATTCATTCATTTCATAATTTGTATATCTGGAGCTTAAGTGGTGAAGCCAAGATAGGTCGTAGATTACGAGAATAACACAGTTCGCCAACATAGGTACAACTTACTCATTTTGAATAAAATTCGACTTAACCTATCTGCTTGCTAGAATCTTAACATACCTGCTAAAATCTTTTTGGGTATTTTTGAAGCGCAGTCATACTGTTAAAATATATGGCATCATACACTCATTAGTATATGATACCACTCTGTTGTTTTATTAAATTATTGTTTTATTAAACTTATTTAGTTGAAATTTGATTTCTTTTGGCCTTATTTATAGGTAAGATTCACATACCATATATTCAGGTGACAATCCTATAGTCTAATGTTGGGTCCGTGTTATAAATAAGAGACCGAGATATGTGTAAGTATATCTTGATGTATGTATGATGTATCTTTATATATTTTATATTATATACTATATGTTGTTTCATAATAAAATTAATTTGCTGCTTATTCGCTCGCCGGTACTGTCAATTACAAAATTACCAAAATAACGTTGGAATAAATATACAATACATTTCACAAAAGTATAGAAAATATTCATGAAACAGTTCTTATCAATTAAAATTTTAGAAATAGGAAAATGGTTACATTTTCCTGCGATGGGATTAACAAATGTTTTCTTACTTCTGTAACGGCTACAAGATGAAAATAAGTTACAGTTACATTGTATGTATCTGAACAAATGATAATATTAAATCAACTCTGATTCATTCTTACACGTGGTGATATTTTGGTATGAAATTCCAGATTTTACAAATGGTTCTTCATTGGCACTATCTCATTTGGCCCACTGACACAGAAAAGCGTCGTCATAAATAGTTGATATGTCTCCACCAGCGTCTTATCGACTTTTGTTATTATAGATTTGTATATAATTCATCTATAATACGATTTCAATTCGCTTGGTGTATGTTCTAAAATACAGCATTCAATGACTGTGTTTTAATTACTTCGTCACTTAAGATCTCAATTTTTTCTTTATAGATTACACTTTTCTCTGCAATTAAGGGAGCAGATTGGCTCAGTGATAGAGCACTGAGTTGCCATGTTGAAAATCCTTGTTCAAATCCCGCTGCAGGCAAGACTTTTATTTAGTCTGTTTGTGGCCGGAGTATGATCCATCTCCGGCCGCAAACCGATTAAATAAATGCCGGAGATGGATTCGGCATATATGGATCTAGGACCCTCCTGGGGCTCACCCAGCCTCTATAAAATTTTATAAAAAACGGTACCCAAAATAAGGGGGGAAATCTGGCGGTTAAGCGTGATCTAGGACAAGTCACCTCCTTGCAGAACAGTTGTCCATGAAAAAGTACAGTCTCTACCATGTACTGAACCCCAGACCCGTTCACGGGTTGTCTTAAATAATGTATTTATTGTAATTTTAACATGCGTCTCATAATGTTTCAGAAGTATGTGTTCATTCATTTATATTTATGAAATTTTGTGCGTTTGTACAATATTTCTTAACAATTTCACCTCAGCTTCTTTGTGGGCCTTAATTAGTTTATATTCTTAACTTTTTTTAAATCGAACCACAGATTTCTGTGGTAAATAGTATATTTAAACTGGGATTTATTTATACTTTTTGTTGTCCTTCAGAATTACGGATTTTCCATTATCTGTGACATGAAATCAAATATTTTTTTTGGTGTTTTTACTTTGCTATTTTTTCTGATATTGTGTATCAATAGATTTAAAAAAACATATTTCTTATTTCTTAAGTATTTCTGAATACCTAACGTTTTTCTTTGCTGTGTTCAATAAAGTCTTAATTAGATGTTAATCTACATCGTTTGTTACGGATACTAATTCAAAATCCTGGGGAATGATTTTTACGAAAACATGACTTAATCGCGAAGTATTTCAACCTAAAATATTTAATGGGTATTACTGGCATAATTAATGTACTGTCAGTTATTGCTAGGTCTATTCGTACCTGCTTATTTAACAAACAATTATAATTACTATAATTCTTACTATTAACAATTATAAAGTAACTTTAGTTTATAATAGTATCATTATAACACTGGGAATAACTCTAGCGATCCGCTGACTTTAGATATACTGAAATAAATAAAGCAATAGAAATGTTTTCCTGGTTTTTGGTTGCCAAAATTATAATTCATCAGATTCAAGTACATTTTTTTTAGATAAATCTAACCATTTATGTTAGTAGTAACTTTTTGGTGAAGACAGAAAAAATAAGAATGTAAAATAATATAATATACAATAGGAAAAATCCCAAAAAGCAAATCGTTAAATCTCTTAAATAGTCGAAAGAAACCCCCCCCCCCAAAAAAAAACCAGTTGACGTTTCCCCATTTCAGGCATCACCAGGTTACACACCAAAAGAAAATTCAAATCAAAGAAGACAATGTGCAACACATCTCACATCAACGTTCCAAACAGACATAACTTAGAGACAGCTACCTTGCTCCACGGCATTCTATAGAGATCATTACTTTTTTTTTTGTAATTATGATATTTAAATTGATTATACATTCTTTAAATAGCCTCATCGAGATTATTCCAAAAGTATCTATGATTAAAAACCACACCGTCCTACGTTTCTATTAAACTTTTAAATTATGTTTCCTCGGCCTCCCATTGATGATGTTTATGTGAGTAGCATTGTCTGGATATGCCCCCCCCCCCTGATGGTGAACAATAGACAAATATTATTGGCAAGGAGAGGGTGGTTACACAACCTGGGCCTGATTGCAAATATACCCTGACGCATTGTCTAAGTCTCTCCTATTCCTTTACATAAGGCATGCCGTCGCCCGGGCTTCCATCTCTACTATATTCTCTGCCACGCCTCGTTTTGAAATGTATAATTTGTGCAAATCGAGTGGAGTCTATGCTGGATCCAATAGTGTAGTCGACAGTTGGAATAGTATTATGTGCTCAATTAGTTCTCATTTGTATCATCAACTATAGTTATGTTAGACCGTATTATGTTAGAGTATAGTAACGTAGTGAAACGTCACTAGGGTTATGATCCAACTAGAAACTGGGCTGTTAATTCTCAAAACAAAATATATATATTTTATTCTTCAACTTGGGCCAACGAATACCATAAGCATGGTCTGTCATTATTTTGTAATAAACTCGGCCTTGAAAAGAAATCGAATAAATTGGGGATAACCATTAGAATGAAACCATTAAGATAAAATTAACAAACATTTAATGAGTGAATGGTTTAAAGTTTAAAAAGATAATACTGAAATTTTCAACTGTATTATACTAATGCAACAAGTAAATGGCAGGAATGGTACATATCTGCACGGATAAAGGCGTGTAGAGAAACTACACACTAGTAGTAAACAAATTCCACTTAGAATGCCACGGGGCCATTTTGGACATTATGGATGACATTATTCGAAACATTGTCAGGAACATTGAGGATTTTATGAAGGATTGGGGATACTAGAGGTATTCGGTGGCTTAGTGGAGCCCGAAAGCTCCATTCTGTAAGTCCAAATGGGTCTTGTATATAGTAACAAGACCCATATATATTGGGTCGTAACGGATGAAATGTCGGTTTCGTTTATTTACAGTTTTCTTTTCATTAGAGATTAGATTATTTGTACACATACAATTATATTATGTATGCTGTTTGAAAGATCATTTAATCCTTTCTCATAAATTATCTGTCTTACTTTTCCTTTTGAAAGTGAAGTAACGTTTTAAAAATAAATAAGAATAAAATTATGTCTTCCGCGGAAATTCGTCTAATTTTTCTCTACGAATTTAAACTTGCCCATAGCGTCACGGAGGCGTTCCGAAACATTAATATAGTTTACGGTGAAGATACAGTGAGGGAAAGAACAATCTTCCGTTGGTTTGAAAAATTACGGTCTGGGGATTATGACCTTACCAACAAAGAACGTGTTAGGCCGAAGACTAAGTTGGACAGCGAAAAGTTGAGAGAGCTGGCTTAAGCGGGCCCCTCCCACTCGTAAATTAGGTTCACAACTTGGAGCAAATGCCATTTCTGTTTCCAGGCACCTTAAGGAGCTTGGTAAGACAAAAAAGCTGTGTACCACATGAATTAACCGAGGCCCAGCAGCTCATCCGATTGGAAATGTGCTCCTCACTTCTGTTGCGAAACAGAAATGACCCTTTTTTGGATCGTTTGGTCACTTGCGATGAAAAGTGGGTGTTATACGATAAACGCAGGAGATCTGGATAAAAATGAAAAACCTCAACATATGCCTAAACCAAACCTTCTCCCCAAAAAAGTAATGATTACTGTTTGGTGGGGTATGGCTGGTTTGATCCACTATTATTTTTTGCCTGAAACCATCACAGTTACTGTGAAGAATTGGAAAGGTTTCACGAAAAATTGGGTAAGATACAACCTGCTCTGGTTAACCGAAATTCTGCTCCACGACAACGCACGCCCACACATTTCAAGGTTGAACGTGCAAAAGCTCCAGGAGCTGAATATAAAGGTCCTTCTTCACCCACCATATTCTCCGGACCTTTCTCCAAATGATTTTTACTTTTTCCGTTGTTCGGATAATTCGGATAACAAATAAAAAAATTTGACAACGAAAATGCCCTGAAATCGGCCTTCCAAGACTTCGCTTCTTCCTTGACAACTGATTTCTTGAGAGCGGGAATAGAAATGCTTGTTTCACATTGGGAGAAGTGTATTGAAAGTGAAAAAAATCATATTTTGATTAATAAAAGTATTGTTCAATAATATTTTTGCTAATCATTTAAATTTACACCTTCACTGACATTTCATATGTTACAACACTGTATAATAGTCATGGACTAGTGTATGAGTCTTACGTAATTATTTGGGAGCTTAGTACGTTTAGTAAGTGCTCAAGTAGCCTGAAACGGCGAGTTTAAATGTTAAGACAGAAAATGAGTTGGCAAAAAAACTAGGGTATCTCAGATTCAAACATTTGAAAGATGTTATATAGTTAGAAAATGTGTTCAATGTAAAGAATAATAAATAATTAATTGAGGAGAAAAAAAATATATCCCAAGCATTAAATTAAATTATTCATATACTGATAAAATATTATATGAAAATTTAATAGAAATGTATTCGTAGAACAACGACAATGATTCCATTAAAAAGTACTCACGGTTGTTAAACTATAAATTGACATTTATATTTAATCAGTATACGAATGAAGAGTTTAGAATCTTAATCTATTTTTTAGTGAATTGTGAATTTCAATGAGCAGGGTTTTTAGTTACAATATTTGTTTTCCTCGTACATACCGTTATTATTAACGAGGATAACTATAATTATACTGCAATTCCAGAAGAAAATTTTCAGTATTATTTTTTCGAAATTTATAATTCATTCACAGTGAGACTATTGTGGTTGTAAGTCATAAATTTAATAATTATTGAGCCGAAATAATTATGAAAATTTTTTTTTTTTGTTTTTTTCACATCCTCTAAGATTTTATTTAAAATATATGTACAATTTACAATATATATGCCTGCAAATGCATCTATATAAACAAAAGCCTTGTGTTACCTTTCGGTATTTTAAGGCGTTAAATGTTGTTAAAAATTAAAACATATATAAAACTTACTATTACGATCATTATAATGAGAAGGTTAATTCGATTATACCGATTCGGTATAATTCGGTATAAATTCGATTATATTATATATAAATAACTATTTAAAAATTAAATTATGATAATTTTGTTTATACTAATTACTTAAAATTAAAAACCATTACCTTATCCATTACTTTATACATCTTAGTTTCTTTTTACTTACTAATGTTATAAACTAACGTTGCTTTGCTAATGTAATAAAACTGTTACTGGTTGATGTATTACCAATTAATTAAAAATTAAGTGACGCAATGGAAAAAAATATGTTGGAGACTGAATTACGTCAAAGCCGACCGCTGTTTTCGGCAGAGCCTAATATGGTTGTGAACAGCGTAGCCTTATTGTTTTTTTATGTTACTTTTTTCGTCTTTGTTCAACTGTAGCAATAAATTTTGTTAACGTTCCTTACAAATTATTATTATAATAATAATTATTGGTCTAGCAATAGGTCACAGTAGCTATTATATTAAAATATAGCTTATTATTCAATGGAGGTAAATTAATATTATTTTATATAAAAATAATATTAAAAATATTATATTTTTACGATCTTATTAAGTAAGGTAATAATTGAAAATTAAAAAATATGAAACTCAGCATAGTATTCGTGCTTATGAGATAAAAAAAGTTAATTAAAATTAATTATTTACACGATTCCCACGCCATTGTTTATTATTTAATGCTTATAATTTCGAGAATAAAACAATACTTATTTTGTTTTCATCAAGTAACAACGTAAACTAGTAAAGTGTTACGTATATTACTGAAGTACATTTAAACGGAATACATTTCAATTAAGTTCATTCTCACTCACGATCAGTCAGTTCCGAATCTTGCTGTTAAGTCTAGAATTCCAAGTCTATCTGTCATACGGACTTTCGGTTTAATTCTTTATATTTATTCATGGTAATATAATATTAGTTATATTATAAATACTGTATACTGTGTAATAAAAAAAAATTAGATGTATATAAATATATAGGACATTATTAAGATAAATAATGTGGATGGAACCATACAACGTCGGACACTATGTAAAACTTCTTTCATTTCTAGTTCTAACTTTTATGTACTAATAAACTAAAATTATGTAAATTAAATATTGATCATTGTTATATACTTTTTGCATGCTTATATGTCTATTTACATTGCAAAATATAATTCAGTATGATGGATATTTTATTTACAAAACTTATTGTCTTTTATTGTTGAGTTTTAATTTTTTTTTAGATATTAAGTAATTAAAATCAGTTATACCGGTCTTGTTTATATTTATGTTGACAACAGAACATTATCTGATGAAACTGGGCCTCCTACCATGAATGGAGGAAGGCCACCACAGAATACTGAGGGCTACATATTAACTTAATCATTGATTTACATATTAATTGTCCGAAGAATAAACTTAGTAACTATTTGCTTAAGAATAGATATCATGATTATGAAATAAAGCTATGCAAAATCAAAAAATTAATCCTTTAGGCTAGAAGTAAACTTTTAATAAGTAACATTTTCAAAGTTCTATGGGAGAGCAAAAAAATGTTTCAGATTTCTAAGCTGTGGGGGGTTTATAGTTGTTAATAGTGATTCTTTTTATTTTATATGTTATATTTTTTTTTACACCTCTAATTTTAAACTCGAAGAAAAATAGATAGAATATATTTAATGGGAATATCGTTACTTTTTGAATCAATATACTGTCAGTTATAACCAGGTTTATAGAACAAACGATCATAGTTAAAAGAAAAAAAAACGTTCCGGGCGGAGGTCCGAAAAAATTCTTTTTAACAAGGAGAACTATTTATTTTAAAGTCAACGTTTCGATCCTAATCGCAAGTCTTCTTCATGGCTTATAATGGGGTCAAGGGTTGACAGTTGACTGTACAGTTGAAGACCCAGTCAGAAATACCATTTTCTTACTCTTTAAGGTCAACTAACATTATTCAAGATTATAATTACAATGTTTATTAATAGTTAATTCAATATAATAATATTAATAAAGTGTTTATTTATTCTGGGACAAGTCCCTTTAGAATAACAATACAGGTTTCTATACATTGTATTATTGTGTCTTAGAGTGTAATGGGATTAATTTTATTAATTACTACTATTAAATTAACTAATGAGAAAAAAATTGCGAAGTATCTTCAGTGATAATATTTAAAAAATAAATAAAACAGAGCACAAGAAATAAAAAAATAACAGAAATAAGATTACAATAATTATATATAGAGAAACAATAGATAATTACATATGTAACTATAATTATAATATAACTGTTAATTACAGTGTCAAATAGAAACAAATTATGAACAATATCAACTAATATCACATGTTTTAAAAATATCTAACTGGATGAGTGAAGCGTCAATAATATAAATATATATAAATAATGATATACATATACTTGTATATAAATAAAAACACATCATTCATTTATCAGTTAGAAAATTTTAATCTGAATACTGAGTATGTTATTTCCGTTTTTTGGGGAATTGTAGGGGTATAAGGTGATTGAATATACGGTATTTGAAGGTTGAAAGATTATTGGAACGACTAATGGAAGAAGGTATAGAGTTCCAACTGGACGAGGATCGGATAAGGAAAGCTCTCTCAAAAGCAGTTGTTCGGTGGGATGCTGTATATAGGTCTGAGAGCCGATGTTACGGGGTTACAGGAGTGGACCGAGGTTTTGAATTTAAGGAGATCGGAGATGTATGATGGTCAGTGGGATTGGATGACTTGGTAAAGAAAGGAAGCTAGGAAGTACTTACGCCGATAGGAAGGGTAAAGCCACTTCAACTCTTCGTAATATCGTGTGATACGGGCGTCTCTCGGGATCCCAAAGATGAAACGAACGATGGAATTGATCAACCGGTTTAGTTTTGCATCGTGATCTTCAGTGACACCTCCATATACTGTACTGCAATAGTCGAAATGAGGGAAAATTAAGGAAGTAACTAGAAGTCTATGGGTTTCAAATGGTAACAGGTGACGAAGGTGATTCAGGCGCTTTAAGGTGGAGAAGGTACGGCAGGAGATTTCAGAGATATGGTTTTTCCAGGAGAGGCTTTGATGTTTTAATATAACATTAATTCCAAGGTTTTGACGGTTGGGTAGAATTTGATGGGATTATTATTTAGAAGGAGAATTGGATTATGGGGAATAGTTTTAAGGAAAAAGTTCGATCCTATTACTATTGCCTTGGTTTTCTCCACATTCAACTTTAACTTATTATCTATGGCCCACTGATTTATTCGATTCAAATCATCTTGGAGTTTTTCCGTGGCTAATGATAGGTCGGAATAGGAAAATGACAGGTATATTTGAAGATCATCAGCGTAGACATGGTACTGGGAGTGTTGGATAAGAGGTGGAAGGTCATTTATGTAAATTGCAAATAGGGTGGGGGATAGTGATGAACCCTGCGGGACACCACTGGACAGAGAAAGGGTTATGGAAGGAGGTTGACCTGGGACCAGAAGATATTGGGAAAGATCTGAGAGGAAAGACTTGAACCACCCTAGAGCACTGTTGGATAGAGGTATGTTACGAAGCTTGGCGAGGAGGACATGTGGCCTACTTAAAACAATCTGGAAGGATAAGAATTGTTAATTTTTGTTGTTCAATGGCAGTATGGAGATCGTGGGTTATTTTGAGGAGAGCGGATTGAGTTGAGTAACTTGATCGAAAGCCGGATTGGAGAGGATTAATGAGGGAACGTTCTTCTAGATTTTTTTTTTTTAAATTATTTTATTGAATTGTACAACTGTAATATATACATCTAGTACAAATGCTGTATGAATAAATAAATACATGAAAGGACATGTAGAGGCACTACCCATTGGCAGCACTCTAATTACATTTCTATTATAGAAGGTCCCGAGGCCATCTTCTCTTCAGACGCCTAGGAGGATTGTCCGGGATGGTATTGGATGCAAGGATGGAAACTAGTGGGTTTGGATGGGCCTGGAGTTTATTATGGAATGATAGGTATCTGGAATGGGCTAAATCGGTAACATATGGAACGTTAAGGTCATTAGGATAGGTTTATTTGTGACAAAATAAGGAGCGTTTAGGTTTTTGCGAAGGATTTTGGATTGCAAGGATTGAATACGAGAGGAATTTGATGGTTTGGTGGAGCCCCATAGTTCAATTCCGTAAGTCCATATAGGTCTTATAACAGTCACATAAATAAGCGTTTTGTAATTGATCTGAAGCTTTGAGCGTTTGTCTAGTATGTGTTGAAGTAGTCGGAAGCGTCTAGCTGTTTCTTGTCTTTTCAGTCTTGTGTGAGGGTTCCAAGTAAGACGTTTGTCTAAGTTGAGTCCAAGGTAGCGAATCTGTTCAACAGGGATAAGCGGAGTACTATTAAATGATACAGTAGGACAGGAAGTCATGGGTTTTCGGTAAAGGGTGTAGGTAATTTGATGGGACTTGTTGGAATTGATTTTAATTCTCCAATTCCGACACCATTCTTTGAGGCTTGATAAATGTGATTGAAGGGATTGGGATGCAATATACGGGTCGTTATTAACTGATAACACACATGTGTCATCAGCATACGTGGAGATGAAGGTGTTAGGATGTCAGCTGTATATACTGTGTAGAGGACAGGACCCAGTCTACCTTGAGGAACACCAGCAGACTGGGAATAGAGAGAAGAGTATGAACCATTATGATTTACTTTAAATGTTCTGCCAGTTAGAAAGGAGCGAATGATTAAAAAGTATGTAGGAGGAAGGAATTGTCGGATTTCGTAAAGGAGACCTGGGTGCCAGACTCGATCAAAATCTAGAAAATTTGAATTCTGATTTTGAGCTAGGCGTTCTAATGGTTTCAAGAGGTTAGAGAGAAGGGAGATAGGGCGGAAGTCATTTGGAGAGGAGGGATTTTCAATTGTATTTAACGAACGCACTAAGGTGGTTTTCCAAGCAATGGGAAATATGGAGTTTTGTAATGAGAAATTGTAGATATGATATATACGGGCATCAAGACTGGGAGGCAGGATTTTACTAGGTTTACAGGAATGTTGTCGGGACTGTAATCATTGGTGTGGGATTTCAGAATTGTGTTTTATAGTTCCTCATGTGATATATGAGAGGAAAAAGAAGTTTTCAGGGTTAATGTTTATATGATCGGCGGTGGGTGAGGACATAAGGGATATGTTTTTCGTTAGCAAGGGATGTCAACACTAAAATCGCCATACCTGCGAATAAACAGGCTATATTAAAACTTCAATAAAAAAATTATTCTAAAGTTGTCTTGAGTGGCAACTTCAATATTAATTATTGATAAGACCTTGAGAAGAAAAATTTAGTATTTATTTAAAACTAATATTTAAAAGAAAGGCTGTATACTGTGTATTGGTGTAAATTATAAATCAATTTTACATTGACAATCATTTCCCAGTACTTCGTTGCATGTTCGTCTACAGTCCAGTGTTGCCTGCTCAAGAAATACCATAACACCGAACGTTGATAGAGATAACTTTCTTGTTCGGACCACTCCCTCTACAGCAACTGCTTACCTAACAAATTCAACCATACATATGATCAAATTACCAGAGGATTTCAACAAGAAGGACAATATAATGCAGGCCTAATCAAGAAAACAATGGGGCGATGTGGGGAGAAAGTTTCTAAAAGCCTTTGAAAACATTTTTTATTTAGTGTTCGAAATCACTCTCACTTCCCTACCTATTACAGTATCTCTTTAAATCAACACCGACGAGAAACATCATCCATGAGTATAATACCTAATATAAATATAAAGCAGTCAATAAGAATTCAATGCGCAAAGACTCAAACGATATAAAACTAAATGGAAAATTGAGCAATGCTCTTCATGTCCTCTCCGAAAGATAAAACAAATGAGAAATGGATATGTTGGTTTTTATTATTTCCTGACTTTCATCTTGTATTTGAAATTTAAATGACATTGTATAAGTGTAGAGTTCTTTGTTGCTATGCTGAAGGTTTTGGGTTTAAATCCGGCTGTGGCACATCAATTACTTAATCAGTTAACAGCCACGGATGGACTATGTGCGATCTACACCCAACTTCTTAAAGTGGAGGAAAAATTGGCGATTAAGCCATTGGGACAAATTACCTCTCTGTTCAACCCTTGTCCCAGAAGTAGTAGTCTACCATGCATTTATTGAAGAATACTCAATATTACTAATATTTTCGGTGGGACCTTTCATTTTAGGTTTTTATCATGTGACTTTACGAAATAAATGAGTTTCTAAGAAAATAATATTTGACTTTTTTAAATATATTAGGGGAGTTACCCCGTGTCTGCCATGCATTGGACTGGAGTTACCAAATGTTCTAATTTTTTTAATCACTCGAACTCCCACTGCTTTTCATTGTATATTTTTCTTTCATTCTCGAAACTCGTTCAGGCCTTTTCTGTAGTGTGTTCCAAGTTTAAAGTTTTTACTTCAAAATTTCGTATTTTTTTACACACAGACCTACTTAATCGAAATTTTTTATTGTCTACATTTATTTACTTTTCCATTTCTTCTTTTCTTTTATTGTAGCTTATGGGTTATTTTCAGCCCAATAAATCTAGTCTACGCTTATGACCTTATTTAAGCACAATACTCCTTTTCTAGATCATTATAATATACAATCATAACTTTATTACACGTCGGAAACTTTTTTTTATATATAATAGAGAATTTATTCTATGAGCTTTTACCGATCGTTTATTGTTTTAAATCCAAATGGGGTATTGATTGTGCATTAACATGTTTATGATTTTAATGTCAATTTAAGGTGTTTTTTTAAAGTTAGTCATGGAGGATGGTTACTTTTGGTTAAGAATGTCGGGAATCATATGTTTTAAGTTTCAACTAACTGGCCTCTATTATTCAGAATCATATGCAAACGCAAGGTTCACTGTCTAACAAATAAGTCTTACTTACTTTTTATCTCAATAGTATTATTTTTCAGGCTTACATTCAAAACAATTACTTAAATAACATATTCTCTAAAAAATATTTCCGGACACCACATCTCACTGGTGGTTATGGAAAGACCTTATATCTCTCGGTTATATCTCTTCTTTTATATATATATATATATATATATATATATATATATATATATATATATATATATATATATATATATATATATATATATTCTTATGTCCCTGCGCTCCTAATAAACAAAGCCATGTTTAGAATGGATGCTACAATATTTCCTTAGTTTTAGATAAACATTTGCTACGGAAATATTTTTTAATCTACTTAAAATGCCTAGGTAGTACAAAATCAGAAGGGCGCTAGACAAAATCAAATACAATGAAATTCTATCAATCATTTTTTTCTGCTTCCTCCTTGTGCATGATCTTTGGCATTTCATCGAAATCAACGAAATCACGTCTTTAAGAATTTTAAAGCAACTTATAAACAAAAAAGTTGCTTCCATATCTTTTGGTATTCTGCTACTTGCGAAATGAAAAGTCTGTCTCTTACTTTTTTCAATAAAGAGTTTCCAAAAAATTGATACAATATTTAGTGTCATTTTTAATTATAGGGATACATTGGGTTCATAAATCTCTAAGTTTTTAGTAAAGTAATATTGTTACTTGGCAGTGGATCGATGAACCAATTTTTTGTTTACTCTTTCGTCGTGCTCGATCAGTTTAAGTGTAAATATTTTTAAAAATTGGCACAATGCTACTGTTACCGACATCATTAAGCCGTTACAGTAGTAATATTGCACTGCTTTTGGAATAAAATGGAAAAATGGAACGCATCCATTTAAAAAATAAATCGAGCTCCATCTTATACCAACATTTCGATTTAAATATTTATTCAATAGATAAAATGCAGCGAAATAAGATTCAGACATTATTTTTATAAACTGTACTTTTTTATTAACCATAAAACAAACACAAATTAAAAAATTCATTATTTCATTGACTGAAAAATACTAAATATCTCAAACAATACTAAGCAGTTACTCCTCTTTTAATAAGCCAATCAGGGAGTAGAAAATGAGCTCTAAACTGAAATTCAATTTATATATTTATTTTTTTTGGGGGGGGGCATCTACTAAAACGTCAAGTACCTACTTTAGTACAATTATTTTATAGTAATATGTGCAATAATTAATCTGTAATATTATGGTAAAATTACACTATAAGAATATGTGGGGAGGTTCAACTACTAAGACGTTACGGTACCTTCTGTAATATAATTAAATGAACTATTCTGTAATTAGTAAACTGGGGGCTGGTCCGCATTAGGAGGGCAGAGTGTACCCCCCCCCCCCCCAGTAATAAATTAAAAAAGATAATGCATTTTGGAATCTTAATTATTTTTTCAGGATTTTTTTTATTTGTTTCTTTTACTTGGTTTGATTTTTTGTTTTCAATAAGTGATAAAATAGTTCACATAGCCTATAATCACGTTTATTTCAGAGCTATTGGGCGCTATTTTCTCTAGAAACCTGATCTGCAGTTTTAATAAATGAAATCAAACCCCCACGTGTTTCCATATCGCTTCTTCAAAAGAACGGCAAAACTCAAAATTTGTTGCTTTTCTACTAAAGTTATATTATGTTGTATCTTGTTTGAACTTGAAGTTTTATGGGAATAATGACTGTTAAAAAAAAAATAGTTTCAAGGTTTAACAAATTTTTTAATACAGAATTTCATTTCTATCATTACAATAGGAATCATTCGATTTACCAATAACCAAATTTTGTTTTTAAAGTCAAATCGAACATACAATCCTCCTATTGAAAAATTAGGTTTTTTGAGTTATAACATTCTTCTTTTTTTTTTTTTTGAGGAGCGATGTATGGTTCAAAAGTAAGTGTGGTATTCCCCATTTTAGTAAAATTTCTTGAACAACTGTGAGTGTTGTATCCCCTTTTATGGTCGACGAAGGCCATCGGTGGGCATATTCATAAGTGTTATGTGTGTGTGTTTGTGTGTGTGAAACGGTGGCGCAAGAAAACTATCTGATGGTAGGGGGGCGGCCTTGCCCTCGTCTTATCGAGCCCAAGTGCACTGGGCCGCGTCCCACATCCAGGCCTATGTGTGTGTGTGCTTGTTAGTCCTCAGCCACATCTCTTACCCTAATAATTTAATTGCTTCTAACACTAATACTAATAATAACACGATGGGGATATCAGTTATAGTCGTTTATTATTAAAAAGTGTTCTAAGGGTATTACTTATAGTAATGTAATACGTTATCAGGATTAATTTCTTTCTAATTCATGATGAGGCCATAAAAAATTCATGAATGGTTCTTTGTAAAGTGCGTTATTTAAAGTAATTTTATATTCTACAAATAATAACATGAATAAAATATTCAGATTTTTTTTAATGGGTTACAAAAAAATAGTACTATAACAAAAAAAAATTTTTCGTAAAAACAAAACAAAAAAATATTAATAACGACACTAAATAAATTTTCTAGTGCTGTAATTAGCGCAAATCCAAAAGTTTATTCACGTTTTGAATAAAAATTATTGATTTGCTGTACAACTACTGATATTGTGTAGTGTATTTTAGATATGAGAAGTACGTGAACGAACTAGTTCATTAAACTAGATCCGGAAAATGAACTATAAAGGGCGCTCTCTGTTTTGGTGAACTATAGTTCTTTTTAGTTCACACCACTCACCAGCTACCACACTCGGACAGGGGACCGTCGGCGTCTGACCTACGATCGAAAGACGAACTACTGAACTAAGTGAACTAGTTGAATCTTTCTAGTTCATTAGACTTCTCAGTTTCTCTCCCTTTTTCCATAATTCAGTTCCTCTCTTTGAAGTATGTAGTTCTTTAGAATGAATGAATGAACTATCTCAAAAGGAACGATTCCGTAAAAGGAACTATTGAACTTTAAAGAATGGTGGTAAGCTAGGAAATATCTGTTTATTCATTTGATCGAAAGTCGGGAGTTGGAAGCTACGATTTATTTTATATATAATAATTCCGAAATATATAATATATGAAAAAAGTGTATCACTACAACACATGAAGGGTCTCTTAATTTCAGTACATGGGAGAGACTTCACTGTTTCTAAAATAACGGTTAGGAGGTGATTAATCCGAAATCACACTCAGCCGCCAGGGTTCCCTCCAATTAAGGGTATCTACTGTATTGAGGATGGATGAGCCTCAGGGGGCCTAGATCCCACAGAGTCCATCCATGGCCAGCTAATAGATTAAATAATTTATCTGCCACAGCTAGATTCGAACCTGGAATTTTTAGGATAGCCACTCAGCATTCTACACATTAGCTACCCAAGTAAAGATAAAAAAACTTAGTGGTAGAACTCTGAGTTGTTATGCGGAAGATCCTGGATTGACTGATAAATTATTTAAACTATTACAGATACATGAGTTTTATTTCACTTAAAGGAATCGTTTATTCCTTTAATAGATATATCAACTATTACAATTTTATCTACGAAAATTTTAAATGACCTTCGAACTAGTTTAAGCGTTGAAGTATAGTTTTATGATTAAATCTCCAATAAAATTGTAAATATATATATATATACGCGGTGATAATACAAATTATCTGTCGTGAAATGGTTTGATAGCTAAAATAACGCAGTTTGTTCGATATGTTAGTAACTTTATCATTACTGTTGCGTGCATTTTATACACAATGAACTGTATCATTAATAAGTTATTACCGTATAACTATTCATCAAGTGGTAACAGCATCTGCGAAACCTTTCAGGAAAGCAGCTTCTAATTATCAAAAATATGGTTCTTAGTTTTGTAAGTACATACTTGGAGTTCAGAGTATTGTATTTTCTTCCCTTGCTGGTTACCTTCTCAACTATATCAATAAATCTGAGACATCGATGTAACCATAAAAGTGGAAATTTTGATAGTTAATGATAGTATACTGTACTAAGTCAGCCATTATTCTGAATATATTCGTTAAATTGACACACTATTAATTCAAATTTGATTAAAAGAGCACTTCCACTATTTTTTTTTTTATCATATTTTTCCGCGGTTATTATAACTAAAGTTTGTCATCAAGGCTATACGATGATGAAATAAATCAGAAAAATGTAACGTAGTCGCAAAGCACTAATTACCTTGAAGAACGTTTCTGACATGTTTTCTATTTTTCTACTTGTTTGTAATGTATGAAAGTACTATGCCTTCCATGATACGACATATTTCGTACTTCTTCTTTGGCGACTAGGGGAAACTCCTTATGACGAGGATCATTGGTTATAAGTGCACCCTAGTTATGTATTATTTAAAATCATTCAAAATGTTTACCGTCAGACATTGTTGTAGTTGATATTGTAGTTTTGGATCTTGAGGACGCAGAAGCGAAAGGTTTTATGGACGCCGGCTGTAATGAACCTAGCCCAAGGCCCACAACAGACTCCCATCCATTTTTTTTTGTAACCATTGGCCAGCCGGAGCAGTGCGAAGTGGGTCAAGCTAGAAGGAAGTTGTGCAAGAGCACACTATGCCTGATGATCCGCATCTGTTTAATTGTGGCTATCAGATCTTGTTTCGTCTGTCACCTGCTGCTCTAGGAGCAGGTGAGTCACCTACTCTATTGCCCAACATATCTTTTTTTCTATCTGCTGTCTGGATCAATAATTGATCTATTCAGGTGTCCAAAGAGATCGTTTTCGAAATTCGATTGAAACTATTAGAATGTCCTCTTCCTAATCGAGAATTACAAAACTCAGTCTTCTTAGACTTTCCTATTATAAGTAATAATTTTCTTTTCTTTCCTTCCATATCTCTTTCATACTTTTTTCGTTATCTCTCCTGCGTCCCAATTGTGCCCGTTTTCTCGTTGGTCTTCAAGAGTGGCATTCTGAAGTTCCAGCTTGAGTGAAGAACGTCCTTTTTCAATGTCATCCGGAGAGACTTCGATGTCCTTTTCATTTGCCTTAATCCACGTAACGATTGTGTATACATAGCGATTATGTATATCTGTGGCTTGGTTCTTAAAGGGCCAAAGTCAAAAATACGAAAAGAGCCAATGTCAACATAGGCCTTTTAGAAATGAATCAGAAAACACTATCAATGACATTGGCTCACATTATAATGGAAATACAGCCTATTTTAGTTTGTTATTAGACATTGGCCTTTTTAGAATTAAAGATTTACTAAATTGGAAACTTTTGATATAAATAACACAAAATTTGAAGAAATTGACATTGGCCCTTTTAGATCAAGCCACAGATATAATTTTTTTAAATTTATATTACATTTGCTTATAGAATAACTTTTTATAGATATTTTAATACTGTCCAATTATCTTCTTTCCTTCCTTCTATTACTGCATACATAGTTTAAATTTTAAGGTAATTGTTGTACAATTAATTTTCTGTTTATTAATTTATTAAACGAGACCATAAATTCGCCAGGTGATACTGGGCTAAGCCTCTTAAAACTACTCTAAAGGTTACCTATTTCGCTTGTGCCGTCGCACTGAGTTTGGTTCCATTAGTTTTAATTTCTGTTGTTCAATTTTTATCCTGTTTGTTATAATGATGTGTTTCGTTTATTAGAAGAAGTTTCGTTTGCTGTACTATACCCCGAGCTATCATTTCCTTTACGCGTTCAGGTAATTTAATATGCAATAATATTATATACTTGCACATAAGGGCAACAATATCGATAAATAACTTAATGTTTTCCTGAAATCCTTGAAAAATATTATTATTTATTTTTTTATAAATTTACTCTTAACTTTTATCCGTTCGTCATTTGTTGTCGGAATTCCATTTTTCAAAAAACTGTTCATAGAAGCAAACATATTAATTGGTTTGAGGAAAAAATGTTTGTGATTGTAATTGTCTATTAAAGGCTATGATTAAAACGTAAGAAGTGATACGCTGATAATAATGTTTTCTTAATTAAAATAATTATTTATCTAACCTTTCATGGTGTGTAAATATTATGTTGTCGATCGTTGAAATGATTTTTTTTTTTATGCAATATGTATTTCCTTCTGGGGATAGTTTACTTGGTTGACTTAGCGTTGTAAAATAATTGTCTAGTTACTACTGTAACAATTCATTTCTAACAATGCAGTTTTATATATATTTTTTTTAATAATAAGGTTAAGCATATGCCTTCTTGTTGTAACTTGCGCATGCGCTTTACTTCTGCCACATGGCTATTTCCAGGTGTTTCCGTTAATTTAAACAAAATATGTTACTTTTTTTAACCCACCAATGTTTACAAACATGTTGTTTTATAGATTTTCAAATATGTACTCAATTGTGGATAATTTTCACTCATCAGGTTTTTTATGTCTAGGATTTTTTATTGATTCCTTCGTATCTTATCCCAATTTCGTGGTCATCAAATATTTTATTTAGTTTAACTTTCATTATCCCTGATATAGATTTTATCATTTTTGATCTTTTTATAGTCTCTTATGTTAATTGTTTGTTACTATAGTAGTTATGTTACTTATTATGAAACAGTTCATGTTCAAAAATGTAGTTTTATCATTTTTTTATTTTCATATTAAGGTTAAGAATATGCCTTCTTGTTTTAACTCATGCTAGCGCTTTACATCTCCCTCAGGTTGTTCCAAAGGGCTATTTCAAGGTGATCCCGTTAATAATATAAGCTTCTTTTTTTGAACCCACCTCTGTTAACAAAAGTTAGAGTGGATAATAGTTGACTAGATGATTCTAATGGTGGATTGAAATGGTCAGGGGGTGCAGTCAAAGATAACACAAAATAAGCAGAACTTATTTTTTAATTGTACCAACGTTTCGGCCTACGAGGTGGGTGAACCAAATAATGGGTCTGCGGTGACTCTCAAACTAACATCTGTCAACTGAATTGACAAACTAACTAGTGTCAAACATTGGCACAATTAAAAAATAAGTTCTGGTTATTTTGAGTTATCTTCCCTTGACCTTGACCAATTCAATATTTATCATTAGAATTATCCAGTCAACTATTTTCCACTCAAACATGAATTACAATATGTTAACAAATAATTGTTACGTGGATTTTCATCGGTGATAGAATTAGATATTTGTGTTTATTATTTTTGAACGCACTAGGTATTCCTAGGAATTTATATCGATTCTATCGATCGGTTTCGTATTCCGAATTTCGTCGATATCGCAGTAGTTTTATTTAATTTGTTTTGTTTTTCATTATTCCCAATATAATTTTATAATTTTTTTTCTTTTTCTAGCCTCTTACATTCATCGTTTAAATTTTCAAATAGTTATGCTACATATTATGAAACAATTCTATTTCCAAATGGAGTCTTATCATTATTATTTTTTTAATATTAAGGTTAAGAATACGCGTTCTTGTTTTACCTCGCGCATGCGGTTTACTACTCATTCATACACTGATCCCCATGGCTATTTCCACGTGTCATTACGATAAGCTTATCAAAATATATTACTTTTTTTTTTAAATTACGTATATAATGAGTATGAGGTATGAATATCAGTGTAAATATTTAAATGGAATTTTATGTAAGAATTGATTAACAATAAGCAAAAAGATTTGATTTTAGATATGATCTGAAAATTAAAATGATAATCTAAAAATCATAAAGTCTTTTTTATGAAGTAAAGTACTTTTTTAAAGTAATAGTTCCCTACTTGGCTACGAGTGCTTTATTTTGGATACTCAAGGACTGTATATTAAAGATGTAAATATTATTTCTTGTTATTTATTTTTACTTTTTTTAACACCCTTTCTCCATTCTTTTAATCTTCTTCGGGATTACGAAAAATAATAGGCAGAGGCTCTTTAAATATATATATTATTAATAGTAATGTCTTAGCACAAGGCCGGTGAACAGAATAACTATAGATTCTAGAAAAAAAACACAAAAACTAATGAATGGAAATTTTTTGGTCCATTGTTTCATTATGCCACTCTTGCAGTTTATGTTTGGAAAAAATATCTGTTGCAGGTGTAATAATATAAGTATCGCAAGCATTTTTTTTTTTTACATAGATAAATTTTTTTTTTTTTTTAATATACATCTTACTACCAGTGGGTAGTTTCTCAACTTGCCATTAACTCATGTCATTTTGTATCACATAGCCTATTTACTTGATGTATTATTGTACTACAGTTGTATAAATATCAAGAAATAAATTAAATTAAAAATATACATCTTATTACTTATTATCCTTACATCCCTAGTCTGTTTTTACTATAAATAGTAATCCATTTTTACATTACAAATAAAACACCAATTATAATTCTTCTTTTATTTTATCATAAACTAATTTTTTTGTTTTATTTTTTGCAGGTATTGACGTGAAGCAGCTTTAAGTTAATTTATGTGAAGGTGTTATCGAAGTAAGAATGTTTACATGTTCAGTTTTATCTAAGCACGCAGTAGAATGTTTGCCCTAGGGTGAAATAGTCTAAGAAATAGCTCAGTTGACGCAATTGTATTAATGAATGTAAATTATCTTTCGTTAAAAGTTTTATTATGCTTTCTGATTTTTTTTTTTACGATAAGTATTGAATAAGTTTAAACTCATTAACGAATATATACCACTTGGAAATCTTTTGAAAAAGCAGAAAACCAATCTTGTTCAAAATAAGAATTCATTCTTTCCCTCGGAATCATTAATTCCAATCTACGTCTCCTGATTTGTAGGGAGAGCCCTCCTAATGAAAACTTGTGTTGGATTTCCTCTGGGAGAACTTGGGTGAGGAATAGTTGGAACACTTGGAGGCTCCAGTATATTTCGTTTCAAGGTTGATTGAGATACAGAATATAAGATTCGTTCCATCTTATGCACTTTATTCTACTTTATTGTTAAGGTTGCAGATTACTAATTTTATCTGTTAACAGCCACCCTGTTAGATCTCCAGACTCTCCTGAGGGCTCACCCAGCCTCTATGAAGGGTTTGCCCTTAGTTGGGTTAAAAAAACTTTTCATTTCGGATATATCACCTACTTAAACAATCGTTGTCTTAGGAACAATATATATTCTCTATCGTGTACTGAACTCAAGACCCTTCATGTATTTTAGTAGTACACGTGTAATTTTGATTCCAAGATAACCTATACTTCAGAGCTCAGATTCCTTATAAATTAATGCATTAATCAAAATATTAAATATATATCATTATTTCGACTATTCCTGCCTTCCTGATTCCTTCTGTTCTAAATTCAGTTACTTCTATTACTCCATGTCGACTCTTGGCTTCTTTCACTAGTGCCTACCTCCTCTTATGCCACATCAATTAAAAAATGATGTTTTAAATTAATATACAAAATGTTCAACAAAATTCCGACACAACTCATAACAGTTAACCTGCGTTTCCTTTTTTTTATATTAGAAATCAGTGATTTGTTGCTTGAGTGACACAAAAATGTATCTGCAAAATTGACGTTTTTGAGATATGAGTGGTTTGTAACACAATTATTCATGTTCTGTTTTAGAGGCACTTATTTCTGTATATCATATCTACTTCATTCATTTCTGAAAAATTACAATTTTTTAGATAGGTTTAGTGTCACTAAGGCCACGAATTATTAGACCTCTAAACTCCACACTTTGTTTGTTATATTTTTAAAGCGTTGATTGAATGTTTGGTGTTACCGTGAAAGAATGGTTTTTGTATTTCGGAAACCTTATTATACTTTCTCGATTTAACCACGCTTTACGAGATTTACTCAAATTAATTTATCAAAGTTATTAGGTTTTTTTAATAATTAGATTTACGATACAAACTAGGAAGCATATTACTTACTAAATTTCTTCATGAAAACGAGAGTGGAGTAGCTCAATGGCAGAGTGCTGAATTGCAATTGCTGTCAAATCCTGTCGTGATATAACTTAAGTAATCTATTAACAGGCATAAATGTACCCTGTAGTATCTTCAGACCCTTCTGGGGCACAATGTGCCTGTATAAAGTGGCTACCCTTATTTAGGGTAAAACCTGGTGGTTGGGCGTGATCTCGAAGAAGTCACCTCCCTGCACAACCTTGTATCAGATTATGTTTGTAGAAATAGTGCAGTCTCTAGCATATATTATCAATGCTCAAGACATACAAATCAATACTCTGGGTTGTAATGCTATAACTTTTTTTTTCATCATGAAAAACCAGGATAAGAAAACATTGTTAATGCCTCATCATAAGACTGGTGTTGTTCTCTGCACGACACAGCCATCTAGGAAACGAAAAAAGCCTAACCTTAGATATTACCATTTGGACCCAATTGGACTCCTTCCAAGACCTACTTTCGGGAATACAGGCGTTCTAATCCAGATATATTAGACCTATAGCAAGAATTTAATATCAAAGTGCTTACATTACTTCTTCTCTTAGCTGGGCTCAGAAATAGCTCCATGGGGAGTCACGGATCGAATAGATTCTGTAATATTATTGTATCGTTTCATCTAATTATACATGTTTTCTATTGACCTATAATTGTTGATCGTACTAGTTACTGATCCATGCTGCTTTTAGTATAAAAGTATGGAGTTTGGAGGGATGAGATTCTCTTTTTCCGTTAGTCAGGATGATAGTCTAGTTTGGGTCTGAGGTCCTGTTATCCTGTAATCATTAGTCAGCCTAATTTCTGGTATCCAATAGTGTTTTCCTCTTCAGACTACTACGACTGTAAATCGTCTATATATATTGAAATTCTTATTTATTTTGTTTTAACTGAAATACGTCTAGACATTGTTCAAGTTGAATATAGAATGGTGCTAGAGGACTCCAATCCTGTGCAATTGTGCTTAAGGTATTAATAATTCTGAAGCAGGGGATGAATTATCCATTAAACTGCGTTAGAGCTATGGAATTCTTTTGGAAGCGCAAGTGAATTCCATTGATTTTGCTTTAACTTTGCACTAACTTTCTGGTTGTTATCATTTTTTTTCTTAACCGTAAGGCATTTAAATGTCTATTTTTTTTACCTATCCGCTTTATTTTTTTCTGATTTTAATTAGGCATAAATTAACGGAAAGAGCTTTTCTCTGAAAATTAACTTTTTTAAAAGACCATAGAACTTAATTTCCGTGAAATACCGGATACATTTAAACAAATTTTGTTTTCTTCGTATCTTTTGCAACTAGATCAGCTGATGCTCGCTGAGGCATAGAATGCCTGTTAGTACCATCTTAAATAAAAACCGTCATGGCTGTGCATTTTCCCATTTCAATCCTAGAAAATAATGAAAATTAAATTTTTTAAATATATTTTTGAGAATTGGTTTAAATCGAAATGAGTAAACTCTGACTGAAGCTTAAGAATTAGGTGGGTAATTACATATTTTGGGGTTACAGGTGTAATACACAAATTCATACACTGATGAAAAGGCTAGGGTACTTAATGTGCTTACAAAACATTAAAACCAAAAATAAAGATATGACTTAGAGTATTTCACCAGTAAAAACATCTCATTTTTGTATTAAAGTAAAGCTTAAAATCCGAAAGTCGATCATTTCGACTTGTCTCATTTGTAGCTTTACGGTATGTGTTGGATGCTTTTGTTGGTACAACACCGAGATCTGTTTATTCGAGGAAATGATTATTGAAATTGGCTGTTGTTGACGAATTGGTGTTTTTTGTCTTAAAATTTTATAAACAAATTATTGAACCTATTTGCTAGTAATTGGTTTGAAGTAACTTATGAAAATCATTTTTTACTCCAAAAACAATTTGTCTATATTTTTTAATTTGTTTGTAAATTAACTGCTCTTCAACGGTCGACAGGATGAAAATGTTCGGTGGCTAAATGAATCTCTAGCCCCGGCGAATAAGTCAAAATTTGTCCAGGGGGGAGTGAGTTAACTATTGAGGGATCATGTCATTCTCATATTTTTTAAATTAATTTTTATTAATTGTTATTTTGTTAGTGATTATTTTTAAATATTTTTGTTTTTAAGAGAAAAGATTTGTCCTGGCCGGGATTCGAACCCGGGTCGTCTCCATCTTCGGTGAATCCCATTCTCTTCACCGACCCATATCCACACGTTCTCGCATTTTTTGCGATGTATACACGGGGAAGAATATCTCCCCCCTCCCTTCATCCCTCATATATTTTTTTTTTTGAAATGGAGATAACGTTTCCCTAAATACAAGAAACTCATATTGGAGAAAATTCGACTTAACAACTTATTCATCAGGGCTGTGGAAATATTACTGTTACTGACAATAATTATACAAAAATTTTAAATTTACTTATTTATTGTGATCTTGTCGAAGGCCTAATTGGTTATTGAGCCTAACTCGATGGATTTAGCTCCTTATTAATTATATAAAATTTAATAAGAATTAGAGAAGTTCCTTTTAGACTGGTCGAGTTGACGATGTTGATTGACACAGCCCCGAAGACGCCCCGAACATAGTGAAGCATGCGGTGGATTAAGGACTAGAAAGGCCTTGGTATGCCCTACAACTTTTTCTACAGAGCCCTTTCCCTCGTCACGGCCCTGCCTGGGAACTTCTTATCGCCCTCTATTCATCCACGGGTTTATATCCACCGCCTCCATTACCGCTCCACTCAGCTAGCGTCTCAACTTAGTGCCTACCTTCATGAGGCCTACTAGCGGCTGAAAAATAGGAATCTTGTTCCTTAAATTTACTTCAATAGGCACATTTATGTCGACCTTATCTTTTTACTGTTATGAAAAAGAAAGTTACTATGTCATTTATATTTCTTAGCTTCGAGTCCTCTTCTGTTATCACCAGGTTGAACTCATCCGTTCTGTTTTTAATTTTCAACTATACCTTTGGCTGTTGAATTTCTCTTAATTTTTTATTTAATCTTTTCTTTCGCTTAGTAACGTTATTACTTTTCCCCTTGTCTGCATTCAAACGATACTTACAAATACGGAACATGGTTCGGAGGGCTAAAAAATATAACTAAGTTGGAGTTTTTTTTTTAATTTTTACTGCGGTTGGTCTGTATATTATTCAGATTTTGTATTCTTGCAATATAGTCAACTTAAATTATTCAACATTTTATTGCTTCGCGTCCAGTATAACTTTTTTTTTTAATGTATTCATGGGAATTCACAACTGTAAACTGAATACATCAAGTAAATATAATGCAGGATAAATCATGTCCCGAAATAAAGGCAAGTAAAGAAACTACCCTGTTGTAGTGCTCAAATCTGTTTGACTTTAAAATTGATTAAATTATTATGAGAAAATGAGTATCATCATTATTATGTTAATATCAAATTTATCATGTAGATTAAAATGTCTACCATTTCTGTTCATGGCTGTCTCAACTGAATCAATAACACTTTTTTCAAAATCCACCCTTGCTTGTATCATGTACAGCTAGTCGATGAATAAACAAAAAGGCCTTTTTAATTAAATTAGGGATATTGGGAGGGTATATAGGATGTAAAAACGCTAGAAAAAAAATGAATAACCCTTAACTACCTTTTGACCTCTATAGCTTGGTACAAAGACCCGTTTTTTTCATTTTTTCATTTATTTTCCGAAAAAGAAAAACTTTGTTCAGTCAAAAATTAGTACTGGTAATATAACCAACACCGCCGTATATATATATATATATATATATATATATATATATATATATATATATATATATGGTGTTGGGTTTATGTTATGTAGAAAACCCGTATTATAAACAAAATAACGCCATCATTCAAGCTTGATTTGTGAATAAGATGTTGGAGTAAGATATATACGATATATGAGTTGGTATATACGTTGATAGAGTATCCATACGGATACATCTGGGTAGAATTTAATGTAGATTTCGTAATCATCCAGTATGAACTATTGGATGATATTTTTTATTGTTTCCAGTGAATTTTCAATGAGCTCAAATTACTTGGTTTTACTTACCTAAATAATAAGGTAACCGATTAAACAATTCAAAAATTCTGACTCATTGACATTGCTTTGTCCATAACAGTTTTTTTTTAAATATATCATCCTCTAAATTTTGCTTATAATGTATTTTATCTATGTTTTATATATAAAATTAATATTTAAAAAAATACTTTTTTTTAGATTCAAATTTCTACATTAAGATATCAAACAATATAATGAAAAATCGTGCACAAACACTTTTTTTTAAATCACTAATTTAGTTAAGTTTATTTTCGTATATTGACAATTTTCTCATAAATGTTTTGTTTTACATCACTTTCTGTGAATTCTTTAGTATATTTGCTCAATACTTATATTATACGTAATGATGAAAATCCTTATTATTTTTCCAACATTTGTTTTCAAAATTAATTTAAAATTGGTATTAAATAAACTTACTATTGGTGTTAATTAAACTAATGGATCCAAAAAAATTGTTTTGTTCATGGTCACCAACTTGTAGGAAATAAAAGGTTAAAAAAAAACTAAAAAATAAAACAGTGCGATCTTGTCTGTTTCAAATCGTTTAAGTTTTAATTGATTCTAGCGGTTTGGGCACAAAAAACTGATACATGTTGAAAATCTAGTAATATTTTTAAATAAAAAAAGATTCTTTGTTGTATATCCACTGTTGTCCTTAAATAGCTCATCAGATTTAGTACCTATCTATATACAAGGAACAAGTTGTGAGTTTTTTCATACAATACAAATCTTGTAGAAAATAGTGTTTATTAAATTAATTAAGATACTAATTTAAGTTAATTAACTCCCTTTTTGTGTTATTTCTTTGAATGAAATAAATATTTATTTAATAGAAAACACTCACCTTCGTTGGAGGGTATTATCTACTTTGTTTCTCCTCCTATTTTGTTAGCCTCGTAATCCTTTAGATTTATAATTCTTAGTCACGATTGTTTGGATTTGATATTAGGTAGATAGTCCATTTAGTTGTAGCCTTGAACATTGTGAAATGGCTGGTTTGTGTGAGAATAATTCCCATGGAATAACACAAGGAAAAAATAATGAAGAACAATAGCCGAATGTATTGGCTCACAGTTTCGTACAAACACTTACAACGCAATACTTTATATTTTTTATAATACTGTTATATTATTTTATTATCTTAAGCGTTTATAAGAAATACTCGGAGCTGTTTCGTACAGATTTCTTAGGTATTCTTTCATTTCGTAGGTAATATTCGTTTTCAAAGGAAGGGTAGTAAAACAACTTAATGAAATCAAAACATTTTTATTGGAAGTATTCTACCTTATTTTCTATACAGTTTTCCCAATGTGTTATCGAATTTCAATTTCAGAACTGAAGAGTCTGAAATTGTATTGTCATAAAATGTTTGATTTGAGAATCGTTTTCAAAACTTTATTGTTAAGGAAGTGTTCCAAATTTCTGAACAGATGGAAATCTGTTGGAGACAGAATTCCACAGAACTGACAAAAATCAGGCGAGTAAGTGGGTGTGGGAGAACTTCGTAACTTTGTTTTTTTTGTATTAGTTTTTCTAATTCTTTTAGTTTGTATTTATTTTCATGTTATTATGTAAATATTGTATTATTCTAATAATGCAGCCCTTTGGTCGGATATATTTTTATTAAATTTTGTTCACTTCTGTTATTCTTAAGGGACCTCGTTCCAGAATAAAATTATTTTTCTGCTCTATGTGATGGTTTCACCTCTGATTACAAAGGAGAAATTTTTTATTTTATTAGTTATTTATTTATGAATTAAGCTGTTTCACCAGCTTTAAATTATTCAAACCAATGGCGAATGGTGCGTTCGTTAGACCATTTCCCGAACGCGGTAATTCTGATTCTTGCAGCTCAGGCTGCCGGCTGTCCAAGCTTAAACTCCTAAGGCAATTACACGAAAATCGCGTATTTCCATGATAATATTCGATGGCATAATAAACAATGTTCGTTCCATTGTAGTGATAGTAAGTATTATCAAAAAAGAGTGGACTAATAAGAGCTTACTAATAATTACAATCTGTAAAGATGAACTTAGTAAACAACAGAACTCCACTTTGAATTTTAAAAATAATAACACTAACATTTCATATGAAACGACCCATAGTTTGTTTGATCCAGTTTTTAATACTAAAAAAAAAAGTTCATGATTTATTTTTCCAATTTTAAAATTATAGTTAAAATATGAATTAATAGCGTTTTATATTTATTCATTGTCAAGAAGAATGGTTAGATGTTTTGAATTTAAGAAAGGAAAGGTATCCATTTTAAGTTAATAGCATGGACTGATAGAGGGATCAGATATGCAAAAGAAAATTTCTACTTGGCTGTTGGTAAAAAAATTCAGATAGAGCACTTACCTTCTAAGTCTCTGTCCTCTTGTGAAATCTTTTCTCTTACCTCCATCTTCGTTTTGTTATTACAATGCAAATAAATTTTTGAATATTTTAAATTGTTTAACATGTCCAAAAACTTCCGTAGGGAAGAAAGTGTGTTATATAAAGTATATAACTTAACCACCGCCTTTCGAGTGTGTTAACTACAGCTTCTTTAACTTGTCTAAGATTATTTCTACCTTATCTTTCTTATCCTTTTAACGAATTTTTATTTTATTTTAATACTAGTGTAGTACCTTTTATCGATCGATGAATAATTTACAAAGTAATAAAAATTGAAAAGAATAAAGTTATAATTTATCTTGTTCTTTCTCAAAACGTGTTGGTAATGTTCTTCCTCAGTCGAATACAGTCTTTAACGATCCATTTTTATACCACCTTATTTATTTTAAAATTTACAACACATCGGAAACATGTAATGTTCTACCAACATATTTGTGACATATTTAATAATAAATATTATTCAAAAAATAAAACAAATAAATAAATTAAAGCATTTTAAGGAATAATAGAAAAGTATAATTGAAATAAAATATAGAGCATACACTTGAATTAGTAGATGGTATTTTTAACTTTAAATTCAGTTTGCGTAAAGGGATTTTTTAAAATTATTATATATTAATAGTATTCGGTAAATGTATTGTTTCTATATGTTTAGTGTTATTGACTTCATTTATAATCTCTAGATTTATTATTATATTCTTTATAAAATAATGATTTAAATATGTTATTAATTGGGAATTCGAGTATGGAGCATGATTTCTTAGATTTATGTTACATTAAAACTAATTTTTCAATATAGGTATTTTAAAGCTCTATGCTCTTCAAAATTTAACCAGATGTGTTAAAAAAAAAGAAATTTTGATATTGGGAAAAAAAAGCGTTTCTATTGGAATGATGGTATCGTAATTCATCATTAGAAAAGTTTTAGAAGGTGGAAACTTTATTTATGACATTATCCCCATAAAACTTCAGATTCAAGCGTGATACAAATCAAAATATGACTTTATTAAAAAAAAATGTCAGGATATAATATCATGAAAAGGAATATGGGATGTTATATCCATGTATTATAAGGAACATAGGTTTAACTCAAAAATGCTAATTTTTGAGTTATGTCGTTCTCTTGAAGGAGGGATAATACGGTGATATTGGTTCAGATATACCACGCTATGCCTTATCGAATCTATTATAGTTTCTCCCTAAAGTGGCGATATAAATACAAGTAAATGGTTGTATCAGGAGAACTAAAAAAAAGGCGATTGCAATTAGTTCTAATTAGTTAGGACGCCCCCTTAAGGCGCTGATTTCCTCCGCTTCAAGTCTTAATTACTCAGTTCCAGCTGCTGGCTACTGCTAGCCTCTGTCGCATTGCCTCTGTTCCCTACTCGGGTTATGTTTGTTTTGTTTTGATTATAGGAAATGTTTATGCTTATCATCCCTCCAATAAAAAAACATTAGAACTAAATACTTATATTGTCTTTTGTCTTTATTATACTTAAAAGTGTAAAAATTGTTTGGTGTTTTCTCATTGATACAGAAAATTTAGTGCAGCGGCATGTTTTTAAGCAAGTCGAGTGATCGGCTGGTTTCACGTTTGATCAAGAAATAAACTAACCATGTATTGCTCAACTTCGATAGCCCAAGTCATAATTAAATATTCCTTCCCTCTTGTTTGTTTATTTGTTTTTTATTTAGCATCACATTAAACTGCTATTGCTAATTGCTTCTAACCTAAACCTTAGAAGTCCTAAATTATATCTATTCAGTTACAATTAGAATTAGGATCTATGGTTGTTATGGCTATATATTCATGTCAATTCCTCTGCACTGAAATACGGACTTGGGAGGAGGGTAGTTCAGTGGTAGAGCGCTGAGTTGGTGTGCCCATGGTCTCGGCTCAAATCTGGATCTGGCAGATATATTATTGAATCTATTAAGAGCGATAGATGGGATCTGGAGACCCTCACTCATCATCTGGGTGGGTATCCTTAATTGGGAAAAACCCGGTGAATGGGCGTGATCTCGGGCATGTCTTCTCTCTCCACAACCTTTGTCCTAGAAAAAGAATAGTCTCTACCATGTGCTGGACCCAAGAACCAAAGCTGTCCAAATACTATTCGACGATATGAACATGAATTTGACCTAATTTTAAGATGTATTTATCACTCATTTTATGAACATATGGGACCGAATGGTACGAGCTGCCAGGCCTAAATGTGTATAATTAATGAGGTTTTGAATGGTATTACGGCACCGCCGAAGTGGCATGTGGACGTAATGTATACGACCTTTAGCTTAGCAGTCAGCAGTCGGATCGACCTATTTTGAAACCACGCTTTTTATACACTATATTTTTAATAGTATAGGCTCTAGGCACCATAATAAGGGATTTAATCTTTAATTAAATCAAGTAAACCTTTTTTTTCTTTCCTTCCCTATAGATAGACTCGTTTATCCGGGTTTTTTTAATATTCACTTGTCAAAATATTAAGTAACAATGTTGGAATCCCAGTTTTCAACACTAGTACACGGTTCAAACTCCTCTAATCCGAACTATCCAAATGTGGTGTGGATGTTTGTCACAATTTTTTGAAGTGAAAACTTCTTTAGCAGCGTTTAACGTTTTTTAGTAGGGGGAAAACTTAAGGTTTCGCGTCACTAACATGCTCGAGACTAGAGAAGCCTAGCGGCCTGTGCCTGAGTTACGCAATCTGTTTTAAATTTTAAAATTACGTGTTATTATTTTAAAACATCAATAACTGATCGAACTATTCGTTTCCCCTAAAAGATATTATTTATAATAGTTAAATGTCTTGTAATATGAAATGATTCATAGTACAAATGAACTACTTAATAGGATAAAATGGAATAGAAAAATAAATTTATTCTGGGAACAGGCCCCTTAAGAATAACAGAAATGCACAAAATTAAATAAATATATATCTGGCCAAAGGCCTACATTATTAGAATAAAACAATATTTACATAATATCTTGAAAGTAAATAACTAACAGGCATGTTTTGGTAGAGAATTAGAAAATGTAATACACCAATAAAATGAAGAAACAGACAAATTTACAATACAAAGAAATAGGCTTATAGAAAAATAAGTGAATAAATAATAGCGTCTATTAATACAAAAAATTATATCATTATGGGTGAGGAATATTTACAGTAATTCATCAATCGATTAAGTTGAATATATCTATAAATTATTTATTGATTATAGAGCATCTGTTTAGGAATTTAAAAGATGTAGGAAAAGTTTGGATTTAAATGAGGTTAAAGAGGAGAGGACGCATGACGGATATCGAGTGGGAGTGAGTTCCAAAGAGAGATAGAACGGGCGAGAAAGGAACGCTCAAAAGTTTTGGTTCTATGGGAACGGATATAAAGATCGGAAGGGCGAGACCTTGTGCCCTGGGATTGGATAGAGGATTTGAATTGCAGGAGACTATAGATAGAATATGGATGTTGTGAGTTGATGGTTTGATATAAGTAAGAACCTAGGAAATAGAGTTTACGGATAGAAGGAAAGAGCCACTTAAACTCAACGTAAAGGCGGGACACATGAGACCTCCTCGGAGCGTCGAAGACTATATCGAAGCGAACTAATATTGAACTTAACGATGATAATAATGCTAAAAATGATAATAAAGTTTATTAAAATCTATGTATACACATATTAGGTTATAAATTATCTATACATATTATAAAACAAAGTCCTCGGCCGCGTTTGTTCGCGGTAAACTCAATAACTACTGCACGGAATTGAGCTTGTGAAGGCCCTCATATGTTTTGATTAATAAATAAAATTCTTATTTCTTATTCGTATTTAATTATTTCTTGGAGTGTCAGTATATGTGAAAATCATGCTAATGTTAATGATTTAAATTTACCAATTTGATATTTAAATAATTCAGATTATAATAGATTTCGAAATTCTAAAAAGAAGACTTTTAACTCAGTCCAAGTATTTAGTTTTCACTTCAGTCGGCAGCCCTCATGACTGCTGATAGTATGTGTCAAGTACTCGTTAAAGATCCGTATCCTGATAACACCTGGATATGCAAAATTTAGGACTCCCATAGTCCATTTATATATAAATATAATAGGTCATAGCTGTAAATAATGAATAAATAAACATACATTTTTTTTTTACTTTCACTTACCTAAATATAAAGGAAACAAGTTGGAATCCCACTTTTCAGCACAACATGCTGTTTAAATCCAAGCTATCCAAACGGGTGTTTGCCTCGATTATTTTTTTTTTCTTAAATTTCGGCCATTGATTCCCGAGTACTAAATATTGTAACCTCTGCGCAATAGCGGCTGCGAAATATCCAACAACGTGTTTTTTTTATTTACTTTGGCACAAAACCGGTTCCAAATTTTTTTATGAAACTTGCCTAAACTTAACTGCTTAAAGAGTGTTTTTTGAAAACGAAGAGGTTTGAAATGCATAGATGCGCTGAAAATTGTGAATTCAAATTTAATTCTCTTGTTACAAAACTACTTTCATTTAGCAGAAGAAAAAAAAATTTCAGATCCTTAATGCATAAATCCTTTATATTTATTTACTATTTCCAACGGAATGAGGACAAATTTAGGGAGAATAAAACGAGTACCTAAAAACAAACCAATATGAAAATATGAAAGTTTTTGGTTCTCATTTTTACCTTCATTTCCTAAAAATTAATCGATAAAATTGCTATTCTTTATTTCTTTGTTTCATTACAAAACCACATTCGACAAAAGTTTATGGATAATATGTTAGGGGTTAGTTGAATTAAGAACGCTACTAATCTACTAATACTTTCTGATGAGATTTAGACTATGATTTTTCTGTAAATTCTTTATATTTCCTTTAAGCAATTTTATCAAAATATAAATAAACATTTAATTAATATATATATTTTTTACAAAGACCATATGTTATTACCAATCCCTATCTTAAAATTCTTGTGTAGTTTTTGAAATCATCATTCATGAAAAAAACACATTTTCAAATTTATTTTACCACAAAACCCTGAATTTTTATAGCCCTGAAAATATGATATCATCTTGGGGAAAATATATAGGAAAAGGGTTAATATTCTGAATTAAAATGTTTTACTTTCATAAAGTTGTTTTGCTAAATAGCCTTTCCTTTGAAAACGGACATTTCATATGAAATGACCATTTAGATTTAGAATATGAAATGCTGCCAGAAGTGTTCAAATATTTAAAATGCTTACTAATATTTTGTAATGAGTCTCAGGCCATGATTTTTATTTCCGGATGAGCACTTTTTTTATTTCATTTGTTATTGTTTATAATATAAGAGCTAAAAAATAGTTCATTTGAGTTGATCAATAATTGAGGCGTAGACATGGAAGAGGAGGTCAGTAAAAAAAAAAAAAAATCATTTTTCAATTATTTTTTTTAGAAAAGGTAGTAATTAATCATACCAATTGGATAGAAAGAAGAATATGCCAAAACTGGGAGTGGTTTAGTTTGTATGAAGGGTGGTAGTTACTATTGTATTTTTCAATCCAAAAATTCATTTGTAATCATCGAAACATTTTTTTACCTCTCCTGCAAAATTTCCTCTTCACGACTTACTACCTTTTTCATGTAACGCCTCAATTGTTCATAATTAATGAACAACTCCTACTACTAATTTGCTTTACTTATTTCCGTTACTTTTAATAATTACCACCTTATCTATGTCAACGGCTTAAGTAAGTTCGTAATACTGACCATCATTTTATATACTCGTTTCATGTAAAGGAAGTGCGGAACATGTATTCACACTAATGCTGCTTGTATATGTAAAATTGCAAATAAAGTTGTTGTTTTTGTTGTTATATACTCGTGTTTATTTCAATTTGTTGATCCTTCCATTCATTGATTTTTAGCTTGTTTTCTTGTATATATAATGGATTTCAGATTTTCAAATATAAACATTTTTTTTTTAATTTATTTGAGATATCAACGCTATGTTTAACTCAACAATATGTTCTAATGTTAGCATTAATCTATGATGTTAAGTTGGTAGCTACTAGAGGCAGATAGAACAGACGCAATGCGGAGACAGGTGAGGTTGCTCTCCTCTAATCGGTTCAACTAATTAGCCCTCGGGATAAATAACTGAAGATTAGGATCCTCAAACATCAACATTAACTTTTCCCTTAACC
The DNA here is from genome assembly GCA_964056705.1 of Troilus luridus. Taxonomy (NCBI): domain Eukaryota; kingdom Metazoa; phylum Arthropoda; class Insecta; order Hemiptera; family Pentatomidae; genus Troilus; species Troilus luridus. The sequence goes on from OZ057412.1 coordinate 142,084,926, forward strand.
CACAATATAATCTGATATTCAAACTCAAAATTTCTTTTTCTTCGGGCATTATATTTGGACCATTTCATTTTTATTGATATCATTAAATCCGTTTACGTTCAGCTGCTGCGTGATCTCCATTTGAATTGGATTTTTTGAAGGATAATTTGCATTCTCGAGTAATTGTACTAACCTACACGAAGATGGTCATTCGGTGCTACTTAGTCCCTACTAGGCATCCTTAGCAGTTTTTGTATATTTTCCCCATGATTACTTTGTTCTGGCTTTTATTCGTTATTACTTAACCTTTACCACTGCAACCTATGAAAGGGTAAAGTTCGTGGTAGAGACTGTACTGTTTCTTGGACAATGGTTATGCGCGTAGTTATCCAAGAAACAGTACAGTCTCCACCATGAACTTTACCCTTTCATAGGTTGTAGTGGTACAGGTTATGTAATAATACATAAACGTTTTATTGAAGTACTGATATCTTGATGGAGGGAAATACGGTAAACGTTATTAAAGTCCTGTTTCAAGCCCGACTACGTTTATATTACGATAGAAGAAGGTAAAGGATTATGTAACTCGATAAATAAAGCTATGATTTAATGATTTTAATTAGTATTAAAAGGGCGATCATTTCGAGTAAGTAGATATAATTAGTAATATTTCAGAATAAGTATAGAAGCTGAGATACCTGGGATCTATAAATGCTGAACAAAGGCATTTCAAGAGTTATTTATAATTGTTATTTTCCAATAAAGAAATAAATTAGTTGACGCCTTTTAACCCAATGCCAATAACTAAAATTTTCAAGATATTCACCATTTTTCTAATTTCCTATACAAGTGCGAAGCAACCTATTCAGTAAAATAAATGACCTTTGGGTATAGGGAATATAATTAAGTCATAAGTTACTTTTTCAGCCATTACAAACCACACACTCTCCTGCAATGTCTCTTTTTGCCTATGTAAATTTCATTGTTAATAATTAAATTTCGTTATTGCTCTTAATTCTTCATATATTTTTCTCGATGGAACTCGTATCGTTAACTCTCCTGAACAATTATTTTGTATTTGAGTAATCTTAATGCTTATAAGAAAAATAACGCTAGCGTTGGAGAATCGGCTTTGAGGGAGTAACTAAAATCGATAATCAGGTGAACTCAGGCATCGTGCAACAAGAAATCAATAGTAGCCATTGGCAGCTAATAGGTCCAACGAAAACATCTCAAAAGCAATACGTTGTCTCGGTTTACGAAATCGCTCATATAAAAGATTTTCTTCTTACTGATTGGTTGGCATATTAATAGGAATGGTTTGTTTTGTTTTGTTTGTTTTTAATAAGACCTCTGACATTCTCTTTTAAAATCGTAGGTTTGATTATAGTACGCACCCCTGTATGTGAATATGTGATTCCACAAGGTAGATCCCATAAGGTCCATCCATGTCTGTTAACAGATTAAATAATTTAGCTGCTACAAATGAATTTGAATCCATGACCTTCAGCACAATATGGAACCTTCTGTACTATTATTGTTACGATTTGCATCAGTTGTTTGGTTAACCTCAGACAATATATTTTCTTTCGCCTTTTCATGATAATTTCTAACTATTAAACTGGTAAGAGATGCTCACGCACTGAGGTAGGAGAGGAAGCACGGTTCTGATCTCGGTTCTTGACCTCGTTGAGTTTTTAATTGTACCTCAGGTGTACTCATTGCAGGTGCTATCATTTCTGGTTCTATCCCAGAATAGCTATTTTTATCTTGGAGGTTGCTTAACGCAGTCTCACTTTAAACGTAATGGACTGCTACAAATGAAATTTGGTTAATAATATTAAAGAAATACTGTAACTAAAAGTGTTACTTTTAGTAACACAGGAAAAGCCCAGTAGTAAACATTATATACTACATAATATTATATGAGAAACTGCATTTCTACTCGCGTGTAGGTTGTGTAGGGCGTTAACGGATATTAGTATTATATTATATACTATATATGTATACCAGTATAGTATACATTTTATACTAAAAGTGTTACTTTTAGTATATAAAGTATATATTAATATATTTTTATTGATATACGCGTTACAGGCCTTTTCCTGACCTTTCGAAGCATTCAGGACTGTTTGTTCTTCCTGTTATTCCAACACTTCTTCATTCGTTCACTAAAGGCCCTCTTTTTTTCGGTACACTTTGGTTTTTGGGCTGTGAGTGCTGTCTTCTATGACATCATTCACAACTTAGTACTCCAAAAACGCTTTTGTCCATATCCCCCGAATCTTCCTGGGCTTATCCCAAGTCAGTTTTGCCTTGTGTCGTCCAGGATGTAGTAGTCTTAAGCCGCTGTATGTATCAAAGCATTTTGTTGGTGAGCCTGGTTTGTGGGAGTCTGCTGATACGGACGTAAAATTGTTCTCGCATCTCTTCACTTCAGATGCGAATCTGTATCCTTCGTCTGTGCATTTTGGTCCAATAATTATCCTTATTATTTTTCTTTCCTCTTGTGAATATTTCACTGACTTATATCACTTCGGGTTTAATCACCGTGTCACACAAGTTTGCTAAAAGCGGAAAGACTATTTTTCTTGTAGATACTCAGGGTACTGTATAAGGCCCCCACAAACATACAAAAATACATAAAGGTGAATAAATAGAACGAAAATATATAGCTCGTACTTGGAATGAAATATCTTTCACAAAAGTTTTAAAAATTAAAACTATTTTTTATTATTTCAGAACTATATGAGTTTCTGCATTTCCATTTTAATAAAAAAAATATATTAAGTTTGCGTTTGAATAATTGGTGTTTTGGATAATCGATCTTCTCACAATGAACGCCCTACACAACCTACACGCGAGTCGAAATACAGTTTCTCAGTTGAATAAAAAAATATTTAGTATTACGTAAGTTTCTCGTTCAGAGACAACTGAGATTAGTTATTTGGTTTGTTCATTGTATATGAATAGCCAATAAATTGGTTAGTGCATTTCAATCTCCAAATTTACAAATTTAAATGTAGCTTATAAATATCGCATATTTAAAAATTAAATATATTTATGATGGCTTCGTGAAGTATGTGAATCAAACTTAGGAAAATAATTAACTTTAAATATGTCAGGATGAAATTACTTCTGAATTATTAATTTGTGAAAAACAATTTCCTGTGCCAGGTGTCTTTATTATTTAAAATATCCTAAATATCACAGTTCCTAATCCTTCGGGGTTCCTATTTTCTACTAAGCGAAATAAAGCTAATAGAAGCGATAAATATTCATGTCACTAATGGTAGAATTTAGGGTTACACATGTACAAAGTATAAGAAAAACGGTTGAAGAATTTGTTAAAATGCTAAAAGAATAAATTAAAACGTATTTTGAGTAATTATTCATTTTGACATATACCATTAGAATTATGTCATATTATCTATTAGAATTATCCAGTCAACTATTTTCCACTTAAACATTGATCACATAAATTATATATAAAAGAGAAAATGGTTCGGTTAAAGATGAAAATAACTTCTCAGATAGTAAGGAACTATTTATTAGAAACAAACGTAGATCTTCAACTCAATTTAGGGCTTATTGTAATCAGAGGCTCTGATTCTCCTACACTTGTTAACTGTTGGAGACCTGATGAAGACCTGCAATGTTTCTCGAAAGTTTGGTTTCCGGAAAATCGTTTCTTAGTATTCGAGAATATTCTTTTATCTTTCCCACCTTGATGTTTTTTACTCATAATAACATAAAAATAAAACCCTTTCTTCATTATTTTCTTTTTTATCATCGTTCTTCATCCATTTTTAATCGCGCTTAATTATGGTGGTTCGAGATGACGCTTAAGTGTGGTTATTAAAATACACTTAAATCTAAAAAATTTCTTCTAAATAAGCCCTAAATACATCTCGTTGGTGGTACTGTGAATCGCACAATTTCCTATTTTTTCCTACTTTTTATTAACTCTGGTATAATTGATTTCCTATGTTACCATGATACATCCTATGTTACCAAGTATAAACAATTAAAGAAAAAAGGATTGACTATATTCATCACTGGATTTTATTAGTTCCTATTAACGCATCGCCATTAAAACTTAGCGACTGTCAGATCATAGATATTTCATCATAGAATTAATTTGTATATCTATTATTAAATATTGTTAGGTATAGAAAATATTTGAAGTAGTCACCTGTGGTTTGTGGTTAGCATAGCAACCTACTCTGCGAAAGATCGCGGGTTCACAGCCCGGCTGATGACTTTGACCTTTTTTAAATGGAGTAAAAAATCCTTAGTTTTGCCTTCCTTTGGAGGGATCTTTATATACTTTATGTATATAAATATATATTTGTTATATATGTATGTATATATCCTTTTAAGGAGAAGTTGGATTACCTTCCTACCAGTGTTATATGGTAATGAAGTAAAATGGGTCACCCTCCATATACTCTAATATAGTGCTTAGTATAACAAACTTCTATGCCCAAGATCGTGGATTAGGAACCCGGCTGATAACCTTAAGTTATAACATCCTTCGGAAGGGGCGTAAAATGGGGGCCCCTAGCCTGTGCGTTTTCTTGTCCTCTTTAAAGATCCATGTCCTAATTTTACCTGGACAAGCAAAATTTAGGACTCCCATTGTAGCATTGTCCGATTAGCCACAAAGCATATTTGAAACTCACAAACCAAATATTTAGGATAGAATTATGAATAAAATATAAATAAATATAAGTCGTGTGTTCTTATAACTTCTCATTTTCTTCAATGTGGCGAATTGTCGTTTGATTTTTTTAAGAATTTGCTTTCCATAGGATATAATTTTTCTTATTCATACTGATTTAAGGCGTTAACTTTTGTAAGAATTGAAGAATTGATAATAGAATGGTAGGATGGTACATAAAGACGCGGCAGGTGGGAAGCGTGGGAACCGGGCCTTCTCATCGCCACTAATTAGTCTATCTCCTCCGCTGCATATCTATCCTTAACTTCTTCCTCTGCAGTTCAAAATTAAGAGGATAACAAAATATTCCATGCAGGGAGCTAATCAGTTCTCGTTCCTAATTCAGGATAAATGGTGGAGGCTAAGGTCCATCCAGGACTGTAGAGCTGTTTAAAAAAAATCAGGATAAATAGAATAGAAAAGTAACTTTATTCTGGGACCAAGCCCCTTTAGAATAACGAACATGAACAGAAAAAGTAACATTATATATATATGTGTATGCGTCTGAAGGCTACATAATACTGATCATAAATTATTTATAAAGTACCAAAAAAATAAATAAGAATAAATAAAAAGTACGAATCATGACATACATCATCATGGTATATAAAATATATTATCCTTTTTAGATAATCAGTTGCATGTCAAGTTCTGTCGTATCTGAGGAACTTAAGATATTCCATAATAACCTAATGGTTTGTGAGAAAATATTGTAAAACAAACAAAACAAAGTTTATTATGCTATTAAAAAAATATTTTTTTAAATTATGGTTTTCTGGTGTTATATGAATATAGATTATGAATACAATATGGAAATAAATATTTCTATTTAAAGTAATAAAAATATTTCATAATACTAACAGACTTCAACATGTTTGAAATAAATTATCAGTTTTTGTTAAAAAGCACACATATCATGTTCATTTGATATGACAAGAATCTGGATGATGATAAAATATGAAATAAAATTATATTTATATTGAAAAAACTAATAAAATCTACCCAGCGCTAATATAAACGCTTAATGCATAATACTAACATACTTCATCAAGTTTTTAAAATCAGATTTTTTAAAAATATACTAACACATTATGTTTTTTTTTTATATTACTAACATTTTTTTGGTTAAAGATACTAATAAAATATATCATGATATAAAAATACACACCTAATGCATAATAATAACATACTTCAATAAGTTTGACATAAATATTTAGATCTTATTAAAGTCCTAGCACACTTTTTTCTTTATGTTACAAGATTCTGAATTACTTAAAGAATATGGAAAAAAATATGTTTTCATGTAAAGATAAAGTAAAATATTTTATAATACTAACATACATGCTTAATACGTAGTATGTTAGAGAAGAAATTCGTTGACTGTAAGTACTAATGGAGGATGGAAATAGTTGGGGTGCAGTCAAAAATTACACAATAAATAAGAGAAAACTTATTTTTTATGTGTGCCAACGTTTCGACTTACTTTGTAGGTCATCTTCAGGGCTATGAGAAAAAACAGACAAAAACAAAAGTGACTATAAAAATACATAACAGTACCAAGAATATAATAAAATAAAACTATAGTATAGAAAACTATAAAAATAATTAATACTATAGAGTTATAGAAAAATTGAGCGAAAAAAGTAAAGGATATATGAATAAAGATGTTTACATAATAGATGTATAGAAAGGTGATATTGTAAACAAAATACAAAGAGAGAAATCAAGTTAAACAGAAAGTTACAAAATGAAAAAGATATAAATATAATAAGTGAGATATATAAGTATGGAAAACTTAGTTTAATAAAGATATAATTGTATTGTAGAAAAAAAAAATCAACAAATTGTATTATAATAGACTCCTAGGGAGTTATATAAGTAAAATTAAAGAAAATTGATAAAAAATATGATGCCAAAGAATTAATTATTATATAAAAGTATACAATAGGAATGAAATTATTGTATTTTATATATATTGTAGATATGGTATAGTTTTATATAACATCCGATACTTATATTTTAAATTTTATATTTATATTTTACTTCTCTGTCTGTCATACACGAGATTCCTATTTTTCACTTCCTACAATATTCTACTGTATTTATTCTTTGGCATCATATTTTTTATCAATTTTCTTTCATTTTACTTATGTAACTCCCTAGGAGTCTATTATCGTACAATTTTTTTATTTTTTTTTTCTAAAATACAATTCTATCCTTATTAAACTAAGTTTTCCATACTTATATATATATCTCACTCATTATATTTTTATCTTTTTCATTTTGTAACTTGATTTCTCTCTTTATATTTTGTTTACATTATCACCTTTCAATACATCTATTATGTAATCATCTTTATATATCATATAATGTCTATTATCTCTATTATGTATCACTTTTTTCGATCAATTTTTCTATATCTCTATATTATTATTATAATTTTATTTTATTTTATTGTATTCTTGGTACTGTTATCTATTTTTATAGTCATTTTTGTTTTTCTCTGTTTTTTCTCATAGCCAAGCAAATGCCCGGGTCAGCTTCTTATTTACCACAAGAATTACACGATTCCGCTTCCTTAATTTCAAGAAACTCATGACAAATTTTGACTTTATTTATGACAAATTTGTTCACCAAGGCTGTTGATATATAACTTACTTACTATAGTTAGTTACTTACTGTAATGTATTACTTACCATGAGATGTATACTTACATATTACTAACATAGTTCACGAAGTTTGTTGGAAACTCCAACCACAATTTTTAAATTACCCAGTTTTTATATATATTTAAGTTTTTGTTGAGCATCTAAGAGTCTAATAAGAAAAAGGTGACTTATCTTTGAATTTTTTTTCTTTCTACACCTTTTTCATCGAAACCAAACTCTCCTGAAAATTGGTACCAATTTTATATAAAAAATACACACAGTGGGGATTATGTGTATTAATTATGGAGTATATCCATTGTGGGTAAATAGAGGTTATGGTTAATGATAGTTGATTTTTTGTCAAATAAATTAAGTCCTATTATCCCTCCGTTAAGTGTTATTATATTATATACAACTCTGTCCTTTCTTCTCATCCAGCCCTTACTCGTGATAGATTATAATAATAAAGAAGTATAAAAATAAAATGATAAATCGCTAAAATAGAATATATATGTAAACCATAGTATAAAAATAATATAATAATGCGGTTATTGTCTAAGCAATAATAACTATTAGCAGTTTTTTGCCCTTACAAACAAACTCGTGCAGATTTAGTTTTTGAATCTTCTTCGAATACTAAAGTTGCGATGTTTGTTTTTGAATAAAAATTAGGTCTCAATGGATTTACTTGTAAGCTCATAGCGTGAATCCCTTTAAAAATATGTTATCAATTTTATACAATACTTTTTTTTACTGAGTATTAATATTAATTATAGTTCTCTTTTTATTGCATTATTATCATATTATATGAAAATAGAAAATATAACGTGGCAAAATACCTTAAAGAATTCTTATCTTTAGTTGGTAATAGTGATTTTTTTTATGAGACACTGGTCAGTTTACAAGCTCTAAGACTATTGGACGAAGTGATGATCCTTCAAGATGATTTATTTTGGATCAGGTAAGCTGATTGGCCAATTTTCCAGCCAATGGGGCCCAAGGCTACCCCAATATAGCTTGGGGTAACCAAGCGGTTACTTATGGGTATTGTTGGTGACCAACATTCTTCTTCCTTTGTATTAAATGATAACATCTTTGCTCAACAATTCTCCTCTTGTCCTTCCTCACTCTTCCCTATCTTCCACCTCTCTTCTTGTCCATTCTCCTTTTATGAAAGAGGTACATAAAAAGTAATACAGGATAATAGAGAACATTTTGGAAATTTATAATTATAATTGGCACACGTATCCTGCTCTATGACTTGTCTGTTAAAGACCCCTAATTTTATTTCTATAATTAGCGTTTTGTAATATGCCTTCATATATCCGATATACATTATGTTACTTTAGATATAATATAATATAATATAATATAATATATATATATATATATATATATATATATATATATATATAATATTCAATTAAAATATGGATACTAGGACACCGAAAGTTTACATGAGCTTTAACGTCTTTTAATAACTTTTTCGGGAACTAAAACTGACACAAATACGTTAATAAATAAACTTTTGCTATGATATAATTTAATAAATAAAATAAAAAACTTATTTTGTATTCTACAAACAAAATTTGCTGTTTACACCCCCCCCCCCACTATTTATTTCACACTCATTTAAAATTGACTCATATTGTTTTCTGAAGAAACTGATTAGTTTTCCAAAATTCCATGTTTCTAAATGTATCAATTTTTACCAATATAATTTTTATAAATTTATCATTTTACTTCATTAATGTTTATTATCTGATGAAACACAAAAAATTACGGTCTTCAAAAAAATGCTAAATAGTTTATCGGGCGCCAGTGGCGAATCCCAGATTTAATTTTAGGGCTAATAGTTGGAGTTTTATGAATTCTTTAAATTTAATTTATCATCATTGATATTAATTTATTATTATCGATTGCGGTTATGAGATCGGGGAAGCGGGATAGCTTAGTGGTAGAACGCTGATTTGCTGTGCCGATGGTCCCGGTTTCAAATCCGGCTGCGGCGGATAATATATCTAATATGTGAAGAGCCAATAATGGACCCTGTGGAGCTAACTCAGCCTCTATAAAGTGGGCATCCTAAATTGCAAGGGAAAATTGGCGGTTAGGGTGATCCAGAATCCAGAAACAGTACAGTCGCTAACACGTACGGAGCCCCCGACCCTTCAAGGGTTTCAGTGGTACAGGTTTTTTAATTATAATTTGATGACTGTTTGAGCAACCTCGAAATAGTTATTGGACCTTTCGATGAGAGCTCCGAAATGGATAAGGAAAATAAATTTCTGATTTAATTATACCAGATCGCATGTCATTTTGAATGTAACCTTTTATTAAACTAATAACATAAATCAATTTTCATAAATTAAATAACTAATAATTTTGAGAATGAAAAACAATTATTAAATTAAAGAACAATTTAAACGCTTTTATAATGAGAAATGAAGTTACTAATATTAACTAAATTATCAACAACTAATTAATAACAAAAAGAAAAACAAATATTATTTAATCTTACGATAGTAAATTTAACTCTATTAAATTACAAATAAATCTATTACAAAATAATGAATGTTTATGCGGTTTTCTGATTGCAATGATATAATAATGAAAACTCTTATCTGTCTGTCGAAGTAGTTTTCAGTAGATGGTAGATTCTCGGCAGGGCGAGCTGGATGTTGAGACGACAGAGGATTTTCGTCGGCAGGGCGAGCGAAGATGGTGAAACAATAGAGGTTGTGATGATCGACTGGGTCAATTCGAATTGGTCGAATCTATGACGAAGTTTAAACTAATTACACCTGCAGGTGGGCAGCAAATTAGTATCTTCTTCAAATTCACACAAAACAATTTTGGGCTCCTATAGAGCATACGATGTGCACGTCAAGAGGCTCGTGGCAACACTGTCTTAAAATTCACAAAAACAACTTTGGGCTCCTCAAGAGCATACGATGTGCACGGCTAAGGGCTCGCGTCAACACTGACTCGCTCGGTCTAGCCGGAGCGAACAAAAGCCGCTCGACTCTCTTTTGTTTTTCTCTCTTCACTTTTATAACATATGTTTTCACACTTAGTACAAATATTACACTTATATCTAAACAAAATAAAATTACCTTTTAAATTAAATTATCCTAAACAATTACGAAATAAACGTTTAAATTATTATATTAAATAAAATGTGAAAATTAAGTAAAAAATGCTCTTTCTTTTACGAAAACAATTATTTAATTTTTATGATTAAAACTAATAATATTTTATAAGGTTACTATTTCATCTGGCCTTAACAATGACAATGATTACAGTAACATCAATGTTTTTAGATTAAAAAAAAAGTTGACGGCATTCCATTCTTGTAGGGTTACCCTCATCTTTCGGATTATTGGTGACTGTTGAAATTTTCACAACCGTTTGATTTTATTCGCCACGCTCGCTCAAGAAATAAATAACGCTTTCTGTACAGAGGCGGATAACACTACTACAAGCAATAGCCACAATCTGCTGCACATACGGAAGAATAAAATTTACATAAAATATATTTTACCTCCAGGTTAGTTTACATTGGTGTAAACAGTGTGGGTAAAATATGCAGCTTCTGTTTATTTTGGATTTTTGGGTATAAAATTTCTTAACTCTGATCGAAGCCTTCCCCAAAACCTGAAAGTGATTCAAGTTCTTGCCTATGGAAATACACTTTATATACTCGTATATATTTTGTATATAACTTTTTCACGAGAAGTTGGATTACCTTCCTATCAGTGTTATACATGAAGTATACTGGGTCACTTTATATGCCCAAGATTGTGGATTCGAAATCCGGCAGATATTCTTAAGATTTTTTAAAAGTGTAAAATTCCTTAGTTACGTCGTCCTTTGGAATGGGCGTAAAATGGTGCCCCGCTCCTGTGAGGTGTCAGATACTCGTCAATGACCCCTATCCTAGTTATACTTGGATAGGGAAAATTTAGGGCTCACATTATAGCATCGTCAGAAAGCCATAGTAGCGTAAAGTGACATAAAATGAATAAACAAAATTATAAACATATAATATAATAATCTTTTGGCATAATACACTTCCAGAAGGTTGGTTAACCTTGCCTAAACCATTTTCTTTCCCTTCTCCCCGTCCACCTTTTAGTTATAAGGTGCTCATTGGAACCAGCCCTGCAGGTCCCACGGCAGCTGTCTAATTCGGGCAGGTGCTTGTAGACTTTCCCAACTTGTGGACATACTCTCTATATCTAACACTTGCTCTTCCACCTGGTCTGTCTCTTCATCTGCAGGGTTCTTTTCCGAAAATCAATCATTTATACCATTCCCGTATAAGGTTTGGTATAGTTAATCTATAATTTTCTGTTTCAACATCCCGTGAATTTTAATTTTAACTCTTGAATTTTATTGTAGTTTCTGTTATTGAAGCGTCTCAGAATCAATTTACTTCTGTTTACTACTGTTGTTTACTATGTTTACGTTTACACATTGTAATGAGCTCTTATTAATCCTCTCTTTTTTTATAATATTCATTATCACTGCAATTGAAGGAACATTGTTTAGAATACCAACACAGGCCATGGAAACACTCGATTTTCGTATTTTTTAAATATATTTATTTTATTTTAAATTTTTATATGAGTTTAATCATAGACATTCGGCAGCCCAAGTTGCAAGAAACATTACAACCGCGTTCGTGACAGGATGTTGTACCGAACGTAACATTTACCCACGCCTAAAGCAAATTCGCATCCAAGAGTTATTGTTTTCTGTCTGGCGGTCAATGACAATAATAATTCATTCCTCTACCAAGGGTTGAAACCATCACATTCACATCGTATTGCAGAGGTTTTGATATAATGCAACGAAAACTTATCAAAACCTATACTCTTACTCGACAATGCCAAGCCTCATATTTCACGCCAGACAGTGAAGAAACCAAACACGCTGGGTTACGAAGTCCTCCTACATCCATATTTTTCGCCAGACTTATCTAAAACAGATTTCTATCTGTTCAGAAAGTTATACAACTTCCTGAATAGTAAAATTTTCGACGATTCTCAAGTCAAAAAATCGTTTTCAGACTTTATTTCATCTCAAAACCCTGATTTTTTCAGTTCTGGGATTGAAAATTTGAAATGTCGGGAAAATGTATAAAAAATGAGGGTAAATGTTTTGAATAACTATATTTTAATTACATAAAGCTGTTTTACTAAATAACCTTTCCTTAGAAAGACATTTCATATGAAACGACGCAAAATGGTTACTTGCATTCATACAGTTTCATCGATAGTATGTGTTTAATCTTTGAGGGATTTTGTTATATTTAGAGTAGCGTCGGTGGAAAAAAAATGATCCGGGTAATATCTCTTTCCAAATGTGTCTTATTTATTTATTTAATGGTTTATTCATCCAATGTTCACAAAATATATTTTTCATAATTTGCTTCTTTTTTTTTTCTTGCTGTATTACTAAGCACTAATCTTTACAAATGCATTGGAGTCAAGGCCTGCATAATGTTCAACTCTTAACATTAATCGGGATTAATAGATTTGTATATGAAGAAATTAATTTGTATCTTTATTAATTAGTTTAATCTTTCCTTTTGACGTGTGACGATAATTATATTTTTCGTATGCTTATACATAAAAAAAAAAATGTAAGTATTACAGAAGCGGATGAAAGGAGATTGTCTCAGAGGCTATATTCTCCAACTCATTTTAATGTTATTAATATTTTCTATAACTAGCAACCGTAGTGTACGCAGATTTTTTTTGGTAAGATTCTGATATGGAGGAATCTTATCTATCAAATTACTATCATAAATGTCTATAGTCGCCGATTACGTTTGTTATTTGTATTGTAAATACGTTATTGATTTGTTATTTCGGTTAGATTAATTTGTTTATCGTTACTTGTTATTTTGTTTCACAAGTGTCACTTGAAGTACAAATCATCATTTGAAACTTCAAAAATCCGTTCTTTTTTCTAGAATTTTAAAATATAATTTCATATGATTTTTATAAATATGTATGTCTTGCTCCTTCTCTCTTAACGGTAGTGTGCACCAACATAACATTTGTATTTTGATGTGGTATAACAAAAAAATCCTGTACAAGTACAACATATGGAGAGTCTTAAGCTCACAGTACATGGTGGAAGACTACTGTTTCTAAGACAAAGGTTCAGCAGGGAGGTGATAGGTCTGGGATCACGCTAAACCTCCAATTAAGGGTACCCACTTTATAGAGGCTGGGTGATCCTCAAGGGTGAGAGGACTGTAGTTTACTAAACAACTCTGCAGGACCTACAGAGTATATACGTGTTTGTTAACAGATTAAATAAATTATGTGTCACATCTGGATATGAACCCCGGAACTTGAGCTCTGCGAGCCGGCGCTCTGCCTTCTGAGCCATCCCTTTGTTTTATATACATATACATGTATATAGTATAAGTTCAAATCAAATAATAAGTAAAAAAAAAAATTAGATGATTACTTGCATTCAGATTTTTATATTTTGTATTCTGTCTCAACCCGAGAAAATCTGCCTATGTCCCTGTTTCATTGAATATTTATTTAACCTGATTACACGACTTCATAATCAACTAATAAGTAACAATGACGTAACTTTTATATATTTAATTGTATTATGGTATATTCATTAAAATAAAAATCAATAATCCCTCAATTCCAGTCTAAACCAATTCTTGTAATATTTTTCACATGGCTGTTAAACTGATAAATATATATGTATATAAATATATATATATACTGATAAATATGATAAATATATTACTATGTTGCCTTCACCTACAGACCAAAATACAACTTAATCTTACACTTAAAACAATAATCTTGGTAAAGATCGTCAAAATGTATCCCTCAAAACAGCTCTTTTCCTTATATCTCGGTATTTTTACACTAGACCAATTTTCTGGAATAATTTCTTTCATCCGGTTAACTTTTCTTTCTGGATTACCAGTTTTATATTTTCTCTTTGATTTATTTTGTCTGTCCTGTTAACTTCTATCTACATTTTATATCTTGTTTACTACCTCTTTCTGTTTTATTTCTTCTCTATTACTTATTTCTTTTGTCATGCAGACTCCCTTCTTTGTAAGCTGACTTCCCTCATGATTAACATATTTATAATCAGCTAAATCATTTACTCTCCTCGGCAAACCTTCAAAATCAAGCATTCGTTCACTCGTTTCAGGAGCACCTTCGGGCCAAAATTTGAGATATAACTGTTTAAGTCATTCTGTTAATTTATGTTGAATATTATTTAGTTCAATGTTTTTTTTTTTTTCAAAGGCTTCATACATTTTCATCATCCTTAATCCTATTTCTTCTAGCGTTCTGTACCACCTCTCCAAGACCAGTAGTGTTCTAATCGTATTTGCGTTTTCGTTCCTGGCATCATTTTGAATGAAATAGAAACGTTTACAGCCAACAAATAGGTTCCCGATTTGATAAATTAACACTTCAATGAAATCTTTATAGATATCACACTTTTCAAATAAATAAAAAATAATCCCGATAAATGTTTAAATCAATTCAAAAATGTCATAGGTACTTCGATATATTAAAATAAAAATTCCGTCAATCAGTTGTAAATCCTATATTGGCTTCACTGCCCAAGCAATGATCTTAGAGAAAGGTAAGATCCTTTGATCTGAATAATATTTATATAAAAAATTGGGATGCCATCCTGAGATCGTCACCACTGAGGTACAGTAATGACTGTATCACTAATGACTTAAAACATATCCCTCTCTTTTCCAACAGTTGGCTTAGTTGACTGACTAGGAGTTGTTCAGTAAATAAAGATCTTTTATTATCGAATTGATTAATATTATATTTATTGTGTGCATATCATAGTTACAAGTTGACTTAAATATCTACTTACAAAGAAAGAAAAGGGGGGGCCTTTCGGTTTATATGACATTCTACATGTTGAGTTGACCGTTTCTTGCCTGCGACTGCCCTGTCCTATATCTTAAGGGTATAGGTACCGTTCCTATGGGACACTGCTACCTGCCAGTGACCTTGCCCTATTTATTTATTACCCTAGGATACTGTTAGCATTCCAAATAATGTTAATTTACTCCTTTTTATGACCAGGTTGCCATATTGAATTTTCTATGGCATGTTAAGGGTCAAAGGTTCAGGCATTTGACATTTCACAATTTGTTTTTATTATTATTTAACTTATTTTTTGTGTTTATAAGGGATTTTCGTGAACAATCGTGTTGAGCTTGATGAAATAAAAATCTTTACCTCAAGTGTAACCAAGTGACCTTACCTTATTTATTTACATACTCCTAGCATTCCAAATAGTGTCACATAGAGCATTACCGTGGGGCCAAAAAAAAAATGTGATATATAGATGACTACTATGAACTCTGCAAATATGTAGAGAAGATCACAGACACCATTGCGAGAAGGAACAACAAAGGAAACGAATTCGGGCATACTAGGCAAAAGTTAAGCCCAGGCAGAAGGAAGGGAAAGGGAAAGGAAGAGGCAGTTGAAATAGCGTGGTCCGTAGGTGGGCCGGAAGGAAAAAAAATATATATATATCACACATATCCATATATATATATATATATACTAGAAGAAAGACATAGAAGAATACTAAGAAAAATTCTTGGGCCTGAGAAAAGCAATGAAATATATGGATCAAAAGCAGAAATGTACATTTATATCAAATCATAGACACCTGATGATGTAAATTAAAGTTACAACGAGGAAGGACGCGAGGGATATCCTGGGAGTCATATGCTGGATAACGGCTGCGCAAAACAGGGACGAGTGGAAGAAGGTGGTAGAGGAGGCCAGGACTTTTCACCGAGTTGTTGCTCCTTAGAATAATAATAATAATGAGGAAGAGGCGGCTAAAACTGTATGAACATTTAAAAAGAATGGAAGAAACGCGGATTACAAAGAGGGGTTTTAATTACGTTAATAAACTGAAGAAAACAGTAGGATGGATATGCAGTGAAGGAAGATGCCTACAAAAAAGGTGTTGCAGAAGAAATAATACGTGACAAGAACCGCTTCAGGCTACTGATAGAAAACGCAACCTATGAAGAAGACAAGCCTAAGCCTCGACCAAAGAGAGTGTTAACAGATGACCAGAGACGAGCGGTTGGAAAGAGAATGAAGAAGTAGTGGGAAGAGAGGATGAAAAAGAAACACAATAAGTGTTGAGTTATGTGTTGTTCATAGGCAAATTCATAAAATATATATTTGTACGTATATTATTTTTTGTTTTTAATCCTAAAGTACACAGGACATAAACAACGTAAAATGTATTTACAGGCATATATATAATAAATATAAAACAATAAAGGGGAAAACATTACCAAAAAAGTTTTACAATGTAGGTATACAAAAACAATCGATTACAATTACAATCCCATTATTCCCAAATGTATACAATCTAATCTAAACTTTAAATATCTCATTATATTTCAATTCAGTTCAGCCGATATCACCATCTATACAATTACCACACGTATTTGAATACATATTTTGCTGTACCAATTTATACAAAATATAACAAAAACTTCCTAGTGTTTACTCTCCAGGTATTCTAGAACACATTTTAAATAAATATTCTTATTCTACATTGGCTTGACAGTCATACAAAACTCTCCTTTTCTGAGTTGGGTACCTAAGGGTCGCCTACAGGTTTATTGTCAGGTACTGACTTCACAGGTGCCGGCATCACCTTTAACTTTCTGACTTGTTTACCCCGGGGTGAAATAGCCCATAAATTTAACAATTCTTTGTGACTAAAAACAAATACAACAATGAGAACATTATTATGATCTTTATTGGCTTCCATGATCAGCACACAGAATTTAAATAAAAGAATTTTCTACGAAAATAATCTTTAAGAATACACCGTGGATTTAACAATTTATGCAAATATATTAAAAAATTGTCTGAATTAAAAAAATAATTATAATTTTCAGCAGTTATTCCAATTCTAGTCATTTTATTTAAACAGTATTGCAATCGGCAGTAAAGATTGACATTTTTTCTTGACGTTACCTCTAAGATAGTTTCGGACTTCCGTTATCCTTTTCCTAAATAATATATGTTGTGCTTCCAAATTATTCTTCATATTTAATTCACTCATTATAAAAACTTAAATATTTTTTTTCATACCCTGATAATTGGCTTCCCCTTTCTTCTTAGAAACGATAGAGGGTTAACTCGTTGCAGACAATTGCCTTAGTTGTGGCCGAAATCACAAAGTGGAGCCTAGGCGATAGACCTCTAACACTTTACCTCCCTTCTTAGATGTTTTGTTTTGAGTCTTCGATAGTGGTGGTGACTTAAACTTTAAAGCATATAAGTTTAAAGTTTCCTTGTCCTTATAAACCTTCAGGGGAGTGGCTCAGTGGTAGAGTACTGAGTAGCCATGCCGGAAATCCTGGTTCAAATCCCGCTGCAGGCAGTTACTTTTATTTAGTCTGTTTGCGGTGGAAGATGGATCATATGGGATCTAGGACCCTCCTGGGGGTCACCCAGCCTCTATAAAATATTATAAAAATAGGGTACCCAAAATAAGGGGGGAAAACCTGGCGGTTGAGCGTGACCTACGACAAGTCACCTCCTTGCAGAACCGTTGTCCATGAAACAGTACAGTCTCTACCATGTACTGAACCCCAGACTAGTTCACGGGTCGTAGTGGTTACAGGTTTTATAAACTTTCAGCGTCATGTTTTCATTTTGTTCTACTATTTTTTTGTTTCACCTAGAGAAAAAAAATTGAACTTAATCTTACTATCGCTAACATCAATCCCTCAAAAAAGCAATTTTCCTCACATCTCGGTATTTTTACACTAGACCAATTTTCTTTATTTTCTGGAATAATTTCTTTCATCCGGTTAACTTAATAATAATTTAGAATTAATAATCAGAATAATTTCTTTCACCCCGTTAACTTCTTCTTTCTTCATTACCAGATTTTGTTTTACATTTTCTCTTTGATTTATTTTGTCTGTCCTGTTAATTTCTATCTACATTTTATATCTTGTTTACTACTTCTTTCTGTTTTATTTCTTCTCTATTACTTATTTCTTTTGTCATGCAGACTCCCTTCTTTGTAAGCAGACTTCCCTCATGATTGCAAATATGATTAACATATAATTTATAATCAGCTAAATCATTTACTTTCTTCGGCAAAGCTTCAAAATCAAGCATTCGTTCACTCGTTTCAGGAGCACCTTCGGGCCAAAATTTGATATATAACTTTTTAAGTCATTATATTAATTTATGTTGACTATTATTTAGTTCAATGTTTTTGTTTTTTTTCAAAGGCTTCACACATTTTCATCATCCTTAATCCTATTTCTTCCATCTAACGTTCTCTACCACCTCTCCAAGACCAGTAGTGTTCTAATCGTCTTTGCGTTTTCGGGCCTGGCGTCATTTTGAATGAAATAGAAATGTTTAAAGCCAACAAATAGGTTCCCGATTTGATAAATTAACACTTCAATGAAATCTTATCACACTTTTAGAATATCACACTTTTCAAATAAAAAAAATAATCCCGATAAATGTTTAAATAAATTCAAAAATGTCATAAGTACTTCGATATATTAAAAAAAAAATCCCGTCAGTCGGTTGTAAATTCTATATTGGCTTCACTGCCCAAGCAATGATCTCAGAGAAAGGTAAGATCCTTTGATCTGAATAATATTTATATAAAAAATTGGGATGCCATCCTGAGATCGTCACCACTGAGGTACAGTAATGACTGTATCACTAATGACTTAAAACATATCCCTCTCTTTTCCAACAGTTGGCTTAGTTGACTGACTAGGAGTTGTTCAGTAAATAAAGATCTTTTATCATCGAATTGATTAATATTATATTTATTGTGTGCATATCATAGTTACAAGTTGACTTAAATATCTACTTACAAAGAAAGAAAAGGGGGGGGGGGCTTTCGGTTTATATGACATTCTACATGTTGAGTTGACCGCTTCTTGCCTACGACTGCCCTGTCCTATATCTTAAGGGTATAGGTACCGTTCCTATGGGACACTGCTACCTGCCAGTGACCTTGCCCTATTTATTTATTACCCTAGGATACTGTTAGCATTCCAAATAATGTTAATTTACTCCTTTTTATGACCAGGTTGCCATATTGAATTTTCTATGGCATGTTAAGGGTCAAAGGTTCAGGCATTTGACATTTCACAATTTGTTTTTATTATTATTTAACTTAATTTTTGTGTTTATAAAGGATTTTCGTGAACAATCGTGTTCATCTTGATAATCGTCACGTGTAACCAAGTTTTGGGCCAATACCAAATCATTTATCAGGTCGCCAATAATATCTCGATCATAACCAATGACACAAATTATTTATTATAATAATTTGTTTCCAAATACTTTTTGATCTAATTGAAATGTTGTTTTGACAATTAATGAATGCAGTATTTTTTCGGTTATTTTTTTATATGATCAAAATGTTGTTGATCTTAATCCTTTTTTACTTCAAATTAATTATAATAACTTAACAACTAAACATAATTTATTTTTCAAATAGTGTTTACTTCTAAAGTAACATAATTCGAAAAAATATAAGTTCTGTATATCAGATTATTTAAAACTTTAAAAGTATAATTTGCCTTTAATATGGTAAAAACTGATGATCGAAACGTTAAAAAATACTTTACTATTTATTTATGTATATGTGTGTGTATGTATGTTTGTGTTTGTGTATTTATAAACACCTGGAGTATGTGATCCGCAAAGCCAGGCATCTAACGAACCGCCACAGTTTTCCACAAATCGACGCAAATTTTAGCCTGATGATGTCGACATCATGTTGTGTCGTAGGTCCTTTAATGAACTGGAAAATGCATTCCTTAACCTGGTCAGAGCGGCTGAAAGCGTGGGATTAGTTATTAATCAGGCCAAAACTAAATACATGCACGCTGGAGGACCGATGGAGTTGACTGATTTTATTAAGATAGGAGGCCTTGGTATTGAATGAGTCAACTCCTTTACCTACTTTTGAGCACTACGATCAAGAGCGACAATAATGCTTCGGTAGAGGTCAAGAAGAGCTTGGCTCAGGGAAATAAATGCTTTTTCAGGATAAACCGACATTGCAAAAGCAAATTTTTTACATTTAAAAACAAAACTCTAATTTGCCATGTCCTTTTATACAGTTTTGAAGCCTGAATCAGAATGAAAGCCGATGAACTTTTGAAAGGAAGATTTTACGGAGATCATGTGGACCTATTATAGAGCAGGAATCATGGAGGAGACGTACCAACGCAGAGCTTTCACATTTATTCCAGGCCCTAGACGTGGTCAAAGTAATAAAGCTAGGTAGGTTGGACTGGGTTGGCCATGTGGCCAGAA
Source organism: Troilus luridus (assembly GCA_964056705.1). Lineage (NCBI taxonomy): Eukaryota > Metazoa > Arthropoda > Insecta > Hemiptera > Pentatomidae > Troilus > Troilus luridus. The sequence goes on from OZ057412.1 coordinate 142,105,667, forward strand.
TGTGGACAGGTATCGAAAGGGCCAGAATAATAATTGAAGAAAAGGTGCAAAGCACAAGAAAAATAGGGCGACTCGATTGCTGGGTTGGGTCAGTGAGGACTCCAGGAGCCTATGAAATGTGCGGAACTGGAAGGCCTCTGTCTGCACTGGAGAGGGAGGACTGGCGGAAATGTATCGAGGAGGCCAAGGCTCATTGATGGGTTGTAGAGCCACGAACGAAGAAGAAGATATAAACACACTCAATTAATATTTTATGAAATATTTATTTTTTGGGGATAACTTGAGCTCCTTTTTAATTTATGATTGCTTACCAAAACCTACTATTGACTTTGATTCATGTATTAACATAATGAAGTAATGGATCTAATGACAATTTTTTTTTGTTTTGTTAGTTTAGTGCTGTGAAAATCTTTAAGAAATTAATATTCATATTTGTACAAACTTGAACATATATGAATATTAATATACTTGACCGGCTTGACTTTGTTATTACAACCATAATATGAAACTTGTTGAATTCAACCGTATCTCTGATTGTTTAAATTAATTGGATAATAAAAAAAGTAGTTATCGAAAAGTTAAGCCATATTTTTTTTCTTCAAAAGATACATTTAAAATTCTAATAAATTTTATGATTTGATCATAATTTACTTACGTTTTTAAATGCCCAATAGGAAATTATGAAGTAATTATTTGGGTGTCAAGACGTAATCTTTGTTGATAAGGCGCTATCACGTTGTTTTCATAAGTGGGACGTATATAGGATATGGAATTAGAATATATATATATATCGGTATTTTCTTATTTTATTTTATTTCCTTGGCAATATTTTTTTACTTACGTTCTCAAGATTCAATCAATTCTTTTAACTTCCTTTTGGCTCTCGAGATTTAGTCCATTATTTTTGGCCATAATCTCGAGAACCATAAGTTATATAATACACACAATAAAAATTGGGACATGGCGAGTTCTTCTTTGATGTTTCAACTTACACATTTGGCTAAGCAGTTATGGTTTTTGTTAATTATTAAACTGTTAAATGTTCCTACTTGCAATTGATTTACACTGTAATGTAATTGCTGTAATAATTGCTTTTTATTTTAATGTTTTTTGCATGAAATAACCGTATTACATACTATTTTAGATTATTATGGAGTTTTTTTGAATATTTATATTATTGTTACTAGTATATAATTGTTTATAAATAATTTTTAATTTAAGACATATTTAATCAGTAAATATTTATATTTTCCCTAATATGAATTGTTTATGTGAGTTTGTATGTATTTGTAATATACGTAAACTTTATATATATAATCTTGTATATGTAAATTACGTAGTCGTAATTTACTTGATCGAACCAAGTCGAGTGCTGCTTAAATGTTTATGTATACTCTCAGTTTTTAAAATATTTTCGTAAGTTCATTCTTTTGGGTTTATATTGAATATATGGAGTATATGTATTATCTTTGGTTACGCAACGGAGTTTAGCTCCGATCAGTTCTTTATAATGGGTATCAGTTCCGCAGGTTGTCGCTTCGAGTTCAGTCACAAAAAGAATTATCTTTTCATTCGTTGCGTTTTTAATCTTCTCGAAAATAAAAATAATTTTATTACTGACAATATATGGTAGCTATTCCTAAAAAAATTGAAAAATAAATTACTGTAAATTTAAAACTTATTGTGGCTTAAATCGAAGCGATAATCTGCGGAACTAATACTTTTTTTAATAAGAATGGGTTGTATTTATCAAGTGGGTAATTTGGGGATTCTCAAATAATCAGAAAAAAAATAAGGGATAGAAAATAACCAAAACTGTACTTATTTTGTTGGCTGCTAACTCTGAAGGATGAGCAACATCTCAAGGTATTCGAAAATAAGGTGTTGTTTAGAATATTCGGACCAAAACAGTATGAGACCACTGAAGAATTTAGGAGATTACTCAACGTGGAATTTCGAAACATTGCATTAAATAATATTAAAATAACATTATTGAATTAATAGCGTCTGAAGATTAAGATGGGCTTGTGAAGTTGTTGGGCTCAGTAACGAACGAATTCCTAAAATGTTAATAGGCGGTTTGTCGTTGCGTTAAGGGTGATCTGGCGGTATTGATAGAGGCATCGAGTCCCCTTGGGTTCGCTAAGCCTTATTATTGTTATTCTTATTTAGGAAAAAAAAAAAAGTATTTCGCTTATATTTAGTAATGATGCATGATTACATTATTCATTTTGTCTACATTTTAATTTAATTGAGACGGTATTATTAATAATATATTGATTCGATAAGATTAGGTAAACTGTTATCGTGTAAATAAGATTGGGAGCCTATCGATCCAAGGTCGGGCGGCGCTGCAGAGGAGGAACGGCACGTTGAAGTGAAACGAAACCGAAAGCAAAGCCAAGAGGCTCCGCATTTTGAAAACGGAAAGTTGTGAAATCTCTTTCGCCCGTTATCAGTGAAAGTGGGTTCCGGTGACTTGGGCGTTTTTTATAGACGGCGATTTGGTGGCATATAGTAAACATGGATGTAGGTTAGGGAGGACGAGTGTGTAAGTGGAGGGGATGGACAGGGCGGGGTGGGGGCGGGAGGGGAGGGAGGCAAGTGGGTCAGTGGGACGCCCCCCTCCCCTTCCCCTTCCCCCCAACTAGGTCACCGTTCACTTTCACTTGTTGGGGGGAGCTCATTCCATGCGGTGCCCGCGCCCCGTACACAGTGTCAGTTCAGTGTTGCCCCGCCCCCGCGCTTATGTGCTATGTGTTTGTGACAGTGGGGGAATATGTTATTAGACATGGAGCAGCACTCGACCCTCGGTTCTCTCAGTATGTCCCATTTCAGCCTGCCCAGCTCGGGCGGGAGCGGCGATGACGCTGCAGGAGGCGGCGGCGGGGGCGGCACTTCGCCGCTCTACGGCTCCCCGCCGCTCTACTCCATCACAGCGTCCGCCGCCCCACAGCACTCCCCCGGCATCAGTTATGGATACAACTTAGAGGCTTGTTTCTTTTCCCCTTCAGGTACCGGCGGCGGCCTGGAGCAGGTTCCCGGCTTCCAGCCGATCCTCCAGCAGGGCTCCGAGCTGCCCGACACCAAGGAGGGCATCGAGGAGCTCTGCCCCGTCTGCGGGGATAAGGTCTCCGGTTACCATTATGGCCTCCTCACGTGCGAGTCATGTAAGGGATTCTTTAAACGGACCGTCCAAAATAAGAAAGTGTACACATGCGTTGCGGAAAGGAGCTGTCATATTGACAAGACCCAGAGGAAGCGGTGCCCCTTCTGCCGGTTCCAGAAGTGCCTCGACGTTGGTATGAAGCTCGAAGGTGAGTCTTGACTTTACTTATTATAGGCTTAATGTGCTAAGTCACTCAGAACTCTTTTTCTCCATGTTTTGACTGGATGTTGCTGGAAGTAAATAACTTGGACTAAGTACCTCCTATGCTTAAAAAAACCTAATTAACATACAAAGTGATACAATTATATATATAGTTCCAGAGGTTGTCGTTTTTAGTTAAGTCACAACAATTTTTTCCTTTTCCTTTTCTTTTTAATATTCTCCAACAATAAAAATTATCGTGAGTTTTAATATGAATAAAAGAATATTTATGGGTAATCATTTCATCAAGAAATTAACGTCTAAACAAACACTTTTGAATTATATGATTATAGATATTGATAAGATCTAAACAATATGTATAAGTCTTTTCTTTAATCTGTATACAAGCAGTATTAGTTACTATATACAGTTAGTAATACCATTATTTTTATATCATATCAACAAAGTCATGCAAATATATTTTACCTAACTCTCCTTGACAAAGAAAACACACACACAAAAAACAGGTAGGCAAGATACGCAGCAACATATAAACATCGAATATTTGATAAGAATCTTGATAAAGCGTACTTATATTTATGAGGTGTTTACAAGTGGTCTGATAGTTTTGTCTATTGTATGTTTCTGGCTGAACGATAAAAAACTTCTATAAATACAACTTAAAATCGATCTATAATTATATTGAAAATAATCGATATTTTTGATCGTGATTATTATATCCATTGTTGTCTGTGGTCTTTTGTGATGTTTTTATTATCTATCGTTAAATACGTTTTCGATTTCCTGTCATAAGCATTTAATAGTAGATTAACAGATGTAAATAGGATCGACTGTCATTTATGAACTATTAATATTTAAATTACATTGTATAAAAATAATAATGAATTAATTCTTTGTAAATAAATAAAATTATTGAATTATTGTTATCAATTTGTAATTATAACTTTACTGTTATTAATCGTTGCTTAGTAATTTCGGTGGAACAGAAAGCTTTGCAACTCAGTAGTCGAAAGTTTTAAGAAAGACTTGCCCAATGCTATGTCCCAACACTCAAATCGCACTCTCTTACACGCTGCTATACTATACCTTCTCTTTTCTGTCTTAAAAAAATACATTTTTAATAGGTTTTTTTGAGTTTTCCAAATATCTTTATGTATTTTTCTTATCAGTCCAAAATGTATGTTTTCTATTAGTTTTATCCAGTCAAAAAAATGTTTATTTTCTACGAAATTTAGTTTTTATTTATGAGTTCTGAGTAGACTGTTCATGCTTTATTTTTAAGTATCTTTTTTATTGATATATGTTCCAATGAATTCCTGTTTCCAAAATTCATATATTTTTTTATATAAAATACCTATAAGTCATTTTTTTTTTTTACCTGCTATTTAAAGTGTAGGTTCCAATTTTTTCCCTGAGGTTTTTGTTATTAGCCTACTAAATTTTTAAGTCGAAAATCTAACACTTAATCAGATTATGGTCATGCTGTGCCTCTCTTTATATTTTAAATAGGGAAAAGCGGGTACCTAACCCTCGATAGTTAGACGGAAGAGGGAAATATTATAGGCTGGCTAAATCTCTTAGTTCCTTATTAGCATTGATATTCAGAGTCAGGGCACGGGCTAGCGACACGTCCATTTATTTCTAGCCCAGTTCTTTTTTTTCTTTTTCTATTAGCTCTATTAACTTATTTTGAATTTATAGCAATTGATAAATTGGGGATTCTAAAAGTGGATTCAAAATAACCTACATTCGTCGACAGTTGTGAGGAACTTAGGTCGATTTGTTTGAATATTTATTAGTTTTTATAGTTAGTTTGTGTATAATTTATTTTATTTACTGTGTGTTATACGCCGCCATATTGACTTTGGAAATCCCCCACCAAAAGTGCGTTTCGAATTCCCCCACTCCTTTGTTGTGACTGACATGTCTCTAATGAATTCAAAACATTCGATTTAATTCTAAATCATCCCAACAAAAACAGAAGCTTATTTTATAAATACAATTATTATGTTAACGACTATAATTTTAATTATTAAGCGATAAAAATAAAAATCATGAATTTGAATTACCTTCATGTATGAGGAATGTCATCAAATAGATATTTGCTCATTTGTTTTTCTCTACTCTTGATTATTAAGACTAATTTGGTGTCTAAAAATAGCTACAAATGTTGATTTTTTGCTCTTAATTGTTAATTGCTCTCTTATCGCCCGTTCCCAAAAATGATTATTGTTTTTTAGTTAAGGTATAAATTGATATATTTATGAAATACATTTTTATCACATTTACAGCTATTTAGAGTTTTTCTATCAATAATAAAAATAGTTAATACTGTTCAGTTACTTAATTTTCTTCAGCAGTTTTAAAGATTATTCGACTTAAGTGAGTTAAATTCAATCTTAATAATATTATATATTATTTAAGAAAATATGCTCTGTTTATAAACGTAGTTGAATATTTTTTATGAGTTATGGTTCTTAAAACGTTGGAAGAATATTCTTTGAACGTGATGCGCTGCGGGTTTAGTATCACTAGCGCCGTGTATCTTGTAATGTTTGGTCGCGTACAGGAACTTATCGATTAATGCTCTTTTGGCTGTTATAATAAAATATATCGGTGAATGTCCCGAGAATTTGTAGGACAGTTGGGAAAAAAAATTGACTTTTCCACTTTTATTTTTTACTCGATTTAAACGTCATTCCACATCCATTTCGCATTATCCTCAGTACGAAACGCAATATCGTAGTAAAGTATTCCTTTAGAAGGAAGTGAAGAAATGAAAATAAAAAGGAGGGAATAAGTAAAAACAAAAAAAATTAAAGAAACTTTCGAGTGTGTAAAAACGAATGGGGAGGTTTCACAATTGGGCTAGGTTTCATCAGAAGTTACGGACTGAAGCAAAGAGTGTGATCCTGTCCTGCTACTAGCCGTCTCGAAAACATCGGCTCCCAGAGTGTCCGACGTCATGCGCAACAGTTTTCGTTTTTTTGTTAGGGTTTCCAAAAATGAAATTAGAAAAACAAATTTATAACAAGTTACACCGCTTAAACGATGTAATTATTATTTTTAATCTGGTTTAAAAAACCTATTTTGTGGTTAAGTCCTTGACCTATTTAGCTACTACTTCACAATCTATGATATCTTATATTACTACCTTCTGTGATATAAAACACTGCGTCCTGTATCGTAAGGGTATTCAATGAAACCAATAGTCGAAAATTAGTATTTAATTTTCTGAATTGTTTAATATGTTTCATGTTCCTCATAAAAAATAAATGATGATTCGTTTTACCCCACACTGATGTGTTTCTGTTAAGGCTGAGTGAGCCCAGGTCTGTTCAGGAGATCTAAACATTTTTAAACAATCAATTTTAATGATTTAAAACGATTTGTTGACTCTTCCAATGAATATGTTTCTTCTTAATATAAAGCAAAAGCTTCTGGTTGCTTTTTACATTTCTTCTGCATTCTTAAAACGTTATGTTTTGCCTTTATTTTAATTTCAATACCATTGAAAATTGTTGACATAGCTTTTTCCATTTTGAAAAGTTTTCACATTCCCATGGAGAAGAAAATAAAGATAAATAAAACGCTCCTGTTTATTCTTTTTTGAGATTTATATAATTGCTCCTGGCTTCGTTACAATTAAGATATTAAAGTGGAAGATAATTGCGTTCAACAAACGAAATTTACATATAATACTTATCGGGTGAGTCAGAAAGCAATGAACGTTTAAATAATGGTTCCCAACTAAATAATTATTGTTAATTTATCCTTTGCGAATGTTTTTCTTTTGTTTTGTTGGCAACATTGGAGTGCGTAGGGGAGGGGTGCACATAAGTGCTTTCTTAGTAAATTTTTTATTTCCAAACAGTACTATAAGGAAAGGTTATATATTTAACTTAAAAGACAAGAAATAATGCTTAGGACTTAAGTTTAAAAACTTAGAAATAAATAAATAATTGTAGACTTTGTACTAGACAAAACATTATGTATTTATTATTAAATTGTACTTCCCACCTGTTTAAAATAAGTAATGATGATCATTAAATATATTAAAAAATCAGTACTATTACTGATCTGAGAGTGCATGACTATTTATTTTATTTTATATAAATCACTTCTAATTAATCATAAAATCTATTGTGGTTGTATTACAAATCCTGTCGTTAGTAATTTGTTAGAAATGTAAATGGGTTTATGAGTTTATAAATAGTTGAAAGTAAAAGTGCCTTTCCTCGAATGAAAGTTAATGCCTCATCCACATTAATATTTAAAATGATTCTAGCTCAATAAGAAAACATGACCATTAAACTATTGAAAGTATTTCAACATCATTTAAAGAGGCACATGTTTCGTAAAACTAATGTTATTTTATATAAAAAAACGGGCAAATCAACAAAACTAATGCATCTTAGAAAATAGATTAGTAATCATTCAAAACAAAACTAGTACAATTCTAATTTGAATTTTTAAAAAATCACCACCAGTGCTAGAACTGGTAGAAAATAGAAAACAATATTAGTATTCGATAAAAATCTATGGCGACTTAAACAAATAATAATTATATTATTGAAAAATTATATATTATTAATTATTACCATGACCTTTTATCTCTTATTACTCGTTTATAATTACTATTTTCGAGAGAATCTATTATTAGTATTGGGTCAAAACAAGTTATTATCCTTAACGTGTATGCAAACATAAATCATTAAACGTATCAATTAAGGTTAATTAATGAAAAAAGTTAATTAAAATTTGTATAAGTAAAAATCTAATAGATGATAAATATATAAAATCTCTGGTAGAGAAAACAAAATTAGAAGTATCAAGTTATTTTGACAAGCTTCGCAATTAGTATTGTCACTTTCAACTTTAATTTTTAAATTTGTTTACGGATTGATAATAAATTAGTATCATGAGGTTGTTGTACTAAGTCAATTTACTTAATGTTTCAAACTAATTTTTTTAATTTTTAACCTTTTTGATGCTTAAGGGAACATTTACATTATTTTTTATCCAACGTTACGAGTTCAATCCTCATGGAATATCATAATATACAAAATCATCTTAAGTCCTTAATATGTGCTATAAATATTATTTACGTTCAGTAGGCTTTACAAAGTGAAAAATATTAAGTCGATTGATATTGTAGGACTTCCATTAAATAAATGGTAAAAAATATTTCCATGAAAACATATCCAAAGCTCTATTTTTATTGTAACATTCTGAAACGTTTTTGCGATGGCAGAAATAAAAAGATTTGTATTTAATTGAAATTATTTGTTATTAGCTGTTTATCCCTTCATCCAAGACTCCATCTGGAGAAGAAGACACCGTTTTTTCTTTTCTAAAGCCATTGAGCGAGGATATTTTAGGATTTGTTGGGATCGATAAGCCATTACTATTACTACGCTGCTCAACACAAAGAGGGATAGTGGAACCATTGGAAGGTAAAGCATGTCAAGGATGCTGGGATGGCGTCAACACCGGGAGGTTGGAGGCTCCTATTTATATTATCTAAGGGGGAGGGTGTTACCTTGGCATCAGGCCGTCTTTCCATTCATGATAATTGCATTAATTATTAATTAAGGAAATATTAATCAACTAGATATTATTAAATATATAATTAGTATATTGTAATGTATATGGAGTAGATAAATGTTGCTCATATATCTCACAATCAGTCTGAATTTTTTATAGTTTATTCAATGGAAGAAAAAATTAATTATTAAACGTAATATGAGTATACGTGCAGTTTTAAAGTATGCCTTATTTATAACCATTCAAGTTTGATTCACTTCCAGCATACTTCAGAATTATTTATTTGGTATGTGATATGTATCTGACCACCACTCCCTACATTTTTTGTTTGATAAACATTATATATTTTAATTCAAGTCCATTGAGGATTATATGTCCTCCTAAAGGTATAAAGAATTAAATAAATAACAAAATTTTGTTATCGCGAGGAATTTAGAGTATTGAATTTATTTGCATTTTAAATAAAAATAAGTACGGAAAAAACCCATAATATTTAGCATTGACAACAGTTTCTACAACATGTAATAATTTCATAGAGTATAAATTCACTGGTAAATGACAAATAACAAGTAAATGCTTTTATTAATTTGTGCTCATCTGTGATTTTTTTAATTTTTTATATATGCAGGGTCATACCAAGTACTCCTGCATAATATTAGCGTTATTTATTTTAAGAAATATCGATGTAATCATTAAGTTTTTACTTTAATTATTCAATAAATAAGTAAAATAAGATCAACAAAATTATGATAATATAAAAAAAAGTTTACGAATTTCAGACATAAACATATCCAAAAAGCCTAATATGTTTTTGCCTTATTTCTGAGGTCTGAAATTTTTAATATTTTTTCTAAAAATTTGGTCATTACATCGATATTTTTAAAAATAAACAGAGTCAACATTAAACTGGAATAATTGTACTTCTAGGCCCCAATAAAAAGTGTTTACAATTTTATGGACGACCCAGCATAAGTAAAGAAAAACATTTAATTGTTATCATCATTATTTTTTAATCGAGTGATATATTCGAAATATAATATTTTTTTAATAATCTTTTTGTTTGTAATTAAAATGATCATTTACCTGTTTAATTAATAAGAGTCAATTTTTATGTTTAAAAGTTAGTTGTCAAATTACAACAGCCGGCGAGTAAAGTTGAAAGATAAAAAACAATTGTAAAGAAACCAGGTTATCAGATAATAGGTGCGCTAACGAGGCTGGTTATGTTGTTGCTTAACCTCGCATAGTCATTACATTTATACTTTCTGTAAACAAATTTATGTTTTCATTAAGGGTATTTATAACTTTTATTGGAACTAAGTTTAATTAGTAACCCATTTCGTAACCTTAGAGTATGTAGGATTTTTCTATAATTGAAAAAACGTTTTCTCTCATAAAATGCGAGGAAGGTATGAGGAAGATGAAATTTCAGTTTTTTCGGTCTCGGACTGGATCACTCAATTTTAATTTTTTTAAAATTGCTATATTTATGGTTTAGAAAAGTTATAAATTCATAATAATCTAGATATTTTTTCCAATAATCACATTTTCTTTATTAAAATATTTGATGAATCGTATTCAAATCTAATCGAATAAATTCTTTTGAATAGATTTTTTGAAAGATCTAAAAATAGATTTATTTTATGGATGCTGTAATGCTTTAATGGCGTACTTATCACATAGTTATTATTGTATTTATTCACCTTCTGTTACGATTGACTGCTGTTTTGAAGGAGCGATATGGAGTCATTTATAAAACACAAAAACAGCTTACAATGTAGATAAAATTTTCCTTCTCTCCTAAAATAGTTGTAGTTTTCACTTTCGTTACTTCTTTGCGTTTGTATCGACGATATAGTTACAAATTTATAAGTATTTTTTGCTAATAAGAAATTGTTTTTAATTATAAAAAGTATATATTAAATAGTTTGGAAATAGTTCAGCCTCCAGATCAATCTATTTTTCGCCTCAGTAATGTTCTTGCGACACTATCGCATTGTTCCATTACGCTTGGGTGAGCTGAGAATACGAAAAACACACCCCCAGCTTAATAATAATTAGATGTTTAATTGGTAGTAAAACGGATGAAGTTACGGTCTTAGCCTTTCGCATTGTTCCAGTAACCTTTAGCTCGCAGTAATTTTGTGTTACGTCACATACTTTGGAGTAGGGATGTTGTGGTGGGGAGTCATTCCTACGAAATCTGGACGGCTTTTCGATCTCCTATGTAAAATTTATTAAAGTTATTATTAAAATTTACTAAATATAAGTCCTTAGATTTATTTTCTATGCCTTCGAGCCCATGTTCATATTAAGAATATAGTGGCGATTTTACCTTAAGGAACCCTCGATTTACGCCCCTTCCGAAGGATGGCATAACGAAGGATTATAAGCTTTAAGTTTGACTGTTTATTGTTTACATAGTTAGCATTGTAGCACAAAGTTTAAGTCATTGTGATGCTAATCTAATAAATTAATTATTTTCTATTAAATTGATCCTCTTAATTTGGATTATAACTTGGTGGGTTAGCGTGATCTCTGCTACGATAGTAAAGTCTCTTACTAGTTCCCAGCCATAAAGCTCTGATAAAGAATTTCTAAACAGTTTAATACGTGTTTGCTAAAGTAGTATTTCTCAGTGATTAAAAAAATTAATTAAAAATTAAAACGTTGTATGTATCGTGTTTTTTATTTTTATATTTACACAAATCCCATCTTGTTTTGTGTATCGATAAGAATTAAACTCCTATACAATAGCACTCAGGAATGAAGATTTTAGAAACTTCATTAATGAATTACCCAAATAACTAGCAAGGAGCAATTTAAACTTGTCACAACATAACTTTCCATCTAATTTTGAACTTAAATTTTCTGCAACTGTTGTTCGTTGATAACTAATTTCCTGAGCATTTTGTGAGACCTACTTTTACTAATAGAAAAGCCCTTTACATTTGTTTTTTTTATTATATTTTTATGCGCATATTCTCCTTTCGGTTTTACAAATTAAAATGATGTTATGAAATTCTGGACAATACTTACTTAGTTATGCATGTTCATGTAACATAACTATTGTGAGTGGAGAATCCCACCCACATTTGCATATATTTTTGTTCAAGAGAGATGCGAAACTTTGATATTTAATAAACCGAAACTTAAAATACGATGATGTATTGTTGCTGTATATTTATCACATTTTATTTAATAACGTGGGAGTTTAATATCGCATGACAGAAGGTTTATAACCTAATGAGAAGTGTAGCTAAATTTGAATATAATGCCCAGACCTTTATACTATCTTTTAGTTATGAATATTCTAATTAGAATATAATTTTACTAGTTATGAATATAATTTTAAATTAGAGAGGGGGTTTTACATAGGAAGGTTCATATTTGTCGTCTTAAGTATTCATCCATCTGATCGTCGTTACAGATGCGAAGTACCAAATGAGAAAAAAAAAACCTTTTTGTTTTTAGATGTATTGCATTTGCTTCAGGATCGATAATTGATAACAAATTCCAATAAATTCATCTATAAGTCACAAAACAACGTATAATGAAAATACATTTTTACTCTTCTGAAAAGTATTGTTTTTCTCTTTCGATCGTTATTGCTAGGGGGTGGAGTGGCTTCGAGGTATAAGTTGAGGATTTTGTGCTGATTGTTGTAGTGTAGGATATGAATATTAGTCGGGGGGAAATTTCTATTTCCAATACTGTACAGTTGTCTTATCATAGAACTAAATGTATTCCTTAACTATGTAGTTGAGTAGTCATTAGGCATTAAAAGTAGGAACTTAAAGACCCCTACTAGGTTCTTGATGACGTCAACACATGTGCTTCTCTATCGCATTCCCCGCCACAGCCTTTTATATATATGGGATTTATAAAAATGTAAATAGAGCCTAATGGCCGCGCGAGGGTTGTGGAGCGTGACTGCCGGACATCCGCTCCCTCCCCTCCACGGCCCAGGGTTTCCCAATACCTTCCTCTCCCTCGGGCATTGTCATCGTTCCAAGGAGTCCACGTCCAACTGGAGTCCAACGGATCTTTTCCGATCATAAGTGCGAGTAGGGTATAGCCAATTATATGGTTACAGAATATGATGGAAACCCTATAGTCTCATACCTTTTGGTCTAGGTTGTCCTGTTGTCTCATATATGCTCCTCCAGAGTGCAACAGTTTGTCCTGAAAATGGGGGCCAGCTTATTTCTAATTAAAAAGACAAGATGCAGCAAACAACTATCACATCTCTCTAATACAGGTCTTCACTTGACGTACGAAAGAAACAACTAATCCAAAACACTATACATTTACACTACCTATTTTGGACTTATGAAGCAGAATTTCGTGATTCGGCAAAACACGTCCATATACACAAAATACAAAAAACACAATTCAAAGTCTAAGAAAAAATGATAATGCTACTTGGTTTATTTCGAATCGCAATGTAAAATCATATAGTCACAGAAATACAGAACATTCTCACATATTAAGTATCACCAATATCCTCTTGTGCTTACTCTTCCCTACTCTCTGTTACAGTGAGAAAATAACAATTAGTTAAAAAAATTAATAATCGTGCAAATAGTGGGAGCGAAACCATTGAGATGAAATTTGTTGGATATGATACTATGCAGGTGGACAAATGTAACTTAAAAGGAAAATAACTAATTTTTTAATATTTTTATTTTGAAGAGAAAAGATTTGCCCCCGGCCGGGATTCGGACCCGCCCCCCCCCCATATAATGACGTAAGTCAACAAGATCTTAAAATTAAAGTAATGTCAAATGAACATTCTTCCTCGTGTATACATCGCAAAGTTGCGAGAACAGGGGGATATAAGATCGGTGAAGAGAACTGATTTGTCCTAGGTGGGGGGACGACCCCGGTAGCTCATCTGGCTAGAGCGTCGCCACGGTGAGGCGGACGACCGGGGCTCGAATTCCGGCTGGGGGCAAATCTTTTCTCTTCAAAATAATAATATTTAAAAATTAAAGCAATGGTTAAAAAATTATAATAAATTGAAAATAACTATTTTTAAATTTAATGTCATTATTTTACACTGGGAACCTTTATAGCTCTTTCCGAAATAATAAAATTTTTACCTAAAGCCTAGAAAATTCTCGTTGTAAATAAGTCGTCCGTGTGTATTAAATAAAATAATTTTTAAAAATAAATTTTCACAATTTGATTTTTAGTCGATATTTATTACTTATCTGGAATTCTGTGATTTGTACTAATTTTTAAAAAATCAATAATTTTTATCTTGAAATAAATTGGAATAAAAATTAAAATGTAACCTAAAAGGTTTAAACAATTACGTAAAGAAAATTAAATCAGTAACAGGGAAAGAATGAAGATGTTAATATTTTTTAATTTTTAATTTTTGCTTAATTTCTTAATACACTACATTTTGTACCTATTTTACGAAAGCCTCCCAAAACAGACTAAGTAATAACCGCTTATCGTTCCACACAGTACTCACTGTATATTTATCACTGAGAGCGAGACAGAGATAAAGCGATCGATAGAGAGAGAGAGAAGGAAGAGGGGAGGGATATTTCAAAATACTAAGCCTTATCAGCGTGGCCTGGATTCCCATATTCTAAAATTACGTTCTCCCGTTATCACACACTAAATATATTATTTTTTATTATTTCTTTTTTATTTTATATTTGGAAGGATACAGACCAAAAGACGGACTAGGGAGCGGAGTGCAAGAGGCCGGCCTGTTGCTAAATCCCTCTTGCCAAACACACCGGCACATCTGTCCGCCCTCAATTCTCTCTCTTTCTATCATTCTCTACTTTATTCGCTCTAAGTTTGTTATTATTTTGCTGTTTATTATAATGTTAATTAGTTCGTAGGGGCAATTGGAAATAATTACAGCAACGAATCAATTTAGGATGGGGGTGGGAGAATAGTTACAGCTGAATTATAGAATGTAGCAAAGCAAGGCACAATAAAAAAAAAATCTATCTTTCGGACTGTTTTATTTCAGTATGTATATGAAGTGTTTATGTCAACAATTCAAATATCTCGAGGTCCTGTCCACCCAGACAGCGGCATAGCGAAATAAAATACACAACATTGTAAAATTATAATTAAGAAATAATGAGTTTGTTTGACAATAATACTACTATTCACTTTAATCACTCAGGAATTGCCCTATATTACTTTGAGATTTTGGTCGAAAACAAAATTGCTGTTTTTTCTAGATTATCATCCAATTCAAATATATTCTTCAGGTTAATATAATCATTGGAACATATACGCCACAGTATTTACATAACAATCTTATATACAAAATATGTTTAATTAAGTTTATTACGAATTTATGAAACCATTAGAATAGCCCCTCTAAAAACTCTTATGGAAATACTAGGTTATTAATAAATGATTTTACAAAAGAAACTTATCGTAAATAAGCCTTAAAAAACAATAAAACGCGTCATATTAAAAAGGTAGACTTAAAAAAGGATCCAATATAGTACTGGTTTTAAATATATCTTTTTTTTAACGTACAATATTCTTCAACGGGTAGGTTTATATTTTTGCCATCAAATTTTTGCCGAGTTACAATACATCAGTACCTAGCATTTATAATTAATTAAATAGACGTAGAATTAAATAGATAGTAAAAAAAAGAATAATAAATAGGAAAAAAAAGAATAATAAATAGATATCTACTGATCTTTTTTTTTTTTTAAGCCAGTCTATAGTTTATTAAATATACATGAATTACAAGCCAGTGTATTCGTAAATAATCATTAAGGTTTATTATAATTATTGCAGGGGAAAAATTAATTTATTTCTCTCTAAGCTTATCGCAGCGAAGTAGACACATTATGTATCGCATAACCTTCTTGTAAGTTATGGAAATTTCCCAAGTATTTTAGCTCATAGCGATGGCCGCCGTCTTATGATCAAGAAAGTCGTGATATTATCTCTCCTAAAAGGCCAAAGCCCTAGACAATTGCACACTGGTCCTTGCCACACTGGAGGCTAAGCTATCACATCACCTACTTCAGTCAAATGATGGACTGATTGCCTACATTAATTAATAACCTATAGTTGATTATCGAATTTATCCGATACCAGGTGATGTTTTGCTGGCTGTTAACCTAACCTATATTAGCGCTAGTATTCGCTTCAAGATTCAGTGAACCCTTGTTTTATTTTCATAACAAACATTTCATCACTGGGGAAGAATGATAATATTAATTCTTTTCCTCGTTCAAGGCACCCCAAGATGTCAATTCAATTTCAGTATCAGCAATTTTATATTTCATTAATCAAAGATTTTTATTCGATTGATTTTCTTATTTTTAAAAAAACCTATTTTATTACTTAGAAATAAAAGGTTCGATTTTTGTCTTTGGGTTTATGGATTAGAGGTTTTAAAAATGATATATTTACCGGACACTGTTATTAAAATAAGCACTAAATATTTCAACTATCAGAGAAATAGTACAAATTTTGTAGAAAATCATATTTACTGAAAATAGTTATCAATTACCAAAAAAAAAATTAAAATTAATTATAGATGGTTACGTACCAGATATTTTGCATTTATTATAGCTATATTGTTTTATTGTTAAACAAGAGCCTCTTAATTATAATTACACCTACTTATAACTATAAATATCCTCTATAAAAATAACAGTTAAAGTAGATTAAAGTAGATATGATAAAAAAAAGTGTTTTCCTTCGAAACATATTGGTGGTGGTTAAGGTTTACTTTTTTGACGCACCCCAACCATTCTTGCACCCAACATCTCCACCTTTAATCTGGTTTTGATCTGTTGTTTATCTAAGAAATGGAGATTTTGTCTCTCAGTGTACCTTGATATGCTATTCGGAGTATTTTTATTGATCTTTAAAGTCCATTATTGTTTAACTGTAATCCTACTTATATGGACGAAGTACAATATTGTAAGTTCGGACTGATGCGGAAACGCCCACTCGAAGTGTGGTCCCGATTTCTACCCGGTCGCTGAGTGGCACACATGTCGGAGCATGGTGCAACACCTCCACCGCCACTTCCCAATTCATGTCACTTCTTGCGAAACCTCTGCTCCGAGAAGAATGGCACCTCATTCGTCTGCTAGAGGCTGCGTATTTCATTGGCATCTTGAGCCGTCTTAATCCGTTTAGTCGGTTGCATAGCTGGGGACTCGATCCTTCTTCTGAATTAGGGGTCCATTGTTGGCTAGAAATATCAATGCGTGTGAATGATTATTGCTTCTGATAATATATCTACAGCCCCAGTGAATAAGTGGTTACATCAATGGTTTCTTGTGCTTGAACACCCGGAATCGTTATTTTCGAGCCTAATGAGACCTAAGTCAGCTATTGGCTTGAAGAGGAGTTATTGCTTCTATTAAAACTTCATTTCAAGCCTAAAACTAGTAGAAATACACTATTCCTCTTCCCTCAATACAATTAACTCTATCTGATCAATTTTCGACTCAAACATTTATTCACCGGGGTTGAAGATATAAAGGGTACCATGGTGAATTGAATCATAGAATTTGAAAAATCTTGGAGATACCTAAGGTCTACAGTAAGTTTTACTTAGTCACGTTGTTTTGCTTTTTTTTTTTTTAAATTTAATAATTGAATAATTAACATAAAAAACATCAGTAGGATAATATTTCTACTTATTCCTGCTGCCTAATAGTTTTTTAAATTAATATTAAAGCTGATTATCACCCTTTTTCTCATTTCCTGTTCTCATTCGCCTGATGAATATACACTCAAAATAATACTAACTCTTTTAAACATCATTTAAGGATGCAAAGTTGTCTGAAATATGTTTAACTAATATCCTATTAATGTGTATATTTCAGAAGTAAAATTATTTAGTTTTGTTATTCCAGTTTAACAAGATTATTTCTTTTTATAATAATGATGGGTAATACAATTCAATTGAGTGCTGAAAAATGATTTTTGTCTGCTAAAGTAAATTTTTATTATTACATTTTAACAAGAATATTTGTATGGCTTTAATTGCCGAAAATATAAAATTCATTATTTAATAATTATAAATATTACATTTTAATGGAATCCTAAAAATTGATTTGTGTCTGTTAATGGCTTTTTTTACTATTATAAATTTTCATTAACTTATTAGATATGTTTTATTAAATACTTCTATTATAAATATTTCATTATAAGTTAAATATTTATTTTGATATGTTGTAAGTTTGTAGATTATTTGCCTACAGTGAATTTTTCTTTAGTAGCAATAACAAGACCAGGAAAACTCTATTCCGATTAACTAAGTAATCGAGGTCAGTGACATTAACTAATTCATTACGACATAAGATTTAACAGCTTTGTGTAAGAAGGCTTCGAGAGGGGTCAACGTAACTATAGTTTGTCAATTATGGCCGAAACAAAAAGTAAACTGTCGTCATAAAAATAAAACAATACCGCCCGGTTTTATCTCTAAACTTCCTATTGTATTTAGAGAGAAAATAAAATCACAGGAAATTCTACTGCCTTTTTTTACAGGAACTGAAATAAAACCGCGTGGAGGTCGCCCCTCTTTTAAGTATGATAAATCTAGTTAATGCGATAGTATGTGTAAGCACAGTGCAATTAAAATTTTTATAGCTCACAAAAAGAGAAAAGGGAGAGAGATTTTTTGTCAATATCTCAAGACGGACAGTTCTAACTAAAAACATTTCATGTAAAAAAAATAGAGCATTAAATTTTCTACCATAATGCTCCTTTTTAATTTTTTTTTTTGTATCTCTCATAGTTTAAGAAATATCAGCCAGTCTATTTTGGGGTTGTATCATTATATGTATATGTATTATTTTTTTTTGTTTGCCTAAAATAGCTTATAATTTTAGATTATATGAAACTAAAATAAAAAGCTACAATGTTTATTAATTAATACTACTCTATATCATTAAGGCTGATTGATCTGTTAGGAGTTCATTAGTTCTTGAGCTAAACTATTATGTAAAGGTATATGGTCATAATTTTAAAACTTAAATGATGACAAGCCTGAAGATGTTTGATTATATGTATTTCAAATTCACATATTTTATGGGCTCGATTGAGGAATCTTATTTTCGAGGGTTGTATTGGTTCGAACTGAGTTAAATTTTTTAAAGCAATTCAAACTTAACAGGGAAATAAACTGACATAGTTTCACAGAGCTAGTCAGCAGCTTATATTATCAATAGCACGAAAATTAATTGAATACTGTATACACTCATTTATGAAGTGGCATATCAATGGTTGAGATGGACTAATAAAATTGTTGGGCTTAGGAACGAAACAGTTCCTAAATAGTTAATAAGCGCTGGTAATCGTCCATGGGGGTACCGAAACGTCGATGAGAGGATGAGTAATTAAACGAATTTGGGTTTTGGTGGTGGTCTGTGTACGGTTTGGAAGAAGAGATTGGTGGTATCGGTATTGAGCCTTCCAGTTCGTTAAGCCTTATTGTTATCATATTTATTATTATATTCTGATTTAAATAAACGTATTCTATTAATAAATAACGGGAAGACATATAGATATATTTATGCATTACTGTGGAGGCGACGGAGCCTGGTATCTCCCAATCGCGTGGAGTATATCACCGTTCCTCTGGAGCTTTCTTCTGCCCCTTGCATAACTGGGCAAGTAACCTTAACGATCCCGGCCTGGGAAATATCAGCGTAATTGATTCTAAATCCAGCCTCTTCTTGTCATTTTACGCCTACTATCAACAAGATCCTTACGTAACACATTGCTATACTGTGTCGGGAATAACTAAAGGATATAAGGAGATAAATATACCTTGGGAATATAGCGTTACGTAGGTGAATGTGGTTTTGCTTCCAACTGCACGCTCAGAAATAGTTTAACTATAAAATAGGAAGATTAAAAGTGATTGATTATTAAGATAACTTTTCTTCCTTCGACCATCTAAAATTAAAAGAAGAGTCCAAAAAGGGTGTCTGTACTGTTTAGGGTGACTGTTATGTTTGTCCCTAATCGTTTTCCTCATAAATTTTGGGGATGATATTGGATTTGTTAGTTTTCAAAATTCGAAATTAACTATTTTTAGCACCTCTACGTATCGTGTAGATAAATTATTACATTTTCAATCGGAACAGAGCTTTGGGGCTCCACAAAGTCATCAAACTCCCTTCGTATCCAATCCTTACAATCCATAATCCTCAATGCTCATCCGTAATGACCTCAATGTCCTAATTTATTAATGATTTGGCCGGAACCCTATATCAGCCCTTTCATGACAAACTTTATTCCTACCCAAACTCACTAGTTTTAAACCTTGCTACCTCTTCAATTCTTGATAATCCTACTCCTCCAAGATGTCTGAAAAGTTGAATTTCTAATTTGAGTACTACCAGAGGGTAGTTTCTGTACTTGCATTTTCTCATGCCATCTTTAATTCTATTCACTTGTAATATTTATGGTTTACCTTACCGAAGAAATTAGCATCCACGCAATATTTAAATGTTCTTCCATTATTGATTTTTTATATGTTTTCTTCAACGTTTCTATTAAAAGTGCCTGTTAAAGTTGAACAGATTTGTTTAGATTTAGATTCATACGTCCCTTTGCCACTTTTTGTCATAACCAATATTTTTATCCCCTAGACCGATGTGTCGTTTACAAGCAATGCCGTTTTATCCAATTAAAATCGCATGCAATACTAAGAATAAATTCAAGGGAATTGAATTACTTAATACCCGACATCTAAGAAATTCTTCGACGACGGTCGTTTCAACGAACTCTTGCCCCAGACACTGGAGTATCAACAAAGCTGTTACGGAATAGCTTCGGGGACCAGAGTCCATTGTACCTGCGGGGGTCAACAGAACTTGGCCAAAACAGGGAAGTGACACCGGTTACGCAAACTGGGCCTAGCTTACGGTGCAATTGCAATAATAATAAACACGGTCTGTTTTTCACAACCGCGGGGTGAACAGACCAGGAGTACTGACCTTCGGGGGGCTGTGACATAGTGCCATCTTTGCAAAATTCGACCAGTAGTAAGGTTAGGAAGTGTTGGCACATCATTCATAGCTAGGAATAGGCACACTCTCAAGGTGGTTCCGGCATACATACATACGTTTAACTATCTGACTGTATGGCTACAGTCCCATATATCCATATATAAAAATATACATATATGCGTAGGTGTTATTATTCTATAGTTAAATTACAGAAATATAATTTTATCTGATACTATTTCTGCTCTCCAAATATTTTTATTCTAGCAGTTTTGAATACTTAACATTATGTTTTGAATTTTTTTTCTATCTACTAGATTACAAACTATTTAAAAAAAATGTATTTACTGTAATTTACAAATGTATTAGAACAATACGACAAGTAAATGTAATGAATCATACGTAATGCCATGGATAAAGGCAAGTAGAGAAAACACCAATGGTCACCTGGCCATCTTATTTCAAGACGCCTCGGAGGATTATCGGGAATTGAAGAAGAAGAAGGTTTGAAACCAGTGGGTTTGATTGGTAATAGAGTTTGCCATGAAAGGAGTAACGTCAGATTAGGGGACAAATGGGACATGGAGGTCAGTGTGGATGACATAATTCATAACCAAGTATGGAGCATTAAGGATTACAAACTAAAACGTCTACTTTATTCAAACGTTGTAGACATTTTCCGATAAAAGAACACATTTGATAGTATGTTTGTACAAAGTTGGTCGTTTTTATTTTTCAATATCGAGGAGACTTATTTTATAGTTAATAAATTAACAATTGATAAAAAAATATGTTTTTGTATTATTTTTTTACCTAATAATTTACTATTCATACTTAAACTTAATTATTAAAATTAAGACTTTAACTTAATTGGAAAATTAATGTTTTTCGAAGCATTATAATATTCAGAATAATTGTATATTATGAGCAATACCAATAGACCCTTATAAAGGCAAAATTACTATTTTATTTTTGTTGAAATTGAAAAATGAGAAATCAAAATCGTTTTCGTCTTTTCCCAAGTTTTCTAACTTCTAAATACCTTTTTTTTTTTTTTTTTGAAAAAGCTGTAGTTCTATTTAAAATATTTTTTGAGAAAATATTGAGCTTTACTATTACAGTTAACAAAACATTGACTCAATTATAAAAGAACTTATAAGATTAATGGGGGTAGTAGTCCATTAATTTTATTTTTATTTTTCTAAAATTTTGTTTTGATATTCATTAGTGTTTTGATGCTTCAATTTTTATGTATCATTTTACCAACATTAATCACTATTAATCCCATTCTTTACTTAGTAGCAGAGAAGCAACGCTTTGACTTCTTGTGGCTCTGCGCGGCGGAGTGAAAGCTATGGCTACCAAGGCCATTGCTAATAGAGCTCCACACATTAATCCACTGATTACAGCCTCCCTTTGGTACCCACATCCACACCTACCATTAGATTATTATTACCAACTGTCTTCAGTCTTCACAGATTTTTTTAACATACCATCTAGATTCCGCTATGAACTTGTGTGCCCAACCATTGATTCACATGCCACGAGAGTTAAGTTCAAGTATAATTTTAGCTAACTTCACCAACTTGTAAAATATTGATAATTACTTTTTTAGAGTAAAGGAATATTAATAATTTTTATATTAACAAAATAAATCTGGTAAAACCGAACAGGTATAAAACTATTTTGTTAAACATTTTTATCTAAACCGGACTGAAGGTCAGCTAAGAAAAAAAAATGAGTGAAACTAAAACGTTATCATGTCAATTTAAATTTAACTCGTTCGTTGACGTTCGTATTTTTCTCTTAATTGTCGGATGTGCTGTATTGAGAAATAAAACAAAATGAAACAAGATGGAAGTTTACATATAGATATATATAATTATTTACTTTTCTTTTTTTTTTAAACCTTTCGGGACTGTATTCTTCCCAAAATCATGCCCTGACAGTGAATAGGCATTTAGTGAATTATATTAAATAATACACTAGTCCAAATTTGAAATTGATACATGTATGATGTTAATACATAAACGGTACTTATAAATTGATATTACTACATCAATCAAACAAAATACCTGTTCAATACTTACATTTATTATGTAAATGTTGCTCGAGAGTAGTGATGTTCATTCCGACTTAAATTAAATATAAATAAATGAACATTCAAATATCATTTAAACTGGTTTAGTTGTATTTTAAGCAAGTACAATGGTTACTTACAACCTCATCCTGTTTTCTTTATTATTTATAATATTTAAAAAAAATAGAATTTCAATTTTTAATTTCTTATGAATAGGTAGTTATTGAATGGGTGGGATCGATTATTCATTCATTACCAATTAAAATACCGTTAAATTATCTTAACCGTTAACATAAATGTTAATTTATGGTAAAGTTGAAGAGGGAGATAAGATGAAGGTAGCCCAAAAATAAATGATAAAATGATAAAAATGATGAGACTAGTAACTATTCTAAAGGCGCAGGTGCTGTAGTTGGGCTCACTCGACCGGAATGAATGGTTTTAAGATGAGGATGCTACAGGTGCTTATGCAGTGTCATGTATATTTATTATATACTGAATGTATGTATTAAACAGAATCGTTTCAATTATATATTAATGTATTATAAATAAAGTGGCCATTTCAGTCCAATGCCGTGGCGGTTTGAAGTTTATTTCGTGTCAAATCTTTACCTTTCCACTTTTGGTGAGTACATGGGCGAATAATAGGGATAAACAGTCTTTTTCGCATCAATAAAAAGGGTCATTAAACATCAATAAAAATAAACTCGTGTTACAAATTAATCAATCATAAATCGTCAGGCTTTTAAAAAAGTATGCATTTTCTAAACTGTTGAAGAATTGCCCATAAAGGTGCTTATCAAAATCTTTTTAGACCTTAACAGCCCGATCTCTCCTTCGACAAAGGTTACCAGGGCCAAAGATTTAGGTTCTAAGCCTCACGAGATTCAAGTTGTCGATAACCCTTTGAAATTTCGACTAGGGCCGATAATCGGTTTGTTTCAACATAGTTTCATATCGAACGATGTTAACATTGTTGAAATGATTACGCTGTATTGGTTGTGTGTGATCAAACCTATACTGTAGAACTTCAGTTATTCACATCCTATTGTTATATTTCAAAATTTCAAATAATACTTATTCGTAATTGTGTATCTGGTTTACTCCAGTAGTTTCATTTTTCTATATATTTTTTTATTCTAATCCAATTTTTCATTTTATTATCTTGCCTATCCAATCCTGAAGAAGACCCCAACGTGGGCCGAAACGTCAGTTTTAATGAATAGTTTATCACTTATTTCTTTGACCTCCACCTGGAGCATTTTCTTTCCCATATATATAAAGTCAACTAATATTATTCAAGATGTATAACTTATATTGAAATATCATTAATTTCGTCTCGAGATAACTTGAAGTATTTTTTTATATTATACCATATAGCAAAATAATTATTATGAAATTCTCAAGATCTCCAACAATTTTTGACCTGGGAAATAAGTAAGTCCTAATTTACTACCAGAATCAAACGTAAATGGGAAAAAACGTTATTTTTTAAAACAGTACCACTACGACTCATTATGAGTCTTGGGTTCAGTACGTGGTAGAGACTGTTTCTATAACAAAGGTTGTGCAGGGAGGATTTTCTCCCAATTACTCACATTATAGAGGCTGGGTGAGCCACAGAAGGGTCTCCAGATCTCAAAAGAACCATCCCCGTCTGTTTTATAATTCATTAAAATTCTTTTAAACATGAGGTATGATGATTATGAAGGTGTGTCATATGTGTACTTATACACTGATTATAGTATGATGACCTATCCCTTCAAGGTCCTGGTGTTCCACTTAAAGCCCAATCGTCATTTTTCTATGATTACCTGTGGTCGAGAGTTCACTTTCACGCAGTTCGTTTAATGTTCTCTGTATTTTTTTACTGCTTGTATAATAATTATAAAATCAATAATTATTCGATACACTTGTAAATGTACAATCCTTGTGGCGAAAATATTTAATTGAGTTTTTATATCTCCTATTTCTAAGAACTGCTCGGTTTTCAAATGTAATTTCGTGTCGTAAAATATTCTACATTGGAGATATTTTATGGTGGAGTTTTAATCAAGTTTAGAATGATAGAATCGTAGAGTCCTAATATTTATGGCCTACAATTTAATGTTTCATTTTTATCCGAAATGGGAATGTATCATAATGAATAATAAAAATGTTAATGTATGTGCCCTAAATTCAGGGCAGTTTCATCATATAAAAAAGATCTTTGCAGCTTCATCAGTTTACAGCATTATATCTCTGCACTTGATAAAAAATTTGAAATCTGACGTTCGATTTTTTTTTAATTTTATTATTTATTCCAAAACTACCAATATGACATCACTCACTATAACTAGAACAAACATAGTATATATGTTTGTGTATATAATCGTATATAGTACATATGCAATTTGCAAATAAAAGAGGGTAAGTTAAAAATTAAAAATAGTTAAAAAGTTAAACTTGTAAACGGACCTAGTATTATTAATCGACAAGACCAAATTGTGTGTTAAAATAAGGTTAATATTCTCTCAATGTGTATATCTCTGCACTTGCAGTAAAAAACAAACTGTTAAATTCAACCCAAAGAATTGTTGAAACAAATTAACTTGTTTTTAAATTTCAAAAATTAATTTTCAAAAACAGGGCTATTATATATTTGAGTTCTTTTTAATGTGTAGGTGAAATAAGCTACTAGGTTTAACATACGTTTTGATTGGAATTAAAAATGATTTTACTGCATGGTACTATAACTCGATAAAAGCGAATAGATATTTTTAGTTGAGATCGAGCCCATTGTAACTTCTAATTAAGATTGTCAAATTTATTAAGTTCAACTTCTTCAATTATTGGGTATTGAGGTTTCTGAAGTACGTATGTGGTAATTAGAGAATACAACGAAGGCGTAGTTGTTGAGAAAAAATATAGTCAATGCTGTGGTTTTGAATAAGGATAATATTTTAATATAAATATTTTATGCTGGATAATATTTTATGCTACATTGTAATATGACTTATAGGACATTGTTAAGGTAGAAACGTGGCGTGTTTTCAGTTTCTCTTGTTTTTCCATACGGCTTGAATCGGGGCCCGTAGTCAGGACGCAAACAAAATATTAATAGTAAGCCAGTGAAAGTGTTGGTAGGGTCCGGGAGCGGTTACCAAATCTAACAAAAATGTTGCTCAATGTCTTCGTGGGGAAATTCTCCTTCCACCGCAGTTTTGGCCGCTGTCCTAATAGGCCTCGGCTCCAATAATTTTTCATCGCCCCCTAAAAAAAATAAAGTATAAGTAATTCAATAAATAATCGTCATAATTATAAATAAAATTATAAAATTCGTCAAAAATATATGCTGAGTTGACTAATTGCCCTCATTCGTTGCACCAGTTCACATGCTTGCGTAAGGTTCCCGAAATGCTGTTTGATGTGAGAGTTGCCTCATGATATCTTTAAGTGAATATATTTAAGTCTCAAATATCCAAAACTGAGCATTTTTAGTTTTTGAATATTTTTTAAATTACAAGATAAAATAATGTATATTAATAATTACTAAGTTCATGAATTTTTTATTTGATTATTGCCTTTTTTTCACTTTTTATTTAAACAAAATTTTTAATATTATCACATTTTTTCAACCACCTCTTCATAAGATATTCTATATATAGTTTATTATATATTCTATATTATATATCTTGGATATTTTATACGTAAAGTTCAGTTCTTTTAATTTGGATTACTGGTGTATAGGATTTTCCATCAGGATAGACTTTCGTTAAAAAAACAGGTATTTTTATTAATTTTTTTAATTTTATCTATTAATGTTCGTTATTTCATTGATAAGACTGGTTAAAACTAGAAGCGCGTAGGGGTTGTAGTGAATTGTCATCGTGGGCAATTGTTGGCCAATTGGGGAGACTAAACGAAACCTGCTTAACCATCGCCCGTGTCGGTAACCTCCAAGTTCTCCCACCACCTTCTGTCAGTCCATGATTATCTTTTATTGCTGTTAATAGTGCTATTTTAATATCTATAATACGATAATATAAAAAATAAAACATATAAATATCAAGTACGAAAAAGAATCCAATCTAAAACACCAGTTAATAAGTGGTTAATTCGAATTTTGTCAAAAAAGAGTTTTCTCGTACTTAAGGAAGCCGAATCATGTTTTCGTAGTGCATAACTGGCTAAGTCAGGCCATGGCTTGACAATGAGTCATTGGATTTATTGAAGCTATATTTCAAGCTATAAAACTACGAAAATCCGCGATTACAAATTCTTTAGGTTAAAAAACTGTGTATAAAATTCGACGTAACCATTTATTCACCGAGACTGCAGATATATATCTCTCCCAAAAGAAGAGTGCCAAAACTTAAATAACCTAATTTTTCAGTAGAAGTTACATGTTAGTTAAAAAAATGTGTGTATTGGTAAAGCATCCCTATTGTGGCGATGGTATTGACATTATTTTGTTAACCATCTGAAAGTTTTTGAAAGCTTGAAACGTTAAACTCAAAATATTACTTTATTAAAAAAAAAAAAAAGTGTTGGAGAAGGAATACTTTTACTTGAATTCAAAAGCTTCAACCAATACAATTAATACTGAAGGCTTAACTCAAATCTGCCTATTTATGAGTTATGTCGTTATTATATTAAAGGAACGATTTAAGAAAAAAAACTGTGGATTCAGTTCACGCAGAGAATCGCTGTGTTTTTAAGTCAACGGTTGTGCAAGGAGGTGATTGAGATCTTGCAAAAACTTCCTTTTTTCTACACTTTTGTCAACCCACTTCAAAGGGGATGGACATAGAGGATCTCCCGATCACAAAGGTTCGATTCTCGGCTGATAAAAGATTAAATAGTAATCTTTCACCACTAGACAGGAATCCGGGTCTTGGAGTTAGCCAGGTGAGTGTCTTACCCATACGGCCCCAGACCTACTGCTATACAGAAATAGACATACTCTCTCAGATTATTACATGGCTAGGATGGTTGTGTAGAGATGAAGAGTGATATGGCTAGCTGGCTAGAGCGGATGTTGGAGCGCCAAGGTCCCAGCTCGGAGCGACTAGCGGATCCCAAGGCCGCCAGCTCCCAGCAGTGGGCCACCAGTTCTCAAATCTCTTCCCTCTTCACCATTCTGTAGCTCCGAACCTCTTTCAGGCTATGTCTTGTCTCTTCCAGCCTCCTAAGAGGTGGAGGAAGGTCATAGTCGAAACTTATACTCAGTACAATCTGCAAGAGGAAGAACCAGCATCGTATTCCTTTAACCTATAAGTTAGGTCCTATTTTATCTTAAATTATGTGGCATAGTACTCACTAGAGATTTATTATTTATTAAGAATCCTCGCTGATACTTTCTGTGTTATACATGGAGAACAGATGATCATGTGTTAATTAAGTTATCATAAATTTATTAATTAAGTATAAGGGTTAATGGATTGTTAAAAACGAAATATAACTTTATTAGGTTGCCAATATATATCGCTCCTTCAAAGGACAATTTCATAACTTAAAAAAACTAATTTTACATGTATTTGAAGGTTCCATTGTCCAATGGTTTAATTTTGAAGGTTCTCATCTCGCTTCGGTATTGGTAAAGCAAAGCATTCCTGTTGGAATGATGGTATTGAAATACATTTATTAATCATTAATTTTTTTTTAAATGCTTGAAACTTTTTTTATTTTAAATTATTCCCTTAATACTTCAGTTTCGTACATGATACAACTAAAAATATGACTTTATTACAAAAAAAAAGTCATCATATCATGGAAATGGAATATCACATACGTCGTTGCTGAATTGAAAAGCTTCCTACACGTTAGCACAAATATAATAAGTTAAACTAATTTTGTGTAAAACATCTTGCAGGAAATTTCATACTCTAAAAACAAAACACTGTAATATATTTTTTTTACTGCCACTTGAAGCTTAACAAATGAAATTTAACAAATGTTAAATCATTTCAAGTGTTCATGAAAAAACGCGTCTTTATGCATTGAAAAATGAGAACATTTTTACATAATTTTATTTTCTGCATCTGAAATTTATGATATTATAAATAAATATTTAAAAAATAAAAACATTTTTGAAACATTTTGTTTCTTGCATTGAAAACATCAACTTGAAAGTGCTGCCTGTTGAGCGATAAGCTGTTATTTTATTTCGTGTTTAAGTCAGTTTAAGTATTTTATAGTTGTATTTAATCCTATTAACAATAAATTTACTTATTTCGCCATGATCCTAAACCATTTATGGAATTAATTTTAAAACCTCTAAACCCCAAGAGGCATTTGGCTCAATATAAACTTTTAGCTCTTTAGTAATCAGATTTATCTATTGCAAAAATATCCAATCTGGCATGAAAATAAATCACAGTTTAATAAAAATGTTTACAAGCTATGAGATTTGAATACTAACAGTTGTAGTATGATAATAAGATGACGTTTTGTTTACCGACTCGAATCTGTTTTCTTTAATTTACTACAGTACCAACCTTATTTTAATTTTAAATTATTAACTTAAATGTAGATATAAATAATTTAAATTTAATGAAAATATGAGAAATGATGTTAGTGGTTTATAAGCATTGTAACATTTTATATGTGCTAAAGCAGATATTTGTATTTCGACCAACATATGTAGTTGCAATTTTTTTAATTCATTAGAAATCACTATTATCTGAAAAATATTGTTGATTTTCATATTCTTTTTTTTTTTTTTAAGTTACAAAAACACCTCTACTTATCACTACGTACGTCATGTATTTCTCTATACGTTCTTTCGTCTTCACTTGTTTTTTTTTCTGTCTGACGCATTTCGTCTACGAATAGTTAAGGTTTTCTTTTTTCTTGTAGTGCAGTTTTATTTTTTAACATAATTCCTTTTTTAAATTCTGTTGATGGATTTCATAGCATTTCACGTGTTGCGATAGCGTCATGTTTTCACTTTTGTTCGGCAATATTTTAGCGTTATGTGGCTTTAGCTATCTACATGCAGTAATCTCCCACAATGTTTTTAGATATTCAGGATAAAAAGGTTTCTTTATTTGTCAATATTATTGTGTGTGTAGGGGAGGGGGGGGAGAATAATTAACATAAGTTTTCACTGTATCATTGCAATTAAGAATTAAATATTTTATGAATTATTAATGATGTTATAGTTTACAAACTTAAATGAGTGTCCATCAACATTATCCGTGTAAGTTCATCAACAGAATTTTTAAGTACAAAAACAAGAATAGAAGTATGTTAAAAAAATAAATCTCATAGAGACTAAAGTCAAAGGATCCAAATACGAACCATCTGTATTAAAATCTATTTAACTGTGATAATATATAGAGGCGTGACGAGCATCATTAAAATACAAAATACACATTCACGCACAGACACGTGTTGAATGAAATGTTGACTACTAGAAATGTTGAAATGATCAGGGGTGCAATCAGTACATTTTACACGAAATAAGTAAAACTTATTTTTTTTAAATTATTTATTGATCTGCCGAACCTTCGACCACTTTCTGCATTTTTAAAGAAATATCCATTCAATCAATTTCACTTCGATTAAAATATAAAATATTAGTAATTTATCTATTCTGTTATTTTTCAGAATTAATCCGACATTTTTCAAAAGACTTTAATGACCTTTGAATAACCGCGATATCTTTTAAAGGAAATAAACGCAGTAAATGTTAGTTCCAATTTGATTTTACATCGCTCTACACTGACTATAGCTTAAAAGTTAGACGATTTTATTTTTTTTTACTTATTCAATTTTATTTCTTATATTATTTGCTACAATTCATTAAAATTACACGCTATATCAAATAGACCAGTCTCAAATTAAAAACCATTACTATTGGACAAATTTAAATGTATCTGTACGAATCATAATATACAAAGAAAGGAAAAAATATACAAAAGAACTTTTAACAGAAAAATTAGACAAAAGGTTGGCACAAATAAATTATTTTGTGTAAAATACATTTACTGCCCTAACGGACCATTTTTAACAATTCTAAAGATATGTTCAGTCAACCATTCTTCTTTGCCCATGTATGTGTTGCAAAATCGTGTGGATATAACGATAAATATCATTGAAATTTAAAGGGAGGGGTTATATATTATATCTTCCACTGTTTAGATGAATACTTAATATGGTTATGTATCTGTATTTAATATATTGAGATGGAGGGGGAAGCTAGAGGACAGTAGGGATGGATGATGGTGTGTGGCAAGAGCTGCGGAACCATGTCAAGGGCGGGCCGTGGACCGCTTTCCTTTTCAACCACCCCCCACTCCACCGCCCTCTTTTCCACTTCTAGAACATCTCGTAGTCGATTTATTTACAATTTAGTCTAATGTCACTATCATTTACGTACTATAAATAAAATATGTAATTGATAATTTAAACGATTATATCTAGAATAAGAAAAAAAAAAACGTGCCACTATGATCCAAGAAGAGTCTTGTGCTTAGTACGCGTTGGAGACTGTACTGATTCTAGGACAGCGATTGTCCAGGGATATGTTTTGTCCGAAATCATATTTTTTTAATCACGCTCAACCGCCAGGTTTCCCTTTTTTTTGGGATACCCCTTTATACTCGTAGATACTGGGTCTCCAAATCCCACAGGATCAACCCCAGGCTGTG
Source organism: Troilus luridus (assembly GCA_964056705.1). Classification (NCBI taxonomy): domain Eukaryota; kingdom Metazoa; phylum Arthropoda; class Insecta; order Hemiptera; family Pentatomidae; genus Troilus; species Troilus luridus. The sequence continues at coordinate 142,137,248 of OZ057412.1, forward strand.
AACAAATAAATTATCTACCACAGGCAGATTTGAAACCAGGACCTTCCCAACAGCATCTCAGCGTTCTGCCACTGAGCTATCCCGCTCCACAGATCTCAGTACCATAATAGATAATAATAATAAATTAATCTTAATGATAATAAATTAAATTTGAAGAACTCAAAATACTCCTAGTATTAACCCCAAAATCACATCTGGGATTAATCTTTGGCGTACCACTATAAAACTATTTTTAGCGTTCATTTGAAAACCGTTGTTTTTGTCTCTTCAGATAATAAAGTAACACGATAGTAATAAAAATAATTTTGACAAAAATAAACACATTTTTAAAAGAAACTAATCAGTTTCTTCAGAAAAGTAACTGTGTCAATTTTAGATGAGTTCGAAATGGTCGTGAATAAATAATAAATTTTATACAAAACGAGTTCATGTTATTTTCTTTATTAAATTATATTATAGACAATGTTTATTTATTAACGTATTTGTGTCAATTTTAGTTCTCCAAAAAGCTTTTATATTAATTAAGTGACGAATAATATAAAAATAAATTTAAAAAAGACACAAGAAGTAAAATAAAGCTTAATGAAACATTATTTAAAAAAATACCTTATATGAAATGTTAGTCGTTAAAACAAATATGTACGCGTACGTCATTAAAAAAAAATTAAATGTGGTAAACCAAGATAAGTAATAAATGTTTATTAATCTCCTCTGGAGTATATTAAGGTTAATAAAATATTTACTTTTTGTCTTCCTTTTTTATTACTGAAGGGGTAATAAACCTGAGATTTACCATACCCTTTGGCTTGAGGAGTTGGTAGTTAGTCGTTGGGTGTTAGTTGTGCATCTCCAATCGGGATTCATTGACAATTAATGAAGTTATTGGTTTTTGCCCGTATTGATCCGAAACAATAGTGGAAGAGAAACCTCTTCGAATCCCATTCGTCCCAACAGATTTAACTGTCCTTTCTGTCGAAACGTTTTGCGTGATGTGTTCTCTCTCTGGCCTCTTTTGAAACCTTTGAAAGGGAAGGCTATAAATTTATAAACGACCGCCCCCCTCCACATCCTTCCAGCCATAGTTAATAATGGCACCAAGCCTAAAACTACAAACCCACTTTCTCCCAAGACAAAGCCCCCGGTTGACAATAGTACTCAGGATTTACACACATCAATGAAAATATTGCAACTCAATAATGCTTATCCCACTTCTCTTATCTTCTTCCATTGCATCATCGTTCTCTTCCAACTCCTCTTCACAACTAATAAGTCACTCTCAAGCAAACTATCTCCATCCTACATATCCTATATGTATATTAATGCTTACACTATAAATACACGATATTTGATACCTATATAACTTAGTTGACCGGTTCATATGGTCATGAATATATGTATGTTGAGCAACCACGAATATATTCTATATGTACATATGTAATGAAGCCTGTAAAGTATGTCACAAGATGCGGCTATAATAAAGCATTGTCTTGAGAAATCTTATTTAATGTTGCCATGATGGATTATATTCAATTTGAAATGAATTATTTGATCGATTCTTTCATAAATAACAAAGTTATTTCGGTGTGAAGTCTTTGCCATTCGAAGAATTTAATAATAAATTTCATTTAGCCATGGTCCCCAAAACGTGACTTGATCAATTCTTAAAAGAACTTTTTCTTTTATACTGTTTTTTTTTTATTCTACTTATATTCTTCCCAAATTGACTTATTCATATGTTTTTATTATTGTAACTTGGATCTCCACTATCATAGTATTTTTCAAATCAGTATAACTCTTAAGTAGGACAGATCACAACTGGCAAATTCTTAGTAAATCTCAATTATTGGCATCTTTAATGGCTTAAAGTCTTTGATGAAAATATATTTAATTAAAATAATTCTAGATATTGCGTAAATGCGATATTTTATCCTTTTTTCTTAATTTATTTATTGAAATTTACAGCTGTATTATATCAATCAAACAAGTAAATAGCATGAATGATACATAATGAATTGTGTGAGATAAAGGCATTAGAGAAGCTACCCACAGGAATTACTCAAATTTTTCTTATTCTAGAATTTTTTTTTCTTAGCTTTGAAAAATCCTCAAATTCAGAACATATTTTAGCAATTAATAGATCGACATTTGCCAGTCCCGGTAACTTCAGAACATAAAATATGTTCATAGTATGAACTACGCAAGGTAGCATACTCACACCAACACTTAAACCATACCAATCGTTTTGTTTTTTTAGCGGTATAATAGTACTTTTGATGGTTTAATTGTTGTGGTCGAAACATTGTTTGGGAATCTAAAGGATTTTTTTCTAAAGATAGCCATATTTTTCGAAAATCGACCTATTTCTACTTTTTATTATTGTGACATGGGTCCACCTTAATCCATATTTTGAATCCCGCTTATTTTTTTATTTTTCCATACTCTCTGGTCCTTTGTACATCCTTCCTTACCCTTTACCGTAGAATGATCAGGAGTAATGAAAATAACTGTTTGAAGAGAACTGAGCGGTGGTATCGGACCAGGGAGGAGGTGGTGCAATAGACCTTGTTCCCGATTCCCTCTGGAGTCATTCCGGCCACCTTTACTGTCTAGTATATTCAGTAACATCTCGATTTTATCAAAAATCATTTCATTTTCATACGTATAATATTTTTATAACGATTGTAAGATTACTCTCATAAAACTATTATCGAACATTTAACAGAAAATAAAATAAATTGGCTATTGGTAAACTTCGTAATGTTTTCAGAAAGCAGCTTTTAGGAAATGAACCATGTTAATTCGTATATTAAAACTTTGATAGCTAACTGTTTATATCGTCAGGTTATATCATCTATACAAATGCATAGTATCTAAAGTGAAAAACACCACTTTTCAAGGGGGTGAAAATACTGTTTCAAAGTTCTTTCAATATCAGTGCGTTTCGTCAAACGTATTTTACCTATGGTAAAGTACGTGGTTTTCAAATCCGGTTGTGGCATATTTTATTTAATCTGTTAACAGCTGGGGATGGATACTTTAGGATCTGGCTGAGACTTAACCAGACTTTATGAAGTGCTTAACAGAAATAGGGTGAAAAACTTGGCGGTTGAGTTTGATCTTTGATAAATTACCTACCTGCACAACCCTTGTCGAAGAAACAGGCCAGTTTCTAACACGTAATAAACCGAAGACTCTTCATTAGTTGTCCTGGGACAAGTTTTTAATATAATAATTTGTAGTATATATACATCACTTGTTAATATATAAACCAAACATAAGAATTGGAGAAGTAAGTAATCATTATTTTTCTTAAATTAATGTAATTTCATAGTTACAGTTATTTTTAATGCTCTCTATATACATTTATTTAAAAAAATATATTTACTTAAATAATAGAAGTGAATACTGGGCAAATTGAACAATAATTACAAAATTCTAATTAGTTTATTTATTTTAAAAAATGAATTAAATGTTCTGTATTCCCGGAAGTTCTGCAGGAATACCTAAAACTTTTAAATATTTATACGAAACTAGAAGACATCAGGAGAGAAGTGAATAATTTAAAGAATCAACGTTTTACCGAGGCCAATCATTGCAAGTATAATCTTGTAATGGGCTCCCTCTTCCGTGAATTGAACTAGCTTGTAGTTTGAATTAAATACTGCTTATTTTTAAATACTATTAACGTTAAATAATCGTTTTAAATATTAAAATATTTAATAAAATTTGTTAATTTTGGTTCATTGTGATAGCAATATCGGATGATCTCAGGCACATTCAATTATTTCGTTCTTATACCGTCCGAAATAATTCTGTTCAAAACAGAGCCTGATAAATTATAAAACCAACTAAAAACTATGCAGCAAATGGTACATCCATGCATCCCCACGTAAGTACTTGCATGTTTTCCATCAGTTCATACCTATCAAAAATTTCGACTACAAGAATAGCATAATTTTAATATATAAAATAAATACGCATGAACTAGAATGAAATTTTCTTAAGTTAATTTTTTTTCTTGAGGACTTGTACTGGAATAATTAAACCGGTTTTATCATGCATTAAATAAAAATGTACGACTTCATATATTTTTATTACTATTTAACCGGTTTTATCATGTATTAAAAAAAAAATGTACGACTCCATATATTTTTATTACTATTATTATATTTATTTCTGAATTTGCCTCACCAAACTTGCCTGCATCGATTTACGAGCCTTTTTTTTTCGCTATCTCATGACGCTTTTGAGGCTTGTAGCAAGTTGTCTTATGCACACATTTCCCCTCTTGGTTGTGGTCCTATGGCAGACCAAGGTTCCTAGACATCCTTTGTTAAAGAAGTTTTATAGTTTGCTCAGTACTGATATCCTGGAGTTAAGAAGTAGCTGCCGCGAACCGGTCCGCCTCCGGCCTGATTAAGGAATTCTATAGCCCCTTTCGATTATCTGTTCCTTTCTCGCTCATTTAGCTCATTCACTTTTCACTCTTTGTCTTCCATCAACTCTTCCAGTTCTCCTTATTCTCAAATGCTCTGGAAGTCGGTGAATATTTTTCTTATACAGTAACAGACATTACTCTCAAAATTTTGCTCACTTTAACGAATTATTTTTTAAAATTCTACGCGATGAAAAATATTTTCTCGATAAGCCATTAATCAGCAAAACATATTTTATTACGTTCGTTTATGAAAGATAAAAATTATTGATATTTGAACATTATCTCATCGGTCATGGCATACTGATTCATAAAAAGCATTTTAATTTTATGAAGATGTTAGAGATTCACTTTATGCGCCCATATCTACTTCATTTCTTTTTTTTGTAATAATTGTCCACCTTATTATTATGATATTTCAGGAAACGTAAAAAATGATTAAGAGATTTGGGTTCAGTACGTGGATTTTAAAAGTAAAAAAAAAATTTTTTTTTCTTCAAAAGTTTGTAAAAAAATTATGTAACATACATAACTTCATACAGAAAAACGTTTTTGACGTTTTGGAATATACCAGGGAACCTAAGAAGGAATTAATATAGAACAGTATGCATCTCCAGTCTGCATATTTTCTTTAATCATACAGTCTGTTTAATTTTATTTAACCATAAATAACATATAACGATTCCTAATTTACGTAGGATATATTTTATTCGAATTTAATTTCTCTTTTGGACTTGAAATAAGTCCTTCTCATTTTATACCTGAATGTTACAAAAGGGGCTATGCTATCCACTAGCTTGTTAACTTTTCTTTGTCTTGGTTTTTTTAAGTCTTAAGCTACACTTTTAACCTTCATAGTAATTGATATGTTGAGTATACTATATAAATATGTTTTTTGTAAATGTTCCATTTGCTGGATTTGTATTTGGAGTCTATAAAAAAGTATAATTTGTTGGGTAAATGACAATACTAGTTATTATCCACTTTTCGATGTATCTTGATGCTTCAGTACCATTCATGTATTTAGTTTTGGCAGAAATATGGACTATTGTTTGATTCATGAATCGTTGGTTCTCTCAAAGCTCTTCGGCGAACTCTGACTGTAGGAAAGGTCATGGATACACCCCAGGAAGACAGCCCCCGGACAAGGTACCCAGGTAACCGCTAAGTCCCGGGTTCATCCTTCCTGAACCCTCGAACTGCGGGCACAGGCAGATGCTGTATATATTTATATATATATATAGATATATATATACAATAAGAAAGAAGAGACAGAAGACATGATTGATAGACGCCCCACGTGCAGCGAGCGTAGATCCGGCAACGTCGCACGCTGCCCGGGCCTTACGCAAGCATTTCAAGGCCATACCTGGCCCCCACCACACCTGACTACCTCTGACATTGTTAGTCAATTCTCGTCTCTCCGCTTACCCCAGTCCTCCTTTTGATCGTGGTTTGTCTCTATTCAGGGAGTTTGTAGAGTCACCACTAATGTCGGGAGATCTTGTCCAAGTTTGGATGCAACATACCGATGGTTGCCTTTGAATCCGTACGCGGATCTTCATCCGCACAACCTCCGTCAAGTATAAGATAAAAACATAGTTTGGATCCCTTCAAACAGCCTAGTCAAAAGAATCCAGTATAATAAGCAGGCTAATAATTGGACATACAAAGCTGATTCATCTCGCTCTACTTTTAGGGCTTTATCAATCAACTTGCCAAAACTTACAGTGAAGCATCTATATGAGTGGAAAAAGCATCAAATAGAAAGAATAAATTTTAATTTTAAAACGTGCCTACCGTTCAAAGAATTTAATAAATTACAGAACACGGTGATATGTTTAAAACGCACGAAGTCGTCGCTAATGGCCCCAGTAGTCGAAACGACGTTAAACAAAATCAAATTAAAAAACTTTATTAATAACTTTGCCAGATAACCCCTTTGCGATTCACATTCTCACTGATTTTTTTAACTTTTTACTATTCCAAATTACATCAAACCATGATCACTAATACTATCCTAACACCTTCTGGTACAAATACTACAGTGGAATCTGTTCATTTTTATTAGTTAGTTTGTACTGAGGTTACTTCTGTTACAGTCTATTCCTGAATGAGATCCTGGAACCTCTTCACCTGCCACCAACTAACTAAGCGATTGTACAAAAACGTTATATCTACAACATCGGTTAATAAGTGGTTAAGTCGAATTTTCTCCAAAATGTGTTTATTGTACTTAGGGAACTTAGGGGTGTTTATTTTCAAACAAAGTGTTATTTCCAAAGTCAATAAAGACATTGGATTGAAAAGGAGTTATTGCTTCTATTACAACTCCATTATAAGCCAAGAACTACGAGAATGGCACGATTCAGCTTCCCTCAATACAGTTAATTCATTCTGTCTGGAAAAAATTCGACTTAACCACTTATTCACTTCAAAACCTTAAGGTGGTCCACATTCCTATTACCATATTATTACATTATTTTTATATATTATTATAAAGGATAGAAGTCATTGTCTAGTTTTCTTTTTTCTTTTCGAAGTCTTAAAGCTGCAACCTCAACCTTGAAGGCTAAGTCCAGTAGCTAGGGACCAGTCCGTTGCCTAACATCTCCAACAAGTAATGACTACTAATGGTCATTTCTCCTCGTGCCTAATTTTTGTAATATGAATTGTAGCGTTGTTATACATATTTATTCCATATTAGTCGTAAATACATTAACCTTTAAAACTTAACCTTACTTCTTAGGCAGATTATCATATGAGGATAAGTGGACTAACCAATCAAAAATGTATGAATATATATTACGGTTCTTAGAGAGAGTTTTATCCATGTACTATTCTCTCGGATAGAATAAGTCTCGGATATCGTGTAATTTATTAATAATATGGATAGCTCGGTTCGATTAATTTTAATAAATCATTTTTTATTAAGAAATTATTCATATTCTTGAAGTTCGATTGTTCTGGTTACTGTATTATAATTTATTAATCGGTTATGTCCTGATACAACAAAACTTACTAAATTATTACTTTATTTCAAATTGTTAACATTTTTTATATTTAGTGGCTTGAAATGGCATCCAATAATCCAAATATTTGAGCAGGATATTGTTTCGTTCGGAATCTTTAACATACCCGTCTTTTCAAATTCAATTTCAAAATTAATTTCAAAATTTTAATGATTATGAATTATATTTTTTGTTATTATCGGTTTTTCGCCAATGTTAGTATTCTTAATTACATTAAATCGATGATAGAAATGTTGTAAGTAGTCGATTCCTTCTCGAACACTTAAAAACAAAAAAAAAACACTCAAATCCTCAAGTACTTCTCCTTGTCATGGCAATGTTTTAAGCTGTTTGCCCTCGTTTACTAACCCTGTTATTCTTCGTCATTTTTTTATTTCAAACTTTCGTTATCTAATCGCCAGTTTGTAAATTTCTTTCCGATCAAATCACATATATTGGATAGTAAATAATATTGACATATTATTTTTTTACTTGTATTCTAATACAGCAATATTTATTGTAATTTAAAAACATTCGAAAAATACGATTTTTGTAAACCAAAAAAATTTGTAAATAAAAAATACTGAACAGTTTTATTTGTATTTTTAGGCACCTAATAGATAAATAAAATATCCTAGTCGTCTTTACTGTTCTTCAACTGGTTCTGACACTTAGTTCTCAACAATCGTTTCTTTTCGTTTTTTTTGCCGGCCTTCTTTTGCTTGTTTTGTTTCAACAGAACCTTTTTACCTTAACCAGATCACGTATCGCGTACTAAATTAATGAATTTAAATTTAACTAACGAAGAATTTTGGAGTTGAAAATTAAGTTTCTCAAGAATTGTAAAATCTCTCCTTTTCATCTCTTTATAAATTATCATGGGAGAGGGGTATCTCTGTGGTTTCAAAACCAGCTGTGGTAGAAATTTATTTAAACAGTCAACATCAGGGGAAGGACTCTGAGGAATATGGAGACTTATTGGGCTCACCCATCCTCTTTAAAGTGGATACCCGTAATTTGGGAAAAAACGGGCGGTGGAGTGTGACCTAGGACAAATCACCTCCCTGAGCAATCGTTGTCCTAGTATCTACCACGTACTGAACCCAAAATCCCTCAACGATTTTTTTGATATATGGCATAAATCATCTTATTTCGTAATATGGTTTGAAATATAAAGGTCGAAAAAATAATAAATTTGAATTAGTTGAATTATTTTTTTTTTTTTTTTAAATGATTTTATTGAATTGTACAACTGTAATATTATACATCTAGTACAAAGGCTGTATGAATAAACAAATGCATGAAAGGACGTGTAGAGGCACTACCCATTGGCAGCACTCTAATTACATTTCTATTATAGAAGGTCTCGAGGCCATCTTCTCTTCAGACGCCTAGGAGGATTGTCCGGGATGGAATTGGAACCAAGGATGGAAACTAGTGGGTTTGGATGGGCCTGGAGTTTATTATGGAATGATAGGTATCTGGAATGGGCTAAATCGGTAACATATGGAACGTTCAGGTCATTATGGATGGTTTTATTTGTGACAAAATAAGGAGTGTTTAGGATTTTGCGAAGGATTTTGGATTGCAAGGATTGAATACGAGAGGAATTTGATGGTTTGGTGGAGCCCCATAGTTCAATTCCGTAAGTCCATATAGGTCTTATAACAGTAACATAAATAAGTCTTTTGTAATTGATTTGAAGCTTTGAGCGTTTGTCTAGTATGTGTTGAAGTAGTCGGAAGCGTCGAGCTGTTTCTTGTCTTTTCAGTCTTGTGTGAGGGTTCCAAGTTAGACGTTTGTCTAAGTTGAGTCCTAGGTAGCGGATCTGTTCAACAGGGATAAGTGGAGTACTATTAAAGGATACAGTAGGACAGGAAGTCAAGGGTTTTCGGCGAATAGTTGAATTAAAATAAGTTTTCAGGATGAGTTATCTAACCAACGGATCGGTCTTTTTCCATTCATAGCACTGGTTGTACCGTACAGTAGACAATTTTGCCCATCCACCTGACCCATAATGGCAACCCTATGCACCCTATTCACCCTAGCACTTTGGGTGCAGGTAGGTATAAAAAACCCAGAGCTGGCAGACAGTGCTCAGACACCTCCTAGCAGTATAGAGCAGTGGTTGTATATTTAGGACGGAGGGGACCTAGTATTGTGTAAGAGCACAAAAAAAGGAGCAACAGATGGCGTGTCTCGGGTTATTTTTGTTTTTTTATTGTCCTGATCTGTATTTCGTCTTGAGATATTATTAATATATCAAGAGTTTAATTATAATTTTTATAATATATATATATTAAATTGCCTATTCGCAAAACAATTTTTATTTGATTATTGAGGATGATTTTTCTTTTATTTAACATAATGGTTTCAAATTCTAAAAAGTATTTACCTAGTATCATGTAAACTTTTCATGGATAGCTATAACTTTTTCTTTTTTTAAATAAAGGCTTTTGAACTGGACATACATTTCCTCATAAGGATATATTCGTAGCTATCGAAAAAAAAAGTAACGCAAAAATATTATCCGATTACAAAAATAATAGGAAAAATAACGCTTGGCGAAGTCGATGGCTCGAAGCCTATACAAACCACATACAATGAAATAGAACGAATCTTTAATAGACGTTGACTTAGTACTTTTCCAATGTAATTAATTTTTGGACTTATTAAAATTTTATTTTCATAGAAATATATCTGTTTCTCCATTGTGCCCGTGTTGTTGTTTTTTGTTATTTTTATGAAGTCTGAAAATAATAACTAAACTTGATCATCAAGTCTCAAATTATTATTTCAATGTGAAAAAAAACCTGTAACACTACAACCCGTAAAGAGTCATGACTCTTGGGTTCAGTACATGATAGAGTCTGTAATGTTTCTAGGATTACGGTCTTCCAGGGAGGTGATTTCTACGAGATCACTCTCATCTAACAGGTTTTTCCCCAATTTAAGGTACTCACTTCATGGATGGTGGGTGAGCGCCACAAGGGTCTGCAGACCCCACAGAATTTTATTAGTAATAATAGTTCAAAATATTACAGATTAATATGTGAATCATGTACTACTAGTCAACAACTTACTATTTGTATAATTTTTATGTATACAAATTGAACTCTTTATTGCTTTGTTAACAAACCGTTAAATCTTTTTTTTTTTTTGTACTTGGATATTGTCCTTTGTAATTGCACGTTTTATCTTTTCATAATTGCTTTGATTAAAAACAATAATAGATAAAAATCTATTTATCACCGGTGCTTAAGAGACCCTTTGGGTATACTTGGGCCCGGTTGAATTCTTGGGCCTTTGATGTGTAGCCAAAATATTCACGATCCGACCCATTTCTACTAACCTGATTCTATTCAATAACTTCTTTAGTTATTTTTTAAAAATATTAATCTATAATTTTAATTGTTTGAAAAATGTTATTTTTTACCCGATTGTACGAGTATTTATATAATATTCGTTCGATTTTACGTAACTTAATAATTTAATTTATTTTTCTATTTATTTTTTGTGTTCCTTTCTTTTCGTTAGAGTTTGATAGGGATTAAATAAAACGTCATTAGTTTGATTGGTATTTGGTAGCTCAAAAGTACTACAACTGCAATGCCATAAAACTCCATACGTATAGGAATCATGCTGAAAATCCCCTATCCAAATTTTTCCCTTTAATTGTCGTACTTTCTAGTTAAGACATGATTTGCTTTATCGTATTAAAGTAATAGAACCGAATTTAATAATTCTTGATGTTTCTAGACGTAAATTTTAGTTTTCTAATTAAATAAAATTGAAGTATTTTTTCCAACATAAAAAAAAATCTTCTTGTTAAAGCCTCCATCGTTTTGACTGAAAAGTAATGGTATAATGTACTAATGTCGTGTGTTTTGTTTTAATTAATATGATATTTGATAAATCGATTTCAATTTGCCAATTTTATCCAAAGTCTGTTATGTTATTTATATAAATTTTGTATACCAACTTGAAAAGTTTTAGCATTATATTTCAGTATAATGTTTGAAGGTGTAAAAAGAATTGAAAATAGGAGATTCGTGTTTTTTTACCGTAGTTAACGGTGGTTCTGCACTCGTGGAAAATTTTGGTCCGTCAACTGCTAATTTTTCCATGTTCCATACCTAAATTTCATCATCTTAGATTTAAATCTTAACGGTATATTGCAACACAGGCTTCATTGATACATCTAAATATCAGGGCAATATTAATCTAATCTAATAATAATATAGAATAGGACTGAAGCGTGCGGTTGTTGCTAAGGTATACCCTCCGTTGGCTGAGTTAGATGTGGCCTATTTGCCCGGGCAAAATGAACTAATTGTGCTCTATTACTTCCTTCCGGGCCTCACCAGCTCACCAGTTCACCTCTCTACCATCTCTTATCTGTCCGTAGAAATATTTATTAATATTTCTCAATAATAACAATAATTATTAATACATAGGTAACAAACCATTTGTTCCATATACACTATGATACTTGATAGTGCTTATTTTCGATTATGAACATCCATTGATCTTAAAATTTGTAAAAAATAAATAACTACACCTGAAACTAAACCATTAAACTTTAATTGAAGAAAAAACAGAATACATTTGTCCTTGCAACGATTTTAAATTAATTAACATCTCTTTTGATATTTAATTTTAAAAAATTTTATTTTTATTTTTCATAATATAAATTAGTATTTATTTGAAATAAAAAGATGAATCCACTCGACATCTAAGTATAAAATGTTCCCAAAATAGCGGAGAGGGGCTTTGGCAATATTAAAGTATAGATTGTGAAGATGACCCAGTTGTTACAATGTAAGACCTTATTGCTATTTCGTAACTTTAGGCAAAGGGCCCGTGTCATTTATTGTTATTTATAAATGACAGTTATATTTATAGGTAATTCGTATTATTAATTAATATAAAAGAAAAATGTTAATCTAACTTATAAGCATATAAGACTTGTATTTTTCAAAAACGGTTTTAATAATATTTTAATATTATATTTTCTCCGTCAACTCGTTTTTTTGGCAGATTATTTGTTAATTATTATCTCAGTTCGCATAAATAAATTCACCAAGGTTCTTCAAACAAACCTGCTTGCATTACTATGGGGTTGCAACTTGATTTTCTCATTTATGTTACGATTTGTATAGTATTGTAATATACAATACTTTGTAGTTCTTTAGTTGGATTCCCTTTAAATAATCTCATTTTCACAGTTTACCTCAATATTTAAACATATCTATTTATTTTAGAGAGTTGCATCATCAACTTAAAAAATCAATTATTAATTAGTTATTGATATCGGACCTATTTTTTAAGAATCGATTCTCAGCGTTTATACTTAATGATTTCATAATATTGAACTTCTAAGTCTACATGTTCTTCTACACAGATATTGAAACGTTTAAAAAAAAGGTATATTTAATATTTGTTTAACAGGTATATAAAACATATAAATGTAATATACAACATTTCCTATAAGGAATATTTATTCCGAAGGGCGTAAGAATGATTTAGCCGTATGTGTCTATTTGTTTTAGCGACTAGAACATTCTCATTCATTCATGAATCCATTTTATAATCTGCAAACCTTACTAAAAAAAATATATATTATCTAGCTGCTCTAAAATTCTATTCTAAAATTCATGAAAGATCTAATATTCATCGACTTATTGATTATTTCTTTCTACATGGTTTCGTGCCCCAGTTCTGTTCTAACTAAGAAGACAGATCTGGTTTTCTGTTGTGTATTTAATCTTCTGTTTCTTCTTATCACGACAACCAAGTTCATGTTGTAAAATTGTATTAAAACTTCTTACATATATTTGTTTTCTCAAATAAACTTAGTTTACCGTTAAGTTTTTAATGCTCCGACAAACTTTTTCTCTTCCAAACATGTTATATGGTTTTTCGAAAACTTACTCGCACTATGTACGACGTGAAACTTTTTCCACAGTTCAGTTTAACTCTGTGAGATAAATACCACCATTAATGACTAGCCCAAAGCAATTACTTGTGAGTAGTGGAGACTAATTTAATGAATATGAGAGCTCATTAATTGAATTTCTTTTATTTCAAATCCAGTAAAAAATTTTGATTTGATATTAAGGATTCACAAAAAATTATTTGAAAAGTACTGTCGTTTCAATAATAGCTATCTATCAAAATAAGTTTTACACAGCTTATGGTTATGGGTTATTCAGCTGCTGAGAAGATACAAATTAAAGATAAATTTTATTACAGTACAGAATTGCGCTTACCATGTTAATTCCATCCATCCAATTAAAATATTGAAAGTTATGAGGCCTTAAATGTTAATAGAAAGTTTCAGATACTGGTTTGTTTTGTTAAAGGAAGTCAAACAATTAGTTTTTGTTTGCTTTATTTATTACTATTCGGCAATATTATGTAGGTCATTTCCAATGCCATAGTGATGAGTGACTATATTTGAATGTATAGGCCGAAACGTTTGCTTTCACAATGAAATAAAGAAAACCACTTTTTTTTTTCACACATTTAACTATGAACAAAATTTACGGTCTTAAACCTGTAAGTACGTACATTACTTTTTGATAATGAAGAGTAAGTTTTTAGGCTACTTCGACACCTACTAGACAATCGCTCTAAGCTCCCAATTAATTACAAAAGACTCTTGTACAGGACTATTATAAGGTCTATTTGAACATATGGAGAAGAGCTTTAGTGATCGAATTCCTCTTGTTTTGAATTCCTTAGAATGCAAAATCCTTCGTAAAATCCTCAATGCTCCTTACTTTGTTAGGAATTCCTAATAAGTCATCCATAAATACCTTAATGTCCCATTTGTCGCTGATTTTTCCTGAGCCTCATAACAATTTTTTTATGACAAACTTTACTCCCACTCGTTTTAAAGTTATCTACCTCTTAAATTCCCGATAATCCCCCGAGGTGTCTGAAAGGAAAATGGCCTCGTGACCTAAGTTGAATTTGTTATTCGAGTACTAGCACTGGGTAGTATTTCTACTTGCCTTCATTCATGCATCATTTACTATACTTACTGTCAGTTTATAAGTTAAAAGTCTTGGAACTTTTACTTATTATTTCAGTATTATATCTTAAATCGAGGATATGTTCGACAGGCATAAGCAGAACTCTATTCGACGCCAACGAATCGTGCTCTTCTGATTCCGGATGATAGTGTATTCAGTCTTTAACTTGGGATAACCTCAGAGTTAGCAGAGATCCCGAGGAGACTATAATCCTCCTGTTGTCTTGTCGAGACGGAGCGTAGCGGACTGCTCGAGTCGGGGAAGGCGGAACTAAAGGAGTTACCGCCGCTGAGTGGCCTTGGGACCACAGTCCGCCCTAAATATTGCATCTCGCCTATCCGTCTTGTCTTTTCTCTTTGTCTTCAGCATACTTTATTGCATTCCAATCTGCAAGTGTATCAACAGCTTTGTTATTAAATTTTATTTAATCTGTCTCTTAATCAAAATTATCTGCGAATAGAATAGTGTATAAAGAACTTATGAGACGTAGTTAGAGACCAAGTATTCTTATCTCATCCTGACTTGATTTAACAATTTCTAATTACGAAGGAAGTTCCCTGAATTAACTATTTTCAGTACTTTTCTTTTATTACGGGAATGGTCTATTGATTTCTTTTTACTATGAGTCCAAGGATAGTTCTCTGTTTCTGACAATCAGTGTATATCTTGATAACTTGGATCTTAACCAAGTTAATTTTTTTACTCCAATGAAAAATTCAACATAAAGTTCGCGAGACTATCTTCTTTTCAGACGCCTCGGAGGATTATCGGGAATTGAAGAGGTTGCTAGATTTGAAACCAGTGGGTTGGAGTGGGAATAAAGTTTGTCTTGAAAAGATTGATATCGGGATCGGGCCAAATTAGCATCAAATGGGACATTAATGTCATTATGGATAACATTTTGTTTGTAAAAAAGTAAAGAGCATTGAGGATTTTACTAAGGAATTTGGATTGTAAGGATTGTGTACTTGGGTAGGAATTCGATAACTTAGTGGAGTCCCAAAGCTCTACTCAGTTAATCAATAATCTACACTTTATTTTTATTGATTCTCATAATTCATCATCATCCGTGGCGCTACAACTCGGGTTGAGTCAAGGCCCCCTTCATTCTCATAATTGAACTTCTTTATTAAACAACAAATGCTCTATTCCAATGTTAGCTATCGTTGGACAAGCAATTGATTTATTTTTCTTGCACGGGAGATAGGTGTAGTTGCTGATCTATACTATTCTGTTTTCGAAACCTGCTCTTACAGAACAAGTAATGTACTCTGTTAGCAGCTTATTGAACCTTTGGGGTTTGGAGGCCTCCTTGGGTTTAGAGTGATCAAGTTACCCACCTACACAACCGTATGATTTCCCTAAGCCTAATTTAACGTGAGAGGATGATCTCTACTGTAAAGGTTGTCACTCACTGTGACAATTAACGAAGTTATTTCAGGGTAAAATGAAACTAGCTTTTTACGAAATGGAATTATTACATTTGAAATAACGATTCATTATTTTTTTTTACCTTGCATCATTTGTATCTTCGACATGGTTGGTTATCCTCACGGACGACAATGTACGATATACATATCCTCCTGTTCTTGGATTACTTGGGTCTTATCCATTCCAAGAGACAGGGTCCAGACAGAGGACAGTGCAGTGGAGGTAGGTTAGGACCGGGTGCATGAATGAGCGGCCAGACGAGTAGATATGGGCAACAACAATGATGTAGATTGAGCGGCTGAGACAGGTAGGGGAGCGCTGTTGCCGGATCTGGCTTCCTGGCCGTCGCTAACGGTGCATCCTCACAGCCTCCTCGATATCGGGATTCGATCCACCAATAGGAAGCGATCCTTCTTTGTCTTCCTCCAGTCGTCTCTAGGACGATCATGGTGGCATCATTTACAGCAGGTACTTAGCAAGTTACAAGGTGACGCACGGTTTGTACAAACGTATCCTTGATGACTCACCGCAGCTATGTATCCTTGAGAAATACCGTTTTGACCATTTGGTACGAATATATTCTATGGGATCGTTGTGTTCTAAACTTTCAGCGAGCTAAGGTATGTAGGGCGTTGAATTGCTGTGGTAATAGTGCCAAGTTCAAATCCAGCTTTGGCAGATAAATTATTTAATCTATTAACAGCCATTAATGAACCTTGTAGGATGAGCACACCTTTAGTGCACACCCATGCTCTATCGAGTCCTTAGTGGTGTGAAAACCAGGCGAATAAGTGTGATTTCGGTAAAATCACCTGCACAACCGTTGTCCTAGAAATAGTCCCTACCATGTACTGCATCCATGACTCTATATGGCTTATAGTGATAGATGTTATTTTTTCCCCTATACTTCCAAATCAGCAAACTCTGAATTTCGTCTATTCAAGAAGAACATGCACCAATCCCTTTGGCTTATAACTTGCTTTCCCTTACTATATGCCCAAGATTAAATTGTGGGAGCTGTTTTTCCTTCTCATACTTGCCAAACATAAATACTTCTATTCGTATTTGGTACTAAACATGTCTCTTAACATAATATCAATATTGCTCTGTAAAAATAAGGGAGGTGATATATTTTGGGTGTAGTCCTATTAATAAGTGGGGGAGACACTTCTAGGTGTATTATTATCGCAATTTAACATTTAACAAATTATTTATTTATTCAACCGAAATAAATTATTTTATCCGCGAAGTACTGGTAATTTCAGCTCTCAAAACTGCAATGCCTGATTACATATGTGCATTTTTTCGGAACCGAATTCTTCTCTCCATTGATAAGTTCCCCTAATAATTTTTTTCTATTATTTCGTTACAAATATTTACTTCGGAAATTAATTTACCTAGCTAATAAGCACCCGCCCACCCATATGTCTTAAAGTGTTTTCTAATCAGATAGGCTTTAAATTTAACTTTCGAAGATCACAAGATGGTTACAATTATATATTGGAAAATCGGTTGTTATAATAATATTCTTTAATATTAAATAACCAATTTTATTATTTAATACCAAGATTTGCTTTTCAAAAGTTCTTTTATTTTCATCTTGCCCGAAAACTTGGTTTTTAACCTAAGAAGCTAAAAAAAAAATTTCCATATTCAACTTACATTTTCGCCATTAAATAACATATGAATCCCGGATCTGGGCTTGGTCGCGAAAGAAATCACCCGGTGAATTGGTTCTTAGAATCATTTATAGACTGCTTTCTTAAATGTCAAGATGTAAACAGCTTATCCATGTTTTATATATTTGTTATATAAAAAAAATGTCTCTTTTAAAACTTTAAATAAAATTATTATTCATCTAGGTGTTTTAAATAAACAAGAGTTTTCCATAATTATATATTATATATGAAAGAAAACGGTCCGGGTAGAGGTCAATAAATTTCTCTGAATATCAAGAAATATTTATTCAGTAGCCAACGTTTCAACCTACTTTGTAGGTCTTCTTCAGGGCTAAATATGCAAAATACAGACAATTGAAAATTAAAAAATTGTTAAGCAGAGAAAAAAAAATAGAAGGAAAATAAAAGCATGGTAAATGTAGAAAATGAACATTAAAAAATATAAAAAAAATTGTTCCTAAGCATGGTAAATACATTATAAAGGTTAAAATGAATGAGTGTATAGTATTAATAACCAAGTGACAGGAAGGTAGTGATATAAATAATAGATATTAAAATAATAATAAAACAGAACAGGACATGTTAAAATTAAAGAATAATAAGGTATAAAGAATAAGTTAATAAAGACAAAAACTAAAATAAAATGGGTAAATATTAAAGTTGAAATACAAGTATTGAAATAACAAGTACTGATTGGTGGACGATAAAGATGGGGAGGGAAAGAACAAGAGATATATATTAATACAGAGCAAAGAGGATCATGTGGGGCATTAATAATCATAACAATACTTGTATACTACAGACAGTATTTCTCTACCTTCCTGTCACTTGGTTATTAATACTATACACTCATTCATTTTAACCTTTATAATGTATTTACCATGCTTAGGAAAAAAAATTTTATATTTTTTAATGTTCATTTTCTACAATTACCATGCTTTTATTATGCTTCTATTTCTTTATATTTTTTTTCTCCGCTTAACAATTTTTAATTTTCAATTGTCTGTATATTGCATATTTAGCCCTGAAGAAGACCTACTTTTTAGGTTGGCTACTGAATAAATATTTCTTGATATTCAGAGAAATTTGTTGACCTCTACCCGGACCGTTTTCTTCCACATATTTCATCAAGGCCAACTATTTTCATTCAAAATATATATCATATATTTTCCTGAAAATTTAATTTCGAGAAATATTTGTTTCATATGTTTTATTTTTTAATATCTTTCTAATGATGCATACATTATGGTATTATTTTTAATATTAATCATTAACGTATTATATAAATAGTTATTACGGTATCGTCTAGAAATACTCCCCTCAGGTATTTACTGGAACATTCGGGGTCCAAGGCTTTTCCCTCATATTGGGGTCATATTTACATGATTTATTCCGTCCCCTTCTTTGAAGTATAAATTTATACCCACCGCACTCAACAAATACTTCTGTATTTTCGTAATTATTCCATATTGTAATTTTTTGTTTTTTTTATTACGAGGCTATAAGGGAAAAATCACTCGAAATATAAGTGTGTGAAGTAGTTTGGCTGTTATCAGTGATTAGGCCTTGACTCAGATTCCTTATCATTTGGGTCAGACTGCCCTAATAAACACTTCATCCCTTACGTGTTTTCCAATTTTTGTTTAAAGAATGCAGTCACGTTTTTGGTTTTATTGTATGTTAATTTTAGAAAAATGTTCTTTTAGAGATAGTGGAGTCAGTTTTTTTTTTAAAAGCAAGATGATAATTTTAATAAACATTAAACCTAAGGAAAAAGTTAAAAGAGGAATTATCTTCAATGAAATATTTCCTCTTTTAACTTGTTCCTTAGGTTAACTTAATTACTCTTCGAAGTCTTTCGATACTTACTAGTTACGTATCCATTGGAATGTTTCTGTGCTCTATCAGACTACGAAGACAATAGAACCACTCCTGTATTAATTAAATGTGGACTATAGAAAGGGAGGTGACAAATATGAAAGTAAAATCAGAATCGGTTCCTGATTCCATGACGTCTGTGTAGCTGGCCGGGTAGGGCTCGCCCACTCAATCCGGGTTTTATTCTATATCTAGAGATTTATATTATTATATTTCTTAATAATATTTAAGGAGTCATTCCTAAATCACTCCTGATATTATATTTTTGATATTGTATTTTTTTTTCTATTTTTGGATGGATATGTCTTGTATTAAAATTGTAATTATATTTTAAAGTTCCTACTGTTTAGAATTAAAACTTTCTAATTAGCCTTTTTCCTTGCTTAAATACACCAATGCATTTAAATTTAAAACTAAATCAAAAATAAATTGCTATTAGTTTATAGATTGTTTACCACCACCATACCAAGAAACTAATTTTTCATGTTTTTTTTTGTTTCAGGTAAATATGAAAGAACGAGAATGGTAATCAATATCGCAGAAACTCCGTATGTATGAATTGCTTTTTTTTAGACGTCCATGTTCTTCATCAGTAATATTATTGGAGTACTTTTAAAACTTGTGTTACTTCTAGTGTAAATTATTATTTTGTAGTTTGTATAGACTCAGCGGCAATTTTTGAATAGTTTGATACAAATGAATTATTTATCATTATTTAAAAGTTCGTGGTTGTTATTTATAATAAGTTATGTCATCAGTTATATCAAATATTTCAATTAAACAGATATATTTTATGTACATTTTTATGTTTAGTCTAAAAAAAATCGTATCGAAATTATCAAAATAAATTTTAATATTAAAATTAAATATTTATTGAAATAATAAAAGATTGTAAGTAGCAGTAAACTTCATGACAAAAATATAGCTAGTTTTTATTTTATCGTTTTTAAAATCATTATTATTTTGCCACCCACCCACAGTTAGTTTTTAATAATAATTAATTTAATAATGATTTTTTAAAAATAGAACCCCTCCGTCGTAAACCAGCGACTTCCTCGTTTAATAACATCCCTCTAAGTCCTGTAGAACAGATCCAGTACTTAGGACTACACCTTAACCATCGCTTAACTTGGAATCCTCATACTAGACTGAAACGACAAGAAACAGCTCGCCGTTTCAGGTTACTTCAACATTTACTAGATAAACGCTCTAAGCTCCCAATTAATTACAAGAGACTCATATACATGGCAATCATTAGACCCATCTGGACTTACGGAATAGAGCTTTGGGGCTCCACTAAGCCATCGAATTCCTCTCGTATTCAATCCTTACAATCCAAAATCCTTCGGAAAATCCTGAATGCTCCTTACTTTTTTCCGAACTAAGTAATCCATAATGACCTTAACGTCCCGTTTATTGCTGATTTGGCCCGAATCTGATATCAATCTTTTCATGACAAACTTCATTCCCACTCAAACCCACTAGATCAAACCTCGCAACCTCTTTAATTCCTGATAATCCTCCGAGGCGTCTGAAAAGAAGATGGCCTCGTGACCTTCTAAGCTGAACCTTTTATTTGAGTACTACCACTGGGTAGTTTCTCTACTTGTCTTTTCATTTCAATGTATTCACTCGTTATATTTACTTGATGTATTTTGTATACAGTTCTAAATTTCAATAAATATATAAAATTTAAAAAAATAGAACATTTCGAAAAAGAAAAAATGTAGTTAAGAATTGTTTATGCAACAGAACGTGATTTATTATAAATTTGTGTAATTTTTATTTTATGGTTTTTAAAATCATTAATATTTTCCCACCCAACCACGATTAGATTTTTAAATAATTTGGAAAAATAAAATAAAATATTTCGAAATTGAAAGAACAAATCATTAAGTAGTTGGGAAGTCTTTAGGCAACAAAACTTTATTTTACTAGATTTATTAACTAGTCTTATGAAGTTCTAAGTATACCAGTTATTGTAGGAATATTTTTTAGTTATGACATTTAATGTCCCATGCTGAAACAATTTTTTGGATATTAGTGGAACTTGTTTATGTGGGTTATGGGAGAATCGTCAGTTTAATTACTACCTTTCTTTGACTATTGATTATTTTTATCTCATGTGCACTCCGTAACTATTAGTTCATTTGTATTGCCCTACTTTACTAGCGTTATTTATGACAGAACATTTTATGTCTTCGTTTTATTGTTAATATTTATAGGTTTAAAGATTTACAGCCGCGTACGTAACAAGGAGCTGTTTTCGCCGTCCGAAGCGTTAATAGGGAACTGAATGTGCGCAGTTGGAACCCGGTAGTTTGGCCTGCTCGCGACCTTGAGCAAGCCAAATCTCACTTTCAGCACAGCTTTATTCCTACCTCCTTGGGTTTCTTTGTTCTTTCCCTCTTCCTTATGAAGTAGATCTTGCTCGCAGATTAACTTAATAGCATTAAATAATCTATTATTAGCATTCCTTCAATAATCACGAACTAATGATGTTGAACGTGTGTTCAGTTGAGTAGTGGAACGCGTTGTAATTGTTGAAATATAAGACATAAAATTAAATATTGATTCGTTTCATGACTACATCAGCACTTCAAACCAAATCTAGTCAAAGGTTATAATTTCGGTGTATTTTAATAAGTACATCTCATTAAGTTTTGAATTCAAAAATTCTACAAATCTTTTGAAACAAAAGTTCTGCGTGGGTAAATTTTTATGTTTTAATTACTCATCAGTTTAATTGGAAATTACCAAGGATTTTATCGGTCCGTGATTTAAAAATAAAATTTTTTAGTTTTCTATTTGTTTTCATGATTTTCCTGACTTTCTTAACTAAGCATTTTAAAAATCTTCTTTTCCATCAAAACCGCTATGTTAGTTCAGTTTATAAAACAATATTTCATATTTAAATTAAAAAATTGCGATTTTAATTTCGCCTGGTTTATTTGTTTCGTTTAGAATAGTTGATTTTGAACACTTATCCATTATTCCAGTCGTTTTATTTAGGTATTTAGGAAGCATGTCTTACTTAATTAATTCACGTTTAGAAAATTAATTTAAATTATATTAAATCACCTAACAATTTTCATTGTAAGGTACAATGACAAAATTATTGGTTATTATTTAAATGATATTTTCTGCTTGATGTCTGTTCATCCGATTATGGACTCAGTCAGTGTTTTCTTGTTCCTTATCTTTCTCGCCGTACGTTTCGAAACTTGTTGGTTTCGAAAAAGACTATACTTTTGTAGAACTGGTCCTTCGGCGGCCGTTCTTACGATTTTCCCCCTTTATTTCCTCTTACGATTTCGACGACAACTACAGACAGCCGACGCCGTAAAGAGAATGATTGTGGGAAGGGGCGGAATCTAAAAAGCCTAAAGAATAAGACCCGACATCTGGGCCAAGGTCCGCCGTGTCGACAGAGCAAGAACCCGTGACCAAAACCTTCGCCTGTAACAGCTCTCCCTTCCCCGCACCGAGGCAACTAGAACCGACTTCAGCTCTGTATTAACACTACCTAACTTCAACTGTCTTCTGTAATGTCAATTTTCTTGTAGCAATAATACGTTAATATTATTACAAAAAAAAATAATAAGCTTAATCTTGAACAAGAATATAACAGAAGAGTTATGGCGGTGTCGTTCGGTGGCGAATATCTATATTTCTTGTCCTTAGTGTACAGTCCTAAAAATATAAAGTTAAAAAAACATTCTGAAATAAATTAAAAACTTGTTAACATTTTAAAGATTTTTTATTCATTGCATCCTTTTGAATTTATCCATTCAAACCATAGAAATTCTGTAAAAGAAAATATTTCTATCTTAACTAAGGTTCTCCATAATAAAAAAAATCTTTCGGTAAAATAGCTCGATATCGAAAAACCTTAGTCAGTAGTCTCCCTATACTGAACGAAATAAGTTACAATGATTAGCTATAAATAACTGACACTATGTATGGATTAATTATGCGGAAATAGCTCAATGCTTGCTAATGAGCTAAAAATCATAATAATGAGGCTAAAAATCAGGTGTATCAGTTCGTCATCTTGAACTTAAATATTTGAAAATCGTTGGGAATAGGATTGACTTATTTCACTATTAAATCTGTTAAATGTTAGTTTCATTGACTTAGTTTGTTTAGTCCTGTAAATTAATGACACAAGAAGAATGTTATTTTGTCTTTAATAGTGTTGTATACAGCAGATTGATATTTACCATCTAATATTGACCTTACTTATAATTACTATGTGTTAAAAAGTGTTAGTTTCTGCATCCGAATAGTCGTTTTACTTAGTATTTTAGAGGTATAGCGAACGATTGTTCCTTTTAATTTTATTTAAACTTCTCATTAAAGTAAATTAAATAAAACTTATATATAAACAAATATATCGGTCTGATACTATACTCTATTAGCTATATCTAAAAGAAACTTCAATCGAATGTATATTATTATTGCTTACAATATATTGATGTATGGCAATATTAAGTGTTTCTTGCGACTTTCAATCTCCTTGTTGTTAAATACATTTTCCAATACTAAACTACTAAATAAATAGTAATAATTTGTTTTTTGTATACACAAAAAATTAGCGTAACAAGATGGTTACATTAAAAAAAAAATAAAACGCATAATTAATTATTTATAGTGTTCTATGAATAAATAAGCACTTCGAATCGATTTTAATTTTTTTTATAATAATTTATGTAAAGAATAATATATTATAGACAAAAATAAATATTTGTATATCTTGTTATAATTGTTATAATATAAATGAGAAATATTTGTACGTAATCCTTGATAGAATTAATGTTTTAATCAGACGATACAACAACGAAATAATATATTTTGTATTGCTTTGAATCGTATAAACTACGTGAGTGTAATAAACTTTATCTTCCCATCTACCTTGTTGATTATTATTTATTTTTTGTACTAAATATTCGGAATTCGTTGTTAGTCCATGTACAAATTCTAATTTCCCCTCATATTTTCGAGAAACTGGCAGTGTAGTACCTAGCTCTGCAATGTGTGCAATAGTCAACAGTCATTGCTTCGGAGTCGGCAATATGTCGCCTCGATGATGGGATGAGGGTGCCGATGGTAGTTAATTGTATTCTTGATGGTTTTCACAAGGCTCGTTGCAGTAACTCTGCGGGTTTTCATCACACCGTCCATTCATTTTAGCCCCATTCATTTCTACTTCTTTCTTCCATTCTGTTAGCAAACCCATAGTTGGTAAGTAGGCCAATAGGCCTCTCTGTAGTTCAATATCTTCATTGTTTGGTTGGCTTTAGATTAATATGGAGTTGTTAGTAATGATGAAAAATAATAACATTGCCTCCTTCAAGTCTCCAGGCATTGCCTGACTCATGCTTCATGAAACTTCATTATGATTTTTCTTTTCACCGGTACTTGTGTATTATCCGGTCTCCAGGGACTGGTATGCGCGATTGTTTATAACCAGAACACTGATAACACCTACCTTATTATTCATACTAATGCAAATGAAACATTCAAAATAAAATAATAAAATGGTAATTCTAGACTCCTCTAACCACGTTGCTACTCTTAAATAAATGTTTTCCCGATACTTTCGATGAAAACATCTCCATTTCTATCCTTGTCAATGTCCATTTGATGACCTTTCTCACATAATTTCATCTTTGGAATTATTTCGAGGTTATGAAAGTATTTCATAGCATTTTCATTTAAAGACGTATATACCCAAAGTGTTATTCTCTTTATTTTAAATAGGCAATAACAGAAGGAATATTATTAAATTAGGGGCGACCTGTAGTCTAGTGATTAGTATAACAATTTACTATGACCGAGGGTTGGTACCAGGTGTACATAAGGGAGTAAAAACTCCTTGGTTGTGCCGTCCTTGGAAAGGGACGTTTAAGGGGGGTCCCGAGCAAGTACGATGTCAGGGACCCGTTTATTACCCCTATCCTGATTAAACCTGGATTGGCATAATGTAGTCATAAATCCGTCCGATTAGCCATAGCAGCGTAAATAGACTTTAAATAAACAAACAAAGGAATAAGATAAAAACACATTTTAAAAAAATTAATGAACAATATTGAAATTTAAATAGGCAATTAACAAGACATAACACTAAAAAACAATTTAATAACGAACACACAACTACACGAGATAAGGAGGTAGGTTTCATAAAGACTGGCTAAAACATAAGTACCTACAGTTCTTAATGATGCGATCATTCAATTTTCAATAAACTTAAGTGTCCTACAAACTGTTATGATATCATAATTTCTACACTTAATTAACCCATTTTGATTCAGTAAATGACTAAGAGTTTTCACCATTTTATTATTACTTTCGAAACGCGGCCCATCATCTTGAAGCATAGGAACACGGAGTCTATTTCACCATTTGTGAGGATTGGGAAAGAGTTCGTGCCCGTAGAAGAGGATATTTTGGGCGCTCAGTTACATCAGTAACGTCTCCACGCCGATATTAAAAGCTGTTGAGCTAAAGCTTTGAAAGTGTCCCTGCGATGTTAAACGTTTCCTGTACCTGACCTATTTCTATCCCTCATTGCTCATCCATTAATAAAGTGTTATATTATTTCTCTCAATTATTTCCTCGATGTCAATGTAGTTTTCATAATAAAACTTTTTCTGTAGTTAGTAAAATGTCCAGGCTCAAGCAGAACTGCCATTCATGCAGAAAATTATGGTTTGGCCCAAAACTCTTAACCCATGTTTCTGCCAACCACGCTAGGCAATACATAAGTTATTTCTGTTCCATTAAGAAATATCACCTCTCCCGAATAGAAATTTAAGGCAGCTAGTAGTTCAATTTTCTATTCGTTCAACGCCATCCTGATATGGCTAATCCGAACATGATGCAGTGCAAGTCCTATTTTTTTTCTAACCAGGAATAATTTGGATTGGGATCTTTAACAAGAACCTGGCATTGCATAGGCTCGGGTTTTACATTTTACATCCCTTCTGAAGGACGGAATAACTAAGGATATTTCAATCCCTTTTAAAAAATCCTAGGGCCACTTGCCGGGTTGCCAAACCATGATTTTGGGCAAATTAGGCTGTTATGCTAACCACTACATCACAAGTCACTCTTGTTTTATTGTGTTGTTTTTTAACTACACTGCTATAAAATGAGTTTAGATTTAGCTTTGGTAGTGTTTAGTAATGCGTGAATGTAATAATTAAGACGTTCAGTATAAAAAACCGATGACTTCCAAATTTTAAAAAAATTTCGTCTGTTTAGTCGAGCAATGCTTTATGCTTACGGAACTTCAAGTTTCTGTTCTAGAAAAAATTGCTTAACTAAACAAGTGAAAAACACGATTTCTGAAATTTTGGAGTTATCCGCTATTGTCCTGAACGCCTCATTTAGTTCAATGCCGAAATTTGATTGGTGATAACAAATGTTTGTGAGTGAATACTTCCTTTTTGAAGATGGTTTGTTCTTCATTCCTTAGGGACTTTTTTCTGCTAAATGGGAAAATGAAAGAGAATGAATATACTTGCTTTAGTTTAAATATACCAGTCGAAAGCTCAGCAGAGATTTGATTTTATTTCAAATAAATGACAGTGTTACCTACATTTTATCTAGTTTTTTTTTTAATTTGAAAAACATTCCAATGGTCTATTGGGTATTATTTTCATACGTTCTTTGTGTTTCATCCTTAAGTTATCATGTTGCCTTTCGTTAACTTTGGAATTTTATTAAATTTTCTTTTTCTATTTTATGTTATACCTATAATTATTAAGAAGGCTACTTTACAAGCTCAACGAAAGATGCGCATACGGATTTCAAATCTTCCAGATGTAACAACTGCTGATCGATGGACTCAATAACTAGCCTCAATGGCAGTTTGTTGCTGTTGTTGTGGTGAGATATAATGAAGGAGAAGTTGGTAGGCCAGTAGTAGTCTGCTCTGTTGTGTAGAAACGACAGCGAGATAGAGCACGATCCGTCTGGATTCTTATCCTTTCCTTCCGTGAGCCAGGATCTGGACCATTATTCTTCCAGCTGTGGAGACCCAAACGAACTTCCAGAAGTCTCGCTAGAGATCTCGTAACAGGCTTCGAAGTAGATCCCTCGTTTTAGAATATGATAGTAACTAGTGCCATCATGAACAGGAAGCTCTATGGTTATGGTTATGTCACTTTCAGTAGTTTAGTTCGCTGAGCATCTTTAACTTTTTTATATAACCGATAATAGTAATTCTGTCTTTTGGCTTGTATTTACTCAGTTGCGTTGTTTCATATTATTCTTAAATTAAATTGAAGTTAAAATTATTTTTTAATAAACTGAGTAATAGCCCCCTTGTTAATTCTTCTTTTTATGTGACGCTACATCCCGCGAGGACAGGGCTTCTTGCAGTATTAACCATCCCATCTTATGCTAGATGATTCAACCACTGCAACTTCGGTCTGCAACTTCGGATTGCATATATTTCTTCAAGTAGCTGAGTTTGTTTTGGACCAAATCTTCAGTTGAAAATTGACTACCTTTTTGGTGATTTAAAATATGTTAAATAATTCATAAACCGGCACAGTTTTTTGACTGATGTAAACGAGATTTTTCTGAAGCCTTGGAACAGTTTATATTACAAAATATGAGGTGAAGGATTACGTTTTTTATAATTACGTTTCTAGAGTATTTTCAAAATAATTATGCGGATATTTTTTTTATATTGTTAATTACTTATTTATAATTACGTTAGTCCAAAATTATTAGATTGAAGTGGCAGCCACTTAGTTCCCATAATTTAATAGGCTTGATATGTTTAAGATTTGTAATATTTCTGATTGCATCGCATTATTTACCTTAGCTTCGGTTTAAATTTTTGAAGAATATTTATTTTCATATTTCCAAATTGTATAAAACTGTTATTAATAATAGTTTCAACTTTCAACAGACTGCTACCTGAACACCAATCCATTAGATCACTCTTTACGCTGTGTTCTCACCTACGTCTTTTTCCACCCTTCGGACGTTTACTAGTCGGTACAGTGCTTATTAATTTTTTTAGGAGTTTGTTCGTTTCTAATTCACTGTGGGTTTTTGAGGGAACTTAATTCAGTAATAGTTGGTAATCGTGTGTTTAGTTAAAATCAGAGAGCTTTTTTTTGTCTAATTATTCATTTCGAAACGACTTAAATATAAGCTTATTGAGACCGATTGACTCAATCTGTCTGAAGCAAGTCATTAATAACTTCAATCTTATTAATTATTCACATAAGCCCCAATAACTAAATGGTATAAAATAGATAAAATAAGTTAGTCTCTCGAATGAAATTTGGGAAGAGACGAACAAAAATAAATTAATGAATAGTATGATAATCAAAATCATTATAACTAATAAATTTGATTGTTATTATTATTATTTCAGTTCTTGTGTAAAGCCTTTTGGTTCATGCAAGAATTTGGTTGGTTCTGGTGTCAGCTACATAACCGATTTCTGATATTTTTTCTCATTAATATTTATAGACTGCAATGTGTATTTTATAATTGTTACAAACGAAATAATGAAGAGAGAGTGAGAGGAAGGCCAATATTGGTCAATAATTCTTATTCATGGCTCTTGTAATTAATTTATCTCAAAGTGAGAGTTTCAATCTTGAAAATTGATTAAAAACATGTGTTTATTATTTTTACATTTTTTTCATTTACGTTTCTACCGAGGAATTATTTACAATCTGCATTACTCTATGTAAGGTTGTGTTGTTAAGGTTTCGCCGTTTGTTTCAAAATGGCATTTTGTTAGGTAGATTTACATCTTTTAAATGAATACTGTCAAATTAAATATTAATGTATTTAATTAATAAGAGTATATTAGCTCAAAGCTAAAAAAGAAGAACAAGGAAATGCTTTGGCAAAGTTACTATTAATATTTTGGTATATTTTTCTATGGGCTTATGATCATAAATTTAAATTTTGATCATAATAATATTTTTTTTCTTTCTTGGCTAGATAATTACGTAAAAATAATTATTTAAAAATAAATTGCTTTACTTGATAATACATATATATAAATATAATAAGTAAGTATAAATTAATTAAATTATTAGGGTACATCTCCCGAGATAAACTTCAAACTACCCATACCAACCCAATAAAATATATGAATTCGTTAAAAATTCGTTAAGTTAAATAATTCATATGGGGTACTTAAACTAAATTGTAATAATATTGATATATGATACTCACTACATTAATAATTAGTCAACATAGTTATTATTTATTACTTACAAACTGATTGTTATGACAAAGAAAATTATCGTTCGTTCGTATCATTTATTTTATTAATAAAATATTAGCAATTATCGTTTTTTGATATGTTATTTTACAAAAGTCCTTATCCATTCATTGCCTACTAAAGCAAACAGCTTTTCTCACCATTTCCGTCACAGCCATTTTTTACTGTTGAAATCGCGATGACGAAAGGTCATTTATTCTCTGTCTCCCTTTCACTATTTATTTTGCGTTTCTTCAAGGCCAAGTATGTACTTCATATATTACAAGTATTTTAGGACTAATTTTCAGTAAATATTTAAATATTAAAAATAATAAATAGGCAGTCACGAATTCCGCCGACAGAAGTTAAAATCTTCAGCATAACTGTTTTTTAAAAGTTTTTTTATCTTTATATAAATTATAGTCTGAATTATTTAAATTTCAAGTTTGTAAATTTAAAATATTAACACTTGTCTGGTTTTGACTTACACCGGTACTCCAAACAATAATTTTGTACTAGTGGGTTGAAATGGTTTGGGAAGGGGGGGGGGGGGCGTAATGCAGTCAAAGATCAGCCAAAATATGTTTTTCACATTTTGTGAAATCTTTGGCTACACCCCTTGGCCTTTTCAGTCTACTATTAGAATTATCCAATTAATTATATTCCACTTAAATTTGTACATTTTAAGTAGCTTATTTATTAATCAAATACACATGATTCTAGCTAGGCTAGGTCAATACAAAATATCAATAATGTATTTGAAATAATAATTTGTATATAGTTATATTATTTATACCTTGTATTTGTATTTAAAAAAGATACTATATATTCATTTTAGCATTATTATCATCGCTTAGATCAACAATACTTAGATATTTTATTCTTTCAGTAATTTCATAAAAAGGTCCATTTAACTATTACAAATAAAATCTGTCAGGGAATACGAAAAAGATAACCAGTTATTGATGTTATTATTAGTATCAATTGCACCACTGTTAAACGAATTTTTAGTTAAATATTATTATTTTTATTACAATGGAATTCTTACCTTTAAGCTAAACTTGATTAAAAGAAATTGTGTAACCCATGCACTGGCTCCTAGGCGTCGCCAGTCTCGAGCATGTTGGCACGAAGCTGTAAGTTTACCTGCTACCTTAAGTAGCTAAACTCGGCTAAAAAGTTTACACTTCAAAAAATGAATTTAAAAAACTCTAAAATATCAATGTCGAATTAAAATAAAAATTTATTTTATTTTATTTTTTTATTAATTGTTATAAGTTTTAATCGGTGAATCGATCATCAGTGGGATCGGTGAAGAGAATGGATTTGTCTGATCGAGGTACGAGCCTAGCTTAGGTGGGAGACCCGGGTTCGAATCCCGGCCCTGGACAAATCTTTTCCCTTCAAAATAAAAAAGTTTAAAATAAAAATTATTAGTCTCCTTTCCTCAGTTTGCGTTTATAAGCTTTAATATGTGCTATTAACTCTAATAGAGATATTTAATTTTATCATTGTCGAGTTTCTCTTTGTTTTACGGCCATTCTGTTGAAACCCGAGAAGCGTGTATCCTGTGTTGACAGAACTGACACAGAATACCTGAGGAGCCAGAAACACGAGGTAGCATGGATGCCGCACTATCTCATTGTGTTGTAGGTTAAAGCTCTTGGCACAATAGATACCTGCTCCTCATTGGTCACACTTTTACTTTTTTCGTTTGTTTGGATGTCATCGTATATTTTGGTGGTTTACCCTGTTTACCTGTTAGTTTGTTTTGATGTCATCCTTCAATTTAGGTTAACCTTTTGCCTTTTTTTCAGGTTTTCCCTTTTGTACAAGAAAGTAAGACACTTCTTTCTGTTTCATTTGTCGACCCCATGACCTAAATATTCCGGTACCTGGACTTTTTCACCTGAAAATTAAGTCTTGTTTACTGCCTGAAAACGTCAAAGTCAGAGCCACACCTTTGTCCCTCATTGGAGTTCATTGGAAATTACTTTACTTTTACTACCAGACGTTTTGTGGCTATTCGACTACTTAACTATTGTTTTTTATCACGTAATTAATTATTTTCAGTAACTACCCAACTTAACCTTTTCCAAAGTATTAACTATAAATTTTAATAGAAGGGGAAACTAAAAAATCCATTATACTAATAACATTTATATAAATTTTGCTTAATACATTTCGACAAATTCCATTACAAATGTTATCTGTACCTACTCTATTCTAATTATTTTCAAATTTGCCACTTTGGGATTGCATCGACGATTAATATAAAATAGTGAAAAAACAAGCGTTTGATTCGAAAGGATGTCTTATCAAACCTGTACCACTACGACTCTTGAAGAGTATTGGGCCCAGTAGTAGGTAGAAATTGTAATGTTTCTACGTCAACGGTTGTGCAGGAAGGTTATATGTCCGAGATCACGCTCAACCGCCGGGCTTTCCCCTATTATTAGGTAACTACTTTATAGAGGCTGGGTGAGCCCCAGGAAGGTTTCCAGATTCAAAAGAGTCCATTCCCGAAGCGATGTACCATTAATATAAAGAATTCCTCCTTTCAAGAGATTATTGGATATTTAGTATCGTATCTTAAACTCTGAAAGCTCTATTATGGAAATATTCTGTTTTTTTTATCTTGATGCATATATTTGCGGATTAGTTTAAATAGAAGCAGGATAAATCTGGGGTAGAGGTAAAAATATCCAAGTCCTAATTTTTCTGAAAATGGGATATTTATCTATCTCACTTTTCCCTAATAGTAGGGGTAAATTGTATTGGAATTATATTTCGATGGTTTAGAGGTACATACGCTCAAGTCCATATTTTTCTGAAAATTATATATTTAACATAAACACACAGCTCA
This sequence comes from Troilus luridus, assembly GCA_964056705.1. Taxonomy (NCBI): domain Eukaryota; kingdom Metazoa; phylum Arthropoda; class Insecta; order Hemiptera; family Pentatomidae; genus Troilus; species Troilus luridus. Next base: position 142,169,834 of record OZ057412.1, read on the forward strand.
CTTTTCCCCCGTATGTGGCAAAAACACCCAAATTTAATATTTTATAAAAAATGAAATTTCACAAATTTGCCACGTTTTTAGCACTTATCGGGAACCTGTGCTGTGCATTTGGGTTAAATATCCCATTTTCAGATGAATATGGGCTTGTGTATTTTTACTCCTAAACCCTGGATATATAAATAAAATTAGGAGTGTATTTATATATCCCTACCCCCGGAGTGACGGACCAACTCACTATAAGAATGGTTGAGGGGGAGGAGAGAGAAGATCGGTCGATGGCGGCCTTGGCACCCCTGACCCACCCTCTCTTTGTCTTCCTCTCGCAGCTCGTGGCTTCTTCCTTTACCTTCTTTCTTTTTTACATCTTTATAATTAACCATTGTCAATAACAACCTATTCGTATCATCCGGTTCTATCTAATTATAATTATGAAACCTTAGTACAACTCGGTCCTTCCTGGTATCTCTCTTACATTGTCCAATCATATGTTATTATTTTAGTTTAATAATAATAAGGTTTAGCGACCACCGTTCTCTGCTTACAATGTTCCCTTTACGGACAACTCAAACCCAAAGTCGTTAGATCAAACGCGATCCTCCCACTTACGCCTCGGTCTAGCCTTCGGACAATTACTAGTCGATTCAGGTTATTTTAGTTTTTAATCTGTGAGATTCACCAATTCACTCGTAAAGATACTTCAACCACTCCCAAATATAGATGATGGAATACAAAAAAATAAAATTTAGAACTTCGTGATTTAAAGACTAATTCAAATGGATGACTAACTAGGTAGATCTAAAGTTTATAAGTAGTCAATAAATAAAAATAAATTTTAAAATGTTTGAATCATTTTGATACTAAACTAACCAAATGGTTTTATTCATGGCGGCAATGTAAGTGAAAACAATCGTAATCAATCTTATCTTTTCCCTACTTAGAAAACATAAAAAGAAAAAAATCATTATCATTCAGAATTATTAAAATTTATGTAGACTATGACTCCCCTTAGCAATTCTCCTTTCCACCACCTGTATTAGATGCCCCAGCCACTGTGCGTAGAAATTTTCAGTAAAATATTAAATAAGAAAGTAGAAGTAAATATAAAGATTTATTATAGAGAGAAAATCGTTGACTGGAAGATCTAATTAGGATGGAAATAGTTGGGGGTGCAGTCAATGTAAACAACGAATAAGTGAGACTTATTATTGATAGTGCCGACGTTTCGACCTTTGTAGGTCATCTTCAGGGCTATGAGAGAAAATAGACAAAAAATAAAATATAAAAAAATATTACAGTACCAAGAAATGTAAAGAGAAATACAAAGAAAAGGTAAACAGAAAGATATAAAATGAAAAGTGTACATATAAAAAATGAGATATAAATGTATGGAAAACTTAGTATAGTACAGATAAATTTATAAAAATGATAAAATTTATCTGCACTTTTTTTGTTATATGTATTACTAATTTATGTTAAAAAATAAACTGTGCACTCTAGTTCTTTGCCCTTCCAGATCTTTGCACTCCTCACTGATAATAGTTCCAGAGAATTTATAAATGCGTAAAATAGCTTGTGGGTGGTAGTCACTCAGTCACTGATATTTCATTAAAAAGATTTCTTTAACCACATCTGTTTAAATATGGGGGTAATTTTTAGTTAGCTACTTATTTATTTCAACTTTACTTAATTAGAAATAATGGAAATAATACCAGGTTATTACAATTGCTGGTTTTTGTTTCAGCGGTTCGAGCGGACAGGATGAGAGGTGGAAGGAACAAGTTCGGACCAATGTACAAGAGGGATAGGGCGAGGAAGCTGCAGATGATTCGGCAGCGACAGATGGCCATCCAAACCCTGAGGAACTCTTCGGGGTACACCAGCGGCAACGGCGGTAGCGGGGACGCGGTGACGCTGAGCTATACCAGCCCCGGGTCCAACTTCGGGGCCCTCCAGATCAAGCAGGAGATCCAGATTCCCCAGGTCAGCTCGCTCACCTCCTCCCCCGACAGCAGCCCCAGCCCCATCGCCGTCGCCCTCGGCCAGCAGCAGCAGCAGCAGCAGTCCACCATGTACTCGGCCGTCCTACCAGCCCAGCAGCTCCAAATCCCGGAGCAGAGGGTTACCCAGCAGGTTTTCGAACAATCCAAGCTCTGGCCGACCAATTCACCACCTCCCCAGAAGAGCTTCAGCTACGAGGGCTCGTCCTCCGGCAACAGCCAAGGGAAGGTTAGCCCGATGATCCGGGACTTCGTCCTAGCGATAGACGACCAAGAGTGGCAGAACTCGCTCTATAACCTCCTTCAAAACCAAACCTATAACCAGTGCGAGGTAGACTTATTCGAACTCATGTGTAAAGTGTTGGACCAAAATCTGTTTTCGCAAGTAGATTGGGCCAGGAATTCGACCTTTTTCAAAGACCTAAAGGTGAGTACCTTAAATGTATTCTGTATTTATTTGACAAAAGTGTTTTGTTCATGTCTAACATTCCACACTATCACAGCCTACACAATAACTAACTTTACGAAACCAATTTTGACTGTAAGATCTTAAAAACTGAAAGATCTTACTGAACTTTAATTAACATACACAAACCTCAAATAGACATAAAAACTACAGTTCACCTTTATTGAAAGATTCGAAACGAAGCCATAGCTCTCTCAAACTGCATTTAATAACCTTCCGGTAAACTTCTCGCCTGTTCAAACACTTTCAGAACTAATAAATGAATATGTACAGCACATCAATATCGACTCAGCAAATAGTAAATAATGTAGCGCTTCTATTCGACATTATATAAGCGAATATTGGAGTTTTTGAATAGTCACGTACTGAAAGCAAGACAGAAGGGAATGGAAGAAGATAATAAAATATTTTTTTGGTTAACGGAAACCCTTAATTAAAAAAAATATAATTGAATTTTTGTGGATAATTCGATATAATATCTGTATTTGGTCCATTTATTTATTTATTATCCACTGTTAAAGTGGATTGCGGAACGTTTAGGTTTATAATTGATAACTATTTAGTTAGTCTATGGTTTGAGAGAGTTATAGGTTAGTTTGGATATTTCCCAAGAAAACCTACTTACAGATTTGGTTTTAAGAACAAAGAGGTAATATTTTAGAAAGAACAGGTTCTAACATTAGGTATCGAATTTAACAATAATCGAAATTATTTTTTAATGGATAGATTCGACAAGAAAAAAAATGATTGATAAAGCCATACCAAGGTCCCATTCTTCCGGATATTTCAGCTTAGCGATGTCTTGCCGCAACAATTTTACTTCCTAATATATTAATATTAATTAATTTCGTGATTTATTTATTCTAAGTTGCTACAAATAAATGTTTTACAATTTCCTTTTTAAATCCTACTATTTAGCATACTCTCTCTTTCTCATATCTTTACTTCCGGTTAAAGAAATTCAACCGTAATCCCAAGGTCTTCCCATAAAACGTATTTAATATAAGTATTTGAAGGCTGCTACCAAAATTGCATCACCCCTTACAGCAGCCGCCTCGAATATGCAAAACCTGATTCGAAATTCACGACTGTTATAAAAAAAAAAGTTCACTCCGGCTAAGTGAGTTTCTGATTTGCGCAACAGTCGAAGAAAGAAGGTTATTGCGAAAAGCAATAAAAAAAAAAGAAATATGCGTAAAGAGAAGGATCTTTATGGCTATCCCAAAGAAGAATGCAAAAAGTTTATTGAAATTTGGTTCTATTATAAATGCGTGTTATCTCGATTATTATTGGTGCAGCATCAGTTTAATTTTTACTATCCTAATTTTGTATTGTTATTGTAATTATTAATGCCTTTATTGAAAGCTGTCTATTAAAGCTATTTGAAAATAGATAAATAAAGTTTAAGATGCTAAATTAAAAATAATTGATTTTCATGAATATATATTTTAGAGGAATATATTTTATGAATTATTTAAAACACTTTTTTGTTTAGTCTTTACTATTTCCCCCTTAAATTTTAATTTCCGTCATTTATTTAGTATTACTTTAGTAATAATGTAACTTTTTTTATTACATCCTGCTCATTCACTCCAGGGAATAATTTTACAATACATTTACTAATTTTACGATTATCCATTTTTTGTAAGGAAAATTTACTGTAACCTTATAACTAAAACACTTTTATCACAGTCTCATTTTTAATCCATATTTGTAGATACTTAACAATAGGGAATTATATCTTTTATAATTTTTAGTATTTTCTGCTTTGCTTGAAATAGATTATTACATTTAATTTAACATAGTAGGAAAAGCATTATAATTTACGACTATTTATTCTTTATAGTATTTTAGTGATACTAATGCCTATTGTCTAAATTTTATAATTTGACGAACGGCCTGCTATTGTTATTTTATCATATTTTTGTTAAATTTTGCTATGGTTTTATGCTTTTTATTTTCGTTCACTGATAATGTGTTACCTCCAAGCCACCAATCATATTAAAAAATTTAGACTGAATTGCAGCTAAAAGGTATTTTATATGCATTTTAATTCATATAATATTTTTTTTATTGATATACATTATAAATAAGCATATCATTACGTGTTGAACCTACGAATGGTTAACGCTACGTAGAACTGGATCATGTGGCCTCCTGCATTGTATACTGGTAAGTAGTTAAGATCATAATTATTTTTAAATAAATTATGACTTAGCTATAAGTTAATAATTAATTAATTATATATTTTCGAAAACTGTTCACCTTATATAAAATAAATAGCGTTATCAGTAATGTGACTGGCTTTCTGGAAAAAAACTGTAACCCTAATATTTCTACATTAGCATTTTTTATGTTATTATTTGAGATATTTTATTTCAATTCAAAGGAGAATATAAAGTAATATGAGGTTAAAACTATTTATTAAAACTAAACTTGGTTACAGTTTTTTTTTTTTTCAACAAGCCATAATGCACTTTTTTTAAAAAGGATTTAACTAGAAATGGAAGATAAATAACTGACCTAAAATGTGTATTGTTGAAAGGCATATGTTTTAGCCATTTTAGTTTAAAACATGAATCTTATTGAACTTTTTTAATTTCACTATGAAAAATTAGGTGTAAACATCAAGAATACACGTTTTGAGGTAATCACATATTTTTATGCTAACTAAATATAACTGTTTTGTGTAAATTTCCATTAAATTACATTAATGGAATGGTATAAAACCATCAATGCATTACCCCAAAACGTTCGTTCTTTTCCTTTTATTCTGAGAGAATTACTTTCTGAAGGCCAAAACTAGTACTTAGTAATCAGAATCTTTTAATATGGTGGAGAGGCCTAGGGAATCGTTTTTGATTCAATATAAGTACCCTGATAGTAAAAAATAGGTTTACAATGATATGTGTACTCCAGAAATAAGTCCTTAAAGATATAGTTTAGTTTTGCCAATCCCTTCTTGATATGGGTACTATTAGTCAAAGGAGCGGGGATGTTGAGTGGCAGAGCGCTGGGTTTCCGTACCGAAGGTGCCAGGCTCAAATTGGTTTTATGGCCGATAAATTATTTATATCTGCTATCAGTCGGGAATGCACCCTACGGGATTTGGTGATCCTCCTAGGACTCACCCAAACTCCTATAATGTGGATACCCTTAATACATACCACCTCACTGCACTACCATTGCTCTAGAAACAATATAGTCTCCACCACGTACCGAGCCCAAGACCCTTCATGGGTTGTAGTTGTAGAGGTTTTACTATTACCCAACGGGATACATTACGATACTTAAATTTTCACTGTATATTTTACGTTTGATCAATTATTTTGATTGGTGTGAAAACTGGCGCCCGATTTTTCGCTGGCCTATGTCATTACTTTGCATTATGATTCCCTACAGATAGAGCGCTAACCTGTGTGACAGGACTGCTCATTAAGAGCCTGGAGGTGTGTGTAAGGTTAGTTGGAGGGGTGAGGTTGCAGTAGGTTGGTAAATGGTTAAAAAACCATGGCGGCGCCCCCTCCATTGTTTCTAAATCTTTCGCAAGTGTGAATTTGTTAAGAGGGGTGGGGGTCGTTTCCAAGGTCCCCCTTTTTAGAGGTACGCATTAACATTTTACCTATTTCTAGCCTACAGCTGATTATTCATGACGTAATCGGCGACAGGTATCCAGAGAATCCGTTTGGCAGGTGGATTCCGTTTTTTTGGCCTTGATTTGTATAAGAAATTGCATAGTTTTTCATTTTAGCAGGACTTTTATATTGAGAATACGGTTCTTTGCCTTTCTCATCTTCAATCTTGTTCCCCTTTTATATATATATATATATATATAAATCTTCAATCTTGTTCCCCTTTTTGATATATATATATATATATATATATATATATATATATATATCAAAAAGCAGTGTCACATGAAGGGTCTAGGGTTCAGTACGTTTTAGAGGCTGTAACATTTTTTAGACAACGGTCGTGCAAGGAAGTGATTTGTCCTAGATCACGCTCAATCGCCAGATTTATTCTCATATTTTGGGTACCAACTTTATAGAGGCTCGGTTAGCTCCAGTGGACTCCCAGATCCCAAAAAATCCATCCCCGGCTGTTAGCAGATTTAATAAAATTGTATAATTGTAGACAAATTAAAGTACCGCTCAGTAAAAATAAAATTGGATTTACAAAGCCAAAATTCGTATTATTCTAATATAATAAAGTCTAAATTAGCAAACAAAAATAATGAATCGAGAACAAACAAATTAAAACTTTTGATCCTAATCTATAACATCTTATAGAACAAATCCAACACGACACATTTCAGCAATCAGAATATTAACAGAATACATACATGGGTAGTGTTTGACAGGTATTTTTATAGAGTAATGTGGTTAATAAGCATTTCGTAATAAATGTGTAGGCACAATTTACGCATTAACATCGTAAAAGTTCAATTTTACATTTAGACTTAGAGTATTATTTAATATAATTCATTAAAAGACTATTTTTTTCATTGTTATGGTATGATTATTAGAACCATATAGTCTCAAAAAGTCATCAAAATAATACTTTGCATCCATAAATTATGTAGTTGCACTGTTTTTTTTTTGTGTGTGTGTGAATTTTATGGATTTTAAAATGGCTACAATGAAATCTCCGTTCACACACGAAAAAAAAATTGTATTTAGGGTATATTTCATAAATAAATTGATTTATATTCCTTCTTAAAACTGCAAAGCTATTTTAGAATTGGCGTATTAAAATAGCTTTTCTACTTGTCTTTGGTATTCTTATTATCTTATTTGTGTGGGATTATTAAATCAAATGACTACTTTTGTAATTTAGTACACGCGCATTTATTATTTTGCCTACTGAAAAGGAACAATAGTTACTTTTTTTTAATTATTCAACATTAAAAATATGCTTATATGACTATAACAATACCAATCAGCTAAAAAAAAAACAGCAGATAATCTAATAATTTTTTTTTGAGGGCATTGCATTTTAAATTTTATGTGTGAGACAATTCATGCATAATAGTCTTACTTTATCCTGTTTGGTGGTACATTTAACCCAATTTAGTAAAAAGTTTTTGTTTTTGATGAGCAGTTGTTAGTATTGCCCCATAGGACGGTGACGATATGTCCCTCTTATGACGAAATCTGCCGTGGTCTATTGATCGTCCTAATTTCAGGTTGGTGAGCTGTGTAGGTTATTTTAGCCTTTTTTTCAGGTTGTACTCTTCTCTTTGCGTGTATAATTTTCTTGTGGCACTAGCCACAAGCATTAGTTATTGTTCACTAATAAAAAAGATGCATGTATCTATGAACTTAGTTTCATTTTCTACATGCTATAAACGAATTTATATCTATATCAGTGTGTGTATTCTAATAGGTAAATAAAAAGTAATTTCAGTTTAAACCTTCAGATGTCTCAAAATTTATTAAACGAAACAAAAAGTCTGTAACAAAAACATTAATTAATACAAAAATTCAATTAGGAAAAAGTACCTGAATAAACAGAATAATTGATTCTTTGGACTCTTGCTGTATAATAAAAATGCAGTGAAAATAGTACGATAGCATTTATTGTCACCTGAATTGCATTCATTGTCACCTTTTAACTGTGCCAACGTTTTTTTCTACGATGTAGGGGGGATCTTTAGGGGAAATAGTGGGTGTGCTAACTTGTCAAACTAACACTTGTCAACTTACAACTGTTAGTCACACAGTAACTAGCTCAGTCGAAACGTGTTAGTTTGACTAGTCACCACACCCACTATTTGCCCTGAAGATGGCCTACATCGTAGGGCGAAACGTTGTCACAATTAAAAAATAAGTTCTGCTTATTTTGTGTTATCTTTGACTGCACCCTCTGACCGATTCAATCCATCATTAGAATTGTCCAGTCAACTATTTTCCAATCAAAGATGAATTGTTTTATGTTCATCCAAAAAGATTTTTAAAAAAGTTCTAATAATTTCTGGTCCAATTATAGTAAAACTAACAATTATCTGTAATGTTTTTCAACTAACATTAATGATATTTTCTTACTGTGCCAGATCTTTAAAAGATATAGTAGTAAATCAAAGGTCGTTATTGTATTTTGAAAAATGTTAGGTATATTATTATATTGTATTACATAATAACAATACACATAAAATACAATAGTTTTTAATTTAATTAATGTTTAAATGGTCAACTGCATATTTCTTTAGAAAAGTTGAAAATAGTCTAGATGTTATCAATACATTTTGAGCAAAATAAGTACAATTTACTTTATTTGCTCCAATCTTCTGGGTACAAGAATGTAGACTCAAATTGTAACTAAAATCTTCTAATCTTTCTCATACTTTTTTTTTCTTTCTTTAAATAGTGTTTTATTAACAAAAATAAAAAAGCTTGGAATACAATAACTGCTATAATAAAATTAATATTATAATCATATTACGTAAAAAAAAGTTATATCTTGAGGGACATTTAGTATTCTTTACGGTTGCCTAGACCCTCTAATGGGGTTAAGGAAAAACCTAGTGGTTAGATGTGACATTGACCACATAATATTTTTCTATAATCAACTGTCAAGATTTTTTTTATTATAATAAAGTATTTTGTCATTATAATCCGAACCTACGCACCCTTTATAGGTTACAGTAGTACAGTTCTTATAATTTTTTATGAAGGGCTCGATTTTATGGCGTTGTCAATCTTAATTAAAGTATTAATAATTTATCAAAATGTAACTACTTTGAACGAACGGTATTTCAAAATTTCGATAGTTTCTAGATTGAAGGATGTAAGCGATAGTTTGCTCTGTGAGTGGCTAAACTGGTGACCCAAAATTTCTAGTTTAGCCCAAGCTGTTAAAGCAGTTATCTTTTTATAGAACTGACACGCATTCTCTCAGCCATTGAGTAACATTTGGCGGTAATACATTACTTCGTGTATTTATATTATGTCTTTGTATTACAGTTAATTAGTAAAGATATATTATCATTTTAAATTTAGTGTTTCAATTTCTTGGGCAGTTTTTTGCATACACCCAGTAACAATTCGTATACTTTATGTTTTTAAAGATATTCTTTATTTGTTACTATTAATCGATCATATTTCCACATCTTCGTTTTGAAAATAATTAAAATGATGCAGAAAATGCTTATAACGATTTATTCCAATTTTTACGTCCATGATTTCTTTTGGTACAATTTTTTGTTATCTCTTGTAAAAAGTTTTTCGGTTAGATTAAAAAAAATGTAACTTTCTACAAATGGAGTAATAAATACTTTTGAGCTGCAAATCCATATCTAGAAACACATGATCATTTCTTTTCTCAAAACTTCTTTAATAGATAATTTTAGATATTGGTTGACTAAACCTCAAAACCTATAAAAAAAAAAACCATATCTAATAACAGTGGATAAAAATACAAGTCGATATATCTATACATATATCTCCAGCACCGGTGAATAAGTGTTCAAGTCGAATTTTGTCCAAAACGAGTTTCTTGTACTTACAGAAAGGTAATCACGTGATTTCTGGGAATAGAGTTATTGCTTATATTTTTAACTCCATTTCTAGTCAAAAACTACGATAATGCCACAATTCCGCTTCCCTCACTACAATTAACTCATTCTTAATTGACATTCGTTTTAACCACTTATTCACCGGGGCTATAGATACGTACACATTTATAAAGAATGGTTACTTCGCTAGTTGAATATTTCATGATTTTGAATCGTGTATCATAGCTACGGAGCAACAGCCCTTTCGGCAACTCTAATGAGCTGAGAAGTTCGCATAAGTATTCTGTGATGGTTGATAACCTAAATTACTAAACAGCGGCTTGCGTGGTAGTAATATCTAATAAATGTCGTAGTCCTGGCATAGTTTGTTTTTTGTTGTGTGCCCGTTTTCCGTTATATATTTCTTTCTTATTATTAACTGTTTCTTTATTATCTGAGTCATTTACAGAATTAATTCAGTCTCTCTAGTTAGTATCTTCTTACTATACTATATACTGCTAAAATCCCTGGAAGGAATAGAATTTAAAAAATAAACTTTATTACAGTAGATATTCTATCTTTTCTTTAATTGTTATCTATACCGCATCTAAGAAAGCTACATATTTGAATAGTTGTGTCATTCCTGCCAAGAAGTGAATCACGAGTAGATACTGTCAACGACGATAGATGACACATTTCCTAGGATTTATTTTTGGCATATTTTATGAAAAGAAAAAAATATGATTAACAAAGATAGTGTTGATAAAACAGCCCACATTGTTTAGAAGAGCTATTAATTTATTTTAGAATTCTTAATTATAAATTCCTTTTTCGTGTAGTAATAAAAAATTAATATATTCCATATTTGTTCAAAAATACATAAAGTGTAACATTACATTAATAATAAAAACCGATTGTTGCCATTTTAAAATCATTTCACTATTAAAAAGAAAATGTCCAATATAATGTGAAGTGTTGATGTTTGATCAGTCTCTTTTGGCATCATTTAATGCTTGCGTAATTATAAAATTGGTATGTGATACGCCTTCAATTAACCTACTCAATCTGAGAAAAAATTATCTATTCTCCATTATATGAATAAGCTTAGTAAAAAAAACAATTATCCGAAATCTGGTTTCACACTGCGCAATGTACCATTGTATTTTATCTTGGTTTTTTATTTAGAATTTATTTAAAAGGATGTTTTAATACGCATATATCCTTTTTTCGGTCCAATTTTAAATGGTTGGACTTGATCCTTTGTCGAATCGGAGGAGGAATATCTTTATTGTTTTCTCTCTTTCGCGGAAACGTTTAAGATGGAGAAACGCAGACCACTTGGCGGGCCCATATAATATTTCGCAAGAGGGCCGAAACGACATGTTATAGAGGCCGTAGCCGTTCCCAGAAGATACGACCCCATTAACATTGTCCCCAGAGGGACCAGCTTACTCTTTCACAAGAGTCGAGACTTCTCATCATTGGGCTCACATCTGTTCCTCCACTGACCTCCTTCTCACGCGATGTCTCCTCCATTCCAAATCAGGAGTAATCAGCTCCGATAAATAGCTTAATAATCTCCTAATTTTGTCTTTTATTCCATTTTTGATTTTAGTTAATTATATGTTATATTGTTCTGTTTACATAATTTATGTCCATTGATGAATATACTGAAGTAGGGGTTGCCACTTTACCCACATCACTCGTTCTCCTGAAAATTGTGAAAGGTATCACTTTGCTCTCGTCTTGTCCAACAAGAAATAGAATTCAGATTAAAATAAATTAAAATTTTAAAATTAAAAGTTTTATTATGGTTGAAATCGTATTTTGTATTCAGAAACAAGTTTATTATGAACCATATGGTTTTATGAACTTAAAATACTGAAGAAAAAATAAATCATCGCGTAAATTTATTATTATCAGTCTTTCTACTGCTTTGAAAAGATTTCGAAATTTAAAGTTTGCTATAATACTAATTACTTATATATATATATATATATATATATATCCGTAGCATCGTTGAATCAGTGGTGAAGTCGAATTGTGACAATGTCATTCTCATAATTTTTGGCTTGAAATACTTTTCACTACTAAAAGAAAAATTCTTTTTGGAGAAAATTCGACTTATCCACTTATTTACCGGGGTTTTCGATGTAGTTATTTATTTCTAAAATTTGTTCTTTAAAGTAAAACATTTTTATTTTTTTTTAATGATTAGAATTGTATAGTTATGTTAGTAATTTTTACTTATCTTTAACGTTTGCTTACTATTAGTAATATATTTTATTATATTATTATGTATTATTAGATACCCAAAAAGGGCATTGCATTTCGACTCACCCAAAAAAAGTATATATTACCAAAATGTATGTCCAAGCTCTCAAAACTTCTTAGTCATTACAATGCAGTCATAAAACCAGAATGCTTCTATGGACTACAGATAATTATTTTGTACAGAAAGGAGTTATAGAAAGCATTCGTAAAAAAGAAAGAAAGATGATTTAAGATGAAAAATTTAAGCCATAAATTGGTAGACCAACATTGCTCATAACGGTTCCATTTCTATTTCCAGTTTTTAGCTTATAGCGATTATCCCAATGAAACCCTGAGGAGGATATAAAAAAAATACGTATTGTTAACTAGTTATAAACACACCATTGATTCGCATAAATAGCTAACCTTGTAAAAATACACTAATCCTAAAATTTCCGCTATAAATATTCTTACGCTGAACGATAAAATTTTTAATTCTGATTATCTGTTATACATGATTATATTTATAAATTATTAATCAGAAATATATTTTGTACATTTTATTACTTGATCTAAAGTGTTTTTGTAATTTTAAATTAGTTGAAATTTGGAATTATCATAATTAGAAATTTTTATGAATGTGAAAAGTAATATCTAATCATTGTGTTTCTTTTACTTTACAGCTCTGATAATGTAATTTTAATGCAAAATATTACTATATATGTTCTTTTTTATATTAATATTATATATAACAGCACTGCTCCCCTCCGGAGTATGGTTGAAAAGATCGGGAAGGCGCGGAGATATGCAGGCCAGCATAATTGCTAGGTCCTGCCAGTCCTGCCATAAATATTGCCGCTTCTCTTGTTAATTGTACGGCTTTTAATTAAATTGCATATTATTTGTTTTGATTTTATATATTCTTTATTAATATGAATATTTACTTTACAAATTAAAATATTTGTATCGTGTTTATTTTGTTGAGATTCAAAACTTTTGTTTTTTGTGAATCCATTTTTTTATGCTTATTAATATATTTATATACCTTTTTATTTTCATGTTTTATGAGATGCATATAAAACGATTTTGAAAAGCTCTTTATCGGTCAATATTCTTGGAATATGCAATATAGGTATAAAACGAAATTTTTAGATCAAATTTTTGATTGTACGAAAGGCTTCTCGTACGCTCATTTTGGTTTTGATATTTAAAATTTAAAAAAATAAAAATATAGCACTTCAACCTATGAAAGGTGTAGGGTTCATTACGTGGTAGAGACTGTACTATTTCTAGAACAATGTTTGTCCTAGATCACGCTCAATTGTCAGGTTTTCCCTAATTACTTACCCTCCCCCACTTATAGTACTCACCCACTTTATAGAGACTTGGTGAGCCCCAGGAGGGTCCTAGATCCGATGAATCCATCTTAGGCTGCAAATAGATTAAATATAAGTCTGCCAAGCAGCGGGATTTGAACCTGAGACCTTCGGCACGTCTACTAAGCGCTTTATCACTGAGCTACCCCCGCTCCTTATTTTGAAATAAATAGATTTCAAAATTATATACGCAAAACTCGGCGGATATTTTTAGTTATTTTTTTCTTTCATATCATGCCTTCTCCCCCTGCCCTTTATAAATACACCTCAAATGAGACGACTAGAATAGAGACGGAATATTTTTCACGTTAGGAGCCGGGCCTAAAAATGTGCTGGCGGTTGCAACTTTGGCGTTGCACCGTTCCCGCCAAAAATACCCGTCGACAATGCACACGGAAAGCGGCACCGCGGCGGATCTGGCAACAACGCTCCACCACGTGCAATCCCACAAGTTACGCAACAAGAGCCGGCGTTGCCAAACCTAGCCCCAACACCATCTCAGACCCTTCCGTTTCGACCTACGCTAACTCGGGACTTGGCTGGCGAGGAGGATACGCCGGTGTCCTTGTGGCATGGCTGGAGTGTGCGCTGGAAATGGGGCAGAACTCGAGGAAGGTAACGCGCTGGCTGATCTCTTTCGGAATCATCTCCGTCCATCATCCCTGAGTGACTTCAATTCCATCTTACAAATTCAGTTGTAGGTTCAATTTAACTCTGACGGTATTGTGTTGCAGATGCACTCTGAGAGCTTTCGTGTACTTCGTATTCTAAAAAAGAATTTGTATGTAATGCGTAAAAAGTAATTTTAGTTCTTTAAGACTTTTCAGGGCGAAATGTATTGTTGACACTTCTCCCAATGTATTGTTGGTTTTATAATCAAATCGTACAGTGTAAACTGATATAATTATTTAAATGAATGTTTGACTTGATTAATAACATACACTGTTTTTACGCTATTTTCACCGAATGCGTCATATTGATTTATTCTGGTACATTCGTTAAAGGCCGTTTCGTGCTTATACCGCGTCGTCAAATTCTTTACCTACGTTTCACTAGATATACTGTTAGCTTCCTCAGGGCTTAATCTGAGACTGAAGAAACCTTTTATGAATAGATTCAAAATATCGGTCGTGGCAATTAGAGAGAGTATGTATTCTTGCCCTGTTCGTAGGACGCTACCTAGTTGCGTAGAAAACACAGCCTGAAAACTTAAATTGAAATTAGTTTAAATAATTGGCATTTTTTCTCTCCCTATTTGCGTGCATAAGATGTTTTGTAAAACGCTTCTTACTTCACGTTCTCTCTTCTCCCTACCTTGTCCACATAAAAACAGCAGATCTAATCGTCGCTGATATTATACATTGATTTTTATAATGCTTCATTATGTTTGATGATTGCTAGTACCATTCTCAATGGGGTTCTTATGGAAATACGATAATAGTCAACCATAAATATTGTCGATTAATTTGAATTACATAGGTTTAGGGTTCCTGATCGTTGACTGTTTGCGTCACAATGAATTTTTAATGATTGTTCAGTAGTTTCACTTTCGTTCGTTGTTATTTCAGGCTTATTATTTATAATGTTAAGTAGGCCATAAAATAGTTTTGTAATACTTTATTGTTCGAATGTCTGTTTCTCAAACAGGCCTACTTATTTTATTTCTTTAACTTATATGAAGAGCTGATTCCGAACATTGGGGGTATAGTGCTTATTATTCCGATATTTCGTTCTTAATAACCCTAACGTTTTTTCGATTCTTTCGTGACCTGATTTGAGAACTTCTTTATTTTCAAGTATTAATGGCCTTCGAGAGTCTCATTGTCCCAAGAGAGACTCTTATCAATACAGCCTCAGTTAAGCAAGACCCCTCACGCAGCCCTTAATCAAATTCAGTCATTTATATCCCAAGTATAATTTGCATTTAATTTGAATATCCCATTCTCAGCATTTTATGATTTTTCTTAACTGGCGTTTCGTCTTTCAGAGCCTGTTTTGAAATTATATATCCCTTTTCCCGTTTTTAATTATCATTTCTAAAGCTGTCATTTACTTTGAGCAATATCTCTTTAGTCGTGCAGTAAATAAGGAAAAACAAAATAAGAAATCAGTTTTTATTTCATTTGAAATTGTAATATTAAAATTTATTCAATCTTAAGTATTTTTTTCACGGATGAAATCATGAGTTTTCCAGTTTATTATATGCTTTATTAACTTCTTTTCTTTATCTACTTTCTTCTTTAAATAAATTTTAATTTCTTACTTTTTTAACAACGCACCAGTCTTTTCAAATTTAAATTAACTGTATATCATTGTTTTTACATATACATATATTTTATCAAAGTAAAACTGGTATATTGATTGTAACTACTAAAGGATTCTACAAACAATTAATTTGGTTGTGTAGTAACATAATTCACACTTTCTAATAAAATTATATAAATATAAAACATGTCTGTAATACGTTATTAACAGTATCTTCCTCCAATACTTGTATCTAATGTACAATACAACGGCAAAACAACATTCAAGGCTTTCAGGACAAACTTTAACCACTGTTAACGAAAATAATTATTCCTAGCAACGCATAAAGGAGAATAACGAGAGTTGAATGAGAGATTACTATAGCCGACAAATTAACTAAAATGAAGTCAGAAGTCACCAATAGGTTCTGGACTCCTCTGTTTCCATTGTTTAAATTTATTATTACATCTTTGAGCATATTCAGCATGTCTTAATCGAAGAGACAGGCGTAATTTCAAAAAGAATGCTTGTTAAACAAAATAGAGAAATGAAATATTGTTGTTTGTTCTCGTCACTTCATGTTTTTATGGTTACATAAAACTACACTGGCAGTCCCCAATATTCACTATAATCAGAATAGGGATCTTTTACGAGTACCTGACACTATACATGCTTGGGACATCTATTTTACGTCCCTTCCGAAGGACGGCATAGCCAAAGATTTTTTACTCCCCACGAACTCGCTATCTTGGGCTCAGTAGGTAGTTATGCTAATCACTACCGTCACAGGTAACCCTTGATCAAATATTAAACATTACAATCGACTTTGCTTTATGCATTTATTGTTACAACCAATTTACTTTATATGTTTTTTCTCAACAATTTTTAAAGTTCTTTTCTTTATTTTTACTTTTAATGCTTCAATTCAGAGATACGGTTTTTTATTTTCAAAATCTAAAAAAATGGCTTTTGTTTCTTTCTTTTTTTAAGTTTTAAGAAAACTGATAAGTGAGTACTACTTTTTGAACGACGCCGTTCGCGAACGAGACGCCATTGAAGATGCACTTTCGCTGACGGATCCGGATCAACGAGGTAAGAAGAAGGAGAAAGGCGGGAGATGTGGTCACTGGTGATAATAGAGCTCGCTGTTACGAGGGGTTACGATTGGACGGAGAAAGTCCCCCTTCTGCCAACTGGGTTAATATGTCTGGGTCGCCCATCTAGATCTTCCCTATTTATATCTCCTAGTATTCTCCATCATTTTATGGTAGTATTAGGCAAAAATACTACTTTATGTATAAAATACTACTTTATGTATTCACTGAATTTGGATATTTGCTTTATTTTTGGGCGTGCGTTGAATTTAGGGATTGTTTCAATACTGATTTTGGATCTGGGACTTGTATTGACTGAAATCACAACCTCTGGTCATTACTAGATATCCCCGGTGAATAAGTGGTTACGTCGAATTGTATTCAAAATCAGTTTCTTGTACTTACGAAAGCGGAATCGTGTTATTTTCGTAGTGAATAAGGGGCTTAATCAGAATTTGGCTTGAAATGGAATTATTGCTTAAATAAGAACTCCATTTCAAGCCAAAACCTTCGAAAATGGCACGATTCCGCTTCCCTCAATACAGTTATCTCTCTTTGGACAAAATTCGACTTGCAAGTATATATCAGGGCTGCAGATATTTATCGAGAAAAAATAATTATTTGGAATCGGATTACTTATTCTTGCTTAGTTCCAACTTAACCGGAGATTCCTAGTCCATTCTCATTTGTCATCTGTTATCGTAATATTAGTGATGGTGTTTATACTTTCTTTGAAATAAGATTATGGTTAACCGATGTCACATCACCCAAAATATGCCAAAAGGCAGGTGTTTTTTCATAGAACATTATCCAGGTTTCTTCATAGACATTCTAAATCATTTAAAGTTTATTATATACTGGGCGGACAGAAGAAAAAACTGTGATGTTATATCAAAGTTTTATAAATCCTGGAGTTCATCGCCTAAAATAACGGAAGTGGTATCCCACGTCATTAATGACTACATGAGAGTCTACACTAACAATTTGTTTATGTTGCCAAAGAAGTCTTTATATCCTTGTAGGATGTATTTAGGACAGAAGGTCTAATATCCTCTAAGAATCGATCATGGAAATAGTAGCCATTTGCTCCAATATCGAATTTTTCCAGCTACACATCTCATATTTATTTATCAAGATATTTTCAATTTCTTTTATGACTTTAAAATAACCGCCATCAAAACTACATCCTCGCGCTAAGATAATAGTTGTTACTAAGTGTAGAAAGATAGTGTTACAAACTGGATTTAACAATAGCTACATAGATAACTAGACACTGGCTGGCTGCCACCTCGATTGGGTTATTGATGCAATGAGATCACCGAGGCACGTGCCCAATACTGTCAGCTCTTCTTTGCACTGCGATGGATCCATACAATTTATTTTAATACATTAAGAATAATGTATCGCTAGCACATCCCACATCACCTGCCAGAGTTACATTAGCGTAGTTAACACGTTATTGTTGGTAATGAAGGTAAGACTCTTCCGTCCCTACTTAAGTTTTTTACCTGCTGCGCTTCCTGCCGAGGAACGACAGCTGCATCCTTCGAGGCACCTGCGGCAGGACGGGTTCTTTCTCATCCACATCTTACGATTGCATTGTCTTCTAGTTACGAAAGAAAAAAACTCTTATCATATTCCTCAAGGTTAAAAAAAAAATGCGATTTAGAGTTATCTCTTAGTTGGAGTAAAAATCTCTCAGAAGCTTTTTATTTAATTTAATACATTCCAGTAATTTCCCTCATATATTAACGATTATAGCGACCATATATTTATTATAAGTATGTTGTGCACTATTGTAAAGATTAATCATCTTTCGACATCAAATTACAAAAACAAGTTTCATTAAGACCGTTTGCGTAGTCCTATATTCAAATTTTTTCAGTTCAAGTTACCCTTAATTTTATTTGTTTTAAATGGGGTATCAGTACCATTTGTTTTTAGTTGGGATATCTTTAGAATTTGATTTGGAAGTCGTAAGCATATATATGGTGGGAACCTAGTTGTATTGAATTGGGAAGATCTTTGATAAAGGATTTGATAATGTGTAGTGGGAAAAAGCTTGAACCATGAAGACATCGTCAGTAGTTTAAAGATTGATTAGAAAGGGGATAGTGAGACTGAAAAAGGATTTTCGAATAGAGTTGTTGGGGTAATCAAAAGCTTTAAGTCCAAGACAATTAGTATTATACCATCAACTTGTTTCATGCATATGGATAGGTGTGTCGCTGGGTTATGAGAAATGAGCAATGTGAGTGGAAAAAATCGGATTGGAGAGTATCTAAGCATAGGTTTTTCCAAGAAATCTGATATTCGTTTATTGGATTATTCTTTATAGAGGTTTGGAAAAGAATGAATGGAGATTACACCTTTACATGGTAGGATTAAAGGCGAGTATTTATTTTGTATTATTTACTTCAAATGAGGAGTAGATTTCTAAAACAGTTATTTATTTTTATTTCCACGTATGGTTTATCTGCTTATGAAAGAAATCCTTCTATCTGAGAATAATCAGTACAAAAATGCTTATAATTTTCATGATGAATAATAATCCCTACCTATTCATGTCAGGCTGCTTGTTTCTTATATTTCATGATACACAACATCCTAATCGTATGTGCCACTTGTATTTATTAGAGGAATTTAATTGTATGAGTAGATATCTAAGTGTAGTAGATAGGTAAGTCTATCTAAGCTATGTATAAGTAGAATCGTAGCACAGCGCTGACTTGCTATACTGAAGTTCCCGGGTTCAAATCCGGCTGTGGGGGATAATTAAACATTAGCGTATGAACCTTATGGGATCTATGGCCTTCCTAAGGCTCGCCCAGCCTCTATAAAGTAGTTACCTACTAATTGGGGAAAACCTGACGGTTGAGCGTGATCTCGGACAAATCTCACTGCACAACCGTTTTCCTAGAAACAGTACGGTCTCATTCATGTACTGAACACAAGATTCTTCATGGGTTTTAGAGGTACAGGTTTAGTTAAGTTATAACCATCGATACATTAATAATAAATTAAATTATTGCTGCCTCTTTCCAACTGATTCGTTCCATTAAACATTTTATACCGCCTTTAGAAAACCTCTTAAGTATAACGAGCGCTTTACGCCCGCGGCGATATACCCTCAGGTAACCTCTTAGACTTCTTTCGCTCTGTCAGAAGATTATTGGCTTTTATAAAACCTGTATTGCAGCGTTTCATAACTTATTTCGTCCCGTCTCATCACGAACTAATGAAAACAAGAACAGGTTTCTCTCTTAGTGGATCCAGTGGTTTTTTCGATCCGTATCGTATAGCAGCTTCAAAGGAATCCATTCTCTCCGGAATTTAGCAAGTCTGTGTAACATTTTAGTGACTCTTTTGAAATCCTTATATTGTATTTACACCTTCAACGAGGCATGAGTCAGAGGAATAAATATTATAATTTTATTTCATAATTGATATGTATGGGATGTGCGACAGCGCTAAAAACATAAATTATACGTTGTATATACTAAAACCCAAAATTTGTACGCTGTATATACAAAAAGAAAAAATGTATTTTATAGATATATATAAATATCTACGTATTCAATTAAACTTCTCTAATAATTACACGTGCGACTTACGATCAATATGCTTTGTATCATGAAATAAAAAACCAAACAACCTGTGACATAAATAGGTAGGAATTATTGTTGTTTTCTTATATGAAATTGTAAGAGTTTTCATACTAGATTATCGTGAGGTAAAAGGATTTTTTTTTTAAAGCAGATATAAAAAACAAAATTTTCATGTTGTATCTATAAAAAAACTTTTGTATTTTTAAGATACAGATTGAGATTTTCTGTTTTGTTTTTTGTTTGCATTTACACAACTATTCCATTTTTTACTTATTGGCAAAACTCGGAGTGCTTATCTATTTACTGGTATTTAAGGCCTTGAAGACTTTGAAAACACTAAATAAGACAAACTTATTTATTTATAAGTGCCGACGTTTCGACCTAGGTTGTAGGTCATCTTCAGGGCTATGAGAAAAAATCATACAGAACAAAAATCACTTATAAAAAACATTGCAATGTCCAGAAATAATAAAATAACATAGAAATTGAAAAGTATAGAAATTAGTGATGAATATAATATTAAGGGTATATATGAATAAAAGATTACAAGATTCTCATACTCAAGGCATTCATCGTTTGTTGTAACAAAACATCACGATTTTATAATTTATCTTCATTTACAATCCAGTATTTTATATCTTAGTTCTCTATACATTTCCCCTATAGACATCCTTCAACATCATATCTTTGTATTAATATAAATTTTATATATTCATATCATTGCATATATTTATTTATATAACATCCCATACTTTTTATTAGCTACATTTTACAACAAATTTTGTATTTATTTTCATACATATTTACTTACATAACATTCTATGTATTAGTAAATTACCATTTTACATCTTTTATATCACCTGTAACTTAACCTAGATTTCCATACCTTTATATCTCACCTTTTTAAATTTGTACCTTTTTTTTAGGTTCATTTTGTATCTTATCGTTTATCTCCCCTTTTTTTCTATCTTTACTTGCCATTCCCACCTTTTTGTACTCTTATAATCTTGTAATCTTGTAATATTTTATTCATATATACCCTTAATATTATATTCATCACTAATTTCATTACTTTTCAATTTCTATGTTATTATATTATTTCTGGGTATTGGAATATTTTTATAGTGATTTTGTTTGATTTTTTTCTCATACCCCTGGAGATGGCCGAAACGTAGGTCGAAACGTCGGGACTTATAATAAATAAGTTTGTCTTATTTAGTGTTTTTTTTTACTGCACCCCCAGGCTATCTATATCCCACATTAGATCTTACTGTCAACAATTTTCCTCTCAATTATTAAGAATATATTTTATTCACATAAAAAAAGCTCACATTAAAAATTATAGATAATTGGTTTCATTTATAACTGTTTGTTAAAAAAAAATATCATTACCACCAAACTTTATATTCAAGGTTTGTATTAGCAATTATACAAATACTACTATTATACAACGTTACCTTCGCGCAATATTAATTTATTGATTGTTTACAATTTATAGAATTGTATAAAATTATATCGATTCTAATAATACTCTTCAGAATCCTTGAAATTACAGTTATTAATTGGAGTATGTCCTCATTGAATATTCTTCGAACCTTCTTTCTTTGTTTTAAGCTTTTATTCCTTGAGTAATGCAAATGAAATACCGTCTTTATCTTGTTTTATGTAAATTGAAAAAATTCTGAATAGATAAATAAAATTCTCTGAAGGAGGTAATGATATGAATGGAAATTTATAAGTATCACTATTTTTTTTCCGAGGAGCTTAAAAAAAATTTATAAATATTTCATTTACCATTATATTTTAGTAACTCGAGGTATAGATAGTGCATCTTAACAATAACCTTTATGCCGCTGGTAAAATGTTAATTTATTTCGGAATGGTTGCGTCTAAATAACCGAATTCTTGGCAGAAGAGACAAGGCCTACTGAACTGTTTATTGCCAAAGGTGATGAAGAGGCCTAGGGTTCCTCAGGGTGTCGAAATCGCCCCACCTTAGTTTGAATTGTCGTTCTCTTCTCTTGGGGGGACCTTTTTTCGGTTTGGAGGACTTTGGATTTAGTGAATATACAATTTTATTATAAGTATTTTGGAATGTAACCATATCGTCGATAAAAATACAAATTATCGGACGTGAAGTACGCCACTTTTCACGAGTGTGAAACTTTTTGTACTTTATAGATAACTCTATATGGTTTTTAGGTACTTGTGATAGACTGTTCATATTAATGGAAATGATAATTCGTACCTTTTCTTATGTATATGGTTTTCCTACATTTTCAATTTTACAAAAATGTGTTTTATGCCCTTTTTCACATAATTTGATGTTTGGAATTATTCTGAACTTCTCGAAGTATTTCAGAGATTATTTCGAAGACGGCTATTCCCACAGTTTATTCTGTTCATTTTAAGTAGACAATTACAAAAATAATAAGGCAAAAAAACAATAAGGAACAGAATTTAATAATTCAAATCAGATTAGTGATAAGACGAGGAAAAACGAGATAATGAGAAAGGTTTCATGGCGACCTGATAATTTACAAATACCGAATTTTTTATTTCAATCGCAAATCCTAAAAGCAATCGCTAAAGATCGAAAACGAAAACTTTTATTTTCACATTCTATAATTTGCTTTTTTATCGACGATAGGATTTAGTTTTGAACTCAATTATAATAAATTTTAGATCCGACTAGTAAGGTTAATGAATTTGTTGTATTAAAGAAAAAGTATAATCTCGTCATAGGGAAAATACCACCTTATATTGGCTTGGGTATCAGTTCCGCTGCTTGTCGCTACGAGTCAAGTCACAACTTTTCCTTTTTAATATTATCGAAAACGAAAATTATTTTATTTTACCACTTACAGTATGTAGCATAACTATTACTGACTGCCTATAGACTAAAGAACCGAATTACATACTGTTTAGGTCATATCGTCATTATTTTTATTTTCATTAATGTTAAAAAGGAAAACGATGAAAACTTTTTGTGACTTAACTCGAAACTACAACCTTCGGAACAGATACCTTACTCTGTATTATTTTGGAATATTAATAAAATCGTTTTGAGGAATATTGCCCTCATTACTGCTACTTCTCGATGATGTTTTGGTGACGTTACGTAACCGAGCAGTCTACTCCCGACTGACCAGAGAAGACTGGATAGCGGGCCTTAAGGAGGCCAAGTTCGCGAGGTTCCCCGGACCACTTTCCATCTCTCCCGACCAGAGCCTGACTCTACTTGCCTTTTCTGTTCTCAACTCCCTTTCTTCGCAGTTCTATTCTTGGCCACTGGATTCTTTTTTCTCTCGACTCGTTCTTTCACTATCTCCGCAGTGAGTTATTTTGTTTCCACGACAATTCTCTGGCGTTAGGTTTTGCATGTTAATAGTTTCCGACGAGAAGAACTATTATCATTGATCTGCGTGTATAACATTTTACTACATATTTTATAACATTTTACATTAGATTTTGTAACATACACACACACACACATATATATAAAACAATCCTGAGACAAAATATAGATTGTACTAAAAAAAAAAAATCTGCACCACTACAACCCCTGAAAGATATTGGGTTCAGTACATGATAGACACTGTGCTGTTCCAAGGACAGCGGTTGTGCATGTAGGTGATTTATCCGAGGCCATGCTCAACCGCCAAGTTTTTCCATCCTTAAATAGAGGCTCGGCGAGACTGAGGACTGTCATCAGATCCCAGAGGGTCCAACCACTCCTGTTAACAGATTAAATACTATATCGTCTCCTATACTTTGTACTAGTTTCATAAATGTCTTAAAAAATATTCCTATTTCTAAAATAATCACATAATTATTTTCTAATGAATTAAATTGCTTAGAACAATTTCTCAATTTGATTATCCGACGCTACTGAAAAGATGGCTTCAATACCTTCTACTAGGAAAAGATAAATCTGTATTGATAGCTTATTTATAAGTCACTGCTGAGTTTTATTGAACGAGGGGCCTATTGTTTTATTAATAAAATTATAATACGTGATTTTGGTGTTGAAGATTATAATTTAAATATTGCCCTACTCTTTACTGCCATTCAGACCATCTTAGCTATTTATTTGGTAACATATTTAGCATTAGCATAGTAAAATGTACGTAAATTGGATCATATCTATGTTTAGTGAACAATAAAATATATCTTTCAATGGAAAGGTTCGAATTTTATTTTTGATTATTATTATTGTATTAAAGTTTCAATAACATTAAACAAAAACTCATTTATTATAAAAATATTATAAATTTAAGTAACTTAATATTATAAGTTAGAATACTGTAGGAAAAATCCCAAAAAGCAAAGCCTCACGTCTTCATAATACTCAGCTTGTGGAAGGTGTTGGAACATGGTTCCTCTCTATTCGATGAGCATGTTTGGATTGTTAATGTGAGATGTGCTGCTTTTTATCATCTTTGATGTGATTTTTATGTTGGTATAAACTAGTTTTTTCCAGTATTTTGGGACTTGAGACTTTCCTTTTTGGCATTTTTTCTGTTGCTTACTGATTAATAAAATATTTACATTTTGTATCTGCTTCTTTACGTAATAAAAAAAACTTAAAAATGCGTTATATATCAGGATACAATTGCTATGATTTGTGATGTAATAGAAGTGAAGGACAACTGTGTAAATAATCAATGTACACCTTTGTTAGTACTATCAGTTATTTAAATTTCAAAACAGTCCTGTGACCCACTTAACCGAAAATGTCTGTTAGGTTTCAATCACGCTAGGGCCGTTTAAAAATAAAACTTCGTAAAATGTTTTTATTTATTTTTTTATTCTGTATTTTTTATATAACTATTGTTATTTTATTTTTGTTTGGGGGGGGGGATTACTTAAGTAAATAGTTAATATGTTTATTGCTTTTTTATTTGAAAAAATGTTAAATTTCAATTTTTTGAAAATATTTTGAGTCCAACCATACAAACCCACACTCTTTTCTTGGATATAAAATTGTATCGTCTGATACAACCATACTCAAAATATATACAAATATATATATGTATATATATATGTTTATATATATTTATACACACACACACACACAAAAAAAATAGCTTCTGCAAGCGCCCGCACTCATAGGCCATTTTACTTTATAACAGAAAAAAAGCCAGTTTTAGAAGAAAAAATTAAAAATGTGAAAGTTTCCTACAGCTATCTGTGGCTTAAAACATTTTCAAGGATATGGACTCAAGGTTTATTCGAAAAAGATAGGAATAAAAATAAAATTTATTTCTTTTTAAGGTGAATTTTTAAGGCTGTAAATATACGTATTTGGTTACTGTTAAATTTTAGTACGTTCCTTCTGTGTGTTCTTATGTGCAACTGAAAAAACTGACGTTATCGTATTTTCTGAACCGAATTTGGATTTTAAAATTTATAATCAGACTCGCAAAGAAGTGAAAAACTAGTCGTCTAACATGACATTTATACCGTCCATACGAAAATTTTTTACTTATCCATACTAACCTATAAATATATATTTTTATTTTTATTTATAAATGTTATTATATCTAGTTCTGGTTATTATTACATCAGCTCTGCATTCGTATTGGCTAATTAATATTTATGACCATATCTATTACCTCAACGGCGAATGACCTTTTACTACGTCATCTATGCTATTATAATACCAAATGACGTATCAAGGGAATTATTATATGGTTTCTAATTTTCTCTTGTAAAAATTCTATTTTATTTATGAGTATGTACGTATATATAATTAAAAAATGTTGTTTCTATAATATTACATAATAATATTATAGATAATAACAATAAATTATTATAAAGTATTGAGAAAAGAATTATTGTGTATTGTTTATTTCAAGTAAAGTTACATGGAGTGCAGATGTAAGAGGAAATATTTTATATTCAATCGTAAAAATTTTTTTTTTCTGCTAGCATAAACATTTCCTCGAATGCTAAGACAGTAGTAAACCATAAAAACCTTGCTCAACGGTATTTTTTTGTTTACTTGTATCAATACGTAATGAACAATATTGCATTGATACTCGTTGTTTATCGTACTTTTTTAATACAATTTTAAATACGTCCATTACCTCTATGACTGCTTACTTTTGTAGCAGCCATTTTTGAAGGTTTTCATTGACACAATACCTTAGACTGTTTGGCCAATGGCCGATGACGACACAGAATCCCCACTCACACAGATGTAAATGCAATCAAGTGTGGGCCCTTAAGATCTGCGACATGTGCCCAATGGTACCAACACCCCGGATAAAGTCTCAAGTATGTACCAACAGTTGGCCAACCTGGGCGTGGTCGGCCCCCTCTTCCTACCAGGCTCCAGGTGTCCTTTTATTTATTTTTATTGTTTTTTTCATTTAAAAAAAAGTATCATCAAGAAGGACCAAAGTAAAAAAAACTAAATTTATATGGGAAAATTACTAATTATTTATTACTTATCATGTTCTATGCTGTTCGTATTTGTTCGTGCGTTCAAATTTTAATTTAATTCCCATCATAGCATTCATTACATTTACATTACGGACTATTATCTGGGCAATAAAAAAAAGAAACACTAACAAAACCAATCTTGTACTGTTAATTTAAACATTTAAATAACTATGTTCGTTGTAAAAAAAACAACATATTTTTATTAAATTCTTTTACGTTTTCTAAACAATTCTTGAACGTTTTAGGTGTTATCCCGACACATACCACAAAGCTTTACAAACATGGTCATGGCACGTTAATAATGTAGCGTGAATGATAAAAAATCCTATATCACACCTCATATATATTAACATTCATATATTAAAAGAAACTGATTATAAGTTCTTATATAAATTATAAACAATTAATTCAGCGTTGTCTTAATCGAAAATCTATCCTGCCCATCAAACGATAGATTAGGTAATATTTTACACGTTTCTTAGTTGAAAACTTACTTCGAGCTAAAAATATATGGCTATTATAATAATGTTTTCCTCGCATTTTAGAAAAACGTGTGATTTATCTATTTTCGAGAATTAGTGCTCCAATAAACCAATTGGTTCTGACTCTTCTGTGGGTTTTAGAACACTTCCGACCCGTTTAAATATTTTTCTTTTGAAGAAAATAATAAATACCATCGCTTACGTGTTTTAATAATAATAATAATAATGTCTTTATTTATTCTGGGACAAGTCCCTTTAGAATAAAAATACAGGTGTTGTAAGCTATTATGTCTTAGAGTGCAAAAGTGAGAAAGAATAAAAAAAAAAATTAACGAAAAAAAAATCCGAATTACCTATATATTTTAAAAACCGATTAGAAGAAGAGAAATAAGAATATTAAAATAAGTTAACAATAATTATATAAGAGAAACAATTTTTGGTTACATATATATCAAGTTTATGCCAAGAAAAAACAACAAAAAATAATGAAGAATAATTAAACAATATTTTCAGAGATTTACATTTAATCTCTGAAATGTCTTCCTCCCCCCCCAATATCTAACTAGACGATATTAATATAAGTGTACGTAGAATGAGATTTGTTCTTAGTGATTGGGCAATAATGGGACTTAAGCGTTACATCAGTGCTTTTGAATATTTGATGTCGTTTTTTATTTTATCGGATTCTGCTGATTTTGTTAAATAGCCTCAAATATTTATTTCTTAAAATTAGATATATCCTTAAAAACCTCCTATAATGTAAAATGTGTATGAAATGTAGTTAAATATTTTTTTAGTTAGGTAGTGGAAAAAATAAAAGAATAATAACGATCTAACCTAGGTAAAAAAATTACCAAACTGAATGCTTACAAATGAATAGGCCTACAGTGTTATTTTGGGTTTATTATTCTTAATATTAATGAACCAATAATATTAATATAATTAAACCATTAACGTCCTTGAGTAGCTTGACTGAACGAATTTCTGGCTAGGAAACTGAAAAATGAATTTTTTTGTTTGGTTTTTTTATAAGTTTGTGTTGCATTTTGTCAATATCATTCCAGCGCGATATGGATGTGATATTATCACCTCTGGTAGAAAGGATATATGAATTAATTATTTATTTATGAATTTATCTGAGAAATACCTGCCGAAAATTTCTCAAACCAACGGCGAATGGTCCATTCGTTACAATATCCATCCCCGAACGCGGTGGTTATGTTTCTTGCAGCTTGGGCTTACGAGTGTCCTCGTTTAAAACTCATTAAAAAAATTACTCGAAAACGGATGTTTCCATGCTCAGATTTGGTGGCATACTAAACAATGTTCGTTCAATTGTAGTGATATTAAATTGTATGGATAAAGAGGATTAATAACAGCTCGTGTTACAGTCGTAAACAACTCAAATCTACGAATTCCACATTGAATTTTACAAATAAAAAAAAATAGGCATTTCATATGAAATGACCCAATAGAATAATGGTTTACAGAAATCGCATGATTAGAAGTTAAATGATCAGTGTTATAATTCTACTTAAAAGCTAAGGCAATCCCAATTACGAACATATTGAGTACAAGTCGGCTGCTGCGAAAGTATTATTACTTTTATATATATAATTAATTGAGGTTATATTTATGTAATATAATATACTTAATTGTAAAATAATTTATTATATAATAATAACTTTGGAATGGTGAAAATTTTTAAGCAATTAGATTATTGTAAGGGAGTGGGGGTGGGCCGCGTCCTTGGCCGGGATTTCCCGGTTACCATGGAAACGGTGCCAAGGATCCCCGCTCTATTGTAACTCCCCCCTCCCTTCTCGAAAACCTCCTCACGAACCATTCAATCATCCCTGTATTTTTGTATTTGTACGCCATTTTATCATCTTACATATATATTGATACCAATATATCAAATATCATTGCTTTTACAAGGCCTCAACGAAACGATGGTTGTATTGCCAATCTCAATGTCATCAACGAATAGACTATCTAAAAATGGATACGAATAAACTTATATTTATACTACTATATTTATTTTAAAATATAGTAGTAAAGTTTTTAGAGACACTGTGTACTTGGATATATTTTTTTGTTAACCTATACTATTTGGTTATAGCTTACTCAGTTGAAATTGACACCGGTTTCTTTAACTCAAAAATCCTTGTTTGAAATCTCTGGATGAAATTTTATCTCTATAATTGTTTATTAATACGATTTCACCTATCGATTACACATAACGAGTGTATTTAACTCTAAAAAACAATACATTACGCTAATATTTAAAAAAAAGTTGGGATGGCTAAGGGTTGATGAGATGATCAGAGAGGAATAGGATTTTTGCAAGGGGCAAGCAATACCTTTCCGGTCTTTTGCTTCATCTCTACCCCCTTCTAAAATATATCTATATAATATTAATTATGTTAAAATAAGTAATGTTTTCGAAAAATATGCAATAATTGAAATAATCTCTACAGTAGTAATACCACTACTAAGGAATAATTTAAAATTGGGGTTTTCCAATTAAAAATCACATGACTACAGCTTGAAAACAATAAGCCTAAATATTTCTAAAAATACTAATCCATAAATTCTATTTACTGACAAACTTCGTCAAGAGATTTAGATTTGTATCAAATATAATACAATGCATACCTTATTATCTACTTCTATTATACTTTTTTTTAGACCAATCTACAATAACACAAAAACCATTCAGGTTTTTCCCTCAAGGTATCTGGTCCTGTCGTTAATTCTCTGCTCGCTTTCAGCCCGTCATTAATTCTCTGACTCCTTCTCGTTCTTTCTTCTGCAGAAAGCGTAGTCTTTCTTGTCGGGATTCTTCACACCTGCAACTTTTCTTCTAATCGTATCTTGTTCTAAATTTAGATCACTCCAATGTTGGCCATTTTTAAATCATGATGTGTTACCTATTGTTCTGCTCCTAAATAATATGTATAGATCCGAACATGGAGCTTTGTTCTGTTAATTATTCGTTTCCCGCAATATATGCAAGTCATTCTCACAGGTTTTCCTGGATAGACCTGGTTGGATATTCTCTGGTTTATAGATACTAACATGTGTAAAAGTTCAAGGCTTCGTGAATCCGTGACTAAGAGAACGCATGAACTTGGATTACAAATCCCGAGATGATACCCATGCTTTGTCGTGCTTAAGTCGTGCGCTCACTTCAGCTTAAATATTTTTTATTAGAAGGTTAGAGTTGGAGGCTCCATCAGGCTGTCTCAACATTTCGTTTGGTATCAATAAAAATGAAAATAATAATTTTAAAAATGGGGTCTTATATCCAGGGGTGAATTCTTCAACTGGGGAATTACAATACATCCTACATCTACAATTTATTCATAATTGTCTAGTTTTGAAAAGGATACTTCTGTAGACCACTTACAACAAACAGCCCTTCGCTGTACAATGTGGGCCCTATCTGTGCAGTTGCCACGTTTTGCAAAATGTCAGTTACTTAGTACGATAACACAGGGGAGTGGAGTGGCTTATTGGTAGAGGGCTGAGATGCAGTTCCGAAGGTCATGGATTCAAATTCGGGTTTCGTGTCAGATTTTTATTTAATCTATTGACAGACGAGGATAGTACCTTTTGGGGTACCCAATATAAAGGGGAAAATCTGGCACCGTGAATTAGAACTAATCACCATACACAACCATTGTCTATGAAACATTACAGTATCTACCATGTACTGAACCCAAGACCCTTAATGGGTTGTAGAGGTAGAGGTTTTTTTTTTTATTACTAGAACACACCCCACTTCATATAAACTGTTGTATGTTCCAAGTATATCATTATATCTAGTAAATGGAGTTTTCGCCGTAATAAAAGCCTTTGTCATTGTCCTGAAAAATATATAATACTGACTGGATTATATGCGTTTTAATTGTTATTATGAAGGAACTATAAATTTCTTATAGGAAATAATTGAACGGTCTGATTCCTTACCTGTTTTTCTACCTACCGGTTCTGTTTTTTTCCTGATATTGATTCATTTTCTTTTTAATGAATAATATAATGTTAATGCAATCGTTCTTACCTCTCTAATTATTATAGAATCGATAACAAAAATTCTATCATTTCTTGTATTGATATTTTTTATTATTTTGAAAATGAATAATTCGTAACTATGATTCTAAGATTTATTTTAAAACGTTAATGAAACATCACTATACATTTTATTCTAGCGAAATAATAATATTGATTGAATAATTTATTTATTAGTGTTTTGATTTATATTGAATCAAAAACAGTTTATTACGCCCCTTTTCTTCGTAATTGACCAAGTTATGGATTTTGTCCATAATGCCCTGTAGTCTTCGGTGGAATTTTGTTATTATTAGTTTTTAAAATTTATCAACAAATCTATTCTTTGGATAGTGTGAATTAAAATTAGCTAGGATTATAAAGTTACTTCTATTAGCGATGTTTCGTTTTTGACTTACGTTAACCTCAATACTCCTTGCGAGTAGATATATATATATACATATATACATATATACATATTCCATATATATATATGGAATGCTTCGTGGTTTAAATTTCAAATAGCGTAAGAAAATTCTCAAGTGGTTTGATTATTAGTTTATTATATTGATATTCTCTTCTTGTATTCTACTTCGCATTATAAACGTCATGAATTAAATTTTAAAATGTGGCTAACCTTATTAGCATAATCATACTGTCTAACGGTGTTTTATTATAATATTGTGAATTATTATTCATTACAAAACAGCTTTTGATCGAAACTGAAGAAAATGGGTTGTTAAAGTTATTGAATATTATTGTAAATTGATACATTTTTAGATCCTCTGTATTTCTTAAACATTTTTGTCGGTCGGTTCTATAAAATTATAACACAGGATACAGGACGTTCTTATTTAAAAAATATAAGATATGGAAATTGTTAAAAATAAATTATACTGATTTTGTTTAAGTTAGTAAGTTTATGATGAAACAAAACATGATTTATCAACATTTGGGGACATAAAAGAATCCAATCCTAAAAGATAAAAATGCTTAATGAAGTAAGTAAAAAAAACTCACTTTGATTAACACTTACTAAAAACATTTCAAAGCTTGATTATCGTTTGTGGCTTTACCAAAGTATATAATCCAATTAAGGATTAAAATTATATTACAATATGAAGCTTAATTGATAATAATAATGATGTATCCGATATTAAAAATGGGTAGTTTATATATTTCAGAGCCCACCCTTGTTCATACTAATTAAAGAACTAATCTCTGCTATTAAAATTAAGAGTATTAAAAGCTTAAAGTCTTTTAATAGCAAAAATCTATTAAATCCTATAAGCTTAGATTTCTTTATTTTTCTCAAACACCAGCCAACTAATGAGCTTACACCAATATGCCGATTTACTGCTGTGGACAGCATAACATAATATAGATTTAAACTATTAAAATTTAGTAATAAAATAAATTGATGGTACGTTCTTTTTAAAACAGTTTCATTTAAATATAACATATTTAAATTTAACTGTTTTTATAATAATTATACTAAATATATTATATTTATTGATAAATTTATTTATTTACTTATTTGTATAATGGTACAAGATTTCAAAAGTTGTTGTAGTACAATATTTCTAATTGCAAAAAATTATGGATTGTTATTTATGTCAGTTTTTGTAGGTATTTACCTTTCTTTTTTTTTATACCAGATATATAATTATTATTTACAAGTAGGTCTGTCTATATTTTGATTCATTATATGTTTTTTATTCATTGTCGTAATGTATGAATCAGTAGAGCTGTGTTCTTTACTTTAATTTTTGTTGTTTCCTGTTTTCATTTTATTATTGAATTCGTAAATACATACATACATACATACATATAATACAGATATATAGCTTGGTTATTGAGATACAAGACAGAGCAGCCCAAGGCCTCCCCCTGACTTTCACCCTCCTGTTGCGGCAAGCTTTAGAGCACTGGTGGGGAGCATTGCCCAATCCTCAACTCCTTATACACGTGGACCTCTTCATCCTATATACCCCCCCTATATATATATATATATATATATATATATATCTAAATATGTAGCTAATATCTATTTGCGGAGCATCTATACAGCTATGTAATTATTTAGGAAAAACAACAACATAAGTCTAGCCAATCCGGAGTATTACTTCGTAAAGACAAGTTTTCATATTTCTATTTAGGCCATGTCATTATTATTGCTTGACTTGCTATTTAAGTTTTATTATTGCTCAGAGTTTATACATATAAGCTAAAAAACAATTATAAATATATTATATATTACATTAGAATTTTGCTTCAAATTATTTTTAAAAAATAAGACAATCATAATAATAATAACAAGGTAATCATAATAATAATTAATAATTATATATGGTCGGTTCGAAGACAAAAGAAAAGAACAGCAACGAAGATCTGGACAATATTTGCCGTTAATTATTTTTAAAAAAAGACCTTAAGTTATTGTTTTTCTTTTAAATTTGACATAAAAAATTTATTTTATATATATATACTAAATTATTAAACATAAAATTGTAATGTAATTACATAGATTTGTATTAAGAAAGGATGGAAAACACAAATAAGTAAAATGATTATTAATGAAATAAATGGTAGAAATAAATAATGGAATGTTAACACTTTTATTTATAAATTTATGTTTAATTTTAACATATAAATAAAATTCATTATTTACATTTACCCTTAACTTATATATCTATGACTAAATGACTGTTTAGGACAACATGGCAAATTGAAAGTACCTATTTTCGAGATCGCATTCTAGTAAATTGAAGATGCCATGTTAAATGGTCACTACGCCTTTTATTAATGGGAAATTTCGAACTGCCACATTATCCATACCAATTGCAATATTATCAGTACAATTTATTCATTAGTATCAGATATCGTGACAATAGGTTTTTAGAGTACTCAATAGTTCATTATATTTTATTTTTTGGAATATATTTTTGATTCTTGTTTCGTATTTTTTTAACTCATTGTGATATTTCTCTTCGCTTCCTTTTGCCAAAATCCCTGTTACCAAATCCGCCACTTGTTATTACATTTGAAAGAACATGTATCAAATAACCAAGGTATCTCTACCAGACGAAACGGAATATAGTGAAACAGTACACCCCACGCTATAACCATTTAAGAACCCAGAGTGAAATTCGCCGACTTTCGACACCGGTGTCCATTTCTCAACGCCCGAGATGTTTCGTGTACCTCGCGTCGGCGCCTTGTCCAGGCAAAAAAAGTTACCCAAGTTCTGTACCAAATTAATTGTTTGTTGTAATCTGTTAAGCTTTATTGCATAATAAAAATTAAGCTAAAAAAATGATCTCTAGATTTCAATGTTTTTCTCTGAACCTTGCCAAAAAGATCTTTCTGGCGTAATACTATTTTCAGTTCTTCATCTCAAGTTCAAAAATCTGAACGAAAAAGAAAGAATAATTGTTTGTTGGTATAACAATTAATTTGTATAATTATACGTAGGTATTTTACCTTCGGAAGATATGATTTATTGTTATTCCATAAATATTATTTACAGTATTTTTTTAAAACCCCAGTAGTGTTTACGCTGAAAAGGTGAACATAAAAGTAGCATTCGTGAAGTCCTCCATTTTCAAAAATTTTAATTGGAATACAAAAAACATATACGGAGATGTCGAGGTATGGGTATAAGTAAAAATTTAAAGCCGAAAGTCCTGAGTTTAAATCCTGCTGTTGCAGATAATTTATTTCATCTATAACAGTCGTTGATGGACCGCGTAGGATACGGAGACCATCCTTGGCCTCACCCAGCCTCTCTAAAGCGAATACCCTTAATTGGGGAAAAACCCGGTGGTTGAACGTAGTACCGGACAAATTTTCTTCCTATACAACAGTTGTCCTAGAAGCATTGCAGTCTCTACCGAATACTGAACCCAAGAAACATCACGGGTTCTTTCGGTACAGTTTTTTTTTCTCTACTCATGACCTATTAATTATCTGTTTGATCGTATAGGTATACAAATATGTACACAAATTCAAAAGTCTCGCCCTATAACAAGAACTCTAAGACGATTAGACCAATTGATGTGTAACTGATGAGACAAGTTTGTGATCAAGGTTGCCATTAACAGTTCTACCAATCTCAAAAAGGAAATTCCCTGTTTATGAATATTTATGACGTGGGAATGGTGAGCAGGAAGGGTCCCTCCTATAAATATATATTCCCCCCGGTGCAGGGAAGTTTAGCAAGGACGCCATTTGTCTTCCGGGCACCGCTCTCTATCCGTAATCTGTTCCCAAAGTGAACGCTATATTTATAGGATATATTACTTGTATTATTGCGTCTAAATAATAAAAGTAATATTTAAAAAAATAAAATAAATTATATACATATTAATACAAAACTAAATTAGTTTACAATTTGTTTTTGTTGATACTTAATTAAATATAGAAAATAAATATATTTATGGAAGAAAAAGTTAATACTAATGATAAAGTTATTACTAATATTTCAAAATTAAACTCCAACAATTTATCCTTAGATGAATAAATCTTATATCTTTCCATTATTATCAAAATAATTATAAAATATGATAAGCCAATTAGACTATAAGATAATAAATCCACACCTAATAAAGTTCTAAAAGGGGTTGCATAATCATAAAAATAATTTTAAAAAAAAGTCAATTTATTATAAAAATCCATATTAATAATCAATAATTATAAATAAGAGGGATTAAAAAAACTAATATAATTAAATATTTTATCATGATAAAATAGACATTCCTAATAAATAGACATTATCTTGATCACGAATATTGATAAGCCTAAAGCCCCTTCAAACACGGTAAACACCAAAAATATTAAAGTGAAATATAATGCATAACCAAAATTATATATAACTGAAATTAAAGAAAAAGATAGTATTAACACTATATATTATAAACTCAAAAGGGATAATAATAAATGTTTACGAGTTGAACAAAAAACAATCACTCCTCTATATAAATTAAATAATAAAATATATTCCAATAAAATAA
The DNA here is from genome assembly GCA_964056705.1 of Troilus luridus. Classification (NCBI taxonomy): domain Eukaryota; kingdom Metazoa; phylum Arthropoda; class Insecta; order Hemiptera; family Pentatomidae; genus Troilus; species Troilus luridus. The sequence continues at coordinate 142,206,364 of OZ057412.1, forward strand.
ATTTTAAAGTTTTAATAGTTTAAACATAAAACAATGATTTTGTAAATCATAAATAGGAATAAATCCTTTAACACTTCAGTAAAAAGCAATGCTCATCGTTAATCTCCAAAATTAAAATTTTATTTAAACTAGTTACTGATATAATATATATAATAATATCATTAATAATCGCTATATCTTTAATTTTAATAACCTTAAATCATCCATTAAGTGTAGGATTAATCTTTATTATCCAAACTTTAATTACCTCAGTAATTATATTAAGAGGGGCTTTAGTATCATTTATTTATATAGCAAGAGTAGCATCAAATGAAAAATTTAAATCTCCTCTTAATATAATAATAATTTCCATTACATTTATAATAGTTATATTAACATTTATATATTATTATAATTTTAACTAATTTATAATAGTATTTTATATTATAAAGCCTTAGGTAACCAAAAATGAAAAAAAGGAATTGGTATCTTAAAAAGTAAAGCTAAAATTAAGGATAAATAAAATATAATTCTTTCTTCTATTTTTTATTATATCGCACTAGTATTTCTAATGTGACACAAGTGAAAAATCGGTGATGAGTTATTGCCATGAAAGAAATGGGTAAATCTCTCTTTTATCAATCATCAAATCTTTATCAACCTTAGCATCAGAGCTTGTCTGCCATAAGGTACTTGTTTCACTCTTAGTGCCCTAATGCTATTCCAACCTCGCTAGTCTTCTAAAAATGTAGGATTTTTATTTATGTTACTTAGAAATACTAGTGCTATGTGTAATGATTGTGAAATAACATAACAAATATACATATATTTAACATATGTGAAATAAAGACTTTTTATTTTATATAGACATAACTCACCCTATATATTAATATTGTTGTTATTATTGTTGGAATGTTTTATTACGCGATAAATGATATAAATTAATTTATTAAATGATAAACGCGATGACTTGTGATTAAAACTATTTAATAAAATATACAATCGGATCTCCCAATAAACAATATTTATTTTACGAATGTACTGAAACATCCTCAAAGGTTCTTTTTATCAGAATCGATACATCTAATTCAATCAGAACATAAAAATAATTTTAAGCCTTGCTATTACCTCAATGTTTACTTATACATTAAATTACGTCTTTATGTTTCATTTGAATACATTTTAATTTGTTAATCTTGAGGTTAATAACGTATCGATGTAGGGACGATAGCTTGGTCAGAAGTCAGGATAAATATTTTGTCATATTTTCTAAACCAAATTATAGATCTAATTATTTTTTTTACTAATATTTTCGACAATTGAATATAACGGGTTAAGTCCGTCTACTATACATATAATTATATATGTATTTTTTTTAGAATGAGATAATCTGTTTTGGTTTATCAAATACTTCTAAAACAATCCATCACATTGCGGAAAATGTGTGATAAATCAAAGATTAGTTATAGTTCTCACGGTATCTATAAATAAACCAAATAAAAAATTAGCAAATCAAATTATGAAAATAATGATTAAAAATTAAATAACTGTATAAAAAATAAGTAAATTAATTCGGCAACAAAAATAACGCAATTTTAAGATTTTTTATTAGTTTTTTTTTCATACCGTACAAATCTAGGTATGCATATTACAGACATTTTCATTTTATAAATTTATTTTTTAACATTACAATCCACTCTCATACTGATGAAATGATTTAATTTCTGTTGCAGGTAAGCCGAGCATCTGTAGGATTTTCTTAATGTGAGGCTGAGAAGGTGTACATTTTTTAATGGTATTTTTTTTTAAATCAAAAATACTGTCAAAGCGGTAAGATGTTTACCTATTTTTTATTCAGCTATGTCTAACAAGAAGACGGGCCTTCCTATTATGCCTCCCATTTGTTTCTTGAATGAAAGTAGACGAGCCTTGTCAGGATGGTGAAAGAAGCCTTATCGCGAACCTTTAATAAGTCCCTGACTTAAGCCCCGGTGAATAAGCTGTTAAACCGAATTTTCTCCAAAATGACTTTCTCGTACTTTAGGAAGCGGACTAGTGTTATTATCGTAGGGAATAAGAGCCGAAGTTAGGCATTGGTTTGAAATAGAGTTATTTCTTCTATTACGACCCCATTTCAAGCCAAAAACTACAATATTGGCACAATTCCACTTTCCTCAATACAGTTATCTCTCTATTTACTAAATTCGACTTAACCACTCATTTACCGAGGCTGCAGGTGTATCCTCCTCATTAGTTATGAGAGGATAAATGCCCAGTTGATTTATTTTTATAATTTATATTTTATAAAATAACTGTTAATACAGTTGGTATAAAACCGGTATTTTTCACCAGCCATTGGGAAAGACTTAAAATAATGTTGTTGGTTATCATTGTTTAAGTAAGACAAATGTCAGCGAAAACGATGGCTACACCCAAGTCGTATTTGTGGTATTTGGTAATTATGGAATGTTCAGTGTTAACCTAACCTTACATTATACCTCATAACTTTGATACTTTGAATGGGAACCATTTTTTTTATTATTCATTTACCTTTATTTTCTTATTATATTTATTATTTATTTATACAAGTAACTACTCAAGCTTCCTCAGCCACTAGCTCCTCGTCATATCTGAACCATTCAGAAACTGTTATTTAGGATTTCAAACCTGGAAATCGAAATGGTTCCAATTTCTTGACTAAGATGTTCTATTGCTATTTATGTACCAATTTTTTTATTTTTTATATATTTATTTATGTTTTTTAATTATTTAAGTATAAAAAAGTTGTTGCACCGTAACCTCCCCGGAAGAGAATACTAGCTCTAAATACCTGATAAAGACTATCTCTAGGATGGGCTGCGTTGCCGTAGTCCCACTGCCCTTGAAGCGGCCTCTAGAGATTCCACTTCATCAACAACTTTTTTATTAAGAAATTACCTCACTGCTATAAACAATACGCAACCTTAAACATCGGGTTAAATGTGACGTTCTCTTTTGTATCTCTTTGCTCGTGTGGGGAAAGGGAGTTATATCAGAAAATATTTATTTTTCTGAGACAGTTTTGTTAATCTCTACATTTTTGTATAATAATATCATCAGGGTATTATTATTTAGTGAAAAAAATGAGCTCAGATATAAATGTAAAGTATCTAATGAGAAATAACAACACCTTATCAAGAAAATAAAATCAATAATAAAATCTAAATCAATCCCTTTAGATAAAAATATTACGAAAAACGTATTTTCCTATTCAATATTTGGCATTTGTATCGCCGATGTGATGATATAATGAATTGGTCAGATTATTTGTACTGTGTTTATTAGTGTCACGAAGTTCTTCAAAAAATATTTTTCATGTATAATTGATAAATTTAATATGGTAATTTTCGGTATATTAAATTTGTAATAATCTTATAGTGATGAAAAGTATTGTTGATGATTTATTGATGATTCTTCAAAGTAATTTCCAACAAAACGATGGTGAAGAATTTCATATTTGAATGGAAATAAGTGGAAACGTTGGCACAATTAAAAATTAAGTTTTGCTTATTTTGTGTAATCTTTGACTGCACCCCCTGACCAATTCTACACATCATTAAAAGCATTCCATAGTTTTCTCACTGGATCGAAAAGATGAAAGAACGGATACAGCAAATGTTACTGTTTGGAACCGGTTACTTTTTTACACGTTATTATTGTATTAAACAAAGTTAAATTCTGTTCTACTTATTGTTTTATTTTGATTCCATCTGCCTCAATGGGTTAATTCTCCTTAAATTAATATTTTAAGTCTGCTCTAGTTAAACATACTCCGTTTGAAATTTTCAATTTAAGATTATTTCTAATTTCATCCTAGTGAACGATGTTTTTGTACTACAATGGACTAATACATTTTAGGTTTAGATTTAGAACTTCATGTTTGGAACGGGCTACTTTTAAAGTACAATTGAGGCTGTTAAGGGGTTTCTTGTGTCCTTGTTCTTGATGACATCAGATATCCATTCCCTCGTTACCTTCCAACTTCGGAGGCCTCAGAGAAGGATTTTTAGGAAATCAGTCAAAGCAACTATTCTCAACCCTTCTCGTTGTTTCAATTTTTAATAATATTTTTTAACACTCTATTACAAACAATTTTCATTTGTCTTATAGTATATAAATATACATAATTATTTATTTGATGAGAATGAACCCAGGAGGATCCTGCACGAATCGCATTCTGACGTCGTTTTTCCATACTTCCTTCATCTTTTCTCCATTTACTCTTTTTTTCTCTCCTCTGTCCATTTTATTCCTGGTTTCTTCAATGCTTCCTTCTCTGATTCTACTATCCACTTTTCTGCCTTATTTCCAAACAAATATTCGTATATATATTTGAGTTTATTCATGGAATAATTTAGAGTCTTAAAAAAGCCGATATCCTACCGTATATGTGATCGATCATCTTTATTTTATACCTTAGTTTTTCTTGAATTTTTTTTTTGTATAATTTTGTAGAAACAAAATTAAATGTTAAAATAATATTTTTTAAATCTAGTTAATATTAATCACCATTAATAACTCTTATTTTTAGTATACATTTGTATTTAGTGAAGAAGACTATTTCTTTATATTTCTTAACAATCTACATATCGTATTGTAGTAATAAATTGTTTCGACATATCTATTCAATTTATTAGTAATTATTTTTTATTATTGTATTCAACAAATATAAGTATCCATTAGTCTTAAAAGAATGTGGTCTGGGAGTATTGATTTCATTGAAGTGTTATTTTTTTTAAATTGGCCAATTTCTTCACGATTCACTGCCATATCGATATAAACTATACAAAATAACCCATTTTTTTTGTCGATATAAGTTAATTATTGAAGCAGTACTGCATAGACGGCCTTGACAAAGACTGTCTGCATAGGGCTGTAGGGCAGTAGGTCGCCGCTGGATCAATACGGCCCTTGCCATCCCTATCGACCTACCACCACTCCTCCCTTCTTAGGGCCGGCCTTTTGTCTTACACCTTACTGGGCTTTTATACAACTTCGAGTTGCTATAAATATAATGTTTTATATTTATATCTTTTATAATGGCCATAAATAAATAAAAAGATAGTCCAATCTAATGAACCTAATTTCATCTCCAGTTTCAATAATAATCGTTTAAATTAAATAGAAAAAAAAAAAAAATAGGAAGTAATTTTCTATAAGTTTAAAATAAGAATAGAGAACAAAAAATTCATTTTACGGTAAAAAATAGTGAGGTGCTTGTTGTTGATTGTAAATATTATATTGATTGATATTACTAAAAGTAGAGTCATTATAAAAATACCTTAAAAAGTATCCCACGCTTTTTTATGTTTTTTTTATCGGTCTATTTTTATTTAGTTTATCCCATCACGTTTTTGGAACACTAATAGCATTGTTATGTCAAAAAAAATTAAATAGAATAACCGAGTGACTCTTTTTAATTTTTTAGATCGATCAATCGTTAAACCGTGTATTTTAGTTTTTCAATTTTTTTATTTTTAATTATACAATCATCAAGTCATATGCTTGCCTCAAAGAGTGTCATGTATGGGCTAGTACACACCTTAGTTCTTGCAACATTAATCACATTTTATTTTAAACTTTTATCTTAACCCCATTCTACAGCTCATCGATTAATTAATTTTAATTTATTTTGAAAGTTAAAAAATTGTTAGATAATCCGCCAGTTGTTATTTTTGGCTTCTATAAAAGATCTGACTCCGATTTAGAACTAACCCAATTTATTTAAATATATTTTTCCGAATTAATTAGTAATTTAGTTATTTTTAACGTTCAATTTTAATTTTTTATTCCGATATTTTTTTTTTCATTTTATGCATTAAATACATTTTTAGTAATGATAAATTCAGGAAAAAATAGGTAATTCCGATTTTTTCATTAATAAAAATACATCCTCTTTGTTAAGACTTTTTTCACCCCACTTTCTTAAAACGAGGAACGCCCTGTGATAAAATCGATACTATGGAGGACTTAGCAACCAGTATCATACGACTAGGAAATTTTACTGCTTAGATAGCAACCTTAAGGAGATATAAATAGTTTGGCCTACTTCCAGGATATCAGTTTAGAAATTTTCGTTTCAAACCATTCAGATATTTTTACTTCTTTTCCCATTAAAATGCGTATGAATAAGCATTATAATTGCCTATATCGTGAATATTATGTGAGAGGTTAGTTGAAAGTGAGTTTTCGGAATGAGGACTCGGAAAGATCGTAGACGGTAGGCTTTCTAGCTTAAAGAAATGAAGAGCTAAAAAGTCAAGGGGTACAAGCAACATTCAATAATCTTGTGAATACAATCTAAGACGTTTAGTTTTACCATACATACTTTGAATATTGAACTTTAAACTGCTTTTGAAAAGCGTATGCATGTATTTGCTGTTAAAAGTATCTTTTTAAAAGTCATTCGTATACCCGCGCATTGCAGACCATCAGTACTACCGAAGAACAATATATCAATTTGCCTGATAAAAAAATTGAATCCGGAAAATGTAAAAAAATACTAGTTGAAATGGGACAACTTGGTCATTAACGTAATACATTAAAAAAAAAAAATCTGGCTTGGCAAGGGACGCGTTAAGTACAGTAAACTCGTAAACAGATGATAAATCTTGCAAGATATTCTACCTACTCTGTAAGTTCAACAATTGAGTTATTGACATGGAAAAGGTAGTAATTAAAAAAAACACAATAATTTTTCATTTTTTTCATAGAAAAAATAATAATTAATCATGCGAACAGGATAAAAAGAGGAGTAAGTCACAACTGAAATTGGTTTAGTTCCTATGAACAGTTGTACTTACTATTTTCCAATTGAAACTTTAATTTTTACTTGGTAAATAAGTTTTTTGCTTCACCTGTATAATTACATTTTCATAATTTACTACCTTTTCCATGTCAACGCCTATATTCTTCCAAAAACACGAACGATTGTTTTCATTCATAATATTTTCTCTCAAAAACTGTGTGAACCTGTTATATGTAGGATGGAAATAGTTGGGTAAAATATTTTGTTTTTTTACAAATTTTCATTCTCTACTGTGAAAAAAGTTAACATTAATAATATATTTATAAAGTATGGCATTTCATAAGTGATTTTTGGGGCGACCTGTCTAGTGATTAGCATAACAACCTACTAAGCCCAAGATCGCGGGTCGTAGCCCGGCAGGTAGCCTTAGAATTTTTTAAAAGGGAGTAAAAGATCCTTGGTTATGTCGTCCTTCGAAAAGAACGTTAAACGGGGGTCCGGAGCCTGTACGATGTCAGGTATTCGTTAAATATCACTATCCAAATTAAACCTGGATAGGCAAAATTTAGAGCTCCCACTGTAGCATCGTCCCATTAGCCTTAGCAGCATAAAATGACGTTAAATAATTAATCAATCAATAAGTGATTTAACTCAAGTGGGTCAAAAGTTGTCCCAACATAATAATACAACATTTCTCTAGATTTAGATTTTATAAAATACATAAACTAATGGATTTTTATGTCTTGAAAAGTCCCATTTCTTGTGTAATTTCCTTTAATCACTTGCGTTCCCCCTGGTTACGATAGCACCTCTACACAGAGATGCGTCCCACTGGGTTGTGGACACCGGATTCCATTTTTAGAAAAGCCCTTAATGCCAATGAGAGCTACGACGAGCTGAATGGAGATTGTTTTGTTTCAGCGAAGATGCTAAATGTGTAAGGCGATCCTTGACTGGGCTATTGAAGCCAAGTATTCGCTTTGTCTAATATAGAGGAGGAAGAACCTTGGGAGCAAGGTCTTTTGGAACCAGGCCAGTGCCCCCCCACCGATACAATTTTCACCTATTCTTCGATCGAATTTTATTCTGTGAATAAATATATCGATACAACTGGATAATCGATATCGAGCTTGACGTCAGTAAGGCTCGTTCATTTAAAATATTGTATACATCGGTACATGTATATATATACGGTTTTAATACTTAACTAATCATGTTATTTTTAATAATTTGTCTTTTAACATAACTAGAACTAAATTAGATTAGCGATAGTCAATTAAAGCTAATGAAAATGAGCTTTATTAGTATGTATCTGCTTCATTACCAGTGGATTTTTTTGGATTAAAAATCCTTCCTTTTGTAATTCATCTCCTTTCTCTGTTATTTATTCTCTGAAAAACGAAAAAAAAATAAACATTCTCTAATTGATCCCTTGAAAAACATTTAATGGTTTGCAGTAAAGTTTAATTGGTCCCGAATACTAATGGAAGCAATAGGAAGCCTGGACTGCTTGCAATGACAATCCTCAATCCGAATTAAAACTAATTATTCAACCAAAATAATTTTTTTTTTATTCCAATATTATCCCAATCCATTATCAGAATCATGTCCCTTAAGAAGTTTTCTACAAGCAAGTAGAAACATAATTTAAAAAGAAATGAGAGGTTCGTTGCTAAACTATTATGAATATTCAGGAGGATTCCCTGAGAGCAGGATGTATTTCATTATGTTATTGCAACATCTTTCTTCACCGTTCTTAATCCACCCATTTATAAGTTTCGGATGTCTTTTCCATTCTTAATGCCTTTAAATCTTGATTCTGATAAAAAATATATATGTATGTATATCCTCTCTTTTCACATCGTTTATTTTCGTTTTCCCACTATTGAATATTATAGCACAGTTATATATAATAACCTCTTACTAATATATAATTATATCATAATTACTCTTAAGATCACAATTGACATTCTATCCATTCAGACATAACAGCATGAAAGAAAATGGCGTGTTAAATATACTTCTAATAAATTTAATTTTTAGATTTTATTAACTGGTTTTGAATTAATTATTCGGATAGAAACAATGTCCATTTTGCAAAATCTTCTGATGCAAATTAAATATTAACACGTGATGTTTGCATTTTCTCTTCTTTATTTAATTGGGGGCAACATTAACACAACTATGAATAAAGCAATAATTCGAATAATGAATTAGTTTTTAAACTAATGGGTAGTTTTTAGAATACAATTTTTATTTAAACACTAAACTTGGTTTTATCCCCTTTTAGGATCAATAATTATCCATTTTGAGATTATGCAAAGTCTTCAATACTTAATTGAAGATCTTCAAAACCTATTAGACCAATTGACACTGATAGACTCTTTTAAAGATCTGATATTTTATAAAATTCAAATGAGAAAAGGATTTTTATGTGGTATGCTTTACAATAATTTAATGAAGAGGGAATAAAAAAATAAAAAATAAATATTGGAAGAGTTAGTTTATTATTAAAGATAAAAATTTAAAATGTTAAACAATTAGATATTTCTTTCATTAAAATTCAAATCACACTAATTTTTTGATAAATTGATAGGTAGAAATGATCGATGGTGAATCAAGAAGATGGTCTTAATTGTTTCATCTAATAGCCACTTTTCATCCAATGGCTAGCTCACTAAAGTAGCATTTTGAAATTCATTAGTGCAGTTTACAAAATTTATTTTATCCATGTTCAAAACTAGTAAAAATATCACCTGTTGTTTTGTTTTTTTAGTTTGTTAAAAATATTACAGCAAATATTTCTTTAAGTAATTTATTCATTAGGTAAATCATTTGTTAATATAGTTAGCCCCATGTAAATTTTCTACTAAATTGTTTATTAAAGGTGACATACTGCTGTCTAAAGAAAAAGTCTTTCTCAAATGTTGAATTCATTCAGCCTTGAACTAGAATGAATCTATGATTTATTAAATTATAAAATACAAGAGGTCCCATTTCTCCTAAGGGTTTTAAAATAATAAATAAATTCTTTTTCTTCATTTTTTTGTGCTATGTTAAAATGAATTAATAGTATTAAAAGTTTTTCCTCTTGTGTTCATGAATTATTCCTGTATTTTGTCAACAAAAAAAATTTTTAATTGAAAGTTTTGATGATTGGCAGAATTTTGATTTTACTATAGCCAAACAATTTATTATATTAATTTAGGTATAGATAGCATTTAAAAATATCACTCACTCATCATCAATGGTATGAGAACTTAAAAATGTGGCTCAGATAAATGGCAAGAGAGGACTGAGCAAAATATAGTAAATTTAGCATTAAATAAAACAAGTTTATTTAGATTTGGGAGAGAAGGTATGGATAAATGAGTAGTTACTTTAAAAAAAAAAAGGGTCATCATTCGGGTCACATTCTGCTTCTAATGACTATTACACCAAATAGAGCAATTGATTTTCCTGGTCTTGTCCATTTAAACAAATTTTTTTCAATCTTTTGTGTTCTGTTTTTCTAATCATGGTTTTTATTCTTTCAGGTTGATGACCAGATGAAACTTTTACAGCATTCTTGGTCTGATATGCTCGTATTGGACCACATGCATCATAGGATGCACAACAACCTACCGGACGAAGCTACCTTACCCAATGGCCAGAAGTTCGACCTACTTAGCCTTGGTCTCTTGGGTGTCCCCAGCCTTGCTGAACCTTTCACAGAGATTTCTACAAGGCTTCAAGACCTCAAGTTCGATACCTCTGATTATATCTCCATCAAGTTCCTCCTACTTCTAAATCCAGGTAAAAAAATTGGCGTATTTGTCAACAATAGATATGTATAAACTATATATTTAAGTAAATTAAATTTATCTTTTTACTTTATCTTTTTATCATTTTTTGAAAAAAATAATTTTCATTTTACTTAAATTTGATGATTTAATTAATTTATTTTATTTTAGTCAAATTATTATCTATAAACAATAGTTAAAATTATAATTGAATTATTACATTAATCCTTTTATTATTCGTTGAATCATTTATATTGTGTTTGGCTTAGAGGAGTAACCATAAATGAATTAAAAATATACAGTATAACTAACTTTAGCCCAATATATTGCAAATTTGATTAATCGATATATGGTATTTCAAGTGATTATTTTCTAATTTTATTAAGAACATAAGGTATTCATTTAATTAACAAAATTATAACTTAAAGTATTAAAGTAAGATGGGAAGAATAGTAATTCCTTGTTAACTTTATCTGTTACCATTCTTCAAATAAATAGAAATAAATTTCTTTGTTTCAAAAAGTTTAAAATGAATTTGATGATGAATTAGAATAACCAAATAATGAATTAGAATGACTGTTCTGTCTAGGCATTTTCAAAGTATCAATAGAACTTTTATTTTGCCACAGACATTTTTTTTTAGGTCTGTTTAAACATTTATTTTATAGGCCTGTTCTTTCTTTTTTATAGTAGTAAATAATAATTACTATTATTAATAATAATAATTCTTCTAATATTAATTTTATTGTAATATGTCTACAATAGACCAAGAGGTTCATATTAAATTGTTAAACAAAAAACTTAATAATCTATATACCGATTATTTCTTGTTTGGATTATTCATTCTTTCATAATAGCTATATAATTCTGCTAAGGATAAAATTAGATGTTAGTAGCCATTTAATTATTATATCATGATATTTATGTTAACTTTCTTTACACTTATTGAGTCAAGTTGTGTTTATTGGTTGAATGATTGAGTTTATTTATTAATTTAGTAATAGTCTTATCAATGTCATACTTACATGATAGTGTAGAATTTTATTAGACAAAGTCGAAGTTTACTTTTTATTTAAAACAAAAATATGTTATTATAGCCATCATATTGATTCTCATAACGGGAAAGATGGAATTAGCGATATTAAATTGTCAAAATGATTATATAGGTTTGAATGTTGTTATATAGATGTAAGGGGGCTGATGAACAGGAAGCACGTTCAGGAAGGCCACGACCAGGTCCAGCAGGCTCTGCATGATTATTGCCTGACTTCCTATCCCCAAGTTCAGGTACGTATTATTGTCATTATTACATGTAGGCATATAATTAATACAAGTTTTAACTCATTTACAAATATATATATATGTGTGTGTGTGTATATATATATATATATATATATATATATATATATATATATATATATATATGAGTTAAAATATTTGCCCCATAGATATATTTGCCCCAGAACCATGTCCACAAAATAGGCAATATTTTCAGTAAATTATCGTAAATAAATACGATACTTGCATATATGATCAATATTTCTAATAACTTATCAAAGCCAATAACATCATGAATAATTTCTTTTAAGCTGTTTCTATAAGTGATGAGGAAAATAATTTTAATAGTTCAAAGTTATGGAAAATTGACCCTCCTCAATGACAAATACAGAAATTTCCGTTTATGAAATCATCATCATAATGATTTATTAAAATATATCTAATCATTTATTGTACTATATGAGCATTGCATGGAAGAAAGGGGGAAAATTGTGTGTAGTTTATTTCAAATTCTTATAAAATGCATATTTCCACTATTTTTTTAAAATATGTATTATATCTCATTCTGCTGAATGATATGAACCTATTGACGTGTTATAAGTCAAATGTGGTTCCTCTCATCTTTCTTCCATGTACTCTACAAGTATAGTCTTAATGAACTGTAGGGAGTCGCTTTACTTAAGCAATATTACAAGGACAGTCGATACTTGTTTGTTGGTCCAATATACATCCATGTTTCAACCCATTGATCTCTTATAATTAAAATATTAATACCATGACTTTCTGCTCGGTTGATTCGATCTTTAAATTCCTATACCCACATTCTTGCCTCTCAACTAAATTCTTATTCCTGATACAATTTGTAGTTACAATAATTAACCTACTTGATGAGCCCATATAATTTTTATGGAGGACAATTGTTATAATTATAGTGGTTCATAAAATAATTTTATACCTACGACTCCAAATCATTACAATTGGTAAGAATTGTAACTAGTAGAATCAGGATTGCATTTTGCCCAAGACTTGAGTTAATTTCCAAGTCATTTCGAATCTCTAAATACTTATATTCTGGATTCAGAGCTTCTGTCTTGTTTTCACTATCTACTGATTTTTTTTTCTCCTCCCATTGCATTTATATTTTTCTTAATCTTAAATGTTATTTTCAATTATAAATATAACTGATAGTGTCCATTTTTTTTCAGGATAAGTTCAATAAATTGTTAATGATCTTGCCAGAAATACACTCAATAGCTGTCCGGGGTGAAGAACACCTATACATGAAACACTGTAATGGTGGTGCCCCAACACAGACATTACTGATGGAGATGCTCCATGCTAAAAGGAAGTGAACATTTCAGGTAAGCATCTTCACATGATTAATCTTTTTAAAATTGATTATTAAAACCGGAAACAATGTTTTTTAATAATGCTGGCAATTATGATGTTATTTTACAAAATCATATCAGAAAATCTATTAGAGAAAGATTCTTCCTGGTTAAACCCAAAATAATATAATGAAATCATGAAGCTTGATAGATTTTTTAATTTTGTAAAATTGAAAGAAGTTGAAATTGAGATAATGTAGTTAGCTGATCATAATGAAGTTTTTATCTGTTTACTTCTCTCCATTATTTCCAAGCAGTTCTTCAATCCAAATTGGAAAGAAGTCAAGCTTGGAAAGGAAAAATCAGCAGCTTCTTGGTTTTCCTCTTCTCGTGCTTTAAATACTCTCAATGACTGTCATCTGCTGGAATCTCTCTCTTCAGATATCCTTTAGATATGCACCGCTTTGATATGATTTGCAATATTCTCAATTCCAAGAATCTAATCAACTTCTGGATTGCTAGGTATTTGCTGCTTGATGTATCGTAGCTTTGCCTTTTTACTTTTCTTTCAATAGCTTAGAGCTGATTCGCATTTATTGCAGACAAGCACCGCATTTCATACCGTACATTTGTAGTCACAAGAGATCAAGCAAAGAGACATGGTAATTACATTGCCAAAAGAGTATTCATATTTGAGAAATGGTCCTATGGAGATGAAACTATGGGTGCTTATAATATTATTAACTCATTGTTTTAGAACATTGGTAGTTAAAGGATAGTAGATATGTACTGGGTCGTTTGTTAGGTTATTTTGCGGTTTACATCATTACCATTTCTCAGGATTATTTCATATGCTCCTTTGAGTTAGCTAGCAGTACTAGCCATGATGCCATTATCATGCACTAATTTGCAGACTTATCACATATATCCTTCCAAGCTTGACTGCATTGGTTTACCTTAGATTGGGTGTTATTCATTATCAAGCTATGGAAATGTAGCTTCATATTGTATTCATAGAATTTATCCATCAGTCTATGAAGTAAAAAGTTTGTTTGATTGTACTTCGGTCACTCCAAAATTCTCTTGGAAATTTGCCTGGTTTACCCTCTGTGTATTAGGTAAGCCCCTTAAGTACATGAGTCAAACAGTGTAAAAATTTGTTGTACTTTATAATGAAATACTTTTGAAGTTCTAAAATAGTGCAAAATGGGATTTTCAGGCATGTCATTTTTTAAATAATTCCCAAAATGACCGTTGATAGTTCAAGAAGTTTTTAAAATGATCTAATAAGATATTATTGTGATAAATTCTATTTCATAAACTCTCTTTTTTTTTAAGATATATTAAAATTTAGCCTATCTAAAAATATTAGATTATCACAGTGTTATTACTCACCACTAACTTAACAAAACATACCACACAACTGTAAAGCGTGATATTTAGAGTACTTTAAGATTACTCACAACTTGAGTAATGGTTTAGAATTGATAAAAATATTAAAGTTATTTTTTCCAAAATTTTTTTCTTCTTCATTCGGCGCAACAACCCATTACTGGGCCCTGGCCTCCTCAAGCAGCTTCCGGCAGCTCAACCGGTCAAGTGCAGCTGCTCTCCAATTCTGTACTCCGAGCAGGGTCCTTGCTTCTTCTTCAACACCATCCAACCATCGCAGCTTAGGGCGGGCTCTCGGTCGTGTTCCGTGTAGGCGCTCATTAAGCAGTTTATTTATATGGGATCTCATCAGTTCCCATCCTTGCCACATGGCCTGCCCAGGGCAGCCTACCAATCCTCACAATTTTTCCGATATCAGCCTCACCAATCAATGAGTATAGTTCCCTTTTTGTGCGTCTTCTCCGAGCTAAACCATCCTTTACTGGGCCGTAGATGCATCTGAGTATCTTTCTCTCAAATGTTTGGAGATCCCTTTCATCAGACTCCATAAGTACCCAAGTTTCTGATGTGTAGATTAGCACTGGTCGAATTAGGCCTTTTGGCCGATGCTATTCGCCTCTTTATTTCTGCCGAGACGTCATTGATGGAATTGACCTGAGATCCGAGGTATACAAACTCATCAACCTGTTCGAAAGAGTAATTGCCAGTTTGGAGAAAACTTTTGTTAATATCTCTTTGTTTACCAGCAGTCATATATTTGGTTTTGTTAGTATTGACAACAAGTCCGAGCTTCCTAGCAGCATCATCAAGGGCAAGAAACGGCTCTTCCACAACAGCTTTTGATCTCCCAATAATGTCGATATCATCAGCATATCCCAGGATCTGTACCAAATGGTTAAAGATGGTCCCACTGGTCTGAATCTTAGATTCTCTGATAGCTTTTTCCAGACCAATATTGAAGAGCAGACAAGCTAGGGAGTCTCCCTGTCGAACGCCATTAAAAGAGGTGAATCCCTCAGACAGATCTCCCTGAATTTGCACCATACATTCGGTATATTGCCCTTAATATGGCCAAAGACATAAATTTTAATATATTGCTGGTAAGGAAAAAAAGTAATTATTAAACCAAATTTTTGTCATATTCAACGTATGTCAGTCAGATGGTTTAATAAAGTTGATAAATTTTTTCATGTTTCGTTCAATTGAAAACACTTTTCTGTATATTTGTTACAATGTTTTCTATTTTTCTTCCTAGGATTTTTGCAAGATAGTAAAAGTATAGGATAAAATTATTAAACAACCTTTAAGAACATTTGGAATCGACTTTTAGGAAGAGAATTAACCTCTTCGGCTACTAATCATAGGTCTCAATCGTTTAGGAAGGTTTCAGATCAAATAGTAAACTATGGTTAATTTGAATCATGGCTATTTTGAATTTTCCAGCTAATTGTTATATTTGAATTTCAGGATAGTGTGGAATGAGAAGCTGATGAATACGAAGTGCAATATGAGAGGGAAACGGGGATCATGTGTTCATAAGTTAAATACTGAGTTACCTAGAATGCCCTGAACTGGCAGAAACCAGGCTCACAATACTGTACAGAACTCTTCTTCCTCTAGTGTCAGCGAGTGTGTGGTTGTGCAAGGAGCAGCGATTAAGGACTATGTAATTTTGTAAAATACTTTTAGACCTCATGTTAGTGTACAGGAAATAAAAAGAAAAAAAATAAGATGCCTTCAGAAAAGTACAAAGCACATAATAAATTACTGTATTTAATAAAGGCATTATTTTAAAAAAATTAAAATACCAGCAGTACAATATAGTATAGTCCTCCAGGCATGATACCGATGTTTTTTTTTTCTTATTTTCTTGTATTTAGATTATAATTGGTTAAAGTTTAAATACTTGATTCTTATAGTTATTTATTTTACCTTATGTTTTCGAACATAACTGCTCATTCTTTCTTTCCTTAATTTTAGGTTAGTTACGTTAGGTCGGTTTGTGCCTGATGAATGTTTGTAAGTTTAATGAATTCTAGTTTACATTCCACTTATAACAAGTGAATTGTTCTGGAAGGGATACTTTGGGCATCAAAAGTTATTTATGTTCTCATTCGAGAAATCGATTTGCTTGACGGTATGTGAGGCGAGGATCACATAGCTTGCAAATTAAATGTAATCTGTGTAACTAACATTACATAACAAATAAAAAGATTGAAAAAATCTAAAAAAAATCAGAAAAAAAATATTTGTGTGTAAGACAGTTTATAATAGAGAATCGAATGTTGTTATGAAGTAAATTGTTACATTCCAAAACAGTTTCAACCATTTTCATTTGTTATGAATAATTTCCCTGAAGGTTGTTGAAACAAATTTTGGTTACGGTTATTAATGTTAGACATTGCACATTTTCTTTGTCTTTCTTTTACTAATTGTTTCTTGTTTTTATTTTTTTTTTCATTTTTTTTAACACTCGAGGGTCATGGTGTTGGGACAAATATTCTTTCTTAGCTTCTTTATTTGCTTGAAATACGATGCGGTAAACATCGAATGTTTGCTGATCATCTCGCCAACAAGTTCTGCGTGTATAGAAACAAAAGTTTTGCTTGCAAAATTGTTTTATTTGTAAGAAAGATGAGCGTGTATTTAATAATTAGATTTAATGTAAATTTATTAAGTATGTGTGTGTCTTGACAGTTACCTATTGAGAGGGATATCTCTCTTGTCCCAGACCAAATGTAGCGTCCACTCTCCCAGTTCCTGGCCAGAAAAAACTTACTGCTCTCAAATTCCATAACACCTTGCACACAAGCATATATTTTCATTTATAAATATGTAAATAAATATAAAGAGTATGCTATATTTTTCTGTATCTAAGTATATATAAATATATATATATATAAATATAATTTCATACAATTGGCCTTTTAGTGAATATATGTAAATATGAGATATTATTTTTTAAAAATGTTTCCTTGGTTGATGAATGGCATTTTGTGCAATGTATAGAGAACTATGTATAAAATAATTGAAAATTTTATTTACGTTTCTAACTTGTCCACTTTCTGTCACTGCCAGGCTCTTATGATCTGTCACTTAAGTTAAAATGTAAATTTGATATGTATGTTGTAAATTTGTGATGTTAAAGGGGAGCGGAGGTATTTTGGTATGAGATGATATATATATTTTTTATGGGAAACAGAAATAAGCATAAATTCAACAAAAGTGATAGTGAAAAGAATATTGTGATGTTTAAGAGAGTTTATTTTTAAAGGTGCAGTTGAATTATAAACCGGTTAGACAGATTTTATTACTGTTATTAATTTAGCAGAGTTATATAGTTTTATAGCTTCTATATTTTCATTAAAGTTATTTATGTCGCATCACATTTTTGAAATGCTAAGAGCTTTCTTAGTTCTTTAAAAGTAAATTTTAAAAATATATATAAATATATATTGAGAAAGAGCCTACTTAAATTATGAAATGAGGAATGATAATTTTATGAATTGATTGGATTATGATAAGAATATTTTTAAAAAGTTATTTTTATATATTTAAAAAATGTTAATAATTACAAATTATAAAACAGAATCTACAAAATGTTGTAATTAAATGTTGAAACATTTATGGGTCTCATTATATGTAGAGTATTCTCATTTAAATTTAATGTGAAAAACAAAACACAATAGCTTGAATTGTGATAACTTTTTGATGCTCCATATCTTAACATGAGGAGTATATGTGATCATTGTTTTGTTTTGTTTTTTTCGTTTCAGATTGCCTCTGATATATAATCTACCATTACTTTTAATATGTGTATTAAGGATGGAAAATTGTTACCTCAATTTATAGTTAACTTGTATTTTTACCATTTTAACAAGTCAGCATTACCATGTGAATATTTTATTAATGATATACTGTTACAATTACTATCGATGTATATATTGTTAGCATCTTTTATGTGGATGCTGTTAAGATTTTATGTTCCCCGTTCAAAGGCAAAATATAAGACAATTTTTCAATTGCTTTCTCTTTTGGTAAATGTATCTAAATTACACCTTTGTAGCGTTTATTTAATTATAATTTAAATAATATGTTAGATGATTCATTTTTGTGTTGAA
The DNA here is from genome assembly GCA_964056705.1 of Troilus luridus. Lineage (NCBI taxonomy): Eukaryota > Metazoa > Arthropoda > Insecta > Hemiptera > Pentatomidae > Troilus > Troilus luridus. Next base: position 142,225,031 of record OZ057412.1, read on the forward strand.
AGGAAAAAAAAATTGTCTATTGTTTTGCCTTTTTTCTGGGTAAACAATTATATGTGAATGAGACGTAGTTATAAATAAAACCAAAATATTTTATCTGTTTACCTGTGATGTTTCTTTTTAAGCACCCATATCAGTACTTTAACATTGAGGATTCCAATTCACTTCATTGAAAAAATTATTTATGACACTTTAACATTTTGCAATTGAGAATTACTCCTTACCTTATTCACCTTCCTTACATTTTCAACAATAAATTGTTCCCTACTAGTCCATGAGAAAGATTTAGATAGTAAAACCAAAATTTTAACACTTCCAATTTGGAATAATTTTCTTCAGGTATACTACAAGTAATCTCAGTTAAATAATTAGTTACAGTTCAGTTAAAACTAATAATAATTCATTATTTATAATAAATTTTGAATACTTTTTCTGTTAGGATTGGAAAAAGTATTTAAAAATTATAAATAAATTACTGTCAATTCATTTATTTTCCTTACCCAATAATAATGTTTTTATTTGCTCATGTTTCAACAAGTTATATACATTTATTGAAAATATGTCTGAAAAACAGAAAAAGAAACAAGCACAGAAATATTTTGTATAAATTGTTTAATTGGTAATAATGCACAAATGGTCTCCCTGCCATAACCTCCAGTTTCTTGACGTCACAGGGGGGTAGTGCCGTAGTTCATAACCAGCGCCATCTACATTTCGCTACCGGAACTTTTCCTCTCGCCACACAGTGTTTGGCTTAGTAAGAATTAGCTGCACAAACTTATTTTTCCGCATCTTTGCATTTCTTTCAACTATTTAAGTGATGTTATTAGTAGATAACACTTTCTTTCTTCCTTTGAGTGCATCAACCATTCTTTAACAAAATATCTTCTCCAAATAAACTACTCTAAAAAAATTTTGTACTCAAGTGTGCAGACTATAATGTCTTATTATTCATAGGAAAGGTGTAGCTATAAAATATAGGAAAATTAGCCCGGATACAAATGGGTAAAAGGCATTTTCATCACTTCAAAGCTTCAAAATAAGAAAAAATTATTCAGCCTTTTAAAAACAAAATTAATATACTTAGTTTGATTATCAGAAGACTTTTTCATTTAAAAAAAATAGCACTTACCATTACAGTTAATATCCATATTCAACGATTGGTTTGATAAAAGTAGTTGAACAATAAATTTTTGAGGTCGAAATGATGCCTTGATTTCCACTGATTTATTCTGTTGATATGATTCCTTTAGGATCTAACCATCAAGCTGTGAAGTGTGTCAGACTTAAAAAAATATTAGATTAGCATGTTTTTATCATATAAAATTAGTAACATTTTAATTTTTTGCGGTTGAAAAGAAGCTTTAAATACAACTGATTTAGTCTATTTTTATGGATTCATTAGTTAGGACTCTATTACTGACGAGATGAAGTGTGCCAGGATAAAAAAATATTAAATTTCTAGGTTTTGAACAATTGTTTGCAATATTCAATAAATTTTTTTAGAATTTTAAACATTATTTTTGTCCAGCTAGCTCCTACTAATCGAAACACAACACTGTGAGGCACTTCCACTTCCACTTTCACACTGATTATGTGGATAATCAAAGATCTTGTTTTGCCAAAGCAACAATCTGACAGCTTGTGCCACTACATCTAATTATTACACCTTTGGTCTACCTTTTTCTCTAATACTTCAAAATTCATCACAGCTCGCTTTCCGCAGGCACAATTTTCACAATGGAAGAAAATATCAGTTTTTTTCAGAACTTCATTTATGATTTTTCATCTCCACTATATTTATATTAATTCAAGGATCACTCCTTCGGCCGGTGTTCCTCACGAAAGTCGGCCAAAACTTAAATTTGGATTTTTTTTGGAAAAAATCAACAATTTTCAAAGGAGCGTAACTCAGAATGTTATAAAGCTACAGAGCTGCGGTGGGCTCAAATTATACCAAATTTAATTTACGTTAAAAATGGATACAATAGTTTTTTTTATCAAAAACGCACCGATTAGGAGATATAGGTCAAAAACAGAAAGAACTCCGAATATGTTGAGGTTTTTCGGTCACCAAAAGTTTTCCCATTCTATTTTTTCGGTAGCAAACTTGGATTTCCAATAGTCAGACATGCCCTTACAACAGATCAACAATTCAGCTCTCTTCAATTGATTGCAACCTAAAGCCCTTTTTTGGTACCTGGCCGCTGGCCTACAGCACCTTGAAACCCATGTTTGTCTGGCACAGTTGGGAATTCCCCGCGGAACTGAGTAGGCCCTTTGGCGGAAAGATCAATGCATCTAGGATGGAAAAGCCTATAATAAAAGAAGTAGCTATTATATATTAAATCATACATCCATTATTAAGTTCGTTATTCAATGCATTTCAGAAGTATAACATAGTTCAAATGTGCTGCAAAAGTATCTTGATTGAGTTAAGTTACAGATACAATGAAATCAAATGAAATCCTCCCTGATTTCTCTCGGATCCCATCATCTCATCTATTATTACTATTATATTGATATAAGGAAGGAAATAGTTGGGGGGGCAATCAAATAAAAACACTAAATAAGTGGTTACTTATTTAATTATGTGCCGACGTTTCGACCCACTTTGTGGGTCATCTTCAGGGCTAAGAAAGAAAAACAGACAAAATAACAGAACTATAAAAATACATTGCAGACTAAGTATATGATAAATTAGAAAAAATATATATGTAGAGAGGTAGAAATTTAGAACAAAAGTGAGGGATATATATGAATAAAAATTACAAAGAAAATGTACAGAAAGGTGGTGATGCAAAAAAAAAAATTTTTACAAAGATAAAAGAAGCAAGTAAACAGAAAGTTATTTAAAAAAAAAGAGAAAGTATAAACATCAGAGGTGAGAAGTAAAATTATGGAAAAGGTAGTAGAATATATATAAAAACTATAAAATGTAAGATAATAGACTCCTAGGGAGTTTACATAAGTAAAATGAAAGAAGGTATAACGAAAATGATATTTAAGAGTAAATAAAGGAAAAATAACAGTAGAAAGTCAAGATATAAATATAGAGTATAACAGTTTTTAAAATGCATACATATAGTATGAAGTGGTATAAATATATGACGCAAATATACAAGGAACGTATAGAAATATAAGTAACAGTATGGTATGAGCATGGAAATAGAATAAAATATGATGAAATAGTGATGTTAAATGCTAATGAAATCTTAAATAATAATAACATATGATGGATGCCAAAAAGCTAATATTAGAAAAAAGGTGTGCAAAATGGAGAAGGAAAGGGGTGAGGAGGAGATATGAGTATTAAAAATGTAATTACCTATAGGAGGCTGGAGCAAGACTAGAAGCGGTCTAACTGACAACAAAATACGTTATGAAAGTGTTGCCAGCGATATCTGACGGCCAAAATTATGACTAATTTTTATTTTGGAGATATATTTTTTGATTGTATATTAATAGTAATTTTTTATTGACTTTTTTTTGAAATATTGACTATTTTATTATATTTAAATGTGTATCATGACTATTTTATAGAGGACCACGAAAATTAATGGGAAAAGGTAGGGTGATAAAACAGTAGGATTTTATGTCAAGAGATCAAGATATAATTTTAAGATTTCCTATAATACTTATCTTGACCTCTTGACATCTGAGTGTCTAAGCACCTCGTTTACACCTCCTGGTAAAAATATGGAGCTGCGATTAGCTGTGGACAAACAAGACTGGGCTATGGTGAAAAGTAGAAAACATTTATTTTCTTATTTTTGAAATTCATCATTAGCAAATATTTATTACTACAACCATATTTATATGAGAAATTATTTTATATATTTTTATGAGAATTTGTAATTAAAATTACAAAGAATCAGTTATATCAGAATGTCTGTTGCTTCTCTTTAATTCATTTATTATTATGCTAAAGTGAAGATGATCTACAATAATAGGTTAATTAGAAATTAATAGTCGAATAATAGGTTAATTATGTGAGTATACGTTCATTTTTTTTCTGATGGAAGATTATGAAGATATTCCTTTTGAAACTCCTCCCCCCTTAGTAAGTTGAAATATAATGGAATAAAATGTTATGAACTAAAAGTCAAAAGCATCCAGGTAAGTAAAGAATGCATGATTAACAAGAGTATACTCTAAAATATAAATAAATTTTATAAATATTTAAAAAGAATTAAGGATCTTGAATTCAATACTTGGTAAGAACTACACTTTCTTGGCCAAGAAAGTGACATTGAGATTTGGCCAGAATCTGACAACCAAGAGGTTTTTCCCCCAATTAAGTTAACCATTTTATAGATGCTGGGTGAGCCGAAGAGGGTCTACCAACCAAACTGAATTGATACATCCCAGAAATAATGATTGATGCATCTTCAATCTGCAAACTATTGTAACAGCTATAAACTTTGGCTTAAACTATTTTAATTTAATAAAATAAAAAACATATGAACACATCATTGTATTTAATCATGTAGATGCGAAAGTAGTTCTTATATGGCAATGCAAACTGTAGTTTAGCAATAACTCCTTTCCAAGCCTTACTTAGCCCCTTATTCACAACAAAAATAACTCGATTCCACTTACTTAAGTACAAGAAACTCATTTTGGAGAAAGTTAGACTTGACCTATTCACTGGGGCTGTAGATTTAAGGCCAGACAGGTCAAGGCGAGCTAAAGAAATACCTCCATTACATATCTATAGTGGGATGCTAAAATTAAATTTAAGGTCCTTTCTTATCATAGTAATATAACAAACCTTGAAAATAGAAAAGAAGTGTAAAATATATAGAATAATTTTTGGTTACAAGATATCAAGATTAGGATTTTGGAAATTATTGAATATTTAATGGTAATTTTCAGTGGAATTTATTGTTATAATTATTTTTCAAATAATGAAATTAATCTTAGGATACTACTAACTTTTCTAATTATCAATATAATAGTAATAATAGATGAGATGATGGGATCCGAGAGAAATCAGGGAGGATATGAGAAACTAATTAATATTAATATGTTCTTGAGGGAGACATGAAAATATAGAAGTTTGGAGGTAGAAGTTCTGTTATTGTAGGCATCATTACAGTGTCCTCAAGAATTTATAAGATCATAGGATTCTTAATAAGGACAGCAGAAGGTATTTGTTAGCTGGTCCTTTCCCACCTGGATTGCAGAATACAATCTTGGTCTTCCTAGATGGACAAGCAGCAATGTATCAGATCTATGCCAGGGTGTTTCTACTTCTGACATTCAATTGGGCCAGTTCTTAATTTTAAAAACTGTCGACAATATAGGCTATACCATCCTCTATCTCTAAAGTACAGGACTGAGGAAAGATTTAATGCTATCTAATAGATTATGCACCTGAATTCAGCCATAGGTGACTCTAACATGCCTAGTCATCTACATTTCAATGAGTTAATTCCATTAATCCAAAAAAAAAAAATTAATACTACACTTCATTATTTGTGCCAACAAATTTATTTTAACCCTTTAAAGATTTAATAGTGAGAGCAAATTAAGCACAATAAACAGAGTCAAAGCCATATGCAATGCACTGAACTGAATTCTTTAATCCTATTTGTTTATTATTCAATGGAGGATTTTAAAACTTTTTAGGTTGACATTTTTATAAAACGATTTTACTATATCAAAAGACTGAAAACATACCAAAACAAGACGTTGAACAGATGTTAGGCTAGTTATGGACCAATATACATCTATTGAGACAAACATATGAAAGAATATGCATTCATGCAAAATCTAGTGGCAAGGAAAAATGCTAGAGTATTCCTAGATAAAGGGTTCCATTGAAAAAGCTAAAGTCAACAGTCTTCTAGCTCTTAAGAAAGTTAACTAATACGCCAATCTACCAACCCTGTAATCATTACACTCAAAGTTATATGGGTGATTCCATTCTAATAGTGTTCATTAATGATCTGTACTGTTTGCTCTCACTGGTCATCCATTAATAATACAATTTAATAATTTTTCTGAAGAATGTAAAGCAAATTATTTTACATCAGTACCGAGGCAAGTTTAATTTGATTATCATTCTGGATATTTTGAAGTTCTAGCAAAATCCTCTCGGACTTTCATTTTTACATTAGAATAATAATATGCATAAAAAATCTAACAAGTTTAACTAAAGGATTAATAAAAGAAGTAACAGTTGGAACAGAATCATCCATATCAGCTTCCAGCCCCTAGAGGATTAATGAAATGAATGAATGAGGTAGACATCAGAGTTACTATCAGTTATATAAGGAATTATTATAAGAAAAAGAACTTATCAACAAAAAATTATTAGTTTATTAACAATAAATACAGAAATATATTACAAATAAAGGAATCTAAAATGAAACGAAAAGAAATTTATTATACAATGTACAAAAATTCCTATTCAAGTATAGACATGGTCTTGAAATGCACAACCGGGCTATACCTAATAGCTATGATTTACAGCCTCAACCAATACATGGAGCTACGGATTCTGTTGTAGTCAGGAAGGCCTTCCACGGGTCCTACGGCAGCCACGGCAGGGCACTTGTCGTAAATGTATTTCATCATTACATCTTGTACATTCTGAGCGGTAATGCACTAAAAAAAAAGAAATGATCAGCTAAAATTATAGCAAAGAAGAAAGATAGTTGCTGTCTACCTATGCCGGAACTGACTCTCCTCTAGTATTGACAAAATTGTGAAAGTACCTTAATGATTTAGTATATAATAATCTTCACTTCTATAATGGCAAGAGACAAAATTTTTGTTAAGACTGCTGTTCCAGCCTACCCAGGACAAAATAATCGTTATCTAAATTTCATTTCTGGATTCTTTTTCTGATAAAACAAGCATTTTTTTCCAATAAAATTTTTAGGCAAATCAATTGTTTATTTCAGTACATTTCTGATTTACTAACAATATTCTTTATGTTTTCAATCATAGTAAGTAATACTTATACTGTATACTTATCATAGTAACTTTTTCTCTCTTTTCCAATATGATAAATGTAGTATTTAGCTTAATTGTATAAAATAACTGTTAACTTACATTAATCCTAGCTTCAAGTTCATGAAGAGGGACTCTTCTGCCATAGCAAAGCATCTGACGGCCAATGTCTTCACAAACTGGAGTTGTACCGTCGAGCTGAAGGAGCATGTTTGTTTTCAACAAGTTCTTGGCTCTTTCTACTTCTCCCTCGGTCACTGAGGTGCACAACCTCATCCATTCACTTTGAATGTTAAACACCATATCCTAGATAAGAAAATACCTAAGTTAATATTTTATTTTTAATCAAATGTTAAAGATGCAATATTTTAAAATAAAAGTAATTTAATTTCCATAAGAGCACAGATAGAGTAAGTGATCTTGTATAAGATCTCTATCTTAAACCCAAACCTCACTTCTATTGTGGATTTAGGCCAATTCCATGTTAGAAATAGATTGATCAGCTAGAAAGAAATGGAAATGATGTGGGGACAATCTCAAGTATGGAATCAGGTTGAACATCCTTGTTTGTTAAGGATAAAACTCAGAGGATCCAGAGAGGAGGTCTACTGCTACTGGGTTGAATAGGCTCAATAGTCCACGACAAGACAGTTACAAAAGACAGTGTTATGTTGTTACGTGTTAGGTCAAAAGTACCAATACTGAAGTGACCACTTTCATTTTTCTTTTTGAATGCCTCTAAGTATTGAAACAGGACATGAACAAAAAAGTGCACACTACACAGGATAAATTAACAGGATACATAGTTCGAGAAGTTCCACAAGTATTCTCATAGAATATGGATTTTAGACTTGAAATCAAGTTCAAAAACAGTCCTACATTACAAATATAATTTATTTAAAATTAAAGTATTTATTTAAAACACATGAGTTTCATACCTCAATAGCAAGTGGTGTAGAAACAAAGTAGATACCCCAGAGGCCAGTATCTTTGTAGCAGGTGTTGAAGGACTGGAAGGAGTGGGCAAGGTTATCAGTGCTGCAGACAATGGCAAGGCGGCTGGCGTTCCCAGAGCCGCTGCCGTGGCTCCTGTCCCAGGCACCGATCAGAGTGTTAGCGACCATCAGTGGAATGTTGTCTGCGCTCTCCCAGCCACAGCCTTCGACTGCTATGGCAACATGGGCAACTGGCATCGCGTCATCTCTTACTCTGATCTCTGAGCCTGTTTCCACAATATTGTGTGTAATGTAATAAGAATTGGAACAGCTTAGTTTTATCTTCTTATTAACAATTTATAAAGAAAAAAAAATCAGTTCTATTTTGTGGAATCAATAGTTTAGTTTTTTTTTAGAGGTTGAATGTGTAAACATGATTTGTTTCAATATATTATCCATGTTTATGATTTAAGTAATTTAATTTTATTGCATAAAGTGCCTTCCCAAGTAACATAATTCTCCTTCCTTAAGTATAAGAAACTCATTTTGGAGAAAATTTAATTTGACTTGATCACACTTGGAGCTGTAGATATATACAACATACAACTTAATGATTAGTTGGGGTTACTTAAAAGTTAAATACTCCAATTTTAGTTCACATATTTACTCCTAGGAGCTGACATACAAGAGGCTGGGCCATAACTTATGACATTGTGCTTGTTTTCACTCTCCAGCAACTGGTCTATAGGTAATAAACTAAACATATATTTAAGGCTAAATATTTATATGAGACATAAATGAATTACCAGTGAATCGACAAGGAGTGGGAATAGGTGCGTCACAAACTAAAGGTGCACTAGTTCCAAATTGAGACTGTGCGGCTTTAACCAGCATATCATGGTCAACGCCACCAGCACCAGCCAGAACCATTCGGGAAGGACGATAATAAGTTTTAATGTATTCAACAAGATCATTACGAGTGATTGATCTGAAAATTGTAAAAAAAAAAAAGGAGTAAATTTTATTGATATCAAGTGACAATCATAATTTATTTTTATTGATTATTTTTAAATATTTTTATTTTGAAGAGAAATCCCGGCCAGGACAAATCTTTTCTCCTCAAAATAAAAGTATTTGAAGACAATCATTATAGAAATATAGATAAAATAATAATAGGATTAATTTAGCCAATCTTAAAATATCTATATATTTATTTACTTAATATTTTTGGTAGGTCCAAGGATTGTTCTTCCAAGGGGAGTTCCTTGGAAAGCTACAGCATGAAGATGGTCAAAAACTACTTCTTGAAGATTTGTTTCAACTTCTTGCATTTCACGAAGAATAACACCCCTTTCTCGTTCGATTTCAGCTTCACCTAAAAAGGAGGAATAAGAAAAGATTAATAAAGTCAACATTGAGTCATACTTATTATTAGAAATAATTAGTCACTCATGCATAGTAATAAAATTTAAACATTTTACTTTTTATTGTTTGTGTGACTAATATCTTTAAAAAATGCGAAGATAAGAGAGGACAATTTTTTAAAAGAGGATGTGTTCTTTTCTTAATTTTATAAATATAATCATGTCAAAATTCGACATAACCATTTATTCCCTAGGGATGCAGAAATATGCAAATGCATAACCAAAATGATTCAAACACAATTCAAGGAAAAAGCTTGTAAACTACAGCGAGATCATTAAATAAGAACTTTAACTAAACAGCGCAAAAATGAATAGGGATATTGCTAATTTTGTAGTATATACCTGGCATTTATATTATTATGGAAATTTTTACACTTTACAATATTTAATGTAGTATAATTTCTAATAAATATTAATGATTTTTATAATTGGAATAATATTAAAATGCTAGGCAAAGTAAATACAACAAAATTAGTGGTATATCTATTCATTATTGCGCAGTTTATAATAAACAGAAATTTATAACAGTATTTCTGAATTTATCAAGGCACACAGCAAGACCAACCTTAACATAATAATAAAGAGAAAAAGTACTTCTCAAATGCATTTCATAACTTTGTGAATTATACAAACATAAATTACAACATTCTGAACTGAAACAATACACCTACCTAGTTTGGAATTCTGAAGGATGTCGGCCAATATTTCAAGAGCCTTTGGTACATCCTGGCTGAGGCACTTAGCATAGAATACTGTCTGCTCCCTAGAGGTGTAAGCGTTGAGGTGACCTCCCATATTTTCAACTTCTAATTCGAGGTCTACTTGAGAACGTTTGGCAGTTCCCTGTTAAAATAAATTGTAAAAAACATTACATACATATTCTCTCTTAAACAGAAAATAAAAAATATTTCAATAAAATTAACAAAGAAATAATTTATTTTTAAAAATAATAAATTTCATCTTGATTTTTTAATTTATAGTATTATCTTTAAATTCTCTTTTTTTGTTTTTTCCTCCGTATTTGCCTACTAAGGACCACGTCATTTCAACTGTATTTTTTCATTTCGACATTGGCCCAGTACTTCCTCATTCGTCGCCGATGCTGCTCCCTTCTTTCTTCTGTCCGTCTCTTTCCTGTCTTTAGCTTTGGATTTTCTTGAAAACCCATATGGGTATCTAGTTTCATCCCGATATGGTTGCTTTCCAAGACACACTCGCAGGTAATTCCCATCTATAAATCCCTTTCCACCTCTTCGAACCGGGCAGGTTTGGTCTTCTTTTCCTTTCAATATGTAAGAATATGGTTCGCCAGTCTTGTGGGTAACATTCTTAAAAGGTGGCCATAGAATGACATTCTCCTTTCTCTCATAACATCCGATATTTTCGGAACATAAGTGTACAGCTCACTGTTATGTCGTCTGTATTAACCTTAGTCTTTAATTGGGCCAAGAATTTTCCTTAAGATCTTTCTTTCTTTGATCTCCAATTTTTCTACCAGGCCTTTCTTGTTCATAATCAGGCATTTAAATTTTCGTTATTATTTAGAATAGAATAGAATAGAAATCAACAAATTTAAAATTAATTCTCACTGATAATGATTGGTCATGCTGCAAGTTTGGTAAATAAATCACTAATTGCCAAACCAATGAAATTATTACTTTTGACTTGGTCGGTCAAAATTGCACTCCACCACAAGTTTTTCCCTTGAATTTAAGATATTCAATTTATAGAGACTGGGTGAGCCATCAGATTCAAAACTAATAACAGATTAAATAATTTATCTGCCACTACCCATTTCACAGAGGAATTCCAGCCTAGAGACTCAGTGCCCAGAGCCCTATACATTGAGCTAATCTTGCCCCCCCCCCTTTATAGTAAAAGATAAAACATAAAAAATAACTGGATCATCTGTAAATTTTATGATACTTAAAAGGTGATCAAATTCGGCAAAGTAAGCAAACTTGTACAATATTTTGAAGAAATTTAAAATATATTTGTCTTTCTAATGTAATAAAAATCTTCAGCTCCTTTTTAACCACCCCCTACAAACTGTTTTAAAAGCCTATTTCTCTTAAAAACTAAAGTGAATAATTGTAATAACTTATGAAGATTTGAAGGCTAATAATTTTTTAATCTAACAACGGAATAAAACTGAGTTACTTAAAATAATAAAAAAAATTTTAATCACCTTGAAAGCCATGTGCTCAAGGAAATGAGCAACACCATTATTACACTCATTTTCAAAACGGGATCCAGCATCTATCCATAGGCCAATAGTGGCAGTTGGTGCGCCGGTGTCCTCGGTGGCTACCCTCAGTCCATTGTCCAAACATGAAGTTTTTGTTGGGGGACAATTCACTAGCATGTCTTGGCAATCTTGAGCAGCGGCAGCTGTAGCTCGCCATCTTTTAGGCACCTGCAACGATAATGACAAATTTAACAGAGCTGCTGTTGAAGAGAGATATACAAAAACAATACAACATTAAATTTTTTTGAAATTTAGGATTTATTTATTGACTAGTCATGCAAACCTGCAATAAAGAATGATCCAATCTCTGTTAATGTAATTAAATAAAAATTAATAAATGTTAAGAAAAATATAATGATATTTTATGTCCATATCAGTGGGTAAAGAACGTTGAATAATTATTTACAGTAAAATTTGACTACAAGAAAGATACTGTAACCAATAAATAGCCATCAACTAGTTGTAATTAAAAATATTTAAAATATAAACTTTATTAAACAACTGAATGAGATTTACAGTAGAAAACTATGATTTATTTATGATGAATATTTTCATAAATAGGGTTTATGAAAAAAAGAATATAAAATTGCTTTAGACATTTTTTTGTCAATGTGGTCAGTAATCAATTAAAAATGTACAAGTTTATGGTTAACACACATCTACAATGTGAACCATATAAATATCAAGGCTATAATAAATCCTAACTTTAAATATGTTTCCGAAAGAGCAATGTAAATAAACTTTTTGGATGAATGTGATCCACGCCAAATCAGTTTGTTTTTAATTATTGTAAGCTTTTAAGACCATACCACACCATAGGAACATTATCTTAAAAGGATGAAAATGTCAAAACAATTTTAAATTGAAATTTCATTATTTCAATTTGCCACGAACATGAAAATAAGATTGGATTAGAACCTGAAATATAACCCACTACATTGGAACATCATAAAGCATTAAAAATTAAAACACAATAAGACTTGTATTTTAATAATAAATATTTAATACAGAATAGCAATAAATAATTTTTAAACAAAGGTGAGATAATAAATAGTAGTATTACACGTTTTACAGGAAAAGAGAGCTAAGACAATGAACCAAATAACACCTTTTATTTTATAAAACTAAAGAAAAAAAGTAACTAAATATATGTATGAGAAGCGAGGGATGGTTGACTGGATGATAGATGTGAGGAAGAAAATAGTTGGGGGTGCAGTCAAATAAAACACTAAATAAGTGGTTATGTAAAATAAATATATGTATATATTTCTTTTATTGCATTAACCACGGCATGACACTGTTTTTGGTGAAAATACCCAAAAACGGTTTGTAATTCATGATTTGAAATGAGTATAAACAGATTACTTCAGATATGATGTTAGCTTACATCTTATTAACATCACTTTTTAAATAATTTAGTTCACTATGAGAATTGTTTTGGAGGAATTCTGAAATAAAATAAACACACCATTGTTTGTTAGATTTTTGCTAAAAGAGATACCACAAGGTTCTCTATACCATTTTCAGTTGATTGATTAATGAAAAGAAAATTCTATATTGAATAAGAATTTAACATCATAAATTTGGTTCAGTGATATGGTTGATAACAGCAGTTGGATCGTACGTACAACTTTTTTAACAATGGGGTATCATTTTCTAAACTGACAGGCTTTAAACTTAAATAAAAATATAAACTTGTAAATAAGTCTACTCAATAAAAAAGATATATAGTTCCGGCCCTGCAGCTTATCATATCTTCTGTTTAGCTTTTAGTTGTATCTCCACCAGTTAACAACTCAATGGAGGTAGGTACATTATTACACATTTTTTTATAACTTAGGGAGGCTTTTCATACCTCAACAGCAGCCTTCATGGCAAAAATATTCTAATTTATCCAGCTAGACTTTATAACAATTTTCATCTTGAAATAGAAAACTTTTGAATAGCACTGTTAGGAAGTAATAAAATTTGGATTTTTTTTTTTAAATTGCCACACTTCTACAAGCTATTAGTTACAAAAAAACTTATAGGACCAAAATTGAATTGAATTGAAAAATAATTATACAATATAGGTAATCAGGAATTATGATAGGTGGATCATTAAGAAAAATAACAGACAAAAAAGTGAGTACACTTTAAGTGATCTTCCAAATCAATAAAACAATTAGATCAAAGTAGGATGTTAAGATTCAAGAAATAAATAGGTTACAATAAGTATAACAATTGAAATCTAAAAGAAAAAAATCAAAAAGGCAAAATATATATAACTGCTCAACTAATGATAATAGTCCACACAAATGGCTGAGAGTGATAAGATATATTCTGGATCAAAATTGTATAACTTACAAAATTTAATATGATGGTCTTCTTGAGCACATTATGCGGTTAAACCATAATAAACTAACTATGATTAGTTGAACATTGCCTACATATTATTTACAATGCTCATCCCAGAGTGCTTCAACTAATCACATAACAAATTCTTTTAAACGAAAAATTCATAAAATTTATCTAATAAGGGCATATGATAAAGACTTACCTTTGTAAGGCCCCGCGGTCCGGAAAAATTCCTTAATACAGATCCGAGTAACAATCGGCTGGCCATTTTCAGCTATGGAAGTTGAAAAGATCTATCAGCTGTTGGCAAAAGCACACACGGGTGTTTCATGCGTTGGGAAGAAAAAAAGTCTAAAGCTTGTAATCTTTTATTTTCAAGAACTAATTAAATTTATCATTACATTTTTAAATAAATAATTGATGTCATCTCTACATTTTTTCCTATCCGTATATGATACTTTTATAAATCAGTTGTATTAAAATATAAACCTGATTGTGGATTTAAAAAGAATAGAAACAAATTTTAAAAGCTGAAAATAATGTCTTTCTTTTTCCTAAGTTAATGGTATAAATTTATTAATTATTTTACATTTTGAGTGGTATTTACAAAGAGATATAAATTTCTTGAGTATTAATGGTGCTCTCAAAAAGCGGCCAGTGACGATCACTCGAAATGGAAAGTTGGACACTAAATTGAAACAGCTGGACTTGCTGAAGTAAAGACGTTTTCAAAGGCCCCAGCACACATTTCATATCACTCTCATTTTTTTTTACTACGTAGTGATTTATGCTCATGTACACACGAACCACTGGGATACAAAGCTGGCTCATTTATAGGAATAATTTTGCAATACCTTAATCTCAACTTTCTCTTTAAAAAATCGTACCTTTTTATGAATATGTATGTGTGCTTTTAACATAATAAACAGAGAAAAAGTTGGCAATTATTCCGCAGGTTGTCGCTTCAAGTTAAGTTACAGAAAGGTTTAACTCTTTATTCGTTTAATTTTTAATATTTTCCAAAAATACGAGTTATCATGAGTTTGGTTATGGAAAAGAGGGTGTAAACATGGGAATTATGAGTATACTTCGGTAACCATTTCATCTATAGTAGTAGTGACTACCCAAATCTACTCATTATCCATAATTACATTTTCTTTTTTATACTAACACTCATGATACTTGTATTTTTTGAAAAATATTAAAAATTAAACGAATAAACAGTTAAAACCGCTTCCCTCCTCAGCCTAAGGAAAATGGTAGGGATAGAAAGAAGAATACTAAGAAGAAGTTACGGCCCAAAAAAAACACAGAAAGGCTATAGGTTGAGATCTATAGCTTTTTCAGCGAATTTCATAATTTTTTCAACCAATTTCGTAATTTTTTTAACCAAATTCATAATTATTTCAACCAATTTCATAATTTTTTCAACCAATTTCATAATTTTTTCAACCAAATTCATAATTTTTCAACCAGTTTTATAATTTTACCAATCAAATTCATAATTTTTTCAACCAATTTCATAATTTGTAAGATGTCACGGCGTGATTGTCAGGAAATCATATAACATATATTTGGATATACTACATGTGATGAAAATGAAGGAGGAATGATTTACCCTTAGAAAGGTTTTTATTAGCTTAAAACAACAACTGTAGAAGAATAGTGAGTTTACAAACATATAACTGGTTATCCGCCAGGTTAGACAATAGTAGGGTGTTGTTTTCTTTGCTCAATGGCCAACTCAGAGTTCATAAGGTCAAGCTCTTTTGCAGCGCGTTTTAACGTAAATTTCAACTGAAATAGTCCTCTATGAATTGTGGAGATCGAAACATTAATGTTTCGCTGGGACAGTTTCTCTTTTATTTCTTGTAAGGTATATAAATTCTGCGTTTTCTTCAATTACTTCCTCAGTCGCAGCAAGAGTTTTGGGTGTCAAACTTACGATACGATGGGTACCACCTCTTTTTTTGGTATTACTCTGTAGACGACCTATGATTTTTTGGAAGTTATAAATTCATCAATAATTGCTATTGCCGTAGTTATAATATTATATGTATGTATTTTTAATGTTAAATAATAGAAAAAAATACAAAGAAACACTATATTATGATACTGTAGAATTTAAATGACCTATGTGTATGATATTGCGCTAGTATTTCTATGAAAGGAATATATAACATGACTACAGCCCCCAGTTACTGCCCGCCCCAAATATACTGTCTCACAACTCATGGCCATGAAGATTACTAAAGTGTAATAATGTGTTTTATACGATCGTGTTGAATATTATATCGCATATCATCAGTACAGGGGTTCGCTATTGTGTACTTTCAGAGCAGCAACTTTAGATCTGCGCTACATACACTTTCAATTGACGTGCTGGTTACTAAAAAAAAAATACTTCTTTATTAAATTCATGATATAATAGCCTTGAATATTAGATATATTTCAAACAAAATAGCTCAGGATTATACCATGTGCTGTAAACACTGATCATATTCCAATGAACCTTTTTATGGGTGCTGTGATATTTTTCAATTTAAAGAAATTATCATTGTTTTATGGCTTGAGACATTTCATGGAACCACTAAATTGTAAACTATCTGCACCAGCAGCACTCAAAATAGAAAAAGACTTGGAAATGTTTGAGGCAGCAGGGCAGGAAGCCCATAACTTCTGAGAGGCGAACTCACAAAGAATAACAAACAAACAGGTTCTCTTCTTACAGACAAGCTTTTAACAAACTCAAACGACAATACAATACGGTATGGCTCTACAACCCTCTGTGGGTCTTAGCTTCCTCAAGGAGCCTTCGCCAGGCGGCTCTATCTAATACAGCTGCCCTCCAGTTACAGATGTTTAAGATTACGAAAACTTAAACAAAATAAGAATTTGACAAACTTTACAACCCATAGGTTCATAGAACCATACTAAACGATTGAAACTAGTTCTTCAGTCCTATCATATAAAAAATGATGGGTTCATCAAACATCTTAGAGACATAAAAATCTAGATTATTCTCCAATCATATTTCTTCTGTCACGACATGAAATCACAACAGACACGCCGCATGAAAAATGAATGCTGTCAACCTTAGACTATCCCTCTCCAATATTACCGCGTCCCGTACCATTGCTTAAAATTATAAAAATGCGACAAAACTAGGCTTTTGATAACGACCTTTTTGAGACTGGTATCTTCAAAGACACTTCAGAAAATTATTTGTTTACTTACAACTCCATCCCAAGATAATGGTTACACTAAGCCATATAGCAGTATTAGAATAAAATGTTCATCTTCCTTATGCGTTTTGGATGTCCTTCAGGGTGTGGCGCCAGGACTTACTTTTGAATTCTAGATACATTACTTGATAATAAATCTTTCTGTTCCGTTCAAATTTTCTCAGTTCGACAGAGCTCAGATACTTCATAAACAAAGTTATCTCAGAAAGTGTTTCTCAAGGTTCCATCCTCGCACTATTTACCAATACGGTCTATCTACAAACAATAACACATGAACTGCAACTTACACTGATAA
Organism: Troilus luridus; assembly: GCA_964056705.1. NCBI lineage: Eukaryota > Metazoa > Arthropoda > Insecta > Hemiptera > Pentatomidae > Troilus > Troilus luridus. The sequence goes on from OZ057412.1 coordinate 142,242,475, forward strand.
TAATGCAGTTTCGAGTCATGAACCCAACACAATTATCGCTTACACCACAATACGATCTCAATGATATCAAATTCATTTATTCTAGGAAATGACGCTTTCCCACCCGTTTATTGAAGATGAACCGTTGGGAGATATTAATTTTACTAAAATACTAATTCTGACAAATATTAAATGAACCAACTTTTCATACAACTATTAATAAAAACAAGAATTCATATTATATCTTAGGGCAATATATTTTAAAAATACGCAAATTCAGTTTCTGAGATATACTGCTGTTCAGTTTCTAGTTTTACAGTGTACAGTACTACTGAAAATTTGCAACCACATATTTTCTCCCATTAATTAATAACAGTAGGTACTCGAGGAAAAATATTTCTTACTGGAGCTTTGTTAGGATGTACAGGAGATCCGACAGTTTTGAGTGAAGCAGCTAGTGTGAGGATACAACTACATCCCACAAGCACATGTTTCACAGCTACATTAATAGCTGCTTATTAAACAAATATAAAAAGTCTTGACAGAGTTATTTTTATAAAACTGAAAAGTTAATGTCGAAGTTGATTTGAGGACCTCCAATAATGAATGATTTATTCTCTGTTTAAAGACCTATTATTTTGAAATAATAATTTATGATTAAAATATTTTTTGAAATAAAATAAATTTTTAAATAACGTCAAGCTCCTATTAAATATAATAGCTAATAGTAATATCAGGATGAAACTGTATATACCGAAGAAAGAAGGGAGCAGCATCAGCGATGAATGAAGGAGTTCTTGGTGAATATAAAAAAATAGTTAAAATGACATGGTCCTTAGTAGGCCAATACAAACAAAATAAAAAAATTAGCCAAACTAATACTACTAAAATAAGGCTATATTGAAAAATATAAGAGCTCATCTTCTGCAACTTATTATAGAACAATTCATTGAAAGTTATTACAGTACAGGTCCTTTTACATTATTAAATACTTTAACCAGCCACCCCAATATCCATCACCACTTGTCTCGGTCCTGTTCGGTATGTAGCTGTCCAGTTCCAGATATCTAGTCTACATACCATTATTCCAGACATCTTACTCTAGGTCTTCCCATCCTTAGTGCACCAGTGCAGAAACCATGCAGCAATTTTATATACTTGACTTATGATCACAGGGATCTGAAATTCTGATTGTATAGAGGATACTTAGTTCCAGATACAAAAATAATTGAACCAATCAAAATGAACCTCATCTAGACCCTTGTCTTAATATAGATGGTCTTGAAAGCAGATATGTTTCTGACAAAATAGGATCTGTATCAATTAAACTCATTTAAAAGATATTTTAGAATAAATTAAATTGGAAACCTGCTAGGATTCCACCAAATTTGATCCTGTACAGACACTTCACTAGTTGTAACAGCCTTTAATAAACTGTCATCAAACTAAATATATAAGGTTGATAACAACCAACCACAAAATACAGTGCCATACAAGTACCAGCTTCACTTAAACTCCCTCCCTTTTCCGATACCCTTACCATTATCACCATTAAAAATCACCAAAATACACCATTATCCCCTTATAAAAACCAGATAATAAAAATTATATGATATATTAATATGATAATGATAAGTACATGAAAATTTCAAACCCAAAAAGAGAACTATGATTTTTAATAATACAACCAATAATTACAAAATGAATCAGTTTTTTTTTAATAACACAATCAATAGTAAAGAAATGAAAAATCTACTGCTAAGCAGCATAATGATTGTGAACACCACAAGGGTCATATGTATCTTGGGTTGGGCACTAAGAGATGAATTATCGCCAACATTTTTAAACTCCGAGCTTTCAAAACATTATTTTGAAAAGATGTAATCAGCCAATGACTGACAGGTAGATAATACTCATAAATTCCTAAGATTTAATGTCAATCTTGAAAGAGATAATTATTAATTACACAGAAGTGGTCATTCTATCAGTTCTACTCCCATTGCTAATTTATGCATTTTTATCCTATTTACTTATGGACTTATTTTATTTCCCTCTCTAAACTGAAATTATAAACCATCAAACTATATTTTTTTAGTATGAATTCTGAAATTAATTACACTATCATAACACATGCTATTTCTTCAACACGTCAGTTTTAAGCTTTGAAACATTATTTTAATGGAACTAAGTAAAAAAGAGGGTTATCTATGCCTCTAAATAATTCACTATGCTTTTAAAGACTTCTGAGGTATTCAACTCTTAGCAATGTCTCGAGATAGGGAAAAACTTTTCTTATGTAATTGAGTTTAAAAAACAAAATATCATAGGAACATCATTTTAATATAAAAAATATATGTACAATGGGATAAAAAATCCAGATAATTATTTATTTTAAACCAATGCCATGAAGTCAGAATGAGGTGGGAACAAATGCTTGATAAATTTAATTACTCTCAGGATTAAACTATTAATACCAGCATGCATGCTCATACACACTAATGATAAACATCACAGTCTTATAATTTATGAAATATACATTTATTTACAATATAAAAAATAATTTACAAAACGCAGCATTATATTACAATTATAAAGAATTGTATTAATTTTAGCATTAAAAAACTATCTATATACAATTTAGAATTTTTTATTTTTAGACAGAGGTACCTCTATCTTAACCGGAAGAACACCATTATTCTTTCGTCGGATATCTTCTATTTCTACTCTAGACATATTTATTATTCCCCCATCTGGAAGACGGGCATGGTATCCATAGGAACCATCAGGTTTTTGTCCAATTTCCAAAACACCTTCAACAGTAGGTACTTGAGGAAAAAGATTTCTTACTGGAGCTTTGTTAGGACGTACAGGAGATGCTACAGTTTTGGGTGAAGGAGCGGCTCGAGGTGATATTGCAGTCATCCGAGGAGATGGTGCACTTCGGGGAGAGGGAGTTCTAGACATAGTATTTAAAGGACTCCTCATTCTCGGAGAATAACCACCCCTGGATTTCGGAGAAGGTACAGCAGCTTTAGGTGAATTCCAAGGCTGGGGTGCAGGTACACCAAATGGTACAGGCATGGAAGGTTCAACAATTGGTTGGGGCATGGCTGGCTCAGGAATAGGCAAAGGGTACGAACGAGTAGGTGGGGCTGGTATAGGGATCGGTCGAGGTACGGGGGCTTTAGCTGGTGAACTTGCCACTACTCTTTTTGCAGGAATATGCTGAGGGGTCGGAATAGGCATGGGCTGGGGCATAGGAGGGGGGACTGAACCGACAATAATTGGATCAGGAATTGAGTCAACGGGGATTGGAGGAGGGATTGGGGTTTTAGGCTTTCGAGGCACTTTTCGATTTCTAGCTTGCGTTGGAGGCTGCTGCGGAGAAGGAGTCACAACTGGGAGGGGTACAGCTGAGGCTACCTTTTGGGGAATTCCATTATTGACAGGATTTAAAGGTTTTGAAGCAGATTCATTTTCTTCATCTGAACTAATACATATTACATCATCTTTTTCTTTCTTAATATTTATGGAAACATGATTAGAATTGATGGGTACGATCATATACCCTGGAGGTACAGCAGGTAATGAATTAGGTAAATTTTCTAAATTTACTGCATAATTTGAGGTAGTATTTACAATTGGTTCCAATTGAAAAGGAACGATTTCGGGTTTTATATCTACAGCATTATCAATTTCTGCAGATTGATAAGAAACATTGCTATTTGATTCGAGATCTGGCTTTACATCTTCAACTACTTCTTGTTTAATACTGACTTCATGAATTGCTATGGCATTATCATCATGTTTTGAATTATCAGAACATTCACTTCTTGTATCACTGATTGACTGTTTTGATTTTCTTTTCGACTCCACCTTCTTTTTATTTTTTTTCATGTAGTCATTTTCCCAATCAGAAATATCACTACTTTCATTATCTTCTGACCTATCTTCAGAATCAGTTGATCGAAGGCTTGAAAAGTCAAAATTCTGCTTTGATTTTCTCTTTCCTGAAACAAAAGTTCAAAATAACTGAAGAAAAAAAACAACTAATTAATTAACTAGACACATAATGTGCCAGATGGGCTACAAATACAGTAAACAATTCTTGATTTAAAAAACGACTCACTTCATTTAGTTTTTTATTTCTTTTTATGAAAAAATAATGGTGAAAAAGAATTTTGGCAAATAAATGTGAAAATTGTAAATAGCACAATTTGTCTGTTATTAAAAAAAAAATTTTTTTTTTCCATAAAAATAACAGTATTTCAACAAATTTGATGTGGAAGGGCCTTAGATGAGGTCTCATCCACTTCCTATTGAGAATTATTTTTGCATTTTTTTGTTTTTAATTTTTAAAATATATGTACCTTCCCGTAGGGTATTTTCACAATAATTCATATAGAAGGAAATGCGGCTGTTTGGACAGTTGGACAGAAATATAGATGGTTAACTGGAAATAACAGTTAAGCATCAATAATTCATATAATATTTCACCTTTAAAAAAACGTTTTATTAATAATCATTAAATATACAATTACTCTTTTTTCTTATCGGCACAACTTTATGGTACCTATATTCTAAATTTACAAAACAAAAATTACCTAAACCGAATTTAAAGTTCAATTAGAATTCAGCAGTTAAGGAATAGGAATGAAATTAAGAATAATCTTACAACAAAATTTAATAAATAGGGAAAAAAATAAGTAAGATAAGTAACAATAAAAAAAAGTAAATAAAAAGATAATAGCGAAGTTAAGTCATTATTAGGTTTCTTATTTGGCATCAGATACATTGCATCGATAACACACAAAATCTCTATATTATTTTATCAACCAATAGATGGTACATATAACTCTTTGATAGAAGGAAATGAATTTTAATGTTAAAAACAAACAATTGGTTAGTTAATAAAAGTATGACTGAGAAGTATAAAATGATCTTATTACCTAACACTTCTTCAGCTACTTCCTCATTAACTGGTACTAATGCCCGTGGTGGCTTTTCAAAAGCTAACCAAAGATTTAGCATATTGGTAAAATATTCTTGAGATCTAAAAAAAAAAAAGAAATAAACAAACTAATACATAAATCACATATACAAACATTCTCATTCTAAGGGATGTCAAAGAGCTGGGTCACAATGCTAACAGAGAGCACAACTATTATTAGACCAACCTCAAAGTATTTCAGATAATGATCCTTAATATCACATTCTATATTTATGCATTGTTAAAATGTGTGATTAAATTGACAAGTTAGTTACTGTCACCACTCCCAATTTACATATTTACATATTACGTTCTCATTCACTTGAAAACAACTGCCTTTTTGAGTAGAGTTAATAAAAATATACAAAAACTTTTAAAAAAGAAGTATGATTTAATAAAAAAATTTAACCAAAACTTGCAGCAGTACTACTATTAACCTCTACTACAGTTCTTAGAATTCTAGCCAGGACCGAACTTCTGGTGTGCATGGAAGAGGATGCTATCTTAAGGCAGCAAAAAAGGAAGGAGAATTGACCATTTGAAGTAGAAGCTATCTAAAAACAACCCTTCTTTCCGAGATGAAATGGGAGAGGCAAAGAACAATTGGTGATTTTATCGGACTACAGTAACCTCTGCTATCAATTATATGTTTGTTTGTTCATTTAGCTTCACCTTATGCTGCTATGGCTAATCGGACGATGCTACAGCAGGAGCTCTAAATTTTGCCTATCCAGGTTTAATTAGGATAGGGATTTTTAACGAGTATCTGACATTAATGTACCTTTTGAAGGACGGCGTAACTGAGGATTTTTTACTCCCATTAAAAAATCCTAGGGCCACCTGCCAGGCTACGAACCCGCAATCTTGGGGTCAGTAGTTTGTTACGCTAACCACTAGACCACAGGTCGCCCCAACTATCTATGAAATATAGATATAGAATTATGAACTATGAATTATAGACTTGTTTGTATATTCATTTAATGTCACTTTATGCTGCTATGACTAATCGGGTGATGCCACAGAGGGAGCCCTAACTTTTTCCTATCCAGTTATAATTAGGTTAGGAAACTTTAACGAGTACCTGATACATACATGTATATATATATTTTTTAGATTCGCTTTGGGGTACTCTGGATCAATCATTAATGCACACTCCGTGACTTTCTCCCTACCCCAGTATTTGATATATGTAATATATTTTTTAAATATATATATATATGTAAAAGCATGCCTATTATACTCTAAAAATATCAGTATAAATAGCACTCCAAATTGTATTAATAAAAGTTTCATACAAATAAACTTACAAAACTGTTTTGATAAATGCATTTATAAATTATTTTTTAATAAGCATATGTATACAACAAATTCTCAATGTACAAATCGCCAAAAATTAATGCTGTCTGTCCCAAAGCTGTTTTAATGAAATAAGTTTTCATTGTATACATTTGTTATAACAAATATTTGAATTCTTTTAACTTTAAGAAAAGTTTATTATTCTTTAAAAGATATAAATACAGTCAACATATATTAAAATATATCTATCAAGTGATAGATAAAAATCATAAGACTTAATCTCACCGATTTTGGTAATCATGCCACTGATTATAGAGAGCCAATAAGCCATCAGTCGTGCGCCTTTCTTTTCGAAGTATCCTCAAATGCTTCGATAGATTCCGTGCAAGGAAAAGTTTTTTTTGTTTTTTACAATTGTCTATGTATTCCACTAAACTTTCAATACTATCCGCAATTAATGAACAGTCGCCTTCACTAGGTAAAATTTCTAGTTCATTATCTAAAGAGAAAGTGACAGAAGATGAATGAAAGATAATTTAAACTGAATAGTGATATAATCATTAAAGAGCTTTAATCATAGTAAATGAATATAGATTAAGATGAATGATACCATTTTCATTGAAGAAATTTAATGTAGTCGAATCTGCAATATTAGTTATAGTGCTTTCAATATCACTTGAATCCTGAAACTGGACAAACAAATCCAATTAAATCACAAATGCCCCATAAATACATAAAGATTTTACATTTTCTTGAAAAATAAGAAAAAAAGCTTACCACTGTGTCTGGTAACCTTGCTTGTTTGTAAATGCGAACTTCACGAAAAAATGGAATACGAAAATAGCTTATTCCTTTCTTATCAGTACAAATTTTTATTGGTTTAATGTCGTTAGTGACACTTGGGTCGAATATGATTCCTTGAATGATTTTGTCGATGTGCTGAAAGTGGAAAGAAATAAGTGATATGAGCTCTAGTTTGCATCCTGTGAGATTGTTGATAAACAAATTTATGATATATATAATGAATACTATTAAAGAAAAAATATTTCGACGGTGTCAGTGTTTTTTTTTTCTTTCCCAAAAATGATATAGATCTGGTACAGTGTAAATTAAGTAACTTAAACATAAAATAATAAGAATAAGCAGCCACCTTTTTAAAATCAAAATCAGGGGTGTGAATGAGGAATAAATTATACCAGTAACATAGCATCAACCTAATTAATAGGCCTTATTATTTTAAGGCAGTTCTTCTGATATGTTAATGACTGCAGACCACGAAGGCATAAATTGACTCAAGCATGAACAACCAGTAATGAGTTGGAGATTATGATGGTTAATTAAGCATTTTGAAAAGTGATTTTGGGTGTTAACTCTTAAAACTATCCATCTAACATTCTAGCCTCAGGAAAGGTATAAAAAAAAAAAAAAATTAATAATGTGCCCTCACAAAACGATGCTGTTGGATCCAATGCTGACCACTCCATAGCTCTCATAACTAACCAATTCTTACTGTCTTATGAAAATTTGCCTAAGGATTCACTAATAATAATTTTCAATAAAACAGAGTAGGTGGTACAAAGTCTTAATCTTTAAAACTACAATAAAACTGAACAGCTAGCAAGTGAGATAAAATCATGACACTTTAGTCAGTATGTTTTGCAATGTTCACTTCTATGCAAAAAGAATTATTTAAAGTTAAAAACCAATTCTATGAAAATACACCTCAATAACAATGCTTATAAATAATATCAATTTTATATCAATATTCTCTAAAAACCTGAAGTATTTTTGATTTGAAAAAGATTATGCAATAATATTGATAACTAGTTATGAGAAGAGGTAACAAACAATGTTGGACTCATGTGAATAGAATGGAAATAGGTGACCAGGAGTGTTAAATTTAATAAAAAAAGACTAACTCTACCTGAAAGTTGGCATATCTATACTACGAAAAAAAGTGATGGTATAATCTTGAAGAAAATAAGTTTATGGAAATAAAAAAAATAGTTACTAGTTTACAGGAGAAAATATGATTTCGATTAAAAAAATATGAGATCATCAAGTACATCAATTCTTTATTTTTGAGTTTGAATTCAATAATAGTTTAGTTGATATAAAGTGAAATAATCTAGAAAACATGTAGATCCTCAAGTTTAACGATTAATTTAAAAAAAATAATTTTCTTAAAACCATTCCAAATAGTAAAATGTTTCTAAATTTATTTATAAGCTTATTGTTAAAAAAACACAACTAAAATCTGAGTGTTAAACACATGAAAGTTTTGTTTAAAGAAGTTATTGATGAGTAACAGGTACATCTAGGTTTTCATAAATCACTATTAATTGATTTCACTTTGTAACACAATTATTAAAGGAAAATTATCAATTGGCAATATTAGTTTTACATAATACCATTATGATGAAATTTACTAAATAAAACAAACTTGGAGAACAATTGAAACTAATCCACACGAAAAACTCAAGCAGAGTAGACAACATTTTAAAAAACAATGTAAAACTGGACTAAAACTTCAGAATATTTTATAACTAAGGAAAAACCATAATACAATCATAAATTTTTTAGTTTATTTAATTATTAATAAAATGTTTCGACACTAGATGCCATTTTCCTCGTTTTATTAACAATTAAATAAACTAAAAAATTGTATGACTGGATAATGGTTTTTCCTTCGTTGAACAACATTTAAAACAAAATTATTTTTATTATACTCAGATGTCAGAATAACAGTCTTTGTTAATAAAAAAAAAAATGGATTTAACCTTACCATTAAGTTGTTACATAGAGATTTTAATATCCAAACTCTTTTGTAGAAAGAAAGTTCGTGAAAGTTCTTGTCTACCATGGGATTGACAGGGCCCATGGTGTACCAAAAAAGAGGTTCAATTCCACAATTACTGAAGGTCTAAAACAAAAGGAAATTATTGAACAAAACCTAATCCATAGAGTCATTCTTCGACACAATCCTCCCATCTACCCCTTGATCTACCTCTCAGACATTTTTCAATAACCTAAGCATTTATTAAATTTTTTTTTTTTTCAATCTAAACACTTAATTGAAATATTACAATATGGCACTAGTAGGCAATAGAGCTAAGTAGCTATGCAATCATATAAAAAATAAATAAAATAAAAATATATAAGTGCGGATAATAAAAACAAAATGATAATTAAAAGAAAGTCTAAAAATAAAATAATTTCTCACATTTATACCATAATTACAATATTTACAAATTGTCTGGGGTCCCCGAACTAAGCTTCTTCCCCAGGAATGAGGGCAAAGCAGGAGTCCGGGAGGGCCCTGCGCCCTTTCCCAGCCGCGTCACTGGCATTATGTGTCAATGGAAGCTGGTGAAGGACGCATAACATCAGACACAAGATAAGATAAAAATAACTAAGATAATTAAAGATAAAAATTTAAAAGTTGTCAACTGCTAAAATGTTATTATCTTGAGTCGAGCAAGTTTAAAAATAGAGACTTTAGGTATAGTATAACTTTAGTGAAAAGCAGGTTGGATATAAATCAGTCACAAATAAGATATAATTAGATATTGTAAAAAAGCAAGAGATTTGTTGGCTCATTTATGGAAGGAAATAATAAATACAAAATACAAATACACATTTTACTACAAAAATATCAGTGGCAAGTTTTTCCAGAATTTATTTTAATGTCATATGTTTTTACAATGACAATGGTCGCTAGAATAGCCAAAAGGTGGGTAATGTGTTAATTCTAGTTTTCAATTATTGTACTACTACTATATAAATATCGATATAGTTGATTATGCTAAACCATCTAGAGACTATGAAGATGAAGAAATCAACAACATTAAATACAGTACCAAATTGAAAGTTATAAACCTAAAATGAGTGATGATAACTATTCGTGGTGTGATCAAACGGCATTTAATTGGAATTTTAACTCAGGTTTCAGAAATGCCTGAAAAGTGTTACAAACGCATCAGATTTATTTTGAAATTATATCCATATTGGTTTTGATAACGAAAAATTTTTAAATTGTATTTTGCTGGTTTGTATAAACAACCATCAATAAGATTCTTCAACTAATTTCAAGAGAGAGATTAAGTTGAGGCTTTAGATAGAATTAGCTTACTGATTTTCTCAAATATGATGGCCCCAGTTTTAATGCTATGAAAGTACCATCCTGAATTGAAGTCAAGGTTTTTGAAAAAATTAAATAATTTGACTTGTCAATTCTTAACTAAGGGAGCGGAGTGGCTCAGTGGGAGAGTACTGAGTAGCCATGCCGGAAATCCTGGTTTAAATCCCGCTGCAGGCAGTAACTTTTATTTAATCTGTTTGCGGTGGGAGATGGATCTTATGGGATCTAGGACCCTCCTGGGGCTCATCCAGCCTCTATAAAATATTATAAAAATAGGGTACCCAAAATAAGGGGGAAAAACCTGGCGGTTGAACGTGACCTAGGACAAGTCACCTTGCTGAACCATTGCCATGAAACAGTACAGTCTCTACCATTTACTGAACCCCAGACTTGTTCACGGGTCGTAGTGGTTACAGGAAATTTCTTAACTAGGATTTGTTTTTAAAAATGAAATAAAAATGATTGATCGATAATTGAGTTTTTTTATTTCATACCTCAATGGTATCACATGTAGAATGAAATATTTGATACCATGAATCTATCCGTTTCTTTAATCTTGAAGTCCAAATTTCATAAGGCATCACTGGTTTTACGTCTAATTGGGGTCTATGGATCTGCGGACTACCAATAAAACAAATAATATTATAATAGTAGTTTGATTAAGAAATTTATTTCAAAGGCTAAAATATATTGTCTTTAAGTACAGCCAAAAACACATAAATAGACAAAGCTACTGTTGAAATAAAGAAATAAATAATAAATATAATGTGAAAAAAAATGAAAAGAAATAGTTGATAGCTTAACTTTCTAAAAGGATTTCTTAGCAATAGCTGTAATATATTTTTTTAAAATTTCTTTCTTACTGATTTTTACATTAGTAAAATACAGAGAGTTTGGTTAGATATTTACAAAAATAAAAGTACATAAGAAAAAGTAAATATACAGGAAAAAACTTGGAATTCAACTTAGATAATTATAATAATAAACATAGCGGTGAAGATAAACTTAAAATTATAGCTATGAGTTAATAGCACATTTAATTATTTTTAATTTTAACAATACAGAGAAGATTAACATGGCCTCTGCACAAAGAGCTGTAATACCTAAATGTTTTATTAAATACATCTGGGTAAAAGGAAAAATACATGTCTGCTATTCAAATTAAATGAATATATTTATTTTTCCATCTGCAATTCTTAACTATGCATTCTGACGAAAAGTTGTGGTAGAGTTAATTAAAGAAAAGAAAATTCTGTGTCTAATGAGTATAACAATATAATAAAAAATGGAGTACAATACTCGTAAGTGTATTAGTAATAATATATTAAATTAAAGAGTATTTAACTATGCACCTATTGAGTACAACATAATAATTTGTGTAACTGGCATGGTTGAAATCTACGGTCTCAGACTTTTATGTGAGTGGTTTGCTCCTGAGCTTGATAAAATCATCAAATTAACTGCAATTTTAAATCACACCAATTACTGCAATTGTTATGTTGTAGTACTCATTAGATGTATTATTAGAATCTCTTTAATTTAATATTGTATTACATATTGTTCAATATATTGTATCATATAGAATTTATAAATGGAAAATCAAAAAAAGGTTGAAACATTCAATATTTTTTGCCACCATTTTGAAACTATCTCCCCGTTAATATTGGTTATTTATTATCTGAGCAACTAGCAGTAGAACAACAATCTGACTTTTACCCAAAATCCTTAAAAAATTTCACAACTTTTTCTTATTATGCCATATTTGTATCCGAAAAGCCTGATTAATGTCGAGGCATCTGAAGGAAAAAAAGAAACCTTTCATTGAATCTATTATCAAATATAGAAATACCAATAGAAAGCTACTAATGAGTCACAGCCCTTTCAAATTCATCATATTACTTTTTAAATACATCTATGAATTTTAATAAAAAAATTCAAATAAAAAAAAATTAATATTAACAATAAATGCACACCTAAGCATTGATGTCATTAAATTAGCCAGAGTAATGGATTCTTTGGGCATGAGGAGCATCCTTTCGATTTCATATTGGGTTATTTCTTCAACATTAAAAGCTTCCCAAGTCAATTTTAAGAAGGTACCAATTTCTACAAGCTGAAAAAAAAGTAATAAAAGAATGAAATGGTTATAAAAAATACAATTGTTATCTTTCACCCAGACATTATATAAAAAACATCATTAACAATAATAAAATTTCCATTAACTAAAGTGGAACGTCCGAATTAAAGTTGTAGGTGGTTCGGATAATCAAAATTCACTAAAAAATAAAATATATATGCATGAAAGGAAAATCTAAACCAATTAATAAAAGTTTTCGCTTTTTTCAAAGTTTTACGACAGGAACTGCCCACCTCACTGTAAAGATTATTTGCGTACCCGCTGATTGAATCAGAATTATTTTTTATTCCCGTTATGGTTGATTTACCAACACCAAACTCCGTAGAACCTATTCACCTTTTTTTAGCTGCTTAACTATTTCCAATTTGTCTTTTAATGAAAGAACCACTCGTTTTCTTGTTGTTGACATGCTGCAATTTTAAAACAAAAAGTGATCACAAATGCGATGTACACCTCACCAAGAATGATTTAAAACTGAAGATGAGCAAGCTATTACCAACCAAATGAATAGGAAGGGATTCAGAGAAACAAATGAAATTATCTAATGAGGTTTACAGTTCTTAGTAAACAAATAGTATTGAAGTCTAAGTTCATTTGTTTGCAGTTTCCGAGAAATGATTAGGGCCCCCCTTATTGCCGTTCATGGAAAAATCTTTTTATTTTTCGTAAAATTTTATTTAAAATAGCAATAATTTCAGCAATAAAAATAAGTAACTGGATGATCTGATCAAATTAATTAAAATTACATTTGGAAAAAAAAGAAGCAGTTCCGTAAAATCGATGCTCCACTGTATATTCTAGCTTAGCAATATTGACATAGCAAACACGTTTCTTCAAAAATTGTATATAAGGTTAAACAAGTAATGCCTCTATACATCATTAAATTTTAGACAGTAATTAATTCATTTTATCAAAATCTAATATACAAGGAGGCACAACTGATTGATTTCAGAGACAAACTTCTTGAACATTAGCTTTGACCATTGATGCCATATTAACTATGTCTGTTGGTTCCCAAGAAAATTAGTCCTCAATTAGAAAGAAAATTAGACCATGGTGGAATAAAGGATTAAGTAACAACTATCTTTAAACTAATTTTCTAGAATCCTCATTCAAATTAGTCCAGTGTAGAATTTTTTAAAATTTAGGATAAATGTTATAAATAAATATTTATGTGCACAATGGTTAAGAAATTAATTACTATGTAATTTTTTCTCCTGTTGAACAACTACCTTTGTCCATTTCATTACACCCCACAGTTAATAATGATAAAAAGAAATAAATAATAATTAAAAAAATTAAAAAACGCACTTTAATAGGAAACAATACAACGAACGAAATAATTTCCAATAAGTTAAAAATGAAAATAGTAGTGAACAAAAAACATCATTTAATAGTAAAAAAGTACCCCAAACTTTTTTACAATTAAAGATGTTTCTTACATTACTATTTTCATTTTAAACTTATTGAAAATTATTTCCTATTTAAGCGTTTTTTAAAACTTTTATTTATTTTCTACTTTTTAGTTCAGTTGGCATTAAACATGTGTTTTTTAGTTTTTTTTTAAAAACTAATATTAATTTTCTACTTTTTAGTTTGGCTAGCTACAAAAGCGTGTTGTTTAGTCATTTTTAAACAAATATTAGTTTTCAAATTTTTCTACAAATTTTTTATTTTAACTATTATTTTTTTTGTTGCAAAATATACAAAACTCCCCAGTCAATCCGGCCAGAAGTCATATGCTACCTCAAAGATTAAGCACTGTAGGCTAAGTGCACGCCTTAGTGCCTGGCATTACCGTGTCTTCGATTATGAAAAATCACTAATCCTGAGGATACTGGTCAGGATAATGATAAAAACTTATTAAACTATTGTATAGTCATCGGTCCTTGAGAAGTGTGGAAAGTTTCAATTTAATTTGATGTTTTGAAATGAGATGGTGTTACATAGATACGTGCATAAAGGCAAAGCGTGTTAAAAAAAGTATTACCTGCCATGTAGTATTAATTTTTTCTTTCTGATAATCATCAACTAAATTTTCCCTTTCCCAATCCAACATGACTGCTACTTTTTTTGCTTGTTCTTCGGAATCATCTACCAAATCATCAGGTTCTTCACTTTCTAACACTTTATTCAAGATTTTTGATTCAAAACCTGAAAACGAAATTAAAGGAATATTTTAAGAACCAAATAAAGCTGTTAAAAAATTAAATATAAACAAACAGCAAATATAGAAATGGGCAAATCTTCTTCAAAATAGAACTAAAAAGGTGAACAATAAAAATAATATTAAAGGGTACTATATAATTAAGGAATCCAACAGAACCATAAACTATTTGATATATAAATTTCACATTATAAATCAATATTCCACATTGTTATTTTATCTGATGAAAATTTCTTATAAAGGTATTGATTGATAGCTTTGATATTTCATATGGGAAGAAGTGTATAATAATGACCATTATGTATAACCTGAGGCCCTTATTATCTATTTTGTACTGTTGAAGTTAAAATAATAAATGTCAATTAATAAAATTGCCTTCCTAACAACGGTAGCCAAACATATATTATTTTTTGTTATAATTCAAAAAATCTCGCTTTATTAAATTCATTTTTATTAACACTCACTTGGCATTAAATGCAAAAGATACTTTACTTTTACAAAGAGAATTTACTTATTTTAGTTCATAAATTAAAAAAAACATCTTTCATATGACAAAAGTTTGCAATTCTTCGAGTTACATATTTTACTTTTAATTATTCACCACATTGGATTAAATAAATAGAATCGATGAGGAATGATCAAAACATACAAGTCAAATGTTTTTTTATTTAAAGAACAACTAAATAAAGTACTCATCACTACCATTGATGATAATTTGTTTACCTTTTATAGTCGTTATTGGCAGTGATTCTTTTACTGGCTCAGGCTCAACATTATTGTAATAATCATCAGTATTTTCGATTTTCACAATTACTTCTTTAGCATTCAGTTCTGGATCCAAGCATTTATCCTGTAAAGATCTAACAAAGAAATAAGGAAATAAATAAAGTACAAATAAATTAAAAATAATAATTCAACTATAGAACACTATACACTGCTAATTGGTTGTGTATTAAACAATTATATTCAACATTGCAGAAGTGTCTTCCCATAAAAAAATACCTGCATATCAAGTTAAGAACTACTTAAATTAGGATAACTAAATTTCTAAGAAACAAAATTTTAATAGAATCATTTAAATTTGTCTGCGGTCAATTGGTCATGGACATGGCAAAAACTAGGTAAGTTCATATAAGGAAAATGCCATCTAGGATCTACAGGGATGATCTGGAAGATTGATGAGTGTGAGAGACAAGATTTTCTTCAAGATGGATAAATAAAGAAAGACAATTACAGATACATGCATGAATCCGTTCATGTCCGCGTACACACACATGCATGCCAAATTGGTAATGTTGAAAAGTATATGTATATATATAAAATATTGGTTTCTACTTATCTTGACTGTTGTAGAAATATATTGTTTATGGTTCTCGAGTTTCAGTCAGTTATTTGAACTTCTTAGGCGACGTTTCGAGACTAAGTTGAATATGAGACTAACCTAGTCTCGAAACGTCGCCTAAGAAGTTGAAATAACTGACTGAAACTCGAGAACCATAAACAATATATATATATAAATAAATATATATCAATAAAATAGTAGTGATGGGCCAGAAATCACGAACTGTTACTTTTTCACTGTTACTCAAAAGTCACAGGTCTACCTGTGATCACAAATTCATCAGTAACAGTTCTAAACTGTTCTTCACAGTGATTGGCGATAGAACCGAACAGAATTGAAGCGTGATTGTTATTGCGACTACAGTAACAGTTCTAAACTGTTCTTCACTGTGATTGGCGATAGAACTGAACGGAATTAAAGCGTGATTGTTATTGTGACTACAGTAACAGTTCTAACTGTTCTTCGCATATGGGCGACTGGTCGTCGGTGAACGGAATTGAAGCGTGTTTGTGACTACTATTACTACCTTAATTTGACTTAATTAATTTTACTGTAGAAAATTAACTGCGCAGTAGTTAATTTAAATTATTAATATAATTTAAATAAAATATAAAATTAAAGGGGAAAGTCAGATATTTATTTACAGCTTGTTTATTGTAAAGTATTAATATTCACTTGTAAATTACCTATACAAAAAATAATGATAGTATTAGTAGTGGGGGGCACGTGCCCCCGTGCCCCCCCGACGTTTTTTTTTTGTACTTAGGAGAATCCATTATAGTACATACTTATAGGCAAATCACAAAATCATAGTTATTAGAATATATGATATATATGTCAAATCCATTTCACACAAAACCTCATTGGTCACCCGGTTATTTATAACCTTCACTATATTTATTTCACTCCTGTTACAAGACTATTAAATAATTAAATAAACAAAATGATTAAACATCAATTTAACTTTATATAAAGTTACAAACAGCGGCTGAAACACCGCCCACTAAATCTTATGTGATTTACACCTAATGTACTTTAGTATTAATTTATTTTTATTGGAATTAAACCAGCAAATAATTAAACAATTGAATAAAAAAAAAAGCATTGAATATGGGCATACAAATTGTATCGGCTGAATAAGGTCATAAATCACTTATTGAATTATGATTGATTTCTTACACTATTTGTTTATTCGAATAATAAAAATCTTTATTTGAGGATTTAGTTTTTGTTCTATCTTTTACCCATAAAAGTCTATGATACTTCTCTTCATTATCTTGTAACAACTTAACCCATTTGAGACCGATTCCACACCGTGTTTGCAATAACAGTAATGTGCAATTATCAGTTATTCTGAGTAAACAAGTCGTTGAAATAAGATTTTTCTTGAACTAAGGAAATCTGTAAAGTACAGGAAAACAAAATTTTGCATTGGTATTACTGTGTACCAAAAAATCTAAAAACCTATTTTTTAAAACTTTTTAAAAACTTTCTTTGCATTATATTCTGTTCTTTATCATTGAAAACAAAATAGCGATTTTATATGATCTAACTATTTTTGAAATAAATGTTTATAAGTTTTTTAATGATGTATTTTCATTTTACCTTACATTGCACACTTGGTAAAAATTTTAATAAACATTCCCGAGGAGCAAGCTGCATACCCAGTGTGCAATGATCTTATTTAAGAGAATTCACTTACGAATTGGGTGATTTCCATAGTAAACATGTTTTTTTATTTAAAATGAATAATATAAAGACAAAAAAATTTCCCGTCTGAGGACCGTGTTCGAAAAAAATCGTCGTCCTGAATGGGTTAAACCATAAGAGGAAAATTTACGTTATATAGGATATTGAAAATAATTCCATCTGTATGTATATTGATAGGATTATGGTGAATTATACAAGTGTCAAAGTAATTATTATCCTTATAATGTGTATTCTGTGATCGTTGTATTCAAGATGTGGAATTAAGTACGCCGACGGAATCACTGTTGGTAAGATTTCGACAGAATCACGAATCACAGTTAGTAGCAGTTAAGCAATCACTGTTGGTAGCAATTCGACAGAATCACGAATAACAGTTAGTAGCAGTTAAGAAATCACAGATAAGAAAAATCACAGTTAGTAGCAGTTAAGCAATCACTGTTGGTAGCAATTCGACAGAATCACGAATAACAGTTAGTAGCAGTTAAGAAATCACAGATAAGAAAAATCACAGTTAGTAGCAGTTAAGCAATCACTGTTGGTAGCAATTCGACAGAATCACGAATAACAGTTAGTAGCAGTTAAGAAATCACAGATAAGAAAAATCACAGTAACAGTTAGAACTTTTACTGAAAAGTAGCAGTTAAGCCCATCACAAATTTTTTTGTCTTTATATTATTAATATAAAGACAAAAAAATTTCCCGTCTGAGGACCGTGTTCGAAAAAAATTGTCGTCTTGAATGGGTTAAACCATAAGAAGAAAATTTACTTTATATAGGATATTGAAAATAATTCCATCTGTATGTACATTGATAGGATTATGGTGAATTATACAAGTGTCAAAGTAATTATTATCCTTATAATGTGTATTCTGTGATCGTTGTATTCAAGATGTGGAATTAAGTACGCGGACGGAATTACTGTTGGTACGATTTCGACAGAATCACGAATCACAGTTAGTAGCAGTTAAGCAATCACTGTTGGTAGCAATTCGACAGAATAACGAATAACAGTTAGTAGCAGTTAAGAAATCACAGATAAGAAAAATCACAGTTAGTAGCAGCTAAGCAATCACTGTTGATAGCAATTCGACAGAATCACGAATAACAGTTAGTAGCAGTTAAGAAATCACAGATAAGAAATATCTCAGTAACAATTAGAACTGTTACTGAAAAGTAGCAGTTAAGCCCATCACTATAAAATAGAGCCAAAACTCAGATAGAAACACTAACATTTGTTATAATGCAAATGGAAAAAAACACAAGCAAAGTGCAATACATCCCAACAATCAACTGCCCAAACAGGCTCATACCCTGAGACAGCACCTCCACAGAAAGGAAGGTAATAGGCAACCAGCTGGGAAGGTTAAAGAATCAGCTGACCCACAAAACATATAAAGTAATATTAACCCATACAAATTTATACACATTAGCAAAAGTTAGCAAGATTTAACTTTTAAAATATTCATCGTTTCAGAATAAAATTGGTTCAAATTTCTACAATCTGTTTTATAATTAACCAAAATGTCAATCATTTGCGCAATCTGCATAGCCTCAAACAACTTTCTTCTAGAGCCATCATTCTCCTTGTAAATAACTCTAGCATTCTCAAAATCAAATTGATGCTTACAGGCTTTAGTATGCTGGGCCAATGCTGTGTTAGGTTCTTGCCACCAATATTCTAACAATCATATTGATGCTGATAGATTGTAGAAATTTGAACCAATTTCATTCTGAAAAGTTGAATATTTTAAAAGTTAAATCTTGCTAACTTTTGCTAATGTGTATAAATTTGTATGGGTTATTATTACTTGATATGCTTTGTGGATCAGCTGATTCTATAACCTTCCCAGCTGGTTGCATATTACCTTCCTTTCAGTTTTATGTTGAATATCTTGGGGTGGAGGTGCTGTCTCAGGGTATGAGCCTGTTTAGGTGGTTGATTGTTGGGATGTATGGCACTTTCTTCTTTGAGATGTGATTGATATAACTCTTTTATGTGTCTTGATAATGCCTGAATAGGTGAAACGTCGACTGGTAAGTTTTGTTTTACTCCAGATTTTTGAAACATAAGGCTTTGGGCTTTGCTTGTGGTTTTTTCCATTTGCATTATAACAAATGTTAGTGTTTCTTTTTGAGTTTTGGCTCTATTTTATATATATATATATATAAATAAATATATTTATTTATTCTATATTAAATATAGAAAACAAAAGAATCTGATTCAAAGCACCCTGGAGTTTAGATAACCCAACATGTTGTCCTACCAGATCACATTGTTTTTATTTCTCTTTATGAAATTTTATTAGTTATTAACCACACCCCTACTAAAGACGGTGGCAGACAACACATTAGTGTGTTTCTGAGAAAAGAGATGGCAACACTTTCAGACTGCTTTGTTTTTAAGGGGGGGGAGGGTGGAATGTACTGTAAAGCTGAAAAAGAATGTATAAGATTTTACTGATTATTTATTTTTATTTTTGATTATTTTTTTAAAGTTAATTATCTTAAAATAAAAAGTTATGTTTTTCTTTTTTAATAATAAAATACAATGTTTTCATAAATTCTAAATTAAGTAAAGCTTGTGAGTACCCAGCTTGATTTGATTTTCAGACTCTTCTTGCCCCCAGTAGCTCTATTGAGCTTGTACCATAAAAATAATTAAATCAGATCAGATGAGAGTGTAGATAAGAAGAAAATAAGGATTAAAGTTCAAATTCATTATGCAAGCACTAGCATTTCTAACTACGTTCATATTTCGGAAGTCCACTTTAAAATACTTACTGAGGCAAATTAGACAATCTTTGTTCAAGTTTATGTTCCATGTAAAGGGCTCTTGTTGAAAATTTGTGGGTTGCGCCCCAATACCTGTAGCAATTTTCAAGGATCAGTCTTACATCAGCAACAAAGTTACCGATTCCATCATATTCTCGACTAAGTAACTTCCTCTGCACTAAAAAATTAAATATTAAACTTTAACTTGAAAAATTATAGTAGCACAAAATAGACATTAATTGAAGATAGTTTTCCAGTAATGGTGTGTAGTGATTATTAAGAATTCACAAAGCATTGATTTCTGTTAAGAGCGGACAGAGGTTCATGGAGTAAACTGATTGAAAATGTAGAGAGGCTTTTTGGTTCTGTAGGATAGTTGTTCCAAGACAGATTTTAATCAGTAATTATCTTCTCAATGTTTTAACCAAGGAACGACAATGAGCGGGTAGCGGGTATGCAATTGAAGTAGAGTAAGGAAGGGAATTATAAATATCAGGATATGCGACGATCTAGAAGGATTTTGGATACCAAAAAGGCTGGCCTTTTATGTATAATTTGGAAGTTTGGTTTGTAAATGAGCATAAAGAGGAAACCAACACCTAAGAGTGGAAGCCAGAGAAAATGCATTACTATTGTTTATAGCTAAAATAAAAAATTAAATAACTCTTTAGATTACATTGCCATGTTCTTTAAACTTCGTTAAACTTCTTTGTTGTTTCTTTATTTTTTAAGCTTTTTTAGATTATATCGATGCCTTAGTTCACATATGTGTTAAGTGCCGAAAACAAGATTTTACAGGAGTCAAATTTGATAATAATTTAACACAAGAAATACAGTTCAAGTTTAAGCACACAATATATTTTTGTAAACTTCACAGCTTCTCTATTAATTTTATATTAACATATGATCTATGACTTCCTGATCGCAACTTTACAATATTATTTACATAACAAAACCCATTTTTGAAAAAATTGCACTTAACACATTTGTGAACTAAGGCATACAAAATGTTTATATAATAAACATTTGTAATTTTTTTTTTTTCACAAGGGATCACTTCTGATAACCAAATTATTCTCCAGACGTCCATTCCTTTTAAGGAAGTTACTACTCAACGGCCTTACAACCCAGTGATGAGTCGTGGGCTCCTCCACCAGCTTTTTCCACCCTTCCCTGTTTTTTACTTCTGTCATCCAGCTTAAAACTCTTTTAAGGAAGTTACTTAGGTATAATAATTAAAATTTAAAAAGCACTGATTTTCCTGAATCTTCTTAAATGGCCGAAACAGGTGAATAAGTTCCTTAATTGGGCATCATTTTCATACGAAATCACTAGTAATAATGAAAATATACCAGAATCATTCTGGACTAGCCGATAATATTTGTACCAAATCGTAAAATAAATCAGCTTGTAGTCATGGAGAAATAAAAAGGAACTATATCTCATCAGTAAAATTAATATTTAGCCAAAATATTGGCTATATGATGGGATAGTTGGTATCAGATCTTTTCCATTTATAAATAAAGGATAGTAAAACTGCACAAAAATTGCTGTGGTCAGCAAAAATGACTATTTAAAAAGTAAAACCTTATAATCGACCCAATTTAGCGACAAAAAACTACTACTCTAGTAAAGTTAATACAAATTGATTAGGACTTTCTTTAAGAAAAAAGTAAGCTATTTTCCACATGCATGCACATATATTTTAAATTGTCCTAGGAACTATGGAAAAGTAATAGATATTAAATTTTCTATTCATACCTTCTGTCAACCACATCGGTTTTTTTATGATTTTATAATAAGTAGACATCCCAAATAAATTTTCATTTGGTTTGTCAAGGAAAGGGTCTATTTTGGGTATCCTCATGATTGCTTGAAAAAGTCTGAAAAAAAAAATTATAAGTTACTAACATTAATAACATAACAGTTACTGTCTTCCTCCCATCGTTTTACCACTTTTTTTTATGACATATACATTGAAATTGTCCCAACCAACCTAAAACTTTTTGGTCAGCTATGTACTTGGTCCATTTCCATGGTATTTAACTTTAGCTTGTATGGTGTCATCAGTTGCATAAATATCTAATAATAATAACTAAGAAGACTCGATGGTTTCCAAACATTTTTTACTTTAATTTATTTTTATTAATTGTTATTTTGATGGTGATTATTTTTAAATATTTTTACTTTAAGTTGGATAAATCTTTTGCTTAAGCGTTAAAAATATAATATCTTTTTATTTAATCCATTTTTTTCAGAAGGATCAATGCACCAGACTTTCATTGTTTTAGAAGGGAATTAAATTACCACATGTTTCAGCAGCCTGTCCTTTCAGTTTTGTCTCAATCAGTACGACTAAATCCATCTTTAGTTGAGTTTTACAGCTCTTCCTCTGCTTCATTTTTTTATTTTTTATTTAATCCAAAACATTGATATTGCAATCAATTAAACTTTTTCATTTTCTTTATAAGATATTTCTTTTTTTATAAGATATTTCTTATATACTGGACTCAATCTTCTTGATTTATATAATTTAATAATGAAGAAAAAAACATATTCCAGTCAAAAATTGTTAATTTTTGACTGGAATATGGTTTTTTCTTCATTATTAAATTAAACTTAACTTGAAACATAAATTAGTTACTACGTCTAATAATAAGTAGTTAAACTGTAAACTAACTGATAAGAAATTTGAAGTTCTTCTGCTAATTCTGGTGTACAACCAACAATAACATCATCTGGTAAGGGAAGAAATGTTTCTTCAATTAGTTTTTTCTTCCTTTTCTTTACAGCTGTTTCTTCAACAGCCAAATCAACTTCATCATCCACTTCCATCTGTAAAGAAAGCATACCATTAAATTTCTTATTTAAGCTAGTTATAATAAGTTAAGGATTTAAAAACTAATGTTTAATTTAACTGATATAACTTAAAATAAAGTAGGCCTAACCTAAAATTATTACGGAAATCAAAAAGACAAGAAAACAAAATAAATTCAATTAAAACATATTGACACCCTTTTTGTAAGAGTATTTCTTCTGAAATTAATATTTTCTGTTTTTATACTGTTTATTTAACTTCCCATGGTGAACTATTAGTTGAAAAACAGGAGAAGAAAACCAAACGAAATGTCAAAGAACTTGCCTTGGAGTTCAAAAAATCATCATCAATAAAGAGTTCAGGATATCACATTAATAGTTTTATTTTAGATTCTGTTGAAGGAAACAAGCTCCTAAGTTTTTCTTTTTAAATTCATAAAGGAGGCATGGGCATGAAGCAGAGATGATTCGAGTATGTTGTGTTGAGGGTCCTAAAGTTTGGTTTTAAGCTCTATCAGAGATAGTTACTCCTCAGCACACCTGGTATCCCACAAGAGTCTTTATTCTTCAATTCTCCTCAATAAGTGAAATAAAAGAGTGTCTCAAACACAGGTAAGTAAGTTCAATAAGTTCTGAGACAATAAATTCAATAAAACTTTATTTACTAAAAAATGTTTACTTCAGAAATACAAAAAAACAACATTCTAAACAATAATATAATACACACTCTGCCTAAGTCTTGATGATGACTTTTACTTCCAATTTTCATGTTCTTGTAATTATCAAAGATCTGACCTTTTAAAAAATGAGCCATTGATCTAAACAAACCATAATTGGATGGAACAACATCTTAGATGTATGCAGGATGAGGCAAAACATTTACTCACTGCAGTTACGATAATTTTTTTTGGTCAAACTAGAATGATGTGCAGGGACACTGTTGTGCCAAGCAAATGTCTTAGTTCCGAATAGGGAATGCAATACCGTTCAAAATTTTCGATACCGGTATTTCGGTATTTTCGCTTTTAGAACCGGTAATACCGGTATTAGTATTATTTTTAAAAATGTAAACAGAATTAAAATTTACTTACTATAGGTTATGCTATTATAGGGGTAGTACATATATATGTCAAACACAACTAAACAACAAAACATTTATTTTTAAGAATAATTTAACAAAATTAAATCCAACTTTTTTAATATATATTACATTAATTCGTACAAGTAATTATTATTTTTGATGCAAATTGAAATATGATTTCAAAAAAACATATATGATCAAACGTACCGTCGTCTAACCTCGATCTTATTTTTGTGGTTATATGTTGAGTAGCCGAAAAGGCTCGTTCTGATTCCATTCTTGTTAGTTGTTGTTTTATTTTAAGGGCAAACAACTACAAATGGTTGCAATTCTTTTTGAAGTTTATGATCTATTTCTAATCTTTTGTTTTTTCTTTGGGTTTGGAACATTCGTCATTGCTTTGTTAATCACATTCTCTAGTTTCTTTTTTAATGAATAGCGGAGAGAGATGTGACTGGTGTATCTTCGTCTTCAAGATCATAATCTTCCCCGTCTGGGTCATTACTTTTAACTCCTGGGCGTTTTATAAGAGGAATCAATATTTTTGTAATAGAACCTTTTTTAAGTTTAGGACATAAGTGTGTATCCGTTTCGATTTCGTTTTGTGAAGCGTTGTTTAAATATTGCAAAACTTAAGATATGTTTGTTCGCCTTTGGATTATTCTATTCTTCAGAGGATTTATCAATTCAATACTTATTTTACTTTTGTGTGTAACAAGCGTGTCAATCATAAATTTAAACGTCGCGTCTGCAACAAGAAGATTAGAATTTCTTCTACATAGTGCTTCGACTGCTAATTTAATTGGTGACAATGCATCAATGATTTCAGAAATTAATAGAAACTATGTTTGATTTTAAATCAATTAATGCTTTTTGGACACAATACCGTAATTGGTAAAACCTTTCCAACATAATAAGTAAACTATTCCATCGTGTTATGACATCCAATTGCAAATGCAATTCTTTTCCAAATTGTAGTTTTACATATTTTTGTAAATATTGATCATTTTTTGTTGGAGATCTTCTGAAAATTTTAATGACACTTCTAATTTTTATTACCAGCGGGGATAAATTAGCATAATTCAAATTTATTTCAATCTCAACAGATCCAAACTCTAGGACAATCATGATCATTATCTGTAATATTTTTATCTTCTTTATTGTCAGTTTCTATGTCATTGTCATCACTATCACAATCGCTAGATTGTGTGCAAAACATAACTGATGTTCGACTTCAATCAAATGCCCGAGTTTTACCATAACTGACGCGCCATCTGCCCACATAGAAACAATGTCATTTGTTAAGTTGAGATCAAGTTCGTGAAATTTTATTTTCAAAATCTCTAAACATTTTTCCGTTGGCACTTTTCCATGTAAACGGGTTAGTCCAATGTTCCGTATATATCCTCCAGTAGAATGTACGTCTATGTTTAAATACCTACGACGTGTATCAACTAGCGCTAATGTTCCAATACCGAAAATACCGGTATTTTTAAGGTGAATACCGGTATTAATAGAGGCGAAAATTTGGACGGTATCCCGGTTTTCGGTATACCGGTATTGCATTCCCTAGTTCCGAATGACCAAAGTGGAGTACTTTGCACTCAAAATAGCATAAACTCTGTTTAGCTGTTCCCAGTAAACGTTTCAATTACACTGATTGCTATAAAAACAAGCTCAAAATGCATAATGCCTTACAGGTTTCACCAATCACAAAGCATCAGTATTTTCCCAAACCAATTGTGGCGAATCTTCAGTTATGCAGCTCACCTGGACTTATCCATTGCTTATACATGCTAGAGAAAGACTGCCTTTCTTTCTATGTAACAAATTTCTTCTGAGTTCGGACCTGTTTTACAGTAATGCCTTCAAAAACTGCAAATCACAAGTTTTTCTTCTGACATGACATCACACGTGCTTTTTAAAAATGTAAATGACCCCATAAAGGTCCCCCCCCCCCCCAACTCAAACACAAGAAGTCAAAGTAAACACAGACATTAATAATAGGAACAAAACATTGTTAAAAGATTAATTATGATAGTTGAAGTAAAGGATTAAGTTCTGTTCATTACGAAGTTTTTTGACAACCTGGTTAGGATTAGCTTTTGGATAGGATAAAAGTGTAATCCCCCCCCCCTAACAGCTCTTTAGCTAATGAGAGGAAGAGGAAATAATGCCAATAATTTTTATAAAATTTAGACCACAAAGCTTCGCTATCTAAATTAAGAACACAAGAAGTAATAAGTAGAATTCCAGAGGGCTTTCAACCATATTTGTCAAAGAACAACACACCTTTATCATACTGTAATCATATATATTATATCTCATGCACTACAAGCAGTCATGAGGATAAATGCCCTCCAGTTTTAATTTTGTAATAAATTAATTAATGTAACAATTTATAACATTTGTTTTTATATTGTCCAGCCCAGAAGAAGACTAGCAAAGTAAGTCGAAAAATCATTTTCTAATAAACAATTTATCACTATTTAAGGAATTAATTATCTGATCTTCATCCGAACCATTTTCTTCCCCATTTTTACATTAGAAAAACATGAGTGCAGTGTCATCTGTAACCACAGCTGGTATGAATTCATTACAAAATGAATCTTGACCGACCAGTACTTAGTTGAAAAAAAAAAAAGGGCCTCTAAGACCACTTACTGAAAAAATTTATTATATCCATTATTACCAGTGCACGGTAAGCTCAAGTATACCTAGTTGTTGTTTTTTATGGAAACAATTTTAGTAAGATTCATTAACAATTCCCTAGATATTTCATGTTTATAATAATCTTTGAATTAAAAGATAGAAATAGAAATATCTGAGGGTTATAACTCTTATTGCTATATAAGTCAAGGGACTCAATAAATAAACATAAATGGAATAACATTTAAAGCCTAAAACTTGCAATAAGTATTTTATATTATAGCCAGAAATCCAAAAAATAACAATTTTCAAGCAATAAAAATAACATCAGTGACCTTTGAGTAGATGAATTATATCTGGTAGACTGTTTTACATTAATGAGGTAAGTGCCAGAAGACCTGTTAGGGAATTCTTGCAGCACCTGAAACCCTAAGGCCTGAGCAATGCTCATTTGAATATCCTAAAACCTGCAATAGAAATTATATTAGCTTAGAGCACATGGATGACCACTAAAAGCAACAGATGTATATTAATCCATAAATTATCAAATTTGATCAAGTTAATTAGGATTAGGTGAAATAACTATATGCAATGAATAAAACTAATAAGCATTGAATAATTATTACCATTTAGCATAGATAAATATTATTTTATATTTTAATTGTAATTGTAACTTATGTTTACTGTAGTAGAAGATGAAGAATGGAAAAGGAGTAAATTGACTTTGTCAGCTAGCTAAGAGATGGATTATGGCAACTCAAGAGGCTATGTTAGTATTTAATTCACTTTGTAATTAGTCTTTAATAAATATTAGTTCTAATGAAATACTTTGTTTTTCCGGACTAAGTTTATTTTCTGAAGTTAATAAACGTTAAGCCAGAAAAGAGAAATTGTGTGACTCCAATTTTTAAAAAATAGGCCTAATGAAGAAGGGAGGATAGGAAAAGACAAATGAGTTTAGAAATATTGAAATTACAACAAATTCCCTATATTCTAATAATAATAATAATAATACAAATTCCCTACAGAATCTCATCAGTTTGACTCCTATTAATACAGTAAACCTTTATTTCAGCAGTTTTTAAATGTAAAGCATAATAACAATTCATTATGTCGTAATATAGAAATCAAATCAAAAAAGTAAACAAGGGAACACTGCTACCAAAGTAAGAAATAAACCTCGACGACCAAAAAATGTTTGGGTAATTAATTTTTAAAATACGATCTTATTATTTAGGAGTTATTTTGGTAATTATCGGTTTGTGAACCGTTCTGATAAGGTGACGTCGTCGCCTTATATTTACCTAATATTTATGTTTAGGTTAGAATTTTGAGAGGGAAATATTTTTAGGAGATATGGTCATACCCACCGCCATATGCTAGGTAATAAAACGTATTAAATAAAATAAATATTCCTCCCCCCCACCAAAAATCGCCATATTCTTTTCTATATGAGTTAATAAATCATTTTTTTTTTAATTAATGAAAATATCATAAACCAGTACCGCCGTTAGAGTGTAGTTGAATCCGCGTGAACGGGAAACCTTGGTTGGGAAATTATCAAAATGGCATAAGCTCAAATTTTTCTACTTAGAGGTTATATTCCTTTTAAACGAGATCTTTTCTTTTCTTTTCAAAATACCAAAGTAAAAAATATGACCAGTTAAAATTAAGAATTTCCTTGCTTCAGCCAACTTAGTTGAACCCCAACGTACTCAGCTCCACAAATTTTTAGTACACGTAGGATTTGGGAAGATTGCATTACAAATTACAACTTATTTTATTACATTACCCAATATCCGCCAATTATTCTTTGAGGCAAAAATCGATAGACATCTAGGAGTAAAAATCGCATCGGCCGGAAAGGAATAAGAAATATTAATGGATAAACAAATTGACATATCTACTAATAATACCGATACCATTGATTCAAGTAAGAGTGGTGATATCGATACTAAAGGACAACATCGGACTGCTAATTTTACATTAAGAAACATTTAACTTGGCAAGACTAGTAAAAGTATTCTTCAACGATGAGTGTAAAGCGATAACCATTAAGCACTATTTTCTAGAAAAATCTTAAAATACTTCGAATAAAGATTTGTCTTTAGACATTCCACGTGCATATTTTAAAGATAAATGACCCGATAAAGCCAACCCAAGTCACAAGTAATCAATGAAATAAATAACTGGAACCAAAACATTCTTATAATAGAATGTCTTCCTCCGCGAGATTATCGTCATGCTTTATCAAGATTCTACGGGAATCTATACCTTGCAAGACGTGGAGATAAACATACTATTACATTGACTTATTTAAATTCAGGTTTGTTTATTGAATCCGGGTTTGTTATAGAACGTCTTTGGACTGAGGTTTCTGTCTCTGATTGATGAGTCTGTTTGGGCTATTGAGTAAGGTTGTCTTTATGAGCTCTTTATTGGTGTGACTTTTTATTTTGTATATGTTCTGATGATGCAAGACTTGGTGAAACGTTAATTATATTCCAGGATTTTAGAGACTTAAGGCTTTTTTCTTTTAGAGTTTTCCATCTCCATTCTAAAATTCCGATGTTCCATTTTCTTACATTTTGAAATCTTGCAAGATTACCATCTTGCTATTTATGTATTGCTATGGTTCAATTGTCAACTAAACGGAAATTTCTTACAAAATAGGATGACAGTGAAGGAGAACACTGTGCTAGATCTAACCACCCTTGCTGATTGGAGATATTGGTTCATAGGATCAGGGTATACCCTCATGCAAATTCCCTTCCTTTAAGTCTAGATGTGAAGAAGTAATCCCATCAGGGTAGAGAATCGTACATGCAGCCTCCACCAAGGGATTCGTAAAGAGTTGCCGAAATATGTAAACTAACTCTTTTGAGACTGGTTGAGCAATGCATGACTACATGCAAATTACACGCAAACAGTGACTTTCTACGATGAATGAATCACAAGAAGATGATGGATATACATAAATATAATTAACTTAGAAAAGCTACAAAAGTGGATCATTTTGTTTAATTTTTGAATTAATAATTATAATATTAAATACATATAACCTTTATTATATGTATCTAATTCTCTATACCCCATAAAATTCAAATTAAAGGTAAACTTTTGAGAAAAAACAATAACAATTATTGATTCAAAACGAAAAACACTCAATCCACCAAAGTAATCCTTTTATGAAGGTATTCTGAAGGATTCAACCAAGTATTTATGAAAACCGTTAAATTTTACTCTTTTTTTCATCTGCGGTGGGTGCTCTGACATATTGGTCGCTATCTTGTGAGAAAGGTGGCGACAAAACCGGAAAATCTTTAGTTACACTGTTGAAATTTCATCCAAAAGCCGTAGTCTTCTTAAAACAAAAACTAAAAAAAAAAGTTTAAAAGATACCTTCCGAAAACGGGCTGACATAACGCAGAGCTACAAGCAGGACTGAACTATATTTTTTATCGAAATAATGTAGTAATTAAACCTTTGTTAATTACTGAAATTTCATTCAGATTCATTATCCTATCCTGTGTCAGTAAAATAAGGTCTAAATTCACGACCAACACAAAATCCGGCCATATTGTTTATCCTTTGTAGCGACTTGTTCAAAGCGACTTGTTAAGTATTAGAACTTTGATGGAAACCACTTCATGAAATACAGGGGGTTCTTTAATTGTCCTTTTTTAATTTGTAAAACAATATGTGTACATGATTCCACATCATATATGCAGTAGTCACAATGTGATTCAGTGCCATTTGGGTCTGCAAAGTGGTAGAGACCTCTCATCATAGTCAGAGCAAAATATTTCAATAGAACAAACAGAATCAACAAATCATTTTACAGAAAGTAAATAATAGATTTGATAGAATTACGTAACGAATAAGAGCACCTATCAATAGCGGTAGATTTAATGATTTCGTGACTGAGCCCATGTGTGATTCTCTGATGGAGATACTTAGAGATAAAACTTAACACAGCCGTGGGAATTTGGAGCCTTGATCAATTAGAAGATAAAAACGTTTCCACTATCACTGATCTAGATGTTGAAAATTTAATATCATTCTGAATCTGATTAACCGTATATAATTCCAGAGTGGAAAACGTCGATAATCAATGCACGTGTTAACAAGAGGGAAGATATTGTTAAAATCTAATTAAATCACGAACCTGGAGACAGGAAGTTTAAAGCCAAATATCGTAATTTAAGGAAATTACGAAACTGGAACTTTATTATGACAGAAATAGACTGTAAATGTATAAATACGCTCTAGGGTGTCAATAAAAAGAACCTCTCAGAGATCCGAAATATATTATTGCTACCTTAATAAATATATAAAATAATATTTCGGTACTGAATCAGTTGGATGAAATTAAATTCACCCGCTATTATCCAAATCAGCGGTTCTCCATACATCCCCATAAATTATTACCCCCATAGTTAAGTAAGGCGTGGTTCTTAAGGCTTGAAGAGATCAGCTAAGCCAACTCTCGCTGAGAAAGTCTAATTCTATTTTGATTTCTTAAGGCGGTGATCCATTAATCACTTGGCGAATTCCTAACTCGAAGCAATCGGTTAACGAAACGTTGTTTTGAGACATTTCCCCAACTTAACTCCACTGTATGGTCATCTAAGAGCCAGGGCTTTCTCAATAAATGATTTCCGTAGCAACCGATGAGAGGAAGTGGTCCTAATACGGCTTAAGATAGGACTTACAAGGCTTACCCACGCTCACATAATCACTAAACAAAAGAGCGATACATATAATAGGGCCATCAACCAGTTTGTCAATAGTTTTTGGAAATGAAGAAAAATACGTTAAAAAAGTCATCTCCTTTCTATCAAAAGAAAGATTAATAAAAATATCGAAACAGTTATCACATACAGGTTTTATGTCTCTAATTTAAAACAAAAAACAACCATTATTTCCTGTCCTGGTTGGTCAATCTTTGAACACCAAGCCTTCAGCAATATCTATTCATAACAGCAGGCCTGGTCTTCTTTTGAGACGCCTTACTTCCACTTCGTACGTGACCCATCTTAAATTTATTTATGAGCGAATCCTTTCAACAGGTCCCATCCATTTCCGATACTTTCCTTGATATATAAGAAGAATTCGACAATCTTTAAGGAAGTTTATCAATTACACGCTTCTTAAGCTACTGGAATTTGGTAATGTGCGCGGTTAACGTCCATCGTTGAAAAGCTATTCAGTTCACATTTACGTTAATATCAGCCATATCAGGAGTAGCATATTGGTCGAGAAGTTTAGCTAACTGTAATCATCGAAGTACTTTTTACTCCCAAAAGTGTGGCAAACTGGCATAGGAGCCATTAGACGACCTTGATATACTTGCAATTTGCATTAAGTTCCGTTTGGCAGCTTCCACTCACTGTGGCGCCACACAAGTCTCGATGTTGTGGATAACGTCGTACTTCGGGTGCTTCACGTTAGGCTACCGGTGAGTTAAGGTGATGTGTCACTCACTATTCACCAGCTGACGTTCGGTAAGGTATACTAGTTAATGATGATCATATGACTGATGTTCGCTATATCTTACGGATCCACAGGTTGAGTTTTTGAACTTCACTTCCATATTTAGAAATGAGGTCCAATTCGGCGAATCGAAATTAACTCCTGGCTTAATCCGGATAACCCCCAAACACTTTGTTGACAACGAAGTGTCCTCGATTGATGACCCGCCCGTTCTTTCACCAACTCGTTCCGGTCTACATTTTCACTCATTACAAATCTTTGGTTAGATGATGGGTCGCTCAAAGCATTCTGACGAAGTTTTTTCCATATTTCTTTTAAATTTTCTCCATGTATTCTTTGAAAATACAATATATGTATATGCATTACTTTGACCATAAGAGGAAGACTTTCTCATCTTATATAATATAAAGTTGATGGATAGGTGTATTCACTACTTGACTAAGCCAAATTTTAATTCTAGAAAATATTATAATGGTGCATTACCAGGAACCACCTGTCCTCGAGGTATGTCCATCTATCTTTGTAAAGAATCGCAGGATCATTCTTAGAATAGGTATATCGGGTAGAGGAGAGGGGTAATAAGTAACTATGACAATCTTTTCTAAGTAACAAAAAAAAATAAAAATAATAAATAATAAACCACACGTTATCGTGGTTTGCTTCGGAATCGGAAGGCTGATTAACCAAGGAAACAGTAGTCAATAACTCACAGCCATCACTGTCTAGATGTTATGATTCCGGTAATAGTTTCATCAAATAAAGCTGATTCGATAACTGAATTAAAATTTGAACAAGAGATGGAACTTAGGCGAGGCATGAGTTTGATCTGGCTAATGGACATAATTACCTTCAAAACCTGCACAGGGTAAGGAAAGCTACAGACACAGCATTAGTTCGTTCTTGAAGAGAAGTCATTGTTAAAAATCTGGAGGCAATGTTCAGAGAGTAATCTGGGTGTGATCGAAAAGCGGTTTAAGCATCTGTAATTTAGTGTGCAAGTATAAGAAATATGATATATTTCTAACTTCTTAAAAGGAGTATCGATGAAGTGCAAATCAACAATGGCAAACGGATTATGAAATTAGCCAAAACGAGGTGTGATAAAATTAAATCACAACCGAAATTAATAAAATGGAAACGTATCGTGACTTTCGATTGATCGGGCGAATGCGATAGGCCAATGAGCCTTCAGTCATGGATTGGCCATCCGGGAGAAAGGACGCCTGGCCGCCGAATAGAAGCAGGATAAGATCGTTCATATCCCACCATCTTAAAACTAGAATATTAGAATACACTCAATATTCTTCCGTTCACGGTCTTAGGTATATAGGTGACATCACCTTGCATCCTGTTGAAAGGTAAAAACAAAATATCAAAGGTTTAATGATACATTTGGAATAGATATTTACAATACTTTGTATTTTACGATTGTACAATGATTAAACTAGTAAACGTAAAGCCAAAAGTAAAACACATTACAACAGTTTTTATGGGAACACGATGGCACATATGACAGTGCCTTCTTTTCAAGGAGTTTTAATACCGGGCTCATTCACACAAATATCATCGCGATAATATTTTGGAGAACTCATAGACCGAAAACGAGTATATTGTAAAACTTTCAAATTAGTTTTGAACCATAAAGGATTTTAACTTTGAACACTTAATATGTTAATTTGCTAAATTTATAATACTTGCTTACATACTAAAAGTCAAGCCAACCACACTGTAGATTAAACTAGTTTAAATAGATTTACAAAAAGAAAAAATAGAACCAATTGACAATTTATTATAAAACCAATTGATGTTAGAAAGACAAATTTTTGGAATCAAGGTAGAAAAGTAGATAATAGTCAGAGGGGGAATCAATGAAGAAATCAGGAACAAAATGGACAGAGAAGGAAAAGAGTACATGGAAAAACATAAAGATATATAGAAGAACCGATATTAGAATGCTTTCATGATCTTTTAAGGTCCATTCGCAATAAATAAATATACACACCAATATATCTACAGCGCCGGTGAATAATTGGCTAAGTCAAAGTTTGTCCCGTTAACTGTATTGAGAGTAGCAGAATGGTAGTTTTTGGCTTGAAATGGAGTTGAAATATAAGCAATAACTCCTTTTCTAGCCAATGCCTGACTTAACCCCATATTCACTACGAAAATAACACGATTTCGCTTCACTAAGCCCAAAAAAATTAATAAGAAATAAATAAGAATAAAAATAATAATAAAAATAAATAAGAAATCTGACTTAACCACTTATTCAACGGGTCTGTAGATATATAGTTAAAAATTCAATTTTCATCAAGATATCTCTTAATCTTTTAAGTCGCCAACAAAGCCTGGATCTTTATATTTTGGAATTTTACTATTTAATGTATTATTGGCATGTTAGCATAGATAGGACTGCAGAACGTGGATTTCAGACACAAGGTATACTGCTGCGCCAAGAACCACGATCCGTACGAACTTATATTAATTTTCAAACGTCATTTATTGAGCATATTTCGATTATTTGACATGAAATGACCATAAACTTAATTAATAATTAAAATGTATACACACGCATTACTTTATAATAACTGAAATAGTATCTTGCATTTAAAGGATATTTTGGTTTATGGCTTTCGCATTGGCTGGAGGAACTTCATTCTATTTTATTTCTAACCTCTTCATCAAAATTGATGTGATGCCCGTCATCATGTCTCTAACCCCGCAGTCATCCACGATAAAAGATATTCCATTTCCATCCATAACTATTTGCAACATGAACAGCATGAGAAAAACAGAGGCAGAAAGAATACTGAATTCGTAAGTATAAATTTAGTGTCTACTTCTATTAATAAATTATCTTGAATGATTACTAGTTGACCTGGTGTAAAAATATAGAGGGGAAATTGGTCCGGGCGGAGGTAAAAAAATAATTCCTTGCATAGTGAAACTATTTATTAGAACCAGACGTTCGACTCACGCTCAAGGTCTTCGTACTAATATATAGTCTGAAGTCTATAATAAGGTCTGATACTAATATGTATCGATAACGAGGTAAAAAAAAACAAACAGCTGGTTAGTTATCATTTTTGATGACCTCGTTATCGATACACGCTGGAAGGAGGGGACTCTTTGATCAAATCATACATTTTGTAGGAAAATATTTTTTCATATAATTTAGATAATTATCTTGAGATTCAACAAAAAAAAAACCCAGTTAGTAATAAATTTTTGAGAATCATCAAATAGAAATAATTTATCCTTGCTACCTCTGTTAGCTACCACAATCGAGAATTTTCGCACAGGAAATTGTTGGGCGTCTCATCGAAACTAAGCTATTCACGAAGATTCAGCTTGATACTAATCAAGTGAAAAATCGACCATGGGTCCTGGACTAATATGTATGCAAATGTTTATATCTCCGTCTATTCTTCGATAAACTAATTAGCGATTCGTTGTACATCAAGCACAATAATTTTATATAGTAATTATCCAAAACCTATGACCTACCTGCGGCTGTTTGTTTATCTACATATATAAAACGGTTTGTCCTGAATGACTTACAGATCAACGCACAGCCTAAACCGCTCATATTAGAGACCTGAAACTTGGAGGGTGTGTTCCTTGAATGACGCAGGCATCCGATAAGAAAGGATTTTCCGAAATTCTACCCCTATGAGGGTGAAAAAGGGGGGCAAAGTTGGTATGCTTGCTCACGTGCTTCTTACTCGCAAAATCTACATATTTT
This sequence comes from Troilus luridus, assembly GCA_964056705.1. Classification (NCBI taxonomy): domain Eukaryota; kingdom Metazoa; phylum Arthropoda; class Insecta; order Hemiptera; family Pentatomidae; genus Troilus; species Troilus luridus. The sequence goes on from OZ057412.1 coordinate 142,278,797, forward strand.
CGCTGAACAAAACAAATCAAATAACATTGTTCACTTCTCACACATGTCGAAGCACTGCAAAGAGAAAAACATCATCCCCCCTGAGCAGACTGGTTTCCAGAGAGTAGTCGCCTGTGACCACCACCTGGCTAAGCTACAGGGGCACACCATAGAGCACATGCAGATGAACAGAGCTACGGGGTTCATTTCATTGTACTGCATCCAGACCTTTGACTGTGTGTCTCATGAGTTGTTACTCCGACGCTTGGAAGAGTTTAGCTTTCCCGCCACTCGATGTCGTCTGATCCAAAGCTATCTCAGCGGAAGATCATTCGTCGTACGAGTCGGTAACAGTTACTCGAATTCTAGCACCACCACCCGTGGATTACCTCAAGGCTCTGTATTGGGGTCACTGATGTTTGTGATTTTCAGTTTTGCCCGTGGTCGCAATGAAGCATCCAAGAGCAATGACAGCAGCATATGCGGATGGTATTGGGATTTACACTACCAGCATCAGCACCCCACATGCCCTTAACAAGGCACAAAGGGTGACTGAAACCATTGTGAACGAGGTGAAACTGATTGGAATCAGGGTGAATCCCACAGGCTATACCATCTGCTCTTGTCGCCGCAGCTCTCACTGAGGTTGAAATTACAAATCTACAAGTCCATCATCCAAAGGAAATGCTGCTGACCGAAATGAGTGGGAGAAGCCAGTTGAGAGGTCCAAGGGCAGCTTCAGACACCTGTCGAGCCGATAAATAAAAAAACAAGTCCATCATAAGACCTATATAGCTCTATGGTGGACCACTACTGAGACACCTCTACAAAACAACACTGAAGCGCCTGCAGCATTACCAGAATTCCATCCTTAGGAAGATCGTAAGTGGCACATCGCTCGAGGGGGAATTTAACACCACAATCCGGGAGGAGCTTCGGCTTCCCTCGATGCCCGAGTACATAGGTCGGAGGGAAGTCGGGAGATGGCAGGGCAGTGTCCCCTTGATCGATGTACTTACATTTGATCAAGGGATGGGGTAAGTACTCCCTTGTCCTTCTTCCTTCCTCCCCTTTATTTTTTCTACAACTGTCACTTGATCCCACTAAACGGTCCCTCACCGTTTTGTATTGTATAATGTCAGCGGCCTCGTGCCGAATCGAGTACCCCCCCCCCCTCCCCCCCCCGATGTAACGCCTTAAAATACCGAAAGGTAACAGAAGGTTTTTATTTATATAGAAGCCGTAGTTTTTACTATTTGTAATTATAAAAAATTTCATATAATAAAGGAGGTTCTGAAAAAAAAAGTTCACTTCTCGCTGCTGGCGTGAGACAAGTGAAACCGTTATACTAAGTAACCCTTTTCAATAAATTCAATAACATTACATACTAATCCTTTACTGACAAGAGCAACATTAAACTTCTGTCCGCCCCGTTTGTTAATCAGTGTCAATGTATGTTTCACGGCTGTGCTGATCTGTCTGGATTTTATATGGATAATCTCAAGCCTGGGGAGGGACATAGGACATTATTAATGTAAAGATTTTTTTTTAAATCTGCTAACAGGAAGTGGAACTAAACTTTAAGTTATGAATAGAGTTTGTTAAAAATAAAATGCGAAGTTTGTATTTAAGACTTTTATGTTTTAATAGCCAACAACAGGCAACACTTTACTCGAATCTTTAATATGGGAACAAAAATATAATTAAATATAGACGATTTTTATTTATATAAAGGATTTAGTATGAAACAGTTTTAAGTCAAATGAAATAACATATTAAAGTTAAAATATAAATGTTATACCGGAAATGATTCTTCATTTGAAACTCCTAACTGCCTTTTAGTGCACACTAAACGGAATAAAGATCATATTATCACCACCACAAAAAGGAGAAATCAGAATCATGCTGAAAGTTATCTATCCATACATTTTATTTTAGTAAATAGTAGTCAATATTATAAAAATCTATTTTGAAGTATTCTGTAATAAGTTATAATTTGTCTCTGTAATTATCTAAGAACTGTTTCATGGTCTTCCATATCAAATAGTTAGGCAAATTCAAGTGATATAGTGCATATCTTTTTTATTTCATTTATTTTATATCTATGATAAGATTTTTGCTCATTTTTATTCATTACAATTAAGCAGAAATAAACTTTAAAATAAAATTCATATAGAATAAGCCACTCCCTTAAAAGTGGTGATCAGAGCAAGTTCAATATTTGTCCATAACTCTAAATCCGGCTTCGGATCCACAAGAGTTTTTGTCCATGATACCGTACCTAGTGTTTCAAAGTTAAAGAGTTGCCAATTTTTATTCCTGGGCAAGAAGCTTTCCCTAGAAAGGACTTTATGAAGTTTATTTAAACTTTCCAATATGGACCAACTTCTCCAGATCAAATAAATGATTTGGGAAGGCTATGGTGAAATACTGTGGTATGATGCTACGGTTGAATTTAGGTGGTAAGACAGAATGTTTTCGTTGTCAGCAAAGGTGTAGATGGTGGTGCAAGGGTACTGAAGAGTAAAGTACGTCATAGATGTTAAGACTTAGAGTTAAAAGGAAAATAGGGCTTAAACTGCTACTTTTGGTACTCTTGCATGTTAAGTAGATAGTTAGAGAAGTTACTAAAAAATGAAAAATCTTCTTGGTCAAATTCTAAGTATCATTATTGAAAATAATAAAACAAAAACAACCTCTGACTAATATGGTGTCAACATAAAGGAAACTACGATAAAATTAAAGAAAAGGCCTAAACACTGAAATATGGCTTGTTGTATGCCTATATTATATATTTCATCAACAAAAATACTGTTTATAATATTAAAATACAATAAATGTGCTTTGAATTCATTACAGTAACTTCGAGGAAAATAATCTTGATCAGAAGCTAATACATGATTTTTGTGATTCTACAAACATGAGTATAAATCCTGAGGACAAAAACATTACTGCTGACTGGGAATACATAAAAAAATTTATGGTGAAAGTAAGTAAAATTATTTCAAGAAATTAACTTTACAAAAAATGAAAATGTACTAAAAACAGAATACAATCACAATTTTGTCTGTAATTGTCTGCCAAAATCTTTCATGGGACAGATGTTTTATTTTTATTTCACCTAACTTTTGTGTACTCTGGATCAATCAATTATGCATATTTCGTGATTTTCTCTCTAAAATTTATTGTAGATTTTGATAATCCGCTTTGTTCGTTCTCGCCTCAAAGCTCATCCTCTTGTCTCTGGATATGCTCTTAGGACCTTCCATCTCTAAGCATACCTTCTGTAAGCCCGAGCTCTCACAGGCCCATCTCTGTTTTCTTAAGCCAATTCCGTTTAGTTTTTTATTTCTAAGGAATTCAAATATTCTTTTCAATATTCTCATTCACAGGATGAGACATATTATTTTGTATTTTTTTTTCTTTTTTGATTTTTATAAATAATTTTAAAAATGGTATTTTTTAATATTAAATTAAATATCATTAAATTGATTAAATTTAATACCATAAAAATATAATTAAAAAAAATATAAATAGTAATATAATTCTCACATTTAAGGGCCACCTTGATGATAATCTCTATGGTTGTATATTAATGCCAATCAATACAATATTTTTATTTAAAATCTATTATGTACATAAAATGTTCATGAAATAAAATAATTAATCCCTCTGAACAAATCAGATTGAAAGTTAATGAGACCCACAACTAATCTAAATAGCTTTAAGCTGTCAATAATAAAGCATTGGATTAATTAATTCTTCAAAAATCCCATTTCTTTTAATAATAATTTGACCCTGATTTTTCAAAATTAGTTATTCCCAACAAGGGAAAGAAGAGTTTTTTAAAAATATTTCAATGCAAATCATCATTACACCGTCTGGCTAATAAAAAACAAAAAAAATTATTAAATATTTTTATTTGAAAAGAAAAGATATGTCCAGGACCGGGATTCGAACCCGGGTCACCCCCCTGATATGTCCCTTGGGACCCGGGTTTGTTTCCCAGCCCTGGACATATCTTTTCTTTTAAAATAAAAATATTTAAAAATTATAACAATTAATAAAAAAAAATTATGTTGATATTTGAATCTCACACTGTTACACACTCAGCCTTTGTCACATAGCATCTCACTAGTCTATAATATATTTAAAAATTACAGTAATACAGCGAGTTCCAATAAGTAAATTATTGTAGACTGCTCATTAGCTATATGATTTTTTTATCCTGATGGATCGACATTGGTTCCAAAATTATGCAGGTCCAGTTTGCATCCTGACTTGCGACATTAAATTAATAAACACAAAACGTTTACCAACAAGTGTAATCATGGAACTGACTTATGAAATGCTTTAAATGATAATTCTAAGAACAAATATTGATTTACTGCCATTTTTCAGATGAGTCAACCATGCCATGAAATGCTAGTTCTATGTAAATGGCATGATGACCCTTTCAGCTGCACTGATCTTTTTAATCCAAGTTTAACAGATGAGGGCATGTGTTGTGTATTTAACCGCTTGAACAGAGAACTTATATTTCAAAACCCGTAAGTCACATTATTATTATAGATATTAAAAGAGTATTGAACTAGATTTGTGTCAAAACTAAGGCTGACCAATGACCTAAAATAGAACCCTCAGACTGCTCCCCTGTTGGTGAGGTTTTTTAGAATGTACAAGGCATACCAATGAACAACTCTAACTTTTTTTTTTCACTTATTTTCTGACTTTCCCTTGTTCCTTGGACAATTTAAAACAATAATAATTGAAAAAAATGAGCTGTTATTTTTGAAAGTGGTATAAGTCCCTTTGGATCTAAAAAAATCATTTACTTTTTTAAATAATTTAATGATTATTATCTTATAATAAGATTTAGAAGGTGCATAGGGTTAAAGACATCACTCTTTCCAAAGTTTTAAGTGATAAAAACATTTGCCCGTTTGCTCATATTTTTAAAATTATTCAAATGGAAACCCTAAGGTATCACGAATATGAAAAAATGAACTTATACCACTTTCAAATAGTTCAAATGTAATGATGAGATAAAGACATATTATTATTTTTTTTTTTTTTTTTACTGCTTACACTTTATTGAAAAAAATAATACAATCTGAACTACAGAATACATGCTAATTACAGTTATACTGTTTGAGCAACGAGTAGTAGAGTTAAATGAACAGTTGTAGAATTGGGTCTGCCGTTAGGCAGACAAACTACCACCACAGTTATATTCAAAGACAAAAACTATTAAAAAATATTTGAAAGCATGATGATTTATTTATGTAGGCCTAGACAAATAAAAACACCTTTTAAGCAATAACCGACAGGGTTTTATCTTGACTCTATGAGGTTATTTTTAAATAAGAATTTGGGATTATTTTTCTTTCTTTCTCACATTACAGGAAATTATGCCAGCTAAAATCATGTAAGTAGAGCTAATCTTGAAACAACCCCTTCCTGACTATGTTAAGTATTCTCAAGTAAACGGTCACTTTGTTTGAAGAAACATTTATTTTCAATCCATTTACATTACTAATCATTCTAATTTATAGTTTTATAGGTAAAAATGGAGGAAATATTTAGCATTAGATTATAAAAACAATAGTTTTTTTTAACATTAAGATTTCTTTCTCCTAAAAATACCCTTAAAATGTCATAGCCCTAAAAAGAAAAAACAGACAAGCTAAATATAGAGAGAAAATTCCAATCTGGCAACATTACTCGATAGAAGTGATAGCATGTTATAAAAAATCTGGCAATACTTCATTTTGGAAAACAAAAATTTTTTAAGACAAAGTAGAGATGATATTAAGAATAATTATTACAATAAATACATTACTATTTAAAATATCAAAACTTTTTTATTTATTTTGGTGGAAAAAATACATGCGTTTTTTTTTCTTTTTTTACACAGACGAGATGTATCAGATCTGAATGTAACGTTCCCAATAGATTCAGTGGACTGGTCTCCACAACGAGGCTATCCGGAAAACACACCAGCTGATAACCTTCCCAGAAGACCACGAGGGTCTGGGCGACATTTGGGTCTAACAGTTGTAGTAGATACAGAAATAGATGAATATTTTTGTTCATCAGAGAATGGAAAAGGCTTTAAGGTATGATGATTTGGAATAGATATATTTGAAATACAAGAATATAATCATTAAAATAAAATAAAAAACTTTTCAGGTTCTCTTGAACAATCCTATTGAGACACCCAAGGTATCATCTTTTGGAATTTCTGTAGCACCAGGACATGAAACTAAAATGGTTATAATACCTCACATTATGACGGCTACCCCTCAACTGGTTAACGTTGATCTCTCAAAACGTCAATGCTTTTTTGAAAACGAAAGACAATTGTTGTTTTACAGAACTTACACACAAAGAGGTTGTATATTGGAATGTGAAGCCAACTTCACTTTAGCATTTTGTGGATGTGTTCAATACTATATGCCAAGTAATAAATCAATTTTTTATTAGATAGGTTAATTACTATACTCCTTCCAAAAGCGAGCACATTACAAACTTTAATCCAATGTCTGCGTTTAAGCTTTTAATAGATTATTTTTCTTATTTCTTAAGGTTATTGGTTAAGGGACACAAGCTTATAACATGTTTAGGTGGCTGGTGAAAATTCTGTTTCAAAGGATCCAGATTTACTTCGGGTTTTAGGAAGTAAAATTTGTTAAATCTATAATACAATTTCTTCCTTGCTATGAAAGTTCCAAAAAGAATCCTTTACAGATATTGTGAAACAATCTTATTTATTTCTGAAAAATCAGTTAGTTCGTCTGATTCTGTGTGCGATCTTCTAAATTAAAAAATTCCAAAAGAACGAACTTAACAGCATAAGATATATAGCTTAATACTAGGATGTTTACGAAATTATTAACAGAAATCAAAAAAACAAAACCTTTCACTTGACAAAAGGAAAAAAAAAAGATAAAACAAACTAAATTTAAACAGATACAAACTCATGGCAGCGATAATGCGATATGATTTCTAATAGAGTGATTACTATTAGACTACCAAACAGTTGGTAGTATTAATAGTTTTCAAAAATTGGAATTATTGATAGTTCTAAATTGTCACGAATCATGATAAAGCTTATTTTTTATGTTTGTTTTAAGAAAATCATCATCTGAATTATTTTATTTTCATGTACATACAATTTTATTACTTGTAATATTGTAAACTTTTCCATAAAATTCATTTAATAAGGAAAAAGAAAAATTTAAAAACTATGCCATCCTCTAAATAAAACGATGCTAAGTTCTTTTTTTGCTGACCTAATATTTCAAAGCATAAAGTAGTAAAAGTATAGAAGCACTTACCAGAATTTTTAGTGAAATTAAATTAGAAAAGAAATTTTCTAAATCACAGAATGCCTTCAACTCTCTTATTAAGCCACGCATTTTGAATTTTTTCTCATAAGTATTTTTTTAAATTTACATGATTCGTGAATAATTCATTCAAGGAGTTAAAATGAAAAATGTATTTAAGCTCTTTATATTTGTGCAGGAAATACAGAAAGAATAGATAAAACTATATAAGTTAATGTTTAACAGTAATCAATCCAAGTCTTCTTAGTCAGTGCTTCGGCTTGATACAGATAACAGGCTCATCTTTGTTGTCAATTTCTTCTCCTTTACAAATTAAAGTTATAAGATTTTCAGGCAGAAAATATCTAATTATTCGTCATCACCAGTCACCTCTGTCCACCCCCCAATAGAGAAAAGATGCCAATACCACCAAGCTCTTGCATCTGCGGATTACTACCCAAACCCAAACCCATAAGATCAGCATAAGTGTAATCCTCCCACCTTCTCCTCACTCTGCAGTTCAAACATTTACCAGTAGGTTCGTGTTTGTTAACTTTTAAGGAATTCATTTGTTATTGTTATAAGCACATATAATTACCCTTTAACTTAAAATGAGGTAGAAAAATGGCTCTTTGCTCTTTCACTACAAAGCTCATGAAATTTTTCAACTTGGTTAGTTTAAGTGCACTATGCAAAATTTCCTTCAAATTAATTTTTATTATTCTTCGAACTTACACACCATTTTAAAAAATTCAGAAAGCTTCAAATATATGGTGCTAAGTTGACATAGAAATTTGTTTACTTTAATTACTACAAGTAAAAATTTGTCTTGTTTTTTAAGTTATTTAATGAAATTTACAACTGTATAACAGAATACATCAAGTAAATATAATGAATGTATACATTGACATGAAAAGACAAGTAGAGAAAATACCCACTGGTAGTACTCTAATACCAAGTTGAACTAAGAAGATCATGAGGCCATCTTCTATTCAAACACCTCTAAGGATTACCAGGAATTGAAGAGGTTGCGGTTTGAAACAAGTGGGTTTGAGTGGGAAACCCACTTTTTTTTGTCATGAAAAAATTGATATCGGATTCGGGCCAAGTCAGCAACAAATGGAACATTAATGTTATTATGGATTACTTTGTTTGTAACAAACATTGAGGATTTTACAAAGAATTTTGGATTGTAAGGATTGAATAGGAGAGGAATTTGATGGTTTAGTGGAGCCCCAAAGCTCTATTCCGTAAGGCCAGATGGGTCTAATGATTGTCATATATAAGAGTCTTTTGTAATTAATTGAGAGCTTAGAGCATTAGTCTAGTAAATGTTGAAGTAGCCTAAAACAGCGTGTTGTTTGTTGTCGTTTCAGTCTAGTATGAGGATTCCAAGTTAATCTTTTGTCAAGGTGTAGTCCTAAGTACCGGACCTGTTCTACAGGAATCAGTGGGATGTTATTAAATGATACAGGAGGACAGGAAGTCATTGGTTTACGACGGAGGGTAAAAGTGATTTGATGGGATTCGTGGGAATTTATTTTTATCCTCCAGTTATGACACCATTTTTCAAGGTCAGTGATATGGGATTGAAGAGTATGGGATACTATAACTGGATCAGTGTTGACTGATAATAGACATGTGTCATCCGCATACGTGGTAAGGATAGTATTAGGATGAGTTGGGATGTCAGCTGTATAAACTGTGTAGAGGATTGGGCCGAGGATACTGTCTTGAGGAACACCAGCAGAGTGAGAAAAGAGGGATGAAAATACGTTATTGTGGTTTACTTTAAATGACCTGTTAGTGAGTTAGGATTGAATAATGAGAAAATATGTAGGAGGTAGGAATTGGCAGAGTTTGTAAAGTAATCCCGGGTACCAGACTTGGTCAAAAGCCTGTTCCACGTCAAGAAATACCGTTGTACAATATAATCTACTTTCCAATGCAGAGGAAACAACGTCCACCACACGATGACATTGCTGGATAGTGGAGTGGGATGTTCGAAATACAAACTGGAGATCTGGTATAATATGATTTACATCCAGGATGGAGTATAATCATTTCAGGATGAGCTTTTCCAGGATTTTGCCCATGCATGGTAAAAGTAAGTTAGGATTTTAAGAGGAAGGGTATTCTGGTTTTTTTTGTTTAAGGTATCATTTCTATGACGGATAATTTCCAGAGCTTAGGAAAATATGTAGTATGGAGTACAGCATTATTTATGTAGGTGAGGAATAGAATGGCTTTTCTAGGCAGATGCTTTAAGATGTGGATCGTGATCAGGTCGTGTCCAGGACCTTTGCGAGAAGGTAATCTGTTAATAATATTAGAAATTTCTGAAGAATGAAATGCTTTGGGAGGAAGGGTCTGGAGAGAAACATTTAACTCAGCTTTTATATATTAAAGGTGGGTTGGGTTTATAATATCAGGATGTGTATGAAAAGTTTTAGAGAGATGTTGCCAGACATAAAATTCATTGAGGAGTGGGTGATTAAAATTTTTGAATTTCAGAATCTTTTTTGTGGTCATCCATAATGTTTTGTCAGTGGTTGTAAGATTTTCAGTAAAGCTAATTAAATGTTGAGTTTTAAATTTCCTAATTTCTATTTTTAGTAATTTAGTTCTATGCCACTTCGATCTTGCTCTGCGTTTTTCTCTTAATAAGATACGAATATGCTGTGACAGTAACCATGTAAACTTTTTTAAAACCTTTTAACATCTCACAGTTTGCTGCAGCATTGATAGTAGTTTCTTGGGGCTATAAATCGACCCAAAAAATCCCTACCCGGTCTCAAAAGACAGATGCCATGAACTACCTTTCTGGAAACTGGACTTGAAATTTTTCAGTTGATGGTGAATCGGTATGGCACTACTGTAGAGACAGCGTTTTTGACTCAGGAGTATAGTGACATATACACGTTTCATCCCCAGTTACAATTGAGTCAAGAAAAGATTAACCCTGAGTAGGTGGGGGTAACAGAAGACAAACTAGTTGACGAGTTTGGCTGCTGCGGTGATATTTTTGACTGGGCTGAGGCATATGATGACTTGTTTTGACCGTTAGGAAATTCTCTACAAAACATCAGTGGTGCCAACTATGAAAAAAAATCCCATATACTCCACGGCCTTTGTCAACTTACTTTCTGGACGTCTACCTATTAGTAAAAAACAATAAAAATTTTGAAGCTTCGGATATATTCCTCTAAGGAACAGTTTACACAGACCATAACTTCAGGAAATGTATGACTACAATGGTGTTTCTATCAAGAGATGATGCTAGTGGCTGGCCACACTCACTTTTGTCTTCTTCCACGTTTTCCTTCTTTCCCTCATTTCTGGGTGCTACATATATATCCCCAAGCAATATTTTACAATTATATGTCTCTCAATGTTGCTAGGATTTTCAGCTAAATGTGATTTTCATTATAAATGTAAAGGTTCTAATAAAACACAAGCAGATATTTGGTCCAACTTCAATATACTCTTTTAACAAGAAAATTAAAAGACTAAAACCATTCCCTGCTTTCTGACAATTATTTTGTCTACAAATAAAAGAACCTTAATAACCAACCAGTTCTATTGTGTAATACAAGAACCTAAAAAGATTATCAACTAAATATTGCAAATTTAATTCCAAAATTGCATATATTAACTATAGATATTCAATTGCATATATTATATTTATATTCAAACAAATTTAGACCAACCAGCGGAAATGAAGATTTTCTGGAGGAAGAAATAACAAAAATAATAAAGGAGCTCAAAAGAGACAAAATGCCTGGGCGCGACATCACAACTCCAGAATTAATTATCATAGCTTCGGAAATAATTTCTCCTATATTAACCAAACAGTTCAATGTAATTATGAAAACTATAAATACCTGACCAGTGGTTAAAATCAGACATTCTTTTGATTTTTAAGAAAGGTTGCCCATCAAAATTAGATAATTACCGTCCCATAAGTCTTCGCCAAGATTTTCTCAAAAGCTCTCAGAACCCGTTTAAAAAGATTCTTCAACGAGAACCAACCAATAGAACAAGCTGGCTTTCGAAAGGGCTTTTCTACAATAGATTATCTCCATGCCGTCAACCAAATCATTGAGAAATCAAATGAATACCAAATCTCGATATATTTTGCATTTATAGACTTCAGTAAAGCATTTGATACAGTTAGGCACTCATTTCTTATCAACAGTCTAAAATGTTTAGGCATTAATAAACGGATTTTGGATGTTCTTCAAAATTGCTATACCAACAGCCAAGCGAGAGTAGTTCTAGACTTATATGGAGAGGATTTTCCAATCGAAGGAGGGGTTCATCAGGTGATCCTTTATCACCTGATCTATTCAACGCGGTTCTGGAAGATGTTTTCAGAAACCTCAACTGGGAGAATTTTGAGTTAGACATTAATGGTAACAAACTGTCAAATCTGAGATTCGCTGATGATGTACTTCTCATTTCACACTCACCATCTGAACTGAAGAAAATGCTAGAAGAGCTGGTCCTAGTAGGAAATGAAGCTGAGTTGGAGATAAATTTTAACAAATCAGTCTTAATGACTCAAACTCTAATGGGTTAAAGAAACAATCTATCTAGGGCAACTCATATCATTTGCAGATAGATCCAAGAAAGAGGTGAGTTGAAGGATTAAATTAGAATGGTCCAAATTTTGGTCACACAAAAATATTTTCAAAAGCAACATGGACAAATAGAGAAAAGTTTTTGATGCTTGCATCATTCCTTCTTTAACTTATGGATGCCAAACTTGGAGTCTAAATAATGATATATCTAAATCCCTAGCAATCACTCAGCGTGCAATGGAGCAAAGTATGTTAAGGAAAAGTAGAAGGAAGAAAATAAAGAAGATAGAACTACGGAAGAAGACTGGTACATGCGATATTCTCAAGACCGCATCTGATCTTAAATAGCAGTAGGCTGGACACATTGCAAGATTGGGACCAACACATTGGGCTAAGGCAACAACAGATTGGTATCCCATATACCGCACCAGAAGAGGGAGACCAGCCACTAGATGGCGGGACGACATACAAAACTTCATCGGAGTACTATGGCACCGTTCTGCTTGGAACAGACGTAACTGGGACAAATTGGGAGAGGCTTATGCCTAAAGAAGGGCCTTTTTTTCTTTTCATTAAATAACTTTTTGAATTTATTTATTGTATTCTGTACTAGTATTTGTAGTTTACTTAATATTTTGTAAATGTACATAGAAGAAAGAGGAAACAAAATAAATAAAGCTTATTATAATTATTATTATTATATTTACACTTACTAAATTTCATTTAAAAATTTGACTCTTGTTTCTTAAATGGCAATTGCTGATCAACATTGGACACCATTTTACAAACAGTTTGTAAAATAAAAAGATTCATCACATATTTTTAATCAAACAAACTCTATTTTTAAATTTTTAGAAAACAGAGAAACCAGAATATGTGGACGGATCGACAGAAAATGTGCAATTAATGCTCAAAGTGAGTAATAGTTTTAATTAAATTAATTTGAATTTTAATTGTGAAATTTGTTTTCAAATATTAATCGTTTATTTTTGTTTTTTGGATTCAGGAATGATGGAATTAAGTATGAATGAAGCAATTTTAAATTTTACATTTAATACCAATAAAAAGCTTAATCTATGCAATTGTCTACCGGGTTGTCATGAGTTGTCATTTGGCTTTGTAATTTCTTCAGCTCCAATCACTGATCACTTAACATTAAAACCTAACCTACAGGGTGACAAAAGCTATACATATTTCAAGTAAGTCATTGGTCAACTGTCAAGTAATTAAGATGAAAAATTGATAAATGAACTGAACAAAATCGTCTATGCTTTAATTCACCATAATCGTTTAGTTAATTTTAACATTTCCTAAATATATTATATTCATATTTAGAAACAGGATATAATTATGCTGCAACATTTTAATCAAATGGATCATAAAATTAAATGTGATATTCAACAGCTTTCTTTAAATTCTTACTTAAATAAACAAAATTCTAATGAGTTAATTGAATCAAAACCATTTCCATAGAGGTCCTATAAAAGACTTAAGCATATAACCATAATTTTTTATTCAACATATGACAACTAGGTTCGGCTAAATATGTATGTATATATATTTATATTATATTATAAATATAAATACATACATGAGAAGCGAGGGGATGGTTGACTGGAAGTTAGACGTAAGGAAGAAAATAGTTGGGGGTGCAGTCAAATAAAAACACTAAATAAGTGGTTACTTATTTAATTATGTGCCGACGTTTCGACCCACTTTGTGGGTCATCTTCAGGGCTGTAGCAGCAAGAGGCTGGAACAAGACTGGATCTTGTTCCAGCCCTGAAGATGACCCACAAAGTGGGTCGAAACGTCGGCACATAATTAAATAAGTAACCACTTATTTAGTGTTTTTATTTGACTGCACCCCCAACTATTTTCTTCCTTACATAAATACATACATATTATAAAATATATTTATATTTTATATAAATAAAAATGATCTATTTATAACATAGATTCATCGTTAGTTTCTGAATAACTATCAGCAAATGGGTTAACTGAGATTATACAAATTTTAAAATATTTCTATATGATTTTTTTCAGGGAAAATATGGCCATAATACATTTTTTTTTCATGGAAAAACATTTTTCTGGAACTGTTAGGGGAGTTCTATTTGGCCTAACAGAACTATTATGTAAGTACAGATTAAATAAATAAATAAAAATAGAATTTATTAGGAAAGAAACAAATTTAAGAAATTACAGGAAAAACATATAAGACTTTTCAGATACACTAGACTATCACCACCTTATTTGACACAAATATAGATATGATGTATTAGGTTCTCATGCATGATTTTTTTTTTTAAAGTAAAACAGGAATCATATAAAAATGTAAATAGTCATTCAACTTAAGTTAAGTTTGATGCAAGTTCTCCAACTGCTTAATGAGGGTCTTCTTTCATAGCTTCCTTAAAATCTTCGTCCTTGATTGGTATTGATGACCATCCAAAGGATAGGTTTTGTAAGGTCTCCTTATACAATGTCTCCATCGTATGAAACAATTTTGAAAAACAAAGAAATGGGGTTCTTTCATCAGAAGCTTTGCTAGCTGAGCTTTGGAATGACTAAGTTTGAACTTAAAAAAATAATCTTGAAATTGAGATTCCATGATGTTTAGAATGAAACTAAAATCTGTAAGCCTACTTGGTAAAAAAAAGAAGAAAAAACCTTAATAAATAGAGGATTAGAAATTATTGATTATAAATGATAAATATTTTATGGGGAATCTGCAGACAACACTGTGATGTGTGAAAGGTAGGACATTTCATGAGTGACAACCCAATTAGTACACCACCTTAATTTTTGTTAGTATTTATTTTTAATTAAAGCACGAAGAGACAACAGCTCAACATCACAATGCAGCAACAAAAAGAGTAAAATCATCTGTACACGACTAAGCAAACTATTGGGTTGTCACACATGAAATGTCCGATTTTTTTAATCTCAATCTGTATAGAGGATTAAAGCGTTGCCTGTTGATTCCTAGCAAAATATTTACTATCTATAATAAGCACTTGTTAATCTTTTATTTGCAAACTGTGTTTGTTTTTTTCCCAAGTAGGCATATAGTAGATTTTAGTATAATTTTAACCGTGGCCATGGAAACACGCCATTTCCGAACTATTTTTTTTTATGAGTACAAACTCGGTTATTCCGCTGCCCAGGGAGCAAGAAATTAATCATGCGTTTGGTGAAGGAAGTTCTAAGGAAAGAACCATCCGTTGATGGTTTACAAAAATTTTCCTTAGGAGATACGACATTAGAAATTCTGCCCTGTTTACGGCCTCAAACATCAATAGAGAACGACGATCTTAAGAATCCTGTGGAAGAAGACCCTCATAAAACAGTCAGAGCTAGGCGGAAGTCGTACGACAGTTTCCAGGCATTTAAAATTGATTGTAAAGGCAAAAGAGCTCGATTCCTGGGTCCCACACGAGCTCCTTCATAATAACGCCCAACCTCGTGTTTCAATACAGACAGCGAATAAATTGAAGGAGTTGGGCTATGAAGTCTTACCACACCCCCCATATTCCCTTGATCTATCCCCTACAGACTACCACTTTTTTCGGAGTTTGGACAACTTTTTGCGAGGAAAATTGTTTACCAATGATTTAGACATTAAAAATGCATTTTCTGAATTCCGTTCATCACGTGACTCAACGTTTTTCAAATTGGGGATAAACAACTTGGTAAGCCGTTGGCAGAAGTATATAAAAAATGATGGTAAATACTTTGTATAAAAAATATGTTACATTTGATATCAAATTTTTATTTTCTTCCTGGTTCTAAAAACGGTCATTTCATGTGTGACAACCCAATATATGAATTTATTTTCATTATTTACTAATGTTTACACACTTAGTTACCTAATCATGGATTCAATTTAAATTATGTTACCATACAAATGCACACAGTCATGATGCATGCGGATTAACCTTTCAATATGACTTTGATTTACACAAAATGTCATTAAATAAAAAATTAAGATGCTTCATACACTATGAAAAATTCATACTACATACTGATAGTTGCTACATATCATAGGTTTATTCACAACTGATTGTTTAGAAGAATCAGAGGAAATAACAAATATGGATGATGATAGCGACAAAACACCATTTAAAAAAAGATGAATGTTTTGCATTTAGGTAACTTTAGAATGAGTAAAAAAATTGGGTTGTTGGTCAAAATACAGCACAAACATATATTGTTGAAGAAATCAAATAATTTTTGATGTTCAAATATAAGTACAGCAAGTTAATGTTTATAGTTGCCATAGCTGTGTTTCCTTCTGACCATCTAATGAACTAAGTGACTGGAATTAATGTAATTTTCTTAGGTCGTTTAAATAATATCTTTAAAAAAAAAGTAGGTCTCAGCAGACTTTATACATTTACCTTTTCTTATTTAATTTCCTATCATAAAGTTGCAAATAAGGGACTTGTTTAATATTTACCAATTTTAAGTGAACCCTTAGTGGTAAAATTGCTGACCAGATCTGCGTGAATATAAATTTATGACATACTGTAAAATGCATTTTAATAACAAAATAAGTAATGTTTTATCCAATTTCTTTTACTCTAGCCAATGCTGGAGGTCTTTTAGGTCTTTTCATGGGATTCAGTTTCATGAGTGCTGTGGAATTATTATATTTTTTAACATTGAGAATTTGGTTTCACCTTAATAAAATGAGGAATTCTACAAAACTTGCAGAAGATAAATTACATTCAACAAATTTAGGAATCAGTACCATTTTTAACAAATCTAAGTTACCATTTAACCAATAAAATAAAAACTTATAAAGTTAAAAAATACTGTTATATGAAATTATTTAAAAAAAACATATGACCCTGCTTGTCAAGAAATAAAAAATATTCATTTATCATGTTTATTTTATTTAATACGATACATTACACAAGGCACTATATCAAATTTAGCACATCCCCTGTCTAAACTAAGTTAAATTATAAATAATTATTTTTCAGAATCTCAAATAAAGGATTCCAGAATATCTCTATTTTCTCAGCAATTTAGTAATTTTGAAAATTTACTTTATTTAGCACATTATAGGACCAAACAACAGAGACCAACAGTTAAAAGAAAAATAGTACATCAAAGTTTTAATTCTTATTTTTTTGTTCACATAGGAATTATTGGAGATCATAGTTTGGAAATTTTAAATGCCGAATTCAAAATGGCATTAGCAATTTTATATATATAAGCTTAATACATATCAGCAGGTTGATTTTAAATGTTTAAGGTTGCTAACCATAAATCATAGATCATATCAAAGCTAGAATGTATATTGGACCTGGAGTAATGACACTTCTTCCTTTAAAAACAATGAAGTGGCCAAAAACTTAGTTTTCCATTTTTGAACATGTCAATACATGCAAGCGTATAGGACATTTTCAGTAAGAAAATATTGATGCAGTTTTAGATTTTGTGAAACAGAGCCTCTGATAAGCTAATTTCATAAAAAATTTACAAATATACAGTAAATATATGAGTTATACCATTTGAATTTCTAAGATTTAATAAAATGGTAAACTTTTAATTTATATATATGACTGTCCCGTGTTGAAAGAAAGATTCTAATTTATAGATAATTTACTCTAATTTTATGAAAAAAAAAAAAAAAAATGTAAACCAAATATTAATGGCTATTAGCTAATTTACTTTATTTATATAATATTAAATAATTAGTATAGCAATAATAAACATGATTTTTTTATTTTCTTAGAATTTCTCATGGAAGGAAACACAACATGTGACATAATTTAGTAACACTTCAATTATAGTGTTGATAAAATATTATTTATATTTTGTTGATTATATTATTAGGACACTGATGAAGAATTAAACGACCTTCCAAAATAGTCACAACACCACACCAACATCACAACAACCTCAGCTGATATCAATTAGATGTCATTTATGACAGTTAGATATCATGACTTTGAATATATCTTTATAACTATAATAATAATATCTTTTGAACTTATAGTTGAAGGGGCATACAATTTTTTATACATGGAATAATTAGTCTAAGTGTAGTCAATGTAAATTAATTACTTTGAAAGCTGATATTTAGGCCCAAACTTGCATGCTTGATAATCAGGACTGGTGGTTGCTCACAAAAGACTGAAGTGAGTGAAAATGGTTTACTTCCGGCAATTGGTCAATATATATTTTATAATAGGTGTGGCATAATAAAAACATAAAAAATAAAATAACCAATAAGCAAATCAAAGATGGATATAAGGTTTTTTTTTCGAATAAAATACACTTAGATTTTAAAATTACCTGCGATTAATAAAATTTATATAATTTTTAATATGTGTAAAATTTTTAATAAGTGTAATAATAATCATGATTTTTGATTTTTGATTTTTGATGAATATTGAATAATCATGAAAATAATAAACATGATTTTTTTATTTTCTTAGAATTTCTCATGGAAGGAAACACAACATGTGACATAATTTAGTAACACTTCAATTATAGTGTTGATAAAATATTATTTATATTTTGTTGATTATATTATTAGGACACTGATGAAGAATTAAACGACCTTCCAAAATAGTCACAACACCACACCAACATCACAACAACCTCAGCTGATATCAATTAGATGTCATTTATGACAGTTAGATATCATGACTTTGAATATATCTTTATAACTATAATAATAATATCTTTTGAACTTATAGTTGAAGGGGCATACAATTTTTTATACATGGAATAATTAGTCTAAGTGTAGTCAATGTAAATTAATTACTTTGAAAGCTGATATTTAGGCCCAAACTTGCATGCTTGATAATCAGGACTGGTGGTTGCTCACAAAAGACTGAAGTGAGTGAAAATGGTTTACTTCCGGCAATTGGTCAATATATATTTTATAATAGGTGTGGCATAATAAAAACATAAAAAATAAAATAACCAATAAGCAAATCAAAGATGGATATAAGGTTTTTTTTTCGAATAAAATACACTTAGATTTTAAAATTACCTGCGATTAATAAAATTTATATAATTTTTAATATGTGTAAAATTTTTAATAAGTGTAAAATGTTTAATGTAATCATTATTTCTACCTTTTCTAATTTTTTAACCTTTATTTGTAAATAAAGGTCCAGGTCTTTTTAAATTTTCTACATGGAAATTTCTTCAACTGACTAAGCTTAATTATCTCTTATCAATATTGACATTAATTTGTTAAGGTAAGATCAGTTGTAGTGATGAGACCCTAAATTCTTTTAAACAATTAATTTTTATGGTTTTATTTCTTCCAAATATTATATCGTTAAAGGAAATTAAGATGGTCTATTGGAAATAACTATTTTTCAATATTTATAGTCAAGTAGCATAAGTATTTCCTTAAAACGATATAAGTATTAATGTTACTCACAATCATGGACAACTTCACTGGCAGTGATCACCAACAAGCAAGAAATATAACTGGATATGATGCAGAGGAAGACTCCCTTTTTTTTCTCGGACCTTATGAGCTGACATAATTAAATATTCTGTAAATACAAAAGCAAAATTACATTAGTAGGTACACACAAATGTGTATCATTATAATTATATAATGTTACATTATATAAATTAATATAAATATATCATAAAAAAAATTATTATATTTGATTTTATAAGCCTGGTGGAATTGCTGATGAGGGAGTCTAGAAGCCAGGTCAATATCCAGAATGACTTGTCATAGGATTCATGACCCACAGGGATCTGAGACAAGGGGATGGACTCTCATGTCTGATATTCAATTTTGATCTTGTAAAGGTCATAAGAGACTCAGGTTTACAAGTCACTAGTACCATTCTCATGAAGTCCATCCAAATACTTGGCATAGACATAGCGGGAAAAACACTGAGGGATTTGCAAGAGGCTTTCCTTGCTTTGGAAAATGCTGGACAGCGTATAGATCTTCAGGTAAACCAAGCAAAGACTTAGTTTATGCTGGCTAACCTTTCAAGGCAATCAGAACCGACCATCACGTTAGGCACCTACACATTTGAAAGTGCCAACAGTTTTGTCTAACATGGTCCTCTTGTCAATGTGGATAGCTCAATCGGCCCAGAAGCTCAAAGAAGAATTTAGGCCGCTAATAAATGTTATATTTGGATGACAAAATTTTTACAAAATCGCCTGGCATCAAGAAGAGTCTATGTCATGTTGTACAAAACAATTATCAAACCTGTTTTAACATATAGATCTGAAACATGGCCTCTGTCCAGGGCAAATGCCAACATTTTACTGCTCTTTGAAAGAAAAATAGGTACTTAAGTATATAACGCAAGGCACTAGCAGGCCAATGTTCTGCGCATGCCCCAGTGGTTACATTTTATAACAGTTACATTTCTACCAGTTACCTTGGATAACCTTACATTTTTGACAGACATCATTGTTTGTTTACTAGTCTGTTCGAGCGTTGTTGTGTTTGTTGCTCAGTTGTTCTTTGTTATTAATACAAGATGTCGATATTTTGTTTTTTCGTGTTTGTTAGTTATACGGCAATCCTTTTTTGCGATTTGGCAAGAACAGAGGAAGAAGCAATTCATTTTTGCCAGGAGAAAAACATTTTGCAGAAAAAAAGGAAATGTAGCAACTCCCATCAAATGAACTATACCTTGGAAATCGTAAGTTTTGGAGATGTGATATCAGACAGTGTAATCAGCAAGTGGGACTTAGGAAAGACAATTGGTTCGAGGGAAGCAAAATTCCACTATGTACAGCTATAAGATTTATATATTGTTGGTGCGAGGAGTTGAACTCGATTAAATTTTGTGCAAAGCAGCTTAAAATATCCACTAAAACTATTATAGATTGGAATAATTATATGCGGGAATTATGTTTATTGGACATGGAGAGTAAAGAAAACAAGAAGATAGGTGGACCAAATTTGATTGTGGAAATAGATGAGAGTTTGTTTAGTAAAAGAAAAAATAATTGTGGCCGTGTACTACCCCAACAGTGGGTCTTCGGTGGTATATGCAGAGAGACTAAAGATTCCTTTGTCGTGACTATTCCAAATAGAAATGGGTCAACTCTTCTTGAGAAGATTATTGAATATATTGCAGATGGGAGCACTATTTATTCCGATAGTTGGAAAGGCTATCAAACAAATGATATAGAAAAGCAAGGATTCAAACATGCTAAAGTGAATCATAGGTACAACTTTATTGACCCACAAACAGGAGTACATACTCAAACAGTTGAGAGAATGTGGGGTAGTGCTAAATGGAGGAACAAAAGGCAGAGGGGGACAGCAAGACATCATTTGGATTAATATTTAGCAGAATTTATATGGCGACAGCATCAGATTGATGAAAATAGAGACTCTTTTCAATCCATGTTGAACTGTATAGCAACCCATTTTCCACCGAAATGCGATTGATTGTTAAGTTTTTAAATAATTTATTGAATTTTATATATGTTCCATTATTTTACATCCTACACTTATTATTTATGATTAAATGTACTTATTATTTATTTATTACAATTATAGTTTTAAATAATTATTTTAATTTAAAATCGTTTATATATTCCATTATTTATTGAGATCTCATTATTATATTATTTACATTATATATTATATTATTATATATATTATTTATTTATATTATTATATATATTATTTATTTATATTATATATGTTATTGTTTTATAATATGTTATATATGAAATTATATTGTTATTACTTGGATTTATTTATTTCCAATATTATTACATTCCTATCTCAGATTCAAATCAAAATATTTTAAAAGGTTATCCAAGGTAACTGGTAGAAATGTAACTGTTATAAAATGTAACCGCTGGGGCATGCGCAGAACATTGGCCTGCTAGTGCCTTGCGTTATATACTTAAGTACCGAAAAATAATAAGAAGGATGTTTGGAGCTGTAAGAGTTGGTAATCAATTAAGAGTCAGGCAGAATGCAGAGCTGTATCGAAGGTGTTAGGAGCCTGACAGTGCAGCATATAAGAATAGATGGGCTGGACATGTGGCCAGAATGTGGGATGGCGCTACTCAGAAAAGATTGCTGTACCTATTACTGTCAATATATATAGATTAAAGAACTGACTTGCACATACTGTTAAGGATGTATAATCATCTATACTTTGAAATGTTTGTTGAAGCGTTCATTTCTTGATGAAATGGTCATCAAAATATATGCATTTCCCATTATTACACTCTTTTTTTCATAATAAAACTCACAATTATTTTTAATTTTAAGAATTACAAATATTTAATATTTATTAAGATTATATTTTAAAGACATTAAATAATATAAAGATAATATTTATAAAGGTTTATTAAACAACAAACGAAAAATTGAAACTTGTTATGACTTAACTCGAAGCGACAATCTGGGGAACTGAACTTTTCAGACGCTTTGGAGGGGAAGGTTTGAGTGGGAATGAAGTTTGTCATGAAAAGATTGATATCGGGTTTGGGCCAAATCAGCAACAAATGGGACATTAAGGTCATTATGGATTACTTTGTTCGTTACAAAGTAAGGAGCATTAAGTATTTTACAAAGGATTTTGGATTGTAAGGATTGAATAGGAGAGGAATTTGATGGTTTAGTGGAGCCCCAAAGCTCTATTCCGTAAGTCCAGATGGGTCTAATGATTGTCATGTATAAGAGTCTTTTGTAATTATTTGAGAGCTTAGAACGTTAGTCTAGTAAATGTTGAAGTAGTCTGAAACGGCGTGCTGTTTGTTGTCGTTTCAGTCTAGTATGAGGATCCCAAGATAATCTTTTGTCAAGGTGTATTCCTAAGTACCGGACCTGTTCTACAGGTATCAGTGGTATGTTATTAAACAATACGGGAGGACAGAAAGTCATTGGTTTACGACGGAGGGTAAAAAAGATTTAACGGGATTTGTGGGAATTTATTTTAATCCTCCAGTTTTGACTCCATTTTTTAAGGTCAGTGTTATGGGATGCTATAACTGGATCAGTGTTAACTGATAATGACATGTGTCATCCGCATAAGTGATAAGGATAGCATTAGGATGAGTTGGGATGTCAGCTGTATAAACTGTGTAGAGGAATGGGCCAAGAATACTGCCTTGAGGAACACCAGCAGATTGAGAAAAGAGGGATGAAAATACATTATTATGGTTTACTTTGAATGACCTGTTAGTGAGATAGGATTGAAGCTTTGAATATCAAAATATATTCTATAGCTATATTACAAAAACCATTTTAGTAATTATTGCTTGATGAAATGATTACCAAAATCTACTCATTACCCATAATTACATTCTCTTTTCCATACAAAAGCTCACAATAACTTTTATTTTTAGAAAATATTAAAAATGAATCTAGTAAACCTTAGAAAACATGTTGTAACTCCACTCTAATTGACAACCTGCGGAACAGATACCACAAATTTTAACACTACTAAATCAAACCACCTATAGCTCGAGTCTGATAGAATTCAAATAGCAAGGCCAAATTATCCAACTTGATCATCATACAACCAATACAGTTGCATAGATTTATTATGATGTATACAAACATATGTTTATACAATGCATTACTAGTATTTGCAACCCTACTATTCATTACTATAAACTTCCTGATTTTGCAAAAAGATTGTAAAAAACATTTCTTTTTTGGCACAGTCTTGCACACTACAAAAATTTAAAAAAAATTATTAATCCATGTAAAATGCTATAATTAATGTAACAATATTAAAAATATGCACAACATAAACATAATAATATTAATTACATGTAGTTACTTTGTTGACAAAGGGCTTTCACAACATCATAACAATAAAGAACAACTTACTAACTGATAAAGCTTCTTTAGCTACACTGGCGCCCTTGGTTACAAACACATCATAGATAGCAAGTATTCAAATATAAACATCACTACACTCAATTAAAATTATACAAATATTTATATAATTAAAGTTATCAAAGTACTTTTTTTTTTAAACAAAAACAAAATGTTTACGATACGTGAATAAACACGAACAACAAACAACTTTGAGTAAAGCGTTTCACAACTAAAATTTCATATTTCTCCACTGATATTGAAACATTAAACAACTGTAATCAAACACTGGTGACTTCATTTCAAATAACAAACACGAGAAACTGCCAAGATAAAGTTGAGAAAAACACTTATAATATAAAAATACTTATAAAAATATGGAGAAGGTTACCTATTGTATGTAGTGTCTGCGAACTTATTATTGTTAGATTTGAATCTCTCTAAATAAATTTATGTAATTCATGTTTGGCTTAACCAGTTTTGCTTTCGATTTGAAATAAACTATTAAATTAAAGTTAATCAATCCAATTCAGTAAAACAAATTAATCCGCATCGCCACAGCCAACTATAGCAAAGTTTTGGCTATAGTTATCAAATAAGTACAGAAACATTATTAATATTTCGATTAAAGTCAGTTTTGTTCATCAGAACATTTAGTTTTGTTATGTATAACCTTCAGTTAATAGATTGTAGGTGATAACAATTTTTCATAGAATTCTGTCAAAAAAGACAAAAAGGGAGAGTGGAAAGAGAGAGAAGGAAAGCGTCCATTTCTGTTTTTGTTGGCCCTTGATTTATTTCTCTTATCGTTGTAAGAGTTATTAAAACTGCATCCCAATGGTTCTATTAACCATTATAAAGGTAGTTTTTTGTTTAGTAGTAAATATTATGTTGCAATCCTATTTTTAGTCTTAAGTGTGGCATAATTGTAGTTGTTATAGAATATCTGAGAAATGAATGTATATAGAATTAGAGATTTTCGTTATGTAGGTAGATTAATTTATGTTATTTAAGGAATATGCCATTAGATGCCAGTGCTTGGATTAACAGAGAACCTCTGAAGATAACAAGTGATTCAAAGGAGTTATTTACAACTGAAAACCACCATCAAGCAAGAGGTGTTCTTAAAATACCAGTGAAACAGTTCATTGTGCCTTCTGAGAGTACTAACAGGTATTAATTGTATTATGTTTATTTCTAATATTTTAACATTGGATTAATTTGATATGAATTTACAGGTTCACTCAAACTGATCAACCAAGCATCTACCGACCAAACTGTGTTGATGAAGAAAAGAATGCTATGTTCGAGTCTAATATGCAATCTACTCAGCAACAACCACAACCTCAACAGCAACAACATCATGTAACCCAGCTTTATTCTCTAGAAAAAAAAGATGATAAACAACCATCTTCTATTCCTGAGTTTCCATTTTGTTATAACGTAAACATGCTGCAGAAAGTACATCAGCAAACTACTAATAATGGAAGTGTTAGTGTTGGAAATAACTCCGGAGATGAGAAAGGTTATCGTTTTGATGTTACACAACCATTTTCATATAATTATGCTTTAGTGAATCAAATGTCTCTTGCAGCAGCTGCCTCAACGGCGACTTTTAAATGTGACGTATGTGGTTTATCATTTGGTCATTTGTCTCTTCTAAATCATCATAAACAACGCATCCACTCTAATTCTGGTGAGCGTGTTCAAACAAATTCTGGTGAACGTGCTTGTGATAATTGTGAATCTTCATATAACCAGCCCTCAGATTTAAAAACACATAAACAAACTTCTCATAACAATCATAAATCAAAGTGTTGTACTACCTGTGGTGTTGAAGTTGATTGTGGTCATGAAAATAAAAAGAAATCTAAATATTTAAAATGTCAAAATTGTGCTGAAAGTCCAGAAAGAGATTCAGGCTTTGAAGGAACACAGGAAGCTTCTACTGAAACAGATGACCATCCAAAAGGAGCCCATCCAGTCAAAAGAAGAGGTATGGCAAAAATGGCAACTTGTCATAAATGTAATGGATCTGGAATAATATTTGTTGGTGGTATTCAGAATCCTGTTGACAAACCTTACCATTGTAATATCTGTGATGGCACTTTCTCGCGATATTCATCGTTATGGAGTCATAAAAGACTCCATTCCGGTGATAAGCCTTTTAAGTGTGATTTTTGTGGACTAACTTTTGCTCGAGCTGCCTATCTGAAAAATCACACACGTGTGCACAGTGGTGAACGACCATTCAAATGTGAAATTTGTGGCATGCAGTTTTCTCAAGCACCCCATCTTAAAAACCATGAGCGAATTCATTCTGGAGAACGCCCTTATGAATGTGAAGTATGTAACAAAACATTCGCTCGTCATTCTACATTATGGAATCACAGGAGAATTCATACTGGGGAGAAACCTTATCGTTGCAATATATGTGGATCAGCTTTTAATCAAGCCACCCATTTAAAAAATCATGCCAAAGTACATACTGGAGAAAAACCTCATCGATGTGACATCTGTGATGTAGGTTTTTCAGATAGATTTGCTTTGAAAAGGCACCGAGGGATTCATGAAAAGTACGGTCAAACCACTTCGAATAGACAGGGCCAACCTAACATGAGTGAAATGTACAAGTGTGATGTAGATGGTGAACCTTTAAAGCAAAATCAAGCTCAAACTCAAACCTCTCAACCAAGGATTGAAGAATTATATAAGTGTGATGTGACGGGAGGTATTGCTTTTCCAGGTTGCTCCAGACCTCAAGAAACCAAGTAATTTTAATTTGTCAGTATTCATTGCTTTAAAAAATGGCTTTGAGGAACAAATTTTGGAATTCATAGCTTTTATAGATCTCAATTAATTTTCTTAGAAATATTTTTTTATATCAGTAATACTGAAGTAATAACTATAAGCATTTAGAGGCCATAGCAATGAGTAGATATAATGGTTTAATTAATTCGAGGATGGTCATAACCCTAATATCAAATATTATTTGATATATGAATAAACAAGCAATATAGGCTGTTTTGTGACCTAGATGCTCTTGTGTACCTTCTAATTTTTTACTAATATTTCATTAGGATTTAAAAAAATATTTATAAATATATTACTTGTTTTTTTTTTGTTTTAATTATAATCATTAGTTGACCTGATAAATATGGAGGGGCGAATGGGTGGAGGTAAAAAAATAATCCCTTGAATAGTGAAACTATTTATTAGATATCGACTTTTCAACTCACGTTGCAGGTCATCTTCAGCACTTAATGATCACAAGTACGGGAGTCGATATACTACTTTTTATTTATTTGAGTTTTATATTTTACATCAAGGATATGGTCTGGGTGGAGGCTAACAATAACAATAGAATATTTATAACTATTTATTAAATGACATTTGTTTCCCATACGTTCAACCATCGAAAGAAAAAATTATTTTATACACACTGCAATATATATATATATATTGGTTTCTACTTATCTTGACTGTTATGTAAATATTATGTTTTGGTTCTTGAGTTTCAGTCCTTTAAGCTTCTTTAGCTGACGTTTCGAGACTAGGTTAGCCTCATACTCATGCCCTAACAGTTAAAAAATGAGCTTTTAGTAAAAACATTAAATAGCACACTAAAATTAATATAAAACGACACGTGTAAGTTGTAATTAGATAGGGTGTACTTACAAGTTCCAAAGAATAGATCAGTTTATCATTAATCAGTTACTTCGCAATATATCATAAAATGTTTATATTGCAATAGCTATGATCAACGAGTAATCTATTTTTAGGAACAGCAGTTTTATTTTATATATATATAGGGTGTGTTATTCTATATCAACTGAATTAAGCATACTGGATTTTTTCCTCCTGGCCATGCTTCCATTAAACCTTTGGCTCTATTCTCATCTTTTTATTGCTGCCCATGTTGATACCAAATAAAATGCTTCTCGATACCTAGGAAAGTAAGGAATTCTTATTTTTATCCCAACCAGTTTAATAATGTTGGGGAAAATGTGATCTTTGCTAAAAATTGTTTTCATTGTGTTCGTCCTCATAAGTCTTCTTCAATAATTCTGGAGTTTTATAAACTTCTGATAAAGAGAAATTCTGTCTTGAAATAGAAGAATCACAGTACTTTTGATTCTATCTTTCATATGCATACGTACTATCATATTACCACAATTTTTGGGGATTTTTTTCTCACACCGAATTAGTTGTAATAATGATTGCAGGGTTTTGATTGGCCAATACTTCCATCCTTCTTGAATTTTGGTACTATTTTGTCTCTTCCTGAGCTTTGCCTATTTTGGCATTACCTACAGAATCCTCTACCACATCCTCTTTGATGCTGTCATCCTGATCATCTACATCATCAGCTAACGTATTCCCTCTCCATTTTGTTACTGTTTCCTGGATTACTATTAGATCTAATTCTCCAGTAAAGAACTGATGTTTACACTACAGTTTCAGACTGCCACTTTTAACTATTCTGTAGATCTGTTTCACTACCTATTTTCTGCAATAAATCTGTAGTTTTGCATATTTTTTACCAGGTCCGCAAGTCCTGGTAATATTTATTTATCTGGTTCGAATAAATAAAGGATTTTTTTTTCTGGAATAACTGGATTATCTCCTATTTATTTTTGATGCAATTTTTATTTTTCTATATCTTTGTTGAGATGAAGGTCACTTGATACAAGTTAACTGTTTAACCATTTCGGCCCTGTTTTATTCTTTTATGATTATTTGTCGATCATGACAACCATCTATTTATTAGTTTAGTTTTATGCATGAACCTCAACCGCAACCACATGATTTTTTTCTTTTATTTTCAGACATCCTGGATTGGGATCTTACCTTTACTTTGCTCTACTGTCTCTCTTGGTTAATTAACAATCTTTTCTTCTTGTTACATTAAGGCCGACTAAGAACCACAGCATTCAACTATTTTGTTTGAAACAGGCTTTTGTGTTTACTTCATAGTAGCACAGGTTCTTCCTCTCCTTTCTCCAGAGGATGCATGTCTTCTTTCTCGATGGTTTGTCCTGAAACCTCATTTTCTTTAGGAACCTTGCCAACTTTGTCTTCCTTCTTTTGCCAGTAAGCAAGAAGCTGGTTGCTCAGTCCTTGTGGATGTGTCCATAAAATTCTAAAGATTCCTAGCTATATTAATGATGTTTTCACAGCACTTGTGAAGTTCTTTGTTGGGCCACCTTTTGTATTTGTATCTTTCTCTGACTGGTTCCTATATTTTTCTCTTTATCTTTCTCCCCTGGATTTTTAGTTTTAAAACGTGTCCCTTTCTGTTAAATATTCGGAAGCATATAGTGCTTCTTTTATTGATAACCTTATGTTCGTATTTAAGAACATAGATCCATCAAACTTCTATCACTTAAATACATATATCAAATGATCCTTGCATTTGTAAAAAAATAATTTATTTATTTTCCATCAGATAATACCTAAATATCTTTGTAACTATCCTTTTGGAGGATATATGTGTCATTTATTATGACTCTTCCTGTTGCAAAATAATTTATTCTGAAGCCTTTATAATCAGTGTCCTTTTATTTTTTAATCGCCAAATGTGTCAAGTCTGTTTCACTTATAATCTGTAATAGCATTAAGCTCTCTGATTGTTGATTTTACGTCTTGTAGTTTTATTTTCTGTTTTCAAAGCCATATGAAATCTCCTTTATATTATACTTCCCTATTGTTGAAATTTCTCAAACTTTTTAAATTCATGAAGGATTTAAAAACCCCTTAAATCTTACAGCACAAATTATATTATTAAGTTCTGTAGCATTCATTAAGCACAAGTTCTATAGCATCTTGTTTTTGGAGACTTTATTTTATTACAATTTTTAGTAGGAAACGAGTTCCTTAATAGATTTGTCTGTTGCGGCTGTAATTCAATAATGATTTTTTTTTAGAATATAAATTCTAACTTGTTTAATTTTCCATTTTTTTTCATGTTGTTTGTCAAAATGAAAAAAGAGGTACCGGTATTACCTGGTTATCTTAGGTATCTATCATTTTCGTAGCCTTTTTATTAGTGGTTTTAATAGTAAAGAGTAGAGGGAGGAGATGATTGCCCTAGCATCTATGCCAAGAGGAGACCGCTTTCTCTGTGAGCATTTGAATGGTTAGGCAACAGAATCCTGTCCCCGACACCTTGAAGACTCCATGGCTCAGTGTGGTAACACCCTTACAATAGTTTAAGTTTTTGTTTTATAAATGCATTATTATTCCAAACTTTCAATTTTAGAAAAACTATACATCCTTGGTGATATCTTCCACAACAGGTACTATGTTTCTGTTATTATTTGTTCTATTAAAGAGAACAAATTTAGATGAATTTAGATTTTATTTTCAGGTGATACTATTTGGTTCCGTATTCTTTGTGATTAATGATTCGACTTCTCGTTGAAAGTAATACAATTATGAATTGTTTCCAAAGAAACCAATGCGAGTGAAAAAGTAAGCAAATCAACTTATGAGTATTATATAAATGTTTGTATTTCTTTTTTATATGAAGTTACTTGTATACTTACAATATTTTTATTATTATTTGGTTGTAACTTATTTATTTATTTTTTTATATTTTGTATATATGTGAATATATATGTATATAATACAATCTGTATATGTCATAAAAAATTTCTTTTTAATGTAAATATTGTATCAATAATGTTATTTGGGCTTTTGTAGCCTATTTTAAATTAGATTTATTTAGTTGTTTTTTACTTGTTATTTGCTAAGAAATCTAATAAAATATTCCTATTTTGTAATTTTTTTTAAATAATCAACTTCATGAATTTTTATATTTTTCCTTTCACAATAAACCACATATTGTTGCCTAGCATGGCATCTTGTGAATATCCTGAGTGTGAGAAGAGGAGTATTTATGAAATTACTTACCATGAAAAATCTTTACTACATGCTTTAATATCCAATTTGCTTTTTGAAATACAAGAATCCAATATAAAAGAATAAAAAGGGAATTGATTTTATAATTAAAGAAAAGGAAAATAAACATAAAATATCATTATCTGAATTTGATTTAATTTCAAAACAAATGGTTTTGTTCATTTGAAAGGCCCCTTCGTTTTATTTCTCATCAAAAAATACTCAACTTTCAGCTTTTTCTTGTAATTTTCATATATTAGTTCTCTGAGATTGAGTATGTGTGATATGTTTTAGAAATACAAGCATTTAAGATAATTTAAAAAAAAATACATTTGTTTAACTACTTTATATAGCTGCCTATATTTCAAATTTTATGGAATTAATCCATTGAATTAATATGTGGCTGTTCCCTGTATGTGGAATTTTATTAGATAATAATTAGTTTTTTTTTTAATTTTATGTTACTATTTAATATGGAAATGCTTTGCTGTAGCTTTCTTTTTATTTTAATGATTTTGCTTGAATACAATTAAAAGTCCAATTTTGATTATTGCTTACCGTAAATGTCTCGATAATTGAATTAACAAGATATTTAATATATAATTAGTTCACCTGTTTCAGAGATAAAACCAATAGCCAAAAATACATAGCTTTTTTTGGACTCATTGCCTTTGAAATGCATAGAACCATAAACCAAAGATCCACTATCTTGTTCCATTGAATGTCACTTTAAGCTTCTATGACTGATCAGATGATGCTATGGTTGTAGTCCTAAATTTTTCCTATCTAGAAATATTTAGGATAGTAATCTTTTAGGAGTAATTAACACATCGAAGCATGGATCATCCATTTTTGTCCCCTCAGAGGGATGTCATAACCAAAGGGTAAATATAAGGTGATTTTTTTTTTGTAGGGTGTTTATCTTTTAAATGAGCGTTTCAGCAACAAATGGATCCTTATCTTTTTATTCACAAACAAAATATTTTTTCTGTAATAACTTTTTTCCCTTGGACCTAGTAGAAGTATCAAAGTTAATTAATAAAATTAATTAGAAAAGTGGGAATTGCTTTTCACTGCAGGATGTAGTCTATATATAACGGACTCATTTGTAGTCTCAACACACGCTCATCTTGTCATACATATGTAATAGTTCAGTGTATTTTTTTATATTTTATGAAATTATATTCATATCGAAATTATGAATATTGTTAAAACTTAAAAAGAATGTTCAATATAAAAATTGTACGAATAATAGCTTGGGTTAATAGTTTATTATAATTTTGTGATAAAAAAAAAACACCTAACGAAATCAAATTTAGTATTAAAAAAAAGAGACATAAGAATTAATACTAGAACAAAAAAAACCAATTAATAAAGCTACCTATTCGTGAACAAATAATTTTTGTTAGCTAATAATTCGTGAACAATTTTCTTATTCTACAGTACTAACAGACTTGAAAAAATATACAAAGCTAAAGCCAAGTATAGAAGTTAAAGTTAACTACAATAAATAAAATATCGTTTAGACACTTAATGATCTTAATATTGAGTTGTCCGGAAAATAATACAGGACTTTATGTTTTCTTTAAAATATCCCTCCAAATAGTAAACTGTTTATTTTAGAGAGGAAAATAGTTGACTGGAAGATCTAATAAAGGATGGAATTAGTTGGGGGTGCATAAATAACACCAAATAAGTAAAATAGTAAATAAGTTTTACTTATTTGGTGTTATTTATGACTGCACCCCCCAACTAATTCCATCCTTCATAAACTGTTTACGTTTATTGGACTTTGGATTTATATAAATGTAAACACTTAATAATCCTCTTTCAAACAAAAATGTTTGTTTAGCTCTGTAGCATTTTTCTTTTAAGTTTCTTCCACGGCCTTCTTTGTCTTCAAGGGTCAAGTCTCCCTCTCGAAATCTGCGGAACCACCTTCAACAGTTAACTATTTTGAGGGGTATCTTGCAGAAAATATAAAATCCTGCATTATTTTCCGGATAACCCAATAGGAAACCAAGACGATTTGTTAGTGTAGACGTTCTCTCCGTCGCAGATGTTCTCTAGTTATATAGAGAACTAGTCATCTCTTCTTATTTGTCCTCGTGACATCAAGCTTAGGCCATCGAAATAACTTATCTTCTTCTAGACGGGGAGCTAGCTACATAAAACAGGGTCGATAAGGTGCGTGCAGTTTTAGTCTATAAACTGGGGGGCCCAACTTAGTACGTCACCAAACGCCACTTCTTAAGGTCAGCACAGGTCGGATATGAAAATGCCAGCCGGTTTTCCCGGACGAAAAAATTGAGTGAAAAACCTCATAACGTGCGCGCGTGAAACTTCTTGTAACGTGATGTTCGAT
Organism: Troilus luridus; assembly: GCA_964056705.1. Classification (NCBI taxonomy): domain Eukaryota; kingdom Metazoa; phylum Arthropoda; class Insecta; order Hemiptera; family Pentatomidae; genus Troilus; species Troilus luridus. The sequence goes on from OZ057412.1 coordinate 142,311,769, forward strand.
CCTCAAATAAGAGCGGTGTAATAGTGTAAGAAGTTTTGCAGGCCGGAAAACCCTCGTAAGAAGTGATCGAAAGTGCCGGAAAACTCAGCTGAAAAACCTCATAACGTGCGCGCGTGGAACCTTTTGTAAAGTCAAGTTCGAACCTCAAATAAGAGCGGTGTAATAGTGTAAGAAGTTTTGCAGGCCGGAAAACCCTCGTAAGAAGTGATCGAAAGTGCCGGAAAACCCAGCTGAAAAACCTCATAGCGTGCGCGCGTAAAAATTTTTTTATTTGATTTTTGGGTTCTCAACTAAGAACGCTGTAATAGTGTAAGAAGTTTTGCAGGCCGGAAAGAACTTTTAAAAAAAATTTGAACAAAATCGGTTGATAATTAGCGCAGTAAATGAGTTTATAAAAAAAAAGTCAGTAGCCCGTTTTTTGCGACGTTGGCGTTACCGGCGGCGGCTCGAATAGACGGAAAATGAGTAAGCGCTATAAAATCGCGCGCGCGATAAAAAATTATTATATTTTAGCGAGTTTCCATCGTATCCTGACGATTTTTTTTTTAATTTTGGATAGCACGAAGAGATATTTTGAATGGAATCATCAAAACTAATTTTCCATTAAGCCGAATGCGAAAAATTTTCATTTCTAATATACGCCGATTTTCTTTAATTTTTTTCGAAGGTTTTCCGGCCTGCAAAACTTCTTACACTATTACAGCGTTCTTAGTTGAGAACCCAAAAATCAAATAAAAAAATTTTTACGCGCGCACGCTATGAGGTTTTTCAGCTGGGTTTTCCGGCACTTTCGATCACTTCTTACGAGGGTTTTCCGGCCTGCAAAACTTCTTACACTATTACACCGCTCTTATTTGAGGTTCGAACTTGACTTTACAAAAGGTTCCACGCGCGCACGTTATGAGGTTTTTCAGCTGAGTTTTCCGGCACTTTCGATCACTTCTTACGAGGGTTTTCCGGCCTGCAAAACTTCTTACACTATTACACCGCTCTTATTTGAGGATCGAACATCACGTTACAAGAAGTTTCACGCGCGCACGTTATGAGGTTTTTCACTCAATTTTTTCGTCCGGGAAAACCGGCTGGCATTTTCATATCCGACCTGTGCTGACCTTAAGAAGTGGCGTTTGGTGACGTACTAAGTTGGGCCCCCCAGTTTATAGACTAAAACTGCACGCACCTTATCGACCCTGTTTTATGTAGCTAGCTCTTGGACTATTCATAGATTGGATTCATTCCAGTAAAATTATCTAGCTCTTCCATTCTTGAAAGACGTTATGTATTTGTACATATTGTAAACGTAGAATCGATAGTTGTAGAAATGGCAAATGTATCTCTCTATATCAGATAAAAAAAGTGTTTAGTAATGTAATAATTTTATCTGCGTTGCTTGCAACGGATCTTTTTGTTTAGTCTTTTCTCATGCTCAATCAGTGAAGCTATTTATATTTTTTAAATTCACAAATTATAAAGCCACTGTTCCTGACTTCTTTTAGTCATTATATAAAATGTAGCACTGTTTTTAAAAATTAAAATGTAAGAATGGAATGCATCGATTTAAAAAATAAAACAAGCCACGTCTTATTTCAATATTTCGATCTTGGGACAGAAAATTCAGTGAAATAAGAGTAAGACATTTTCCTTATAAACTATAAATTATTTTGGGGGTGCAGTCAAATGTAACTATTTTCTTCCTTATGTCTACTTTCCAGTCAACCATCCCCTCGCTTCATATAAATTATTTTATTTTTATCTATGAAACCAACCTAAAATAAAAATTCATATAATGTAAATTACTTTATATCTCAAAATAATATTAAATGGGTGCTCATATTTTAAGAGCCTCACTAGGGGGAGGGGTACAAAATTGAATGTAAACTTCAGTTCCTAGAACGATATCAGGGTCCCTCCTCTAAAACGTTAAGTACCTACTGAGTACAATTAAATGAACAGTCGTACAACGGGGGCTGTTACCCTCTAGTTACCTAAAATAAATAAAAACAACCATGAAAACCTTTAAATACTATCATTACCTTTGGTATAAGTTAGACCATTTATTTATCAATAATGGCCATAGACAGAGAAGTGGTCTCATATGAAGTATCATTAACTTATTTATCGTTAGGTATAAAGCGACAGCTTTTGGTGAAAAATAGTGCAATCAAAATATGTATTTACACTGAAATCCGGGCCTGACGACTATATAAGTGCTACATTGCATTTAGAGATAAAGATAGGGCCAGTTTATAAATGCTGTTTTTAGTTTTATCATTTTTTTATAAAATGCGACCACTATTGAACAGATTGTCTTATCAGTCCTCTATCTGGCGACAATTGTGGTGACTGGCTTTCGTTACTTATCATAATATTGTTATTGAAAGGATACAGATTGTATCTGGAATCCAACTCGTTTGTCTACAGTCTTATTTTAAATTTGAAAAAAAGTTACGTTTTCATTTGTATCATTTTTATTGTCTGACGCTTAAATCATAATTTTGAACATTCCACAATAAGGTATAAGGCGTTGCGAATGTATAAATTCATTGTACAAAGATACAGGACTGCAGAGGTGTATATCGGGTCATAGTTTTCATTTTTTAATATGTCGTTAAACAGAAATTGAGTATTAACGATGAAAACACAGAAATACAGTACGACTCCTCCTAAGAAGTTTATGGTTAATAAGCTTATCGATACTGTCGTTGCTGGGAACTCAATCAGTAAACAGCAAATTGATGATAATGTAACTAGATAATATAAATTTTTCAATCGGCCTTCTATCGCTTTATAAAAATCACCAGGTGCTAAAAATGACATCAAGGAAGAAAGTCCAAGCATTAAAATTGTATGTAGAAAAGCTATGGTACAAATCCTGGTTCCGAAGAATGTCAGTGGTAGCCCTAGCGTTGTAGAGTGCAAAAACCAAGTGACAATTTTGATCAAATTGTTCTCTGGGCAATAAGGTATGAATTCTAATAATGTCGTCAACATGCTCATTTCCACAATGACACCAATAATTATTTCATAGGGCTTACAGCTGATTAGATCTAGCAAGTGCGGTGACGATAATGCATACGCAAAACTTATGGCAGTCAATATGTACGAGGAAACCAAGTGGAAATAAGTAAGAACTAATTTCTGTGTTGATTCCGTCGGCCAATTCTGTAAACTGTAAATGGTTCCTTTCTTCTCTACTCTTAGCCAGAATATTAAGCACGCTAAACTAGCAACAATGCCAGTGCTTGTAATGATTTTTCCTGTTCCCCATATCAGTACTTTAGTGGCATCCATCTTGTAAAACAATTCCTCTTATTTATAAACTTCGAATTTAGTTATTTACTCCATATCTTATTTAAGACACTGAATTTAGTTGTTAATTTTTTGTACTTGTGTGTATGTGTGGCGATTGCCAACCAACATGTGGTGTGATCATTTCTTTACAGTTGATTGGCTTAGTTTAGGTATTTGTTTTTTGATAGCGCCGTAGGGTTATCTCCAGTATTAACCCTCAACATTCAAAGTGGATAATTAGGTTAAAACACTACAGAACCCTTTATTTGACTATCGCTAAAAAATTGGGCAAAAATGGGATTCGCTAAGGGAGATGAAGAAAAAGGTAATTTAAAAATGAGGTTATTATTTAATTTATGTACGACATTATCAATTGTAACTGTTTTAGTTCGTACGTTTTATGTAGATCTAAAATTTAATAACTTGTATCTTCTTTACCAGGTAAAAAGATATTTGTTCAGAAATGTTCCCAGTGCCACACTACTGAAAAAGATGGTAAAAATAAAGTAGGACCGAATTTATTTGGTATAATAGGAAGAAAATCAGGAACAGTTCCAGGATTTGCATATTCCGATGCTAACAAAACTAAAGGTGTCACGTGGACAGAAGACGTCTTGTTCGAATACCTCGAAAACCCGAAAAAATTTATACCAGGAACCAAAATGGTTTTTGCCGGATTGAAAAAGCCAGAAGAAAGGAACGATATTATTACATACCTACAGACACTTAAATAGTATTGTTAATTTAAAAATTGAATAAATACTGTTTTGTATGAGTTGAATTTTAAAGCTTTTGAAATAAATGATTTAAAATCAACATCTTTCCCTGAGTCCAATAGGTTTTATTGTGTGTTTCTACCTAATTTTTAATTTATTTATATTTTTATGATGGTATATAAGATTGTTTATTTACACTATGTATAGTAAGAACAATTGAAGATTTCATCAGATGAAAACAAAAATATTAGCCTTCCGAAAAACAACTATTGTCTAAAGGGGGAATAATTACAATAAATAATAATAAATTCTTCAATTTTAGTGAATTTATATACAAATGCATTATTTATTTTTTTTTAACAGTTGTATACAATCTCATTGTTTTTTAAGTGTGAAAGGTTGGTTGAAAATAGAATCGTTCGTCCATAAGAATCCGAAATATTAAGGGCAAAGTTACTTGCGACTGAGTTAAAATTAGCGTAAAGTTAGCTGGATTGTTCTTAAAATCAGGACCATGTAGATATGGCCCTAATTTTGGTAATTTTTTATTGGTGGGGATACAGCAACGGGGGCACGCCCCTGATGATTGAATTGAGGAGATGGTTAACAAAGCAAGACATTTTTAAAACTATTATTGTTTGTATTTATTTCTTGATAATTTTAATTAATGGAAGAGGGAAAAATTTCTTGTTTTAGACAAAGTGATAAAAAACAATAAAAATATCTAACACTCAAATTGGCCTCCTCTTTTGAAGGAACGGGACAGTAAAATGATTGTTGGGCATTATTTCACTTAAAATTTGAGACGTTACGATATTTCTCTTAGATTTTTGTTTAATTTTCATTATGAGGCAAATAGATAAGATTTTCAATGTTACTAGTTCATAGTTAACGTTAATGTTGACCCGATTACAAGAAAATTAGAATAAAAAAAATAAAGTCTGGAAAAGAAAGATCCGTTGCTTCATGGGGAAGTCGATACAAAAAAACAAATGTTGATGGTAAACTAAATATCGTGGCCTACATCAAGATAGCATGAATAGTATGGCGCTCTTCATTTATCATATACAGAGAATGGCAGGGTATAAAATATATATAGAGAACGTTGCAAAATCAATTGCCGGAAGGAACTCTCCATATCCCGCATGGTTTGATGACGTGGAAGCAAAAGGGTGAGTAGGTGGAGAAAACAGTCAGCTGACAAGGGCGAGTGAACTTAATTCTTAAGGCAATGGAAGCAAAAAAAAAGACAGATGTTTAGAAATATATATGATAACTAAAAAAAAAGAATAGTATTTAAAAAAAATATATAATAAATATTTTTAATGTAATCTCAATTGAATGTATTATGATGGTGTTATAAAATGTATGCAGCAATAAAAAGTGAGAAAGTGAAATTTTAGTTTTTATTGAAGTATGTTTATAAATTTAACATTTTTTAAAATATTAATTTAATCAATAAAAGGTATTAGTTTTAAGGAATGATTTTTATTTGGAAATGATAAAAATAATATATTCTTTATCTATTCTGGAGCGATTCCCTTAACAATAATGAACTATCCCCCCTTCAAAAGAACAATGGCATAAATAAAATACAAAATTAATTAGGCAGTCATGAGGATGCCGACAGAAATGAAAACTCAAGACTTTGGAATAACTGTGTTCTTTTTTAAATTTCTAAATCAATTATCGACTGAATTATTTAAATTGCAAATTTTTAAATTTAAATTATTAATAATAGTCTGGTTTTTACATATATTGACACTCTCTAAATTTTCTAAATTATTTTATTGAATTGTACAACTGTAATATATACATCTAGTACAAATGCTGTATGAATAAATAAATACATGAAAGGACATGTAGAGGCACTACCCATTGGCAGCACTCTCTTGACACTCTGAACAATAGTTACATACATTTTCAAATAGTTTATTTATTAATAAGAACATATGATGGCCTGCACGAGCTCAATACAAATTATCAATAACTTAATCGAAATAATAATTAGTATATAGTTATATAATTTGTACCTTGTATCAATTTGTATCTGTATTTAGTATTTAAGAGTAATTTTGATTTGTAGACTTTAGAATGAAATTTTCATGTGAAAAAAAATTCAGAATTAAAGATCAAATTCACTCCTGAATTTTAGACTGTAAATATTTACAATTATTAATAGAATTAAGAAAGAGAATGATAAGAATGTTTATATTTCATTGTGGCCTAAAGCATCCTTTGATACGTAAAGCCTATTTTTCACTGTGAATGAGTGATTAAATTTATAATGGGGGTATCGAAGTATGTTCTAAGTTTGATGACAAATTCGAAAGAAAAAGCTCATTCATTGTGAGAAATTGGAAAAATATTGAACTAGTGTCATGCCACTTATTACATTACCAATCATTATATAGAAAATAACAGCATATTAAATAGATATCGTCCATACCACCTACACTCCGCATTCTTAGGAAATCGATTTTGAAACGAATAAGGGAAAACCAGTGACTAGTACTCTTACATTAGCGTATCCTTTCAATCGTTTATATATATGTTGTATCCGAAAGAATAATAACTGGTGGTATGAATGGTTATAAAGGTCACGTACCAAAAAAAAAAAAAAAAAGAATAAATAAATAAAAAGAATATATAACTTTTATTGCTTATAACATAGGAGGAGAGACATTGCTCAGTGCGTAGAGTTGCTAGGCTGAAGGTTCCGGGTTCAAAACAGCAGTGGCAGATAAATAATTTAATAAGTTAATAATTACGGATGGATCTTGTGGGATATACAGACCCTCCTGAGGCTCACCCAGTCTCTATAAAGTGGCTCACCCCCTTGATTGGGGTAAGAAACTGGCTCTTTACTACCTATGGCCTAGTAATTTGGACGCTAACTAAGCCTGTTTGCCTAAATATTTTCCAGATTAATTTCTACTTATACTTTATTTATGCAAGTAAAAATAATATAATTATTAAATTAAAATGATTTTATTACTAAATTTATCCATACAAAAAGGAATTTCTTGGAAAAATAAAAAATTTAACCAGTTATTTTAAAATAACCGCCTGTCCTAGTATTGATTGTTGAATCCAACGCCATAGTGATAGTTATTGAATTATACTATAGTAATGTTTTATAATAAATAAGCATTCTTATTAGAAAATTGATAGCTCTAATTTAAACTTCAAATAATTTATAACTGTGATTTTAAATAGTCTTTTAGCTCATATATTTAGTTAATAAACTTTGGTAAGTGATAATCGAATTATCAGAATGACTATGCCTAGTTATCTGACTCGCCGGCTTTGAAACATTTGTTCGTGATCCGTTTAGTTTTGCAGTTGAATTGCTTAGTTTTGTAATCGACATCTATCAAGCTTTGTAGCCATTTCAGAAAAAAAAACCTCGTAAGATAACTAATAATACTTTGATTTGTCAAAATGGCTTGGGTACCAATTGAATCTAATCCTGAAGTAAGTTTTTTGTAAATTGCCATAAGTGAATATTTAGTTAATCTTTCAATTGTAAGTTGCTAATGTTCATGCTATATTGTTGTTTCAGGTGATGAACAAGGTGAGTTTATGGAGGAGTAGTATGGCACCATTATAAAACATTTTGTACTTTATCATTTATTTCAGGGTATTAATATTATTCTGATACATTGAGTTTTTTAATAAATTTTCAGTTCCTATCAAGAATGGGTGTACCAGAAAAATGGCATGTCGTAGATGTTTTAAGTTTAGAAAAGGATATGCTGGGTATGATTCCCAGGCCTACTCTAGCAATGATTTTACTTTTTCCTACATCTGAAAAGGTAATAAATTACACTACTCGATCATTTGGTCGAATTTTTCTTACTTATCTACTTTAACTTGTTGACATGTGAGAAGTAAGGATTTAAATGTTTAATTTACATGATATGTATAATTTTATATAATGTTTTGGATGGACAAGTTATTGGTATTATGTTATGTTTTGTTTAATTTTGGCCTTAGCTGTATTGGATTATTTTCAATGACAAGGCATGTCTGGGAAATCAATATTGGTTGCCATTTCCAGACTGTGACTAATTTGCCTGTTAACACATGAAATGAAAGTAACCAATATTTTAAATGTTCTAAGCTTTATCTGTTTAATTATGCATCAAACATTCCTACTAAAATGATTTACTTGTGGTTAATTACAGTATTACACAACTTAAGCTTTCGAGATCTCTAAGTGTTTAGTCTTTCCTATCAAAAACAAACTATTTATCATTTTTATATAGTTTTTTAAAATATTCATTTAACTTTTCAACTATCTTTCGTTTAATTTTATTGATCGTTAGCAGTTTCTTAGGATTGCTGAAAACTTTCTAAACTTATGGAAACTTTTTTTAAGTATTATTAATTAATTATCATTATTAGTATTTTGAAATAATCTCTCCTATCTTATTTCTATTCCTATTCATTTTTTGTTGCTCCTTAATTATTTGTATTTGCTTGTAGTATGAAAAGTTGAGGGAGGATCAAGAAGCTGCATTAAAAGAAAAAGGGCAAGACATTTCACCAAATGTTTATTATTTAAAACAAATTATTTCTAATTCATGTGGAACTGTTGCACTTGTTCACTCTGTAGCTAACAATGAAAATGAGTGAGTACTTATTATTAATATATGTATTTTTACTTTTATATGGTTAAGCTGTATTTTCTTGTAGCTTATGCATCCAGGGTTATTTTAATGGTTTCTCCTCCCCAGATCGATCAGTCGCCTATTTTTTTATGTCGATAGTTTGTTATATGGAGTTCTATAAAATTATATACCATTTGCTTGACATAGAATACTTGGATTATTACATTTTGCTCTGTCATAAAAAAAAAGAAGCCTTTTACAAAAATGTCTAAATATTACATTCAAGCCCATATTTCAATCATATCCAATTTGATGTGATTGATGATTCAAATTAGTTAGTACTACTGAATTATTGTTACTAATTTTAAGAAGCGATTAACCTCTACAATAGATGGTATCTCCTCATTAGGTTTCCTTTATTTCCAATTAGTTTAGTTTATTAATTTATATATTTATTTCTGTCCATGTTTTATTCTCTTAAGGAGCAGAATAGTTCGGCGAGTATGGCAATATGCTCCCATTTTCTTGCAAGTATTCTATGAAATGATTATTTGCTCTTTAAAATCAGCTGGAGGTCATATACGGGATGGTGGGATGGCAAAACTCTCCTGATGCTTACTGAGCTCCTGTGTGTTGGATGTCTTTAAAGGTGTTAGTAAGCTTGTAGATGATAGTGATTCTCGTCTAATCACCCCAATTGACACAGTGGGATAATTTTATAAGCCATCATTAGTTCTTAAATTTAAAATTTTATTTCTATTTTCATAGACTTATAGGAAAGTGAATAGATTAAATGCATGGTTATTTTTTAAAATTTAAGCTGAGTTGTTTATTATCATCTGTTCCAAAGATTTTAATTTCTGAAGTCGTAATATCATTATCAGATATCCTGCATTTCTCACATCTTATGAAAATATAGTTAGGGAAAATATTGAGATTGTTAAACATTTTGAATTCTAGTTCTAAAAAGAAATATTTGCCTTAAGGTCTCCTTTGAGTTCATGATTAGAATCAATCTGTTTCCTTCGCTTCTTCAGTTATGGGAATGCAGTTAATTTTGTTATATGAATGCTTCCCCTCCTTGGTGTCCACTATTGGTGGCATTCTAGCTACTAAACATATGTATAGCGCTGATCACCATCTTGATGTACTCCTATGATACATGGGCATTATTAGTCTTCTGTTAGTGAATGTATTGAAGGCACCTTTCCATATTGCAGCTGCGTAAAGTTTGGTGGATGTGACAGCTCTTTGTGAAACTTGTCCCACTGTTCTTATTAGTTCTTCATACGCTAATCATTAGTCATGTGAATGCTGTGATCACTGTTGCCCTTTCTGTCTGTCTTCATGTGAATATATCTATTTAAGATAGGTTTATTCCTCATTTGTTACAGCAATTTTTCCATAAGATCAAATGACTAAAAATTTATATAAATTATTTTATAGTTTTTAAAAATCCAAGAAATGTCTCTTAAAATGTTTATGAAACTTGGTTTATGCTTTCTTAATACTCTTTAACTTTGTACATTTATGTATGTGATTCATAACCAATTCTTTAAAAAACTATCTAAATTGGACCTGTATTATCAACCTAAAACTTACTACTACTGTTTGGTACTTGCTAAAACTACTATAGTTTGGAACCTGGACGTAGATGGAATGTTGGGTATGTCTAAAATCAAATGTATATGACCCACCATATCTTTTTACATCTAGCTATTATTGTTTTCAGTAATTAACCTTGGTTAACCCTTAAAAGCCTACTGTGACGTTTATGTCACAGTAGAAAGTAGCCCAGTTTTTCCATTCCACTGTCTCTTTTATTATTGTTAAGGGTGAATTACCGTTGCATCTACCTGCAAGGGGCTCTGACAGTCATTTTAGTCCAAATTTTTAAAAATTATTTTTCTCGAATTCTGTATCACTATAAGAATAGAAAAATGTAAAAAAAATCCAATTTTTTTTCAAAAAAATAGTTTTCGGCTTTGGAGGGTTAATGTTGTTCTGTTCACATTTTATTATTATGACCTACCTTTTGATGATTATTATGGTGGATGAATCATAGTGCAATATGTCTTGTATTTCTTTACCATTTCAGATCTTGCTGTTCCCTCCTTTTTCTTCTTCCAAAATCTTACATTATAATCTTAGCCCTGCCCTTGAACCTCTTACATATAAGTTTGGTTGTACTCTTCTCGGACTCCTAGGCCTTTCCGAGTATCCTTAAACCATATCTTTTTGGTTTTCTTGTAGAGGCAAAAATTGAGGTTTCTTAATGAGTCCTTTCGTATAGGGTAGACCATACAGTTAATCCTTTTCCTATCATGTTGGAACTTTATTCAGTTCTCCTATATAGGGTCTCATTACTGACTTGCGAGTAACTATGGACTTCGGTGATTGGAATTTTTTTTTTCTTTACTTCCAACTTATCTATAAAGATCTTGGTTCTTCTGGAGATTGTTAAATTTATACCAGACTGTATACATGTATAATGAACTTTATTCTGTCAACAGAATCCAGCTAGGAGATGGATTCCTGAAGCAGTTCCTGGAAGATACTAAAGCACTAACTCCAGAAGAAAGAGGAAATGCTCTAGCTAGTAATCAAGGATTTATTAATGCTCATACCGAAATTGCCACAGAGGGTCAATCACAGGTACTTTGTATTCCAGAAGTGAAATTACTTTATTTTCATCTGTCATGATTTTTTAATTATTAATTTTTCTGTAATTTTAAGATTCTATTGTAAAACATCTAGTTTACCCTATAAACATCGAACATTGAACTATTTACATTAAAACAATGTCTTAAAATTAAATACAAAACTTTTTAAAGCTTTTTATTTCCCTTAAAAATTACTTTTCAATAAAAAAAAATGCCATACCTTAAAAAGTTTGCGGGAAAAATAAATTGTTAAAATAGAAGTTTCTTTCTTTTACCGAAATGTGTTTTATATGATGCTATCCAGTCTCGCTGAATTCCTTCAGTAGAAATCATTAATTAGTTTCATAAAGAATTTATTTAATAAAAAATATTTTTTTACTTATTGCCATAAAAATTTGTTTTTATCTAATTATGTTTTTTATTTTAGTTGCCGACTGATGACAATCCTGTGACTCATCACTTTGTTGCATTTGTGTGCAAAGATGGAACCTTATATGAGCTTGGTAAGAAAACATATTTAATCATTACTGAATTAATTTACTTAGTAAATAGTAGTTACTGTTCATTTATCTATTCGGATTATTATTATTATTCTGGCTCTATGGTACTGCAAGAACCCAGACCTCCTCCACTATAGCCAACCAATTTCTGCCATCCTGCGCTATTCTCTTCAATTCTTGTACGCCCAGCAGCTTTAAGTCCTCCTCCACATTGTCTAGCCATCTCATCCAAAGACATCCTCTGCTACATTTGCCGTTTTCGGATTATTACCTATTAATACTTTCAATATTAACTTCAGAAACTTGAATCAATCAACTTCATTTATTTAAATTAATAAACAAGTTTTAATACATCCACCAGAACACAACAATAAAAAAAAAAACTAAAAAGAAAATGTCATGACAGGAGTAATATTTTATTTGTACATAACTCAAAAAGTATTAATTTCTAATTGGTTAAATAAATTATTTATGGGCAGGTTTTTAAACTTTCTTGACTATTGAATATTGCATCCATATTTTTATTTCCTTACCACTGTTGGTTGGAAGACCAACATAATTTACTTAAATTACTTTGAATTTCATTTTCCGTTTTTGGGGGGTGCCCATAAAAAGCCTTTTTTTGCTCTTAATGTGTGTGCCTTTCTGTTGTGAATTATTTTTTGAATAGTTGAGTTAATGATATCTTGAACTGCATATTATTATATTGCGTATCTCATTCTCTCGCTGAATGCTTTTCCAAGGCCTGTGCATTGCTCTATCTGGCGACAGGGTGCGATGAGGATTGTAAACAGTTTCAGATAATTATAAAGTAGTTCTATTTTCATATTATATGGCTCTGTCTCTAAATCTTCACTTTCACTTGAAATATTATATTATTTACTAACGACCCACCCCAGCTTTGCTCGGGTAATAAGGCATATTATGCCTACATAATTTGTCTGTGTAATGTATTTTTTTTTATCACGTACCAGCCACTAAGGACCACGTGAATATCATTCAGGTTAGGCTTCTTTGGGAGTCTTGATTTTCTTTCTTCCCATCTCAGCTAATGTACTATACTAATGTATATAGAAATTATTAAATATGAAAACAAAACCAAGTTTATTATCTTGCACGTTAGATAAAAGCACGGGATTAGGCAAGCAGCGTCTTCGGTGAAACCCATCGATATTCCAACCCATTTACACAAAACCTCGAAAAATTATATACCTAAACCTTCCTGGTGAATCACTCTATCTATTGGTGAAAACCGCATGAAAATCCGTGCAGTAGTTATTGAGTTTACCACGAACAAAGGCGGCCGAGGACTTTGTTTTATAATATGTATAGATTCAGTCACTATTAATTATCACTGAGTGCATTTTCACCTAAAGTGTTATTTGATGAATTTGATAAATCATCAAGGACATTTCACTTTAACTACCTTCATTTTCTTTATTTGTATGCATCATTTTGCTACCTTGTTAGAATTTGGCCCTATTTCGTAAAATATTCCTTATCATTACTTATCAATGGGAATATGAATGATTTTTTAAAAGCTGTAAAAAAGCTTTTAAAAGCTCCTGTAATTTTATTGTTATAAAACACTACATTTTCTAAGAAGGATACAAAATCGACACAAGCGTACCGATCTACCAATGTAAAGACTTCACTGACTGACAGATTGTTACGTTTGAATGTGGACATTCATTTATTTTTCCAACTGTTTGTTATGAGTTTATGTGAGACTCACGAGAGCATTGATTTAACATTCATATTATGCTTATAATTTTACCCAGAGATTACAAAGATTAAGACTATTTATTTTTTAGATGGACGTAAAGCCTTCCCTATAAATCATGGACCAACTTCTTCTGATACTTTTATTGAGGTGAGTACTCAGGAAATAAACAGTATTTTTTTTCTTGTAGCCTTTTTAATATCTGTGATAGATTAAAAAAAATTACATTTTTAAGTGCAAAGTGATAGCTTTGTATTTCAGAATGGATGGTTAAAAAGAAAATAATTGATTACTAATTTTGGTTAAAAAACAAAACAAAAAAACCTGTTTCCCACAGTATACATTTATGCTTTTACATTTGGCTGTGTTAAGTAAATTAATTGTTATTATGCTTAATTGAATGATTAATAATAATTGTTAATAAATAATATACTTATTATTATTATTTTTTTTTTTAGGATGCTGCTAAGGTGCTTACTGATATAATGAAGCAAGATCCTGATGAAATGAGATTCACTGTCTGTGCTTTGTCAGCGAACATGGATTAATTCTTTATACCTTATTTTCCATTATTTATGCTTTAAATTATTAAATTTTTTGTGATATGAAATTAAATTTCATTATTGTGTGCCTAAGTGTAACTTTTTTTTAGCACAGCCATATTTTTGCATTTATACTTCTATATTTCAAATGGCAAATAAAATGTTGCAAATGTAGTTTTTAATGGTATTATTGAAACTCTAAGTATTTAATGCTTTTTATACAATTTATATTGCATTTTATACTTCAAGTTTCCTAAACCTATCCCTTCCTGTTCATAATTGTTAAAATTAAAACATTTTGTTATATTTTGTGAGCTGATGTATAGATTTTATAGTTCTAATGATTTCTTGATTACACTGTTCTGCACGAAAATCCTCCTTCAAACCAAAACATGCTTTCTTACTGTTATCAGATGTGGTGAACACGAATTTGAAGTCAGATTTTGTCTATCATGCACAGTTTCCTGAGAAATTCTAGTTTTTTATCCAAAAAGGTGAGTTTTTTGTGGATTTGACGAATTTTTTTTCGGCATTAAAACATAGTGAAAAAAATTCAAAAGCCCGATGATTTTGAGCGCAATGAAGTATATTTGAACGAAAAACATTTGATGGGAATATTACAAGTGGTTAAAGAAATATGGCTAAAAGTGTTTTTTCAGTTTTTCAAGGATCTCACTTTTGAAGCAAAGTTAAATACTACTGAGAAAAAGGCTTTGATTGCTTTTCGAGAGGTATGTGCTAAGTTTTTGGGAAACAAAAAATCTAGAGACTACCGAAAAATAGTCCAAGAACTGCTTACTTCATATAAAACATTGGGATGCAAATGTCCTTAAAAACACATTTCCTGCATAGTCACCTAGACTTTTTTGCCCCAAATTTGGGTGCAGTTTTGGACGAACATGGAGAACGATTCCACCAAGACATATCCAGAATGGAAAAAAGATATTCTGACAAATGGAATGAGAAGATGCTGGCGGATTACTCCTGGACACTGCAGCGGGAGACAGAGGAGGAAGAGTACAAAAGAAAAAAAACTACTCATTGACAATGTGTGTATATTTTTTGAGTTGTGTCATATCTAGTATTATACCTGATAGCATGCAGGATTCAATTAATTATATTTTATTGTTGAAAAAGAAAAAAAATCTGTTCTAATAAAGACAATAATTTTCAAATACAATTTTTCATTTTTTCCAAGTTTCACCTCTTTTCTCTCAAAATCAGAGGGTGATAGAATTTTTCTGAGTTCGGATTCGGACTCAGCACACCTGAAAACATGAGAAACAGGCAAAATTGTTCAAGGGAGGGGAGAAAAGTTTTTTTTTGCAGAACAGTGTTATCATTAGTTCGCGGCCATAGAGATCTTACCTTTCTTTGGTCTTTCTCCTCATAAATAGGTGATTAGATTTTCATAGTTCAAACTACTTCCTTACTTTTCAGAGGTAAAATTGGTTCCTTCTGATGTTTCGCTTTTAATTTTATATATATTGCAAATGGACAAAAAGAATTCTGTGGTTCAAATGATAAAATGAATTAAACCACAGAAATATATTTACAATAATATTATGATGAAAAGTAGAAACAAAAAATGATCTCTCATTTCATTTTTAGTCTACCTACAAATAGTCACTAAGTCATTTGAATAATAAAAATCCATTGATTTTATGAGATGAAATGCAAATTCTAAACATTTTTTAATTTTTTTTTCTTTACTAGTCAACCTCTATACAGTAAAAAAATCCATGGTTGTATGAGGATGGTTAGGATAGTAGCTGAAACAATGATTAATCTTGAATGTGTCATGGCTTCATAAATCCGTTTGAAATGGTACATTTACACTAGAGGGATGATTCAAGATCTGCCAGTAGATTATATAAGTATGATCCAGATGGAGCATGCCCAAGAGGTAGACTGAGGGAGTATTAGAATGCGGGAGGGACTGTGTTATTAGAATGTGAGGTGTGACCTGGGAATCAAAATCAACCTGACCGAAGATAGAACACGGTAGTACAGATTTGTTGACAGCTACAGTTACTTGTGTCTGTTGTGCCAATAGAATTAGAATTCCAAATATAATGGATATGTATTTTTTGCCAGATTTCTTTTTACTCAAGGATTGTTATAGCAGACTGTTTCCTAGCCTTAAGAGTTTCTCCATTGTAACCAGTTATTGCTAGTAGTAATTCTTTCAATGAATGAAATACTACTTAGGTTGACCAATGTCTATTTGATACCATGATTTCTAAATTTGATTTGTGAACAATTACTCTAAAAGGATGTTTTAAGGTTCCATGAGTTATTCACCTATAATTACTGTAATGAAAATGTTCTTTTGCCTATTCCCAAATACTTTTCTCCCAGGTTCTGCCAGGGCTTCCTATTTGAATGATAGTTCGAAATTCCTACTATAGCTGAAGGTTTATGTCACCATTTCCAATTTTCTGAAACTATCAACTCATTTCTTCCACACATAATCGGTTGATGGATAGCATTTCTTATGAAAAATTTAATTTTGTCTTAAAGACAACTAAAGCTACCGTCATTTTGTATAGTTTAGTGTCTAATGTTTCAAATGAACATAACAGATCATCATCTTTTAATAAAATAAAATACATTTATTACCAGTACCAGGGCTGTAGTTGAGGAATCCTGTATTGCGAGTGTTCATTGTGTTCCTTACAGAGTATGTTCTTGCCCTACAGTATTTGGCTACCAGAATTAGGTGACAACCTGCTAGTAGTGTTGAAGTAAATTTAACTGTTGAGAAATTACAGTTTAATTATTTAAAAAGTTGAGTGGAAAATCATCAAAAGGATATTTGTAATTTTTTAAACTTACATTAAAAAAAAGGTATATGGATTGAGACAGCCAGGTAAGTCTTTTTAATTACCTATTTATTCATCTTGAGTTCGCCTTAATACCGATTTGATAATCATTTATTTTTCTGAGTTATAAAATTTTAAAGGCTAGAACACAAGTCTGTGTGGTGAGAGTGTGCCATTTATTGGAACATTTTCACTCCATAGTTTTAACTCCAGATTTTTTTCATATGCCCTGTGTTTAAATTAGGAAACCAGGAATGAGGGATATACAGAAACTATCATCCAGAGATTTTGGAACAAATTTTAATCGAAATTACATAAAGAATTATATTCAAAAGAGGGTATTCACATAAATGTGCTAAGTCAATCAATCAACACTGGCTCTACAACCCAGTAGGGGTCTTGGCCTTATCAAGGCGTCGCCTCCACTCTTCTCTCTCCTGTGCCAAAGTCCTCAAGGCTCTGTATCCAACAATGCTACCCGCATCCTTCTCGAACTCGTCTGCCCATCTTAATCGTGGCCGTCCACGTTTCCTTTTTCCGTCAACGTACCCAAATAGCAGTCTCTTATAAATAGCGTTGTCCTCCATTCTGGCCACATGTCCAGCCCATCTAAGCCTAGCTATTCTTATACACTGAACCACGCCTAGTTCCTGATACATCCAATATATCTCTGCATTCTGCCTGAGTCTAAATTGATCGCCAACTCTTACTGCTCCAAACATGCTTTTTAATATTTTTCTTTTGAAGAGCAGTCAACTTTTGGCATCTGCCATGGACAGAGGCCAGGTTTCCGATCTTTAAGTTAAAACAGGCCTGAGAATTGTCTTGTAAAGAATGACCTTGGCTCTTCTTGATATCAGATGGCTGCTTAAAATTTTTGTCATCCCAAAATAACAGTTATTAGCGGACAAAATTCTTCTCTGTAGTTATGGGTAGATACTGGATTTTCCTGTACCTGAATACATGTGATACGGATACTTTTCTGTATCCGATAGTTTCGCTTGATATTTTTGTAGTTGAATACAGTTATCCCGACTCTTACTCTTCTAATACGCTACACAGAAGCCTTTCTGCAGCATCAGTTTTTGTTACTATTTTTAAAGGGAAAAGAGTTATTCGCCGAAATAGTGACCTGCACAAGGCATCAAATGATTAAAATCATGTTTTTTATTGGTTAATTATTTTTTGAAAGCTTGGAATTTTCATTCCAAATTATTAAATTAAGAAAAAAATTCACAGCCAACATATAGACTAATAATAATAATAGTAATAATAAAAAAATAATTAAACGATTTATTTATTCATTCTATTTTTTTTCAATACATTAGTCTCCGTTAGCTGGGACATTTATTATTGCTTTATTCCAACAACAAGCATTTTCTCAGGTTCACTTTTGTTTATCTTATAAAACAACTCGCGATTCAAGTATCCGAGTGAGTATCTGTACCGGGTACATTTAGACCGTATCCGCTCCTTGTATCCACTATTTTTCAATATCGGCTACAAATTATCCTATAGATACAACCTTACCCATCCCTACTGACTATTGAATGTGAATACAACTCGCGAGTCAAGTATCCGAGTGAGTATCTGTATTGGGTATATTTCGACCGTATATCCGGTCCTTGTATCCACTACTTTTCAATATTGGCTACAAATTATCCGATAGATACAACCTTACCCATCCCTACTTCTTTGAATTTCTGCGCCAGTTGAGTTATCCGCTTTGACCAAAGATCCAAGGTAGACAAAACTGTCGACACTTTTAAACGTGTAGGCGCCAAACGTGATAGAGGGTTTGATTGCCTTGAAGGGCTAGCAAGCATATATTTGGTCTTTTCCTCATTCATTTGAAGACCCATTCGCCGTCCAGCATTCCCCAAATCAAGAAACGCTTGCTGTAAATCCCTCTGTGTTCTTCCGACTATATCTATTTTATCCGCGTAGGCCATTATTTGGATGTTCTTAGTCAGGATTGTACCAGAGACTTGTAATCCTGAGTCTCTTAGACCTTTTTAAGTGCGAAATTGAATAACAGGCACGAGAGCCCATCCCCTTGCCTCAGACCCCTAGTTGTCTTGAATACTTCATACAAGTCATTCTGGATCTTGACCTGGCTTCTCGACTCCCTTATCAGCAATTCCACAAGGGTTATCAATTCTCTAGGGACATTGATTTCTTACATACCTTGGTACAGTTTCCCCTTGAAGTTACTGTCATAGGTATTGCTGAAATCCATGAAAATGTGGTGGGTCGTTATATTGTACTCTTTGGTCCTTGCCATAAGAATTCTCAGCGAAAATATTTGATGAATACAAGATCTACCATTCATAAAGCCGCATTGATACATTCCTATCTCTCTCTGGGCATGGGGAGTAGTCTTTGGTACGCCACATTGGAGAGGACTTTGTAGGCAGAGCTAAGGAGTGTTATGCCACGATAGTAATCACAATGCATCTGGTCTTCTTTCTTGTGAAGAGGGAGGATAAGGCCAATGCACCAGTCACTTTGGAGAATTTTGTTTACTCAAACACTATGTACAAGATCTCGGATGACCTTTATCGGATACCCTAATGTGCTTAGTAATAAATTAAAAAAACAATGCTGTTAAGAAGAGTGGAGGTCGATTTTTTTTTTCTCTGAAGAGGAAGAATCAGTAATAGTAGCACATATCATCAGTCTATCCAGTTATGGGTTCCTCATAAATAAACAATCATCAAAGTTCCTGATTATTTTAATTACCTTTATACCTTTCTATATCTATCTTATAAGAGTTTGGTTTATTTTGTGATTAATGCTTCTTCTCTTCCTGTCATCCTTGTGTCATCCTTAGGACATAAATTAGCTTTTGGGTTGTATACTATTTCTTCCTAATAAAAGATTTTTTATGTGCAGGGTCGTGTAAATTTACTTAGCCATATATTTATTTTTTCAGAATACCAAGGTTCGAATATGCCAGTTGGATTTTCGTAGTAAATATTCATTGGCTGGGGTGAAAATGTGCCACAAAAATATCAATTTTTTGAAAAAAAACTAAAATTATAATGATATTTTGTTGTACTATAATGTATTCATGCACTATATGGTGTTTTATTTTTAGTCAAATATCTTCACAACAATCTTATAAAGCAAAATAGTTGGCACATTCTCATCCCATTTTCTGGTATGTTAAGTCGAAATGCCAGTTAAATTTGAATGTTTTTCATTTATTTTGTGGTGTATTAGGGAAATATTCTAATCATTAAAGGACTTTAAAATAAGACATTTCACCGCAGGAAGAAGACGCTGAGAGATCCTGAAAGAAATATCAAAGTAATGTTCGGAAGCAATCAATGAGGGAATTCTTATGCAGTGTTGACTAAGAAGGTAATCTTCTTACTCCAGTGTAAGAAGGACTTTCCTGTGGAACTCTTGTGATGTAGATGGTGAAGTCAATTCAGTAGCTTTAGTATTCAGTATGGAAGGAAGCAATGTTACCATCAATCTGGAAAAAGTCGATCATATACTCTATTCATAAAAAAGGTTATCGCCTGACATTGTAGAGGAGTTTCCTTACGGACCTCTGGATACAAAGGTCTGTCGGATCTCATATTCACTAGTCCCTGGGCCGATATAGCCTTTGGCCTCTATCAGATATTAAGCTCGAGGGCCATATTGGAGAGAAAGTATGAGTATAAACTAAAGACACATCTTCACCGACTTTTATGCCTTGACATCGACTTTTATGCCTCACATTATATATAACGCTAAGAGCTTTATTGAGCAATGAAGGAACTACAGATCCTTAGAAGCAATATGTATGGTGAGGGGGGCCAGGAGCGGGGTATGGTTTATAATGCTTTCTCCAAAAGTTTAGAGATTTACTTGCAACGAAGGGGCTTCAACAGGTTAAGGATGACAGAGGGCCTCTGTGTCTCTAATTAAACATTTTCCTGGAGGTAGCCATGAGAGAGTCCGGCTGACAATTTACGTTATATACATCCTAGATCACGCTCAACCACAATTATTTTGGGTACCCACTTTATAGAGGTATACTATACCTAAATATATATGTTAAAATAGAGGTAGGCGGAGCCAATACGCAGAAATTCAACATAGATTAGCGTATTTGTGTTAATAGTAGGTACCTACACCAAGTTAAACCATATTTAAACAACTGGAAACCTCATGGACTAAGCATTAAAATACAAACTGGATATTACCCTCAAGTCACGTTCACCCCAAATGTTGTCAACACATTTTGTTTATTTGTTGTTGCTTAGAGGCGTAAAACCCTAGGGTCATCAACGCCTGTAGATTTTTGATTTTTATAATTAGTTATCTTTAAAAAAAAAAATTCATATACACACATACTAACAAATAATATATCTATAATAAGGAAATAAAACAATTGGAAAAAACAACAAATGCATCTATAGCAGGGACAACGGATGATCAAATATTGCTTATTAATTTACAGTTTGTAATGAATTGCACCTTGTCGATTTCAGATTTGCTGTATTGATTAAACACATTTTGTCAAGTGAATACGAGTCTTTACCAATTTGCCGAGTTTACAACCGGGTTTGCAACTTATTATCCATATAGCAACAAATAATTAGTCTATTTTTACTACTGGCATTTGATGAATAGGCTCCAGTGAATGATTTACAAAAATGTGCAATTTATTAAATCAATTACTGCCTTTCGCCTTGTCAAAGGGAGATCTTGTAGCCATTTGTAGACTCCTCGTATGATACGATATAATTGTAATAAAATCCCACCTTGAGTCGGGCCTTACGATATAAAAAACATACAATGATGTGACTCGACCATTTTAAAAACATTTTTTAAGGTATATCCTACATTATTGTAGTGTTCGAGAATAATAATAATATTTTGTTTATCTCTGATCTCTTGTCTTATTTATTTTTGTTATCTTGGTTCTATTTAGAGTAAACACTCATTGGTTATGTCGTCCTTCGGGAGGGGCGTAAAATAGGATTTCTGAGCCTGTACGATGTCAGGTACTCGTTAAAACGTCCTTATCCTAATTATAACTGGATAGGAAAAATTTAAGAATCCCACTGTAGTGTCATACGATTAGCCATAGTAGACTAAAGTGACGTTAAATAATATAGACAAACTGTTGTAACTTAAGTCGGTACGACAAAAGTCATTATAAAAAGAAATGCCTAAATTTTATGTTCTATACAAGATTAATTAAATTTTAATGTATGATAGTTATGAATAATGGAATTTCCAAATTTTGAACACACACAGACCTGAAAAAATATGTAGACTATAGATTACAGTTTGATTTTATATTTCGATTATGATGGTGTGGCCCATAAATAATATTTGTTGACTCTTTTTTAAAAATTTTTATATTTATAAACGTAATAAAACCAAAAACTTAAGTTAATTAATGCCTGTCGCACTGTTACAAATTTAAAGAAAGGTTAAATAGATAAGAGGAATTTTCACGTAAGTTTAAAGACTGAAAAAATATTTACCTTCTTTCTGTTTGTGGTTGTTTCTTTTTATTTTCCGACGAGATAAGGGACTCGCGGTTCCTTTGAGGGCTAGCTCAACGGGAAATGGGCGTCATTCTTCAAACTGATCAATAGCTGACTTTCATTACCTCTTTCCGAGGTTCCTTATTGACTGTAGTTGGCCAACACCATCCTCAGGAATATCCCTCACTGAATCATCCCAATGTTTCTTCTTGTCAGGGTAAACTCTTATGTCAATA
Source organism: Troilus luridus (assembly GCA_964056705.1). Classification (NCBI taxonomy): domain Eukaryota; kingdom Metazoa; phylum Arthropoda; class Insecta; order Hemiptera; family Pentatomidae; genus Troilus; species Troilus luridus. Next base: position 142,334,379 of record OZ057412.1, read on the forward strand.
ATAAAGTTCAAGTCCGATATAACTCATGACTAACCGGAAAAAGTATTGCATTATTCATGTACAAATTAGTTGTAATAAGTCATTTTTCATTCACTTTTTGGTCTGTTAAGTTCCCACGTCTTGGGTGCGCTGAGACATAATCAATAGTTGATGATAAGGAATAAGGAATGAATTTATATATTGTTTGTGAATTCAGAATAATAAAAAAACTTTAAAAATAAAAGTAGATTATAACTTAAAACAAAATAATTTAATTAACAACATTAATTTAATAAACAGTCAAAATTGACAAACCGATAATTGAGACGTTCAGGACCAAAACTGGATAACTCCAAATTAAAAAAAAATTCACTTTTTCACACTATTCGCTAGTTTAGTCAAGCAATGCTTTATACTCTCAAATCTTCAGGTTCATATCCGGACCAAAGCCATGAGAAATAAGGCGGCTATGTGACGTGTCAGACCCAATTGCCTGACTTTAAAAAAAACCCTGTACCACTACAACGCATGAACAGGTCTGCGGTTCAGTATATGGTAGAGACTGTACTCATTCATGGACAATGTGGTGATTTTTAATCCCACTCATGTGTGGGAAACTTTCCCTACTATTGTCTAACCTGGCAGATAACCAGTTATATGTTTGTAAACTCACTATTCTTCTACAGTTGTTGTTTTAAGCTAATAAAAACCTTTCTAAGGGTAATTCATTCTTCTTCCATTTTCATCACAATTTTATTAGCTTAAAACTTCTTTCGTTCGTCATGTCATTTAAAATTTTAAATTTCGGTTCGGAGATTCAATCACGGGAGTGCCGTTGTTATATTTATTTCGTGGATGTGAATTGTTTTAACCATTAACAAAAATCTTGTAATCCACGATGGACAAGTATTTAAAGCCCGACAAATTCTGCGCAAGTCCAGATTCACCATCTAGTGGAAAGGAGTTCTCACATTGGCTTAAAACATTCGAAAATTTCATCTCATTATCTACTGAACCATTAGAAGACGTTGACAAATTGAAGGTACTCCAAAATTTTCTTTCATTCAGTGTTTATGATCTGATTTCAGAGACCACAACATATGTTGAAGCAGTTGAAACCCTGACTAAAATCTATGTTAAGGAAAAGGGGGAAATATTTGCACGTCACATTTTGGCTATACGTAAACAACAGCAAAACGAAAGTGTTGACCAATACGTTCAGGCTCTAAGGCTGTTAGCAAAGGATTGCAATTTCAAGGCTGTTTCTGCTGAAGATAATAGAAATCAGTACATTCGCGATTCTCTTATTAACGGACTACTGTCTTCTCAAATCCGCCAACGAATACTTGAAGAGTCTAAAACATTGAGCCTCGATGACGTCATCCAACGAGCCCAAGCTCTCGAGCTGGCCCATAAACAAGCTGAAGGATACTTAAACGGTGCAAATGATTTCTCTTGCGCGGGAATTGGCAGTGATTCGAATTCATCACTTTCAATTCCTGGTACCTCCCACCCTAGTGCACGATCCGTTAACCCCAGATCATATGATCCGAACGATCACGATCTTTGTGGTGCAACAAGTCAGAAGAGGGTCAGCCATTGTTTCTTTTGTGGATTTAGTCGCCATCCGCGCTCGGCTTGTCCTGCTCTTGAATCAGAGTGTGCCAATTGCAAAATCAAGGACCACTATGCCCGTGTATGTCGGAAAGCTAAGAAAAATACTCAGAAAACCAAACCTGTATCTGCAGCTATTTTAGCATCACTGAATAATGGGTTTCTGCCTCAGTTAAGCCATGCTGTTACCTCTGCTCTTGTAAATGGAATCCTCTGTAACTGCCTCGTGGACACTGGGAGTTCTGGTAGCTTTGTCAGCCTTGACTTTGTCTCTGAACACAACATTCAAGTTATGCCTCAGGAGGGACGAGTATCAATGGCATCTACGTCGTTATGGACCAAAGTCGAAGGATTTATTCTTGTAAAGCTAGAAATAGCGGAACACACTTACACTAAATGTAAGTTGACTGTTCTGAAAGAACTCTGTTCCGATATTCTCATTGGACATGACATACTCAAAGCACACTCAAATATTCAGCTAAAATTTGGCGGTGACAAGGCACCTCTCACAATCTGTTCGCATACTGTAGCTAAGATTGACCCTGTACGTCTCTTTGATCATCTCTCCCCTAAGTGTCATCCAATTACCATGAGGTCCCGCAAATACTGTAATGAAGACAATCAGTTTATTAAGACAGAAATCACCCGGTTGCTTTCCGAAGGAGTGATTGAGCCCAGCAATTCACCATGGAGAGCTAAGGTATTGGTTGTAAATAACAACGAAAAAAAAGAGACTGGTGGTGGACTATTCTCAAACGATAAATAGGTATACTTCTATATACTCTCTACTTGATGCCTACCCCTTACCAAATGTTGACCAACTTGTCAGAAAAGTTGCTAATTACAAACATTTCAGTGTTGTGGACTTACGGCAAGCATATCATCAGATCCCAATATGTGAAGATGAGAAGAAATATACTGGTTTTGAAGCAATGGGTAAGCTGTATCAGTTTACACGCATACCTTTCGGCGTGACTAATGGAGTAGCCTGCTTCCAACGCGCAATAGACCAAACAATAACTGCCGAAAACCTCACTGGAGTGTATTCATACCTCGATGACATCACTGTGTATGGGATGGATAAATCCGACCATGAACTAAATCTAAACAAGCTTATATTGACACTCGATAAGCTCGGCATTGAAATCAACAAAGAGAAAAGTAAATTTGACCTCACAAACGTAAAACTTCTGGGACATCTTGCTTCATTCCAATCAATCAAGCCAGACCCAGCAAGGCTTGCCCCGTTGCTTAATATGCCACTGCCACATAACTCTGAATCACTGAAGTGGGCTCTTGGTTTCTTTGCCCATTACTCGAAGTGGATACATAAATTTTCAGATAAAATCCGTGTCTTGATTGATGCCACATCATTTTCGCTGAATCCATCTGCTGCTTCTGCTTTCGAAAATCTAAAAAAGGATATTGCCAACTCAGTCGTCACAACCATCGATGAATCTCGCCCGCTTGTAGTAGAAACCGATGCCTCTAAGTTTGCACTGGCAGCTACTCTTAGTCAAGATGGACGGCCAGTTGCATTTTTCTCACGAGCACTAAGCAGATCTGAAATCAGTGGACATCCACCAATCGAAAAGGAGGCTGCGGCAATTGTTGAATCCTTGAAACATTGGAGATCATTCCTGCTTGGCAAGAATTTTCACCTCATAACTGATCAAGAAGCTCTGTCTTTCATTTTTGACCGAAAACATGGGAGTAAGGTAAAAAATGAGAAGATCACTAGATGGCGAATAGAGCTAGCTCCGTTCGTTTATGACATATCTTACCGTCCCGGTGAGGACAACACCAAGGCAGACACCCTCTCCCGTGTCTGTAATGCGTCCACTTCTACTGACTTGTTCCAGCTTCACCAATCTTTGTGCCACCCTGGTGTTACACGTATGTATCATTGGCTCAAATGTAAGAACATCCCCTATACACTTGAAGATGTCAAGAAGATGACTTCAAGCTGTACCATCTGTGCTGAAGTAAAACCTAGGTACTTGAAAACATCTGGAATCTTAGTTAAGGCCACCTCTCCATTTGAACGGATCAACATAGATTTTAAGGGCCCTCTCCCTTCCAGGACACAGAACTTCTACCTCCTTACCATCATTGACGAGTACTCCCGCTTCCCTTTCGCATACGCCTGCCGTGATGTTTCTGCTGCCACTGTGGTTGAGTGTCTCAAAAATCTCTTCTGTTTGTTTGGAATGCCAGCCTATGTCCACTCAGACCGGGGACCTTCCTTTATGTCTAGGGAAGTCAAGGATTTCCTCCATTCAAATGGTGTAGCTACCAGCAGAAAAACACCATACAATCCGGCAGGAAACGGGCAAATTGAACGCTTCAATGGAACTCTGTGGAAAACCATTTGTCTCTCTTTGAAGACTCTAGGAATGCGGACGGAGAACTGGGAAATGGTCCTACAGGAATCCCTCCACGCTATTCGATCTCTACTTTGCACAGCAACTAACTCCACTCCTCATGAACGATTTTTCACTCATCCTCGCCGTACAGCCAATGGAGTCTCCTTGCCGTCTTGGTTAACCCCTGGTCCTGTGCTTGCCAAAAGGAACGTGCGAATCAGCAAATATGAAGACCCTGTCGAGGAAGTAGAATTACTTGAAGCTAACCCACAGTACGCCCTAATTCGCAAGAAGGATGGATCAGATTCAACCGTGTCCCTGAGACAATTAGCACCTAAAGGAACTCATGAGATGTTGGAGAAACCATGCCCTGATGGTGATGAACCCGCTCCAATATTAGAGCCCTCTAACATGGTACATCCGGAAGAACCCTCTGCCACTCCATCTGTTCATGGCTCTCTCTCTAATGAAATTGGAATCCCAGTGTGCCCCTCAAGACCTCAACGGGTGACCAAGGCTCCATCTTACCTCAAAGACTATGTTACTAATTGAAAACCAATCCTGGTGTTACAAATCTTGAATGAAGTTTAAATCTTTCTTTTTTACCTCAAATATTGTTCTGAAATTTTGCCAAATGTTTTCTTAAATCTTTCTATGTATCTCATATATTGTACTTAAATTATGCCAAATGTTTTAAGAAAAACTCAGGGTGAATGTGGTGATTTTTAATCCCACTCATGTGTGGGAAACTTTCCCTACTATTTTGTATTGTCTAACCTGGCAGATAACCAGTTATATGTTTGTAAACTCACTATTCTTCTACAGTTGTTGTTTTAAGCTAATAAAAACCTTTCTAAGGGTAATTCATTCTTCTTCCATTTTCATCACAGACGACAAATGTGCAGGGAGGTAATTTGTCCTAGATCACGCTCAGCCGCCAGATTTTCCCCATTATTTTGGATATCCACTTATCCAATTAAATATCCACGTTCCACGTGAACCCCAAGATATAACTAGATCCCAAAGGATCCATCTTCGGCTGCTAACAAAACAAATAGAAGTCTTTCCAGCTGCGGGATTCGAACCAGGATTTTTGGAATGGCAACTCTACCACTGGCCGAAGACTTGTGTCTGTTGTGCCAATAGAATTAGAATTCCAAATATAATAGATATGTCTTTTTTCCAGATTTCTTTTACTCAAGGATTGTTATAGCAGACTGATGGTTTCCTAATGATTGTTTCCTAGCCTTAAGAGTTTCTCCATTGTAACCAGTTATTGGTTTCTCTCAATTAATTCTCTCAATTAATGAAATACTACCTAGGTTGACCAACGTCTATTTGATACCATGATTTCTAAATTTGATTTGTGAACAATCACTCTAAAAGGATGTTTTAAGGTTAATGTAATGAAAATGTTCTTTTGCCTATTCCCAAATACTTTTCTCCCAGGTTCTGCCAGGGCTTCCTATTTGAATGATAGTTCCAAATTCCTACTATAGCTGAAGGTTTATGCCACCATTTCCAATTTTCTGAAACTATCAACTCATTTCTTCCACTTATAATCGGTTGATGGATAGCATTTCTTATGAAAAATTTAATGTTGTCTTAAAGACAACTAAAGCGACCGTCATTCTCAGTGCTCTACCACTGAGCCACTCCGCTCCAATCGCCTGACTGAACTAGCGAAAAAGTCAATTTTTGAAATTTCGGTGTTACCCGCTTTTGATCCTGAACGCCTGAATTAAAAAACTTAACTTAGTTGAGTTAATAAAGAAACTGAATTAATAAATTTGAAGAAACTGTTTAAGTAGTGAGTATGAAAGTTTTTGTTAATATAATAGTATTTTTTTTGGTAAATTGATCTTATAAAAGCATAATTAATACAAACTATTATTAAAGTTGCCTGCACTAATATTATATATGCAAAAACTGATAGTTAACAATTAGATAAGATTAAATAACTCAAATATATATACTGAGAAAGAATAAAATACCTCTTGAAAGGTTTTATTGAACACACACATAAATAAACTACATTGCACATAACTTGTAAACAACTAATAACAGGTAACATTACTGACAAGGTTAAATAAAGAATATAGAGCTACAAATATAATAACATGATTTACTACATTCACCCCCACTCTAGTTAGTGATGTAATCATTCAAATAAGAGGTTGGCAGACGGATGCTATGACTCTGGCATAGAGTTGGAGTTTGCTGGATAGGAGATCTCGCTGGAGAAACTGAAACTGGATGATGGATGGCTGGAGGAGGGACATCTTGATGATTCTGTTGCAAGTCCTGAGCACGGCGTACAGAGTCTGGTGGATGGGGAATGGAGTCTTGGGTTGGTTGTGATGAGTCCTCAGGAAGAGGGTGTCTGTCAACTTCACTACCCAACGGAGCCAAGTGTCGGGTTGAGATAGTTGTCTCTCGTCCATCAGGGAGGCGAACATAGGGGTATTCCGAGTTCTCCTCCAATAAGGTGACTTCATCTACTAAGGGCTCGTACTTCGAGTGCCTTACAAGACGCTTCATTAGGACGGATCCTGAAGCCATGAACCATGTCGGAGTTGATTTTCCATGACTTGAGTGGCGAACATGCTTGAACATTCGTTCGTGTGGTGTGGTATTTGTTGCTGTACACAGTAAGGAGCGTACTGAAATCAGCACATCGTCCAGAACCGTCTCCCAGCATCTTATGTCCATCCGGTGAGTTTTTAAAGCAAGCTGATTAGTCTTCCAAATGATCCCAACGTACCTTTCTGCTTGACCATTATCATAGGATTGTACGGTGTTGTCCGGCTAGTAGCAATACCGAGATATTCCAGACATTTTTTAAGTTCTTGAGAGGCAAATGATGTCCCTCTGTCCGAATGTATGTATCCTGGGGCTCCAAATACAGAAAATATTTCTTTTAGTTTAGCAATGACTGTGACTGTGTTGAGGATAAGTCTTGACAAGGGTACGCAAAGGGAAACCGGGAAAATTCATCCACAACAATTAGAAGATATCTATTCCTCGTATTTGAAGGAAGTGGTTCTTTGAAATCTAAATTCAAGCGTTCGAAGGACTGAGTGGTCTTGATTAGCTGGTCTTGGTGTCCAAGTGCTGGGCTTGCAGAAAAAGCGCGGCTTCACTTCTGACCAGATTCTACATGACGAAATAACCTTCCTGATTTCTTCTAAGGAGTAAGCTAAGTTTTTACTTCTCACCTAGTGGTAAAAGCGAGTCTCTCGTGTAGTTCTGTGAGTTTCCTCAATGGTGCATCCAGTACGCATCCATTATCGCTGAGCAAGTACTAGAAAAAGCATCGGCGGCTTCGTTCAGCTTTCCAGGCCTGTAGACAATTTCATAGGAATAGCACGACAGTTCTAGCCTCAACCTTTGGATCTTTTCATTCTTCACCTTGCTTAATAAGTGGGTATCAAACATAAAAGAGACAGATCTCTGGTCCGTTATCTGTCTGAAGCGACGACCCTGAAGGTAATGCCTCCACTTCCTCACGGCTTCGATAATAGCATGGGCTTCTTTCTCCACAGCAGAATGACGTTCCTCCGAAGGTGAGAGTGTCCTGGAGAAAACGGCGACAGGGCAGCCATTCTGAGACAAGGTTGCAGCTAGTGCGTGGTCCGATGCATTGGTTTCTACAGTGAACATAACTGAGGGATCAATTGTAGATACCATAGCGTTCTCTATTTCCCTCTTTATTGATTCATAGACCTTGACAACATAAGATCTATGTGGGAATTTTGGATCCTTAAAGACTCGAATTTTATCATAGAACTTGGGGATAAAATGTGAGTAGTGTGAGAACATCCCTAAGGCCCGACGGAGGGAAGGCATGCCCTTGAGGATTGCTAGTTCTCGCAGAGGTCTCAGACGCTCAGGATCCGGGCGCAAAGTTCCATTTCCTATGGCATACCCAAGGTATTCGATTTCAAGAATGGAAAACGTGGATTTTTCCTCATTAATAGTTAAATTGTACTTCTTTGCCGCTTCCATGAATTTCTTTAAATTGATGTCATGTTCTTCCCGATCCTTTCCACAGACCGTTACGCCATCAAGGTAAGCAAATATCCCCTGCAGCTGCTAGGTATCGATAATACTTTTTATCTGGCGTTGGAAAGCAGCCACACCATTAGTGACTCAAAACGGGATTTGTGTGAATTGAAAGAGCCGACCGGAGACCTCAAAGTCCGATCCTCATCTCTAATCGGGATTTGATGGTATGCGGCGAATTGATGGAGATCAATTGTGCTGAATACTTCATATTTCGATACTTTGTTTACTAAGTAATCAATAAGGGGGAGAGGAAAGGGGTGAAGTTCAGTGAAAAGATTTATTGTTTGAGAATAATCAATGCACATACGCCTTTTATGGTTTTCACCCGAAACAACTAAAATTTGGGTTCGCCATGGCGAATAACTTTCCTCAATGATTCCCTCGCAGAATTAAGCATCTAACTCTGTATGGTGTCGGGATCTCACAGATTGGTTGAATGTTAGGTTTAAGATTAGGAAACAAGCAAGCAGGTTCTAGTAACTGCTGCAAGAGCACAGATATCAAGGGCCTCCTGCGGGCCACCAAACTTAATGTTAACTTTGGAATGTCGTGTATATCATGACCGATAATTAGATCAGAACAAAGATCTGGAAGGACATTTAACGTTACAGATTTGTAATTATGACCACTGATCTCTAAATCAAGAATACATTCCCCGCTAGTGGATGTGCGTAACTGAGTGTTAGCCATAGTAATCTCCATGCCCTTTCCTTTGCGTACTGGAATTTGGAGCTGATTAATGAGCTTTTGGCTTATAAAACTGGAAGAACTTCCCGTGTCAACTAATGCTTGCGCTTTTGACCCATTAACTAAAACAGTAACCAATGCCTTAGAAAGACGGTGAGCAAGGCTAGCGGTGCAATAAGGGCTACATGACTTAATGAACGATGTCATACCTCTTTGGAGACTTCTTTCGCCGGCAGACTCTGCTAAAGTGGCCAGTCTTTCCACAGCCGTGACAGACGGCGTTTTTCGCTGGACACTGGGTTCTGGGATGTTTTGAGTAACCACAGAAATAGCATTGACAGTTGGCACCTGCTGCCACTTCATCCTCGGATTGATTCTATTTTCTTCTTGGTTCGGCTGATGATGAATTGATAGCTACATGCGAGCTCTGATAGTTGCTGGATTGGATCTGGGCTAACTCCATTGATCTAGCCTTCGTAGAGACGTCGTTCAGTGTGAGGTTGTGATTCTCAAGGAGCTTCTGCCTGATGTGAGGATCGAACAGCCCGGCAATGAAGGAGTCACGGATGCAATCATCACTATTGGTTTCGGCAGTTACTGCTTTGAAGTTGCAATCCTTTCCTAGTAGCTCCAGTCCTTCTAGATTACTGCTGATTGATTCGCCCGATTTCTGCTTTCTGGTGGCCAACTTATGCTGAGCAAAAACTTCATTCACAGGCTTGGTAAAGATATTCTTCAATGTATTGATGGCATCGTTGAGTTAACTTTTACAATAAATTAACTAAGCTAAGTGATGCAATGTAGTTTGTTTATGTATTCAATAAAACCTTTCAAGAGGTATTTTATTCTTTCTCAATTTATTGAACACAATAACACACACATAAACAAACTATATTGCATCGTTCGTAAACAACTAATAACAGGTAAAATTACTGAGAAGGTTAAATAAAGAACATAGAGATACAAATATAATAACATGATTTACTACAAATACACACACAATCCATTGAATCAGAAGCCCAGAATATTTTTTGCCGAAGGTAAAATATTATGATTCAATATATTAATAGAAGTAATTATTCACATTTACAAAGTTCAGACAAATTTTAACTTACCTTTTTCTACTTTTCATCAATGAAAAAAAATCAGTTTGGGATTAAGATCACTTTAGTCATAGTAATATTTCTTTGGAAACCCATATCCAATATATGATGACTCCACATCCCTTTAACTATATTGGTAGGGATTCGTTTCATCTATTTTTTTTATTGATTCAGTATTTAGTCGGGGTAGCTCATTAAAAGGGTACTAAGCTCCTATTCATCTGATCCTGTGTTCGAGAACGTTTGTGGCAGGTAATTATAAATTATTATTCAGTTATCAGCCATGGATCAACCCTGCAGTCCTGCAGTTGTAGTCCCGTGATGTAGCCACGCCCCTTTCTACCCTCATCCATATCTAATCCGCCAATAGCACTACCCCCATTTCTCCCTTAGTCGCCATTTTGTTTGGTTTACGTAGCCATAGTGTTTATTAAAATATGGTTAGCACCTATTTCTTAGGTAGTATTCCTACAGTCTGGCCTGTATTATGACATAAATTGTTTGTAATTTTTAAAAGTATATTTTTCTTCGAAGTTTCTCGCTAAAAATGAAACAGTTCAGAGCAATTCAAAATGATTTTGATCTTTGCTAGAATTCAAGTCAAAAGAGTCCAGCAATTTTATAATAAACAACTGGATCTTATGGTTGAGATAAGATATCTTCAAAATTAAAAAAATAATAAATTGACGTCAGTTTAACAAAGTTATTTTATTTAAATAAAAAAAGTAATTATAATTCAAAATTATATAACATTTTAATATTACGACAAGAAATCGACGATCGATGTTGATTTCCCTCCTACATATTGAAAAATAATTCTATTATAATTATTGAAACTAATAATTCTATAACAGTTATTGACGAGTATTGTTAACTTTAGGTATAATTAAAATTATTATTTTATTTTTACAATTAGAGTGGTAATTTTCCTCATCCCAGTATTAATGGTTATCAGTGATTCAGCATCTCATTTTCAAAGTCATCATTGTGAAAAATAATCGAACATAGGAATCCAAAATGATCGATGACGTTGATTTTACATGTAGCATTGCCTATTAACGGAATTTTTGATTCGTTACTCAGTGATATAACGTTTTAATTGGCTCGGCATATTGTAAATTTTAAGAAGAGTGTGGGCTCATATAACGTAGGATGTAGGAGACATACATTCAGTTTTGGCTTGGACCTTTCCAACGCCTACGTGATATCAATGGTAATAATACATACAATTTTTTTTTCTATTGGCATTTTTCAAAACCATTCATTACATTCCTAATCTCTGCTTATAAAAACCTTTGACAATAAAGAATTATATTGACAACTTTTTTTTTTTCATTTAGTCTGGAAAAAAAGCACATCATTCTTTCTCTGTGAACTTTGTTATGTGTTTACAACGTATTGTATTAATAAAGTGCAAACAGCAGGTATAGCAATGAATTACAGTTTATTGAATGCTACCAATTTCTATTCGATTCATTTATTATATTTATTTTTAAGGATGAATAAATTACAGTCCTAAATTGGTTATTGTCACTATTATATCTTTGATTTGTTACTTTTTAATTCATTTTTGAAGACCCTAAGTAATCTATCATTGCTTGAAAGTATAGTCAAACATGAAGGCTAAGCCCTATTCCCGAGGTGACCATTTTCCAAAAACATTGCATTAAATAATTAATTAAAGACGGGTTAGTAATTTAGAGAGGAGGAATTGAGTATTAGGTTTCTTTAAATTTTTGAGATTTTGATTGGTGATTGTTGCAATATTATTAGTTATTTTCCAAAAGAAAATTCATAGATACCTATAAATAAATTAAAATATAGCATGCGACCACATAACATGAAGTTGTGACATATAACATGTTGTTGAGAAACATTGCGTAAAGTTGTTCTTTGTTTTGTACAATATTGTAAATGTCCAATTTTATGCCTAGAAAAATTTATATTTATATTAAATTCTTATTTGTGCTTACATTTACAGTAGTCGTTTCTACTTCAAATATATTCATACTTCTAGAGCTTGGGCTAGCTATTTTATTTTATTCGTACATCAACATTATTTTGCTTCTTAAAATTTTAACATATTAAATCACTGAAGTACAAATAGAAGTTCCTAAATATATATCAGTTTAATAGAAATCAGTCACCAAAGCCTAACAAACTTCCCCGGGCAAAAGACCTACGTACTATGTTTCAAAATGTTGATCTTTAGGTTAATAAGAAGTATCTATTAATAGCTGAGATAGGCATGACATCCATAAATACAGTTTAATAGAACGGCCTTGTCAAGATCCTTGGGAAAGTGAAGAAAAGGAAGATTGAATTATAGAATAGAATCCATAATCCTTTTGCGAGTTTTCACCTGCAGCTTCATTGAGCGAAGGAGCGGCGCGTTTAGGTACGCGTTTAAACGTGCCTAGTTTTCATCTTAACGTCACAATAAACTCTCTAGTCTTTTGACAGACCTCGATGACGAATCGGCAGGAGATGAAGCACATCCTGAGATAGAAGACTTTCGTATTAAATTTTCATTGCCGGCTCTGAGAATTGTCATTTGCTTCTGAATGTAAAATTATTGTTAGTTGTGTAAGTTAACGACCGGCTTTGCATACACAACTTAGCATACAGTGGGAACTTCGCTTCCCTGGGAAAGAGAATGCTTCGCCTTAAAATCCTTTAACAATAGCTTTCAGAACTCAATTATGACAAAATAAGGTGTTGCGTAGAATATTTGGTACGAATTACCCGCAACGCCCGATTAATATTCAAGTAATAGCCTCAGGAAGATTAAGATGGGCTTGTAAAGTTACTGGGCTTGGTATCTACCGAATTCCAAAGAAGTTAATAAGGGTTTTACCGACTGGGAAGGGTCTGAGGGGTAGGCCGAGACGTCGGTGGGATGATTGCGTTGAGAGTGATCTGGTGAATCGGGTTTGGGAGGTGGTCCGTGGAAGGAAGTTTGTAAGCAGAGATTGGTGGTATCGGGATCGAGCCTTCGGCTTCGCCAAGCCTTCTATGACTCTATATATATGTTTATATGAAAATTTTATATTATTTTTATTTTATATTATGAAAATTGAAACTTCATTCCACCGAACAGAATTATAAAAAGTAGTGCTTAGTTTATTGTTTTGAACATGGTGGCATAATTTTAAAAATAATATCCCTACTCAAGTTGAGTGGTCTAAACATAACTTTCCCCATTTAATGTGGAAATCTTTTTGCGAGTTTGCCTTGTGAAGCATATTCTCCGCATTACAAGGCCAAATTAAGCCGCCATTATTCCTGGCTTCATTACTTGCTTAGTCATCTCTGTATCTTTTGTCGGTGTAAGCCAGCGGAGGCGATTTGTCAGCAACAATATTTGCATTTCTTAAAGCTGAATCATTAGTTAACCCAAACTTACTCAACTCAGAATAACATCCATTGTTCCCGATCAATGCCAATTTATAACTCAATTGTTAAAAGAGTTATTTACGAATGATTTTAATTATTTTATTTTGAATGTAGCAATGTTAACTTCAATAGTCTTCACATAAAAAACTTGTTCATATTTTTAGTATTTTAGTTATCATATTTGGTTAAAGTAGCCAATACTATCCAAAAACAATGCCTGATCAACCTTAAGTACTGACATGGTTTTTCCCTACGCTAGTACAGACACTTGGTCCCACGGACTACCTGATTTAAATATTCATTAATAAATACAATATAAAATATTTAAACACTTTATTGCTTGTTATTATTTATATGAACCTTTTTGCATTTCCCGCAATCAACGAATATGTGATATTTTTTCAAATTTCAGTAAAAAAATAACAAATAAGATCAATGAAGGAAATAGTGAAAATCAAAAACTACATATTTTAAAATTTTAAAACTTTGTATTTATAACAAATTAATTACAATATATTTAATTTTGATTTTAAACAATTAAAATCATAATTAAATGAACTTAAAAATACTCTCCAAAATTAAAAGTACCTATTAAAATTCCAAGCAATTGATGTGTCGTGATTTCATTCGATGTAGAATCCGTTGTCAAGTCTGATTCGAAAATATCAGCTTCTTCTTTCTCTAAATCATCAAACAAGAGACATATATTGTCACAAAACATCGGGTCATCAGGCCTAATAACTAATTTTGATTTGTAAGATTGGGATTCCATGGTTGTAACCGAACTAAAAAAATAAAATAATGTATAAATTCAAAAATAATAAGAAAAACAGTTAATATTTTGATAGCATTTATAAATTGAAAAGTATCTTATAGAATATAATGTCTATCTTATTAATGTATATTGAAGTTTAAACTTAGGAAATTGTTTTGTATTTAATGCATAAAACCATTCCTCGTGAAAATTAATTTCCAAGTTTTCTAGTGAAGTAAATGATTGGCAATAATCTAAGGGTTAAGTAGTTATTGGTGTTTATAATTTAAGTGGAAAAAATGGTTGATGAAAGCTAATGCTGTAAATAGTCGATGAAGAAGGAATGTGGGATTAAGAAAGTGATAAGACAATAAAAATAAGAGAAGAATAAGGAAGAAGAGAGCCTTATCGGCAAAAGATGTTACAACATTAAATCGTTATAATTTGTAATTTTATACATTTTTAAATGTTTATTACTGATGTTTGATTTATGGTAAATTAGTAGCACCAATTAGTAAACCGATTCTAATAAGGTAGATTTCAAATTCAACTCTAAATTACTGTTATTAAATTACTGTTTGTTGTTAATTCCAATATTAAATTTAAATATGTCCTCTTCAGTACCTCAATAGGAAATTATAACCGAGTTTTTCGTCGATGATCTCGAGCAATGGATGAGTATCTTGGTATCGTGGAACCTAGCTCCAAACGTAGCTCCGGAATTCTTGACATAGGTTAAGTACAGTCGAATCACAATCGTACACCATCCTCTTGACAATAAGTACAGGATATGAACCTCTCTCTCACACACTCCCCCCCTCTCTCTCTCTCTCTCTCTCTCTCTCTCTCTCTCTCTCTCTCTCTCTCTCTATGATGATATGATGAGGCTACTTAGGAACTTGTGCCAGCCAGCTCATTACCTGTTATTTCCACATGATTTGAGGTATACTAGTTTATTAGAGATATTTGAGGTGTACTCTAAGGAGTAATTTAAGAATTTAAACTTTTTGGAATATGAGCCGGCATGTGAAGGGTAGTTTGAGGAAAAATTTAAAATGAGAACTTAAAAAAAAAAATACTATATTTCTTATATTTCAAAATCAGAGCACACTGTTGACACCCAGAACACTGTTTACGGTAGTATTCTTCAAGAAATTCTTTCTGTATCCACAGATATAGTCGAAATACATCCTCAAATTTGAAATACTTTGTTTCAGTTTCTTAAGAAAAACATCTTCATAAGTGCATTAGTAAAGAGTCTCTAGCCTATGCTGTGGAACACTTCACCAACATCTATTGTGGCTGGCATTAAGCAGTAAGGAACCAACACCTATTGATATAATTCAATTACAAGTTAAATAACTTTAATTGAAAATCTGGAGGGTTTCAGATATTTAATTTATTTGTAATAGTAATGAAATATTTTCTTCATAGTTGCATATTTAGAATACAATAGGAAAAATCCCAAAAAGCAAAGCCCTAAATCTCTTATTTATTTATTTCTTTTCAACGAACTAAAAATGTTCTACTCCGCTTTTAATAATTTTATCTCATCTTCTTTTTTCGGTGGATATCTGATCCAAAAGGCACTTCTTTTATGTTCGAAACAACAAGCAATTTTTCCATTCAAAACTACTGTAACTAATTTTAGCATATTTCTCGGTTAATTTCACAATAACAGTCTTTTTATGAACAAATAAATAATATTAAGGCATGTTATTTCTTTATAACTTATTTCTTCTAATGCTCACTATTTTATATATGATCAGGAAACTCAGTATTATTTCCTTGATTGTTTTTTCATATTTTCCAGTAAAAGCGAATATTGAAGATGCTACGAGTTATATTGGGACTATGACGATTGTCTGGATTGCTTCACCTGCTTACTTCATCCATATGCTATTATATTCTCGGATCGGTCGAGCTCTGATAAAGCCATAGTTTATTCTATTGTCAAGGGCGGAAGTTGGGGAGGACAATATCGAGAGTATTTGTTAAGTACATAATTAATTTTTTAAAACGAGAAATAGATTCCACTCAATATCAAGTCTGTTTCCTTACCCTGCGATTTATAAACAATTAGGATATAACTGTACTTATATTATTTTAATAATTGAATAAATATTTTTATTTTGTTTATAAGGATGTAATTAAAGATATCATAATTTCAAAAAATATTGTTAGACGGAATCTGATGTTATGTATAAAAAATGTAGTGAGCAGCAGATCTTCAATAAAATCCTTTTCACTTCATTAGTTTACCCTATTTTTTCTGTTTCAAACTCTAATCCCAGCTGGTGTTAATTGAACAATAGAACAATAACGTGCTTATATGAATCAATATATAAACGAAGATGCTCCAATATATTAACAAATTCTTCCAAAGAAACTCATTATATGCTAATAAGTCTGTTTGAAACGAAATTAAAAAAACATAAAATTTAATTTTTTTAAATAATTTTTTTTTTTGTGATTATTTAAATGTTTTTATTTTGAGGAGAAAAGATTTGTCCTGGCCGGGATTCGAACCCGGATCCTCCGCATCTCTAGCGCGCCACTCTTCCAACTGAGCTACCAGGGCACGTAACCCGGTCAGACAAATCCATTCTCTTCACCTATCCCACATCCCCAGCACTCGCAACTTTTGCGATGTACATATGTGGAAGAGTATTCATTGAACATTACTTTAATTAGGATCTGGTTGACGTACGTCAATTTGATATTTATAATTTTTATATTCGAATCTCTTATTTTTAACCGGCACCGAGTTGTTGTTGGCCTCCTCAAGTAGCCACCGCCAGTTGGCTCTATCCTGTGCAGCAGCCCACCAGTCTCGCACGCCGAGAAGAGTCCTAGCGTCCTCAGTCACACCATCCATCCATCTCACTCTCGGTCGTCCCACTCTCCTTGTTCCAAAGATCTCTTCCGTGGCCACTTTCTTCGGAATCTCGCCATCATTCATTATGGGTAGATGGCCAGCCCATCGAAGTTTTCCCAATTTTATGATTTTGGATATCTCGTTATCTACAAAGAGTTCGTACAATTCCAGGTTTTTTCGGCTCCTCCATGTCTCGCCTACTTTGATGGGTCCATATATCTTCCTTAGTATCCCCCTTCCGAACAACAAGAGCCGTTTTTCATCTGCCTTCTTAATAGCCCATGCCTCCGAGCCATAAGTTAGTACTGGGCAGACTATTACTTTCTACAGTAAATCAGAATTACTTTCTAAATCTTGATTTTTGTCTTCCTTGACAGATATCGGCTCCTGAAGTTTCTTGATAAGCTGTAGTATCACCTGTTAGCGGTTATTATCCTACGCTTAATTTCTTGGGTGATATCGTTTTGGTAGTTTATTTCGCTTCCCAAGTAGATAAAGCTGTTGCCGGCTAGGTTGAAGAGCAGACAGGCATGCAAGTGCATCTCCCTGGCTCACTCCATTATTTGTGTGGAACTCCTCTGAGACGTCAGCTCCAATACGCACTACACACTTTGAGTTCTTCATGGTCATTTTTACCATGCGCGTCAGCTTTTTAGGTATTCCCATTTTCTCAAGGGTCCGGTAGAGCTCCATCCGGTCCACACTGTCGTAAGCTGCCCTGAAGTCGACAAAGAGGTGGTGAGTCGTGATCTGGTGCTCCTTGCACCTTTCAAGTGTCATTCTTAATGTGAAAAGCTGGTCAATGGTAGATCTACCTCTTCTGAAGCCTGCCTGACAATTCCCTAATTGTCTTTCAGCAAGGGATGAAATCCGTTCAAAGAGGATACTCGATAGGATCTTATATGCGCATGACAGGAGTGCAATTCCTCGATAGTTTTCGCAGTCGGACTGATCTCCCTTTTTATGTAATAGGTATATTACGGCTTTCGCCCAGACCGCTGGCATCCATTCTTGCTCCCAGATCGTTACTATCATGTTGTGGAGTTCCTTCCTTAGCTCATCCCCGCTGTATTTTAAGAGTTCTGGCTGGATCCCATCAATCCCAGGTGCTTTGTTGTTCCTTAGCTTACTGAAGGCTTCCTCTATCTCATCCTCGTCAAGGGGCTCAGCGTCGTCAGTGAGAGCTTGTTCCTCTTCTTCAGGGCTTACATTTGAACCGTCTGCTCTGTTAAGTGTCTCTCTGAAGTGCCATCTCCACCTTCTGAGTACATCCTCTGTTTCAGTGAGGAGGTGACCATTACAGCTTGTGACTCTTGGTTTGGATCGTCTTCCTTCATTCTTTTTTTGGAAGAAGAGTCTGCATTCATGCGTTCTCGATTTCTTCCATCCGCTTGTTCTCCCATTCTCTTTTCTTTCTTTGGTGCGGCCGTTTCTCGGCCCTTCTTTTCTCCCGATAGGTCTCATCCGTGCTTCTTGTGTGCCTTTGAACTCTTTTGTTATATGCTCTGTTCTTGTCTACGGTAGCTTGGAGGCACTCATCGTCAAACCATGGAGACCTTTTCATCTTTGGTCTGGGTCCCAGTGCTTCCTCGGCTGCTGCTTTAATGGAATTACAAATTCCCTTCCATTGTTCATCAAGGCTGGACCCTGCTTTCTGTAGTTCTTCTTCAAGCTTCTCTGATAATTTTCACTGGTACTTCTCCTTGTGTTCGGGTTATTTTAGCTTCCCAGTGTTGAACATCTTCTTGGCTTGTTTCCTCTGGGCTTTCTTGAAAGTAAATTTTGAGCTGATTCTCGCTATACCGAGGTAGTGATCAGTATCCATGTTGGCTATGTTGATCAATATCCTCTAAATGATCTGTTACTTACTAGCTCAGATTTGTATCTGGAGGTTATAAGGAGATGGTCTATTTGATTTGACACTTTTCCATCCGGAGATTTTTAAGTTTGCTTGTGAATGTTTCTTCCTTGAAGTAGCGTGCTTCCTACAGTTAGTCCATGCTCGGCCGCGACGCTTACTAGTCGGTGCCTGTTGTCATTGCTTGTTTCGTTTAAACTATATTTCCCGATAACGGGTTGGTATGCCTGTTCTTGGCCGACCTGGGCATTGAAGTCTCCAAGTATTAGCTTAACGTCTCGATGAGGGCATTTGTCTAGAGCTTTGCAAAGGTCTTCATAAAAAAGGTCTTTATCCTCTTCGAATCTCTTATTATATACATTATATTATTATATATATTATATATTATTATTATATACACAGATTATTTTCGAATTTTTATTCGAATCCCGGCCAGGACAAATCTTTTCTCTTCAAAATAAAAATATTAAAATATTTAAATAATCACAATAAAATAAAAATATAAAATTGACGTACGTCAACCAACAACGTAAAGATGGAGGACCCGGGTTCGAATCCCGACCAGGACAAATCTTTTCTCTTCAAAATAAAAATATTAAATGTTTTTAGTTTTTCACTGCTAACCAATCAAATTCAATTCGCCAAAGCCCTACTAACAGATGTAGAAGCCTTTGTAAATTCTTGTATTATCATTAAAAGAGTTCATTTATGATTTAAAATAAAAAACTATTAATACTTGTTAAAGATATGAAGCTTTTTTTACTTCTCGAAAAATTTCACTTTTGGCACTTAGCGCCTTTAGCAATTCAAAAATTGAGTGAAAAATCGGTCTTGATCCACATATTAGGGTTGCTCTAGGTCATCAGACGTTCTTCTCGGTTAGGCTTTTCACTACTTCGTGTATAGTAGTTTTGTTATTAGTAAGTAGCTCCCAGTAGGCTGAAGGCCTGAAATACCTGGGGGTGATAGTCGACTTCAGAATCGTGGCCTTCGTGATTCCCCCTTAGGGCGGTCAGACATCTCAGTAATTGATATTTGATTATCTAATGCAACCTAAGACTAGACTAAGAATAAGTATATAAAATGGATAATTCTGTGTTTTTGTGTGTTGTTCTCTGTGTCTATTGTTTATGCTCGTGCGCTGCATTGAGTCGCAACAGTTGCCCTGAGCACCGATCCTAGGTTACGTTATAGGTTGCGGACGAGTAGCTGACATTTGCTCGACCAGTAAACACTATGTAAATTTCCGGTGACGTGTCCACTTCACTAACCGAAATAGACTCTTCACAATCTTCGGAGTTTAGCGAAGAAAATAAAAATAATACAGGCACGAGAAGCGCAGGAACTGGAAAATGACGACACACTATTGCTTCAACTAACAAAATAGATTAAAAAAAGTCAATCATTTGGTCACGTTAAAGTTAATAGACATTTCAAATTGACGATTATTAATGATTCCTTAACTATTAGTAATTTCCTTAAACTTAATAATTTCCTTGAAACACTAGTATATCGTTTTACAGATAAAGAGCTGCATGGTTTTATTATGTTAATAATAGTTTAAATAATGTTATTTCGCATTGTCGTTCCGACAAATACGCAGATTTTTATCGAGGAATTTGGTAAGAAGGCGTATTATTACCTATGATGATCACAAATATCTCCAATCAACTAATATCTAACGATGCCTTGTTATTTTGATTTATCAATTGCCTAATTTTTCGTTACTAGATAATGTATTGCACAAGTATTAGTTAAAATACGAAACTTAGGTTAATGGGTATGAAAATAATATTTATTCGCAAATTTCGGTGGGGAATTGACGTGTACACTTATATATATATACTAACCAGTCTCTGATCAGGATCAAAATATGTCAGAGACTGAAACAAGTCCATAAAATAGGTTGCCAAATGGAAAGGGGAAAGTTTAAAGTCCAAAACCTGAAAACTCCGATGCTAAAAGAAAAATTCCAAATCGAGCTGAAAAATAAATTTGAACCCTCGGACTTAGAGAAACTCACAATTGATCAACATTGGGAGACAATAGAGTCCGAGTTAAAAGAAACAGCAAAGGATATAATAGGGATTCAGGAAAAACGGAAACCCAAAATATGATTCACGGAGGAATGCGAAAAAGCAGTCGAAGAAAGAAGGAGATCGAAGGTCCTCTACGCAGTCAAAGCTGATCCAGCTACAATTGAAAAATACTCAGCTGCTAGGAAAAAAGCAAATAAAATAATAAGTAAAGCAAAAAGAGAATTCCTCAAGGAAAGACTAAAAAACATTGAGGATAACTGGCAGGCTGGAAATATAAGCGAACTATACGCAGATATTAGGAAGGAAAGGGCTGGATTTAGAGCGAGAAGCACACAAACGCGAGGGAAAGATGGAAAACAGACGGCATTCAAAGTAGAAGAACATTTCCAGAACCTTCTAAACCAAGGGGGACACACGAATGAAGGACCACGAGGAGGTTCTTGACCCACAAGAGGTTGAATAACCTGACATTCTGGACGTAGAAATAGCAATCGACAGGCTTAAAAGAAGAAAGGCTCCTGGGTTGGACAACCTTCCATCAGAGTTGTTCAAGGATGGAGGAGAAACCTTAAGAGGCAAACTATTAGAGCTAATCCAGAAGATATGAGAGAAAGAGAAAATACTAGAGGCTTGGAAAACAGGTTTAATATGCCCTATCCTAAAGAAGGGGTCCATACACGAGTGTGGGAATTACAGAGGCATAGTTGCCTGTAAGATAATGACCAACATATTGCATATTAAAATATATCCGTATTATGAAAACATGGCAGGCGACCAGCAAGCAGGATTCAGAAGAGGAAGGAGTAAGCTAGACCAGATATTCATTCTGAAACAGGTACTCGAAAAACGATGGGAAGTAGAACAAGACGTACACGCATTATTTGTTGATTTCAAGGCAGCATATGATTCCTTGGACAGAACCTGTCTATGGAAGATCATGACTGAGCTGGGTATGCCCGGCAAGTTGGTGAGATTGACGAAGGCGTGTGCAGACGACCCCGTGTGCGTGTGCAGAGTCCTCATACAGTGAGATGTGTTTGAGGCCTTTAAAGTTGGAACTGGTTTGAGGTAGGGAGACGGACTCCCACCTTTACTCTTCAATATAGCCCTTGAAAAGGTGACATCAAGAGAGAATTGCGGGGTGCACGTCGGAAAGGTACATACAATTCTTGCATACGCCGATGGTATAGCAGTCCTCGGAAGTAATCAAAGGGATATCGAGAGACTAGATAGGCGCTTATGAAAGAGGCAGACCAAATCGGCTTACAGGTAAATGAGGAAAAAACAAAATACATGATAGTAAGCCGTAAAAAACACCCCAGAAACAGCATCTGCGTGGATCGCAAATCGTTCCCGAAAGTAGATACCTTCAAATACCTCGGCTCCACAATAACCTCCACAATGACCTATTAACTGAGATAGACCAGCGTATAACAATTGCAAATAGAGCATTCTTTGCTCTTTCAAGAGTATTAAAATCCCGAAGCATCTCAAGAAATTTAAAAGTAAGGGGGTATAATGCTGTAATAAAGCCGATTGTGATATATGGCTGTGAAACTTGGGCTCTCACCGGCACCCTGGAAAGCAGAATTGAGAGATGGGAAAGAAAAATACTTCGCACGATAACTGGATTGGTATGGGATGAGACTCTTAACTCATGGAGGAGAAGGACTTATAAAGAATTGCTCACGGAAACTGGTCAGGCAATATCTCAGGATATGAAAGCAAGAAGCCTCTACACAACTATGAATGCCACAATAGTTGGCAAGAGACCACGCGGGAGGCCAACGACCAGATGGATGGACAGGGTCAACGAAGATGCTGCGGAGCTACATGTAGCAGACTGGAAATCAGCGGCCTAGGATAGACAGAGTGGGAGAAGGCTGGTAAGGCGGCTAGTAAAGGCAGAATCTACAAGGTCTGTAAATCAACCGAAAAAATATATATATATGTATATATATATATATATATATATATATATATATATATACACACTCGTATATACATATACATATATATCACTCGACCCCCCCGTCCCCGTCCCCGTCCTTTATGTGAGCTACTGAATGCTAGCTAGTTGTTGTTGACTAGTTGTTAAATTTATATTCACGTAATAAACAAACGTAAAACTAATTTACTAATAAAATTACAATTAAATATTTTAAATATTTTTATAGACCTTATTAATATCTTAGCTACTAGTTCGTTGAGGTTCTATTAAAAATATTTTTTAATTTATAAATTAGCCTTCTTTATCAGTTATTGACCTCAATTGAGAATAGTGAAATTCATTTTCGTATTTATGATATATCTATAAAACTTTTTTTTTATTTTATCGAATGTTTTACTTAATAATTAAAGTAATTACATTAGATACTAGCTGACCCGGCCACTCGTTGCTGTGGCTGTTGTAATAGTTTAAAAAAATATTACGTTTAAATTTTGTATTTTAAAGAAACAATGAATCAATGGAAAAAATGAATTAAATATATTTTCGATCTTACATTTTATTCAACTTATATAAAAGTTGGTATATAATAAATAAATAATATACAAAATTCTTAACTGATAAAATATAAACATTAGTTTAATGAATGGGGTATATCATGGTTGATTTTTAATTATGGATAATAATATATTTTTTAAAATTATAACTATTTATTTCAATTTAATTGAGCGCTAATTAAATGCGCTTAGTGGATTCAAATTACGCTTAATCAATAATATCCGTCCGTTTTTTCGGTTGCGAACTTGGATTTACACTACTCAGACATGCCCTTACAACATATCAAAAATTCATCAGCATCAAGCGTCACTGCTACGATCGACGCCTAATGAATAATAATGGCCGACATATCACTTAGGGGTATGAAAAACAGTTTACATCCTATTCTCAGACCTACTGAATATACACACAAAATTTCATAAGAATCGGTCAAGTCGTTTCGGAGGAGTTTTGTTACAAACACTGTGACACGACAATTTTATATATTATACTATCTTTTGCATGCGACTCGTCGGCGTTGATTTTGAATAAAAACTTACGTTGATTTTAAACAAAGAGTAAATTATGAACTCCATATTACTCACTATGACTTAAGGCAATAGTGAGTTCAGCCAGCCTACCAATTCTTATCCCTTTGTTGATCGATGTTAATAAAATGTCCTAGCATATAATTGATTCCAGATGCTCTATCCTTCCTTATTGCGCGTTGGCCTGATAAAATGTATCTACTGTCCGAATTTCAAGTCTGTAGTTTATGCCGTTTTGGTTCTGCGATGGTCTTTTCAGTCAGGACGACCTCTTATATATATATATATATATATATATAGTCAATTTTAAAAAAATAAAAAAACATATATTACACGTAGTAGAAGCTAATCAATTATGCTCAAATCGAATAAATTTTGTAACGCAACAACAATTTCTCGATCAGTGCTGGTGATGAATCGACACCGTTGATCCACTTGTTCACCCGTGATACCCATGAAATAACATGAAGAAATTTGTGCTCTGAATCAGGCAGTGGTAGAAGTGATCCAGCACGATGATAAATTTGCCCTTGCACTTTGAACGTTGGCATGTAATTGTCCCGTATAATTTCTGTTGCCCCGAACGATGCCATTTGAAAACATGAATTATATTTGCGGATGTTTTTCAAGAAATGGTTTGACTTGTTTGGTACCAACGTTGATAATGTAAGGTGGTGTATGCAGATCCGGCAATTTAACTTTTCCACCTATGCAGCACATTCCAGGAGCTTCATTCTTGAATTTCATAGCACGGCAAAATTTGCATACCTTATCCATTTTCCAATAATGAAATTGGGAATTGAAGGTGGGAAGGATGAAAATTAAAATAAATCAATTATACTCACGATGAAATAAAGTACGATCCAAATGAAGAGTTGAAGAAGCATGAACTGACATTGAACAGATGAAAGATATTTAAAAAATCTAGAATGATTTTGGAAAAACTTTATATAAATTCACCATTAGTGGTAAGGAATAGTGATGTAATTAACCAGAATAAGCCTCAGGTTATTTTTTTTCTCAGTGCCTTCTCAATCGTGCCTTCCTTCACACTTCACTGTCAATAAAATGTTTATTCAAATTTCTCTTCACATATATTTATTTATTTCGTACGAAATTTGTTCCTACTCTCCCTTTATTATTGACTCGATTACGAAAGAAATAACTTGATTTGCGACAAATAATTATTTTTTTTCTAGAAATTTTTGAAATTTTTTTTCAAATCCAAAAAAAAGAAGAAAAAAGTGAAAAAAAAGTTGGTAGAAACCTTCCCTAGAGTGTACTGAACAACTTCCCAAAGTTTCATGACGATCGGATGATTGGTGTAGTAATGCATAAAGGACAAACACACATACATACATTTTTATATATATAGATTAGTTTTGCATAATTTACTGTCTATATTAAAATTTATTATTAATTATTATGTTTTATGTTTATAGCCTACTGCATCAATTATTAGTTCGAATTTTAGCTACAACATTCTTATTCGCTTTATCAATTTAAAAAAATAAATACTAATTAACTCCGTGTATACATTACTTAATGAAGCCAAATTAAAATTATAAGGAAAGTTAAACAATAAGTACAATTAAAACTATGTCCATTACACGTAATCATTTATCAACCCAAGTACGTCATATTAAATGTATTTTATTTTAAATTAAAGGCTTTCATTGAAGAAATTCATAAGCTTTACTGTTATTTCTATTTTAAGTTACTTTAAAATTGTAGTTAGATATTTTTATATAAATTGAAAGTCTCCATATTCATTAATAATAAAAATAAAAAAATGTTGTAAATTATGCTGCTGATTTCAGAATACATTAGGTATATATCCGTCACAGACGGTCTTGAAGGCAAGACATATTGCATTGAGATGTAGTGGTGTAACCCATTTCAATAATAAATATTAATAATCTTAAATATGCAGACCTTATATGTTACTTTTTTTTTTTTTTTTTTTTTACAGAGAACAGGATTGTTAACGATTAATTAGTGGAGGTTAAATTCAAATTCTTAATAAACAAAGTCGATGGGTATTACATAGCATGAGGAACATAATTATTTATTTCATAAAATATAGTATTCTGAAATTAGTATTATTAAACAAAATAAATTATGTTCTACTCCTTAAATTTTATTGTGTTTTTTTAGTCTCCGTAAAAAAATATGGTAATTTGTTCAAACTGGACTTTTGCAACTTTCATTTTAACTATGTAGTTAGTTATAAACATAAAACTTATAATTAACTACTTTTTTTTAATTCTAAATTTCTGGCGTGTTATCTAAGTTTTATTTTTTTAAGTAAGGATATCATTTCCTGTTTAAAATATGTTGTAGAAAAAATAGTCACTCTGGTTTGAATATCGCAATATACACATACTTGCATGTATGTAAATATATCCACACAAACACATATATTATATATTAAATGACCCATCATGACAAAAACAGTTATAGAAAAGTTAGTTTCTTCGTTAATTTAAAAAAAAATTGCATTAAAATGTAATGTTTACTCTTCTAGGACGTTTGGGATATAAGACACAAAATGAACAATGAGAGAGAAGACATGTTGTAACATCATAGCTGACTCAGTAAATCGAAGGTTCCACCAATGGGAGCAGTTTCCGACGTTGGTCGGCTCCTATTGGCTAGCGCACCTGGGAAACTTTCCCCACTCCATGTGAAAACTCCTTCCCCCTCTTTTCTCTGTTCTGTCGGCTTCCATGACAGAATTTTCTCTGTGGCCACCATTTTTTAATTATCATTCAGATACGTATTTAATGTCTTTACTCAGTCTCTCTGAACTGGTGAATTTTTTAAAACTTTACTTAATGAAAATTATTGACTGTACTGTATTAACAACTGCGTTTTTCTGCACTCTCGATTTACTTCTAAGGTCTTAATTTCACTTATTATATATTTCTGATATAAGTATGCTAGTGTAAGGAGATATATTCATATAATCAAAATATAACATTCTTTATCTTTTAAACAGACATATATAAATCATTTATGTATTAATAGGCTTTAAATAAATAAACAGTAGTCTACAAAATGTATACGTCGATCCTCCCATACAGGCTGAGAGAAATAGTAGAGAGTGACTTGGAGGAGGAACAGGCTGGGTTCCGTCCTTGAAGACAAACACAGGATAATATTTTCATCTTGAGAAATATTCTTGAAAAAGGGTGGGAGAGGCAGGAATATGTATCTTGCATTCTTAGACCTACAAGCAGCTTTTTATTCTGTTCCTAGAATGCATTTATGGGAATCTCTTCAGCTGAAGCATGTCCCTGGAAATCTAATAGATACTATAAAGTCAACAAATCAAGAACCAAAAGGTATAATACGTGTTAATGGTCAACCATTTTAAATATCCCGAATGGATCGAGGAGTAAAACAGGGAGATAGCTTGAGCCCCCTTCTCTTATTAATTCTGATGGATGAGATCCATTATATTTGTAAAAGAAGGACATCCTGGACAACGATAGGAAAGTGGAATCTCAGGACAATTCTGACAAAATGATACTTATTCGCTGATGACATTGTGCTACTTGGTGATACAAAAGAGAAACTGCAACAAGCGATAAATGAATGGCAGGAGGAGCTTTTGCGGAAAGGCATGAAGATAAATACTTCCTAGAGCAAAGTACTCACTGTTTCCAGGGAAGAGGCAAGAAATGGATCCCTGCATTAATGCATACCTTGCACAAGAGAGAGCAGAGATGGTTCGGACACGAATGCAGGATGAATCAGGACCGAGACCCACGGAATATAATGGAGGCCAGACCTTCTGGCTCGAGACCTCGAGGAAGACCCAGGATTGTCTACAGTGAATATATCCGCAAGTTGGGTGAAAAGAATGGGAAAAATCTTTCTCAAATGAGACAACTCACACAAGATAGAGAGGAATGGATGAGATGGGTTGAGGCTCCTCCACACTGAAACGTACAAGGAGGAAGGGAAAGAAGAGGAAGAAATAAATTATAAATGGACTAATTAATATATCTCAATATGATTTTTACACATTTTTTAAACATAATACATTTAAAAAATAAGAAGAATTAAAATATTAGAATTAATCTAAAAAATGTTTGAAAAAATCTCACTTTCTTTTTAAAATAGCAATGTTTTAAAAAAAAAATGAAAGACGTACATAAAATAAATTAAAATAACTCGTAAAAAAAAGCATTACCAAGGCTGAACTTGGTAAATATCTAAAACTTCAATTCATTAGTGTTCTTTATTTATTCTGGTAAAGTCATATGTATAAATCTGATAAATGATTAAATATATGGTGCATCAAGGCGAATTTTAGATATTGAATCAATCAAAAAATTCAAATCGCGAAATAAAAAATCTGAATATAATAATCATTAGACCATTAGTAGAATAAACACTACACACGTCCTTGCACACTAGCCAATAGTATTTACCTACATAATATCATGTAAATCGAGTCTTTATTACCAATGCTTGCTTGATTAACGAGTAGTAAATAGTAATATTTACTGTAGATTAAAAATATTTATGTTCAGAAATTTATGACATCAAATTAACACTTGAAAAAGGGAACGGTCAACCGAGACATCAAATAAATGATAATACATTAGTGGAAAAATTCCAACTAAAAACCTTAAGTCTCTAAACTAAAACAGGAAATTAAAAATACCTGTCCAATATTTCGCCTATTCAGGCATCCTCAGGGCAGAAAGAGAATAATAGCAAACCAAAAGATGAATAATGCACCCAAAAAACACTGGTTTGCTATTATTCTCTTTCTGCCCCGAGGATGCCTGAATAGGCGAAATATTGGACAGGTATTTTTAATTTCCTGTTTTAGTTTAGAGACTTAAGGTTTTTAGTTTGAATTTTTCCACTAATGTATTATCAAATTAACACTTTTTATTAAATTAAAATCATAAATAATTTTATTAGTGAGTGAACAAAGATCTACTTTTAATTCCACTTGCCATTTAAAGTCCCATAGTATTTTTTTTAATTGTTAACATGTCTTAGTCCTTATATCAAATTTAATGAATGTTTTCTCTATTCTGAAAGGATGATCTGCTTAAAATTCTTCGAAAGCTCAAATTCCATTCCTAACGATGTTACTGTTCTGAGCGAATAATTATGAAAAAAAATATATATTTTTTTAACGATATTGACTGTAGTCGTATAGATTGATTCGAGTATAAATCTCCAATAACCGATGAGAGCAATTCTCATTTATTCAATTTAGTCGCAAGCTAGGGACGTAGATCATTCACCTAAACGAAGTTACTAGAGGCAGTAACGAATACCGCCGCGTTGTTAGTCGGGAAATAAACGATGCGTTATTTCGGTTATGTTATCTGCCCATCGGCAAACAGAAACTCTCTCTCTCCAGATGCAGAGGGAATAAATAAGGGTATAACTCTAAGGGGATTATATATGTATGGGCCTGATACATAAATTAATACCCCAGCGTGGCTTATTATATAGCGACGAAGCGTGAAATGACCCTAGGCAACATTCCCTCTCGAATGAGGGTAACTGTACCAACATCGGAGCTGAGCTTATAAATATCCGCTATTTATTAGGAAATAATGTGAATTATTTGCTTTTGTTGTAGATAGCGATCTCCGATTTAAACAGCCCGTTCATGGCGACCTACCGTTGAGCCGGTGATTAGACTTAGCACATTCCCGATCCATGATTTATCTACAGCTTGAGGTCATGGGATCGGTAATTGAAATATTGCCCCTAATTAATCAATTATCTATGCCTTTATATAATTTAGTGAACTTATGCTTTGTCAATATAAATCTTGATAATTCTACGGGGGAAATGGCCGATGAATTTGCAAATATATCTTAAGCGTGTTTTTATTAGGGGGCGCCTGGATTTAGTATTGGGAGGTCTTTCTTCAGTCGAGTTGGAATTCCGAGGGTATTCTTTACTCCTCTGTTGACTTGCCTCAATAATAAATTCTATAAAACGTACTTTTAACATTATTTGAATTTAATTATTAAACAAAATTTATTCCCACTCAAACCCACTCGTTACTAAACCTAAGTACATTTTCATTTCCCTATATGAAAATTCCGTCCTCCGTGACGTCTGAAAAGAAGAATGCCTCGCGACCTTTTAAGTTGATTTTATTATTCGAGTACTACCAGTGGACAATTTTCTCTACTTGCCTTAATCTCATGTCATTACGTATCATTATTTTTATTTACTTGTTGTATTATTATAATACCGTTATAAGTTTCAATATATAAATTTAAAAAAAATATTTGCACCGCATCCAGCAAATTTGATATAAAAAAATTTTCTCCTCGGTTGACAGGAATATGAATTGTTTTTTTCAGTGATTAATGGTTCCTGAGCAGATCTCTGGGCCATTGTCTTTTTAATCTTCTTATTGTAAATCCAGGCAAAAGAGAGGAGGAAAGAAAGAGAACTAGAGGATTTTGGCGATGTTGTACTGAAGAGTGTTGTGTACCTATTTTCAAAAAGGTTGTGATTTCCAATGGCGACATTTTCCTATTCTACCCTCCCTCGTTCAGCTATTTATTTATACAAGGCGTAGATGTGAACTTAAATAAGCAACTATTGGACCTGACTCATATTTGCCATATTTGACTCACACTTATTTACATTTCTTATAGAATAGTGTCTTCGACATCTAAAAAAAACACTCATACAAACCTAAAATTTTAAAAATGATTCGATCATTATGGAAACCATTTTTTTTAAGGGTATGTGATCTTTTTGAACCTATTAACTATAAATTGGCGATTAACAAAGTGAACCTGAATAAACCTTATGTGTGTAAGTTTTTTTTTTCTTTCAAAGTAACCCTTGAGTGTTTAAGTTTAAATATACATCAAGGATTATTAAACTAAATTATTAAATTTAAAAATACAGAAAAATTTTAAATATATATTTGGTACGATTGATGTAGACAATTATTTTACGATTACTGTAGGTAAAATATTTTTAGTACGATTTTTTTATCTCCTTCATTTCGTGGCGTAAGTAAAAATCAGTTAGAATTTCAAGTAAGGTATCCCTTCTTACAGTTTATCAACTAAGCCTTAAACACAGACATAGCAACTGTTAAACACTATATTAAAAAATTATTCGCTTTATTAAGACTTTTTGAACCAAAATTATATTGACCATTCAAGTAAAATACCGCTTCTGATTATTTTTTTGTAGCTAAAAATTCATATTATTTCTGCTATTATGAAAGTATTAAATATCAAATTTTAAAATCGTTTCTATTTAAGAAAAAAAAAACTGTCTGTTTAGAGTTAAAATTAAAAGACCACTTTTAACGAAAATAAAGTTTTTTTTTTTCTATAATGTATGAGTTTAATATAGCATACCTTGTATTTTATTAGTTTTTCATTAGAACTTTCAATAAAGGAACAACGAAATATAAATTTTTTTTTTTGCACACACCGTTACACCGAACCTCCGCTTATATTATATTTCATAAGTCGTTTGGGGGTTCGCAGGCACCAGTGATCAAAATTGATGTGCACTAATATAAATTATAACCATTCCAAATACAAAGTTTTAACATTCAACAGATAAGTATTTTTGACTTATGCCAGATACTCACAAGGATAGTCCAAATTGGCGTTTCCGTTTAAATCTGAAAACATGAAATATTCGCAATTAAAATACTTCATTTACTGCGCACAAGGAAGTAATGACGAAAAATAAATACTCAAACAGTATGTTAGACAATTTTTAGATTTCTTTTTCATTAATACTTTTTCTACCTATTAATAATACCACTTATAAATTTTAAAACTCATTTATTAAAATTAACAGCTGTAGTATAATAATACAACTAGTAAATAAAAATAATGATACGTAATGGCATGTGATTAAGGCAAGTAAAGAAACTATCCACTGGTCGTACTCAAATAACTAT
Organism: Troilus luridus; assembly: GCA_964056705.1. Lineage (NCBI taxonomy): Eukaryota > Metazoa > Arthropoda > Insecta > Hemiptera > Pentatomidae > Troilus > Troilus luridus. Next base: position 142,366,093 of record OZ057412.1, read on the forward strand.
TTCAATCTACAAAGTCACGAAGCCATCTTATTTTCAGACGCCTCAGAGGATTATTAGGAATTGAAGAGGCGGCTATATATGGAACAACTGGGTTCGAGTGGGAATAAAATTTGTCAAGACAGGACTGATACTGGATTCGGGACGAATCAGCAACATATGGATGGCTTAATTCATAACAAGGTTTTACGAAGGATTTTGGATTGTAAGGATTTAATTGAAATGAAGTTGGCTGAAACGGAGTATAAGTTGTATTATAATAATTCTGTTTTAAGCTCCATAATATATTTTTAATTTACCCTCTCGCCCTTCCGTACATCCCAGAACTACACGTCGCATTTAAGCCGATAGAAAAAATAAATTACTAAATCATGTGATGAAGCGAAGCATAGTGGCCGTTCGTGTGCTAGATGCCTCACCTCATTGAAGCATGCGTTGCGTGCGCGGGATCGCATGACCATTCAACGCGTCTTCTTCCGGCCCCTGTCGTCTTAATTCCTCAAAATTATAAGAGCGTTTTAAAACTCATTACAGGGTTCGTAACTCCTAACTGTATCAACAAACAACCTTATTATATGTACTTTATTTATTCCACGTACGACAGGCATCCTATGATTAGCATATTCTGAAATAATGGTCCGTCGATTAAAGACACACCAATGTTTATTATAATGTTGACTGTTAAACCTCTAATTAATGGAATAATGTTCTAAATTAAGACAATTAAGACTTATTTATGTTTGATAAATACATTTACGAGGTTCAAAAAGCAGGGAGGTGGTTGGCTTGGAACATTCACCTGGTGTTTTCCACCCATCAAGGGTACCCGCTTTATAGAGGTTGGGTAAGCCACAAAAGGGCCTGTAGATACCACAGGGTTCATCCATAGCTGTTAACAGTTCGTTTAAATTCAGCTGCTACAAATGGATTTGTACCCAGGACCTTATTGTAACAATATGGGACATTCTGTATTATTATTCTTTAATAATAATTTAATTGCTGCAGACGGTTTTTGAACCCGGTACCCTCTGCAGCATCCATTCTATAAAATTATAGACTATAGATTATAGACACTGTAACACTATAGTTATAGGATATAGACTATAGGACTATAGGACTATAGGACTATTATAGGACTATTATTATAGGATATAGAGCTAAATAATATTTGTTTGGTATGATTAAAAAAATGAATAATAAGTAATTCTTTCTCTATAAATTTTAACGTTTTAAATTTAAAATTCAATTGTTGAATGCAAAATGAGAAATATATATATGGTATCTGTAACGCAGGTTGTCGCTTCAAGTTGAGTTACAATAGTTTTTTTGTTTTGCTTTGTTGTTTCCAAAAATTCAAGTTATCATGAGCCTTGGTATGGGAAAGAGAATGTAATTACGGGTAGTGAGTACATTTCGGAAACTATTTCATCGAGAAATAAAATTTTCAACAATCATTTCGAAGTATTGATGATATACCTACTGTTCACGTAGGCTTCCACGGTGATTGGTCGGCCTTCCCATTGGTTCGCTTGTGTCGATCCAGACCACGCCCCCCAGGTATAAATACCCCGACTCCAACCATCCGCTCTTCATTAACTGACTAACCCTGAAGAAGCTCACAGCACGATGAGCGAAAGCTTGGTTCATAACATCAACAAGACATGGTCCATCCCGGAAGTTGAATATAAGAAGGATATACCTACTGTTTTTGAAACAGTCATTACTAGATGAAATGATTAGCGAATTTCCCGAAAAATTTCTTGATGAAATTTCCCATAATTCCATTCTCTTTTCCATACTAAGGCTCACGATTGTATTTGACTTGCATTTTTGGATAATATTTAAAGGAAGCCGAATGAAAAGATAAAACTTGTTGTGACTCAACTCTAAGCGACAACCTACGGAGTGATTACCGAATATAATTTCTCACAATAAGGTATAATTTGCACCATAAATATTTATGCAAGTTTATCAAGAATATTCCTGGGTGTGGTTATATACCTATATTGGAGATTTCGAACTTCAAATTTGCCTTCCATGAGCATGCTCCAGATTTACTCAGAGTCGTTGTAAATTGGTTATATATTTAAGACTGTGTTTATTTTAATCAAATATGATAATTTGATTGAATAAATCTGATCTTTGCTTTTCATAGATTTAATTTAATATTTTTGTATTTGTAACTTGTACCAATGATAAATTCACTATTACTTATGACTATTAAGTTTTTTTTAGCAAAACGTTTAGAGTTATTGTGAATAGATTAATAAAATAAAATTTATAAATTTACAAGCTTAATTTTAACATCTTTTTAACATATAAGCTCTAGATTTTATCTATTTTATATCAATTTATATATCTTTATAAATTGAAATTAATAGTTTCGAAGAAGAGAAATAACCATTCATTAAAACAAGCAGATTGATATTGGTTTACTTTAATATTAATGAAAGATGTGATATTAAAAATAATATCAGGTTGCCAACGGTTGTTTAGAGAGGTGATTTTGCCGAAATGGCTACGAAGGGTATTTCGTTAGGGGCCGGGTGATTTTCAGGCAGGTCACTTCATGGCTGTTAACAGAATAAATAATTATCTTCCAAAAAAGGAATCTAACACAGGTTTTCTTTATTAATTTGAAGCCTTGAGACTCAGAATCCCTATAGAGGTATCCCGCTACCCCCTGCAGGATTATTACAAAATTTATATTGAATTTATATCTATGGAAGTTTACATGTACTTACATATTATGCATATTAGTGAAAAAAAAACACGAACACTCAAAATATTATTAATTCGATTTCTTCCTAATTGGTACTGGTTTCAGGACATAAATATTCACACAGATTTGTATCAGGATCTAGATCATTCGCCGATATCCATCGTGAAAGTAGATGACATCCTGATACGCTCCGGTTATAAGCGATCTCGTAAGTGGTCGTAAATTCGTGAAAACATTAAAAGTTAGATTTATGTAACCCGCCCTGAGGACTGTAGCAATGCTTTTCTTGCATAACGGATGGAAAAAGACATGTCCAGCTGTGACCAGGAAGAATATAAGTCGGGAAAGTGAGAGAGTAATGAAATCACGGTACATACAGATAGATAAGGTCCAGAGGCGCGGGGAATTTCGTTTTGTCCCTACCGCGGGTAAAAATTCCCCGCTGGCGTTGAGGGGGGGATGAGCAGCTCAGTATATGTTGGGTTGTGGGTCTAGGTTGTCATGGAGACGTGCGCTCTAGCCACAGGACACGACGATCAGATTGTACCAGACACGCACATCAACAATTGGCTATTCATGCAGGTAGTTGTCATATGCTATAATATAAATAAAGCTTCTACCTACAAAAACAATGAATAAAGAAACAAAAACCAAACCCAAGTACAAAAAAAAAAATGGATCATCAAGCGTTCTTATCAGTGAAGCTGCTCCTGTATCACGAACCCTTTTTTAAAACAACTCTATATTTTTTCATAATCAACAGCAACAAATTTATGTAAAGTTGGTATAAGTCAACGGTAATTTTCCACATTCTGTCAACTGATAATATAACTGAACCGTATTTCAAAAAATATATTTGTCGCTAAACAGGTTATTCGCAGCTCACATATACAACGTCTAATACCGTTGCCATAAATATTTCTTCTTAATAAAACCCCATTAAAGATTCATTTCCTATTTTGCAATCATAAATTAGTTAACTAATAAAACTGTTCTGAATAGTACTCAAGCTATCGTTTTAATTTAAATTAATTTTAACATTATTAATTGAAATACAGTAGTTGAACAATACATCAGATCTAAATGGCATTCGAAACAACAGAATGGATTTCAAATTTGTGGCATCACTAAAGAAATGCAAACCCAACACTTTTCGAGGAAGGCATTTTACGTATGTTCATTCATCGTTTCGATATACGTGGCGAAATCGAATGTAAACAAAAACATGTTTCGTTGAGGTCGAAAATTTTAATGATGCTGTATGCTTTTTATTTATTTTATATTGTCTTTATTTATTGTTTTTGTTTTTAATGTGTAGCTAATTCATTGATATATTTTTGACTATAAACTAAATGTAATATTATCAAAACAAGATATAAAACCGAGCAGTCGTCGCTAATGGCCCCAGCAGTCGCCGAAATAAAAACCAAAAAAAACCCGAATAATAAACACCATAACATATTTAATCGTTTAATGCATATTATTATGAGAATTTCAAACACAATTTTTGATGCAAGTTGTATGTAAAATTGTTGGCTTATTTTAAATAAATAAATAAATAATTTATAAAAATATTAATATTATGTGTGTTATTATCAACGTTAATGCAATGCAGTGAAAAATTTACTGATTTGAAGAAATTCAGTCCAGAGCCTGTATTTGGGATTACAAAATTTGAGGCAATAGTATTTAAGATATTGTAACTCAATGAGAAGATTTTTGGCAAGTTCATTCATCATTTCGATAAACGAGACGAGACCGAATGCAAACAAGAAAGATTTTTCGTTTGAGTTTAAAAATTTTAAGGATGTTGAATAATTTTTATTGACTTTAAAATTTATTTTCTTGTTTATATAGTGTTTATTTATTGTTTAATATGCAGCTTAACATTGATTGATCACTAACTAAAAATAAAACAAAGTATTGAGAGAGCTATATTGGCGTGGAAGATAAGAAATTGCTGATGCATCATTATTACCTAGATTAATTTAATAATGATGTATTAAAATTTTATTGGTTTAGAATTATTTAATGAATACTTATACATGTATACGTATATTATTTCTTCTTAACTATTAGTTTTTATAGATTCCAGTATACAACAAAAATATATTTACAAGAGAATACGATATATTATGATTTGTATTAGTTACTTTCGAATTAATAGCTATTAGAGTTTTATTTCTTAATTAATTAATTTTATTCTTATTATTTTAGCCCATTATTAGGTTAATTTGGATAACAATTAATAAATAAAAAGTAATTAGCATTTTTCTGATAGCTGACATCAATTAATAAAAGCCATGAGATTTCTCCTTAATGTTTTTTTATAAATGTTCTTCTAGACAGACCAAATACAAACCAACCAGTTACTTTTTTGCATTGATATTCCGAACGGCAAATATATTTAAATAAATCATACACCAGAAGTAAACATTATTTTTCGTAAGAAAATTAAAACAATTTAGGTCAGCTTAACAATCGAAGGACCAATCCGCGATCTGTAATAATCTTAAATTTATAAGAGGAAAGAAATGTCTATAAAACTTTATGAATTTAATTATTAAATTCTATGCTTTCTTTAAGGATCTTTATTTTTGCGGTACTGGTTGGAAGTAATACTCTGAAAACGATATCAAGTACATTTGAGTTCATTAAGCCATCAATGTACTAAAAAAACAACACAATATTCCACAGCTGATCACATTTTTGCATTCTGATCACATTATATCAATTCATTTTCGGTTCAAGACTAGCTTTTGATACCTAATATTTCAGATGGATCAATTGGCGATATAAATATAATACCTCAAAGTTGTAAGCTGCAATAGATGTTAACATTTATCCTTAGTCCTATATTGTCCATACTTACTTTTAATATTATATATAATCAATGGGTTATAAGGTAATATTATATATTATAGCCTTAGAGGTATTTGTGTCTAATGGAAAAACATAGACATGTCTTATATCGAAAATTATGAAAGATAAAATCACCATTTTTGCACGATTTCTCTACCTGTCTAATCGTCACTTCTTTCGCTTTATCGACTACAACTGTGCTTATTAATATAATACAGTTAAATACTAAATTTATAAAAACATTCGTTCATATTATAAAATATTGTTGGACCAAAATTTATTTGGTGCATCTTGGAAATTATCACTTCTGTTTTATTTGCTCTTAGCGGATATTTTATTATTCCGATCAATATAAAAGTATTTACGTTTTGAAGAGAAGAGATTTGCCCTGGCCGGGATTCGAACCCGGGGAGTCCGCTTCACCGTTGCAGTGCTCTAACCAACTGAGCTACCAGGGGTCGCATCCAAGTCAGGGAAATCTGTTCTCTTCATCGATCCTATACCCCCGTGTTCTCGCAATTTTCGCGATGTATCCACGGGGAAGAATGTTCATTGAACATTACTTTAATTAGGTTCTTGTTGACTTACGTACATATATTTTTTATAATTTTTATTTTTTATTAATTGTTATTAGAACCCGGGGATATAGGATCGATGAAGAGAACGGATTTCCCTGACTTGGATGCGACCCCTGGTAGCTCAGTTGGTTAGAGCACTGCTACGGTGGATCCCGGCCAGGGCAAATCTTTTCTCTTCAAAACAAAAATATTTAAAAATAATAACAATTAATAAAAAATATAAGTATTTACATTAATTCCATTAGAATTGAAAAAAGCTTTTTTACGAAAGTGTATTGTGATTTTAACCATTTAAACGAAAATATATAAGTTATTCATTTTAATTTGTATGTTTTATACATCGAATTTGAGATGTTTTTGTATTTGAATATAATTTGTAATGGCAATCTATTATCATTCTTAAGTTTAGTACCACTTCCGATGATTACGTTGTGACAATGATAGAAAACTAGTTTATATAGCAATGCCAATTTCAAAATGGGTATCTGCTTTTGTGGGGCTCGAATATATAACAGGCCACTATAAAATGGACTCATGAATGTCCAAATCAGATATTCCGTTAAGATGGGATAAATTTTCATTTTGGCTATTACAATACTCCCTTTTAGTGGTTATGCCGTCCTTCGGGGCGGACGTACAAAGGATTCCCTTGCCTGTACGGTGTTAGGTACTGTTTAAAGATCCCTATCCTAATTATATCTGGATTAATGAAATTCCGGACTCTCATTGTAGCATCGTCTTTTTTTAACTGTGGGAGCTACATTTAATATTTTAAAAAATGTTTCATGTGGAATACGTGATAATTAAACGAGGAAGTCCGTGCATTAATGTGACGTAGGTTAGAACGCCCTATTATTAGGATTTAAAAAAAAAAAAATTTCTAAGGTTATAGTATTAACATATTTTCGCTGATAGTTCTATAGCCGAGGTGACTAAACGTTAAAGTCAAATTTTGTCTGGAAAGAGTTAACTGAATAGAGGATAGCAGAATAGTGGCGTTCTTGTAGGTTTTAGCTAGAAACGATGTAATATATCATTCAATGTAAAAGGTAATAAGCTCCTTTTCTAGCCACTTCCGCACTTATCCCCTTGTTTACTACGAAAATAAAAAGATTTTGTTTCCCTAAGTACAAGAAACTCATTCTGGAGAAAATTCGACTTAACCACTTATTCACCGGGGCTGTAGAATTACTGTTAGTTGAGGTTAGTCATGTAAAGATGCTTTTATAGTATTTATTAATTACTTTTAAGTTTTTTTTACCAATAAAAAAATTTGCAATAACTTTTGTTTTCATTAGACATGATTAAGTCTTGTTTTGATATATTTTGATTAAACTGATATATCGGTTTATCTCCTTATGATCTTATAGGAAAAAATAAAAGGGCAAATACAAAAAGGTACAGAGGCGTAGGCGGGAAGGAGCGGGTAATGAGGGCTGAGTTAGGGAGAACTCGCGACTACACTAATTGTTATTTATCGCCTCTCACCGCGCCCCCTCCAACAATGACCAATCAAAACTCTTCTCTCGAGTTTTATATTACTCTTTTATGTCAGTTAGCGACCCGTATTGCTTTCTACACCTGCTCTATATCACCCCAATGGCCGTTTTGATCTTCCTCCATTGCCCGATATTCAGAGATGTATGGGAGCCAAGGACATAATCTTAAATAAGAAATACAATCAGAATCACCTAATCTGGAAGCGGTCTGTTCTATTCAACAGAACTTGTAGTTTGGACAATCAACTATACATAACTATAAATGTAACAATACAATTCCAAGAAAAACTACCATTCATCTCTTTGTTATATAAAAAAGTTGCTATTAAAGCCAATATATCAGCCTCATGAGTGCTAAAGAAAACAATAAAAAAAACAAAAAAAAACTGTACCACTACAACCCGTGAAGGGTCTGGAGTTCAGTACAGGGTAGATACAGTACTGTTTCATGGACAACGGTTGTGCAGGGAGGTGATTTGTCCTAGACCACGCTCCTATATGATCCATCTCCAGCTGCTAACAGACAAAATAAAATTCTGGCCTGCACCGTGATTTGAACCAGGGCTTTCAGCATGAACTCAGAGCTCTACCAATGAGCCACTCCGCTCCCTAAAGAAAACAATATGCTATGAAAAATTAGAGGAAACTCAAAAAGAGGCATACAATAATAATTAGTATGGAATCAGGAGAATCCCCAAAAAACAAAGCCTTAAATCCCTAAAATACTGGCGGAAAAACTACTTAACGTTTCACTAATTCCGGGCATCATCATGATATAAAAATATTCACATTAAAGAAGGGCGAATGGAAGGTTATACACAAACCTCTGGGGAGGTTATACACAGCCGATCAGGAGAAAAAGAGAAATTCAAAAATAACCGGATAATACGAACTATCAACAAGAGTAAAAAATATAGACATATGCAAAAAAACTATTACGATTTATTAGTATTATTTAAAATGCTCGAAGTTTCAGAATAAAATTGATTTAAATTTCTACTATGTTTTATAGTTAACAGAGCTTTTTTTAGTTTATTGCTTTCTTTTATTATATTATATAATATAATATAAATGACTAAAATTTGGAATAAACGTAATAATCGGAAAAAATTATTATTATTCATACTCTTCGGTCCTGCAAGAACCCGGGCCTCCACCACCAACCACATCCAACCGATCGCCGCGATCCTGCGCTATTTTCCTCCAGCCTTGTACACCCAGCCGCTTTAAGTCCTCTTCGAAATCGTCCAGCCTTCTATCTGATCCGAGGGCGTCCTCTGTTTCGTTTGCCGTCTGGTTTCGCATAGACCATTCTCTTCCGTATCCTGTTATATTATATTTTTTCAACATGTCCCATCCATCTAATAGTGGTTCTCTTTATTCTCTTTATTTATCTCAGGCTCTCTATACAGCTCCATCCGATACTCATTCCTTCTTCTTCACTTGTAGTTGACCATAACTTATGATTTATAATAACGGGATGATTAGGGTTATTTATTGTTCAATACAAGGGTTATTTTCACCATCTATAACTATATATTTATTAAAAATTTATTTGTCATGCTTTCTAATTTCACAACACTCGGCTACATCATTAGCATTGAAGCAACTTAACGTTGATGCTAATAGAAAATAGCCCTCAACAAGTTTAATGAAATTTATATTATTAAGTTTACTAGACGCCCCATATGGAAAAGGTTAGATATAAACAGCTGATGAATACTGAATTTTCTTATTGTGTTTTTGAAGTTTGGTGAGTGTATTTTGCATTCTACTATCAAGAATTTATTACTTGTCTTTCCCAGCTGGGTTCTGGTACCCTTCTTTGTGATTCTCTAGTTGCATTTGGAGGTGGGGTGTTTCCTCTGGTTAGTGTCTCGCATCATTTTAATTGCTTTATTTGTTTATTTTTTCCTTTGGTATTATTCTCTTCCTGTCCTAAAAATGTCTTGGAAGAAATATTTACAGGCATTTTTGTTTCCCGTTTTACTTAAAAAACTTAAGGCTTTTTAAGGAGAAGCGTGCCAGGTTTGCTCAGTTGTGAGAGCACCACGCTAGAAACGAGGGCGGGGTTTGAGTTCCGGTTCTGGACATATATTTTCTTTGCAAATAAGAATATTTAAAAATTACAACAATTAATAAAAAATAAAATAAAATATATAATATATAATGACGTAAGTCAACAGGATCCTAAATAAAATAATGTTCAATGAACATTCTTCCCCTTTTATACATCGCAAATTGCGAGAACAGGGGGATATGGGATCAGTGAAAAGAAAGGATGTGTCTGGACCGAGAAGGGTGTCAGGTTAGCTCAGTTGGGAGAGCACCACGCTAGAAACGTGGGGTTCGAACCCCGGTCCTGGACATTTCTTTTCTTTTCAAATAAAATTTAAGGCTTTTTTGTTTGAACTTTTTCACTAATGCCTTAACATGTATTTTATGCCTCTTTTGAGATTTTTCTCTTCAATCTTAATTTATTTTTCACATTTCTGAAATTGCGGTGAAGAGGAAATACTTTCATGACACAGAATCGAGTACACGCGTATGTTTTTTTGCCCCAATTTCTTGTTTACTAGAACTAATACAACATAATACGCAAGGCATCGATAATTAGGATAGCTATTGAAGCTAGTAGAGAGCGTAGCCGATTGGTTGCGGGACTCAAAAGATAATCAAGTCTTCAATTAATTATTTGTTTGAGGATTCGTGGCGATTTTTCAAAAATCTATACCTTTATTTTAATATAATATTCTACCTAACCAACCTAAGAGGATGGTTAAATAAAATCTTTTATTTTTGAAGTGAAAACTTCTTTAGCTGCATTTAGCGACTTTTAGTAGAGGAAACACATAAAAGTTCGCGTCATCGACATGCACGAGACGCGTCACCGAGCGGACTGTGCATGAGATATACTATTGTTTAAATGTACTTCAGTTTGATAGTTAAAATTCCATTGGCATAGGAATAATAATATTTAATTAAAATGTCTTTAAATAGTTGTGCAATTGATACCAATAATGACCTAAAAATCTGTAACTAGTTGAAATTTTAATTTTCCCTTAAAGAATTTGTTTGTCAAAGTCAAATGCCTTGTTTAATGAAATGTGTAAAAGTACAAATTACCTAAGTACTATTGAACTTAACGGCGATAATAATGCTAAAAATAAAGTTTAGTAACATCTATGTAAATACAAATACAAGCTAGAATTAATATTATAGAAATAATAAAACTTGAGACGATAACAACTATGCAACGAATAGAAAAATATTGAAAGCGAAAATAATATTAATAACAAAAACAAATGAGTGCCAGGAAAGAGACAATCATCTAGATTGATCATGAATATTTAAAAAAGAGGATATTACAAATAAAAATCATATCAACAGGATTGAAGGCAAGGGAGAGAGATACTCAGCAACGGGTATTATCCATCTATAGGATTCGGCACTGTTTTTGTGACATTATTATAAATATAATTAATAATTTAAATATTTTGTTAAAAAATTGATAAGCGTTTTTTTATTTTTTTATTCTTGTAACCAATTTAAAATATCACCATTATAAAAATGATCTTAAAAAGGGAAATTTCGAATATTTTATAGAAAATTGAAAAATATAATATGCTATTAATTATTTTATATTTAATCCTTTTAACTTTAAATTGCCCCTAATGTACATTACTGACCCCAGGGATTACCTGTGACCTAGTGGTTAGGATAACAGCCTAATATGCCCAAGATCGCGGATTTACCGCCCGGCAGGTGGTCTTATATAAAAATCGTTAGTTAAGCCGTCCTTCGGAAATGACGTAAAATGAGGGTCCCAAGCCTGTGCTATGTCTGGTACTCGATAAATACCCCTCTCCTATTTAGTCCTCGATTGGCAAAATTTAAGACTCCTACTGTAGTTTCGTCCTATTAGCCACAACAGCATAAAGTGACGTTTAATGAATAAACAGACAGAGGAATAACCCGAATCATTCCAAAATTAGTTCATGTTCAAAAAAATCACTGCAACAATTACTCCATATACACTCAGATCATGTATGCTCTGTTATGGCGAGGAAAGGAAAGCGCAAGACCTATGATAGCTAAGATGGGGAACCAGTTCCATCTATCAGTGGCTAGTTATTGAATATATTGAGCGGGCAAAGCGAAATAATTTGGTCATTATGGTGAGGTTGGGAGCCCGCAAAGAGGCCGGACCTCGAGGCGCCGGTTGACCAATAGCGCTTCGCTTCGCCCGGGGCCCGCCTCTATTGGCCCTTAAACGACTGCTTGGATTAATGCGATGCCACCTCCGGCCTACAGGTTGATTGGCAAATGAAATTGATTCGGCCAACTCGCCCAGGTTTGCTCTATTTACAATCTGGATCGGGTATTAATCAGTCGGAGGCAACATAACTCTCCCCTCGAGCATATACGTTAACCCTGGAATAGAGGGAATGATATTTTGTAAGCCGAAATATTCCCATATCTCTGACCTCCAACCTACGTTTCGAATCAACTTCTGCTCTGTATTAAATTGTTTAAAACGGACTAAATTTCACGGGTCAAAGATCGAAAGGATATTCAAGGACTAATGATTGTGGTAAATTATGGTAATTTGAATTATAATGATTATAGGGGGAAGAAAATGATTCGGGTGGAGGTTATAGAAATAATTTCTTAAATAGTTAATAATTTATAAATTCTTAAATAGTTACTTAATAATTTATTCGAACGATTCGACCCACCTTATAGGTATACTTCAGACTTGTATATAAAAGATACACGCAAATTAAAAAGATATATAAAAAGTCGAAATGTTTGTTTTCATGTAACTAGATCAAACCTATTAAAGAAGTTATTTCTGTGACCTCCACCCTTACCATAACCTAAATAAACACCCTCCCCATTGATATATAACCTAAATTAATATTACTCGTGATAATAGTAGGTATATATAAGATAATCTACAAATAACTAACACTTTTATTACACGTGATGACGCAATATCTGAACATTTAAATCATTTTATAATGTGCTCAGGCAGTATGTCACAGTTCCGTGTTCAAAAGTGGACTTAATGCCCTTTTAAATACACCTAACCTTTACGATCGCTCTGTACCCGCTACCTCTGGGTAATAAAAAAGATATAAATACAAATGTGTGATAATAATAAATTAGTGTAGTAGACATTCCAGATTTTTTCTTGAAATCGGAAAGTGGTATTTTATTTGCTACCTGAGCTGGTTTTTACTTATAGCTTGTGGAGGTGTAGTAGCCGTGCCAAAAATTTCCAAGATTTTTTGTTTTGTAAAAGTACCTATTATTTTTAAAAATACATTTCTCTGCAATAATTAATAAGCCTTAAGCATTTAGTAATACTTGATGCGGCGTACGCATGTTTTAATTTTTATTTAATTCATGATTACATTTTCAGCCAACGAGTTATATTTTTATAAGGAAAAGGAAAGTTTTTGTGTTGTCCAGATCAGATTTTTGTATTTCTTTTTTTTGAAAGGATGTAAACTGGATTGCATTATCTAATAATTCATTCACTCGATGAAACCTATTTCCAGTCATTTTTGCCATATAACTTTATTATGTGGATACGTTTCGACTATAAGTCATTTCCAATCCATCAAGATCCAACAATCTTAGATGTTAAAGAAGTTCTTGATGGATTGTAAATGACATAAGTCGAAACGTATCCACATAATAAAGTTATATGGCAAAAATGACTGGAAAGAGGTTTCATTGAGTGAATGAAAAATTTCTTTTTTCTAAATAGCCTATGAATTCAAACGTTTACTTACCAACTCTTTCATAAGTCAGCTTGTAGTAATATCTTAGGCCGTCCGTAGGGTGGCAAGGTCATTCAATTACGCCCCAATTTTAGGGGTATAAACGATCATTTTTTGTTGTAAACTTCTGATAGTATTGAATTGATCGAATCCTAATATTTTCATAATATTTCGTTCTTGTTTAATTTAAAAAAAAATGTATTTATTGATATTTACAGCTGTATTACAATAATAGCTCATGTATATAGGCTATGTGATACATAATTACATGAGTTAATGGCAAGTAGAGAAACTACCCACTGGTAGTACTCAAATCACTAGTTCAACTAAGAAGGTCACGTGGCCATCTTCTTTTCAGACGCCTCGGAGGATTATCGGGCATTGAAGACGAAGCTAGTTTTGAAACTAGAGGGTTTGAGTGGGAATGGAGTTTGTTATGAAAGGATAGATACCGGGTACGGGCCAAATCAGCAACAAATGGGACATTAAGGTCGTTATGAATGACTTTATTCTTAACAAAATTTGAGGATTTTACGAAGGATTTTGGATTTTAGGGATAGGATACGAGACGAATTCGATAGCTTAGTAGAGCCCCAAAGCTCTACTCCGTAAGTCCAAATAGGTCGTATGATGGTCATGTAGATGAGTCATTTGTAATTAATTGGGAGCTTAGAGCGTATGTCTAGTAAGTGTTGAAGTAGCCTGAAACGTCGAGCGGTTTCTTGTCTTTTCAGTCTCGAATGAGGATTCCAGGTTAATCGTTTGTCAAGATGCAACCCTAAGTATCGGATCTGTTCTACAGGCACCAGTGGGATATTATTAAAGGATGCTGAAGGGCAGAAAGTCATTGGTTTACGACGTAAGGTAAAAGTGATTTGATGGGATTTTTGAGAATTTATTTTAATTCTCCAGTTTTGACACCATTCTTCAAGATCAGTGATATGGGATTGGAGGCTTTGGGATGCAATAACTGGATTCGTGTTGACTGATAATACAAATGTATCATCAGCATATGTGGTAGGGATAGTATTAGGATGAGTTGGGATGTCAGCTGTATAAACTGTATAAAGGATTGGGCCAAGGATACTACCTGAAGAACTTGTTTAATTAAATTAATATTTTCTACTTTTACTGCTCTTAGGCCATCGTCAAAATTGGAGAATGATTTTTTATAATTATATATTTACTAATTCCTGTAGAATCGATACACTATTTGGGACTCCAAAACTTCTGGCCTCCATGCATATACTCACAAAGCATATGGTCAAAACACTCAATCTTGAACGGAGCGCTGAGGTACGTGACAATCATCAGGTAGAACTGAGGCAGAATTACGCTTCAGAGCAATTCAGAAAGAATAGATGCCATGTATTTCTAATTCCTACAATCTAAAGTTATAACGTTCTAATCTCCTAATCGTGCCATGAATCTTTAAGGGTCCAGATTCTGTTGATTTTGCGTAAAAGACATAGCAATAACTCTAGTGCAAACTCGTATCCATTAATTTCCAGCCTTGCTTCCGAATGAGTTCCTGATTATCGGAATCGTCTCAAAAGAATATGGCTCCTTAACCCTTGACACAGAACATTAATCAAATCCCTGCCAAACAGTAGTTTCCTCATGATCTAATTATTTATTGATCATAAAGAAAATTTATTCATTGTTTCTTCGTGGCTCTTAGTAATATGCTTTATTTAATTTAATCACCCATTGTTGGTAAATATTTCATGAGATTATTCGTCAAATTGTTTTCTATTTAAGGATGGTATGAGGTCGTGAGCTATAAACTTGGCCAGGTTAGTTTATACCTTTCCTAACATGATATAAATCAAAGATTAAACGTGTAATTAGCTTAATAAGTAATAATTGATATGCTATGAGCTATGTACATTATATTCAACCATTCCTTCCTTTATATTCAATAATATTAGTAAAGAAATGATGTATTATCAGCAATTACGATTGTGAATAATATACTACATCCCGTCAGATGCAAGGTCTTCTTTTATTAATGACCATTTGTTTCTACTTGATGCTGTAGCTGTTCTATTGTTTTGTTACATGGTACTTTGGACCTCCTTTCAGATTAAATGGCCTTCGTTTCCTAGTCTTGGCCAAGAATCCGAAAGCGTTTGTGCGATATTTTAGACCGACTACTGGCATGCCTTTTGACGCGGGGTTTTTCTGATGCCCTTAGAAGTAAGAAGACCACAAGGAACAAGCGTACCGAGTACGAGACAGCTGGCTCACCCAGATAATGAAGAAGAACTATAGGAAGAAAAGAACAATACTTTTGCTGAAGTGTACTTGCGAACTCCGTGATTCTCATTAGAACCCAACGGCACAGTAACAACACCGATAATACCATGCAATCATTTTTTTTCTAATTATTTTTGTATCAACACCTGTCACGTACGAACTATTGACAATCACCAGATTGGCTGTTAGTGAAATAACATGTGAAATGACACGAGAGGCATGAAGAAGAACAGTTCCCAGCTATACGTCTCTCAAGGCTTGAATTAATTTTCAATGATAGTAGATCCCTCATCAACGTTCTTTTTAGTCTCCTCCTATTATAGTTTTTCTTGATGGCATTTATAGTGTCCATTAATCGTTGGTATTTTTAAGTCAGTATGCGGAGTTTTGTTATTGCCACACCATGGTGCTTTTTTGGCAAGTCTTCGTATTTTTGATTGAAAAGATTGTAGTACTATTATGTGGGTATGTTTAGCAAAGCAGTAAATTTGTAAGGCATATGCGTATGAAACAATGACATAACAATTAATAATGTTAGTAGATTGATGTTGTCTTGGAGATTCTAGATATTTACAGCCGCAGCTGGATTTGAACATGTTAAAGAGGTTAAAATGAATTTTAATTTGACTTGAGAAGCGGCAACGGCTCTCCTTTCTACTTGTTTTAATTTATTTTTTTTACATTACCCAGCTTTATTCATTTTCTCTTCATGGTGGATAGGTTTTTAATTAAATATTTTAAATTACCAACACCGCCAGCCTTAAAATAGCCTAGAACATGTTTAGTATTTCCTCTACGCATGCGTACGACAGATATAGAATATTCAATTAGTTAGGGGTA